>JAVJIX010000002.1:15597500-17032500 GCA_036785185.1 Paratrypauchen microcephalus | reverse complement strand
GTCTAATGCATTACCTAATTACCTAATTTCTTTTTCCAAAATAAACATCCAGCCTTTTTTACAACCAGTTTTATAAAATGTACATGGCAATATATCTACACAGCAGCCTGCGATATCAATACTGCAAATTATATTACGATATTTTGATATTTTTACACACATGTAGACTCAAGTAGGGATGTGAATTGATAAGATTTTGATAAAATTCCATTATAGATACTGCTTAACGATTTGATTCTTTATCGATTCTCTTATCGATTCTAATTTGGGGAAAAAAGGAGAACAAACTGTTTGATTAGCACCAAGATTAGCGCTAGTCCTGGTCTAGTCCTGGTTTAGTCCTGGTCTAGTCCTGGTTTAGTCCTGGTTTAGTCCTGGTCTAGTCCTGGTTTAGTCCTGGTTTAGTTCTGGTTTAGTTCTGGTCTACTCCTGGTTTAGTCCTGGTCTAGTCCTGGTCTAGTCCTGGTTTAGTCCTGGTCTAGTCCTGCTCTAGACCTGGTTTAGTCCTGGTTTAGTCCTGGTTTAGTCCTGGTCTAGTCCTGGTCTAGTCCTGGTTTAGTCCTGGTTTAGTTCTGCTCTAGTCCTGGTTTAGTTCTGTAGTTCTGGTCTAGTCCTGGTCTAGTCCTGGTTTAGTCCTGGTCTAGTCCTGGTCTAGTCCTGGTTTAGTCCTGGTCTAGACCTGGTCTAGACCTGGTTTAGTCCTGGTTTAGTCCTGGTCTAGTCCTGGCCTAGTCCTGGTTTAGTCCTGGTCTAGTCCTGGTTTAGTTCTGGTCTAGTCCTGGTCTAGTCCTGGTTTAGTCCTGGTTTAGTTCTGGTCTAGTCCTGGTTTAGTCCTGGTCTAGTCCTGGTCTAGACCTGGTTTAGTCCTGGTTTAGTCCTGGTCTAGTCCTGGTTTAGTTCTGGTCTAGTCCTGGTTTAGTCCTGGTTTAGTTCTGGTCTAGTCCTGGTTTAGTCCTGGTCTAGTCCTGGTTTAGTCCTGGTCTAGTCCTGGTCTAGACCTGGTTTAGTCCTGGTCTAGTCCTGGTTTAGTCCTGGTCTAGTCCTGGTCTAGTCCAGGTCTAGTCCTGGGTTAGTCCTGGTCTAGTCCTGGTCTAGACCTGGTTTAGTCCTGGTTTAGTCCTGGTTTAGTCCTGGTCTAGTCCAGGTCTAGTCCTGGTTTAGTCCTGGTCTAGTCCTGGTCTAGTCCTGGTCTAGTCCAGGTTTAGTCCTGGTTTAGTCCTGGTCTAGTCCTTGTCTAGTCCTGGTCCAGTCCAGGTTTAGTCCTGGTTTAGTCCTGGTCTAGTCCTTGTCTAGTCCTGGTCCAGTCCAGGTTTAGTCCTGGTCTGGATTTGATGCAGAAATAATATGATAATAATGTGACTCACTCTGTTGTCGGAAAATTTGCGTGTTTCCACGTGTATTCGCATATTCGCTTATATCCCAGACTTTCTGCTGCTAAGTATCCGACCACACTTTGTACACGAGCTCCGGAGAAATGGACCTGTCCTGAACCTGTCCCGAACGTCTCCTGAACATGTCATGTGTCCAAGTGGAAGTTAAAAGTCCATTTTCACAAACGTTCTTCTGGCCATGCGAAAATAGTATATAAACTCTGTATCAGTGAAGCGGCGAAGCACGTAGCAATCCCCTTTTGTGCAAAATTCGTGCTGGCTGGAATCGTTAAGAGAATCGTTAGATAAACTGCTAATCGATTCCGTGGAATTGAAACACACGGAACCGGTTCCCAACAGGAACCGGTTCTCGATTCCCATCCCTAGACTCAAGCAATGACGTTATAACAAGCTCAGATATGTTTAAGATCAATTTGGAAATAAATCTTCTCAATGGACGCGTTCCTCTTCAACGAGAGCATTATACTTAAAGGCTAACTCCAGTGTAGGGTTTTTAGACGGTCGAAAATGCCAAGGCGGATCACTGGGGATGAGCGAATTAGCCAATAATACCACTCCTGTTGAATGACACAGACACAAGCCATCGACAGCGCTATAAATTTGCCACGCACACATCACATAAAATTCAGCACCAGTGACAATAAAGCTCAATCCTGCAAATGAGATCAGCGAACCTTAAGATAAAATGAAATATTAAGGAGATGGCTAAGAGAGGGCCATTTGTGAGCGCAGCAAAATTTGACATTTTTATTTTTTGCTAAACTGCTAACACATATGGGCCCATTTATAAACATTTCACACACTGACAAGAATCCAGCTGGACAAGAGCGTAATAAATGAAAGCAGAGATTTGTCACAAGGGCAGAGTGTGCACTTTTTAACGTGAAATGTGTCTCATCTGCAAATGTTCAGCTTTTCCTGTTTTTTTGGACAGCGAGGAGGGAAAAAAAAAAGTCCAGATAGAAGTTAGTCAGCGGTGTCAGAGCTCGAAAACCGCGGGAAGGGGCCTGTCTGTGTTAAATTAGTAAAAGATACCAACTGTTTTGTTTTTCAACCAACTGACAAAACATTCTCAACAAACTTTTAAAAATGTGCTGAAAAATAAATCACTTTCGATGTGTTTTCAACCTCGCTGTTGCAGTCAATCAATCAGGTCCAAACTGCAGGAGCATGGTGGACGTTTTTGTTTGGAAATGTCTTTGGTTAGTTGCATATTTGTGTCACAGAATTAAATGTACCTTTTACGACGGCCTCAAATTTGGATAAATGAAGACAGTTGTGCCGAGAAGGGCATCTGATTTAAAATATTTACCAATTCTATGAACACTGAAAGGCTCATAATCTTTTCTAGACACATGGAAGTCATTCACGGAAATAAATAAAATATTCCGCCGTGCTGAGTCACCAAATTGGTTACAGGTTAACAATCATATCAACAATACATGGTGATTTAGTACTTAGTCAGTGGGGTCACAGTATGATTTCACAAAATACTCAAACAAAAACTTATTCTCACTCAGCAGCTGTAACTCAAAACTTACTCACCACTGGGACAAAAATTCCCATAGTTTTCCACCAAGGCAAATTCTAATACAGATATCTTATTTTGGGCAATAAGAATTAATACATTTTTCTGAATCTGATGTAAATTCAGTCTTTATAATTATAGCTGTATCTCGTTTGGGCCGTGCTGACCTATTTTAGGCTTACAAAAGTTTCACCTTTTTGCGAAATATGTTAGAGTATGATTTCACGTTTCCCTCTCCTCGTCTGTCAAGCTGTTTGTTTTGCTAAAATGAATATACCAACAGAATTAACCCCTATAAGGCAGTGCTGACATGAAGCAGATGGCTGCAGCAGCTCTGTGGAAAGGTGTTATCGCAGGCTGACAGTGAAGATCTGCTATTTCCACAACGTTGGTCTGGCTCTCACACACGTGGAGATGGAGGAAAATCAAATAAAATTACACAAATTGAAATTTGTGTATATCACTTTTTCAAACCAACCTACCACAGAATATCCATATCCTCCTGAGACCCGGCCCATTCATTTGTGTCCTTTATAGTGGACATTGAGTAAACCACTCTATTGTTTTGAGATTCTAGTTTGTGGCTGCACAATGATAAAAAATAAACAAATAAATAAATAAATAAAAGGAAAAAAATCTAAAAATGTAAAAAAAATATATATATATATATAAATAAATACATTATACATAAATAAATAAATAAATTATACATTAAAAAATATATATGTAAATAAATACCCAAATAAATAAATAAAAATACATAAATAATACATTATATATATATGATAACAGGAGAAGTTCAATTTGTCAACTGGACAAAGTTTGTTTGGTTGAAAACGTTTCGCTGCTCATCCGAGAGGCTTCGTCAGCTCTAATAAGAATACTGGTAAGAGCTGACGAAGCCTCTCGGATGAGCGGCGAAACGTTTTCAACCAAACAAACTTTGTCCAGTTGACAAATTGAACTTCTCCTGTTATCATGGATTCTACCTGGACGACTGAGGGACTTTTCACGCATTATATATATATATATATATATATATATATATATATATATATATATATATATATATATAAAATAAATAAATAAATAAATAAAAAGGAAGAAATTAAAAGGGAGTCTAAGAACTTTTTGAGGCAACTGTAGAAGCTTGTCAGATGTTGGTCATCAAAAAAAAAAAAAAAGTTTTTGTTAGGTTGTTAACTTAGATTTAACACCAAAATGTCCCCGACGTCTTGCCTGGAAGAATCCATGACTCATCGCTGTACCAGCGGCGAGTCTGGTAATGCTTGGTCCAGAATGCGCTGCCGTTGCGCGTAGACAGACAGCTAAGTGAACCAATCAGAGAACAGTTAACGGACAGCGACGTGAGCCAATCAAACAAAAGAAAAGAAAGAAAAGAAAGGCCTTTAGAGCTGTCAGCTGCTGTGGTTTTAAGGAATCGATGTGTTTTAGGTCATTTAAGACCAATTTTACAGCTGAATGGAAGGGACGTTCAGTTCTCCGATGCGCCATCTTGATTCAAAACTGAGGAGGAACTTCCACTGCCTAAGAGTGACGTTGCGGGCAAAGGCGGGTGCACTGACGTCACCATCTTTGAACGAATCAGAATCGCGGAGTCCGTTGTTAACCGGGGAAGCGAGGGTGGAGCGAGGGTGTCCAAATGGTATCTCGCTGTATAGCAAATACAGAGAGATATCATTTGGCTGGCCAGGTAACCCGACGTCCATTACAGAGACATGTTACAACATTACGAATAAAAATAAAATTAACAAAATGTAAATGCTAAGTTGTTAATTTATTAATTGATTGATTAATTTACCACCAAATAGATAATAATAATAATTTAGATACACTTTTTTTCTTCAAGTCCCAGGAGGATATATTGGTTTAAAAGGGACATACAGTATTATTAACTTATAACAGAATTACCTCATTATTAGCTTAGTCAAAGGTGTTTATTTAGCAGTTTATACATGTTTGAGGAATTTTGTATTGTCTTACACTTAAGTCCACTCGAGTTTGTCCATCTTATCTCAGTTGGAGTGCGCTTTTCAACCAGTACACAACCTAATACCTGGAGTTATATATGGGAGTAGTAATAATGCAAAAAAAAAAATAAGTTAATTTAATGATTCAAATACCCCACAGTGTTGCATTAGCCAGTATTTTCCCGATTTGAAGAACAGCGTGCATGCGGACAGAGCGGTCGGTTGTCAATTTGTGTCACCATTGAGCTGTGGTGGCGGCGGGTGAAGGGAGGCGGAGGTGAGGGTGGAGGGTGTGAGCCGAGGCAGGGATTAGTGTGATCAAAGACACTGATGCACAACCACATTGAGAAAGTATGAGAAAGAAAGAGCCACGCTGGGCAACCTCCTCCCCACTTTTTCCATCAAAAAATCACACAGAAGACATGAAATATCATTGAATTCCACGGACACTGTAACTATTCATTTCCAGTAACATAAAATGACAAAAGAATAGATAGTCAGTAAAAGATACACACGTTACATTATTGTTAAAGTTGGTAAAGACCTCTGCCAAGGCATGACTAATTGGGAAAATATGGACATTTGTTTTACAGCAGTGGTTCTTTAATTTCTCATAAAGCGCAATTTAATGTTGAACTAAACCACTAAATCCATTTTTTCTGCTGCACTGTGTATATGGTGTTTTAATAGCTTTATAATTTTTTGGCCATTTTACTGCAAACTAGGCACATTTGCAGCTTTCTGGTCAAGAATCTAAGTGTGTGCTGCCTTAAGTGGCCTCTGAAATTTTCAGTAGTTGTTGACATCACATAAAACTGCACTGATTATGGTATTTGTGTATCTGATAACAGTCTCCTGGCTGCAGGGGTGGAGTTTGAAGTGTGGATACCTGTTGGACCAAACACACTGTTCCTCATACAGTATGTCCAGCCTCCACCCCTCCTCTACCCTCACCCTCCCTTTTAGTCCTCCAGGTACTGCCCAGTCTGCCAGCTCTGTTTGAAATGTGGCTGTGTGGGCAGAGTACAGGTGTTTAATTTTATAGATGCTCGCACTTTGACAAAACATTTAGCCTCCTGTGTACCACAAGATCAATACTAGGTCTAAACTACACAATTGTGATAGTTTAAACAAAAAGTAACCCAAAGGAGGACAGAAATGTGGATTAACTTGACTCTGAATATAGCAAATATTTGAAATGTAGAGGAATGCATAGGAACCGCTGTTCTGGTGTATTTTTGGAATAAATTCTCTATTAATCAACAAAAGCTTTGTTCCATAAAGTGAAACAATCCATTAGAAATATTCCACTCTTTGATAATCCAATACAAATCCAACACGAGTGATGACCCATGTTAAACCTTTCTGATAATAGCTATTGATTGAGCCCACCAAACTGACCAATAGCCAACATTAAATCCTTACTGTATACATGATGCTATACTAGACCTAACATATGTACATAGAAGCATTGGGGCTGCTGGCAGTCAGGGCACATGTAGAGAGAGACAGACAGGAAATAAACAAGTCAGGGTTTAATAGAATTGTACCTGCTGCCCTCAGGACACACACACACGAGCAGAGCATATCACCTGGGCATGCTAATACTGCCAAAGGGGAGCCAAAGTAATAGCACAGACATTAAGAAAATGATCCTGGGGCTGATATGTTTCCTATAGATGGCGACTAAAGTGAATTGCCATATTTATCATACTCTGGGAAACACAGGGAGCAAAAGAGAGAAAGAGAGAGAGCTCTACCCAAAGTGCTGTCCCTCTCAGATGTCCCCAGGAGTGAGGAGAGGTTCCCTGAGGAGATAGGCCAACTTAAAGGCAGATAATGTGGTGCGGTGCAAACCAGTGCATTGGCCAGGCAAGTCCCACAGTTGCAAAAGATTAAAATACATGGGGTAAATCATATATATTTGTGTTTTGTTTCATTTTTTGCATTTGATGGTTAGTTTTAGTTGCGTGCTGGGCATTAGTTTGGCATAATCTAATTCATTCTTGTGCAGTTCTTTCACTTGTTGGAGTTGGGATCAGCATACACTTGGAACCCCACATAAGCAAACTGTAAAATGTACATAATTGCCTATGCTTTATTGTGCAGCTAAACATATATTGATCAGCAATATATAAAGCTAACATTAGTATGCCTTCCCTTTGAGCAGATTCTTAAATAAGAAGAAAGAATAGACAATTGTAGACACAACTGACCGCTGGCCAGTTATTTTAAGGTTAAGGTATACTTCATGGTCCCGGTAGAGTAGTAGGTGTGGACCAGTAGAGCTTTTTCACGAACCCGGAAAAACAGGATGATTACCCGTATGTGCGGCCATTTTTCACGCTCAAAATTACATGTATTTAGATAGATTTTTAGAAAAAAATCTAAATTTCGTGAGAAAACTTCCACATCGGAATCCAAACGTTTCGACACAGCTGACCAGCTGTATAGGGAGAAGTTGGATGCCAAAGAAAAGAAGGGTTATATGAAAAAAACTTGAATTAATTGGGCAAGAAGATCTGTATGAGATGGATTCAAGTTTGTTCAGTGACAGTGGCGATTTGTCGATTCTGCTGCTGTAAGCTCTCCCGACATTGTCAACTACCTGGTCTTCTCCCCAAGCCTTTATACAGCACAGCACGAGACCTTAAGAGCTCTAAAGGTTTGGAGGCAACAACCAGTTTGTGGCTGGTACGAGAGCGCAAAGTGCAGAAAACTGGAGACAAACATATTGTGATGTAAAGGTAGGCATGTATTACATGTGTAACATGTTTAAGTACTAGTATATTCCGTTTTATTATTCACATGCTGAAAAGATTAAAATATTAAGATTAAGTTTAGGCTTAAGCCTTTATTGGTCTCACACACAATGACACACAGTGACACACGGGAGAAATTTGACTTCTGCATTTGACCCATCCTTTTTCAGGAGCAGTGAGCAGCCGTCTTTTTCGGCGCCCGGGGGGCAGTACCGTGAAGGGTCTTGCCCAAGGACCCACACTGGTTAGCTCATTGCCCAGGGGGGATTTGAACCCACAACCCCAGGGGGAAAGTCCATGACTTACCAGTTGAGCTAACCAGTAATTTACTGTAGGGGCCATTGAAGCAAATGAACATGTACATGTACAAGTATTTACAACTAACATTTATGCCTTGGATCTAGTTTAATCTGTGTTTGTTTATGTAAACATGGTCACTACAAAGTTCAAAATTAGCAATCACAATGTACAGTATGAAATACGTACCGGCTGCGAAATGAGCTGAGCATATGTGAATGTTGTCGTGATTTTTCCAATCCAAGTTCTATTGAAGATTGGTGATCCACAATCGCCTCCTTTCCTTTGATAATCGCTCTGTCTGTTCACCCTAGTCGGTCACTACTTTAGGTAAACGATAGAACTGCAGGTGTTTTTGTCTATTGTGACAGCCTAAGACCACACAATGCTTGACAATTTTGCGTTTTTTAAACTTTGCGGCATAAATGCACTGTTCGCGGTGCTTCGAGTCCCCCCAAAATGGCCGACTTCCGGATTATGACGTCACGTGAAAATGCTCTACACTGAAATTATCATGTCAAAAATAACTGTGATGGTAATGTCATGATCATTATTTAAATTGCTGATAAAAATGGAAATCCACTCAATATAAAAAGAAAGTTCCTTAAATTAATTAGTTGTATATTTAAACAATTGTCATTCAATTGTTGTAAAAGCAATAATGAACTAGAAGAGAATACCATGGATAAATGTACTATATTATGTAATGGTTATAGGGTCTAGCTTTGCATTTGAACTCTTCTGAATCAGAATTGAATGTTCTAAAAAATCACAGGTACATCTTGCATCTGAAGTTGAAGGTAACAGTACCAAGCACACATTCTTATCAGTTTGTAAAGGATAAAGTCAGCAGATAAATACAAGATAGTAGTCGCTGTTGTGTTCCACTTCTTTCACTCACCCCTCCTTATGCTTATGTGGGTCCCCTTCCTCTCCTCTCACTGCCCTTTTCCGGCTCTCCAATTAGGCTCGGGCGGCAGGTTTCCATCAGCTGTCGCTCGTCTGCAGCAGCACTCTTCAGAGCAGGGGCCTGTCAGGAAATGAACTCATCACGAGCTGACAGCTGCTAATTTCTGCCTCTTCCATGTCACACGAGTGGCCTGCTGCAGTTAATAATGAGCCATCCAGCGCTGATTAGGGAGATACACGGGGAGGAGAGGGAGGCTGGGGTCCGCACAATACTGTACACAATCACTCAAGACGACACACACAGGGATGTTAGAGGAGCGACACTGACTGATGTGCCTATTCGGAGAAACACGGAAACTTTATAAGGAGAATAGACTCACAATATGAATGGTAGCTACAGCTGAAGGCACAGAGATCATTTGTTCAATTTCTTTTCTGACCATGACCTCGTCCTTTAGATTTATGTAATTAATTTCTACTACATCATAAAAAAACAGCTTACAGTAAACTACTCACATGTTGTACAGGAAATGTTTAAAATGTGAAACTTAAAATGTCATTGTTTTGCCTTGAATGTTCCAGAGAAAGGGATAAAATGTATCCTCATGGAGACATACAGACCAAATAATTTTGCAATCAACAGGCCTATAATTGAGTAATGGAAGGTAGATATTAGGTATTAGAATTATAACCATATTGCTGAACATTACACACAAATTCATCCAGGTAGAATCCATGGCAAAAGGAGAAATTCAATTTGTCAACTGGACAAAAGTTTATTTGGTTGAATATGTTTTCACTTTAGCTCACGTTTAGCTCATCCAGGCTGCTTCTTCAGTTCTGAAGAAGCAGCTTGGATGAGCTGCAGAACGTATTCAACCAAATAAACTTTTGTCCAGTTGACAAATTGAATTTCTCCTTTTGCCATTACATGCAAAACAATATTATGTCTTTGAGACCAGCAGGTGGGGGACCCTCCATCATAACTTAACTTAGTTTCTAATATTGTAATATGTAAAGTAATGCATTTTTTCCACATTGATCACCTCAAATGTCGAATATAGGGACGCCAATACAACCTTTTACTCATAGAATAAAGCACTAATTTCAAACAACAGATGACTGAATATACTGACATGTCAACTTTATTTTCTTGAAAAATAAATATACTTGTGTGTAGTATACAGCTCTGGAAAAAAAATAAGAGATTTTTTTCTGAAATCAGCATCTCTACATGTATTACAGCCATTCCATTCCAGCGTCTGTTGAATTCCAACACAAACACAAAGCTGAGCTACTTCAGTTTTTGCACCAGGAGTGGAATAAAGTCACCCAAGAACAATGTGAAAGACTTGTGGAGAGCATGCCAAGACGCATGAAAGCTGTGATTAAAAATAGGGGTTTCTGAACTCTTCTTAAGTGTAAACATTAGTATTATGTTGTCATTTTGACCATTTGTCATTTTCTACAAATAAATGCTCTAAACGATAATATTTTTATTTGGAATTTGGGGGAAATGTTGTCAGTAGTTTATAGACTCAAACAAAAATGTTCCTTTTGCCCAAATCAGAAAAACTGATAATTTTGCAGTGGTCTCTTATTTTTTTCCATAGCTGTATATCTTAATTAAATATGCACGTATTTCAGAGCAAAAACAAGTCTTGATCGTGAGAACAATCCACTTGAGTGTACTTTTCTCAGTTGTTTGACATAATGGAGACTTTAGACGGCTGAATGTGGACTGACCGAGCTGGCAAGAGAGCATCAGCGAGAATAAAAGGTAGACGTGTTATGTGAAATTAAGAGTCTGCCTCACTATATCCAACTGTGGAGTTT
Source organism: Paratrypauchen microcephalus (assembly GCA_036785185.1). Lineage (NCBI taxonomy): Eukaryota > Metazoa > Chordata > Actinopteri > Gobiiformes > Gobiidae > Paratrypauchen > Paratrypauchen microcephalus. The sequence continues at coordinate 17,021,786 of JAVJIX010000002.1, read as the reverse complement.
GGATTGTACTGCTCTTTCACCGCTCTCTCACTGGCCTCATCTCACTCCGTCCATCTGTAATCCTCCTCCACTCTCTCCCCTCTGCCCACCTCCTCTCGGCGTGTGCGGAAGGGATGGTCTTTTGATGCCTTTCGGTCCAAGTGCTCTCTCTCCCTGCTTCCAGTGGTCAGCCATTGTGCTGTATAGCCGTCATAGCGTTCTCCCACTCACTCCATCAGAAAAGCGGGCCTGTGTAGGGGCCTAAATGAATATTGATTCTCCCTCCAGTGCTGAATACTGCAGGGGAAAAAAAAGAATAGAGTGTTGTAGGCAATGAGCAGAATGGGCCTGATGGAGGCAGAGAATGAGGAAGACGATTAGGATGATGGTGATCATGATGGCGATAATGATAATGGTAATGACTGTGTTAGTGATCAGAAAGCATGATGGGGCCTAGCAGCTGATGCATGTACTTGTTGCGTCTGTAATAGCATATAGTGGAGTGCATTGTGTGATATACGAAGCTGTGCGGGATTTAAAAGGCCCGTATTATGCTGTTTTCTGATCTGTTATAATGTTCTTTCCTCATCAAAATCATACCTGGAGTTGTATTTTTCATTCATACATGTTTAACACACAAACTCTGCATATTTAGGCTGAGTTCTTCTCTCAAACAGAAAACACTCTACCTTGTGATGTCATCTGGTAATACAGGAAGAGCTCCACTGTGTTTTTAAAATCCATACACCTTCAATAGAATCATATGGACAATTTCAGCCCTGGAATTGCACAGTTAATGAACAAAAGGTCAAATGTAGCTGTTATTTTTGAGCTTTAGAGATATAGACAGACTAATAAAGGATTACTCACATGTGTGAATGAAAAAAACAAAAACAAAAAAAACAGCTCCAGGTATGTTTTTGAGGAGGTAACAATATTATAACATGGCTTTAGTAGTAGTATAGGTAGTATAGAATCTTTAAGGAAGGACACTACAGGTGACAAGTAGTAATATTTTTTAAACCTTCTCCATCAGGTTATTGTCACTAATAAAAAAAATGTGACACAGGTTTGTAAAATGTAATATTTAAATGTGTAGATTAAAAGGGATATTAACGTTTTTTACAATCTGAACCTTATTTCGGTAATAAAACAACTTGTTTTACTCACCCATAGCACTTTGGTGTCATCTGGAGCAGTTTCGTAGATGTTGTAGTTTAGCGATATTCTTTAACGTGAGTGCTTGGGGCAGGCGATTGCAGTCACCAAATAACACAAACTTTATCACTTTTCAAACTACAGAAGCTCAATGTCTTAGTCTACACTTTCGTTTGAGTCAAAAGTGGCCTGTAATCCAAGATTTAGCCATAATTTCGAGTAGATGACGAGGACAGGGCGCATGCGCTCATTCACAGCTGATTTGCAGATAAGAAGATGCTAACTTTTCTGTTGTGAGCGACACATGGCAGAAGATTCGGACTTTGAGGCTGAAGAGGACTTATGGAGGACTGAGGACTGAAGAGGAGTATACGGATGAGGAGACAGAATGGATATGGAAAGAATGAAGCGGAGACAGTTTTAGGAGCAGTGCACCAGAGAACAGCCATCGGTTTCACATTACTTCTCAGAATCGTACGCTGAATCCGCTGGCCTTCTTTCTTTTCCTTTGCTGGTAAAAAATTGTCCTGACTGAAGTGGGTACTGCAAACACAATGGTCCAAACGTCTTACAGCTTTGCCTTTCATGTTTGGGTCCCGAGAGCTGAGAGCGAAATCAGCTGTGACTCCGCACATGCGCACTGTCCTCCTCATCTACTCGAAACTATGGCTAAATCTCGGATTACAGGCCACTTTTGACTCAAACGAAAGTGTAGACTAAGACATTGAGCTTCTGTAATTTGAAAAGTGATAAAGTTTGTGTTATTTGGTGACTGGCACTCACGTTAACGGATATTGCTAAACTACAACATCTACGAAACTGCTCTAAATGACACCAAAGTGCTATGGGTGAGTAAAACAAGTTGTTTTATTACCGAAATAAGGTTCAGATTGTAAAAAACGTTAATATTCCTTTAATGATGACTCAGGTGCATATCAAAAGTAGCATTGAATGAGGCGATTTTGTGATTACTGTAATAAGTATAGTGTGTGCTTAAGTCAAAGAAGAATTTAAAGGTGAAAGATTTCAAGATCAGATTAAGGATCACAGCTGAAAATAGTATGTTTTGAAATATTAAAAAGATCACAACCATCAAGACGCAATTTTTAAAACTCTGATTCTTAATTTATTGTTGAAAAAGATAATAGTTGCATTTCTCAATTTAATGATTTTACAAATAGGAAGCCTGAAAAATGTTATAAGAAAAGCCTACCACAACAACAAAAGAAAGATTAATCTACCAAATTCTAGATAGAAATCATGTAAATTTCTAATTCATTTTGTCACATGGTAAGAACATTTGAGATGAGCAAATCATGTAGCACTACAACATATCTGCTGAGTTCTTACTTGTAAGAAATTAACAACAAAGCAAAAAAAAAGAAGAAAGAAAACCGCAGCAAAAATTCAACATAAGGAAGACTCGATGTGTAACTACGATAATGTTATCCGTCTAGTACTACATTATGAGGAGTCCCGTCCACATAGACCACCATCTCCTTTTGCTCCTGTTGCTCCTGCTGCTCTGCCCCAGCCTCCCCATACAAACCCTCCTCCACTTGTAACGTGCAGTCATCCAGCTCCGTCACTATGTAATGTGTCCCATCATTGTTCACGATCACCTGCGTCAGTCCTTCCTTCATCATCTGAGACGCAGCCAGCTGGAGCACTTCCTGCATGCTCCCCTGCCCGGTCCCCTCCACCACCTGTACCTCCTCCTGCTCCTGCTTCACCTCCACCTCCACGGGGCCCCCGTTCGCCACCGTCCCAACCATCTCGTGAACCACGGTAGCCGCGCCTTGCATCTCCTCTTGCTGGCCCATTTCGGTGACGGCGCTCAGCAGGGCGTCGAGAGCGGTGGATGATTCCGATACGATATGGCTTTGTCCCCTCACAGAAAGTCCAGTCGCAAGCTGCTCCCTGGCCTCCCCTGACTCCAAAACAACATACTGGGTGCTGCCTCCGGCTAAGTGTGCCCCGGCAGATGCAACCTCTCTGCCTGACGCGATGACCTGTCCATCCTCTGTGATATGAAGGACCTCAGCTACTTGTCCCGCCATGGCTAGAGTCTGTAGAGTGGCAGCTGCCGACTCCTCCAAAGCTTGGTCGATGGACACTTCCCCTTCGCTGTAGCCCTGGATGATGATGACTTGTTGGACCGGATCATCCTGGCCTGAGTCCAGTGATGGTTTTCTGCGCACAGGTGAACCCATGAGATCAGCTTCCACAAACGCAGCCCCCTGGCCCTTCAGACGGCACTCAAACGACTTGGAAACAATACCTGAAAGACAAAACAAAACAAAACAAAAAAGTGTTACAGTGTGCTGCTTTTGTAGGTGTAAATGTACAAAACAATGATTCTCAACCTTTTGTGCTAATACTTTTTGGTGGTAATACTTTGCAGGTAGTCCCAAGGAATATTTTGCAATTTAAGTCCTGATACAGTTTTGTAGTAACGGTTAGTTATTTAGAGCTAGAGCTTAAATATATAAATAACACTACTTAGACCTGTCTTAGTATTGGTTTACACTTGGTTCATTTCTGATGCTGAAGTCATCCATAGGTCTCTCATGATCATTACAATATTGATTTAGTGTTCAATATATGCAAGCTAAAACAATATATTTTGGGGCCCAATATTTATCGTGGGTACTTTTAATTATCAGTTCATTCTGACTTTTTAATGATACAGTGTCTTTAACTATAGCTTTACTGGGATTATCTTGCTTTGTGTCAGTGGCATAAAGTAGTTTCAATATTATTGTTTATTGCAGTATATCTCTGAAGCAATATATCGTGCTTAAAAAAATGTTAGCATGGCATGCCTAGTCATGCAAAGCCTTAAAACATCCAAATAGCCACGCTGAGCACATCCTAACATTACCCAAATGCCCTGTCCGACTACCAATTTACAGTTTTAACATCACAAGTGACACAAAAAGGAGAAGATAAATTTATATTAAAGGTGATGTTTTACTGTTCATATTTGTGTCACTTAATGCTTGAAAAGAGATAGAACAGGAGATATTAGGCTGACAGAAGAGTGTGCGAGATACAGCGAGTGCTAATTGAGCCACACTGTGCCCTCTCAGATCACAGGTTGCCATGGTGTTTCCAAGGTGATAGGACAGTGTTAGAAATGCAATTGTTTAAACAGCACCCGCCTCAGTTAGACACTTGTGGGCTAATCTATGAAAAAAAAAATACACTCAGTCACAAAAAGGGTTTGCCAATGTTATTAGACGAACACTTACAGGCAGACTGCCACAGTCACATGCATCCGACTTCAGTCTATCTTTAAAGCATGTCAGAGAACAATTAGTCAGTCACATAAACATGGTGTCTTCATCTGTGAGTTTGTGACATATCCTTGTCCATACAAATGTGGTAAAGGCCACTCTTACACATAACACTTTGAGATCACACAGAGCATAAACACTGGCCACTTGTGGTCACTCTCTGGCTTATTGTCATGCCAGTCTAAACTGTATTTCTTTCATTTCCTAAACATTTCCTTTGCCTTTAAGTCTGAGTCAAACAATTTCTCTGAACCTCAACAAAACATTTTACACTTCAACTCCTTAAAAGTTGACATTTGAGCTGCACAAGGTTTACCCCCAAAGGCAGAGGCAAGATCACAGAGATGTGAAAGAACAGAGAAACAAACTCATCAATCATTGATATTCCTATCTCCTGCTGACATTTAATGTCCTGTACTCACAAGGGTGACAGTGCTATCGGAAAGTTGTGCTCTGACCCAGGTGTGCCCTGTCCTCGTCCGGCGTAAACAGGAGAGAGCAGCAAACTCCCAAAACAACAGGAAGGCAAGTGGCCAGTGCTGCCACTTTGAGTTTAGGGAGAGTCTAAAGATGAAATGTGACTGCAAATGTCTTCATATCGAGAGGATGAGGAGTTTACTACTGCTTTGTGCTGCCCTGTTCAGTTGGACCAATGTCAGAATTTATACAGATGTGTCACAGCACAATAAAACATGATCACAGAAGTGATGGAGATGGACAGAGTAATAACTACTAAAAAGATGTGTAATCATTTGGAGGACATCTAATATAAAAAGACATTATCAATCAATTTGGGAATTTCTTTTAACACAAACAACGAGGCAATTTCCGCCTGCCCCTTCACCATTCCAAGTATTTGTCGAATGAGGTAAAAAACAAAATCTCTCTCACTCTACCCTTTTGGAGTGAAAATGTCACTCAGTGTAGGTCTTTGTTTAATAGTGACACTACAGAAAACATGAGTTCAGACCCCACTATTTGTTTCTTAAGTGACAAGCAGTAGCCAGCGTGCAGAGGGGAAATAGTGCTGTCGAAAACAGCTAGAGGAAGTTGGCATTTGGAGCAGCAGAGGTTACCCATTTACACAGAGCTATGTGGCCATGCTAACTGCCTAAGCCAAAACAATGTGAGCCGCAAGGTCAGCCGCAGAGGACAATAACTCAATGGTGGTGCACTTTTCTGCTGGATAACCATAAAAACTGTGTGTGTGTGTGTGTGTGTGTGTTTGCATGTAAAACCTCCAGTACTCATATATCCTCTTAATAATACACACAATTCATGCATGAACAAGCATTCCTGGCACCATTCATGTTTATAGGTAAGTGCATGTTTGTGCCCTGTGTAGGTGGTAAAATATAGTCTCTGTAATATTTAGAGCTGTAGGTGCAATTTACTGTTAGTCTGTCTTAATCTAATGACTATTTTGTTCCTCTGTCTATGGCAAAATCTGTATTATTAGTAACAAATATTTATATAATGAAACTACATTTTGACTAATCATAATTATATGTAGTAGTGTAACTGCAGGCTTTAGGAGAGTAAGCTGACAACCTGGAGAGGCTTGATGATTCAGTTCCACTTTCGATCCGGTATACAGGTATGTCATTGAGCAAACCGGTGTCCCTGTGTGGTTCATTATGAATGGCCACGAGGTCAGATCTCTTGCTTCTTTCCACAGTTGTATATCCTCTTAATAATACAAACATGTTCTAATTCATGCATGGATGAGCCTTCCTGGTATCAGTCATGTTTATAGGTTATAGCCATATTGCTGTCCCATGTGGGTGGTAGCATCCTATATGGTCAGTCTATTATCTATATGTCTTATGTATATGTGTCTGAGGCGGTGGGCGTGGAGAGGAGCCTCACATTAGCTCCGTGTTGGCCCGCTGAGGTTTATGGAGTGTCACTCAGTTTCTGCAGCCGTGAATCAAGTTAATGTTGCAGATCCCATCTCTTCAGTTGTCCTGCACTCCCGGTGGAAGAACAACATTTGAAGAGCGTGATTTGGCCGCGGCGAGGAGCTGATGCCTGTTTAATATGTGTTTGGAGTGTTCTGACTCACTGACTGCTTTAACAGGAAGCGGGGAGATGGATAACGGAGAGGGAGGCAGCCGGCTTTATTGGCTGTGATTTGAAACAAGATGGAAGCTACTTGAGAGGAATAAAACGACAAGAGGCGGATAGGGCAGAGGGTCAATCATTTTGTATCAATCAAAGATATTAACATTTCTGCACAGTGTGTAATATAAGGTAAACTGATAAATTAGTTTGATGTAAGAAAGTTTTCAACACAATGGTAACACTAAACTGCCCCTAAAAAAATCAATTCTGGGTCATACATCATGGGTCATGCATAGCTGTTTTCAACAATACAAAAGCTGTAAATGAAAATGTGTTATTTGCTACAGTGAAGAGCCATGAAGAGGCAGGACCATCCCCAGAGGATCAGATCTGCAGTTTTGAACAGGAAGTCTCACTGAGCCGAACCTCAATACTGAGGTTTACAATAAACAAAATGACCTTCAAGAATTAATAAGAAACAAAGTATAATATGTAATATGTTTTGAAAGAAAAACTAAAACATTTATATCCTGACAAATTAAATCTTTAACTTTTTTTTCATCAGCTTTTAAATTTTCTTTTAAACACTTTAATACAGTAGACTTTTTCAATAAATGTACTGCTTTTTGTAATATTATCATCAACCTATTTCAAAATGTGATTGCGTCTAATGAATGGGATGGTACAGTAAATGAACTGGCCCTCATTGGCTCAGCACACCTCTGGCTCCTGTTTAAAGACTTAGGTGCTCCCTGGACTGCCATTTGATAAGCGTCGCTGCGGTGACACCACTCCTACAGCAGTTGGGCTGTGTTAGCTGCAGGTCAGCTCCGGAGACTCTGTGCTCAGTGTACACTACAGATGCAATTATTGATCAATGGATCAATGCACTGGCCAGTGGTGGGGGCCCTGGGGGCCTCTAAGTGGCATTACTTCAGCTCAGAGAGGCCGCCAGGGGAGCGGTCAGACAGCACTTACCAGCAGTTAGAGAAATTAACCTTAACACTGAGACACAAGCACACACACAATCAATTACATTGGCTGTAACATAGAACAGGGAGCTCCAAATGTAAGATTGGTAAATGCAATCACACAACTACACATTAGGCTTGGTCTATCTGGGACATCCACGATTCTGTAACATGTGGCCTATTTTAACACTCCTTCCAAATCTCCTAACAGTCAATAACACAAAGACAGTCTAAGTCAATTAAACCGTATCAAACCATAACACAAGTTATGAAAAACATGCCCACTAAATCAATTACAAGGTCAATAGGAAGAGCATGGAAAGCCAAGAATCCAGCCTTAACCACAACACAAACCCTTTACAATCCTTTTACTGACCCATTACCTTCAATTATAGATAGCTAGTGCCTTTAAAACAGCAGGGCGGAAAGGGCTAAACGTGACACACATATGGCGGTTATTTGTGGCAGATTTGAACACATGAGGTATGGGAGAGTGAGTGGGTGTTGTGTTTGATAGGAGCCGTCTTTTGAAGGTGACACTGCTAAATAGATAAAGTGTCAGTCCTGAGTGTATCCAGGTCACAAGGGAAGACCTGAGTATGAATGAAAGCATATACAGGAGTAGTATTTAGGTATGAATGTATTTTGGAGAACAGGCAATAGCAGCTTTATGCAAATTCTGGTTCCTGCATCTGTAATATGGCTTAATAGTTTTCAGATTCTATAATGTGATGGTGTCATACGGCCATACGCCTTTTCCTAGTGATAACATAGTACTTTGCTATGAAATATACAAAAGGTAAATTCAAAATGTTATATAATAAAAATATCAAAGTACAATGTGATTGAAAGGAAAAGCTGGCCATTCCCCCCATCTCGCATAATATTAAGGTAATGAGTTACAATTCAGGTCAGATTTAAAAAAATAAATGTAAACAGTACATATTAATCCATTTGTCAGCAAGCAGCTTTAACATAAAAATGTAGACACAACTACTAAATGGCATCTGCTGTCCTAAGGCAGGTAAAACATTCAATTAGACAACAAAATACACATTATAACATTACATAACATTAAGGTATTACAACATTAAACCTAAGAAACAACACATACATAACATGACTGCACTGATATATTGCATATTCAATTGGGTATGATTCAATACATAAAACTTCCATGTGTCATTTCCCCCCCAGCACTTTTATAGTTACATGCTTTTGCTTTAGTCCACTCTTTAGTGACTTGAACACTGAATAATTGAGTGGAGCTTGGACTTCAAAACCGGTGACTGGACTACAGCGCTGCCATGCCCTTAGTCCTTTGTTGTCTTGTGTACACAGTGACCTTACCTGCCTCTCTCTCTCCTCCCTGCTCGTTTTGCTATGCGTGAATGTGTATGGACAGCTGTGTGTATGTATGTGTGTTTGCACAAACCAGCAGGTCAAGCAAGGTCCGGTTAGTGATGGCTCTACTTTGTCTGGTAGGGACAGCCTCTACTGTCACCTTTACAAACGCCATGAATCAAAGCCAGGCAGGACAGGCCGGCTGACCAAAAAACAACCAATTATACAGTGGCCAGATTGACACCAGGTGGACAGGGCACGGAGAGAGATGGAGACGCACCCCAAGGACGAATAAACACAAGAAAATGAGGGCACGGACTGACAGCGGGCCTTCTGGGCTCTTAGTAGTACTGTACACAGGTTCAGAATCCACAAAGGAAATGGAGAATTGGGGGGCACTGGTCTGGGGGACAAAACAGTTACTGATGCTGATTTATTCTTTGGTGTGAAGAATCTGTTGGCCACAAGGGGTGCTGTGTACTTCATTGACAAGTTAACTACCAGAATAAGCCATAACATTACTATTCACCTCATTCTGGAAGTTGCCGCAGGCGCCGTCATCATCACTGGGTTTGTATTATTTTGCATGGTGCTGCCTATCTTGAGAGCAAATAAGTTCTATACAGACTGCAAAGATGTTTTAAAGCCTCCCAGAGAATCAGTGCAGTGCTGACCTGTAGGTGCACATGAACACTGAAGATTTGACACAAATCAATCTACAGTGGTCCCTCGTTTATGGCGGGGGTTAGGTTCCAGAAATAACCCGCAATAAGTGAAATCCGAGAAGTAGGACAACTTTATATTTTACAATTATTATACATGTAAACGCCTCACCACAAGGGAAGTGTGCGGAGGGACACGTGCACCCGCTGATCGTTGTCAAATCCATAGAGCAACAGGACCGGCGTCACACCCGGGGCTGCGAGCACGAGACCGAGGCAGTGTCCTCTCGAGACCGCATCCAGCGACGCAGTCCGGGCCACAAAGCGAAAATGCACAAGAGCCGCACGAAACAAGGCAAAGAGCATGCGGTGGTTTAATCCTGGTTTAGACCTGGTCTAGTCCTGGTTTAGTCCAGGTTTAGACCTGGTTTAGACCTGGTTTAGTCCTGGTTTAGTCCACGTTTAATCCTGGTGTAGTCCTGGTCTAGTTCCGGTTTGGTCCCAGTTTGGTCCTCATGGGTTAGTCCTGGTCTAATCCTGGTCTGGTCCCGGTCTAGTCTCGGTCTGGTCCCGGTGTGGTCCTCATGTCTTAGTCCAGACTGGGACTAAGACATGAGGACCACACCGGTCTAGTCCCGGTGTGATCCTCATGTCTTAGTCCCGGTCTGGACTTCCTACGGATCCAGTGACTCATGTCTCCGCTCCTCGTGCATCCCGGAGCCCCCCCCCCCCCCGGGTCCCCCCTCTACAGACGCTCCTCGACATACGAACATTCGATTTACGAACATTCGGAGGTACGAACAGGGTCGAAAATTAAAAAAAAAAAGTTAAATGTTTGAGTTTTTGTATTTAGCGCCTATTCCGACTTCCGGGTACAGAACGTAGTGCGTATTTCCACCGCTGACGCACAGGCAGGGCGCTGCGCAGCATCCCCCAAGCGTCACGCCCACTCAGTAGAAGTGTTCAGAACTTCAACTGAGTGGGTGTACTACGGTGTTACTACAGTGCGGTGTTATGAATTTTGTTGTTTTTCTTGCATGCGTACAGTAATCCAATATGGTTGGTGAAAAGCGAAAAGCTTCTAGTGAAGCTTCTGTGAAAAAGCGGCAAGCCATCTCACTTGAAAAGAAGGTGGCGATGATAAAGAAACTTGATGCTGGTAAGAAGATGGTGAATGTGGCACACGCGTACAACGTTCGACAATTGGTACGATATATAAACAAACGGACCGCATTATGGAGCATGTGAAAAGTGCAGCGGGTATGCAATCCACCATCATAAGCAAGAAAAGAGGGAAACTCATGGAAGAGATGGAGAAACTTCTTGGTATTTGGCTCGAAAATCAGCAGCAGCGGCGTGTTGCTTTGAGCCTTATGCTGATCAGTGAGAAGGCCATATCGCTTTTTAATGACCTTAAGGCTAAGGCAGGAGAAAGTGCTGCGGAAGAAACCTTTTCTGCCAGCCATGGCTGGTTTGCACGTTTTAAGAAGAGGGCAAATCTTTCCCCAAGAGCTCAAGGAAAATAGGAGGTAAATACACACACACACAGTCTCACACATACATTCACACACACGCGCGCTCTCTCTCTCAGCTGACTGCGTTTGCCTCTGTGTCCCTCTCTTCTTTTTATCTCATCAGTTTTCCATATTTTTAAAAAGCATATTAGTATTATTTAGTGTTATTTATTAGTGTTATTGTGTTATTAGTGATATTAGTGTTATTTAAATGCAGTACAAATCCATATAGATAACTTATACAAGCCTTAAACATATAATAACGACTTACGAACAAATTCAACTAACGAACGGGTGTCCGGAATGTAACTCGTTCGTAAGTTGAGGAGCGTCTGTATAACATCTATATAAATGTGTCAAACTGAACACATTCTGTACTGTACAGGAGACACGGAGGAGAAGCCAATCAGGACGCAGAACACAATGTTGATACACTATTAAAAAAAAATTTGAATAAAAAAAAATAAAATAAAATCCGCAAAACAGCGAAAGTGAACCGCGATAGAGCGAGGGACCACTGTACTTCATATCATATTTTAGCAGTGGAACTTATCTAAAATTCAGCATTTAAATCAATGGGACAAACCACTTAACCATAGGTTCCACCTCAACAAAAGTGCAGTTTAGTAGCATTTAAAGGCAAAAGTGAGTGTGTGTGTGTGTGTGTGTGTGTGTGTGGGGGGGGTGGGGGGGGAAGGGTAAGGTCAATACAATATTTTATCTTTTAAAGGGACAGTGTGTAAGATTTTTACCTGTTAATTACTGAAATTGAAGATACCCATTCAAAAATACTGTGTTTTCCAAGCCTTATCACTTCCATCATGAAATCAAAGTATTCTGTTGGACTTAGATATACCTGCATAAAAGGGGGATCTTCCCCATATAGAGGCAGCCATTTTGATTACGAGAGCCGCAGAAGGACATTTGGGCTCCGCCTTCGCCTTGGGCTCGTATTTTTCACACAACGAGATAGTACGCGTTTGGATAAACAACGAGAAGCATGTTGCCGGATCACACGTTGTAATGGATCTAACACGTGTTTTGGACTAAATTGTTTTACTGGATTTTATTCGCTGGATCCTTACGGACAGATTGAGACCAAGCTTATGGTGAAATATTGAGTTTGACCTGTCCAGAGCCTTCAAAGGTAAGCAAAGTAACAAACCTCGTTTTGTGCTTTTCCGTATAAAAGCCCCATGTGCTCGGGGAGTGATTGTTGTGCCGGGAAATAAATTGCATAGTCAAAAAGATGAGACTGTAAGGTTTCATTTGATGTGTAGATTGTCATGGTACACGATCAGGAATGTGTGCTCTCATGCGGAAAGAAAAAAAAAAACAGTGAACGGGACCGCGTTTTATTTATACAGTAGCGGCGCACGGTTCGTGCGCGGGTACGCGAGCTGTCCGCGTTACGGCGCACCCGGGTGACCCTCGAGGTCTGCCATAGCTAGAACAGGAATTGCAATAGCCACCATCCACCTATGCGCCACGAATCCTACACACTGGACCTTTAAATCTTGTAACATTGCCTTAGTAGTTTCTGTTCTATAATTTTCTGAGATAAAATGTAATGCAATTATTATTTAGAAGGCTCTTTAACCTATCAGAGAACTACACAAGAGGTGCTGTGTACTGTATTTCATTGAATAAACTCAACTACAATATAACAGAGAAAGAGCACTACTGTACTGAGACCACAGATATCCAGCCTAGTGATTAAGCGTTCATGTCAACTGAGTCTATGGTAAATACATATATATTTTTCCTGTTAGAAATCCAGAGTTTCTTGCCTCTCTTTACAAGCTAGAGAGCTATTTTCATTATTTCTACAACACACTATTGATATGGACAAGAAAATATTTGATGTCATGATGTTTAATTCTAATCCAGTTTCACCATTCCCTTTGCTAAATCTTTCAAAAGCCATTATAAGTAGAGGTTGGGAGTGAAAATAAAAGACAAATGGCCACGTATGATGAGTTAAACAGTAATAAATGAAATGACAAATTGGTCAGAGTGACTGACATCCTGGTAATGCTGTTTAAATGTGCTAGTATGACATAATAAAATCAGGGAAGGAGAAAGTAAATGGCCAGTGAAAGTGGATGTGACATCTAAATTTAGAGACAATATAATTACGTAGGTCCGGCGCAGAGAGGGCTCAGGTGAGAGGCTTCAGTGGTCAAGAGGAGCACAGGTCACTGCTCTGCTCTGGGCCCTGTTTCTGCTGACAGAGGACAACCTCCTGAGGACTAATCTGCTCCACTATCACTGTGCCGTCTTGTGTCTCTTAGGTCTTTGTCCCCAGAGGGAGGGCAGGCGGGGGGACAGGGCAAAGGTTAAAGGTGAAGAGGCCGTACACAGTTCTTCTCATCAACTATACAAACTGCCTATTATGTCATTTTTCTGTATCCTTTAATCATCCACCACCTGACAATATGAGTAGAAGTGTAACAGTTCACATAAAAAAAACTACTTTGACCACAACTGCTGACACAACAGTTATTAGCCAATCACTGTTGGCCTTGGATTGGTCAAATCAACAATTTTGTAAAGTACTGTTGTAATTTTGGGCTACACCAAAATACAATGAACTGCGAAACCAACCAGCTAAAAATATAAATATCAATAGAAGCTTTGAGTCCAGAGAATCTTTTTGGGTGCAATGTACAATGTACCTGCTTTTAAACTGAAAACCTTACAGTGGAAGAGTACAGCTAGTGAACTCAGCAAGTCCCAACCAACTATATTTAGACCAGACATGTGCCAGAGCCGACAAAGTCCTACATCACACTGAAAGGGAGAAAAATACTCTCCAGTTCTGGACTTGAAAAACTTAAATTTCCTATACAGGTACAAAAACAGTGCCCAGGATGCAAATTTACATGGGAGTTTAGCATGTTACAGGTCTAGCAGTAACAGCAGTAGCGTGTGGAGGATCAGAGCAGTTGGCTGTAGATAAAAGCGCATTGGTGTGGGTGGTTGATACAGTGCACATCGGCAGGGAGCAGGGAGAGGAGGCCTGAACACCTGATGACTCCGACTTACATCACTGATTATGTGGCCCAGAAAAGCATCGTTTCAACTTTAAAAATTACTAACCAGATATGACTGTAGTATTACTGTTGGCTGAGGCCTCGGCTTATTTGCCTGACGATGTAAATCAGTTATTTTGCACTGGGCAGATGAAGGTCAGAAGTGATCAGTGTGTGACGGACCAAATGCGAGCAGCGAAATCAAAATGCAATAGAAAGAGACGACAGGAGGTTGACGTGTGAAACAATAACACAATATTTTCTCATTTTCCCTCCATTACAGCCCTTGTTCCATCCCTCCGTCCTGTTGCCATCTTCTCCCGTCTTTCTTGCAAAATCTCTGGAGGTGGACCTTTTGATTGCTTCTTTAATTAGCCATGTCAGATGGCTCGGTGGATTTACAGGGGATGTCGAACTTCTACAGATAATTACATGCCTTTTCCCCGTTTTCTGACGTTGTATTCATCCTTCTATCCTCTTTTCTCAGAGCACCCCCTCCTCTCCCCCGTCTCACTCACCCTCTCATGATTTAATGATTAATTATGAATGTGAGTTGGAGAATAAAAGCTTTTTCGCTAATCAAAATGAAATTTCCCCCCATTCTGTTAATTACAATGTGAAGATGATGTTGCTGATGTCGTCTTGTGCTGAGGACTGGCCTACGCGCTGATCTGTGGTCCATTGTGGCAGTCAAAATAAATAATGGCATGTTAGAAATCAAAGCACTTGACTAAGCTATGGGGCAAGAACAGAATAATGAGAAAATATTCTCCACTGAGTGCCCTCAGTTCCCACAATAGTGAAAGCCAAAAGAACGGTTCGTCTATTCTACTTCCAGGACCATTTTGTTCACACACACAAATAAATCATGAAATCACATTTATGTACTCCCTACAGAGCTACATTTAAGTACTAGATAAGATTAGTTGATGCTTACAAATTAGTTTGAATTTGTAAATAAATTACATGTAAAAAGAAATGTCACAGTGAGACTTACATGAGCCTAAAATTGAGTTTGACACGTCTCTAATGTTGACTTTAAACTCACAGTTGTGTTTAGCAGTGCTGTCCTGCTCTGGCTCCATATTTACTGTATTTACCTACAGCAAGGCTGCAGATATTTATCGTCCTGATGGCTCTATATATAGGCCTGAGGAGAGAAGCAGCACAGTGGGAGGTAGCTCCTCTAATCTCCATCTCCAGCCTGACAGGCCTGAGAAGGTTCTAATGAATGGCTCTTTTCATCTACACGCCTGTGTCTATGTGACAGTATAAATATTTAGCAATATTGGAGTCAGCTTGTGATTTTACACAGATGGAGTGATTGATGGCTCAGCTCCCTGACGTACGCCAAAGCCCGTCCTGGATATGTTATATAAACCAGGCGTTCTCTTCCTCCCTCATCATCATCATCTCCATCTCAGAGCTCTATCTTTCACACTGCCTCCTCTGCTCTCCGCCTCCTTCCCAGCTTGTCTTCTCACTGTCGATCCGCCCTCTGTGGCTCTGCCAATTTGCTTCACTGTTGAATTTCTATCATACGGTATGGTGTCTGTGGCTGTAAGACAGGCCAAATCAGAGGAAAACAACGTGACAGGGAAGAAGCTCGAAGGAGATTGACGATGACGTGTTCAACTTCAAACCACTTTACAACTTCAGACCACATATTAAAGTAATTTTATTAAGTCATGAACAATTAATTTGTGAGTCATTATCTTTGGAGATCATATGCATATATCTGTTAGGAAGTTGACTTGAGTGCAGGAAAGTTTAAGGAAATGGCCAAAGTTTGGATGAGTGAGAGTCCTCATCCTCCGATAACTCAGTCTACATGTGTGTAATGTGTGTACTCTCCCAAACACAGGAAGTCCTGCTCTCACAGCTGTCATGTGTGTCAAAGAGAAAACAGACCTGAGCCACTCTAGTTTGGGCACAGCCTTCACACTGCTGCCAATATGCTTCCACAGCTCCCCATCCACACACTGCGTTTGCATTTGAGCCTAACTCCACTCACCAACACTGACTTTTGACAAGTTAGGGACATTCTGGATGCTATGTGTAGGAAGGCCTGGGGACATGTTTACTGAATATTCATTAAAAGTCAACATATATCATAAATATATGTATCTCATAAAGATACAATTAAATCTCATAAAGATACTATTAAAGTAAAACACATTTACATATGGTTGCAATGATAATTTAAAAAGCAATATATTGTAAATCCAATGTTTTTAATAATAAAAAAAAAACATTTGGAGAACAGGTTTTATCTGCACACTGGGAAGTGTCAAAGCAAACTGAAAGTAAAAAAAAAACAAAAAACAAAACAAAAAAAATCTTGTAGAGATAGACTAGGGGTGGGCAATATTGACAAAAATTAAGATCTCAATATCTTTTTGGATTACACCAATGACAATATTCAGACAATATTATGGCAATCCAACAGAAATGTGCTAAAACTTGCCTCAAATTTTTTTTTTTTTCTTTTAAAATTGCAATCAAAATAGCAACAAGGAACAAACATTTTACAAAACAGATATCAGTAACACCACTGAACATAATAAACCTTTAACTTGAATCACTTTGCACACTTTACTTTACTTGGGATCATTAATCCCAAGATAAATAATATATTACTCTTGACTGCTGCTATTTTCCCGGTAGTGTGCATATTTGAGTGTGATTGTGCATAGACCTTCTGTGTTGTCCTCCACATAGCCAATTAAACTAAAATACAAGAACAAGATCCCTGAACAAATATAAGAAGGCTTTAAGGAGGGATGTTGAAGATGTATTAACCTTGTAATTGCCTGTGTAAATTATGCTCCTTTGATAATAAAATTTCCTTCTATAATTTGGAAAAAAAGTGAAATATCTATGCTTTCTTGCCTTGTGTTTTCCATTTTAATTGCATTTTGGACTTCAATCTGCAACACCCACACACCTGCCTTTATACTGGGGGAAAGGGACCAGCGCTGAACAGCCACATCTATTAATCTAACTGTCCTTTATCGAAATTAGCATTCAAATGTGATCGGTACCAGAGCGCCTTTGCCACTACTTGTAATTCCCACTAAATCCACTGCTATGCAATAACTACAGTGCCCTTCAAGACAGCTAGAACCTCCTCCTCACTTTGAAAGCTATTGATTTTTATTTGTACAGTAATGAGAACAATTAGTCTTTTTCTTGCCCTGCTTCATCTATCACCCAGGTTGGTGGAGCCTTGCCACCCAGGCCAACCAATGTTTCACAGCAGCACCCGGCTAAGGTGTGCACTCCTTGGTCAGCAGACAGCAGAGTATCCCTCTACAAGACAGAGGAGAAGCAACAACAAGGGGCATTTGTTCAGGCTCATTTGGTACAGTGCAGGTTGTGTTCACATAAAGAGCTTTTCACATTCAAAACAGCAACTTTGGCTAATTGATAGGAAGACCATCATTTGAATAAAATGGCAACTTTCAAAGGCACATACAAGCAGACCAAAAATATAGCTCGCAAAGATATCTGCTGCTTAACTCACACAGCGAGAGAATTGAACCCACAATCTTGAAGAGATGGATCTGTGCAAAAAATGTATCAGTGTATATAACCCATTTCAGTAAATTATTATTATTATTATTATTATTGCTTTATTTTGAAATCAGTATTATTCAAAACTTTGTAATCTGAAATTCAGATCCATTATTCTTTGTATTCAATTCTTAAATTTCCTGGTGTAGTCATTAAGAATCATTGCTTCCTAAATAAGTCCGCAATTAAAAATGAAGAATCCCTCCCAATAAGCACTAAATTATTAACTCGATAAAATGGCATTAGCAAAGGATTTATTATTAATCAATGGCACAATAACACAAAAATAAATTGCATCCTATCCATCATAGTGTATGTGTAATCTCTCAATTTAATGAAAGGCCCATATCTGGCTCATGTAGCAGGCTGACTCTAATTGATGCGGTTAGAAGAAATTACCACACTCTGGATCCAGCTTGCTCTGTGTAAAACATGTATCATAAAATGTGAAAACACAATAAAACACTGCCATGCTCCCATTAAGAACACTTTAATTTGCGCTGAGGCAGGAGAGTGGCAGACTGGACTGACTCGCGGCCATCAGGAGGATTTAGTCCCTATAAAGCAGGCTGATTGACAAGGTGATTTGTGAGTGACTGAAAGGATAAGTGGCCCACTGTTTTCCCTGTGCAGCACAGTGTGCGTATACTACTGTGTGTATGTGTGATGTTGGGCCCGATTTGAGCCACGGCTGGTGAGGAATGAAGCATCTGAAAGAGTCCATTTCTCTTACCGAGCTGCCTGTTCCTTACTTACCCTAATGATGTATAATAGCCTGCAACTACACTTAACCTGAGCATTACTGTGGCATAGACTGAGTGGGAGAAGTACAGCAGCACATTCATAGGTCTGGCTTTTGAGCGCTGTTTACCAAAGTGTGCATGCACAGGAAGTGACCTGACATGTTGAGTAATGAAAGACTTCTAGTCTATGGAACTAAACTCTGACACATTCACATTGACAGCTGTATCCATGTTTTCGTTCTGATCCTTCACTCACACTTGGCTCTACTGCTGACTCACTCTATAGCTACAGCATCTGTTGTCTCTTAATTAAACCCATTTTCCTGGATGCCAGTATATGTTCATACAAGCAATATGCAATCTGACCCTTTAGCCTGCCTCGCATTCATTAGCAGCAACGAGCTCATCACTTATAAGTGTACCTCCAATGTGACTGGCCAGTGCTTGTGTGTGGAGGACAGGTTGGAGACAGTGGAGAGACAGTAAATGACAGAGTCACGTGATGTGGCTACTGTATGAAACCTCAGATCTAATCAATAGGAGTGAGGAGGACGGCAGGCGCCAGCCAGAGGGTCACCACTCATCACTCAGGTCAGCGGCACACACACACACACACACACGCGCATACGCATCACAGGGCACAGCGCAGGGCACATTACGAGACAGGCTATGAGGCAGCAGAGGAGGGTCAGAGAGAGGGTGAAGCACATAGCAACAGAGGGGGAGCCGGATCGATGGGAGAGATTGAAGGAGCTCCGTAATACCAGAGGAGTCACGGATGTCCAGAAGACAGTTAAGCAGGGCTAGGAGCAGGTCAGGGGGGTTAAAACAGCTTTGCACTGCAGTGAGGAGGCATTGACAGGCCATAAAAGAGACGCGCCAATGAATTTAGGAAGTGACTTACTATGATACCTTAATGTGTTTATGGCCACTTTGATTTGACCAAAAGTTATTTTTGGTGCTCCACATAATAAAAAAACATCACCAAGGGAAACAAGTTATTATGATATTGTTTAATTACAAGTTAAAGCCCATATGTTTACTATTCAAAATAGCACTTGCATCAAAATGAAACAATCACCATACCATTACCATAAATGAGTCACAAAATTTAATTCAAGGCAATCAAAATATTTTGGATATTCTTACTGAATACTGTTGTTAGTGGTAAAACACAACATCAAAATATATTATGTAATTACTAATATGAACATAAGGTTTGCTAGTGTTGCTTCACTTTCCAAGTAGTGCACATACAGTGTGGGTTTCACCAGTGTTTGTAGCTTCAGACAGTTTACTCAGGTCTGTGGGCATAACTAAGTGGGGCAGAGGAACAGCATGTTTGTGAGTTGGAGAGATGGACTAAGGTCTGGTGGCATTTAGCCCTGCTCCATAATGACACAAGGAGCAGCGCTGGAGACAGTGGCACTGGTTGTGAATTATTGAGGGTACACTGTGAGAAATAAATCTGCCATAGAGATGCCATACGCGCTAACACGCATGCAGACATGCTCATGCTGAGGCCCCCAATGCCACGCAGCGAGGCGGCATGACGACTGCACGCTTTGACTCGCTGACCTTGAGGTTGTTAAAACAAGCTCTCCGTCAGCTTTTCTGCAAAAATATGTTTACCTGGTGCGGGGGAAGAGAGTGGAGAGGAAAGAGAAGGAGTGAAAGTGCCTTGCTGACATTGCTGGAATACACACAGCGACTCTATCAATTCTTCAGGACTATGGGACCACATAAAAAAGAAGACACAAACTAACTAGCAACCTGCGCTGGCAGAGCTGCCGCTACTACACTGTACCAGGAAAGAGATTATACATGTTCAATCCCCCAAAAGACCAAGATTAAAACAGTGCAATTGTATATAGTATGTACCTGTTTGTGCAGCAGGGAGACCGTACATCAGCCTTGAATTACTGATGTTTATCTCCTAAATAAAAAGAGACGAAGCATTGCTACATGCATGAGGACAGCCCTGTGTGTGATAATTGTCTTTGTACCTTCCAGGAGAAAGATTGCACCCACATGCTCAAACACATTTTTATTTCCATTATTATTTCTTTATCTTTGCCCAGATAGGAAGCTAGTGTTTCCTCCATCTCCCAAGTTGAATACAAGATTATGTATGGGGCTACACACTATGTCTACTGCATGTGGATGATATATGCCATGCCTGGCAGAGTCTACTGTAGGTTCAACTCGCTTCTAAAAAGTTTAGATGTTTTATAACTAAAAAGGCAACACAATCATCTACAGATGTTATTGCAAACCATCATGTACAATATAGCAAGAAATGTGACTTTTTTTTTAAACCTAAAGTCAGCAACACACACATACATTGGAACAAAATAGGACTGGTACGATTGTCCCCATGATCCCATTTTTTCTGGAAAAAAATAAGAGACCACTGCATTTTTTTCTGAAATCAGCATCTCTACATGTATTACAGCCATTCCATTCCAGCGTTTGTTGGATTCCAACACAAACACAAAGCTGAGCTACTTCAGTTCTTGCACCAGGAGTGGAATAAAGTCACCAAAGAACAATGTGAAAGACTTGTGGAGAGCATGCCAAGATGCATGAAAGCTGTGATAAAAATAAGGGTTATTGAACCAAATATTGATTTCTGAACTCTTCTTAAGTGTAAACATTAGTATTATGTTGTTTTATAATGAATTTGTTTCTTTGCATTGTTTGAAAACATGTATCTTTTTTGTTATTTTGACCATTTGTCATTTTCTGCAAATAAATGCTCTAAACGATAATATTTTTATTTAGAATTTGGGGGAAATGTCAGTAGTTTATAGAAAATGTTCCTATAACACATACCTATAAGCAGTAAAATCAGAAAAACAGATTATTTTGCAGTGGGCTCTTATTTTTTTTCCAGAGCTGTATGTCACTGGGATTAAAACAAACATTTTGGATTATTTTCACAAAGATGCAGTCTCAAATCTTAGTTGAGATTTAAAATTTATGATTAAAAAAAAAAAAATCCATACCCAACCTTTTGGGCATATAGATTACGTGTCTATAGGTCTCTTTACTTGTGGATAACTGGGTGCATGTATGCTGCTGGAGCTCTGTAGCCAAGGGGGGCACCTCCTCTTATTAACATCATCAGTCTGCATCATTACTAGGCTGCCTGGGTTGGGCAGCAGGTGCTATGAGAGTGCCAGGGTTACAAACGACTATGCGATCCCCTTTTGGAACACACATAGCCACAACACACACAGACAGAGAGCTGAACCCCGCTTTTAAATCCCCAAAAGGGATGTGGGGTGTCTGTGTCTATCTGTTATCCAGTGGGTTAGCACTCCGTGTCTGGCCAGGTTTTCACTGGGGGCGACGGACTCCATTCATTCTCCTGACAATGGGCAGGCGATCCGCGAGCAGAGGCTCAGAGTGGAGCGCTCAGAGCAAGGGAGGGTCCACAAGTCAAGCAAAAAGAAAAACATTATACAGGCAGTGTGCAAAAGAGAGGGTGGCTAAGTGGAACATGCACACAATATGGTGTTAAGATACAACAGCAAACATGTAATGTGCTCAGGTGCGGGCATATGACTGCTAGTAGACTACAAATAAAGCAGGTTTTCTAGTATTATCTAAGCCCATAGCTAAAATATAAACTTTTTTCGTCTATATCAACAATACAATAGTCTATTAAGAAGACAAGGTGAATATTCCTAATCTATAAAATGTAAACAATGCTTGAGGCTATACTACACAATAAATGTTAAAACAGTATAATAGAATTTACTACTGCACATTACTGACATATTTGTAAAAGCCACTTATGTCTACTCAGCAGCATTAGGCAAATGTAATTGTCATAAAAATGAGTCAAGTCAATAAGCAGAGTTAACATATTGACAGATGGATAGTGTCTGAGCATGAGTGCTGTTAATGCTGATAAAATGGCCTGTGTTATGGTATGTAACCAGAGAACGGTAATAAAAGCTATATGAATGGGGACTGGCCTGTTTCTCAGGCGCCTTCATGGCACCACCCATGACACCAAAGATGTGTCAAAGACAACAGACACTCAATACTGGGTTCAGCCGCTCAGCCTACCAACACTTATGGATTATGTAGCCACGGTGCATTCATTTAAGATGTACACATTGATCTGGCATTGACAAACCATTTCATATTAGCCAGGGTTTGCTCTTTGCAGCATCAAGGGCAATCAGATGCACTGTCCTGCATCAGGCTATATTTAACCTCCTATCAGTCCGTACCTATGATGGACTCAAAGTCATGCCACGCCATGGTCACTTTCTAGGATTATGAATCTGCAAAACTATTGGGAACATTATAATTCATATGGTTGTATGACACATCATATTCTAACACCACATAGAGCCATGTCTGGGCTAGCTGTGCCTCTATATAAATCAGGATTAGAGCAATATTGATTTGCATGTATTCAGAAATAAGAAGGGTGGGACCAGCAATACAAAATGATAAATAAATGAAAGATTCACAACTGGACCAAAACTATATTTGGATTTCTATTATTGAGACAGTTGCAAAAATTAATGTCCCTGGTTAGTTAGTGTTGTTAATTGGGCGTGCAAAATTAAAATGTCCACGTCACTGCAAGCCAGCAATTTAGGCCCCTCCAGCTGCGTTTGACCTAACAGAGCGTTTCCTCTCTTTCCTTCTTTCTCTGCTTCAAGTGTCTCCAAAACTAATAAAAAAGCCCTCACAAATCCCCCATGAAGCCCACCATATGAACTGTCACATTAATAACATTGCAGTCGTATTCAAATTTTCTGTCGAAAAGCTAAAGAAAGATTGAATGCCCCACTGTCGCGCGGCCAAAGATTGAAGACGTGTCTCATTGACATTGTTAAAAGTTTATGAAAATATATGAATTCTCAAACGTAGCGGGCCGCCGTGCAGCTCCACTCCCAACACTTCTGTTAGAGACTGCAGCTTTTAATCAAAATGATTGAATACCACAAGTTTGGATTCAGGGATTCTAATAGAGGACGGATAAAGTGTCACGGTCCAGAACTAGAAAAACCACATAGGATCACACATGCATACATAAAAAGCTCTCTGCTTTTTCAGTGGGTTTTCCATTCCATCTTTCTCATTGGTAGCTACTGTGTTTTTTAGTGTGTAAAATGGCATAAGTGAGAACTACAGTGTATAGAGGGCCAAGGCTATAACCTAGTTTGCTGTTGCTGTATTACTTTGCTTTTGGAGCTGATATGAAGCTAAATCCAGGGAAAAAGAGACATATGGCTTCACCAGGCACACCCATGGACACACACATTCTACACCTGGA
The DNA here is from genome assembly GCA_036785185.1 of Paratrypauchen microcephalus. Taxonomy (NCBI): domain Eukaryota; kingdom Metazoa; phylum Chordata; class Actinopteri; order Gobiiformes; family Gobiidae; genus Paratrypauchen; species Paratrypauchen microcephalus. The sequence continues at coordinate 16,998,136 of JAVJIX010000002.1, read as the reverse complement.
CGTATGTACCCCTACAGAGCATGCCAAACATGCGTCCCCAGCTGTTGGCACTGTCACATGTTCAGAGCTGCAGAATGACAGCCAGTCATGTCTCTTTGTATCAGAGAGAGTGGAGTGTTCACTGTGGCATTGGCAGTACTGGGCTCAAGCACAAACGCTCTCCATAAGAAAAAAGAACTCCACTGGGGATAGCATATGACTCCTGACTGGACCACACACGCAGCACAGACACTGCTTAAAGCTACTGCTCAGGTTTGAAACAAGGGGGGAAAAAAGACATAATACAGTTTATAGGGTGACGATAACTATGATTATTGCGCAACAGTTTAAAATGTACAAAGTGGAGTATTATTTGATTTGTAAATGAATTTCCAAACTCAAATGTAAACTGTGCTAGCTCGTTCCTCAATTATTCTGCAAGTCTATCTAGTTTTGTGCTGACAGACAAGTGTGTACAGTACATGTTGTGACAAGCAGGTGTTGTTTTCCTCTCACTGCATGAGGCTTGTCAAACAAAGAGCTCTAAATATCAACTTATCAATCCCTGCCAGGGTGCTAGAACAGCTGGATCAGGGCAGGGGGTTCAGCAGACACATACGCACTTGGAGCACGCCATAGGAGGTCACACTTGTACCTGCTGGTGTGAATGACTGCACTCAGGAAAATGCAGGTGAGAGGGGTGGTGGAAAAGTGAACTTATTTTTCTGCCAGTTCTTCAGCCCATATGTGTCAAAGCATGTCAAGGTAAACATGGAAGAAGAAATCAACTCACTGAGAAAAGCATGGGGAAAGTTTGTGTTTTTAAAAGAGTGTCTGTAACTTTAATGTTTTCTCTATTGCAATTTTGTAGCACTCTGGCCAAGAGAATCAAGTTTATTCAATGAATCAAATCAGTTAATCCATCATGACCACACTTATGGCAAAACCTCAGTGCCAAATTGCATAAAAGCACTTGGGTTGTAAAAAAAAAAAAAAATCTCTATTCTGTACAATTGTATATTACTACTATATAACTAAGGAAAAGTACTTACAATAAATATTGACCCCCAAGAATTATTGTTAAATCTGTCATCTATGGAATGATAAGTCATAATTATCGTATTGTCACCTAAAGCAAGTAGTGTGAGCTCCACCAAAAACAAGTAAGCTATAAGCTAAGTTACTGTTTTTATTTATAGAAGCATATTAAAACTATAGGTTCAGAGCACAACTTTTAGCCTTTCCTAGTTCTAGTTTTATGTATTATCGGCAGTGTTCATCTGTCTAACTTTTATTAAACATGCTATATAAATAAAGTGGATTTGTGAGTGTTGTGGTTTGAAGGCATCAGAGTTGATTGGTGTGTGACAGGTGGGCAGAAATAGCCACATCCACCCGCACCTCAAAGCCTGGTCTCCCCCGTCAGGCGCCTCCCCTGCTCCTTAAACAGGCTGCAGAGTCACAGCTATCATTCTCCTTCTCCGCCCCTCCCTCCACTGCCCCTCTTCATGTTTGATTCGCCCTTTCATTATCTCTCGACGAGGGAGGAATTGGAGGAGAGCAGGGAGGGAGAAAACACCAGCAGAAGAAGAGGGATAGTGGCGAGGTCTGAAGAGGTTTTCAAATGCACTGAAGCCTGTCACATTACAAAAACATGTCGCTTTAAACTAAATGTGAAATATCAGTAATTGAAGCCATAAATCCACTGTTGTGTTCTCCTCTCACCACCTCTCTCTCCCTCTCTCCAACCCAACTCTCCCTCGCTCTTTTTTTTTTTCCCCACTTTTGATGAGCGGTAAATTGGAAATTATTTTGTGTTGTAATGCCGCTCTCAAACGTCTTCACATTACCATGCGTCACTCAAACTCTGACAGGGAAATTACTCAAGTGTCAATCTGGCTATCAAAGGAGAATGGGAGGTGAGAGAGGGGGGGAAGGTACAAGGAGGTAAACTTGATCAATAGAAGATGATGGGGTTTTTAGGGACCAATCATAAAGCCTCTTTGGTGATTGAATAAATCAGAGCTGGTGAAATTTAGCTGTCACTATTAGCCACCTCCTGAGTGTTCTTATTACTGTGTGTGCCATTACAGACAGAGGCATCATGCGAGGCCAGAAGCAAATTAACCATAATTGCAGATAAGGAAAAATAAGAGGGGAGAAATATGTAGAATCATGCAAATTGAATAATTTTGCAGTTTGGCGATAATTTATGGTCTGTGTATGGCTGATGATAGCGACTGTTGTCCCGGTGTGTCCCAAGAATGTTTATGTTTAAAGTGTGTTTGTCTTAGTCTGTTTCAGCTGCATGTGTGTGGGACAGTAACAGTGATATAACAAGCCACATAAAGCCTGACTACAGCTGGTGATCATTACAGCACAAACACCCACCTAAAACCTATTGTTTCCTATTTGGATACATGATAGCTATAGTGTGGACTAATTAGGCATCAGTGTAAATAAAACAGGGTGATTTGGTAAAGGTTAACCTGTGTGTTAAGTCTTATATAATCAAATGCAAATGTTTAGCATGGCTGTGTGTGGTGGAATGTGTGACTATAATGACCGGTGTATTGCAGCAATATATACTGTAGGGAGTAAGAAAGAGAGATCGAGCTGAGAGTGAGAACTCCTTTATTGCTCAATGCTAAATTAATTGCACCAATTATTCACGGAGAGAGTTGTCTAGTGGCGGCCTTCGGGGGGCGAGGCCCTGACCGCTCTCCCTCATTTTTAATTGGCTGTCCTGTTGAATAATTGATTGGAGCAAATGTGAAATGGATGGGAAGGTCCAAGTGTCTTTCATCACAACGGGCCAGGCGCTCTGACAGGCGGCCACAAACAAACTCTGCTGCTGCACGCAATAAACAAACTGCACACAGAGAGTTCAGGCTGACCACTGAGGGTGGGTGGGGGGAGAGGGGGGCAGGAGGGGGACAGGACTCGCCTGTGACCAGCTACACCAAGACAACAGGCACCAAACAATGTCAAATACACAACACATATATCACTCAGGGATTCTGCTGCAAAACTGCACTGTACATAGATAATTTAATAATTTTGGTTAAAGTACAACAAAATAAGACACACAGTTAATCTTACTCCAAACTACAGTGACCTTGCTTTAAGTTATTCTAACTACTTTTATAATACTTTCAATGCTATTGCTAACAAGGACACCATTACAGTATTATGCAAATGGTGCTAATTCATGGTAATTTCATATGATAATTTCAAGAAAATACAATTTCCTACTAAAAAATTTGGATATCACTGGCTATTAAGATGCTTTAAAATATTTATTATAGAATCTTCCTTGGGTAAATAAAACATCCAAAGCCGAGATAAAACCAAGATAATATTGTGTTTTCAATGCCTCCTTAATTTACACACACATTATCCCAGCACACACACACACTAACCCCTTGGTAATCAAAGGCTATTAACTCTTAGTGCTTTCGCAACAAAACAGATGTAAGATTCATGAGTCCCTGCCCGTGACTGTTGTCTTTGCCACAGGCTAGTAAAGAAACAATTAGTGCAGAGCTGGCCTCACTGTCCGCCACAATCGATAGTCCCTGATGGTCTCCTAAGCCTATTGACTAAGGCCTGTTCTTCTGGCTGACCTCACATCTGGAGCAGCCGACAGATGCCTCAGTCAACCTATCCATGCCCTGGGAGAGGGTTACCAGGTTAAACAGAGCCCAATCCATGCAAACAAGCATCTCGACAACAGTGTCTGCCTCCGCCTGTGCATGGGAGGGTTCACCAACTGCCTGTATGCTTATGGAAAAAAGCAAACATGCACAGGAAAATGTTGTTATACTTGTACTAGTCATACACAAATGCATGAAGTACAGTTGTGTAGAAAAGTTGAATTGTATTTTAGTCAGAAATTTACATTTGAAAGTGCTGTTGAATAATTTTTCACCACACACAAAACAGCCTTTGTGTGATAATTATAATTACATATTATATACTGGTAAAAATATATAAGGATATAGACTCTAAACTGTTGTGTTTAAGATTTTGCTTATGTCATGTGAACCTCATTTAAACACTGTTTTGTCTCTGTTGTGGTGAGATGTACTATGTACTTTTGGCTTTGTTTAATCATGTGTTTTATGAAATTACACAGTGCTCTTTCAAATATATGGTTAGAAAATCTCAGCAACAACAACGACAAATACAAATACTTGAGTTATACTTTGAACTGACCAGAACAGTGGCCAGGTTGTGCTGTAACTGACACAAACTGACACGATCTCAGCTTTATTTGCTGACATGTACAAAAAAGTAAGATTTCGGAGACATTGTATAGTACGTCTGCAAGCTGACTTCTACATCCTATAATAAGATAAGATAATCCTTTATTTGTCCCACAATGGAGAAAATGCAGTGTCACAACACAAGCTTCAGAAACAGTAGGAAAATATGAGCATGCATCAAAATTAAGATGAATAATAAAATAAGTATGTACAATCAACTAAAAAACACAACACTGTAATGCACCAATCATTTTACTTAACAGTAACCTCTGTGGCACTAAGGCAGTCTGCTGATGTTCCTGTAATTGTTTGTGTCCTAACAAAACCTTCCTTCACAGCTGCATGTCTGAACATCTGGACTAACCCAGCTACGACAGGCCCAAGTTGTATGAAACCGTACGACAGTAAGGCAGGTGGGGTTAAAACCGTGATAGAGGAGGTGAGGACAGAGGAGGCAGAGCAGCTGTAAGGATGAATAGAGTGCAGTGGTAAGCAGGTGTCACTCCCACTGACAGGCTGCTCTGAGCCCCAGCTCTGAGCCACAGACCCACCTGTGTGCCCACGCAGTCTCTGAGCCCACAGGGCTACAAGCAGTTCAGAAGGGCGCCTTCTCCTGCCCCTCGCCCACCTGCCTCCTCTTCTTCAGATGGCACCTAAATCTGGCTGCTAGTCTCACAGATTGACATGTATGAAGACACATAGCAACACACAAACTCTCATTAGCACACACAAATGCCTGTACATATTCATAAGCATGGGAACATGAGAACGCATGCACATAAGGCTGGGAATATATGCAAACTAACTCAGCCCTTCACTGTGCATACATTTACAGGGCACATTGCCAGAGCTCAATAGGGTTTATTATTATTATTATTATTATTATTATTATTATTATTATTATTATTATTATTATTATTATTATTATTATTATTAGTTGCAACAAATAGTACAATGTTTGTTTATTTTAAGATCAAGTCAGTACTGTGATTTAGACCACCTTACATAAAAACACAATTATATTTTTTATGCTAATAGTGCATTGAAGGTATTTGCAATATAGCTAATGCTAAATGCTAATCCACTTAACTTCTTGGATACCATATATTACAGTAACCCAGCAACATTCTCTATATGATACACAACAAAGTAGCTGGAGTAGTATAGTAGTTGTGATCCTGGAGAGCTATCAACCAAAATAAAGTAGGCAATCATTCTAACCAGTCCTAATATAGATAAGCTAAGAGTTATTGCTATTGTTATGAACAGCAAACTCATGTAGCATGTCCTTCAAATATGAAGAATGTTGTAACCATGACCTTTACCATGGGCTCATTTCTGTGAACTAATGTGGTGCACTGCATTGATTCTTGGAAACATGTGAAACAAAAAGCCTCTTCACTAAGAATCAGTCAACACTTCAATCAATCTGTCAATCAATACAAAACCTAACCATCCATCTGTCCATGTCGCATCAGGCCAGCCCTCGTGACTTCATGCAGATCATATTACAGGACAGAGCAGAGCCGGGGAGGTGCAGGTGCGTTTAACAAGCTTCCCCTACCTTTCTGCCCTCACCCCTCCCTCCCCTCCCAGCGACGCTGTGTTGAGGAGGGCAGTAATTACTCTGGTGTCAGCGCTGCTTGGTGCGACTCCTCCCCCGGCAAGGGGCGGCGGGCATCCATAACCCATCGTCCTGCCATGGGGTAAACGCCGGGCCATCCATCACGCACCCACTTGACAAATACCTTCCATAATAGAAGTTTATTTTTATGGGAGGCTGAATCAAGGACTTTCCCATGCATACAAAAACGTGTCACAATTATTTATGGCTTGTGCTGAGACGCACAATATGTCATATCAAAGTCCCATCCCGCTTCCCAGAGCAGCTGGAAGCTGCCGGCGTTTGGCCTGTCGATATCTGTGCTCGCTATCAATAATGTGGAACACCGCCACGATAAGCCTAAGGATTCGGAGGTCATATTCAACTAACACACATGCACACACACAGGAGATGACACACATGCACGATTCGCATGCATGCATGGACAGGGACATGTGAAAAACTCACATGTAATGACATACACAATAGTGCTTTCAAACTCAATAAACAAAGACACAGCTTTACAGGACTGAAGCTTATGGAAAAATAGGCCTGTAAGTTAGACTTTACACAATTTAAAACTACCCTTTTATCCTTTTCATCTATTACCTTATGCATTTTCATATGTGGGATGAAGGTAAGAAAGGATCTGCCCCCTGGTGTGCACAAATTGGTTAAGCTGGTTTTATGCTGAATTTGTCAGTCACTAACCTTTTCATTTATGCTGGCTTGGGATGGACATAAAAAGTATACTGACTTATAGGTCTAAAATGCTGGCCATTGAAAGGGAAATGCATTACATTTACAATAAAATGGTAAAATAAATTAGAGGGAAAAATACAAACGATCATAATGTGTCATGCAGTATCTCCTAAAATACTGAAGATTTATCACACATTCTCAGTCTCAGCAAACAAAGCACATGCAGCAAATTCATATATAACGTATTTTCCTAACACTTCCATCTAAACAAAGATGTTGTGAGGCTGATCCTGACCCGCTCACGGCTGCCAATCACATCGCTGTCAGTCAAAATCACAGCTAAGCCTGGACCAAAACAGAATAGTTGCACAAGTGGAGACAGCTGATTTATATGTCTTTGTGAGTGGAGTGTGCATGTACATCGGTGTGCAACAGAATAATCTCAGATGGTACAAGGGCAATCTAAAGAAAAAACGAACAACATAACAACTTAAAGGAAATCCCTCCACTGCAGCCCAGCAAATCTGAGAGCTGTCCGTCAACGTGAGTGGCAACCCCTTTTGCCCAGAGAAACGGCAATAAATTGGGTTCCCTGATAAGACCCAGGAATCTCCGGCACAACGCCTGACCAAAAAAAATAAAAAAGAGAAAAATGAGCTGCTTTTCCGTAGGCCACTTGAGCTCTGTCAATCAAGATGACTGGCAGGCTCACATGTCGCCAGTGGAGAGAGCAATGAAGGGAAAAAATAGATTAACGTACAGAAGAGGAGACAGGGAGAGAGAGGCAGCATTAAGCCTTGCTGCAAGAAAATGAATATGATAAATATGATAATTGAAATGATGAGATTTGGGTACTTGGTATTGGATTTTGCTTGTGTGCCCATAGGGATTAGTCCTTCATTCACTGCCATTTTCAGCCTTGTTGCCCTAAACTCCCTCATAACATAAACAGAGGGTACAAAACACGCAGGTAAAAATACATTTACCAACAAAAAATTACTTCTACCAGGTGTAAAACTCTGAAGTAGCAGGAGATCGTGATGAAAAGTAGTCGTCTACAAACCCACAGGCAAAGGGAAAAGAAAAAAAATCATAATAAAAAGGTAAAAATGTGTGGATAGCAGCAGGAGAACTTTGTCCTGTGAAGACAGAAGATGTATGGCTCAGAGGCGATAGTAGCAACAATAAATGATTACCTTTTTACAAACTGGGCCTTTGTAATAAAATGTGTATGGGGGAGTATTATCAATTCAGCTGCCTGGTGAAGATAGCATTTCTGAAACCATGGTGAGGCTGATCTCTATCTAGAGAGGAACCAAATCTGTATTCCTGTGTGTAGGTTCAGGAAGGTCCAGGTCTACAGCGTATGTGTATGTGCTCCTCTGAGGAAGACACACTGTAGGGCCTCTTATACCTGGGCCCCAACATTATAGAGAAGTAAAAGGTAGGAAGAAGGTGCACCTAATAATTATTACTATAAAAGAATTATTTTACAAGAGCTCCCAAGAGCTTAAAAGGTGATGGTGAGAAGTCTATAAACTATAAACTAAGATGTAGCTGTGGAGACACTAAAACAAATATTTTCTTTCTACTTCAGTCTCAGTCTCTTCTTCTCGTGACGAATGTGTCTTCATCATAGCCTATACAGTTATTTTTAAAGTTTAATGAACAACTGTACAATGTATACAAAGGCACACGACTGTGTAATGTAATTTAATGTTTCATGTTTTCCATCCACTATTGCGTTAAAGATCCCATGACATGGTACTTCTTGATGCTTTTATATGGTGCCTTAATGGTTCCCTAATACTGTAAATGAATCCTTCTTCAAAATCAACACTTAGTGCATGAGAAAGACACATGTACAGAGTCAGAGTCAAAAAACAACTCTCTGAACACCTCATTATGGGCCTTGTTGCTTGAATGCAAATGAGAAGGACACAGATTGGTTAGAGAAGCGGGTGGGGGGGGGGGGGGGGGGGGGGGGGGGCAAATGCGCCGCTGGTTCCTTGTTTTAGCGGTGCGCTGTGCCTGGCCCCACTTCCACGTGTGTAAGCGCGAAGGAGGAAAGGAGAGCCTTTTCAATGAAAAAAAACACATTTTCACAGAAAATAAAATTGAACCACTGCTGTTTCAGAGGTCCAGAGGGTTGGGTAAAGGACTTCCGCATGTGCCTCCAGGCAAATAAAAAAAACGTATTTCGCATTGTGTAGCTCCTTAGCGGTCCAAATTCTCTGGGCGTGATTTCCAGAGACAGGAGGTGGAGATCCAGACGGTGGTGGAACTGAATTTGCATTTCTTTTTTCGATCTGACGTCAATAAGGTGCCTTGTCCAGAATCGCCCATTTGAGCTGTGTTTTTTTCAAACGCAGAAAAGGCCCGCAAATGCTCAGTTTAGACATTTCGCAACTTTTAGCCATTGGGGGGGCCTAAACAGGGTAGGGGAAAAACCTCAGAAAGTGAAAATTTCATGCCATGGGACCTTTAACTTCATATTTACAATGCTGTCAATGTCTTTGCAAGTTAATTAATTGTGTGCATTGTATGGATTTAAATTATTATCAAACTATTTGAGCTTCTAATAGTTACTGAGGCAGTACAAAATTGTAGCACAAAATAATAATAATAAAAAAAACTCTTGGTGATATATAGATACAGTAGTCCACGATACTGATACTGTATCATCAAATTAAGCAATACAATATATCAATGTTTCAATATTATTGCACACACCTAGATGTGACCTTCAAGTATTGTATGCATTTTTCTGCTCATAGACTACATAATGTTTAAGATGTCTGATGTTGGTGAGAGACATTGACAGATGACACACACATACACATAGTGAAGGAGCAGCCTGAGTCTTTCTTGTCTGATAGCAATCCAAACAAAATATAAAGACAAGCAACCATCAGATGGGCCAGCAAACAAATAGGGAGACAGATAACATGGCATAGACTCACATCAGTCACTCTCCACTTTACAACAAACACAACGTCGCCTCTATAGTGAGACGTCATACCAGATACAACATCCCGAGACACCAGCTTGAAAGAGACTGATGAAGCCAAGGCACAGTGAGGGGCTACAGTGCAGATGTTTTCAAAAGATACCGAAACTAGCCAGCGGCATCAATACACACAGCTACAGTATATAGAGCAATATGAATAAGATGACTTTTGTACAGTATGGCTCACAGTTTTGCGAAAATAACACTTTAAACTTCAACTTGCTTCATTCAAAATATCTCTTTACGCCTGATATCAATTTAAAGGGATATGATTAAAAAAGGTGAAAGGTAACACTATTCATGTGATAGTAATACCCCAAAATTTCAGAAATGGTCATAATATTTGCACGACTGTTAGCAGCACATGCACACATTTTTAAATCAGTGTAAAGAATTTGTGTTATCTCTCAGTGGGAGTCATACTCGCTCCACGCTCAGGAAAACCTCAACAATGGATTTGCACTATTACAATAAAATCACAGTGAACTTGGCCAAGTGGCAGCAGACACAGCCGCAATATATTTAAGTATCTTGTTAAATTAAAATAGTCAATTAAAAATAGATTTCATTACTTCTACATTTACTTTGGAAGGGATCAGTATGGTTAGACTTTCATCTTTCTTGCAGACTAATCACAGCACAGGGAGGGATTGAGATGCTGTGCAGTGTGACAATTTTTAAAGCAACACACTGGGTCTCTCATCCTATCAGTCTTTTCTTTCTAAACTCCTCTTCTCCTTCAGCTCACTTCCCTAGATTTGGAAGTACTGTAAGAATTGTTTCACTCGTAGTAATTCTTTGAGTGGTGTGTTTGTTTTGCTCTTTAACTATTTTCAATTTGTATATATTTGACAGTGTATTGCATTTATTTTGACTGTTTGTTTTGGCATTATTTGCAAATGAAATCTGAATAAATGTGTAACTAGAAATTATTAACCAACCCAGTCCAAATGGCTATAGATGTATGCGTGAATTAGCTGTAAACTGTATTTTTCTCTTTTTTAAAAAAAAATTACAAAAGTTTTCTTCTCTCGGCTTTATCTTTTCCCCCCTTTTTTCGCAGGTGTCAGAACAGATTTCATGGCCCGTGCATATGTGTGAATTTGCCACACCCCCTTTGAGTGCTAATTTACCCTTTTAGGTTTAATCTCCCTGTGAGTGGCTTTCCTCGCCCTTTAATTAGGCTATGGGGAGTCGACGCCACCACAAAACACACACACAAGCTTAAGATTTCCAAGACACAGCCACTGTTATTAATGCACGCACATACACATTGATACACACTTGAAACGCAAAGTCCCCAACTGGAGCTCTGCTTGAAGACAGTCATCACCAGCCTCTGTGGGCCTATTCTAAACCCGGGCTCTCCTCAACTGCACCAGCACAGGAACAAGGACAAGAGAGGGGAAAGAACATGGTAAAAAGTGAGATATCTGAACCAAAGAGACAGCAAAACTATTGATCCAAACTTTTTACATTTCACATTTATAGCAAAAGAACTTAAAAGCATCAGACTTTGGCAGAACTATGTCAATATTATATAACTTTATAAACTTACATTTTCAGTCATGCACTTTGTACGCAGCAAATGATAAGTGAGGAACTGCATCTGCTAACCTTAAAAGATTGAAGGTTTGATCAAAGACCAAATTACAGGTAAGAAGATATTTTACAGGAATAAAAAAACACACATAATGAAAGAAAGAATGATACATTTAATGCATCTTTTTTCTCAAACAATAAGATGCAAACTATAAGTATACAGTATGTAGCATATACTTTTCATCCAATTATAATCACCAGCACTTAAGTAGTAAAAGTGTTTTCTTCATCAACAAAGGGGCCACAAATTGCCCAAACAAACCTTGCGATAAAGAGGGAAGTACAATAACAAAAGTCGTGATAGTCCCTTGTAATGGTGGAAATAAGAGGGCACTTAATTGGGGTCTGATAGTCTAACAGGCAGCCCCTCTGATTATCAACTCTACACATTGGCTTAAATTAGCCCACTGATGAGCAGCCAGGGGATTCAATTATGCACAGGGAGAAATAAGGGCTCCTAATAGGCCACTGTATCAGGAAACAGGAGCCTGGGCCGGGCTTAAGCGCTCATAATTGGTTGTTTAGTTTGGAAAGTTGAGTCTGTTAGTAATTAGAAATGCTGAGATGTTTGGAGAGCCACCAAAGAGACGACACGTGGCGTCTGGGCAACAAACGATCCTCAGTGGTGCAGAGGTCAAAGGTCAACGCCGAGGGAATGATCAGGGGAAAACTGCACTGTTTACTCTGTAGAGGCCATAAAGATCAAGTTAACATAATATGAAAACATTATTTAATAACTAGATTTCCACATGTTTTGCTCTGTCTTTCTAGTAGGAGAGAGAGGTTAGCCTTTAGCTCTGAATGTATATGTACAGTGAAATGAGAAAGGTCTGAATTATGGAAAAGGCTTTATAGGCGGCGTTCTGTCGGGTCTTATATTCAGTGTCCCGTACAGGAGGGACAGCACTGCCTCAAGCCTCGTGATCACACATCACTCACTTCAGCACTGCAGTATTCAGTTTGCTCAGATACTATCCGCTGTGCTGTGTGCCACTATACTATGCAGACATGCTTTTAGGCCAAAAAACCTTTCAACAAAAATAGTTCCAGATAATTAAACAGGGACACAATAGAGAACAAAAAAATAATAGCAATATGATAATAATTGGCAGTAAATATAAAATCTTTAGTTATCTATGTGTAAAAATGTACAGTTGTTTATTTAAAGGTGCACTGTGCAACATTTCTAGTGAAGGGACCACCACCTGCTTGCCTCCATGTAAATATGATTGCTTTGTCTAGAATATCCCACAGTGTAGTTTAAAGGAGAATTAATGTTTTTTACAATTTGAGCCTTATTTCGGTAATAAAACAAGTTGTTTTACTCACCCATAGCACTTTGGTGTCATATGGAGCACTTCCGGAGATGTTTTAGATTAGCGATATCCATAACGTGAGTTCTCGGGGCATATATTTGCGGTCTCCAAATAACACAAACTTTAGCACTTTTCAAATCATAGAAGCTCAATGTTTTAGTCTATACTTTTGTTTGAGTCAAAAGTGGCCTGTATTCCAAGATTTATCCATAATTTACAGCTTTGCGTTTCATGTTTGGGTCCCGAGAGCTGAGAGCGAAATAAGATGCGACTCCGCACATGCGCAATGGTGTCCTCATCTCCTCGAAACTATGGCTAAATCTTGGATTACAGGCCACTTTTGACTAACGAAAGTGTAGACTAAGACATTGAGCTTATATGATTTGAAAAGTGCTAAAGTTTGTGTTATTTGGAGACAGCAAACATTTGCCCCGAGAACTCACAATACGGAGATCGCTAATCTAAAACATCTCCGGAAATGCTCCATATGACACCAAAGTGCTACGGGTGAGTAAAACAACTTGTTTTATTACCGAAATAAGGCTCAGATTGGAAAATACGTTAATTCTCCTTTAATTTATCTAGTATGCAGACAAGCAGGTTACAGCACTACACTGCATTACAAATCAGATCTGTGAAAGGTCCCATGTCATGGTACTTCTTGATGCTTTTATATGGCTCCTTAATGGTTCCCTAATACTGTAAATGAATCCTTCTTCAAAATCAAGACTCAGTGCATGAGAAACAGAGATAAGATGAGAAAGAGTCATAAATGTCACTCTGGAACACTCCATTATGGGCGTTGTTGCTTGAATGCAAATGAGGAGGACAGAGATGGCCTATAGTAGGGGGTGGGGGCGTGGCCAAACTCCCCGCTCCGCTCTGTGACCCACTTCCGTGTTTTTGCACGGGGGGAGAGATGAGAAGCCTTCCATTGAAAAATAAACACATTTCCACAGACAATAAAATTAAACCACTGCTGTTTCAGATATCCACAGGCTCAGATAAAGGACTTCCGAGCCTAGAAACACTCGCAAGTTCCTCCAGGCAAATAAAAAAACACATTTTGCATTGCGTAGCTCCTCCGCAGTCCAAACTCTCTGGGCGTGATTTACAGAGACGCTGAGTAGAGACAGACGGGGGTGGAACTGCATTTGCATTTCTTTTTTCGAGCTGACATCAATCAATTTCCTTGTTCAAAATCGCCCGTTTGAGCTCTGATTTTTTTCTAACGCAGAAAAGGATCGCAAATGCTCAGTTTAGACATTTCGCAACTTTTAACCATGGGGGGGGGCTAAACAGGGTAGGGGAGCTCACATTAACGTTCAAAAACCTCAGAAAGTGAAAATTTCATGCCATGGGACCTTGAAGAGTCGCCTCTATTCACTGAAGGAATTATTGTAATTTTGAACAATAGAAACACCCATAATGAATAAATGAGGGAACATTCCAGGCAAAGCAATAACATCTCCATGGAGACAAGCGGGTGGCAGACCGTCCCCCAGAAAAGTTGTGCAGTGCACCTTTAATTCAAAGTAGCAGATGAAGTAACAAGCCTTTCCTCTGTGGTTTCATTTGCCTGATTGAGTGAAAGTCTATGAACACCCATTCAATAATTTGGAAGAAGTAAAGGGAGTGAAACAAAAGGTGGTTTGTTGTGGCTGATGTGTGATGAATGCTGCCGTTTGGGAGAGTTTTCATGCTCATTGAAGCAGGACATTATGCTGGGGATTGCTGCCTGCTCTGCCCATGCTGGTCCTGCAGTGGTTCAGTCATGTACAACTGGAGCTGAGCACAATCCAAAACCTCACATCACTGCACATAGTAGGACTGGGCCATATGGGGATAAAATTCTAATCGTGATCTCAATCCTGTAACGATGTGGTCATATCATGAGTCACTATTTCTCTGTTTAATGCAGCTGTCTGCTCAAACACATGCTCTTCATCCCAACCACTTCGCCTTGGTCAGCCTCTGAAAGGCTCTGAGTGAGTGAGTGACAGCTGGATGTAACCAATCACAGAGAAGTCTTAACTTTCAGAAATAACAAATAAAAATGCAGTAGAAAAAAGGGTACATGAATTGTGACAATTTTATTTTATTTTTTTCCAATAATGCCCAGCCCTAATTGCAAAGTGTTTTCTTGGAGAGACATACTGTTTAGACAATATCAGTGTTGCAAGTGTTATTTGCCATTCTAAAGAATTCACACCCAAAATTAGATATTTTGTTTAATGCTACCACAGTTACTAAATCAAACTAATTGCCTCCCAATGTTTTTACCTCTCCCTTGGCCGTTTTATCACTGGATTACCCTGTTTTAGTCTAAAATTATCAAAGTTTGTAAGAGATGGCTAAAAAAAGTCTTGAGACAACGGTGACAGAATAAGGTGAGTTTACATTTTAGCGAACAGAATGACTTTTTTCATTAATGCCCATCAAGTAAAAGCAACATAAGGACGGTGACACAAAGATGCAGGTTCATCACTACTGCTGACGACTTGAAGTCCTATAGGTGTTTTTCAAGAACTGTTGTACAATGTTTTACACATATTTCCCCACATCCAAAAGTGTCACATATAGCACGTTGTTATTAAAAGCAGATGTTGATTTTATCGCTGGTGTCTGTGGCTTCATTCACCACGTCGACACTGTGTCATCTGCCGGGACACGCACACCTGTCCTGAACAATGCAACACACAGCTGGGACACAGAGCACTCCTGAGAGTAATGTTTCATTACATGAGGAACAGAAGGTGAGGGAGAGGGAGGAGCTGCTGCATAACTTAAGTAAAAGCCATCCAAGCTCACATTTGTGTACACCTTTGTTTAATAAGGACAAAAGCTATGCAAACAAATACATTTGCCTGTGGTTGTAACTGTGTATTAAGATCATCACTTACAAGGCCAGGTCTCCTGCAGTCCTCTACAGTAGCCATCCATCATGCATTATTAAGAAAACATAATCTGCATAAGCAGCAACAACGCCTTCAACAAGTTTCTTTATTTATTTGTATTATTTTTTTTTAGGCATAAAGCAATGGTTTTAAGCAATCAGATGCTGTTAGCTAATTACAAAGCATTTGATCTCTATGCCTCCAAGATTAGCAATTTGCAACCTTGGTGCAAAATTGGAGAAATATTTCACAATTAAAAATAGGGGAGTGCAAGAGCTCAGACAGAGTTAATGGCAACACCCCACCTGTGTGTGTTATAGTTCTTAAAACTCACCAGGACAAGGGCTGATTTAACAAAACCAGAGCTTTGAAACCAGATGACCTCACCAGAGGGAGCAAAGAAAAAGAAAATGGAACATTTCCCCAAGCCACGCCAGTCACTGAGTGCTTTCAGCATTTTAACTAGAAGAAAGTTGGAGCAGTGGTAATTTAGCCGCAGTCGCAGCCCTGTAAGATACCTGTAGCTCCACTTGTGCTGCAGTGTGCAGGAGATCACACACGCACTGCCACTTCTCTTTGGCAGATCTATCTGCACATCGTGCAGGGAAGACAATTGTCATTACCATTTTATTAAAATGTGTCGTATCAGCTGAATCTCCCCCTCACACATCTCACCTCTTTTCGCTTTGCCTCATCTTCCTCAAACTCTAATCATCATTCCTCTCCATCACTGGCTGGCTCTAATTCTGTCTTCCTTCAATGCAAAGGACCTCTGCTTTCATCCTTGAGAAGGGCTTTAATTCGGAGTACGATGCTGCATAAAGAAGGGAACTAAAAAAGGGTAGGGTGATATGGAGAGACAGAGCAGCGGCGCTGGAGACGTTTCCGTGTCAATCAATCGGGGGGCGCGGGGAGGCGAGGGTCCGTGACTAGGCTGCTTTTGATCTGTGTCTTTCAAAGAGGGAGCGGTGGGAAGGGCCATCACAGGCCATTTGCCTCTTGCTGCTGGCCCTGGTGCCACTCTGACAGAGAGCAATCACAAGCAGGTTAATTCAACATCTACCTTCTTAATCTTTTCTCCCTGTCTCTTTCTTTTGGTCTGGTTCTGTCTACTTAGATGAAACACAGCTCCTTCCCGTACCACCCCCACTCTGCCATTCTACTTTTGAACAGGTAGAAGCCCAAGTTCACTTCCCAAGCCTTTCTGAAAATCCTTTAGTTTGAATATACTACTTTTGAGAAGCTGTTGATTTCTTTCTTTGAAACAGCACCATCATATGTGGCCTGGAAAAATGTAATAAAGGTACATAGGTTATTTTATCTTCCTGAGTCCTTTGTAACAAAGCAGCGGTCATCTGCGCATAAGGACAAACTCTGGCAAGATGCCCAAAGGAAGAAAAGGACTTGTGAACATAAAATTGAGTAAAGGTTATATGGATAGTTTAAGACAAAGAGGTGTTTAAGAGTCAAGGGCAGAGGGGAAAATGTCACTTTAAAGAGGACCCGGGGAAGCCCAGAGGACACAGTGGTATGTTCCTGTTTTAGAGGGAAAGTTTTAGGGTCAGAGCATGTAAATATCACATTTCACTACTGACGACCCCACTGTGAAGCAGAATACAACCCTCTGCAAGTCCAAGTCTGGCCTGCGCTGCTTCCAGCCGAGTCCACTGCTTTTATGTGAGGTCAGAGGGATAACAGGATCACGCCTGTCCTCCCTGCTCCTCTGAAGGACAAGCACTCCACCGATTGGATTTGGAGACCCTCAAGGACAAAAGAGGAACATGGAAACACAAAGAAACCAATCGTGGAGGTAAAAGATTTCATCTGTCTCTCTGGCCTGAGTGATTGGCAGGGATGGCTAAGACCTACAATCTTTGAGTGGTGCCTTTTGGTCTGTGATGTTTTCAGTGAATCAAGTTGTACAACACAATGCTGATAGAGGGCAAACAGTCACAAAGGATTTAACAAATTCAGGCCTCTGACAAATAATAAAGTCAGGGCCAGGCCATGATAGCACAGGAAGAGTAAGGCACAAAAAATGGGAAACTGCTACCTCCTATCTGTAGTATAGTGTTTTTGGTATAAAAAAAATTAAAATAAAATAAAATATAGGTACCAACAGCTAGTACTAGTACGTAGAAAACTAGTCACTTCAGTAAATCACATACCAGTAGTAATGTCAATGTGTGTGCTACTAATAATTCAAAGGTGTTGAAAAACACTGCCTGATATTCAATTTGAAATTGGTTGTTACCTGCATGTAGGTAGGCCAAGTCTGGGTTTTCGATATCTGCGTGACTCTCCTTCAGATGGTTCCTGAAGTCATTGGGCGAGTTAGTGGCAAAGGAACATTTAGGACAGTTGTACATCTTCACCCCCTCATGCTTCCCTGTGTGGAGGATGTGCTTCCGGATGTTCTCAGCACAGTTCGATCTATAGAATAAACAAAGAGAAAAAAAGTCTTGAACAATACCAGAGGAAAGTTAGAAAAAAGAAAATATAGGTTAAGTTGTTCTACTGCAAACTCAAGGTTTTTCTGTCTGTTCCTGTTTTTCTCTTTGTATTAGGAACTATTGACCACAGCGTCTGATTTTCTACAGTACAACATAGTCCAGGTGAAACATGTGCAATGCTGTCTGGCATTTTCCAGCACAATGATTCACATCACTGAATCTTCTTCAGAGAATTCTTAGTTCTAAGTAGTTTTGTCTAATTAGCACAGAGCCAGCATGTTTGTGACAGACATGCAGTTTCATTGTATGTATGTTGAAAAGGCTGGTGGGCCTGGGGGCTGGTCATACAGGCAAGGCCTATAGAGCGCTACTGCAGGGTGTAAGATGTAATGATGTCAGCTCCAGAGTCACACACAAGCCACTGCTGATTAATGATGCTGCCTGACCTGCTCCTAGGCTCTATCTAAACCTGCCTGCAGACACCCCTGTGTGTGATACTGGCCCCGGATGGACCTATGCATACACAAGCAAACAAAATACAAAATCTCAGATATGACATGACAAAGGTGTTGCTGCACTGTATAGACATGAAAACAAAATGAACCACACACACGTGCACACTGTGCATACCTATAATGCATCATGCAGTAGCCTGCACAGTGCCTCATACACACACATAAACAGCAGCATCAGTGTTGATGGATGGGGCACTCGTGCTCAGTTTGGACCTGACATTCTCGGACAGTATAATACGCAATTACTCTCCCTTATCACCTTGGCCGGGACAATAAAGCCTCACAGTGCCATAGCTCACGCCAGCCAAGGAGAGAATTTGTTTTCACTTTTGCAGAGACACTACTCTCCATCACGAACCAGAGTCCAACCTGGCTCCATTGGGGCCCTAAAGAAGAGAGCGGCCCCTCGCTTGGTGCTGTCCAAGCAGTAGAATATATACAAGAGTGGCCACAATTGAACAATAAGCTCTTGGACATTAGGTTCCAACAATACATCCAAGGATTCAATACAAGGATTATGTTACCTTTATAGGCATTGTGTTTGCTTTTTATCAATCTATTTCAGGCAGAAAACAGGACCTGATCATTACAGCTTTCATCCAGGAAAGTCATTGTATTTAGGCTTGGATATAGGGGTCATGTATCATTGAAAAAAAAAAAACCTGAAACTTATACTGTAAAAATAATTTTATGTGTAAAATAAAACTAATGAGGCGATGTTTCAAATTTCAGCAAAAACCTAAGTCAGTTATTTAGCAAAGAACTACTTATTATTGTGATAACTTCATCAGCCCTCAATGACAGGTATTACAACAGGTTCAGAGACAAATCACGGTCACATCTGTTGCCTTTTACTGAAAGTATTGAAAAGTAGACTGCATTAGGAAATGAAACTGTCACATGCTCATAAATTAACGCAAATCACTGAGCTAAAAATGCATTAACTACTAAAAGTGAGCCGATTTCTTATTCAAAAATGGGAGCATAAATAGATAAAATTTTCAGCAGAGCTAAAAGGTTCTAAAGAGCGCGCGGGCGGATTCCTAGGGGGCCGTGCTATCTCTCAGATATGGTAATGGTGTAATTGTCATATTAAAACAACACAACGTGCGTTTAGGAGTCAGCAGGTGTCACAGTTAGTGAAAGCCTACACCAGCCCTCCTACTATACACTGTATTAATTAGCCCAACACTCTTTCGCCTTCCTCCCCCATCTAGCACTCCAGGCTCAACAGACACATCACCCCTATTCCCAACCTCTCAGTGCTCCCCTTTATTTCAGCCATTTCCATATTCTTCTTCCTTATAACTGTAACATAATGGCAGAGGTGTAATTGAGAGCCGCTTCGTTAGTGGAGATTTAAATCACTTTCTTTGTGTCTATTTGGATCACTGGTGCCATTGAGGACTTATGCTGGCAAGGAGCTCCACTTATCATCATTAATGGCTTGCTCCTTCCCGCGCCACTCTCCCATCGCTTTTCACAAGGTTGCGAAACCTTTTTGGCATTGACAGTGAGCGTGCCATCCTCAAAGCCTCCACAGTATTTAAACAGGGAGATTGAAACTTGAATGCGGTGGTTTAGAATAAACAATAACAAGCTTAGAAAGATAGGAGTAAGTGGTAAGCTGTATCAGTTAGACCATTTCAATTGCAACTGTAAATGTAACTATATAAAAAAGCAAGTATCCACCTCATTTGTAACAATGATGATTATGCACTGAACACCAAAGAACAGAATTTGGCAAAAAATAGCACCAGAATAGTCCAATAGCCATCATTAATTGACAGCACATGACTCCCAGAGCAATATCATTAGAATATTTTTTACCCACAATTCCACAGTGTAATTATCCCCTTCTATTATCTATCTTTGTGTGAATAGGAGATGAGTGGCATTTGATAGATCATTCACTCCCCACTAATTTACATGCAGTTGAGGGGCAGCCTTCACAGAGATAACAGTGTGAGTGAGAAACAATGGCAATCACCCCCACAATGGATGAATATGGATTTAGTGCAAATCAACTGTATTTTAATAAAGGAAGCCTAATAATCTTCTTTGTCTTAAAGTAACACACATATTTATAAAAGGTGATTCTTGTTGCACATATTAAAAGTAGTGAAAGGTTAAACATGCTAACTTGAAATGTAGTCTCTTACAATGGGTCAGGTCGCTAGAGACAGATTTTAAACATGTATTCAAAAGCAGGCCCAAGGCAAGGCCCTCACCAATGTCTGAGGCTCTGGCATTAAACTGCTTATGCGCATAACAGTAATCCACTGGGGTATTTCCCTAACCTTCTACCTCCACTCAGACTTTTCCTCTCCCCTTTGAACCTACTGTAACCCTCGGAGATGCCAAAATGTTTATAAAATGTTGATAATGTATTAATAATAAATGGTATCAGCACCAAGGTAACAGGGGTAACACGCAACCACAGTGTACTACTACAAAATAACTGAAATTTAAATCTTTTCCTCATCAAAATTACTCTTTTTCTATTTAATCAAAAATGCTTATTTATTAAATAAATCCACGGCTTACATGATTTTGATTTACTATATGGTGTCACATAGAGTATATTGCCAAATTTAATCTCCATCCTTTTAGTGTTCTTGTAGGGAAGAAAAAGCAAAAGTGATTCCTTGTCAACATTTGTTTAATTTTAAACTGAATACAAAGCCCGATGATTTGAATGGACTGTAGAGCAGGTGTAAGCTCAAATGACCTCAACACGGACTGACTGAATGTGGAGTGCATCTAAAACCAATGATGGGTTTAGGATCATTCTCTTTCACACTCCTCTGCCACAGCCAACGAGGAAACATGCTACAAGGGGGAAAAGATGAACAGAAGGGCAGCGCAGGGGAGATTATAATAAGGCACAAAAAGAGAAAGAGATGGAGATGTGCAACACTAGCCAAAACTTTTTCAATTTCACCGACAATTTCCTGTGTAATTACTGATGTGGTGTGATGGTGTTTTAATGACAGGGACCTGCCAGTGACGGTGACATTGTGTGTGTGTGTGTGTGCATGTGTGTGTGTGTGTGTGGACTCTGGCCCAAGCCTGTTGACGAGGGCAGACTGATGAGATGGAGCCGTGCTGTGGAGATTAGACCTGTGTGCCCTCCACTTCGCTCCCAGCCTACAGCAAGAAGACCCCACATATTAGCACCCCCCACCCCTTTCAAACTACCCTACTGCCACCTGCGATCCAGCCATCACACTCTCACATCCGTTTGGGACCCCCCGCAGCACCCTCCTATCTGCTGCCACCCATTGCGGCCTGGATCATCAGAGGGAGCAGGGGCGACCATTAGCGCCTCGGAGCGTGGGAGGGTCAATGAGGCGGTACCTGTAGTCGCACCAGGGGCAGCGGTAGGGCTTTTCTCCGGTGTGGACGCGGATGTGCCGAGAGAGGTGAGACTGTGTGGTGGAGGCGAAGCTGCAGAACTTGCATTTGAATGGCCTCTCTCCTGCAGGGCACACAGAAAAAAAAAAGAAGCTGAAGACCTCATGTTAAACTATTTTGTTTCAAGGGCCAATTTATGGTAATAAATGAATATATAGACCTGTCAGAAATGTTTCTCCACAATCATAAAAGAGATTCTAAAGTATTTATCAAAACTTAAAGTAAAAATTGTGACTCTATGCTATAAAGTTGCTTTATTACCAGCAAGCAAATGTGTTTCTAATTCTGGGACTTGACACATGTCAATGTCATGTTCAATTGAAAAGGACTAAAACCTAGATGTAATGGCCAAAATGGCAACATAATTAATTACAAAAACTCAAAGTTGTGTTCATAAGTGGATACTTTATCCTTGGGCAGCTGCCAGATAACAGTTAAAAACTATATTTATTTCACTACCCAAATTCCGAGGGAAAAAAAAGTATATGTTAATGACAGCCTATCTGAAAAATGCAATTTCCCTAAGCGGCAGAATGATATGGAGAAATGATAACTGAAATTAAAAATCTCCGATTCAGTCAGCCATACTGGTACACATGCCCATCACTGACAGACATGTCACGCTGATGCCTGCGAGTTTGTGTATAATATTCAGTTAAAGAATTTATGTTTAAGAGATGTCACTCGGGGTTTCGACATGTCAGTCATTTTACTAAATTAAATCTCAGCATGCTGCATTTAAATGACAATGTTTTATTCTGCTCAGGCTTACTCCTTTTTAATGAATGAGGGGCACATTGTTACCCACCTGTGTGCTGCCTCCTGTGTTTGGTGAGGGCATGTCTTGTGCCTCCTGCAAAACCACACAGATCGCACAGATAGGACTTCTCACCTATAGAGGGACACAAAGAAACAAAGAGCAATAATGAGAGATATTAATTTTCAAATTCTGAGGTATTGTTTTCACTTATACAATGGACAGCTCTATATTAAGCCATGATAGTGCATGATTTACATTAAAACAACATACTAACAACATCATTGTAATTTATTTTAATTAAGACACACAACACAAAGGAACTGGTGCCATATAATAATGGAATATTTGACATTGTATATTAATAGTAGCTTCATTTTCATGACGTTTGACCCCTTTGAGTTGTTTTCAACTCAAAGCCAATTACCTCTAATTTTAAACCAACAAGTCTTTCAGAATTACTAATGATTTACAACCAGTGCGTTACCAGTCAAAAGTTTAATTAGGTAATATAACGGTGCATCACATCCTGATGGTGGCTAATATAATGACAATGGAAGGACAGTCTCATGAAATACTCTAGCACTATCTTCATTCACCTCAATGCTGAAGAGTTAATGGACTAAAGTTAAGTTTGAATGAATAATACAGAAGGAGATGTACAGTACATACATAGAAAAGTGCACAAAGTGGGAAGAGAAAGTACAGACAGATTGAGCAGCTGAACAGCGGGTCTCGTTGGCTAACAGATGAGCCGAGCAGAAGTCACAGATCACTAGTGTATATCCATCAGAGCTCTCACAGCTAACTAATTCCTCCAATCAGATGGATCCGTGTAAATATGTCAAATGGGGGACGGGAAATTGCCAGTGTGGTTTATTGACTGTGATAAAATCTGAAAAGCACCGCTGAACATAATTACATACTTGTCAGAGCCATAAAAATTAGCTTTATTATCAATGGGATGGTTTTGTACAACTTCATTTGGGGGCGATGCCTTCCAGATGGGGTGCATGGAGAGCTTTTTACACTCCTCCTCTCCTCCCTGCATCTGGCTCTGTCATTAACGGCATTATGGTCCCCCTCTTTCTCAATGCCACTGAACACAGGCAGTCACACACTTGTGCACACACCACCCACAAAAACACAGCTATAGTTTAGACGCCAATGTATGTGTGCTGCTAGCAGCACATTTTCACATGTTGTGCGCCACATGCACATTTGCAAAAGCCATGACATGTTTAGTAGGTGAGACATATCCAAGTGCTATAGTGTCTGTACACACACACACATAACAGAACGTTAAAGTCCCGCACTTAAATATTCATCTAAATGCTGATGTTGAACTCGGCTCTCGGTGCGCACCCATAACACATTTGGGTGACTCTTCCAGCTGGGCCTCTACTCATACAGCAGCTTTCACACAGTCCACAGAGACAAAGCAGCCTCAAGTTTGCCTCGATTACACCCATTTAAATCCACTCGACTGAGAGAAGAGTTTTAATGCAGTGCCACTTAAAGAGGAGAAAAACAGCCTTAAAAAGGTGCGTTCGTTAGCCAATTCACACCAGCTCTATGTAACTGCTCTCCGACAAAGCTTTGCTTTCAGGAGCATTTGTATTTGTTATGCACAGATTAAGGTTAGGGTTTTGTTTTAGTTGTTATTGTAAATTTAAATTACTTTTTTTTGGCTAAATACAACTCATCTAATAAACTCATCTAATATGCCAATTTTACAGATTAAGAAAAATAATGTCAAAACACTGTATAGACATTTTCTCATAACAAGGTCATAGAATTGTTAACTATTATTTGCCGAAGAAAATTAATAAATGGATATTAAAAGAAAGAAACAATGGACTTAATGACATAATCCTTTTGTCTGTAAAACATGCTTTGTACTGTTTGCAAACATGTTACTATGTCTAATTGTAAGTGAATCACAATGGCCAGTGCTTCCTTCCTATCAGAAAATAAGCAGCAGTCTCTCCTCCCTCCTCCTCTCTCTTCTTCTTCTTCCCCTCCTTACCATCTCTCATTACGGCCGACGCTACAAGACCCCACCACAGAAAAATCCATAGCCATCGATCCCAGAGCCCAGCCGCGGTCGCCACAATTATTCTTGAAGAGGAAACATTGGCTATAAATTACATGTGTGCTTTTCATCTGCTGTTCGGGGTTGGCTTAGAGCCCTGGGGGAGAACCTGTGCTGGGACAGTGAGATGGGGCAGGTACAAAGGACTGACAAGCGGCTGTCAACAAACGGGATAGTCCTGCCTTGGACAGCCCCTTGCACCTGCGCCCCTAACCAACTGGGATCCTGAAAACTACATGGTTATATTTATTACTTAACTGATATTAGACTGGACTTGACCTTAAAGGATGACCCCCAGACATCAGCCTGGGATTTTCAAAAACTAAAATGGTGACAATGGTGTATGGTATTTGGACAAGGGAATGTGGGAAGAAGCAAAAAAAAGAAGTTTTAACCAGTTGTAAAAGTTAAGTAGGATGAATTCAGATTTGCATGTCTTTATTTGAAATTAAATATTTTAGAATCAGTTGTGATTTTGATGAGACTGTTGATTGCAATATTAGTTTAGCAATCATTTCCATTACAAGATTTTCCTTCCCCTTTAACCTCTTTTATGCATTTCTTTGCCAAGTACATTTATCTGTTCATTCCTTTATTATTATAATTTTTTGACATATTTGTTGCTGTAAGTGGTGACATGCTGCATTTTTTCTGACACACACACACACACACACACACACACACACACACACACACACACACACACACACATAAAAATGGAGTTTACAATCAGACAATAAAACCACCTGGAAGTCCAAATATACAATCTTTATGTGTGTCTGAGTACATATATATGGACAGTGTGTGTTTGAAATAACCCCGGAGGAGTGTGCATGCAGCTATAATTGCCTCCCTCATTAGTTATGTTTTAGCAGGAGCGGATGGGAGGGCAATTAATTTTACCGCTTAATTTTTGACACCGAATCCGCTACTGTATTGATGTGCTCGCCATTTTGGGTCTCATTTTTCAGGGAAATTAATTGACAAAGTGCGAAGATTTATCAGCATATCGCCAGATTAAGCGACAAACTGAAGCAATGAGGAAATCAATTGTGGCCCTGTCGGTGGCATTGCTCAGGCCTCCCTCGGCTCACACCAACACACACAGAGACACACACACACACGAGCCTGGGAAAAAAGCTCTATGGGTCAAATTCAATGCACTTATTTATTTATTCGAGTCGGTCATTCATCACCTTTTACAAATGACCGCGGCGGCTGACTACCACCCAGACCCCACCCCAAGCCCCCAACGCAGACAAGACGGGTGTGCGAGGAGCCAGCCATTAACATAAAAAACACACAAATCAGAAAGGGACACTGAATCGCAACTCAAGCAAGAGAGAAGGAGAGATAACTTTCAGTTTGGTATTAAAAGCCAGTGAGCAGAGGTGGATTGAATAGTCTAGATTTTGGAAGTTTTGTTTTATTTGTATAAAAATATTATTTGAGTAATACTTAAAAAAAAAAAAAGAAAGAAAGAAAGTAAACGATAGGCAAATGTTTGGTTTTATCACAAAAAGAAAAGGTTAAAACTAAACATAAATGAAAGATTTAAAAAAAAAAAGCTTTTGCAATTAAACTCCTGAGATCGAATTTAACAAAAAGTTACTCAAGCAGAAAATGTAGATATCTGGAAGCTGATTTGGAGGGAGAGCAAACATTTTGGGGAAGGCATTTGCAACATATACTGTGGCTGCACGTAATAATGAGAGTTGTAGTTAATGATGTATTTTTGTATGTTTTTTGCCTCAAGTTTGTACAAAATACTAAATGCACATCCTCAAGTTGGTGCTCCAGCTTTAAGACATGGCACCAACCGCTGCAAATGATGATAAATGTTATTTTCACAAATTGTAAGACAATTAAACACACTTGAATAACACCAACTCAGTCAGGGGGTAGAAACAGTGATCAAATCTGGAGCACTTTAAAACAGGTTTAAAGAAGAAAGTTACAAGTTTTAAACATAGTCACTTTACAAACTTGCCAGATTTTTTTTCCCATTGCCCCCCACAAGAGTGAATTTTAACTCACAGCTCTTCATTAAGTGACTGCGCCGTACCAGGATGGATAAGTTCAACTTCTTAAATCTCCACCTGATTTGATTAGTATTGCATCTTAGCGCTGTGAAGAAGCCGATTTATAACCTTTAAACAGATCACACGCATGCTGATAATATTTCAGGGTGTCAGGTTGGCTGCTGGAATGTGATTGTAATGATTGTATAGCTGCAGCTAAAAGCGTTCAACCCTGCACCAATTATAACTAGCAAAGGGTTGGGGCGAGGGTCAGAGCAGAGCAAATTCTGTTAGATTTTGGGAATTCTTTTAATCAACTAGGGTCTCCTCAATCACTTAAATAAGATTTTTCAGGTTCAATCTTGATTTTTCTGATTTTAAATAGCTCACACTCAGCCACTCTTTACTTTCCCCTTTCCATCTCAATCATTGGGTTTTTTTATTTTTATTTTTTTTGGTGCTAAAACCACACAAAGTCCTCCTGACTGGTGCCCAGCTCTGTGACAGTTTGACTCCTACCTCCTGATGGGGAACAATGGTGGCTGAAAACAAATGAAAATAAAACGTCTAATTATGTGAGGGGTACCTTGACGTTACATCACTGTTAAAACATATTTAAAATAACATCCAGTGAGAGTGGTGCTAGCATGATGGTAGCCAAACAGCGGGCACCGGTGACGAATGGGGAGTGCTCCTGTAAGCTCTCAGTCTGCCTGTCAGGCGTCTACTGTGGCGCTCGGAGTCTGAGTTGGAGTGTGTGGACGTTCAGAGGCTCAGGGCGAACGGCTGGGGTCCAGTCTTTGGCTGCTTCAGGCCACCACACATGGGCAATTATTCAACTAAGTCCTCCCACCACTCACCACACACGCAGCCTGTACTGTTTCACTCAAGAGTTGTTAGTGCTACATTTGTCCTCAAGCATACCTCCATACTCATACTTACGGCATCACAAACCAATGTACTTTTTGACAGAACAAAGCTAATTTGCTGAAACTCAATTTCTTGTTTTGTGCCAGTGTTATGCAACGTATTGCATTGGTAAATGTATGATGAAAAATAAAAGCAAAGCCACCTATGTCAGTTCTGTGTGCAAAAGTGATATTAGCTTTGATAAGTTTAAATAAGAACTCAAACATTTGCGAAAAACATGATCAGATGAATTTGTGGCGAGCACTTGCTGACCAGCTGGGTTTGAGAACACACTTGCTCACCAGATGGATTGTGTGGAAATACAGATGACGACCATTTGGATTTTGGGAATACAAACCTGTAATAATCCCCTCATTAAGTCCGGGGTGGCACAAAACAAAAATATTCCATGTTGTCTCTATGCAGTCCATCTTTTTGTCTTTGGACACTAATTAAAATGAAATCTGTTGTAATATTATTAGATTATCTGATGGCCATAATGGGAGCATGCGAATGTTTCACCCTCAAACAGGCTTGTGTTTGAGCACGCCAAGAAAGTCGTTCTTCAGTTGTTGAAAAGCACTACAGATGGACAAGTCATGGCTTTTATCTGCCAAAAATGTGTGTGTGTATTTCTTCCCAACAAAGCTGTGAAGATTTCAAATCGATGTGAGACTTTCACAGTTTACATATGAACTTCATTTTTGTTAAAAAGTCTAGAGCTTCAGAAAGTTGTGGCTTTTAGAAAAATATAGTGTGTGATCCAAGAATAGTGTTGTAACACGCTGTCCTTAAGTGAGCACAGATTCTCCCACTGAGGCGTCAGTCAAAGTGTCTGCGGCTGCTAGTGGACAGTTCAGTTTGCCAATCAGAGTACAACGTATTTCGATATGTTCGATAACAAGATTTTGTCTTTTAAACTAGGCTTACAAACTCTAAACTTACCTTAAACTAATGTGAAAGTGAATAAATACTAGATAAAGATCTAAAAAGATCTAAAACTAAACTGCAACCTTTTGGAGATCTTTGTCAAAGAGAGAAAAAATAAAATAAAATAAAAAATAAAATAAAATAAAATAAAATAAAATAAAATAAAATAAAAAATAAAATAAATAAATAAATAAATAATAATAATAATAATTTCAATCCAGTATGAATATTCAGTTTGCTGGCATCTTAAAATCACATCTTATTTGTTGAGGCTAGTCATGATGCTTGTCTCACCAGTGTGGGTCCTGAAGTGGTCCTTCATGGCAGACAGGGTGAGGAAGGCGTAGTGACAGGAGGGCCAGGCACACTTATATGGCTTCTCCCCATTGTGTAGTTTCATGTGGTTGTTCAGGGCCCATTTCTCACTAAAGGAGCGC
Source organism: Paratrypauchen microcephalus (assembly GCA_036785185.1). Lineage (NCBI taxonomy): Eukaryota > Metazoa > Chordata > Actinopteri > Gobiiformes > Gobiidae > Paratrypauchen > Paratrypauchen microcephalus. Next base: position 16,969,225 of record JAVJIX010000002.1, on the reverse strand, counting down.
TCGCACAACTCACATTCAAACTTCCTGCAGCAGGGGAAGAGACAAGAGGAGAAAAAATACAAAGTTATTTACTGCTCCCAAAGCTGACTTAAAATGCTCCAAAGTGTAACCTTTGAGAGAGGAAATGGTGGCTACCCAGTGGTGGTATAGCCATGATCTTATGATGGTGCGCTGCACATAGACACACAACACACACAGTGGGCAGTTTGCTGCTGGTGTGTCATGTCTGTATAAGCAGGCATTGATTTTTCTGTCCTGGCCTGCCACCTCCACCATTTATTCTACGCTTTGCACCAGGGCCCAGAGGACTGGAGAAATTCTGTTACACTCCACACACACAAGTATACACAAGCCGCGGGCCAGTGAGAGAATAGAGTTCACCTGTCCAGCGTCCCTGACCACTTAGCCAAGGCTAAATGAACAGTTAGCAACATTGTAGCTCCTGCTTCTATCTTAAAGTTCTTATTTAAGGACTTCCTCTCTCCTAGAATTTATACTAAACTGTTATCTACACAATTTTTCTTTGAGAATTCAAGAGACAATGCTTATTTAAATGTTTTTGATATGCAATTCCAAAAAGCATCTTTGCGAATGAGAACAAAAATGTGAATATGCATGGCATTTTGTCTTTATGTTGACTTTGGACATCTGTTGTTCATGCTGACGCCTACAAGCTGACAAAAGCTGGTGTTTTTTATCTCTCTGAGTAGGATGTTTGCACCTATATTCATCTGCTGTGTTATTAGGCTTCAAGAAACATGAACAAGTTAAAACAATAAAGAGCCTGTGCTTGAATTAATCTTTAGCCCTGCGCTATAATTTAGGCACTGAATGACTAATGTGCGAGTCATAAACAAATGAAGTGGTGTTTTTGGGAGCATTTGTCTTGTGGCGCGGGCCATGTTATTTTAGGGAGGGTGGCTGTCTTTAAGTCCTGATTGTGTCGCTTAATCCCCATGGTATCTGTTTCATAGTGAGCAGCATGACACTCACCTGAACAAATAATGACTCCAAGCAGCATGTAGCATGTGTCTGAATCAATAATTCAAACTCATACATCTTCCTTACTGCAGGGAGGGTGTGGAGGAGGGGGAGAGGGACCAAAGCAGGGAATTAAGATGGGGAGGTGGACAGAGGAGAGATAGCAAAGAAAATGTGTCCTGGCTTTCGTATCAATCTAGATAAATCTGAATGTAATATGCATGTTGTAGTTTAGAGGAACAAACTTTGGAGAAAGGATGGGGCTGCTTTGCCTTTGGGCTCCAGTCTGCACAGTATATTGTCAGTGCACTATCAATATGCTTAATATAAACTACAAAACATTATATAATGTAAAGAAATAAAATGTTGGAAAATGATTTAGACTTGCTATGCATATCATTCATGCAAGTTCATATTGTCATCTTAATAATGCAGAGGCCATAGAGCTCAGGATCAAACACCAAAAAAACAAACAAAAAAAACCCAATGTGCCATAATACTTTAAAATAAAGCAACATTTTGTATTCAGTATCTTAAAATCTCCATTGTTTTAACATTAGGACACAATCACAAGCTAGGTCAACTTCAGGTGTTATTATAAAGGACACAACAACACCGAACAACACGTCTGAGTGTTAGTCACAAAGTTTGAGCTGTTTTGTGACCCTCCCTGACTGGGAAAAATGTGTCATGCTAAATATATACAGAATATATTTTTGACATCATTAAAACTAAAATCAAACTTCTATTTTTTCAGGCTGTTCAGAGCAAAATGCTACACACAGTGGCTTTTAATTGGACATTACTTCATTTGACTAACAAGTGTACATCACCATCTATTCTCCACTTCCCCTGTTCCCTCTTCCTTCCCTATGGTATTTATAGAAGCGTTCGTAGCCTGTGCCACCATGGGAGAGGTAAATAAGATGAGTGAAGAGATGCTATCTTTTATTGTAAGCATTATGCACAACACTCCTGCTTTATGAGCTAAACGGGCCATTGTTTATCATGGGGCGTAATCGCGCAGGCAGGCGGGCCGGGCCTTGACGTGGGCACACTGCACACGGGGATGAGCGAGAACTGGAGGAAAGCACAGAGAGAAGAGGAGAGAAGATGGAGGAGTCGGGGCTGGCAGAGTTGACTATCAGTGGGGGTTTTGTAAGGATGAGAAGAGGGTTTGCGTCTGTTTTTATGGGATCAGATGGAGCACTTTGATCTTGTCCCCATGTGTCAGATCCCGTCATGATCCACCGTCTCGCCCATACATATGCATACAGCCTCTAAACAGCCAGGCACCATGCAAAACACGCCAGAGGTAGGAGGTAGGGGAAGAGGGGAAACCAGAGCTGGAGAGAGAAGGGAGCTGAGTGAATGTCTGTGCATGTTTGCTTATGTTAGCGAGAGGAGACGCTTTGAGGAAATTACGGTTTATAATTTCTGCTACATAATGTAATTAACATCAGCAGAGACACAACAATGCACTACTGCGAGAGCAACAAACAGCTCTTAGAGCAGTGCAAGTTCCAAATCCTTACTGTAGATGTAATTTAATATAGAGAATTGTCGGAAATAAAAAGAGACATACAGACGTCTTTTAGGTTAAGACTATGACTACTTTCAGTGGTCAATTTAAATTAAGCTGTTCAATGTAAATGCATGTCAAATCATCTTCATGGTTTTATACATATTAGTCAAGGTTAAAAATATACAAAAAATATTGAAAATATATGCTAACTATAACACAAGGTTGCTCTTAGGTCTGTTCCTTTTCTTCTTTTTTTAAATTTGTTTGTTTTAGAAAACAAGAAAACAACAACAGCCAAATAGTGAGGCCAACTATATACACATGAATTTAAACATGACTTAGAAATGAAGTATTGCAAAAATAATAATTAAAGTAAATTAATCAACCATCATACTCCGATTACTTGCAATTTGTGTATATATATTTTTTCTACCTCCTAGCAGTGAATCTACTGAGAGGACTTTGGTCTTGCTTGGACACCATAATTTGACGTAGCCTGTCTTATGTCACTAAATCTAAAATCCCACAAAGCCATTTCATTAGGAGGAGTTGGTTCAGAGGTTACCATCATTCATTCACTCAAGAGAACTCCTTGATCATAAATATTCGCTGTCAGTCATTATGTTCTATATTCCTCTCTCATCTCTTTTCCCCCTACTTCCTCTGATCACGAGGCTGAGGTGACGTGATTGACACTGTGTGAAGATTTATTCCGAGGCCCAGGTGGAACTGTTGCCTGTGCGTTGTGAGCACTGGATGATCTGTGCCTTTACTGTCACTCATTACAATATCTATAACTCGTTGTAAGCCTGCCACCAGCCTTGTGTACAGGGCGACTGTCACATCATCATGGGCTGGTCAGGATTTAATTGGAATAAAGAATAACAGAGGTACAGAGTGTACAGTGGAAAGGATGCAGGGAAATGACCCAAATTATTAGCAAGGACTCATTACCACCCCCAAGTGGAGAGGTGAGAGTAGGATTGTGCATTAGTTAGAGATTTGTATGTAGTAAAGGGTAGTGATGGTATTCTGCAAGCAAAACAAAGACCTTTGTAATTAAAAATATAAAATAACATGGGAAACAACATCTGAAAACAGGACAGCACAATTTGTTTAATCAACTGCAATTGTGATAAGATTTGCAATATATGTAAAAAGTAGTACGGTTCAAAGAGCTCATTGTATAGGAACATTAACATCTGAGAGACAGAAATATTAAGTGCTAAACTAATACAAGAATCCCATGAATTTTAGAACATGTTTTGTAGAGGTCTACAGATTTTTCTATAAATAGAGGGCAAACAATGGCAGCGTTTGTGATTTGATTGCACAAACTCAAATTGCAATGTTAAACTGTCAACTGTGTCTAATAGAAGCTAAAGTGACTCTCATGTGAACTGATTTTATGAAGCCATTTTGACAATAGAGCTTAAGGCCACATTTTTTCCTCTGGCTCACATCACAGCAGAACATCACTCTTAGCTAAACACAAGGGGCTGTTTAATTGATAGAATGAATGGCTCTGGTCTATCTGGCAGCTGAGGACTCCTGCCCCGGTTACTCATATTGTGCTGGCCAGTCACTGAGGAGAAATCATGTGTGCATGCTCTCACGCTGCAGCACAAAGACAGAACGAGAGAAAAGAGTGCGGCCAACTGCCGCCTGCAGCCAAACTGACACAAACAGACAACTTCAAAGTGAAGACTGTTGTTTATTTGGTGAAGAGGAAGGGAGGGGGAGAGGGAAAATTTATCTGATATGCAACTGTCAGGAGAGCATTTTCACATGCAAAATAGCGAGTGAGTGAGAGAGATTACCTAGAGGGAGGAACATGACAGCATTCACTAGGGTCAGGATGGATCATCATCTTCAGACCCCTCCCCTCTTCTTTCCTCCGCTATTTCTATATCTCTCCCTCACTCCCTTCCTTCCGTTTGCCCTTCTCATCCTGTTTTCAGACTCCATCACTCTGCACTTCGACAACCCAGCAGCTTAAATCTAGACTAAATTAGCTGAATGAAGATTAAATCATTTGGCCCTGAGCTCTCCAACATATTGGGAGAAAGACTGAGTAAACCTTAAATGATGTCTGACTGGCTTTGGACCTATATATGTGTCTAAGGAGAGGCTCTTCCTTCAATGGCAGTCAATTGAAACCTGATTAAGTTGAGGGTGTTGGATAAAAAATGGGAAAAAGATTAAATTTCTGGGACAACCGTTTCCTAAATAAGGGAAATGGCTTCGTTATTTTTCGTTTGTGTGCACAATGCCGACCGATGACAGGCTCGTTCCTGGACTAAGATATCGAACCAGGCAACATCATTGCTCACTCTCCCTAGAAAAAGTGCTTTAGCACAGGAGAGAAGGTGGACTGAGGCTGCAGCAGTCATTTACTACAATAAGCTCAAATTTGGTGCAACAGAACTGAAAAAGTGGATTCAAATGAAAATTCTCAGGAGTGAACCAAAACAAAATGTGAAGAGGGACATTAAAAGTCAGTGTAATGAGTAGTGATATACTAAGGGCTTCTGCTGTCACACAATGAGTAAAACATCCTGAAGAGGCCACAGCATGTGCAGAGGACTAGATCCTCAGAGAACACTGCAATGGTTATGACTGCAGTATCAACACACAACTGAGATTTTGCAGCTGATGTATGTTTACCTTCAATCCCGAGAGGAGAAAGAGAAAAAAGGATAATGAAATAAATAATAAAAGAGCAGGCCCATCAGATAAGCTGCTGTTTATCCTGCTGTAGGGCAAATACAAATTGTCAATTTAATGAACACGGTGGACGTGATGAAAGCGGGGTGAAGGAGCCTCCTGCCTGACAAACAATCAGGAAATGTTATCTTAATATTGTTGCGCTGTTATTCAGCCCATAACTCTGGGGGTGGGGTGAAGGCAAGAGGAGGTGCGCTGCAGGAGAGGGGGCGCCGGGGAGCAGTGAGGGCACGTCCCTCTGTGGTGGCCCTGTTATTGCCCGCTTTTATTATGAGCCGTAGCTCAGCAGACCCAAACACACACCCAATGTGTGCTTACTTCTTATACAAACAGACACACACACAGACAATAGAGCAACAAACTCAGCAAGGTGCTCACCTCTAATGAATAAGTGAATCAAACAACAATAAATTAAAAGAACTGCACAGGACAATATGACTGCGACCACTACACACAGTGGTTCCAATCCCCAGCATTTGCTCAGCCTGCTAGTGCTGTTTTTCTATTCAGTTGATTTAAAATCTTAATAGCTCTTGCACTCAGCCAATTATACAAAATGTTTTAAGAGAAACCAGCAAATCAAGAGTGCCTGAAGATTCTGCTTAAAATTATAAGTGGTAAAAGCTCTAGAAATCTGATTTGTGTGACATGGCTCGGTCAAAGGCCTATCCCATCAGCACCTCTCTATTATACTGTACTTTATCATGTGCCCACATGCTTTAGAGCTCAAGTTTTTGTTCTCTGAAATTTAAAGCATGGCAATCTGAGCAGCAACTAAAATTAACTATTATCTCCATATTTATATATTGCCAGGACTAAATTGCGTCGGGAAGAATTACTATCAATATGAATATCTGCAACAATAACTCAGCCGCAGCGCTGAGGCCAGGATGCTCTTTATCAGGCTTCTGATGGGCCTTAAATGCAGCACAAGGCAGCCATATCAGAGCTTTTTCTCTCTAATATCAGGCCGCATTAGCACCTCGTAAATCAAATTACACTCCTAGAATTTCATTAGGCTCACCTGCCAGCTCTGCTGCGCTGCAGAAATATTTATGTTTTTATGCAGCGATTGTATGCTCGCAGGTACACAAATGGGAAGCAAAGGAGGGGCCGCCAGGAAAAACTGCATGATAAACCTAATTATCTTTTAAGAATACAGAGAAAAAGTGTCATAAATTGTGGTGATCTTGAGAAGAGCGGGCAGATTTTAAAGCCTGTGGGGCTGAGACTTTTGGGAGACATGTCTGCTCCAGTGTTTACCATTTTTAACCGAGCGGCACTTCCACAATCCAATTAACATCTTCTCCAAAATGGCTCCTAACACAAATCAAACAGGATGATGTATGACACCCATCACAGGGCCTTCAACAGCCAAATAATCTGATAAGGCACTGCCGACTGCTAATAGTGCAACTTGTTCAAACAAGATCCAAATATTATGATCCGAGTCTGTCTTTATTATCTAATTATCACAATTGAATTTAGACAATTGCTGCTGTGTTTTTGCTGCTGTGTTTTTCGGTATCACAAATAACTGCAGCAATATTTTGTGCACCGTGCGCTGGAGGAGCTTTCACCAACATTGCGGTTTTCTTCTCATACTTTTCTGGTCACGACTGTCTGCATAAGGATTTAGATTAGACACTAAAACTAGCGAGCGTAACCATAGCTACTTAATAAACAGTACAGTCTATACATCAAAGATCATCTGGTTGTAAATCACTAGTCCTGGTAACGACAAGGCACCCCTGTCCCATTACCACGCCCTCTAACAGGCTACACATATTTACTCCCTTGTCCCCAATATAATTTTAGCATAAAGAGCTTTGTCTCTTATCTAATAACTAATCGGCCTTTGTTAATTTGCTTATTTTCCACCTCTTTTGTCCTCTTGCAGCACCCTTACTCCAATTAGGAACATGCTTGTTTAGCTTCAAATATAACATTTTTTGCTGTACAGTGCAAAGTTATTCCACTACGATCATAGCTGTATATAATTGCAATGCATTGCGAGTGCAGAGTGCTTATGAGAGGGCTTGGTGTGTGTGCAGATTTGTGTGTGTGCGCTTGAGTGGGCACCAAGTAAAAGACCAGGTCCATTCTCCCTCTTATTACTGGAATTGTAATTCAATGATCACCTTAGATCACACGCGTGCCATAAATCAGATAGGCTTGACAGAGGATGAAAAATTGTATTAATAATGTGAAACTTATTATACAGTCCCAAACGCTCCCTTGATAAATGACATTGTTTGGGCCTGACAATGATTGCATTTAAAACATTATTTCTGTTTTGCGCGGCTAGTGTGCGCTTGCATGCTTGTGTGTTGCCGGACAGTGGGGCGAAGACAGAGGTGGGGTCCCAGAGTTTCATAAAATATTCAAGCTGTTTCCCACCGTTTTTCTCCAGAGTCAGTGGGCAGGGTGTGTGTGTGTGTGTGTGTATATATATATATATATATATATATATATATATATATATATATATATATATATATATATATATATATATATATATATATATATATATATATATATATATATATATGCAGTGTATGTATGTGTGGTCGGCTGGTGGCCGCAAACTCCCAAACCACAAATATGAGCACATCTTTATGTTACAAAGCAGCAGATAGGATTATTATTTTAAGTCATGCTGCTCCTATATTAGCCAATTTGATGAAATGCAGAAACCTACGACTCCCTTTTAAATATATGCTTTTACATATCTTGGTCTACAAAGGAATCCTAAGCAAGTAATTTCAGTCTAGACTAGACAAGTGGTGATACTGATACATCTGGCTGTATGCAAGCTTCTGTTCTTGGAACTTGGGAGTCAATCCTGATTTTGTATAGAGATTTTCATGTTAATCCTGCTATTGTTAGGGGTAAGGGTTAGGTTTCAGCTCTATAACACAGCTAATGCAGATGGTTTTACCACTGTTTATTTGTGGCTTAGGAATATTGAAATGTTTAGTGTAGATTTCAATGTGATTCCTGGTTTAGTTGTTGTAATTTGCTTGTTCTGTTTACTTTTTATTTAGTGCTTATTTTAGAAAGGGCCAAAGCCACTAAGTTCAGAACAACAGAATCTGATAGAGATGGACTGACCAATAGTAATACTAATACATGCTGTGACTGTATGGGACACATAAAGAGATAAATCCTGCTTGATAAATGTTAACGAGGAGGAGGCGTGTAGAGTTAAATGCAAATGGAGTGTACTTTATTAAACATTCTTTTTTAATGCACAGCTTTATCTAATGAATGATGCTCTGTCTCTGGGAGCCATTTATTCTCAACTTCTAACACACTTTCCTCATTGTTTAGAACTATATAAATTGGCTATTAAAAATCTAGCAAGATGAAAAAATGTGACAAATTATTTTTAGTCCTGTCATTACATCAGGTTAATTCATGAGTACTATTTTTGCCTGATATAGGTGAATATAATATATATGAAGTGGAAATGCACATATTCTTAACCTGGTATCAGATTAATGATGTCAACACAAGACAGATGTTTATACATTTTTATTTTGCATAATTTTTAATAATGTGTCCTAGAAACAATGAGCAAAGTGTTTTCAAATGGTGCAAAAAGACAGAGCATCACTCATTAGATAAAGCTGTGCATTAAATAAGAACATAATAAAGTACATTTCTTTTGCATTTGGCAATGCACTCATCCACAATTTAATAATTTAACTATATGCAGTAAAATACATTTCACTTTCCACAATATTTTGAGATGTAACTGTACCAAAATACAGATTTGCATAATAAAATCCACCAGCTTGTGATAGTAAGGTAAAAGTACCCAATAACCCACTACCTGCCCCTCAAATGGACTTTAAGGCCACTGCTCTGGGTTCAAGGAAAGTCTAATTAAGTTGCTAGAGTCAGGTCCCAGCGCTGGGACAATATAAACCCCCAGTCTGGCCTTGGTCCCTGTAGACCTCCCTTGGCCTGTCCCGTCTATGTCTGCTACTGCTGTTGTATACTGTACTATGTGCAACACCACCCCCTCTTGTGATCTTATTACCCCCTGGCCCCTCCCTCTGCGTCTCTCCTCCTCCTCATCCCTGCAAATGACCATGATGGGAGGCCATTCATCTCACTCCTCTAGCCACTACAATGAAATAAATCAAGAATTTTTTTACCCCCAAATATAACAATATTTGTATTTGGGGTGGGGCAGACATAATTGATGACTGCGGCCATGCTAATTAAAATCGGCGGAGGTTTCATTAATCTTGGTCATTGGTGGAGGGACACTGGCGTAGCGGCTGTTGGCTGGACAGGGGACTGCAGGTGATATGGACCATTGTGGAGTGTATTAGCAAGATGAGGTTAACGTAAAACGCCCATTAATAATCTTAACAAAAGTAAACTCACTTGACTTGTCTGTAGTGAACCTGGGTAGGACAATATAGTGTGCATCCACATGTATTTACTGCCATGTCCCGGCTGGAGAAGTTAATTGCTTTTCTGACTTTGTGCTTTGTAGCAGTGTTTTTTTCAGTCCCCTCTGTCTGTCCATGAAGCCCCACATACACACAGGCAGAGGCTCCATCAGAGAATTAATTACCATTCTCAACTTCCTCTGCTTTGTTTATGTTTGCATAGTCAAAACTGTCACAGCTGTATAGGAGTCATGGAGGACTGGGTTTTGACAGGGGCAAAATATCACAACTCCTCATATCACATGTCCATTAGATTCAACTTAAAATATACAATTATGTTTTGCTTTAACTATAGCCAACTGTCTTCATTGGTATTCTCTCATATAAATAACTAAATAATGCATTTATGTCAAAAGTAGCATAAAGAGTGATAGATAATGTAATTAAATACTGCAAATAAAGAAAAAGTTTAGTTAATGAAAAACACAATATGCATACAGTTTTAAATATAAAAATATGCATGCATGATAATAGGTATATTACTTAAAATATGCATATTTCATGTGTTATATGTTGAAGACACAATCTGTATATTGTAAGCACACACATTGTTAGTGCTGAATGGATGATGATGTAGAGCTTATTTCTGTTATTACAACGCCACACAAAACAAAGTATTTCAAACTCTGCCTAAAACAACTAAACTCCTCCCAAATACTTATTGGAGTCTATTAAACAGCTCATATTTCTTGTGCAAACGGAGAGCAGGACTCCTCCAGACCCTGCAGTCAGAAACAGCTTTCTAGAGTTACTGCTGTGCCATTACAGCGCAGACACCTCACTAAGTAGCACCTATGAACGATGCAGATGGAGATCATCATCACTCCATAATGGCTTCTACATGTTAATTCACAACTTTAGCTTCTCCTCCACGACTCCGCCACAAAGTAATGACTAGCCCGCATCTGGAAGAGCAAGTGTAGGGCAGTGTAGAGAAACAAGCCGACAAAGAAAAAGCGCCATTGAATTAAACAGAAAGAAACAGAGGAGAGAGAGAGAGGGAGGCAGGGATGGGTGCGTGGTAGTGGTGTAGCAGTAGCATATGGTGCCACGCTGCCATAAACAAGCTTTATGAAAAGACTGGGGATGTTTATTTAATCATAGAATACCTGAGGAATCGCAATGAGACACACACTTTGTCCCATTATTGTTAGCCCATAAATTTAACAGCTTTACCAGAACGGCAGAAGCAGCTGATACGAGCGGCGGAGACAACGCAGGAAAGCAGGTGAATTTATTATTGTGTTTGTAAGCAACACTGGCTCCTAACTACAGTGTGCAACATCTGTGTGAGTGTGGGGCCACTCAGGATGGATATCACAAGTATTTAGGTGACAAAAGAGTATTGGCAATTCATATACAGTAAGAAAAGCAGTGCTAACTGTTTTAGTGGGGTTACTTCTATGCTCCAATCAACTGTTGTCTTAAGTCTTAATTTAGCTTATTTTCAACTGCTTATTGAAAATCTATAAAGCAAAGGAAATTCTTGGCAATATTGGAGATTTATTGATAGACAGCAGAAAACAGCAAAAAGGACAATCTGGTGCATTGTATGTTCTCTGCTTGCACTCACAGAGCACACACAGACAGACACGTGCACAGCTCTGGGTCAGGGGGACAGCGGTAGCTCAGAGCCAGCTGTGACCTGCCGGTCCAGGTGCTCAGGAAAACCACTGTTAACGGCCACGATTGATGATCTAATCAAACTGTCACCACGCCGATCCGCTGCGGGGCCGGGGGGGGGGGGGGGGGGGGGGGGTACGAATGTGCGGGTGGGGGGAGGTGGTGAGGAGGGTGAATATCGAGGAGACCTTGTGCATGCTTACCGTTAGCCCAAATTGAGAGTGACAGTCTCAATAGTGAAAAGGCCTATTTTTCCTTTTCTAAGTAATGGAGGAAACAAGTCCAGCGCTCTTCCGGAGGATGTCTCATAATCAGGCAGGCCTCCCACGCCCTGCACACATCCACCACCGCTTTACATGAGCCAGGTCGGGGACAATGTGCTTTGAATTGATGTGATGTATGTACGACCAATGGCTAATAGGAGTCTAATTCTAATCAGTGCATTGCTCACACAGGCACATACACATACTGGGTTCTATGTCTTCTTTTGCCAAATTATGAATAATAGCAATGTCTGCTGGAAGTTGTACAAAGGAATACAAGTTTGTTTTCCCCATGTGAAATAAAGGACACGTTCAACATCACGATAGTTTGCTGAGAACTCATTTGACCAGTTAGTGATGGGAGGATTGGGTTCAGTTGGAGTGGCTATTGTAAATGGTTATATTCTGGAAGTACAGCAACTGTAACTCTCATCAGCAGTTTTGATGACAACGGACTGTGTGTTTTTCAGTATTCAAATGAAAAGTGTATTTGAACAAAATAGTATAGTTTTGTTTGATGTCCCTGCCAGGGTACAGGGCCTCCCCAAACTGATCCTAACTGTCTTGTCCTTGAGCCTGAGAAGCTGCAGTGGATTGTCAGGACAAAATGCTGGTTCTAGTTTCCTCACATCACACTCTCCCATCGCCCACACAGGCAGAACAGCAGAGTCAGAGCATGAGAACATACTGTGCACAATATCTGTAGCCCTGGGTGTATACCCTATGTATAGGAGGTGTTTCCAGTAACATTATAATGCCCATAATTTTAGATAACTACCACTGTGTGCTCAAAGTCAAGGATACTTTCTTTCAGAAAGGGATTGGGTTAGTACATATTGACTAGTTTATATCGAACTACTGACTTTTAAATTTAACTCATATTTCCCTTTTTCTACTGTTGGGCAAATTACCGGATGTTATTACTTCAATTGTATGCTTTCTAGTCTATGTATAACATTTGACATACATTTTGAGTCAGTAGAAGAAATGTTTCATGTATCCATAAACATGTGCTGATATGGTTGATCTTTTCTTTGTTTTTGTGCTGAGTGAAAATCCACCATCTCAGTTCTACTTTGTTAGCTTGGTCTGCCAGGGGCTACAGGGATTTCTGATGGAATTTGTCACAGATTTCTGATCTTTTATTGCCTGGAAGACTTAGCTGATTAGTCAAATCAAATCCTGTTATGCTTTAATAAAGTTAGTCACATCTTTTAAATCTATACCGTAAAAATGCAAATAACCTTCCAAATTAGTATTTTGAGTTATGTAACAACTTGTAGTAGGCTTTGCATTGGCCGTAAAATGTAAATTAAACAAAAGCTTTTGTAAAGTTATCATACTGTATAATAGATCTATATGTGTGTTTCTCCGGGTTGCCAACAAACAAAGAATAGGGGGAAGTGCAGTCTTTTAAACATGTCACTATGACTTGTCACAGTCATTTACCCAAATGGAAAATTATAAGAATCCATCAAGGGCCAAAAGAAAAACAAACACACAATAGCTTTTCTATATTTAGCTGAAAGGAGAAAAAGTTCAGGAAGTTGCCTTACTTAGGGACTTAATGGTTCCTTGTTGACGGCTGCCTGTTCCGTGTGTTAATCACCTTCCCAGGATATATGCTCGCCTGCCGCTCGGTCGTCCACTGCACATTTATTTAATCGCTGCTCAGCTAATTCATTGATTAATTGGTTCATTAGTGATGCCTGGCAACATCCATTCCAACCATGACAGTCTGATGTTTCAATAGAGAAGAAAAACAGTCTGGCAAAGGCCCAGTTTCCCCTGGTCCCACTGTGCATAATGTCTAACTACTGTCAACAGTTTGCTGCTCAATTGTGCCACTGTGCTGTGCCGCTTTTGTGCCACGTGATGTGAAATGAATATGAAGGTGAATGCTGCACACTTTCCATTCTTGTCAACTTGAGTAAAGCTACTTGGATTTCAGACGCAGGTGACATCATTCTCGAAAACTAAAAAAGAAAAAACTTCAAAAGATAAGGTAGTGGCTGTTATAGGTGAAAAAAATAACCATGGCGGATTACGTCAAGGTCATGGTACACAGTCATGATGTGTGGCTGGCCCCTATGCTATGAGCAATGAGCTACTAACTAATATTAATGTTAGTAATAGGATACAATAGGACAATGCTGCACCCTGCGCCTATTAATAGCCACATTTAAACCACCCAAAGGTGCCTTTATTCATGGGACAGACACAAGTGCTGGTGTGAGATCATTGACCAATGACATGTATATTAAGTAGGGAAAGCTGTGCATGACCTCTGACCTTTGTGGTAGGAAAAAAGCATAACCAGATTTATCAATTGGCATTTTATCAAAGTTGCTGCTATGGGGCTGTGTTAGTTTAGTTTTTCTTTCAGCTAAGGATGAATGGGACACAAGGGTGAAGATGTTAGCATTTACGTTCGTCAGCATCGAACAACATGCATTTCTACCAAACCCCAAACACACACACTTTCTCTGCGCCATATGCCCATGACAAGTGCATAAAAATCGCTCCCAAGTGATAGCACAGGCCAGCCCATAAAAACTTAATGCTCCTAATTTTCCAGTAATCAAACTTTTATAGACTGCGATGGCTTTTAGACTAACAAATTTTAATTATCGCTTAATTTTAACAGCAATATTAATGCAATCCCTCATCCAAGTGTTCATTCGCCATGAAATATTGAATAGGGTAAACAGCCTGCGCTCCGGTCCGACGCTGGCTGCTGTTCAAACAAGCAGCAGCAAACACAGAGGTGAGCGGGGGGTCGCTGAGGCCATGCCAGTACCACAGTGGGGCAGAGCTGCAAAGACCTCTGGGAAATTGAGGCGTTTCATGAGTGCAAACACATAAAAACTACACGCTGATGTTGCAAATAAGATATTACGGCACCAGCACTGAACTTTTTTGTAAATAGTTTCATCATTACGGGAGCATTTTAAAATAGCTCTAAACCAAAGGAAAGGTTTTTTTCCCCCACTAATAATATTTACAGTGTTAACAGCATGCCATGTTATTGACTGCTGCCCTTCAGTAGCTGAAAACGAGGCCTTACCACCCAGCACCAAGCCAGAGAGACAAAGTGCTGACACGTGAAGATAAGAGAGAGAAAGATTAAAGAGACTATTCAATATTAATAATTAAGGGTAAGGCATTATACTAATGAATCAGGGCTTGTCTCGATGTAGCCTTTATCTGCTGATAACAAAACTCACTTTTTCACTCAGTTAACTCATATACAGGGCACAGATGGGCTGCTTAACATATTGCAATTATAAAATGACTATAAATGCAGGCAAAATGGTGTAATAGTGTCCAAAGTCAGGAATAATTATCTTAATATCAATATAATTTCAGCATTGTAAAGCTCAATAGAAAAACAGTGTAAACAAAGGACCACATAATTAGATGATTTGATGAAACCAAACAGTAAAATAAAGGCTATCCTGGAGATTTTACAATCACTTGTAGATTATACAGCATTTAGCCTTTAGCAATGCACAGTTCTGGGTGCAATATTGTTTATTTATTTACAGTATTTTAGATTTATGCTTCAACAGCTATGGAAATCTTTGTCAGCAGAGCACACTGTTTGGGCTTGTTTTTGCCTAAATCATGACAGTTATATTGTTATCATAGCATTAATCACAGAAGTTGTTTTTTTTATGTTATGGTGCTGCCCCATTGCACAGTGTGGGGTTTTCCATGTGGCTTGACCCGGGCCTGCTATCTCTGCTCCATATTGCCACCATGCTGGCTCCAGGCAGGGCTCTTCCGCTGCCTAGTTTCCCCCAGCCCTCTGAGCTGAGCCAATATGGCCTCGCCTCTCGGCATGCTGCGCTAAAGCCAGATGCCCGCTTAGCCAAGGCACTGCTATGGACTGACCCCCTCATAACATGAAAACTGCACCACGCATTACGCCAGGAATAACTGCTGAACACAATGATTCACATTATTGGACAGGTTTAGAAACACATATTAAGATTTGCATTTGAGTCCTACTTCTGTAGACTACTCTGATGTTGCCATGCACAGATGCTCAAAATATTCTTGTCATCTTCGTGAGTCATCCCACCTGTGCTGCATGCATCATCTTAACTATTTCTGGATCATGCTTTATACTTTACAACTGTGTCTCTTCTCTTTTTCTGGGGCATAAATCAACTAATACACAACACTTGACATTGTACAATAATAATATATAAATGCAAAAACATCACATTTGATTTAATGCACCTTCTAATCCAAACTATTTAGTAATGGCAAAACTCTGACCCTCTTTTCTCCCATTGCCTATATCATGTGCTTTCCGACTTAAACAAAAACATCTTTCTTTGGGCCTGTCAGCACTCTTATTTAAAAAAAAATGATGGCTGTATTAGCTGAAGGAGTTTATTATTACAAGCATGAAAATGGGAGGCATTTTAACAATTACCAAAGAAAACAGGTACACGAGACAGGTCAGTTGTCTTTCAGGGCCCTGTTTTTAAAGCACTAATTACAAGCAATTGAGGCAAGGTCAGTGCCGTCAGTCAAACTTCCAACGCTATAGTTCTTTGTTTTTGAAGTGTTGGTTTAGGTGCCAGCATGGGCCAAGAAAGAAATCCTTAGAATCCTGTGTTCAAGAGAGTGAGTGGAAGTAAGTGTGTGGAAAAGTCCACTTTTTTGTTATGTATATTGCAGTAAAGGTGAAAATTTAGGACAATCTATCTTGGTGTCTCTCAATATTACGAATGGTTGTTTACTAAAACACTGTCAAATTTGTAATACTAACTGGATATTGAGATGATACTACTAAACTGAAAAATATAATTACCCCTGAACTACTTTTCACAACACCAGTATTTCAAAAACCAATTTTGACAATAAATAAAAACAAGTTTCGTCAGTCTTTTATAGAGAAAAAAATGGCTCCTTTATCATAATAAAATCATAATAGTTTCAAGACATACACTTTTACATTTTTACAAGTTTAGAGTTGCTTAAACTGATAAAGATATATCGAGTTCAAAGTCATCCTTCAATGTTAATAAAAAAAAATACTTGTGTATATAGGTCAAAAGATGTAGTATGCTAAAAAATAGTGTTGCAGGGAAGAATGCTGAGCATACACAAGATACTGTGACAATGTCCTGAAGTTCTTGGGCTATGAAAAAGTCAACTGCGTCAGATTTGGGGAGTTAAGTGTCCGCGTACCTACATACCTAACCCTAAAGCAGATAGATAGCAGCAGACAAAGGCGCTCTTCCTCCCTCGACGCCTGCAGTGAGCGGTGGTGGTGTGACTGAGACAGAGACCCAGTTGTGTCACTTTGGAGCAGTTCCCTCTCTCTTTCTCTCACCCAGAACCTGTCAGGGAGTCAGCGCCTGTCATCTCACCCATCCTCCCCCCTGTATCCTCATCCTTTTCTCTCCCACCGGGGTTACAACAATACGCGTTAGCCTTTTAGTTAGCGTCACTTCTGACCAGTGGGACTGCCTTAGTCACTTATTAGTGAATAGTGAGTGCAGCTGTCCCCTGGTGGAAGGACAGCAAGACCCTTTTCCTTACATTTTTACATAAAATGGTGTATATAAATGCTCTTTGTTTCTGTATATTCAATTAGAATTCCCCAGCTTCTGACACAATGATCATAAAATGCACAGAAATTTTATGGAATATGTATTACTATAAAAATGACTAAACTGAAATGTTACCCGTCAACAAAAATATGATTTCAACACTACTGAAAATAGAACAATCAAATAATAAGAAACAATATGCCATAAGTCACTCATTGTATCAGTCCCAAGCCTAGATAAGTGGAAAGACTGCAAAAGAATAGTAAATATTCAGAAGGCCAAAACATGTCAACCTGTACACCCACGCTTCTCTCTATTGGTGTCGAGTGCCTTTGAGATCCAGACCTCACCTGAACTGACTTGGGACTGATTTGGCTAAGTTCCTCCAGCTCGTCAGGCCTCTTTCTCCCTTTACCACTCCTCCTCCTCCTCCTCTTGTCTTTTGACTAACAGATCTCCCTCGTGTTCTAAAAATACCAGGTGAACGGGGCCGTGGTAGAGATGGTGATGAAACTGCTTCTCTGACACTGTCCCACTGCAATCCATCTCTCCGCTGCCTGCCAGCCAGCATATGTTTGCAATTGGCTCCCCCCAGCAACCCCTGTCGCTGCTCAGAACCCACCCCCCAACTCCCCCTTCACTGGTCCCATGTTGCCTGTTCAGATACCCCCATACACACTTACATACAGTACGTACTACAATTCCCTATCTACAGTCCCAGTCTTCAGGTCTTTCAAAACCAGTGCAGTTATCAATCATTGGTGGATCATTGTGCGACTGGACCAAACCTGCTCAGTGTATATTGCTTTTTCTGTAGCTTTATTCCTTCATTCCTTGTGTCCTCTGCCTCCTCTCTCCTACAATTGCTGCCCAAATTTGTTCCACTTAATAAGCCCTCCCCAATGACCTTGTGCTAATTAAGCCACTCTGTTGAAAATATGATGGTTAATTAATGATGAGATAAATTCTGTCTGCAGGACTGTCAGAAAAATGATGACATTGTATTTTAATGGTTTAAATAGAACAAACCTTGTGGCTGTCCTCCCTCTCTCTCTCTCTCCATCTAAATGTGTGTGTATGTGTGAAGTACTGCTTAAGTGAATGATGCATACAAGAGGAAAATAGCTGTTCTTTGGTGACAGTTAGCATGAATGCAAGTATGTGAATAAAAGGGAGTGTTTTTCACATAGGTAACATTACTTTTAAAGTGTGATGTAATGATGAAGCGTGGCATAATGCGTTATGGCTGAGTGGAGTGACTCAAGCTATTTCGACAAGAGCAGTGAGTGAGCCCGATGCTATCAGGTAACACACAAAGAGTACGGCTTCATTTCCCACCAAGTCCCTCCAAGAATGTGTGTGTACGTGTCTGTGTGTCCATGTCCCTGCTGACCATGTTGTGTCGCGGAGTTATAATGTACAAGCTATTGGCTCAGAGGGGTCTTTGCGAGACAAAATGGAGTCCCACCTGGGAATACTTCACAGGTGACTTAATAAAATGGAAGTGTTATATAAAATCACCAGGTTTCTCTGTTTTGATACTGTACAGTGAATGGTGTGTGCATACTGTGTAGATGCCTTGTTTTCTTTCTTCTCACACACCAAATTCAAACTAGGCAAGTTGAGTGAAGTGTCTTACAGCATGCACTGGCAAGGTTTGAACCTCCAACCTTTGATATGGTGGATGAGCACTCCAACCACTTGAGCTATTGCTATCACTTGGTAGTTCAGTTAAAGTAATGTGAGAGCTGCGTCTGAGTTTACAGAAACAAAAACTGCAGATCAAAATAAAATGCAATAAGTAAGGATGTGAAGAACTGTCTCAATCTAATACAGATAAGCAGCTGACAATAGAAATATTGTTTATACTGTCAGGGAGATGGAGAGGCATCTGGGTGAGCTCCTTGCATCAATATCTGAAGCAACTTGTCAAATCCAATATCACATGTTGTCAAAAGTATCAATTTGGTTGTGGTATAATGAAAAAGCAGGTCTGTTTCTATTTTAGCTCCTCACTTGACAGATTGAGAGGTGTTTAGCGTCTGGTTTTGGCTTGTCAGAACTGAAGAGGGGCCTCACAACTTCATCTCCACGTCTTTCTTGTTCATATAGACCCTGACAAACTGACAGCACAGCTCTGCTTCTGATGGACAAGACCAAGCAGGAGGTATTACACATACACGCAAATACACACAAACACACATGCTCATAAAGGCTCATACACATCATTCATCCTTAATTCAGGAGGGAGGAAGAGGAGGAGGAGGAGGAGGAAGGAAGCCAGATAAAGTTTGACAGGAAAAGAGAAGTAAGCAAGAGACCAAGGCAGACAGAATGAGTGAAAGTCATTGAACTGATTTGGGAGGAGGATCACGCGTTAAATTGAATTTGTTACTTAACTTGTGTGAATTTTGGATCTGAAGGCTCCAAAAGCCAGATCTAGACTGTAAGATTTAATTTAATTGCCAGCTGCATCTCTAAGATCTATGGAAGTGAGCTTGACAGTCAAACCGCATACAATTTAGATTGTATTGAAACAAGATAACTAGATATTTCAAATGTATTATAATTTTTATGCAAATGCATAGAAGTGCAAACTTTCAGGCTTGAATATGTAACCATGTCATCTCATACCACATAAATAATGCCCTCGGTTGGAACCAGGTTGGTGTGTGTTGTTGGATGTAACAAGTGTTTTTTGTTGTTGTTGTTGTTGTTGTTGTTTTTAACAGTCACAGTTATTGCCAACTTAAGGCATTGTACAGTTATTTCATATTACTTTTTATGTGTGTGCATTAAAAGTGTATGGCTGTGTACCTCTCTTTACGCTGTCCCACTCCATGTTTTCCCAGCATGTGGGTGCTCAGGTGTTTCTTCATCACAAAGGCCCATCTGTAAAAGACAAAGAGGCCCGGGGTTAATCAAATGACAGAACACTAACTCTTTGTTTAAGCACACTTTCCATCATACTTCTTTTACATTTGCAGGCCTTTCCCAGAGTAACATTTATACAGAATATTAAGCCGTCATAGCACTTTTGGGTAAAATTACCATTTTTTTGTTAATTGATGATAGCTTTTCATGTGAAACCACTGAATGTATCATTTACTGTGCTAACATTTTACTTTATTTGTTTAACAGTAAAAGGCCATTTTTTGTCTGACAGTTAAATGACAATGTGCTGGTAAAGAGTGCCATATGCAGTACATCAATGTGCCACAGAAATATGCATGCCATTAGACCGTGCATGTACAATATTCTGCAAAAGCACGCACTGCAGTCAAAACTGCCTTGGCACCACAAGTTGACATTGACCACAGTGTCCTGACTTTAGTAGTTTACTGTGTCTCCTAAACAGCATCTGAAAACATAATGAAGGGATGACAGGGCTAACTACTCTGAACATTCAAGCCGCCTCACCAGTGTTTTCATGCAGTTGCCTTTTCGTTTAGCACCCATCACTTGCGATTATTGCGCACAGGGTGACAGTGACCACATCAGACGACCAAGGATAGGGCTAGGCAACATGAAAGGGGCCAAGGCGGGACAAGCAGGCCTGTGGTTGGCACTGTCACTGCACACTGTGCCCTCCTCTGTGTGAATCCTCATTCCCTCTATTTGGGGAGGCTTTCACTTTGCCTTTTTCCCAGCACTGTAGATCATTATTCTGTTTTCTCTCCGGCAAGCCCGTCTGTGTCTTTCTGATGCTTTCCTTCTATGTTTTTGAGTCAGTCTATCATGTAGGAAAAGCATAATTATTTCGCCATTTATGTCACCATGTCAGCTCCCCCCATCGCCTGGACACACACACACACACACACACACACACACACACACACACACACTGCAGAGCTGCGTCCGTCACTGCAGCCCCGTAGGCACACACTAACTAACACTACCATATAAATATTCAAACATGTGCCACTGTTTTGCCTTGTTATCACTCCACATTTTATCATTGCTTCCAAACTCAATCCATCCACTTGTCCACAATATTGCCTCGGAGTTAAACTAGAGCGTAGCAAAATCTTGTGTACCCCAATAAGGAACAATAACAAGATCAAAATGTTCAGTCTCTGTGCTGGTATGAAAAGTGACTGTCACTGATGGCATCATCTATAAATACACAAACAGCATAATTAAGAAATTTCTGACAAAATAAGAATGAACTGATATATTTGAGAGAAAATCACGGCCTTAGTGCACGCTTGTTTAAGTCGCTGTGTTTAGACGGGAAGAAAAAAGAGCTTGCAAACATTTCTGTTAATTATGTATTACAGCTGTCCTTCATAAACCTAATTACAGAGTGCTGAAAGGCAACAGGGACAATTTGCATATGCACATGAAATACAAGACATATGCAAAATATGATTTTAATTAGCATTCTTTGATTGCGAGGGGTACAAATCAAACTGGCATGTTGTGAGATTCTCATCTTGCCCATTTTTCCTGGATTATTCTCAGAGTGCAAGATGGGTAATACTCTGTGGAGCCACCTGGCAAAGACATACATGAACATGCAAATTCAGAATGCACATCCACAAACCCAAATAATACAACACATACACATTATTATAAGTTATTAACTATGTCATTATCAGTACAACTCACACACATTATATTTTTGCTCACACCTTGAGAAGTGATTGACAGCACACACATTCAAGTGCTAATTCACAAATATCTACTCACATCTCATATGCACTCTCATATACTCACAGCACAATATAGTGTCGAGAGGTTTGTGTCCATTTGTTCAAACCTGAGTTTAATCAGCCCCCTCCCCTGTGCAAGTGCACCCCATACCATGGAGGTCAAGGCCGCAGCTTGTCACCCGCTGCTGCGGGCACCATCAGCCCAAACCATCAGCCTAGATGGTTATTGTAACAAAGGGGTACTTTAACATGCCATTCATCCATATCAATTCTCTTCCCCCATGAATTGAACTAATAAGGCTGTGCCTGTGCCCTCCAGGGAGTCTCATAATATCTGTTGCAGATATGAAAAAAGGAAAGAAAAAGACAGAGGCTGCTGTTTCACGTTCGACTTTCCCTTCAGACTAATCGGCGCGCCACAGCTCGTTAGGTCCGTGACGTGCCAGAGCTTTACCGATAAGCAGGGGAGACACGGCTCAATTACCCACAGTTACAATCTTTCTCTCTCTTTCTCCTCCGCCTGACGATGAAGAGATAACATGTCAATATTGGATACAAACAACTTCATTTGCCTAATGGTGTTCCTGGATAGGCCTATCTACAGGTCTGGAAGGGATGGAGATCTAAGAAAGGGCCTCAAGCAACACTTGGCACAGAAAAGCTATAAGCCATCCTCCCCAATCACATGCACCCAGCAATTCCCAAGAGACGTGCATGTAGAGAAAATGTCAGAAAATACTAATACTAAGTTTTAGTACTCTTTCCTTTACATGAACAGCATCTTTAAGAGATTACATCAAGCATGCACATATGATAAGTGTGGTTTTCTTCAGAATAAAAGTTTTCTGCCTACCATTTGCACTTCTCAACAATGCAACATGGGCAAATCCATGAGCTGAAAAATAAGGCTGGAGTTGGACAAACTTCTGTATTGTAATTGGTTAAAAGGTAAGCAAAAAAGCCATTACCAGAGAGCCACCAGATGTAGGAACCGCTCAACCCTCACCAGGCAGAGGCGCTGGTCCCTGCAGAGGAATAGCGCCCTTCCATGGGGCACAGATGTACGCCGGAGACGCTCTTAGAAGTTATGGGACTATGGTTGAGCTCTTTTGGAGAAGACATACACAGCAGCACACAGACACAGTGAGTTTTCAGAGGTCCGCTGAGCCCCAAAGAAATGAGTGTGTGCGGGCCCATCCTGTGCCAGGTCTAATGATGGCCTCCACCTGCTGCTTTAATGTCACAGCTGGATCGGCCTCCATCCCTCACTGACTGCAGCTCCCATCAGCAGCAGGTAGCTCCCCGATGCACGCTTTCCCCCTCCATCTCCTCTCACAGCCAGGTCTCCCTCATCTGCCAGGGCTGAATCTGAATAGACTACATGATCCATCTGTCTCTGCTTAGATTCACTGTATAGGAACTCAAAATCACCTGTCATTTAAGTATCAGAGTATTGTGTAATGGTTTCTGGAGAATGGCCATATAGCAAAATGTACTCAGCTTGGTGGAAGAAAATAATAATATGCATTGAATGCAAACATAACTGACATCCTTATTCTAGCGTTCATGGATTTATAAGCAGGCTATACATTGGGCATAGTCAGTTGGACATAGTAAATCATAAAGCTAATAAAATGCCAAATACCTTAACTTATGTTTTTTGTCAAAACATGCATAGTTTCCTTATCAAATCTCATCCCAGTGTAAAGCATACCAATACCACATTTTGACTGTATTTGCTGGTCTTACTGAAACATGAATAAAACTATATTTTCAATTTAAAAAAAAATGTTGAAGGTAGTTGTCACACTTCTGACGTAACAATATAATGTGTTTTAGTAAATATAGAGAGTGAAAAGAGGCAGACAGGTAAGTTGAATTGTCTAATGTGAGTGGCTTTGACAGGCAGCTGAACTGACAGAAGAACACAAACCAACACTTGGCTGACAGCAACCCCGGAGCGCCGAGACAGCTGCCGACATGCCAGACAGACAGATAAACAGACAGGAACAAGAAGTGTGCAGATTAGACTCTTATTGACAGACAGAGTGACTGCTTCCTGCCACAGACAGGCAGGCAAGCATCAGGAATCAAAACTCAAGAAAGTACCATTCTGCTGAGTTTACAGGCTAACTTTAATGGATGTTCTACAAGTCAGCCTATAGCAGCACATCGGGAGAACTAAATGTGGTGTCAAATTTGCAGATGCAGAGATAGATGGTGATGGAGGAATGGAGAAGGAGAAGCCACAGGAGACAAGAGGGGAAAGAAAAGAGAATATATGAAAAAATCATGATGGAGTAGTGAGATAAGTCGCAGTGAATGTGAACAAGGGAGAGACGCCGAGGCAAATGCAGTTTGTGGTGCTGTCGCTTTGTTTGATGAAAGTAAGAGGCGACTTGGCATCAATATTGCTTGGGCTTCTAAGAGATACGCTTATGGAAGTGTCCCATAATGCAGCAGATATTGGGGAGGGAAATAAATAAATAAAACCTCTGAATTGATTTTGCTTTCATGCCCATACTTGATCTATTCTAAGATGATCTTGATAAAAATACAAGAGAGGAAAGGCGTTTTTCTGACAACTGCTCAGCGTCAAATGCCTGAGTGAAACAGACACCTCTCACTTATGATGTTGAAGCCCGTCATCTGTATGTGCACATTTTGTCCTCCATCCCAGACGAGGTGCATAAAAAGCTCTGTGCCTCTCAAAAGGGTTTTTTGGATCATCTGCTGAGGCAGGTGATGGGCCTTGACGGATTGATTGAGGCAAAGTTCTCATCGACAGTGGCAGCGCCCCATAGAGCTCCCAGCTCCAGTGCACACTGTTCCATTAAAGGATCATTTAGATGAGAGCAAGTTCCACCTGCACTTATGCAGAACACAGCCTAATGTGAGATGAAACAGACATTTCCAAGCTACGGGAAGACAGGGAGGAAGGAAGAGAAAAGATGTAATAAAAAAAATCAGTCCGCTCCCAACAGCGCATTTCCATCTTCAAGAGAATACCGATTGATGAAGTCATCTATTATTGATATGATCATCGTTATGCGCCGATGGCACTTTCAATGTTACAGAGCCCCCAGTGCAGGGCGTCATAGCACTGTTTGCATATTATGCTACTCAGCTTCATTATATTTTCTAATTAAGCTCTTTAATTTGGGATTTAAATCTTAAGTGTGGGGGGAAAGTTGAAATTGCTGAACAAGAAAGAATAATACAGGGCGTCAAGATGAAAGGAGACAGTTACACAAATGGCTGCAGCACTTTTCACCAAACACATCCATTGTGTAGAATCAGCACAAAACAAGATTCACTTTTTTATTGATGGCAACGCCGTTCACTACAAAAAAAAAAAAAAAGAACAAGTGCTGGGAAACATTTTAAATGAAATACATAACATCTTAAAGTAGTGTTGTGCTACTGGGAGGTGAAAAAGCCTCATTTTGCACAACAAAACAAAATGAATCAAAAATGCAGGCTGTTAAAGGCTGTTAGCTTCTTTTGCTAATGCATCTTTCTCTCATTCCTTTCTTCTCCTCTCTGCAGTGCAGTTAAAGATATGAAAAATATATGGGCTTTTTTCCTCTTCCCCCTCTCTTTTCCTCCGCGTCGTGTTAAATCATTAAAGAGAAGTCCTGCTCATTATCTCTCTAAACAAAACTTCTCTTAAACCAAATAAATCACCGTTGCGCAGCGCAGCTAACAGCCGTGAAGGGATAAATTACAAAGCGGCTCACTGGCAGCGTTGGTATTTTAAAAAGCTTGCTGCACAATTTCTGTGATGTGCAGTAATTTGTAATCCAGGTTTCCTTATGTTTCGAAGGTCTCTTTAGGTGTGTATTGGGAGCACTGGGATGAGGTGAAGACTGAGGGGTTGATCTTAACATTGTCAATGTTATTATGCATGGAGAAAAGTATATCTATATCCATAGATGAAATGGTAGGATTTTTATCAGATTTAAACTATGATTTAAAACAACTACCAGATTTAAAAATGTTGTTTCATTATCATTATCATCATCTATTTTCAACACCTTTCGAATATGAACATTATAAACCTAGATTAGTATTGTTTTAAATGAAACTCTATCTGATCACAATTATTGCTGGCGCCTTCATTATGAACACCACAGCAAGCTCTTATCTGGTGCTAAACAGTCTAATTGGGCCAATATCCACTGCGCTCACCTCTGCACACTGCTGTGGCCCTGACTCGTGATCCTTCTGGGAGCAGAGATGAGCCCCTGAACGAGCGACCCTCCTGGCCCCAAGTGGGCAGATTAAACTGGGATAACAGAGCAGCACTTGGGTCCGTTTACAACCTCAAGCCTTCTCTGGCCTCTGGAGGATACAGAGCAACACCATCCCTGAGACCTTAAGCCCCCAAACACACACAAACCAACTCCCCACTATGATTTATTCAGTGTGTTTACTGGAGTTGCCATTTGCCATCTTTTGAAAACAAATTAACACTAACTTTTCCTTTAGGGGTCGCCACAGCAGATGCTCCTGAGTCTTGCACTTTCTAACCATCTCCATTTACCTAGGTTTGTAAGAGTAATGTAACACAATAAAGATGGCCATGCATGAAGTTGTTGATTAGACTTGTACAACAATTAAGTGAGTAATTTTAAATGATCATTAATCTGTCCCTTTGCCATCACTAAAGAGAAATGTGATGCTGGATTTGCTTTGTTTTGGTTGACCATGCTGTGTATTCCATGTAGCATTTGTTGTTGCATGATTCTTAGTTTGATGAATAGCAAAAAATAATTATTATCAAATACACAATGAAAATGTAAGAGTCATTTTTGTCAATATCATCCAGCCCTCTATGACTACTTCCACCCTTATTTTCAACATGGCAAAAGAAATATTTCTTTTCAAATACAGTCTACTAGTCGTTATCACAGTAGAACCCTGCTGCAATAAAAAGTGCCTGTAAAGGTCAGTGTTCTAAGTTGAAGAATCAAAGCATGAAGAAAACAAAGAAAATGATGTAAACGAAATGGAAAAAATAAATTCAAACTCTGAAATACAGCCCCTAATTTTCACTGTTGATTTGTTGACTGTTCCCGCACATTAAAACGAAGCGCGCTGACATGACAAGAAAGACTTGTACTTCTCTCACTATAGTTTTGCTAAAGCACATAATCCATAAAACATAAGGGCTCACTATTGACATTCATTTTTTCCCTCTTTTCTCAAGCGTCTTGAGTGAAGGGCGTAGCTGGATGTCAGGCCTGTCTGTCGGCCAGATACCACTCTCATTATCCTCGCGCCTCTCCAAAGAGCAGCTAAGGTCACTCTGCAAACCAACAAAATAAGCCATTACAGCATCAGTCCAATGCACACACCATTATTAGGTGCTTAACAGTAGGAGGGGATATACAAGCAGGATTGAACAAATTCAAAGCTCACAATACTTCTATAGTATAGAGAAACCACACCACTGTACAGAAGTATTGTGTAAAAATCTTTCTCAGTATTTCTCACATGTATGTTGCACAGATAGAGAGTTCAGGATAATTAAAAACTTTTAATTGGTGCAAATTTTGAGACATCCAGGAATAAAAACTTATATATATTTTTAAAGATTATGTTCTGAAATGTAATGTAATACAATGTAACACACAACAAAGCATAATGATAGAAGTAGAAATAATAATGTAATTGAGTGGTCACAATTCCAGTCCCCCTTCAACCTAGTATTTTAGATGTAGTACAGCACAATTGGCGTTTAAGAGCACTGAGTGTAGGCATCGCTTATAAATTCACACAATGCACAGTTTAAGTGTTGTTATAGATGCTGAGCCTCCTACTCAAAGCCCCGGCACTTTTCTACACCTCTCAGGAAGTATGCACACACACAAAAGACGTCTTTGTTTGGCTATTGCTGCCGTTGTCTTGACACCCACCATCTGCCGCCCCAGCAACTGAGGAGCGAGAAGAGATGAGTTTCTCTCTGGAAACTTGCCCTCCACCTCAGAAAAAAACCCACCCCCACCTTCCATAAAAACACTAGGTTTCAGGCCTCCATCCCTCCCACTGTGGACATTCTGTGATGCTCCACAAGTTGAATCACTGCTCAATAACGAAACACTTTCCACTTTTTTGGGCCATCATGTTTGTGACTACATCAAAACACATGGAGTTTTTTTATAGCCCTGTGCAGACCCTAGGCTCCTATACAAGCTGTTTATTAAAGCACTGTGTCAAAGGGATATGGGAAAATTGCAAAGGCTCCTCTTCAGTCTATAGACACAGGATATGTCACGACAAACAAGCTCTCAAAAGTTAAAAAAAAAATTATATATATATATATATATATATATATAAGTAAATAAACTGCGCTATGCAGATGAGGGTGACGAAGCCTCCATCTCGACCCGATCTGCGGCGAGCTGGCCATTCATCACCTGCACATGCAAAAGCATAACTGCTCTAGTCCATATGCATATTCGCATATTCTAATGAAGGCATGCATGCAAATGAGAACGACCTTTTCCTTTTGGCTGATTTTTTTTTTTTTTTTTACAACTTTACATTAAGAGGAGGCGAGTGGGCGAGAGAAGTGTAATGGCTATTAGAGTGACAGGCTGTGTATGTGACGTTGTGATTTAAACTCAGGGACGCAGTAATTAGGCTAATCTATTACTAGACGGCACCTGTCACAGATCTTTATGGCAAAGGACGGACTTGTCACATATTTATTATTTATTAAAACTGGCTAGAGTGTTTTCATAGGGGTGATCAGTTAAAATAGTAGAAATACTGTATGTTGCAGCATAATGTGGGATAGATAGATCTGATAACATGGGGAAGTGGCATACAGACGTCTGCTACTTGAGCCCTGACACACTGCTGCTCCTAAAGTAAGAGATTCTCTTTGTTTCACATTTAAAGCACAAACAAAAGCGTGCAATGCCAACCTTGTTATTGTTTAAATACCGGACTTCTATATGTGGACATGGGCAGCTTGAGCCATCCACGCCTGAACTAGCTTTGTGGTGTTTCACTTAACTAACTTTAGTCCTCTCCCCATCACTTTGTCACCAGTGGTCAGTGAAAGGGGAGTGAGCAGTAGCCAACAGCAGCACCTCCCCTGATGTCCACTGGGAGGCCAGGGAGAGAAAGTTATGCCTCCTTTCAGTGACTTTGAACTTTCTCAGATGAGACATAAATATTGAAATATTGAAATGAAAGATGCGGCAGGCGCGATGGGGCTGTGGAGAGGGGTGGTGGTGGATGTAGACGGATGGGGAGGGGGGAGAACAGACAGGAGGCCCACTGAGAGAAGAGACAAGGCCCTCACCCCTCTGCCAGCCTGCATTCTCGCCGCTCGACAGTTATGGATAGGAAACATTACTGCTGCTGGTAATTAAAGCAAAAACTAATACTGTCTCTTGGATGAGGGGGTTTCATAGTGAGCATCCATTTGTCACTGCGCCGCACTTGCCAAGGCCAGATTAAATCACACACATATTTAGTCCTGCTGTGCTCCAACCGTATATATCTATCCATCTATCTGTCCATCCATACATATATCACCAATGCAATCATAAAATAAGTAACAGCTGATGCATTTGGTGGCACTTTACCACTTTGGATGCTAGTATCTGCTCTCAAAAACAGATGTAGGTCATTTTCACAGAAGACTTAGGCATTAAGTGAGTGAGCAGCAGTGAAAAGGCCAGTGGCTGGGATGAGGAGAGGAAGGGGGGGGTGTCACCCGTTGGAGGAGATCACTGACATTGAGCATGTCACAGGCTGACGGAGCCACTCTGCTAGGACCAGGCCCCTCCAGCGCTGTCACAGCAACCAGCCGCTGCAGATACTGACACTACCAGCCCCTCTGACAGGACAAACATGAGTCGTCACTGCTCCCATCATAGACAGGGCCTGACAGCACACAGACACACTGAGGGAAGTCAGGGAGATTATACAGGAGAGAGGGAAATAAAAAATACCATTGGACAAAAGAGCTTATGAGTCTCCTTAACAGCCAACAATGACCTGGAGGTATTTCACAGGTGGCCCCTCCATTGAGGTTTAAACCCACTTTGAAAAGTTCATTTTAGATACATGTAAACCATACAGGCATGTTTGACTTAGGGATAGCATGGAGCTTGAAGTTTTTGACAGAAAACTGTTCTTAAAATGTGAAGTAACAGAGGTAGTACAAAAACATTTTTCAGGAGGACATTTGACCAAAGCAGACTGAGGGAAGGTGAAAGATACTGATGAAAATCTAGTGATTTGACTGGAAAACAAGGACAGAGTGGTAATGTCAAAGGGGGAAAGGGCACCAGAAAGAAGAGGAAACACAACAGTGGAAGTGTAGGACCACTAGAGAGTGCTTTGGCCAGACTGATCGCTGTTGATCTTCACGATAAGCGCTCCCGACAACTTGTGACCAAAGTGGCGCTCCAACACTAATCGGCCGTGAAAGCTGACCCGCAGCGAGGCAGCGCAGTTCACATCACATAGGCCTAGCACCAGCGTTCAGATGAGATGGAGCCGGGCAAAAGACATCCAGGCATCAAAACTCCTTGAGAAACCACGACATAGCTTCAGTGGCCAGTGAGAAGAACATAAGAGAGAGGGGGAAAAGAGCACAGTGATACTCGGTGCTCCTGGCAGCGCGGGCACAGACTTATCAGAGTGCAGATGACCAGAAAGACACAGGCAAAGGAGCCTGGGCAGAGAGGGAAGTGTCTGGGGGAAGGGACAGGGATGAAACATATGAGCAGAGTACACAGGATCTCAGAGTGGACAGGAAAGAAAGATCGATTGCATTGACAGTCATCTGTGAGCTGACTGAGTCGGCCTGGAGTCTAACCTTGAACTGTGTAATCCTTCTTTTGAGATATCCAGTATGAGGAAAAACTAACTACCCCTCCAGAGGAAGAAAAGTCCTGTACAGACAGAAGGAGGACAATCTGACCATTTTTGTTTAGTCTACTGTTATGTGCAATGTTCCTCCCAATCCTTTAGTCTAACTGTAATACAATACATTTTATTTTAGTATATATAGTATATATATATAATATATATATATAATATATATATAATAATAATAATAATAACATTAAATATATATTTTTTATTTTTTTCAAAAAAGCCAATGCAAATGCGATGAGAACAAGCCAAGCTGACAAAAGCTGTTTTAAATACACATTTTTAGAAACTACTTTTCACTTGAGTAGGGGGCGGTGTGGAGAAATATTAAAATACTAATAGTGATACAATATCAATAACACAGGCTGCTGTGCCAATATCACACCACAAGCATTTGGGGGGGAAAGCTGTGACAAAAAAATGTATTGCCTGTTTGTAGAAAGGCAACTTGGAATATTCATAACTTTGATCAGTAAAATACTGTGGATGGGGGGAGGGGGGGTGTTTGTTTAAGAATATGTTAAAAATTCCGTGTATCATGACCCTGTAATTCCTTCACTAACAAGCATTTAAGTCAGATGATCTTTCTAAACACATCTTCAACAAAACATACTGTATCTGACATCTTCTTGAGACATACAAGCCTTTACCATAAGATTTGCAGATATATTACACAATTCATTTTCACCTTCAGTTTCCAAAACACTGGCAATTAGGGATGCAAATTATCGATTAATTCATTAATTGATAGCTGATTGACCTTATCGATCGATTAACGATTAACTGATAAGCGGGGTTTTTCACCTGAATTTTAGTGTTTCAATAGGGTCTTTAAAGGGATATACCACCCCCAGGTCAAATTTGGGCATCTCCCCACAGTCCAGAGACTAAAATAAGTGGTGGAACGCGTTTTCCTGGTCACCCAGCCATTGTCCGAGTCTGTCAGCACTGACCGCCGTGGTATCCGCTGCTCCTCCGCGTTAGACTGGAGTCTAACGGCGCCAGAGAAAGATTTCGGCCAAAAGGAATTAATTTGCTCGATGCGTTTCCCAATTACTTTCTGTGTAATGCGCATTCATATCGAGTGCAAATAAATGTGCAAATCAACACGGAGAGCTTGCCTTGGTCATTTTGGGTGGGAACTATTTTTCAGTGCGGAAAAATAAAGCCGAATCACGCAGCACGCTGCCAGGGGAATCCCAGTTACGCACCAGGAAGGGAGTTCCCCTGTTGCACAGCGTGGTGCGTGATTCGGCTTTATTTTTCCGCACTGAAAAATAGTTCCCACCCAAAATGACCAAGGCGCCGTTAGACTCCAGTCTAAAGCGGAGGAGCAGCAGATACCGCGGCGGTCAGTGCTGACAGACTCGGACAATGGCTGGGTGACCAGGAAAACGCTTTCCACCACTTATTTTAGTCTCTGGACTGTGGGGAGATGCCCAAATTTGACCTGGGGGTGGCATATATCCCTTTAAGAATATAAGCTATAGTATACATAACACGGAGTCAAAAATATATCATAGTATTATTATATTGTATATTCCTTAATTAATTATTCCTTAGTAAAAAGCAGACAAATGTATTGTTGCTGAATAACAAAATACAGTAATCCCTCGCTCTATCGCGGTTCGCAGATTTTTTATTTTTTTTGTTTCCAATTTTTTTTTTTATAGTGTAACATTTTTTTATGGTGTAACATTGTGTTCTGTCCTGATTGGCTAAGAGACTAGACCAGGACTAAACCGTGGGCTAAACCAGATCTAGACCAGAACTAAACCAGGTCTAAACCTGGACTGGACCTGGACTAAACCAGGACTCGACCAGGTCTAGACCTAGACTAAACCAGGATTAAACCACCACGTGCCCCGAGCCACAAACCAGCCGCACGAAACCAGCAGCGGCAGACTATGCATTCCGGGCGCCGCGGTTCGATCTCGCCTCGCGCTTACACCGGGGCTGCTGAGCAGTGCCGTTGGCGCCTGCAGCCAGCTGTGAGTCAAGCTTGGCGCAGCGCGGTTGCCTTGTTTCGTGACCACGCGGGTGCGCGTGTCCGCGATTAGGGATTAATTACAATTAATGCATTTTGTTCGACCAACGTCTTAATCGACAATTAATCGTTAATCGATTAATTGTTGACATCCCTACTGGCAATAACAATAAAGAACACAAATCACTACTTTAATAAGCATGTTTATTTAGTTTTCAAGAAGTGCCGCCACATGCCACTGTCTGGAAAACTACAGTGAAAATCATATCTGACAATATAAATCATGTGTGGCATACTTTACTCCAGGACAAGTAATAATAAGTTGCATAAAGTGCACTTCTAAATACTCATACATAAATGTGGATGTATTGATTTATTAATTTATATTTTAACTGTTAACACTTTGACAAACAAATAATTGAGGCACTTTTTCCTCCTTTTAACAAAATACCAACAGCACAGGAATACAGCTGTCAATCTCAGAAATTCTCACAGTCAACCACACAAACACATACACACACTCACACTGAGGAGTTCTATCGGAGACAGAGGCACGGCTTCTAGAAATATTCCCATATTGATCTGTTGTGGGAAGATGCTATCTCTTTACATGAGGAGCAGACCACTGGAGCCAGAGCGCACCGCCGCACACTCATGTTCAAATACATGAATAGTATTACACACATTAACACATGACACACTGAGGCATACTATCATTTACAAAAACACAAACATACACCACAAACCACACACACTTAACAAATGGCATTAATGTCAGCAGAAATAAAGCTATCCAAGAGTATATGGAGTCTCAAGACTCCATACACTCTTGGATAGCTTTCTGTGTAGTTACAAGACAGTCAAAACAAAACTCTTTATTTATTTACTGCAGTTAATTGCTTGTTAAAATTATGCACACAGTTTATACAAACATTTTCGTTCCTGACTTAAGGAAAAACATAACAGATAAAGTTCCAATAGGACTATATTTATTGCAATGCTTTAAAAATCTTAAAAGTGTTCCCTGTAGAACTCACAAAAGGACTGGAGTTGTGCAGCATGGTGCATGCTATTAGTTGCAATGGCTGGCGCTCACCGTTGCTGTGCTTACAGTATATGGCAAATAGGACCATCACTTTTCATTACCTGCTGTTTCCCGCTGAGCTTCACTCTATCATTGCCACTGCATGCTAATGTAAAGGCGGATACTGTCATGTAAATTAAACTGTTTGTTTTGTTTGCCTCCCTCCTTGGGCTGATTGTCAGAGCCACTTGCCAGGAGCAGCAGGTGTGTTTGTTTGTTTGTGTGGGAGTGCAGCGGTGTGTGTAGCTGCTCTCTGCACACCAGCCACTGTGCACCGCAACAAGTGAGCCTGCCGCCTGTGCACGAGCAGTGTAATCTGAAGCTAAAACGATACGCCGCGCAAACCTCTCACTCAACCAGATGTGCTCCTGACCCGAGCCCAGCCACTGAAATGCAAAGTTGGGTGCCTACTTTGGCGCTTTCCCCTGGAGTGGCTACAACCAACTGTCACAAACAATGGGAGAATATGCATACCGTGGGCTAGAGTTTGCTACAACATGGTCTTAATGTAAATCATATTTCACAGGTTTCCAAGAGACAAGCCAGTCAGCCACCCAAACAGTCACCCAGTCAGGCACCAGCCACAGTAGCGCTCCCCTGCATCTGCAAGGCAAGTGCCACTGGGTAATTGACAGTGCATGGAGAGGAAAAAAACTGTTTATAACACAATCTTAAAATATGAGAACTCAAGCGTTCATTTGCAGACACAGTAAAATATCAAGTGGCACTAGAGAGAGCTAAGGAGCTTGCATGATTCCTCATTAGGAGACAGATGACAATGACTCTTCTTTAATTAGACAAAGGGTTTGTGAGTGTCAACTGACATGTGTTAACTAGACAAACAATTCCTCAACATCTGCAGAGAGAGTCGTAGGAAACTGCACTTCTCTCAAATCAGGCTGGCAGCTTTGAAAAAGATTCCACTTCTGCTGAGAGGGCAGTGTGTTAACTAGAGGTATTTTTACACAGAGCAGTTCAAGGAGTTATTTTACACCATTTGAAGGATCCTTATTCTGTTGTTTGGCTGTAGAAGACCATTACGTTCTTATAAGGAAAGCTGTTTTTTCACTGATTATATGCAAAAAACAGGTTTACAGACATGACTCATGTTTTTGTCAAATGTTAAATTCTTAAAATAATATTTACAAGCACATCTTGCAGTCACTGGTCCCTGCAGAAATGTCCAGCAACAAAAGCCTTCATCTGTCATAGGGCATTACTCATCACTCCCCTATTCCCTGTTTGGTTTCTCAGAGCCCAAACAAAACAACAGTGCACTATAGCAACATCAATGTGATCATGCGACACAAGTGAGGTAACGTAAACACAGAAGAACTTGAAGTCAATTAGGCCTGCGTGATGAGATGACCATGTGTGTCAGTGTAGATTGGTCAGCTCTCCTCTAAAGCAGAGCAGATGGCATCAGGGCACCTCAAACCAGAAGGAAAGAAACAACAGAGTAATTGAACTTAAGATATATTTTAGTGTGTGTGCAACAAACAAAAACTAAGACTATGACAGAATGAAATAATTTTTTTTTTTTTCCCCATTTATTTTACAAAATAGGTAGCAGCAGCTAGAAGCAAATGAGGAGCATAGTGAATAATATTTTACATTCTATAACTTATTTTTATTTGTTGCATAATATGTATTATGAATGCTTGGCAAATATTGATTACTCTGTAGAAGATAAAAATCCTATTTTTGTATGTGTTCTTTGTTTTAGTTGTGGTTGAACCCCCCTGACATTACAAAGCCCGGGTTGGGACAAAGAATATTTGATCTGTGAGTTTCAATGACCCAGGGGCTCTGTGTATTTCTCTGTACAATCCCACAAACGCCTGGCTGGGTGTCCCTCACCATGGGCTGGCTTTAATGACTAAGAGACCACAAACAACTCTCCATGGTGGGTATCTTGTTCATTTAAAGAGCAACTCAGCGACTAGCCTGCAAACCACAGCACCAGTGAGGGACCGGAGCCGAAGAAATCATGAAAAACAACTCTGCAGGATAAACAATGACTGGAAACCAAGCGAGGTATGTTATCTGATACAAACAGGCAAATGGACATGCAAAAGAAAAGATCACAATGTTAAGAGCACCTGTACTTTTATTTGCCTCATGGACATTGGTCAACAAGTAAAGCTCTGTGTGCAGTGGAGTCCAGCAGGTGGGTCAAGGATGCCTGGGTGTGCTGTGGACATGTGCAAGTAGGAGGAAAAACAAAACAACGTGGATGCGATTACAATCACCATTTTTCTCTTGGGTTCAGACGGACACACCAACCTGCAATCACAAACTCCCCACATCCTGAGACTTTTCGCCCTCCTCTTCCTCCCTCCTCCATCTCTCTTATTCTAATCTCAAGCTAATCTTTTCTCATTCTTACCTCCCCAAACCAAGCCATATTTCACCGCTCATATCTTTACATTTTCTATTATCCACAACTGAAAAATGTGACCACTGGAAGCACTGTTATGAAATAAAATATGAATTGTCTTAGATAAAGATACAGGGTTGATATAATTTATTTATTTATTTGGTGCTTCCTTGCACTTTCCGGTTAGCCATCGCTTGTGGCCCGTGCAAAATAAGTTACTCATTTCTAACACACTGACACCTCTGTCAAGAGTGCAACTAATTTTTCTATATTTTCCACTAAAATAAGAATAAAACAAGATCAGGGTCTGCTGACCAGCTATTGTCTGATCAGATGGAGTAGAGTGTAATACAGTGGAACACATTCACACACAAAGCTTGTATCTACAACAGTGCCAGATATATATAATAGAGAGAGAAATAGGAAATATGAAGCCTTCAGCAGTGGAGCAGTGCCGTTACGTATGAGGGGAGATCCCATCGGTCCACTCTGTATTTAGTATTTCTCGTGAGTAATCTTTTGTCATTTTATCACAAGAAATGAAATAATGGGGCAATCCTCTAATGAAAAATGAGGCCATTGCAGTCGCACAGGAAGGAGCGAGAGACAAAGAGGAGCAAGCACGTTGGACTTCAAGGAGCACTTCTATTCACTACTAAAACTGTTGGCTGGAAATTCTTAATAAGGCTCAATTAAATATTGAAGCAGTTATTTTACAACTACACTCAATTTAAACTTGACTGAGATAATATTATATATTAATATTTTCTAACAATGTCAGACAGCATGGGCTTCTAAATTTAAAACAATGATTTATCTTTAAAATATGCTTAGCACCTATTACAATGTAATATTCAAAACAATTTACTTTTAAACACTAAATAAAGTTAATGCAATATACATTTAAATCATACAGTTTTAAAGTTATATCAACCAATACATTTATTTGGTTGATAATGAAAAACAGGCATATGTCTAAACATTATCTGTAAATGTCCTTGTTTCCTTCTGCAGTTTGAGTAGGACTGTTTCTCATCTATGGATTCCAAAACATACAAAGCCACAATGCGTTTTTTGCAGCGACTGGTCTGTGTTAGCCATGCAAGTCTGATTATTTTTGGCCTTCAAGTGGTAATTCTTATGTCGTCGTTTTGTTGTCGATCCATGTGCTTCCTGCAAATGGATTACATCAATCTGCTACCATGTCAGAAGCCATCAATAAACTGTCAAAATATAAGGACGCAAACCAGCTGTCAGCAAAAAGGACAAAGTAAGCTGTGGTACGATAGTAAACAACTAGCGAGAAAGACTGAGTAAATACAAAAAATATATAAAAACAAACTTAACACTGGCTGTTTAGAATCCACAAATATTTTTAGAACCAGTATGTCTGCTCTTTAAAAGACACTCTTCTCTAGCTTTATGTGGCTAAAAGTTATTTATTCTCATGCAGCACAAAGACAGAGAAACCCCCCCTTGCACACTAAATCAGCAACACTTTTTATCTTCTCAGTATGAGTGTATGTAAGTGCCCTGTGTGTCTGTGTGCGTGCGGCCGCTGAAGAAAGCGCGTATGACAGTCAGTCTAGCCTTCTATGCGTCTGTGTTTAATTAAAAGCAGAGTTTGGGCATCCCAAGTTGCCGTCATAGCTTGTATGCGCACACCCAAACACAAATATGCACACAGACTGAGCCGGCAAAGGAGGGAGGCTGGCCCTAATGTGCATAATTAACTTAACCCCCATCACTTGACTTTAAAAGGGCTGTTTGGAGGGCTGAGCCAGGCAAATGGAGGCTGGGAAAGTAGCCCTTTATGCCTAAAATAATCATTACTGCAATTCAGAGCATTTTCAAGCATCCTCTGATTTTTTTTTGTGTTTGTTTTCTGTGGACAGATTGTTGTCAAGCACCTCGGAAAAGACAGGAGAGGCCAGTGGGACTGAATGGCTACTCACAAACGTGAAATGTGTGAAAACATAATATTTGGAAGGTGAGTACCATAACCAGTACTTCGGGTTGAGCAGTGTTCAGCGTTCTTTTTAATACAATCATAATTACTTATTATAATATTTTTAAAGGCCTATTAGTTAAATTTAATATTTTTTTTCAATTGAATGGATTAAATAGATACTTATTAAAATAATTGTTGTTTTTTTTCCCAGTTATTAGTGCAGGGACAGTTGATATCAAATTAAGCTTTTATTTTTGTTTGTTTGATATAAATAGTATTGTTCATCAGGAACAAGTCATTGCATGAGAAATTACAAGCAGTCAGAAGAGGCTGTCATGAGCCGGTTCGACAGACCCAGAACAGGAAGAGGAGAGTCTGGCCAAGAAAATCTCTGCCCCTGGCCCACTCCTTTTTATATTCCTACTGCCCTCCTCCACCGCCTCACTCCGCTGCACCACTGCTGTCTGTTACCAGCCACACACTTCACCTCCCATTAGGGTCAGGAAGACACGCAAAAGGTCATTTTGCCAAAAGCTGATTGGCTGGAATGGCTTTGGTCAGCGGCCATCTGCCAGGGCTCCCTGATGCACCTGAACTGACACACTGCTCAGAGCGCTCAGTGCACACCAGGCCAGAGAAGGACAACAACAAACACAGTCTGTGAAGTCAAATGAGAGAAG
This sequence comes from Paratrypauchen microcephalus, assembly GCA_036785185.1. Classification (NCBI taxonomy): domain Eukaryota; kingdom Metazoa; phylum Chordata; class Actinopteri; order Gobiiformes; family Gobiidae; genus Paratrypauchen; species Paratrypauchen microcephalus. The sequence goes on along the minus strand of JAVJIX010000002.1, from coordinate 16,930,423 downwards.
ACTGTCCCAAGTGTAAACAGTGACACATATTAACCTGTGTCTTAATAAATAATCATGTATTTGCATTGTTAATAATATTCTTGGTATTGCATTTAAGTTTGTGAGGTCTTTTCTGGGAATGCAACTAATACCAAAGCCCCCAATGATGGCATTTCACCATGGCAAACAGCAGATATTGAATGATTACGTGTTTTTGTTGTTTTATTGTTGAAACAACATGTCTGAGGCATTTTTAACCATAGACCTATGATCTACATCCATATTTATCTGAATAATTGCAAGTAAGGACAGGGCTGTGGGCTAAGATTAGGAGTAGGTGAACACATAACTTTTAGAGCAATCAAGCTTCAAATGCAGGTCAATATAGATTATTCAACTCAGACATGCATGGATCAATCAAAATAGCTCTGAGTAAAGCATTGATGAGGGAGAAATTATAAGATGCTAAAAGCTCTTAAAAGTCGACTTTACATTAAAATGCCCCATTTAAATATAACAAAATCTATATTAAATGCATGTTGTATAGCCTAAAACTTATTTTAAGGTAAGTCTAGTGTTATATGGCTTTTACATGTTTCCTAAAAAGCATTACATTGAAAGAAAGGTCAGTAGAATGAATAGATTTTAAAAATTAAGAGCAAGGAAAGTGTTTTCAAAATGGGCCACTTGCTAATTATCAAGTATTAGTATGTCTGCATGTGGTTATTTAATGGGTAATTAGCCAAGATAAGAAACTAATAAACACAGTACCACAACACTGGGTCCTATTACATTGCTGTCTACAAATGTATCGAGGAATAAAACATGTGAATGGAAAAACACCATGCGGGAATAGATCACCACCACACACGGAGAGGCACAGACAGAGCAGGACTGTGGAAAGTGCAAGGGCCAAACTGCAGGGCTGCATGCACGTGTGAGTGTGTGTGCGTGTGTGTGTGTGTGCGTGTGTGTGTTTATGAGGCTGCAGCAGATCAAAGGACATGCATCATTTTGGGCATTTGCACTGCAGCTCGCCCCCGCCTCCCCCCGCCATAACACAACACAATAACCAACACGTCAGTGGCTGATGTGGACAGACACCAGCAGGAAATGGATTTGGAAACCTCCTCCAGCGTTCTGTCACATTCCTTTGCACTTGGGTTCTGACAAACAAGTTGCATCAATGTACTGCACTGACCACCACCCGGAGAGAGTGAGTGAGAGTGTGTTTGCTTCTTGTTTCTCTCCCTCACTAATGTTTGGCTGGTACCGGAAATGTGGGTGAAGCTAAATGTTGTTGTTTTTGTTATGCCTTTGAGAACATGTCAACTTGAAGAAATTAATGTCCAGCCGAGTAAAACATAATGATTTAGTTCAAAGAAATGGGCTGAAGAAAGTCCATCCAGAGTCAAACTCCTGTTTATGGTTTACAAACATGTAAGACTACAACCGTTTAATCACAGATGGTCATTTAATATTTTACTAAAGTAATATGACTTTAGTCAAATATGACTTCAAGCATTATCCTCTGGCTTAAAACAGTGATGTTTTTGTGTTTGGAACAAAACATAGTTCAATGGCAGCTCTTTACAAAGTGCAGCAGCCATTAAGCCCCTCCCACCACACACACCATCATCTCCATACTACTCCTCTGCCACTGTAAAGTAATGCTAATATTTGCCCGGCTCACTTCTAATACACATCAGCATCAGGAGTGTGTTTTCACTGTGCTGTTACAAGCCAGAAAAAATATTTGCTTCTCTCGGCACTCCCCCACTTCTTCTAAAGACTCACCCGAGTCTCTCCAGACATACACAGTGATAGATAAATGGTGAGTGGATTTACTTAGCAAATTGTTAAGCCACCTAAAATGACAAGACTTGTGTGAAATGATATATGTAAATAGTTGGCTGGTAGAAAATTATTTTCCATGATAGTCTACCATTAAGATGGTACTTTTCAGCATAGATGGAGTTATTAACCCAACACGGCAGCCACACACCCGCACAGTGCAACAAAGTACACTACGTTTCTTCACAGCATACAATACATGCTTTAAATGTGGTGGTAAGCTTCTCATTTGCCTTTGGCTCATGAAACATTGAGTGCGTGCACATGGTAGGATTGGATCAGGATTGGATTGGTTTTTTCACACTTGCTCGGCGGGTGGTCTGTCGTCCAATCCGAGGGCACATGCATGTCGCGCAATCAGATTCAGGTCAGCGACCTGGCCGGCAACGCTATGTGGCGCTGCAGTCCAACTACTTCCGGGTGATGACTGCTCAATATAAACACAACACAACACGGCTATCTGGCAGTATACTGCGATGGCTTTTCGAGGAGTTTGACGGCGCGGCATTGGCGTACTTGTTGTGCGTTTGATACTACAAGCAATCGAGGACAACGAAAACTACGAGGATTGGGAGCTATACCGCACATGTTTTAATCATGTTCTGCCTTGTTTTTTGTTGCTTGCATCTTTTGTGCCACAAATAAAGGCATTAAATTTGTAGCTATGGGTTTATCGTTCATTTATGTAAGGTCTGGGGTAGTGAAATTACAACTTAAGTAAATTTCCACACTGATTTTTAATATTTACAAGTTATACAACAGTTAAAAAAAAACAAAAAAAAAACCACTCTCTTCTGATACTATAAGGTCACAATAGATAACTCAAAATGTTTGTAAAAGTGCCCTGTGCGTCATTTCAAAAGTTTAAAACTCCGTGCACAGCTTCCAGGTGCTGGTAACAACAGGAACATTGAATAATTCCAGAAAAGACGACGTTTACCACACACTCGCGCACGCACACACACACACACACACACACACACACTTTATTGTGCTAAGAGCAAACAACGCGTTTCAATTTTACCTGCCGAAACGCGTTGTTCGCGCTAAGCCCAATAAAGGAATAAGTAAAGTCAAGCGAGTGTGCGGTAAACTACTTCTTATCTGGAATAGCCCTGTGCGTTACGTTCATAGTCCAGATATGGTGGAAGATGGGGCTTGTTGGTGCCGTGAAGGACCGCTGTCCTGAGTCGTCGTAATGCGCTCTCCCGGTGTTCTCCTTGGCTGTGGCATACGCTGCCCTGGGGTTTTTCCATTTGATTTTGATTTGCTCAGGCGTCCGAACAAAACCTGCCTGCTCCATCTTCAACGCTATCTTCTGATAAAGACTAGCGTTTCTTGTGCACCGTCCGTCCATTAAGTTTTAAATGTTTATCTCTCGCACCTGGTGCAGCATGAACTTTTAGTCTGTCCAGTAGTGCGTGCTTGTTGCTTTCTTCGCAGCCATGTTTTCGTCTAAAACAACGATTGGTACTTGGTACTGAGAGGCACCCCCTACCACTCTTACAACTTCCGGGTGAAATTCCTGGCGCCCATGCGCAGTATGCTAATCCGATCCGAAATCGTTCACATGACGACGCCAAGTGGTTTGCTATCGGCCTAGGCCAGGGGTTCCTGGGGGATGGGGCAAACCAATCCCAATCCAAACCAATCCCTGTGCACATGCAGCCGTTACGACCCCAATCACTTTGCAATCGGTTTGGAGTTTTCCATGTGCATGCAGTCATTGTGACTTTGTGGGGCAAAGACCCATTAAGGTACATCTTCAAAGCAAACATTACAGTGTCATCCACCACTTCAGACCTCCCCTCATACTGAATATCAAAGCCAGAAGAGTTGTCACAAGCCTATATTAATCAATTTCAAACTGAACTGAAAATTGTTTCCTACTTTCCACCCTTAACCGCTCTGATTGAGAGCAATGGCAAAACCTCTGCAAAAGAATTCACCTCTGAAACTACGAGAAAGGAGAGAGGCATGAGGAGGAGAAGAAGAGAAAGAAAGGAGAAAGAAAAAAGTCAGGCTCTAATTAGGAGTAATTACAGCCTTTTCATTTCCAACATGATGAAATAATTTGATTCTTTTTAAAGACGGGGGTCTGGTTTGCCTCAGCGCAGACAAAGCGCCCCTACGTCGAGAGTTGAGAGCTGTAGCAGGACAATGGCGGTCCTTCTGAGAGCGGCGCGTCACAGCGGCCCATAAATCATGCCAAAGGTAGTTTTCAGACACAGCTATTTGACTGTGCCTCGCTGATGGCCGCCATACAGGGGTGACCCACATTAGTGAGATAAAATAAATATGGGCAATGGCAGAGTGGAGATGGAGGAGAAGTGACATGCTAGAAGGAGAAAGGGGACATACGTCACCACTAAACACTTTGGCTTGAGACATACAGCGCAGAGCATCGATAAAGCACCATGTTGTTTTAATTCACCCTGCACCCATGAAGTAAGTACCATTTTTTATTTTGTTTTATCCTGGAACAACTACGCTTATAAAGATGGAAATAATCAAAAAGTCTTTGTTGAACAGAGGAAGGTCTGAGAAATGTGGCTGCTTGAAAATGACGATGACGGAGTAAGCAGGAAACCGTTTCATCAGCAATAAGAGCAAAACCAGGGAGGGTGCCATTAGTGAAGAATAGAGGAGAATGAGAGGAGAGGAAGGAGGATGCCGGGGCATAATTACAAGTAAAACACAGAGACATTTGCATAAGGAGTACAGGCTTGGAGTTTCTCGCTCTCTGAGGCATCCTCTCAGAGCAGCTCCCATTGGAAGAGTTAAGGTAAGAAACAACTCCAGTGAACTTGGACTCCTTTTCATCTTACTAAGGACACAGCACATTTAGGACTTTCACGGCTTAAAAGGCCTCCTTAATCAACACCAACTCTTTCATCTGTTCGCCAATAAAGAAAAAATGTGTTTCCAAGGGCTAAACTGAGAATATCATGAAAATGTCTTAATTTCACTTGGCAATGTTGATTTCAATTAATTTATAAAGTTTGTTTAGGAGAAGGGTGCAGAATGTATAACAACAAACAATGTTGTTGTGATGTGCTTAGGGAACAGTGCATGCTTAGGGAACAGGGCATTACTGATTAATTAATTTATGTCAAAGATCAACCACAAGAAAATAATGGCTCAAGGAGTGGGAAATATATGTTAATAATAATTATTATTATTACATAAAATATTTACATTATATTGGAGAAATGACCAAACCACAAGCAAAGTCCTATTAATCATGAGTTCATGGTATTAAATGAAATGCCTTCATGAATTTTGCCTTGCAGTGGTGTAAATATTTGTAATGTTATATTGTTCAAGAAAGTGTAATAAAAAAAATACTATTTGTTTTTGCATGTTGTTAATAAGAGTGGCCAAAATAATAATACACAAAAAAGTGTGTACATTATTACCATAGAGGCTGTATCAAAAGAAAAGAGCATTCTTGTGCGCTGCAGAGCAGACTAAAGTGCACCCAGAGGGAAGCAGACTGACAGGAGCATTTGGAGGCTGACTGAGCACAGGCAGAGAGGCCAAGTGAGGAAGTCGTACACCAGCATCCCTGCTCTGCATCAGCACCACCAGCTTGGAGCAATCTCCTCCAGCTCCAGCTGTCAATCACAGGCTCAGGGCCCCTCTCGGGAACCAAAGCTGGGGCCAGAGGGTGCCCCCATCACACTCCTGGAGGCCTGCATCCACCACCAGAGGAGCTAGCACAGAAACCCAAAATGAGAATACAGATTTAATAGATGTTTGGGTGTATGTTTCAAACACATCAAGATGTACGCTCCTTTTAAACTTCTTAGATAACCATAGACTCCTGTTCCACAGCCACAGGTTTAATTTGCTTGTGTTAATAATGTGCATGAGACATGTGCAGATGTGACAGTCTGTCACCACATGTTAGGCCTTTTTGCCACATTCTGTGCAGGTGCTAGTTCAAACCTTGAGTCATGTGATAGAAAAGTGCGAGAAGTGATAGAAGTGATTTTGCCTATGAGATGATGTTTGATTTTTGTCAAGGTACTATGCCCCCTCTACAAGCTTCACATTTAGTTCCCTGGTTGTGTATTGGTATGTCTATGTGGATCTGTGTCCAATTTCAAGAGAACCGGAAAATAAAAGCAACAGAGATGATGGAGGTCAGAGCCCCCTTTCATGCTTACAATCATAACGGAGGCCCCATTGGGCGTGTAAAGCCAAGCTGAGCATCTGTCTGTCTCTTCTCTCTTTTCCAAATGGTGCACATACACATTGCACTAGATATAGACATAACTATCCGAGCAGGCAGACCTCCCTTCCTTCCTTGCCTCCACGTCCACCTGGCCGTTTGATGATGCCTCACTCGCTCATGACAACGCATCGATTTTACTTCGAGACAGCGTGTAAGCCGTCCGCCTGGAGGAATCCATTAGGGCCAAACAGTTCTCATCCTCCCCGTGAGTGACAGCCGTGACAGCCCCCCACCCCCAATTGGCTCATTGCAGACTGACAGCTCTGCACTCTAGACTGGCCTTTTTCACAGCACCTCTAATAGTTTAAAACGCTTACCATTACCGGGCAGGCACAGACACAGGGCCACACAGCACTGGATGCCTGCTAAGGGTAAGGTGTTTTGGCAGGCCGGCCTGAAGTGAGTGCCACACCTTCTCTTTTATGAAAGCTCACAACCAAAGTGTCCATTCCCTATCATTTACTAACTGCAGCTTTCTGGTCAGAACAGAAATCCTTGATTTTACGGTCAGCCTGAAGTTGTCCCATAAAAATAAATGATGGACAAAAACACTATTATTCAGACTCCCCTGTTATATGACAGTTGAAATACTGACATGTTTTCTTGTAATATTACATGAAAAAAACTGTTGTATCAACTTTGAGTTGAATCAAATTGAGTCCCATCAACTTTTATCTACAAAAATACGGTCAGATTAACCAATTTTAAGATATCTGATAGAGGTGAACTACACTTAACTGTAGGAGATTATTAATCAGAATATTTCTACCTAGACAAGGTTGTAAAAAGTTGCATACTTGGTTAAAAGTGTTTGTAGCATTTATAGCCGTACAGAACGCATGTTCTCCATCTCAGCAACTACTCAGGAAGAAAAAGCATGACCTCACATAGAAATGACCCTGGGAGGAAATTCAAGTGTCAGACACAGAGAGAAATATGCCCGAAAAGAGTGGAAACAGGAGGGGGAACACTGAACAAGTACTGTATGATTAATTAGCTAATAATTAAGTCACAGGGTAATATGCATTTTTCAATTAATTAAACCTTGCCTTGCACCATAAATCAAGCGAAACTGTCATTGTTTCATAATTTAAATATATACATTTCTATGCAATAATTCTGTTGATTGCTTAACTGCAGGGCTCATCAGGGAGGAGAGCCATGACACGTGTGTGGCAGGCATCGACTCAGTCCAGTGCCCCAAAACCTTTGACGGGCCCAGACTCTGAACCAGCCGAGGAGCTGGAGGCCGTGAGCAGTCACTCTCCACATCACACCACCCACTCCTGCTCCGGTGCCATCTATGGAAATCTTTATGTAGCACTTGGACTCAAGTCAGTGTGTGCATTTTATTAAAGATATTTATTTCTGCTTTACAGATACAGTTTATCATGAAGTGACAGTCAATCATGAAAACACTAGGCCTATTCAAGCAAAGTGACATAATATCTCTGTTTGCTTTCATAGCCCACAAAGAAAATTCATTACCTCACATTTGCAAATGCACAAGCCAATAGATACAATCATTATCCAAAATATATAGTTTGTCATTGATGCCAAATGATGGTATATTTTTCTTCACAATGGTTCAGGCGTTAATTTGCTGAAACATGATGTTGTAAAATGACAAAAACAAAGACACACACATGCATATACATTTGCACAGCAGTGTGACACCCAGACGTATAATGAACAATATGAACCACTGCCATCATTATCCAACACAATGTATTTGTTATCACCGCTCCCATAATGAAGTGTCTGTTTGATGGCTGCAACAAAGCCCTATTGCTCAATTGCTTATCATAAAATGACATCGATATATATCCACGTGGACACACAAGCAACCTTATGCTAATAAATGCAACGGAATATGGAAACTTACAATTTTGGTGCAATTAATCATAAGAACGGCTGGAGTGAGCAGACCAAACCCCAACACTGTATTTTTCTATGGCTCTCATTGGGCCTTTTGTCTTCAGATTTTATGTTGCTGATTTATTATTTTCAAACAATGGAATTATTAGAGAATAAAATGTGTAGAGATATAGTAAAGTTGAATTTAAAATAATAATAATTAAAGTCAAGCACTCTCTACAAGTTGCCACTAAATCTTCTCTTTTCTATACGTCTACGTTTTTTGGAAGAGCTTGGGTCTTGTCATAACCACTATGCCCTTGGCTAGCATACTAATTTGGCCTTGGGTTGGAATAAATTACAGCTCAGATTAACAGGAAGGATGAAGAGGAGGTTTTATTTTTAGAAATTAGAATATTTGTTACATTATTAAAAAGGGGAACATCCTTTGATTCCTTTCGTCTATCTTTTTTTTCTTTTGCCCCATCTTCCAATAGAGATAGTCCCAAACTGCCTACCTTTGTAGAAACTAGTCTTTAGTGGACATGAATGTGGTTTAGGGACATAAAAGCAGCTTGCCTTTTGTAGTCCTTGTTCTGCACGCTACACAAACTTCAGAATCACTACTACAGCACATTTCTCACCCTACAAGTAAATGCAGCTTTAAAGATTAATCAAACATTTTACTCCGGCCACTAAAAATGACATTAATTTAGGGTTAATTGGGAGGGGGAAAGGGTGGGGAAGGGGGTGGCCAAAATGTTTTTTTTTTTCTTTTCTTTTCAAAATAAAAAAAATACTTTCACTCCATATATGATACATATAAACAATACAGACTTCAATCTGTGCCATTCAGTTACAAACCAATCCTCTCTATTAAAAATACCTAAGCATATAATTGATGAATAGACATGATTGAATCACAATATTTAAAATTCAATAAACTGCCCAACCCTAGGGTTAACTGATGTATGTATAAAGAGTGGCCCTTTATTACAAAATATTTCATGGGAGACAACAATGCAGGAGATGAGAACATGCTAGGTAGTTGAAAACAGTTAAAAAATTAGATTTGCATTAATTATCTTTTTTTTTTTTTTTTAAGCAGATACCGTTATTTGGCATTAAAGGAAAAGTAACATTATTTTACAATCTGAGCCTTCTTTCGGTAATAAAACAAGTCGTTTGACTCACCCATATCACGTTCGTGTCATTTGGAGCTGTTTGAAGAAAGTTATGTTGTAGCGTATCCGTTAGCATTTGTATTCGGGGCATTACTTTGCGGTCTCCAAATAACACAAACTTTAGCACTTTTCAAATCATAGAAGCCCGATGTCTTAATGAAATATTTCGTGTGAAGCAAAAGTGGCCTGTAATCCGAGATTTATCCATAGTTTTCAGCTTTGCGTTTCATGTTTGGGTCCCGGGAGCAGTCCGCGCATGCGCACTGGCATCCTCATCTACTCGAAACTATGGCTAAATCTCGGATTACAGGCCACTTTTGCTTCAAACGAAATCTTTCATTAAGACATCGGGCTTCTATGATTTGAAAAGTGCTAAAGTTTGTGTTATTTGGACACCGCAAAGTAATGCCCCGAGCAAATGATACAGCACCATGTTAACGGATACGGGATCATTACTAGAACAGAACGGCTCAACATAAGTTCTGCGATACTGCTCCAATTGACAGAAAAATGCTATGGGTGAGTAAAACTACTTGTTTTATTGCCGAAAGAAGGCTCAGATTGTTAAAAAACGTTAATTTGCCTTTAAAGGGATAGTTCAGGTTTTTTGATGTGAATCTGTATGGCATCCCCTTCAGCAGTGCCGTGCATTAACACTGACTTATCCCTGACAGTGTCCTGTGAGCCGAGTTTCTGCCCGGTTCTGGAGCTGACGAAAGTAGGTCCGGCAAGTTAGCCAGGACAGTTAATAAAGCTTGTTTTTCTTCTCAAAACAATATTTGTCCAAAAAGTGATATATTTGCGTCACAAAACAGTTGCCCACGAAAAAGTCAGAAGTCATATTATTGCCTATTATTATTATTAGCTTATTCACTTGTAAGTGGCGATGTTTACAAGTGAACAGGCTAATAATAATAATAATAGGCATGCAGTGATAGGACTCGAGAGAAAATACCACCAAGCGATTATGACTTCTGACTTTTTCATGGGCAAGAGTTTTGTGACGCAAATATATCACTTTTTGGACAAATATTGTTTTGAGAAGAAAAACAAGCTTTATTAATTGTCCTGGCTAACTTGCCAGACCTACTTTCGTCAGCTCCAGAACTGGGGCAGAACTCACAGGACACTGTCAGCGATAAGTCAGTGTTAATGCACGACACTGCTGAAGGGGATGCCATACAGATTCACATCAAAAACCCCAAACTATCCCTTTAAGCATTTAAGTTATTTTAAAGACTATACCATAATTGCTAGTTTATTGAAAGTACACATTACATTTGCCATTGTTGATGCTACAATACCACTGCAATGTAAAATTAACAACATCTACAGCCACCTCCAAGCCTCTCCTGTCCTGCCGCCTTCCCACACCTTTCTTCCCTGCCTTGTCCCAGTTCTTGATTATCTCCTCCTCTGACCTGCGTGAGGGCTCCATTCCACCCACTCTCAAGCTTGCTGCTATCACCCCCATTCTTAAAAAACCTGGCCTTGACCCTAACATCCCCCACTAAACAGACCCATCTCCAACTTCCCATTTCTCTCCAAACTCATAGAACGTACCGTCGCCAGGCTACTTATATTCCACCTCACAGCCAAATAACCTGTTTGAATGCTTCCAGTCCGGTTTCAGCTACCATCACAGTACTGAGACAGCCCTCCTCTGAGTAAACAAAGACTTCCTGCTCTCCTCCGACTCTGGCAACCTCAACATCCTCACTGCCACTTTTGACACCATCAACCACTCCATCCTTCTCTCCTGCCTGCAGACCACCTTCAACATCACTGACACAGCCCTCTCCTGGTTCACCTCCTACCTCACTGATATGCATCAATTCATCCACATCAACCACTGCAAATCCCCCTCTGCTTCCCTCACTCAACGTGTCCCCCAAGGTTCAGTTCTCGGCCTCCTCCTCTTCATCCTCTACACCCTCCTTGGTCATATAATCTGCCACCACGGCTTTCAATTCCACTGTTTTGCAGATGATATCCAACTTTACCTGTCCACCAAATCCATAACCCCAGCCACACACTCCACCCTCACAAACTGCATCTCCGAAATAAAATCCTGGCCCAAATCAAACTTCTTCCAACTCAACTGCGACAAAACAGTGCATCCAATTCAAGCTCCTCATCATTGTATACAAGTCCCTCCATAACCTGGGCCTCACCTACCTCTCTCAGTTCCTCCACCACCACACCCCTACCCGTGCCCTCCGATCAGCTGACACCAACCTCCTGTCTCCCCCCACAGGAGTAAACACAAAACCTGGGGGGACAGGGCCTTCTCTGCTGCTGCCCCCACCCTCTGGAACTCCCTGCCCAAACACATCGGAGACTTATCTACAACTCCATCTTAAAAAAAGCTATAAAAACTCACCTGTTCAAAACTGCCTTTAAATAACTGCATCTCCTGTTTATGTGTTTCTTTCACTTGAGTCTGTGTATGTTTGGATCTATGTGAAACATCTTTGAGTGTCATGTAAATTACTATACAAGTATTATGTATTATTAATTGCAATGGGATGTGCTTACAAAGTAAATCTTCAATAGACAAATGATCAGGTCTTACTCAAACAGCAACTCTTTGGGATTTGACACCATTTGCAGTATACCGTAAGTAACTGCTCTATGCATCACTGCAAAGTTATATAAATGGAAAGAGAAAACTTTACTTCACTAATGCCATTTTCTCAAATGATTTTATGACAAGGGAGCCAAGAGGCCATAACAGAATTAGTCCAGTGTGCCTGAATCCACTTACCTGAAAATTGACCACCCACTGATTCCATTTTAATCACAGCAGAGCCTTTTAATTATTTGCGTAATTAGTAAAATATATGTGCCTTCACTTCTTATTGATCATATTGTCTGTACAGTTAGTGATGCAGAGGTCTCAGTATTGACTAACACCCCTTTGCTACATATACACATACACGCACACACATACTCCATAGCCTTGTACCCGTATCCTGAGGCCTTTAATATCTCTAGACAAGACACTGCCTGCAGGGGGCAACAGAGTGTTAGTGGTAGTGGAGTGGAGCGGGGGGGGGGGGTGTATGTGTGATTGGTTGGTCTCATGCGGGGCAGTTTAGTCTGATGATGGGCCCTGAAGAGGACAGTTGACCAGCAGAGCAGAAGAAGCTGCAGAGTTGAATAAGTCTTGCATCCCTCACGTTACGTCAGAAGGGTTTGGGCGGCAGCAAGACACCCGCTCTAAGTGTTGTGACGCCTAATTACCACTAGCACCCGGCAGCACCCGCGGCAAGCTCAAACCCACAACATCCCTTTGTGCTTTCAGACACACACAGGGCTAAAGAGGGGGAGGGAGGGATGCTCGTGTGATGCCAAAAGAGCTGTGTGGTAGGGCTGCATGATTTTGGAAAAAAAAAAAAATGTAATTGCAGTTTTTTTTATAATAATAATTAAATTAGCGTTTCATGATTTAAAAGTAGGATTTAGTTGAACTGCTTAACCAATACAATAATTCTGTGCATTCAGAACATATTTGTAGACGGCTTAAAACTGAACGGTTAGCAAGATATTTTGTCTATACCGGATATTCTATTACCTAAATAATGGCTTAGATTGATTTAATAAATGTGCCAATTTCGATTCAATTTTGAATTTTTAACTATCGGTAACTTGTCTCTTTGCTTGTGTACTCAGAATGAATCCCTCATCTTCATAAACTATGTGACTTAAAAACTTGCAATAACAATTAAATTCTAAAACTCAAATTAAAAATTCCTCAGAATAAATATGTTTTAACAGGAGCATAACAGTCTTTGCGTGGCAGAGAAAGTGTGGTCAGGGTGCATTATAGCTGAATGACATATTATGCTCAGAGGAACATTTTTGCAAAAGCAGTCCTTTGCTATTAGCTGTACAGCAAATACGATTTCACGGCATCCATTGAGTCTTTCAGCAGAAATTTGTGTTGAGCCGTTCATGTACGCTGCAGCTCAAGAAACAGCGAGGCCATCAGACTTTGGTCCATCTCATTTAGAGCGGACACACTTAACACAGTCTCTTTCTCTCACACACACATATACACACATATACACACATACACATACACACACACACACACACACACACAGGGCGGTGTAGAGGGGAGGGGGCAGCAGCAGAGCGGGTATTCCCTGGCACACTAATCGTCATGACAGAAATAAAATAAAGAGAGTTGGACTCCGTCAAAACATGTATGGCCCCTTAAACAGAGGTCTAATAAAAGAGCTAAAGCAGCTTGTCCTCTCACCGAGTCTTCCTGATCACAAACACAACAGTCACTTAATTCAGGGGATTCTTTTAAGTGTCTCCTTAAACAACAGAGAGAGGCCGCTGCTCAGGAAAGACAAATGAGTTTACCAGTTTTAGCAGAGGTAAGTGCCTAAATCCAGCACCATCGATTCCTATCTGGGTTATTACAAAGCTATGAGCTGCCAGTGTAAGCTGCGCTGGGTCGAAAAGGCTTAAAATATTAGAGGCTAAAGTGGAAGGGGAGAAGCACCTCCGTCCTCTGCACTGGTCAATACCTGCAGGCGCCACAGGGAGAGCATTCACACATGTAAACTCTGAGCAGTGACAGAACTGACCACCCCCACCATAAAGCAACACACACACACACACACACACGCACACACACACACACACCTACACACACCTACACACACACACACACACACACACACACACACACACATATAGACATTTGGTAAAGGGATGCCTTCAGAACCAACACCTCCGGCCTCCACATGGGACATTGATTTTTCTCCCCTCCTTGTCTCTTGGCAGGGAGGAGCTGGACAGGTTTTTAACCTAACACTCTAACCTAAGTGTTAATGCACAACCAGACATCATGTCCATTGATCCAGCTGTGCCGCCGCCGGAGTGTCTTTAAATGTGTGAGTGGGGGGTGGGCTCCACGGGTTTGATGTTATACTAAACTAAGGATGGTAATCATCTGCTCCTATGCAATGTTAAATGTATGACATCAGTGTTTATCTTTTTTTAATAATAAAAAAATGTTTGATGGTACTGTTTCGTAAAATACAGAGCACAGAAGTTAAACTTCCATAACCACAACAAAACATAATTTAGCTTCAACAAAAAGTTTATTCTAATATAAACTACCTGTGTTTGGAATTAGACAAAGAAGGCAGCAACCCTCCGGTGCAGCACATCCTGTCTGCTAATTATTGCTCAAAAAATAAAATAATAAGGATTAATAATACATTAAACACAAGCAGGAGAAAAAAGCCCGGCCATAAAACATATGTATTTTTAATATGAATCTCACTGAATCAATACCCTCAATTAGCAACAGCAAGTAAATTGCCAGGCGAGGCATAATTACTCGAAGGTCAGTAGGTATTATTCACAGTCACTTTAGTTTACCACATTAGTACGAGACAGGACGTTGGGCTAAAATTATAAATTCCATTCCCATATCTGTCCTTTTCTGATTTAGATGGATGAAGAATAATTAACTCCTAATTATTCACATCACTTAAGGCACTTTCTGGATCCACAAAAGAGATGCGGCCGTCTCTGTCAGCCCACTTCATCTCTATCATTTGAGCGATCACACAACTTGACCAATGACAAAGTGAAACAAAAGAGTGCTGGCTGCCTGTCTGGGTCTGCCCCCCTCCAGCTCCGATTTGTTCTACCTCTGAGGGTCTTAAAGAAGCACACTTCCTTTAAATTCACCCATATGCTAATTTTAAGATGTGATTTGCATTTTAAAGTATTTAACTCCCCATATTTATTGGGCTCTGAGGCCTTACCGATCATTGATTTATGTGCTTCCGGCAATCCGGCAATCATATTTCCATATTTTGTGTGTTTTTTAACGACAGTAATAATTCAAATATGCAAAAAGTTGTTCTTTGAACGATATCTTTAATTATATCCTCAAAGCATCATTCCTTTCTGCTTTTTTTTTTTTACATAGACCTGAGATTGTCTTTGAGTAAAAAGCTGAGGAATCATAAATTGGACTGGGAAAAGAACACTGACAAGGCAAACTCTATGGTCAGTTACCTTATACATAAGGAGACTTCTTAGCATGTTTCCCTGTATCTCAGAGTCACAGACAGACTTGGGGTGCTCTGCGGTACACTAACCCGGGTGACCTTGTCCCCTGAGCCTTTTATTAATGTTGACATTCTTTCAGCACAAATACCGTCTCAGATTGCGAAATTCCTCTTGTATACTAAGACCAAAACCAAAGGGGAAAAAAACGTCACTCATAAAAAACAAGAAGACCTTCCCCCTCTGTTTTGCCTCTAACTCCCAAACTTTCTGTGTCACCTCTCCTTATTAGAGTTGTCAGAGTCGCCACACGCTCTTATGAAAGTCATCAGGCGGTGCGTGATTAAAAGTGGCGGGATCCCACCACCGTTTGGCCAGCATCAGCGTCAAACAGGTCTGCTGCTCCTCGCTCATATCCCCTTTGTCATCTCAGCATGGCGTAGAAACTTTTACAATATTTACTCACTCATACACAAACGAAGGCTGACTAATAGGTGTTTGGTTGCAAAGGGGAGAGAGGCGGTTTCATTAATAATATAGAAATACAGAATTACATCATAGAACAGGGGTCCTGTGCTATGATAGACCCCTAGTTTTAGGGAACCTGATACATTTGAAATAACAAAATAAAAGAGCAAAGGCATGTTCTTTAATAAATAAACAAGCAACTTTAATGTTTCTGCTATGCCACATATTATTGAAACATATGCATGGCTTAAAGGCAGAAAATAACACAGGCACAGCACAGGATAGACTCAATGTGTGTCAAACATATACTGGCCAAGCTATTGCCTTTTAAATGCAAAAATAAATAGTATATTAATAGATTAAATGTAATTATAGCCATTATATTATATTAACATTTACACTTTATACAAACTACTTAATTAGAATATATAGAAAATATATGCCAAAAATCGTTTGCAAATATTATGCTGTAATAATTTTCTTATTTCTATTCTAATTTGTATCATTAAAATACGACTGCAGAGGCCATGGTTTTTTAAACGGTGCACTGTTAAACGGAGGGATGTAGTGAGAGTTCAGAACAAGCCAAACACATTAACACTGAGGCCCTGGAGGACGCGCTTCACCACCGTGTTTAACTATGGCTGTTACTGAGTCCTGCGCCGACTGCATGCAACATATGTTAGAGTCCCAGCCCCCGAGACGCCAGCACACCACCCCGCGCACTGCAATTAAACTTCAAGCCCTGCTCCCCTCTATGCACTGGCTTCAAAGTGATCCAAATACACATCAAGTTAATACATTTAATTGATTTAATGTGATGTTTATGTTTGTGGCATACAAACAGATACACATGCACAGCAGGCCACTTCAGTCAGTTGTAAGAGATTACAAATGATTCAAAACTGATTCTGTAAATTTTCAAAATAAATGTAAATATGTAAATGATAAATCCAAACACACGCTTGTCTAGAGAGCTATATACAAGTACACAGGCCAAACCACTCAAAGAGGACGCTGAGGGATAATCAATACACAAACAAAAAAGTTAAATGATAACATCATTGCTGCTTCATGAACAGTAACAAGTCTCCCAGTTGTACTAAAGATACATTTTGAACTTTTTTCATTTAGGATAAGGCAAATCAATTAGACTGTAGTGGAATGGCTGATGTGGTGTGCAGGACTGAGAAACAGTGTTAAACTCTTCCCTCTCTCTCCACAAAGGTTATCGCGTTGTATCTTATTGCCTTTACCTGCTCCTATTCACTGTGAACATGCACGATTTGAATAAGCGCCGCTCCAGAGGCTCCTTATCAGATCCCAGATGGGTGTGCCAACACAGCAGTATCAGATACAAACCATCTCTCTTTGCTGCCCCAAAATAAATAAATAAATACAAATACAGAGGGTAGAAGAGAAGAAAGACTAAAAAGAGTTGGTTCCCAGTTGGATCTGGAAAGTGTTCCCTGATAACACAATTTAATCATGCCTTGTGATATATGTAAAAGTGGCCTAAAAGAAAAGCAGACATTTTTGTGAGAACATTTTCAGGTCTATTGCTTCAATTTCTATTTTCTTTTGTTCAATTATTTTTGCCACAATTGATCTACACTAAGTTATACCTAAATCACCTATAATGTACAGAATGTTAAAAAAACAAAACAAAACTGAATATTAGGAAGAAAAACAATCAGATTGTATTAAAAACAAATTTTAAATATTTCAACTTCTACAAATAATAAAAAGGATTTTATTACTACTACTACTACTACTACTACTACTACTACTACTACTACTACTACTACTACTACTACTACTACTACTACTACTATTATTATTATTATTATTATTATTATTATTATTATTATTATTATTATTATTATTATTATTATTATTATTATTATTATTATTAAATGGTTGCACTTTTTTCATGCCGTACAAAGCTCCAGGAAAACTATTCCCTACAGACACACTGGCCTCCACATTTCTGTTGTTGTTTGCTTTTGCTCTATGAGGTTTAACACTGCATCTTAGGAGAGCATCAGTCAGAGAGGTTAGCGAGAGTAGTAGCAGCATGACCTCAGAAAATATATCCTCCTCGGGTAGGTTAAACAGAAAAACACATGCAAATAAACACGCACTCAGGCCATGCTGGCTCCCCGGCTCCTCTTAACAGGCTAACCTGCTCTTCATTAGGCTGCTGTGGGGACTTATCACTGGGTAGTCTTTGTCCTTGCTGTAATTGCCCTCTCGGCATGTCAGCCCAGGCTCCAGCCTCCTCACCACAGCCCCACACCCAGCCTCAGCCCCCTGTGACAGGCCTGGTGCCACCGCGAGCTCAGCCTCTCCTGAGACCTGCTGATCGGCCCCTAAGGTCCACCACGATAGAGCGACGAGAGCCTTGTCCTAGTTAAAGCAGCTCCGGCAGGGACACCCCTCTCACAGTGTGCCCAGCACAAGCCCAGCCTCCAACTTGGCTCATATCAAAGTGCAAAAACACCCACCGCGAAGGTCCACCAGCAGAGTGAAAGAAAATATTTTTTATTTTGGACATTTATTTAATTACAAATAACAAATTATCAAGCCCACTGTATTTGTACAAATACACTGTATAATTTAACCTAATTCTTTTTATATATGCCAGTACTATTGATAAACATATTTTACATTGAAAACAACTTCAATTTAAAATCGAATACAATTTACTGATTATTTATTATATGATATACTAAAGCAGGAGCAAAAAAAAAAGAGGCATACCTACTTTTCATTCATAGGAAATGGCCAAAGATACCACACACCAGGCAGTTATATTTACAAATAAAATGCGCAACTGTGGGTTTTCAAACAAGTTGTATGGCGCCATCTACTGGTCAGTAAAAATACCACAACAGGAGTTGCTAGCATGCAACTGTTTGTTTGAGCTAAAACGTAAAGTTAAAGTAACAAATTAGTTTCTGGTTCTTCTTGAATTTGAGTACCTAATAAAAGTTGAAGTAATAAGATTCTGCTGTGGGGCAAACCAAGGCAGCGGGCCGGCTTTGAAATGACCATTAAAGTGGGCAGAGTGAATCCCTAATTTGAAATTTAACTGTAATAGACATGGAGCTATCAGTGCTGCAGCATGACCTCTGTTTGTTTTGCTGAATAAACAGAATAAATGAATAAATGCTTCCTCTTCCCAAGCGCACTCCTCCTCATCATGCTCCACTCCTTCTCTTGAGGGTACTAAACGTGTCAGCATTTTTACGGGCAGTTACAAGGGCTCAGTGGCTGAAGGGTTAACATGGTGCAGCTTTAGGAGAGAACAAATAACGCAGTGCAAAAAATGGGGTCCTGTCCTCTTTGGCCACATGTCAGCTCCTCTTTCCCAGAGATCTGACACTTGTGGATGTCTGACTGGAGGGCATGGAAGCTCCACTTCATTCTACTAGGCTCACATTTTAGCCCGAGATACCCTTGTCCAAAAGATTTGCAACCGTTTAGTGGCCAGTGTGCTGATGAGGAGATTTTAGTGGCAGCAGCAACAGAGTCTGGCCACAACCTCTTCCTCCACTGAACCCAACCCGCACCGCTCCAGGAAAACATTCATCTATAAAGTAATGTGATATACAGTGCAGCATTTTTATAACTTTGTTGCAGCACATCTGAAATGCAAACACATAAAGTGGACACAGCTCCTCTCTCATTAAACACACTGTTGTGCAAACATTAATACTGCTGGCCACTCGTGCATAAACAGAGCGAGCAGTGGCATTGTGCGGCGCTGCACACATACAGAGATGGCACTGCAAAGCCTTGGGAGTGGTTCTGTGGAGGTTTATGCATCCCGTGGGGCTGCAGACAGTGAACAGTGGCTACAGCACACAGAGGATCCCAGTCAAGGACACGGCCAGCATCACTCACTCCACCATTATTCGCTCATATCTAACGCTGAGAGGCCTGGGCCTACCTGAGGGATTGTAGCTATACATGCAAAAGGAGGCAGGGTGATTTCTGGGCCCGACGGGTGTGCTGAACATCGCTGAACTAAAGAAGCAGCAGAACAAGAAAGAGAGGGAACGACAGAGAACGTTATATGTCAGCCCAGTGATACCAGCAGTTTTATGGACGAATATTTTTCCTCTTGTCAGAGCTGGATAAGGAATCACCATGAGGTTGGGGAGCATGAATATAGCCCTTGAGGACCCAGTGTGGCTGCTGCTGTTTATGGTTGACTAGCAATCAGCCACCGATTCAGAGCCCACAAGTCCTCATCCATCCATGTCAGCAATTAATCAATTAAACGGGCAGTGGGCGAGAGGGGAATGGGCTAGGTGTGTTAAGACAATAGCCTATTAGGCTTGATGTAATTTCATCACTAATGTCAGCCATTTATCAAAGCCTATTATCTATCTCCCTTAGACAATGGTCAATATCACTTCATAAATCTGAAAATCATTGAGATTGTATCATATTATGTCTAATTACTCTGACTCAATGATTGAGGGAAAAAAGTCCACTCAGTCCACAAAAAAGACAAATACAAGGTAAAAAACACAGGACCTCACTCAAATGTCGCAGGATCAGGCAGGATTTACACGGCTCAGGCTGGACCAGGCTGTCAGACACGACTGACAGAGCTGCGGACCACACAGAGCCGCCTGACTCCGGGTCAAGTGGACTCTACAAACCCATAGAAAAGAGTAGGAAAATACAGCAGTGCACATCACATGTGTGTGTCTGGAGGACAGCAGGTGAGAGGAGATGAGGAGGTTCAGGTCTCTAATCAGAGTTGCTGGTCTGTGTGCACCTGTGTTTGTAAGGATTAATGTGTGCTTCTGTCTGTGTGTGTCTGTGTGCATTTGTGTGTGTCTGTGTCTGTGTGCTTCTGTGCAGTGTATCTGTGTGTTCTTGTGTGGGAGGAGGGCTGCTTATGGTCCTGCTATGAGTGTGTGTGGGCCACACCACATGTGTTCCAAAACCAAGAACACTATCTGGCACACCAAAAGATAAGACTTGTGCAACTAACTATAGTGCTGGACACAGGCCAGGGACAGCTGATAGAAAGTATTTCATAACTTTATAAATGTCAACCACTTTGAGGGCCAATATTTTCTACTTTCTACTGCTTTGAAGAGCATTGTGAATTTGACTCATTATTATGTTATTCAAACGTTACACTGATAATACTGTGGCCATACTGGCTCATCAAAGCCTGACCTCATCAGATCTCTAATCTAAGCACTGCCAGGCCTGGTTAATACTTGGATGGGAATTCCCTGGTTCCACAGTAGGACGCCAGTAGCAAAAATATTGTTGTTGTGTCCTTAGGCAAGGCACTTCACCTACATTGCCTAGTATGACAGCGGCCACGTTTACATGATGTTTTTTGTTATCTTTAATTAATTATTCCAAATTAAATAGTTTGGAATTAAAGGTCCCATGACATGGTACTTCTTGATGCTTTTATATGGCTCCTTAATGGTTCCCTAATACTGTAAATGAATCCTTCTTCAAAATCAACACTCAGTGCATGAGAAAGACACATGTACACAGTCAGAGTCAGAAAGTCTCTCTCTGAACAACTCATTCTGGGCCTTGTTGCTTGAATGCAAATGAGAAGGACACAGATAGGTGTAGGAGCGGGTGGGGGGGGCCAAATGCGCCCGCTGGTTCCGCTGCGCTGTGCGCTGTCTCCCACTTCCGCGTTTTAAGCGCGGGGGAAGAAAGGAGAGGAATTTCAATGAAAATAACACATTTTCACAGAAAATAAAATTAAACCACTGCTGTTTCAGAGGTCCAGAGGGTCGGGTAAAGGACTTCCGAGCCTAGAAACACTCGCATGTGCCTCCAGGCAAATAAAAAAATGCATTTCGCATTGCGTAGCTCCTTCGCGGTCCAAACTCTCTGGGCGTGATTTCCAGAGACAGGGAGTGGACATCCAGAGGGTGGTGGAACTGCATTTGCATTTCTTTTTTCAATGTTACGTAACAAAGGTGCCTTGTTCAGAATCGCCCGTTTGAGCTGTGTTTTTTTCAAACGCAGAAAAGGATCGCAAATGCTCAGTTTACACATTTTGCAACTTTTAGCCATTGGGGGGGCCTAAACAGGGTAGGGAAGCTCACATTAACGTTCAAAAACCTCAGAAAGCGAAAATTTCATGCCATGGGACCTTTAAACTATTCTCCTTTGTATTTGTATTTTTGTATTTATTTATTTGTAAAGGGACAGCACATATTAATGAACATTTAAAATGTAAATATGTAAAGATTATAGCCAGCGTGGCTAATTTCCATCTTCAGTCCCTCGGCAGGTTGATGTCAAATCAGGGACAGGGAAAAGTACAACAACAATCACACAAAGTACATAAAACCAGCACTCACTATACACACAATTCAGTCATTTCAAGTAAAGAGTCTCAGAGTTAAATCAATAACACCTCAGTATATTTCAATTTTGTTAAATATGGTTGCATGTTTGACTAGTGGACAGCCACTGTTTTACAGCTTTAGAAAATGCTGCCAGTGTTGGAAGCTCTCGTATGTGAGCATACGAGAGCTTACATGGAAATAATAATTCTGAATTGTGGTTTACATGGAAAACAAATCGGCTTTATTTAATTCCGCTCAACGTCTGGGGGTTGGGAAGGGTTCTGATTGGACAGGAACACAAACGTATTTACGTTTACTGGAAGAAAACACACAATCAGCTGCTACCGGCTTTTTTGTCATCTCGGTTTGGTTAGTGTTTTTATGTTTTCTGCCATCCACTCTTTTCATTATCGGTAGTTCTTCCAACACACTGTTTCGGTTCAAGACCAACGTTTGCTCCAGGCCGCCAACTTGCAGTGCATCATCGTTTCAGATGGGCAACCCAGCATGCGCCGAACGACCGGAATTATTTTTAAGCAGAATAAGCGTTCACTCTTAAACGTTTACTTTAATTCGGAATTAAACTTAATTTGGAATAATCATTTTCAGTAGGAATTAAGTGTTTACATGGTCTTTTTAAAGTGGAATTAACTTACTTTTAATATGAATTAAAGCTCTCATGTAAACGTGGCAAGTGGTGTGTGCACGCATGAATGCTGGTTTTCGGAGAAGCTGATGGTGCAGATTGGCAGCCTCGCTTAAGTCAGTCTGCATCAGGGCAGCTGTGACTACAATAGTAGAGAGTGAACGAAAAATGCACAACAAAGCGTCTCTGAGTGTGCACAAAAAGAGCTATATAAATCTGATCCATTATTATTATTTATTATTAATAATATGACTGCAACCAAGACCTCAATCACAGTAAATTTCTGCTGCTTTATTAGAACATTAGAATATAGTAAAAATCAGTAAAAATCTTTGTATCTTATCTATAGATTTAAGGTCGTATTCACACCAGGAAAGGCTGATAGTTCACTTGCTTTGGTCCGGACCAATTTGTTTTTGTTTTTTTTTGTTTTTTTTTCTTTTGGTGCAGTTCGCTTTCACACTGTACTTTTTTTCTAAGTGGACCAATATCTGTAAACAAAACCACGTGTGCTGAGGTCACTCAGCCATTGGACAGAAATGAGCCGTGTCAAAGCGCCGTGTCCAAACACGGAAGGAGAAGAATCACAGTGTTACGTGCGGTTTTCAATCTAGCCTTAGCGATACGGTTTGCTCAGTTTTTACAGTTCGCACAAATGTTTGAGCAGCATTGTGAGGTTTACACTATTTTACAATCAATTTCCAAACAACAAAGACACAGAGCAAGACGGCTATGGAGGACAGCGCTCATGTGCGCACATTAAAGATCCCATGACATGGTACTTCTTGATGCTTTTATATAGCTCCTTAATGGTTCCCTAATACTGTAAATGAATCCTTCTTCAAAATCAACACTCAGTGCAGGAGAAACAGAGATAAGATGAGAAGATGAGTATTTTTTCTCCCTCAGAACAGGTCATAATGGGCGTTGTTGCTTGAATGCAAATGAGGAGAAAAGAGCTGGCCAATAGTAGAGGGTGGGGGCGTGGCCAAACTCTCCGCTCTCTGCTCAGAGCTCTCAGCTGATCCATTTCCGTGTTTTTGCACAAGGGAGAGATTTGAAGCGTTCCATTGAAAAATAAACACATTTCCACAGAAAATAAAATTAAACCACTGCTGTTCAAAGGTCCAGAGGCTCAGATAAAGGACTTCCGAGCCTAGAAACACTCGGACGTGCCTCCAGGCAAATAGAAAAATGCATTTCGCATTGCCTAGCGCATTCGCAGTCCAAACTCTCTGGGCGTGATTTACAGAGACGCTGAGTACAGATAGACGGGGGTGGAACTGCATTTGCATTTCTTTTTTCGATCTGATGTCAATCAGGTGCCTTGTTCAAAATCGCCCGTTTGAGCTAAGATTTTTTGTAACGCAGAAAAGGATCGCAAATGCTCAGTTTAGACATTTC
The DNA here is from genome assembly GCA_036785185.1 of Paratrypauchen microcephalus. Taxonomy (NCBI): domain Eukaryota; kingdom Metazoa; phylum Chordata; class Actinopteri; order Gobiiformes; family Gobiidae; genus Paratrypauchen; species Paratrypauchen microcephalus. The sequence goes on along the minus strand of JAVJIX010000002.1, from coordinate 16,906,390 downwards.
GCAACTTTTAACCATGGGGGGGGGGGGCCTAAACAGGGTAGGGGAGCTCACATTAACGTTCAAAAACCTCAGAAAGTGAAAATTTCATGCCATGGGACCTTTAAGTTGTGACCCTTGCTCTTCATGCAAAAGGTAAGTAAGCCTCATTAAGTTTCGTTTAGTTTAGTTTCGTCAGCCTCGGTTTCCCATAATGCTCGACATACGACGGGAGCTCGTTAAGTACAAAAAGCCAACTTGTGTTAGCCTGGGAATTCCCAGGCCGCTTACGTTCGTTTCGAACTGGAAGGCGGCCTGGAAACTCGTCCAAGCGAGAGTCCCAGATTTAGGGCCCCAATCAGAGAGCGGGGGAGGTGTGGCAAGACGGTGACGCGTACTACATGACAAACGGAAGCTTGTAGTTTGAACTGACAACTGACATGATTGGCTATGGACTTACGTATACGCTCAATGATAGACATTCATAACGCCCAATAAACGGCTGTTGGCAATCGCTAACCACACCTCCGCTACGGGATTTTTCGAAGCGAGTTTCCAGACCCATATCTCACTTGTGATATGGTCAGGTGTTAACCAGACTAAACTTGTGTCAGATCGAGTCTGGTCTGCATTCTCACCTCAAACGAACCGCACCAGGATTCGAATGGAACCATGCCGAGACTGAGCTTTTTAGGTGGTCTCGGTTCGCTTGTTTGCTCCTGATCGAGATTTTTGTTTTTTATTCACACCAGCCCAAAAGGTCCAAGTCAAAGGAACAAACGAACTCTGGTTCATTTTAAACGAACCAAACAAGGCAGGTGTGAATACACCCTAAGATGGACATTAGAAATTGGCAAGGGTCCAGTTTTGAACAGAAGGACACTGCCTGCCTTTCTTAGCAGCCTGATGCTCTCAACAGCTCGAGGCAGACACAAAGAGCCTTTCCTCCAGCCTGGCCAACATTTGCCCAACACTCCCAGCAGGTACATCAGCTCAATTATGATGATGGCAATGACTGATTATATTTAACTTCTCCCCCCACTCCCCAATAAGTCTGGCCATCACAGAGACAGAGGCACGACAGGGGAGGAGCGAGGGACAGTGATCGAGACAGCAGTATCAGCTACAGTGAGCTACAGCACTCCAGATGCCAGTCTGTGCCTCGGTATCAAACATCTTCATGGCAGACGCGCCATGAAAATAATCTATACCTACAGGAAGTCAATTAAAAAGTGCCAGGGGAGATTAAGAGCAGCGTGACAGCTTTTTGTCAGGCCATGGGTTTGTCTGGAGTCAGAGCTGTAGAAGGTGTGTGCGAAGCAGGTGGCAGTGGCAGAGAGACGAGGCGGCCGACCAACACTCTTAAAAGCCCCCTTATGAATATTAAACTGGCTTTTGGCAGACAGCAGCAGCACTGCAAGTTTACAAAGCGCTGTAATGTGTCTGTTTGTGCAGGGTAAATGTCCAATCCTGATATCAATTAAATCATTGCTTGTCAGAGCGATGGCCTCTCAATGGAGGGACAGCACATTCCCCTCTCCACATCAGCCCTGCTCTGTGTCAACCATCCATCTCTCACTTCCCTCTCCTCCTCCTCCTTCTTTCTCTCTCTGTCTCTCAAGCCGCTGATAACTCAACGTACAAATTACTCTCCCCTCCACCTTTAACTCCCTCTAAATCTTCCCCTTTTCCACTTTGCTGAGCCGGGGATATTTTATTCCTCCATCAAATATGCATCCCATTAATTAAGTTAAATTACTCCTGACTGCCAAATATCCGCTACCCCGATGGGTGTCAACACGAAAATGCATGACTGTGAACCTGAAATGACACGGCCTCAACACTTAAACATGAGTTACAGCCTCTCCTTGCTCTGTCTATGGGGAGATTACCAGACACTTTGGGCTGCTGGAAGTGTAAACTCTCCTCCTCCACCCCCTCCACCTAGCTTTTTAATAAGTGCTCAATGGATGACACTCGCACTTGTGACAATGAGAGGACTGATATTTTAATTACATCCCCTTATTTCATCTGCCTTCCTCTTCATCTTTTAATTGCTGTTGTTAATCACTCATTAACTTCTCCCCTAGCCGCGCCTATACATGTGACATGATTAGCTCTATAGAATGGATTGTTCAGGCAATGTTAAGATAATTCTACTCTAGCTCTTTACATTTTACCTGCTGAAGGCATCTGAGAGATGGAGTTGACAAAAAGTGAATGAGTAAAAAAAAGTTTTCAGAGTTTAGTAGCTCTCAGTAGACACGTTTCTCAGGAGTGGTATAACTTATTGTAAGCCTTTGTGCTGCGCTGGCTCCCTAGCCTCAATTCTGTTCCTATATAGGCCCTTTATTTTGTTTTTGTTTGCATGTGATTAAAGGAAAATGCTTTGATTATGAACCCCCCAGGCCTCCTCTGAAGCCACAAAAGAATATGAGATTGTTATTAAAACCTAATAGGACTGATATGCTGACAAAGATGTGTTTGGCGCTTGGAGCGGTTGAGGAGCTCCATTTAAAACTAAGCTTTCCTCACCAGACGATGGTCTACACAAACTGACTTTTATCTCCCTCAAGTATTGCAGCAGTGTCATTTGATACACAAATTTAATAGTAGTCTGACTGCTGTTCAGCATCCACATCCTTTTTGCTGAGTTTTAGGACTCTAAGCCAAACTGGACTAATGAAGTCATATGTTTCTTATTGTCTCTGTAAAGAAGAGCTGTCAGAGAGCATCTGAGAAGATAAAGTTTGACAAACCAGTCGTACACAAACTATAAAACAGCATAGCGGTGGATTTATATTGATATATTGACGGGACTTAGAATTGATTCCCCTCTCCTCCAGTTTTCCTCTCCCATCTTCTTTCTCTGAGTGTTTCTATTGCAAAAAACATTAATTTTACAAACATCAGCCCAAGGCTACTAAACACATCCAATCCATTATGCTGTGCTTTATCGTGTTATGGGGGGTAACGGGCTGTAAAGCTGTCGCGGTCATAAAGAGCAATCGCAGAGTGCCGAGTCCAACCCAAACGCCCAGCTCTCCTCCAAGTGGTCCACATCCTCGTTATCATCAGGGCCGCTCCACCACATACTTAACCTTTAGAGACCAGCCTTTCTGCATTATTTTCACTATGACCTTTAGCATTACTTATTTCATTTCCAATAATGGCACACTAAATTTGGTTAAATGCATCAGAGTGAAACGTGTTTATTTTGTTGAAGGGGACTGGACTGACTGACAAGGACCATGTTCCCGAGCAAAGGTAGTAAAAGTGTCCAAACCAGAAAACATCAAAAGATCACCCTGCTGGGAAGAAATATGTTAATAAAATGGCCAACTACAGGAAGCACACAGGGATCAATAGGAATACTATCATTATCCCAATAACAAAGACTGTCTAAATACAATTAAATAAACATTGTAATTGTTTAATTTTTTTAAATATTATTTGGTTATAATTTGGCCATAGTTAAAAATGAAAATATTACAAAAAAAAGTTTATTTTTAACTCTATTAGCAGCCCCACATTTATTACATTTTAGTGTTATTTCATTTAATATATTTGTTATATTGTACTGCCCTTTTCCAGGAAGCCTTCATTTTAAACTTAAGAACATTCAAAAATATGTATCTCTAATATTTCTACATTGCATTATTGCAGTACAGACAATTCCTAAGCCTCTAAGTACCAGCACATCTTACACTAGTGCAGAGGGGGTAGGGAGGAAGGATCTTAGCAAAATCGCTAATGTACGTAATGATTAAGTGTAACTCAAATACAGAGTGTGTTGTTCGTAGGCCTGACAGGCAGTAATTTGGTGTATTATATTCTGCGGTTTTAATTGCACGCCACCAAAGTGTCGCTGTGACACGTTATGAAGCGATGATGTACAATTATTTCGGGGCGGCAGGAGATCAACAGAGTGACATTATAATCATCTTCATGGGGATCCTTCTCTTCATCTGCAACAACCATTCATGTTTAAATGGGAAGAAAAAACACATAAAAATAGTTCGCAGGAAGTTCTAACCACAATCTGCTGGAGGATTATAGAGAATCATGTTGGGGGTGTGGACAGACAATGGAGGGGTAGCGAGTTAAGTGACGGCGTTCTGTGGATAAGCAGCAGAGCTAACATGCTGCTATGCTGTGTCAGTGGCAGGCCTCACACTACTCATACAGGCCCGGGCATTAAGGCACATTACAGGGGATGAGCCACGCAGGGCGGAACTGATGGGCTATTCTGGGAACGGGCCAGACACTCTCACAAGACAGGGGGGACATAAAACCCTGTTAACAGTCAAATCACATACACAACACACGACATGAAGCTCTGACTATATATACTCACTCCAGCACTAAGTCAAGAAGTGCAGAGAGGAGGGAAAGCACAATGCCGCTTCCAATAGTGAACTTTAGACAAACTTTTGACAACTGTTTTCAAGAGCTAAACTAAAAAAGGGTTTAAGTGATCACTGTCTTTGCAATAGAGTAAATCTACATAATAGCTTCTTTAAACTGTCCACTGTCAAACACAAGATTGCTAAGGTGAATCATTGTAGTCCTATGCTACCAAACATTAAACTGTATTTTGACCAAATAAAATATGTATTAAAATATTAGTCTTAGAGTTAGACGTAGACAAACTTTATTGATCCACAACGGAAATTGTTTTGGGTACGGTAGCTCACTCCTCAAATATAATATATAATATATAACAGAGGCTGCCTCTTGTGTCTCTGCTGTCTTGTTGTGATGTGTGTGGGATTTTTTAACTGTCGATAATTTTAAAGTTTTATGTAGGCTACACTGTATTTATCAATTGGATTTATAGTTTTAGCAAAATTTTTACTACTTGTTAATAATTGTATATTGTTCACTGTGTCATTTTTTTATTTTGTTATCATTGTTTTTAGGGAGACCATTTTAAGATCTGTCCAGGGACAACAGATGAAAAATAGCCTTTTGGCTAATTCTGGTACATTTACAGATATGTTAATCAATGTACACTGTCCCTGTCAAATAAACCAATAAATAAATAAATAAAGGAAAAAAAGAAAAAGAAAAAGAAAAAAAGAAGATGGAAATGAAGAAATAGATGGAATAGCAACCAAAGAGCAATATACCAGTGTCAGATGAGACATAATTATATACATAAAAATAAAGATAATAAATGTATATGTACAAATCAGATTTAAATAGAAAAGTAGTAGTCAAATATAAAATACAATATCCAATAAGATGTACAATACCAGCTGACGAAGCCTCTCGGATGAGCGGCGAAACGTTTTCAACCAAACATACTTTGTCCAGTTGACAAATTGAACTTCTCCTTTTATCAATACCAGCTGTATACAGTTGTAGGGAGTATTGTCTAGGGAGTATTATATTATCTATTGCACATTATCAGCAATGGCATAATCAAGTATAATTCTGCTATTCTGATTTTAGCCCAAATTTGATAGCAAATGTAAACACTTCATAGCCAATCCTCAGCCAGTAAAAGCATGTGGTTTGGAGTAGACTTCAGACTTTGGAGGAAGAAATATATATATATATATATATTTTGTGGCAGATGGCACTGATCAAAATTCTGTCTTGTTTATGAGATTAATATTGAAAGCCATGTTGATTTGTTTTTAATAACAAGATAAAATAAAAATCCATCACCCAATCTCAAAATCCCTCCATATTACAAGTCTGAAAAAAAGTGCAGTGAGTTGTGCACAATGAAACAATGAAACGCTGTCCTCAGAGAACTTCAGTCAAACTTTACCAAATTGTTGTAAAGTTTTGCTCAAATTCCTGACTGGAAAAAGAGCAGCTTATGACCCATAATCATAAAACGGCATTTCACAGGAGGACAATCCACATCATGATAGTGTTAATGCGTCGAAGGGCCCAGGCTGAGATATTAAACCAATGCCTCAAAGCATTTAGAGTGTTTATGCATAATTTAACATCTACAACAGCAACTGCATGTCCACTGTATCTTTGGGGAGATGCGGGGAGTGTGTGAAATGCTGAATCTGTGGCTATCTCCCACCGAACATGATTGAGGAGGAGAGGAGAATGCTCATTAAGTGGCCCGGGCCCCCATTGTGGACGAATCACGCCAGAAGGAGATGCAAAGAACCTGCCGTCTCGAATGCTGGAGGATTTTTTCAACCAATTAAATATGAAGAATCTTATCTTGCATGCTAACAGCCAATTTGTGTTTCTATGCAGTTTCGAGGCCTTAAGAGATTTTTATATATAGGCAAATTAAGATACATCAATCTGCTTTAAAGTGAGACAGAGGTGGGACTGAACAACAGAGGAAGTGGGAAAAGGGTAGAGAGGCAGAGACAGAAAGCCTATAAAGAGTTAGCGAGGATGAGCGAGGAGCTGACCACTACACTCAGCTTTGATTGGCAGCATGGTCAGGGGTTCTAATCTGTTCTGGCCCTGCATTTGCATTTCTTAATTAAATGCCACAACAATATGATCTTTAACAATCAACTGTGGGGGGACAAACCGAAGCGGGATGAAGCTTAAGTGAGGCGGGCAGCCCAGGAGCCAGCTTAAAACATTGAGTTAGGTATAGTTAACAAGGCAAAGGCAGCACACAGAGAGGAAAGGAAAAAAAAAAAAAAACAACGCCTCAAGAAAAAAACTTTAAATAAATAATAATAAACACATTTTTACAAAATGGTACAAGTCAAAAGGCGTTTAACAATGTATGAAAAATACATTTTATAAGAATAAAAAGGCCTGCTAACATTGTCTGCAGTTAATTGCTATGATAAATGGTGATTACATGCACAGATAAAACTTTCTTTTGTTAAGTGAAATGTCGCCCTGCCATTAGTAACCACAAGAGAGTGCACAGCTTAATCGCACCATAATCTCACTTTTCTGGGTCATGCAAAATAAAACAGGTAATCACATTACACCTGAAACATGGCCCTCCATTACTAATACACTTTAGATTCAGATTAAGGACATATCGTCAAACGTGAAAAGTTTAGCAAAGGGACTGGCTTATATGTATAGCTCTGGCCTTAATGACTCTTTCTGGGGCTTTCTTTGTGTTTGCTGCTCTTTAGTCACAGAGAGCGATGGCCGGGTGATCAGTCAGGACTGAGGCACACACCGGGACGATTTGTCACCAGCACACTGCTCCTCCTTTCACATGATCTGTGAAACTGGGCTTTGTATTTAGTAGTCCCATTTAAAGGTATATTGGAGAAGTGCTGTGTATGTCGCTGCATGAGTGTACAGTTGGTCATAGCCCAACATATTTTCTTCACTGAGGAAAAGGGGCTTTTAGCTGGAGGGCCTGTGAAACATGAGTCTTGCTTCTCATTAAGAGAAAAGCTGTGTTTAAACCAAAGCTTGTTTGCTTCTGCTGTAATGTTTGCGTACATCAGCGGGAGCAAGTAAACACATTCACTCAGCTCCGCTTTGGAGGAACAAAATCGTCCCGCAACTGAACTAAATGGAATGGTTTACAAAGAATTACACAGAGGAGAAACTAATAATGCTACATATGTCTTCATCTTGGTGTGTGCGGCACCACAGAAGCTCAATGGTAGAAGACTAGAAATCCCACAATTTACTGTATTCCCCCTGTTGCATGTAAAAACGCTTAACACATCTATTTGAACATAGCACCAGAGAGGAGGTCTACCACGGGAACACAGCAAGCAGTACAACATATGGTGCACAAGTAGGGGGTACCAGATCGCGCCTTACAAATTCTAGGCTGTGCACCATTGGATACTTACAGCTTTGAGTTACCTACATAAACCTCCAATTACGATTATTTGCACTGCTAAAATGATGACTGCAGAAATTCACTGCCTTTAATTCATACAGTTCTCCAGCAGGAGGCTCTACGCAACACAAGAAGGCCAAATTACATAATAAATACTGTTTCAAAAATTTAGATTTGATAAATTAATAGAAAGATCCAGCATTAGTTTGTTTATAGTACAAAACTAAAGGGACTAAATGACTTGAATTTGCACAAAAGTAAAATGCACTGCAGGTGTCACCATGTCCCTACTGGTTACTGTTTAAAGTGCACCCAGTGTCTACATAAATTAGACACAACATGCCAGACTCTGAAATTAGGCACTTGATATAAAAATAAATGTTTCTAATCATGTGTAAAAACGACGGGCTCTGAACTCACCCACAGATGTCACACTTATACTCCCTCATGCCGAGGTGCCTCTTCACGTGGTTCCTGGCATCGCCCAGCTGAGCCGTGGCAAAGTTGCAGATCTTGCACATGAAGGGCTTGGATCCTGAGGAACAAAGTGTGAAGAGTTCATATGTTACCGTATTTTTATCAAACATGATGTATAACAGCGGGATAGAAATTTAATTTTACATTTGAGCGTTACAAGTCAGTTCTAGACAAAATGAGCATGCTAGATTGGTTTCTTTGGTAAAGCTTCACACGAAATCATATCAGAATTCTAAAAGCAGTTCCTTCTGCTTGTCTTCACAGAAAATAATACTTTCTGTTACGTCTATTCTTGTCACTCTCCTTCATAACCTTCTTTTCCTGTGGATGCGTAAATTGAATTTCAAAGGTCAGGGCAAATACGTAAATCAATTCTGTGTGTGCTCAGTACCTCACATTCCATCATTAAAACACTAATCACTCGGGTGGGCCTTGCCAGGATGATCATCCCTAATTATTGTCATTAATAAGTCCTGAAGGTAGTGTGGCATTTGAGGGAGTGGTAAAACCTCTGCTTCCCATTTGTCACTTAAGGGCAGAGCTGCATCGCTGAGGTATCTGCTTTTGGACACAACACAAACAAAGAAGCTTTTCATGTTCTGCAAAGTGGTCAAATGTATAACCCAATTTGATGAAGGACAAATTGATGTCAGGTACATTACAGATAATAACAGAGCTGCTGATCAAGTTAGCCTTCTGTAGAAGCTGCATTGAGTGGGATAAACATCATAAACGGGATGGGATGAGACACAATCTCTACATCACAAGATTTGGTCAATAAGAATGAGACATGATGAGATTTTGAGTCTCACAAGTTTTCCTCACATTTTGTTATTTATCCAAGTTACTATATTTGCTGTCACTGAACCACGACTCTTTGGAACTTCAGCTTCTCAGGAGATTTAACTTAGCAAAGTTAAACCTTTTTTTAATCCACTGCAAATAAAAAAAATGCAGGGAAATCTCACACGAGTTCAACAACTATACAATGGTGTTTTTTCTGTTTGTTTGTTTTTCAATTACTCACTGCTGGTGAAGAAATATACTATGCTATACAAATACTTAAATGTTGTTTTGCATGACTGTACAGTTTTTGTTCACTTCAATAAATCAACCTCCTGGTTACGTCTACTTTTCAACCTAGCTTCTGCGCTATGTATTACACAGAATATTCCTAATGAAACGCTTCCTCTAAAATGTAAATACAGACCAACGTTTATAAAACCCAAGTACATATATGAATTTAGTAGAATAAATCAGAAACATAAGATCATATTAGTACAACACTGTGCTGTGGCATCCTATGCAATCTCCAAAATACATACACACACACACACACACATCTTTGAGAAACCTTCACCCATTCCGAGTAGAGATCCCAAGACGTTCTGCAATATTTATTCCAGGGGCAGCCACTGATTTGATTAAGCACTTTGTGTAGATTACTAATTTGTTCATACACGGTTCACTTGCTGTGAGCTGCTAGTACGACACATCAAATTTTAACCCAGTAACGAAGATTGAAAGGCAAGCCTGTGCTAACAAGGCCCATAAACACAGGGGGCAAGGTGTTGTCGAGGGGGAGACACATGTGGGCAACAGCAGAGCAAGCCCCTTTCATTTCACATGTCCCTGCTGAATACTGCAAGCACAAAAACAGCTTGCAACACAAGTCAGAAAGCCACATAAGCAAAATATAATAGGTAAGAAACAAGATAATAGCACCCCACATTGTCTATATTCACACCTAAATGTACACATAATTTCACACACTTAAAAAAAACACAACCCTTAACACTTTCACTAAAACTAAAAGTCTATAGCTATGACACCTGCAAACATCTCTATTCAGGACCTGATCTCACACCTTTATGTGAATGGCATTTCTGAGACCCAACATGGATGCAGCTTTGCGACACAACGGTTCCCCCACAGTTGCACATAACCTGGAGTGGGAGTGAGAGAGAGGGGCTTGTGGGGGGCCGATCTGTCCAAATGGCTGGCTGAGGATGAGACATGGCAGAGAGGAGAGAGATGTTACGTCCCTCAGTTCTCACATCTTATCACATTAATACTCCACTACTCCACTTAAACAGCCTCCGTGAAACTGAAATTGACCATCAATGTGGTGTCATGTTAAATTAATATTGCCATCCACACAGGGGCGATGTGGCTCCCTCACAGCCCAGATGAGACAGGGAATGACTAATTCATTTCCTGAGAGGAGAGAGGAACCTCATGCAACATTTCACCAGACACACATTACAGCTTTACACATTGCGCACATACATGGTCTTGAAATCTGAATGTGAGTGGATCAAATACAACCATGGATATAAATTGTTTATCAACATTTATTAACATTCTTTATAAAGCCTTACAACTCTGTTGGCTGGTTTATTCATTTCTGCCATCTTACCATCTTGCTCTTAATGACATAAAGTACGGACAGAAAAGATATTATGTTTTGATGCAATGACCATTGTGGCCACAAACATATGGCAGGTCAGTATTCATTTAAATGATGCAGCACATTCTGCAATGCACCCTGCGTTCAAACACACTTGAGGTATTGGTCATTAGTTTGAAAGCTCAGCCTGAGGTCAGCAGCTCATCCTAAGAAAAACTGACCAATTTGGCTCAAAATGCAAATCCCAGCTGAGGTCTCATTGGCAAAACACACTTATGTGTAGATGCTCCTTAAAAGAAAACATGACAAATCTGAGTACAGCCTCCCCCTGCCTTCTCCTGATTTCACTGATTAATCACGTGGACAAAAGTAGGTCTTAATTAAAAGAATCTGGACAGGCTCCCAGTGAAGATGCTGGCAGACCCCCCCCATGCTGCTCCTCAGCCTCACAAACAAACTTCAGAATAAATGACCACAACATAAAAGGTGAATAATTCACGGTAATGAGGGAACTTAGCAATAATAACCACTGACATATGTTGTCAAGATGATAAAAAATGAATCCTTTCTGCAAATAAGAATTGTGCAAATAAAATTGAGGATGCAACAAACAACATAAATCTGCTTAATAAAAACATACAACAGAGTAAGAAAAACAACACACATATCACCCCTCCATATATTACAAAGTGTCCTTGACTTGAAGCCATCCACTGAAACCTCAGTGTCAAATCTTCATTTTCTTAAGTAACGCTTTCTTGACCTTAAAACTCTAAAATTATGGCACAAGGAAAAATTATGAATACATATAGACTGTTAATAAAAAAGAAGTAAGACTGGACATTCATCATCAAGAATTTAACCTCTAAATCGTACAGATTTATATTTCTTACTTTAGCTGTAAGCAATTTGAGTCTGGCACAGAAGGTGACTGGCATGCATGTGCAAGGGGAAAAATACAGCTAGTCCAAGTCGCACTATTTCTCGTCTTTTTACTAATTTATGTATTTTGTGGAGCACCCATGAGATTTACTAGCCCTGTGTGCCATTTTACTTGCCTAATCCTATTGCATTTTGCACTCAGCCAACACTAGAACACACCAAGAAACCAGCACTTACACGCACAAAGCCAAGAACAAGGACTTCAATTAAAGTCCCATTAAAGTTTGGGCTGAAAGGAGGATGGACCATGGGAGGTAAAGAAGGGCATTTATTGATGGTGCCCTCACATCTCGTTTCTGCATTAAGTTGATTTTAAAAGCAATTAATACACATGGTCAGGCGAGGAGTAATGGAGCGCCCTATGTTCTTAACCTGCCGGACATCTCCCAGCCAAAGCCCTGACCAACAGAGCCCTGCTTTGCATTATAAATGACAAGATAAATCTTAATGGATTGAGGATAATCAGCTGGCCATGAAGGCTGACATATACACACAGTGACTACACATAGAGCGGCTCACACACATGCACAAACATAGACGTACAGACACTGGGGAAATTAAGGGCTTTGAATACGTCTGCATTGATTATTTTAAATTATTAGCCCACCTCTCTTTGGACCTCCAATGCTTTTAGCCTAAGCTTTAACACATTTACAGAGACTTATTGACTATAATTACAACTGAGTCTTAGTAATGGACACATCAATTATGAGTCGCACATGTCTCTGACCAGGCGTTGCTCAGGGAATCCCAATCTGGGGTCCATTAGCGTCTCTCCTGCTGGTCTGAAGCTCAATCAGTCTTCACCTTCACCTCTACAGAAACAGCCATTACCTGGCCCAAGTAGATAGGACCTTAACATTAGAGCTATAGCACTGTGGGCCTTAACAATAAACACATTAAACACATGCCTGAGGAAAAGCAATGTAAAGTTTTCAAGAGCTTTGATAATGATAAGTCAATGATAAGCCCAAACAATGTTCTGGTCCCAGCCAAATGCTAGAAACACAATGTTCCTATTCTGGAAATGTTTTATAGTATGTCATGATACATTTTATATTAACTTGTATTGAGAAAATACAAGATTCATTACCTGTATGTGTTCGAATGTGGGCCAGGAAAGCCATGGAGTTGCTGCTCTTGCACACTTTGCCACAGTATTTGCACACGTTGCCTTTGTTCTCCTCTCTCTCACGGTTGATCTGCTCTGTGTCTTCCAGCACATACTTGTTGACCTCTCTCAGAAGATCTTCATGTTTTTCTTTGATGTGAAGAAAGAGCTCTTGTTCATTCTCAAATCGCTCTGTGCACTTTACACATTTAAAACTAGCGCCCCCTTCTGGAAGCTCTTCCACACTATTCTGCTCATTGCGGAGGTGAGCGGCACTGGTCAGATGCTGGTGAAGGTTACTGTCAGTGTAGAATGATTTGCCACACACCAAACAGTGGAAGTGCTTTTCTTTGGTTGGGTGTTTCATTGAAATGTGGACATTGAGACCACTCATACCATCTGCCAGGAAACCACAGTCTTCACAGCGGATACGGCCACCATACTCCTGCCTTGTTTCCTTAGTTTTTAGCTTCTTCACAAAGGCATCACCTGCAGACTGGTAGAGTGGAGGCATTGGTGCTCCTGTAGTCAAACATATGACAGCAGCCTCCCCTGCCTGCTCCTGCTCCACAAGGTCCTTATAGGAAACAATAGATGCATCAAAGGAACCTCCGGTTAGTTGTATATCTAAATTATCAGAATTTAAAATTTCATCCTTTTCTAGATTTTCAAAATGTTCCTCATTGTCTTTCTCCATTACTGGATCCTCTAGTGTTTGAACTTCTGTGGAAAGCTCTGTGTTAGACATTGTGACTTCAGTCTTTATGTTGGATGAATCTGATGGAGTTTGAGAAATCACAATGGACTGATCCTCATTGGATACAACAGTTTTTGTCAACTTCTCATTTGCCTCAACTTCAGTAGATGCCACCGCTTCAGTATTCGGGTTCTGTGCTCCTGTGTTGCCATCAGAACTGGACTGTGAATCCTCCACAGCTGGAACAAAATCAGGGTTTTGTTTATCATAATCAGCCTCACTGGGATCTTTCTCTTTGACTATTAAAGTTTTTTGCTCTTCACTTCCTTGTTGTTCCAAGTATTCCAGGCTTTTTTGTTTATGCTTATCAGTGTTTGCATGCCGAGACATTTCCTTACTGTTTACAGCATAGTAACTACATGCTAGACAGACATATTCAAACTCTTTGGTGTGCTTTCGTTTGACATGGAGATGAAGTGATGGGAGGGACTGAGCCACAAAGTCACAATAAATGCAAGCAGTGACTGGGTCATCGTTTACTTCTTTGGGGCTGGACTGGCTTTCTTCTTCCCCACTGATGTCTGTTGTGCTTTTAGTAACATTTTCTGTGGCACCAGTCTGCATGGGTTCAGGTTCTTCCTGCTCTTCTGTGGATACAAGCTCCTCAGATGCTAAAACAGATTTATCACCTTTATTTGCAGACTCTTGTGCACGTCTGATATGCTTCTTTGTAATGCAATGGCGGTCCATATCGCCTTTGGTCACACAGTTATAGCTGCAGAGGGTGCAGCTGTAACCATATTCTTTGCTGTGTTTACGGCGTACATGGACACTAAGATTAGTAGCATTAGAAACCACTAGGCCACAGTATTCACAAGTTGGGGAAGCCCCAAGCTTTGGTCTACCTCTTTTTTTCCTAGGAGGTTCTTCATTGTCATGCTCCTCAACTAACAATACTTTAGAACCCATTGTCTCATCAGTTTTCTGGTCTCCATCTATGGGAACAACCTCTGTGATTGCATCAAAAATTACTGCATCTTTACCAACTTTCTTCACACAAATGTCAAATAAAGTAGATTCTGAACTGATCTCTCCTTTTTGTTGCTTTTGGTGACTTTCAGATACAAGATGAGAGTCCATCCAGTGGGTTGTAGCTGAAAAAATATTGCAGATTTTGCAGCAGTACCAGTCATGGTCTGGGTGTGCCTCTCGAGTGTGGTTTTCCAGGGAAGTTGGGGTTCCTATCCTGAAATCACAGTGTTCACACTTCAGCTGAAGTCTGTCTGGGGATAGTTTGCAGGTTTCAAGTGTTGGAGAGGCTTTTATGTGATCGCCAGTTTCCTCAGCTACTACTTCTTCAGCTCCCACTTCATCCTCCATATCGTCAACTTCAACTAAATTGAATAAATATAGAATTATATTTTTAGCATTTAAATAGCAAACATGCAATATTGTGTATTAATGATATGAAAATACTTACATGTGTAGGGCACATCTTTGGTATGGTATCTCTGGATATGAATGTCCAGTGGTCCCTTGTCTCTAAATTCTTGCCCACAGTAATTACAAGAATGAATGATTTTTGGCTTAGGGGTTCTCTTGCTTACTCGTCTTTCTTGTAATATCGGCTCCTCCTTGTTGGTCTGTTTCTTATTTTGTGATGAACTCTGATCACTGTCACATTGTTGCCTTTGTGTTAACTCAGCATCAGCCTCCATGTCATCGGAGACATTCTTCTTCCCATGTTTTCTTCCATAGTGTATTTTTAGGGACCGGGGACACTTGGCACAAAAGCCACATACTGTGCAAATGGCTTCACCATCTTGGGGCACTACAGTTTCTAATGTTTCTTCCATATTTTATCTCAAACTTATCATTGTCATCAAGACTTTAACTCCTGAGAAAAAAGAAAAGTTGCATTAAATTTATTGTAAACAATGATATACAAAGGAAATACATTCTTCTATGAAAATAAATAAATAAAATAAAATACATTTATATTCAGTCATCGCCATCATGTAATCAAAATTAGGGCAATGTCGCCATCTATTGGGTATTGTAGTAAACTACGGTCCAGTTTTAACATCTGTAACTGCTTAATAATTATTTTGTAAAAGAAAAAAAAAATCTAAGGAGTATTTGCATATGGAAATGAATACTTTTTTTTTAAACTACTATAAATGCTTTTTTTTTTTTTTTGGAAAATTGGAATCCCTGCTCACAATGGGAGTTAGTTCTAGTGTGATACATCTGTAATTATATTCAAAGCAAAGTTCACCAAAAACATGCCTATACTTCATATAAAAATAGATGCATACTTGATTGATATTGCAGCATATCCAGGAACAAATCTGTGCATATTTACACAAAACTAAATTAGAAATTCATTAAAACGAATATGGATTCTATTGAATAATAATTGCATTTGAACATCGAAAGAATGCATTTTATGTAAAAGAACATAAAATGCATTTGCGGTGAACTTAATTCTTGTTTCACCCAGTGCTTCAACTGATATTTAACACTTCAGACATTAAACTGCAAACCAGAGTATATATATTGCAACGACAGTAATTTTCGATGGCATATATAGCAAGTGCGCGTCCAGAAACAAACATATGGTTTAAAATTTCAGATTAAAGGGCAAAATAGAGACATTCTCCACACTGTTCTTAGCCAGATGAGCTAAGTTGCTAACTAGCAACATGTTTCTCAACTGTACTTTGAGCAGTGTGAAGCACAGCCAATCAAGACACGTTTTTCACTTTTTTATCCAATCACAGCAAAGAAGAGGCGGGTCTGAAAGAGATTCAGGCTTGGGAAACGACGGCAGCACACTGGCCCAAAAAGGAGGCTAACGTCGACCTCCATCTGAGTTGACTGTATTCTCAAACTGAGCCTTTTATAAACATTAAAACTTAAACCGATTTTCGGTAAAATAATGTGGGCTGTTTATATAACCATCCTACATTTGCTAAATAAAACATACCTGGTAAAAATGGTTACTTTAGGGGTCTCCGCGCGTTTTCCTGCTAGACACAAATGGCGCACCGTAGCCTGAGCCTCGGCCATGCGTCACAGCGAAGGGCGTGGCTTCGGTCTCCAGTGTTTGCAGCGTGCGGGTGTCGCTCATAGTGCTCTACAAAACTGCGCAAACTGTCCTTCCAAACTGTGCAAATTGTCCTACCAAACTGTGCAAAACTGGTCACTGCGTTCATTGCCTGATCCGAACTAATGTAATTGTCAAGTGCAATCTTTAAAATCTTCAACCATTAACTTCCTGATAAAACAATATTTCCGCTTTCCGTGGGCCTTAAGTACACTGGCCTTTTTATTATGGCTAAATAAAAATAAAAAAAATAGAAGAGACGCCCGGCCTGTTTGTAATTTCACGGAGACCCGCTAGAGGGCACAATCTGCACATTTTCACTTTATCTTTTTTGGCGAATCTTCGCAACAGCTGCATTGTGTGTGTCTGTGCAGCGCTATGGCAACTGCCGAGACACACTCACAAACGGAGGGGAAAAGTTTTAGCAGTTTGCTCTAAGAAAGTGCATTTGACGAGACTGGCTTTTTTAAAAGCAATATCAGCAAATAATAGTTTGAGATCGACCTGATTGACGTTTTTCAATACAACTACTTTACTATCCCCTTTTTACATAAATGTTATTAATTATTAATTTATGTTGTCTATGTTTGCTGCTGGAGATGTTTTTTTCATTATGGGATCAGCAGCTGTCACATGAAGTCATGAAGTCATGGCAGCTTCGAAATAAATCACCAAAATACAACTCTTAAAAAAAGACTCTTAAACCAAGCCTGGCTTTTATTTGGTGCAGTGATGCTACACAGTTACACTGTTTTTTAAACTGTGCCCCATATAGATTTTACATTGCATTCCGTTAATTTAAACAACATTCAGGTACCCTGGCAAAACCCACCCAGTGCACAGCTGGGACACTTAAGCTGGGGTCTGTCAGCTCTTGTCCCACCCACAGATTCTCCTACTGCTATGTCCTTTCCTAGAAGCGTGAGGTCAGCTGAGGGATTGGGCCAGGGGTATCACCTGGGGAATGCTTGAGTGTGTGACTGTATCCATGTGTGTAAAAAGAAGAGTCAAGGAAAAAGAAACTGTTTCTACTTTAAATGTACCGGTTTTGCTGTCCTGGGTGGAGCTCACTAGACTTTCACTGCAAAGCTCAGTTCTGCAGTATCTTGTAAAACAGACAGCCATAGTGCACAAGGAAAGAAAGAAAGGTTTTCTTCACTGAGGCTAGTGTGTTAAACAGTAGCCTAATACATGGTTTGTGACACTTGCATTCAGATTCTAGTTTTAAATAGTTTATATTTCCTACCATTGCAAAAGAGGGTCCAGTTTGCTAACCAGAACCTCAAGGGGGTAATAAAACTGATAAACCTACATTTTAGTTGATTTTCTGTTATTAACTGTCTTGTCTGAAAGAATTTATCTCTGCTGGATAAAGCCCAGTTTGATACAGTTGCACAAGGAGAGGGCCCTGGCAGCTGTCGTTGTTCTGCTAATGTAATCATGAAATACAGACAAAATCTAAACACAAAATATTTGTTCTTTCAAATAAATTTTGTTTTGGCACATATTGGCGTTACTGATGTGGTGAAAATATGATTTACACCAAGTATCTGAATGAGGTATTAGACGGAGCAGTTCTCACACCCAGAGTGAGATGGGACAAGGGTTTTATCACCCCACTCTCTTTGGGTGGGCCCGAGGCAGCACTGACACTTGAATCATGGCTGTTTGACTGATGGTGTACACACACACTCTCTTGAGCTTTTTCCTTGAGGATGTTTAGATGACCTGCAGCACTCATAATGCACTGTGTTATCCCTTAGTTTATGGATTTGGTACTAAGCTTTTCTTGCAAGGGATGATTAGCTCTGTAAAATGACAATGATTCAGTCTTCAAAGATCATCACACTAATATTTGTTTAGTTATAGCTGTACTATGTAACTTTTCTCAAGGAGGGGCCGCCACCTATTGTCTCGTTTAAGATGTAAATGCTTTTGCTTGGAATACTCCGGGATATAGCATTAAACTTATCACTTGCACATGACACCACCAGACAAAGCTACAAGTCAGATGTATTGATAAATAAATACTAAATATGTTTGATGGATTTTGGAACATTCCAGGCAAAGCAATACCTCTATGAAGACAAGCACCTTTAAGTGTCAAGAGGGGAAAAATATAAAATAAACTATTATTATTAAACTATAACTACTTATGTTAATATTGGTAAAAGTTTTATAAACTTACCAACACAAATCTAACACCAGCCTAACACTATATAACCTCATTGCTATGAGCCTTTTCACAGTAATGTTTTCTTTTCAGGACTCATAACAGGGAGTGTGTGTGCACGTGTAGGTAAATAGTGATGTCAAGGAGTTAGCTGTTGTTCACTCTCTACCCCAAAATGACAGACTTACAAACCTAAAAGTGCCCTTTCCCATGTACACCCACTATTTGCCTGGTTACCTCACTTCTGCACATGTGATTCCCCATAAAGGCTTCTGTCAATATTGGGGCAACTAACAATGAAATAGCTCCCATATGATCCATGCATGCATAGTTTTACTCAGGATGATTTCTACATAATGTTCTCCACTGTGCAGTATGATTATTAACCTTTCATTTGTTCATTAAAAATGCTAAGATTGAATGGGTTATTTAGCTGTGTAAAAACATTATTTGTTTGTAGATTCTATATGGCCTACTTTCAGATTTTGGCCAGGCATTTTTTGATATCAATACCTGTCATTACCATTTCACATTTTGATTTAGTTAATCAGCATATGCGGTCAAATATAATAACACCATTAAAAATATTAGTCAGCATGGATTTTGTTTCTCTCATAAATATAACAAGATGACTTCATGCCAAATCCGCTATAAGGGAGGAGTAGTGTACTGAGGGAACACTGTTCACACTGTAGGGTGGTGTGTTGTTTTTTGTTTTGTTTGTTTGTTTTGTGTGTGTGGTTTTTTTGTTTTAGGGAATAAGGGATGCAATGGAGATAGGATGGCTCCTGCAAAAGAGTATAATCTTTTTTTTTTTTTTTTAATCAATTGACACAGGAAATTGTACAGATACATTGTGAACCAGACAAAGAATATGAAAACAGACACAGTGTTAATCAGTTCTCAATGACATTACTGTAATAGACGAGATAGTATTTCAAAATAGTTTCTGGCAAAAACGTAATTAGCGTAAGTAAAAAGGCTTTCGTGAAATACAACTTTGGTAAATATAGCTGTTACCTACTCACTCACTTGTTCTGGCAGAGAATCTGTTTGTGTCCACTGTGGCTGGCTAAGTGTTTGGTCTAGAGTAGCTTATCGGGGCAAATAGCCAGCTTCAGTGTTTGCTGCCACATAGACTCTGGTTATTTTCAAATACAATATATATATTGTATATATTGTATTGTAAAGTTCAAGAGTCCATGCACAGCTTCCAGGTGCTGGTAACAGCAGGAATATTTAAAGATTCCAAAAAAAGAAGGTTTAATGCACACTTGTTTGACTTTATTCTTTATCCTTTATTAGGTTAGAGCGAACAATGCGTTTCGCTTCTACAGCGTCATCAGGTCTAACCTAATAATGGATAAAGAATAAAGTCAAACAAATGTGCGGTAAACCTTTTTTTGGAATTGTAAAATATATATACAGTATATGCAGAGATTATTTTTGTAAACAAAATTAACATTGCATGTTACAGAGGGTGACAAACCTTAAAGGGACAGTATGTAAGAAAATTTTGATGTATTTTAAAATTCCACAGACATGATCTACTGTGTCCCCAAAAGAGGCAGACATCTTCAAATCAAATATAGCTTTTACTGTTAGCAATTGCAGTGCTGATTTAAAATGCATTACAATAATACTGGACGCAATGGCCAAGTTGTTCAGGTTTTAATTTGGTTTTGGTTCTCAAGACAATAAGGCAAACAGAAAATGGTTTAAACCTAAAAAGAAAATACTCTCTCTGATCTGAATCCTCACCACCTAAACCCAGCGAGTAAGTTACAGAGGTTTTGAGCTTTCACATGAGGCATAGCCTGTCCATATACTTATAATGAGAAAAAGTTGTCTGTGTTCTGTAGGCATACAGTTCCATGAAATTATATTTCATGAAATAAGCTTGGTAAAAGAAGATATAAAACCTCCGTAATTTTTTACCCAAGCTCTTAATTTCTCTTGTCACTTTTTTGTGAAATTGATTTTCAACAATGCCGGGTTAACATAACACAGAGTGAGACCGTGAGACTGACACCATGTAGAGGGTGGGGGGTGAGGACAGAGGTGCTTTTCCCAAACGGATTTAGTGCCTTGATTTCTGTTGGTTTATTGTCAGCTTGAAAGCTCACTATTTAAAATGTTACTGAGCTTTTGGGAAAGTTGCCACGTGCACCATTTTCTGGTTCACCTGACTTCACTTTTTTATACCTACTTTTTATATTGTTATATTTATAATAGCATATTTCAGAAATGGGCAGTGCCTGGATCTCCCATAAACATAGATTCTCACATTCATGTATATACAAGCAAGTCTTAAAATGATGAAGGGGCATCTCTACACACTCTGGATTTTAGACTTTTATGCACTGAATCATTCACTAATCTGGCATTAATGGGGCCATTTTGCTTTAAGATCACTGATAAAAGCCAAAGGAAATAGAGGAGGGACATGCAGATAGCCTCAGTGCCTTTGCCTCCACCATCCACTGTCTGTTAAAGGTGCACTATGTAACTTTTGTGGTTAGTATGTAGTGGATTGTCTCCATGAAGACAAGCGTGTGGCTAAAAGAGTTAGTGTATTTTTTGGACAACTCCTTAAAATAATCACCACAAAGGATTACACTAAACGATAACACCTAATAAAGAGCTCAGATGAAATGATGTTAATGCAACTATACTGTATACACTAATTAAAAGTTGATTTGAAGTTTTATTCCCTTGTCCCATAGTGCAATACAATGATCACAGCCCTGTTTGTTATCTATTAGGGGCTCAAGTGTGCACAGTTTCTCTCACATGCAATAAAATAAAATGCATTAGTCGTACACTTTGTTTGTGGAAGGACAATGATGAAATCTTCAATTTTTATAGAGAACACAATGCCCTCAAAGAGAAACTTGGTCATTACAGAGTTGGCTGTTCATTTGACCTAATATATGACATAATGACAGCTGTGTAGATTTTATATTTTCACAATGAACATAGACAGGCACAATATGTTGGCAAATGATTTGAGGTGTGTCCAATCCATCTTGTGTTTTGTGGGTGATTTAAATGCATCTGGGAAGTGTTTCAAGCTTTTGTCTTTAAATGTGAATATTTGACATTGAAACACAAAGTTTTACCTTGATCTTGACTTCTTCCTCAATTGTCTCTTATAAAAAATGTTTCAAAAGAACAGTGCTAATAGTTTTTGCATGAATTTGGATTACAATAATGTATTCTTAAATCCTACATTTTACATGATACACTCTAAGTGACATTGCAGGCTGAGGATACTTGAGAGGAGCAAAGCGGCCATCAATATTGCGTTAACACATATTTTTGCTCAGCACTTCCTGCAGTAGTTCTTGTGTAGCATTATTGTCTTGCCAATGCTGAAATACGTCCAGCAGAATTTTCACATGGAAATGTAGAAGTAAAGACAAGAGAGCATTGTCTGTCTGGGATAGACTTGACCACCTGCGGCTGGCAAAAAGTAAGACTTAAAGCTTAAATCAAGCACTCAAAATTCTTACTGAATAAATTGTTACAAATATCAGACTCTTTCAGTGTAGTTTCTCTCATTAATTAGGATTTTTTTTTTTACATCCATTGCTATTGAGACTTGTATATAAAGAATCCATGGGTTTCAGCTTCTTGTTTAAAGGTGCCATTTTGAGTACTTTTCACCACTGAAAAGATATATTTGCTTTTGAATTGTCAATTGCTATGGCAACAGTGCTCATTTTCATCATTCTGAAACCCATTAAAACCTTTTTAGTACAATCTCTTCTGTATCATCAAGTACAATGCTCAAGTAAAAGTGTTTTATTCACGCAATTAGAATCAAAATAAAGCCATCTTGTGCACAGACATTTGGGTGTGTTACAAGTACAACTCCCTTGCAATGGACACCCTATTCTTCAGAGAAGGTCTGGTTTGAACAAGGTCTCCTCTGATGTCACACGCCCTGCTGATCATCCTAAACCTATAACAACCCTTTAAGCCTTTGGAACAGGTTTCACTCAGTCTCCTTTTCACATACACATAGCCCAAGGTTAATATGCTCTTCGAGTCCTTCAGGATGCAGGAAGTTCCCATCTCCTGCACCAAACATCTGGAGCTTGGTCCCTAAATCTCCCGTTCCCATGGTAACAGTAAATCAATAGGCGTCCTTCTGCCTCATAACTGTGTGTGGAAAAACAGTGCATTGAATAAACACAGCATGTATACACAACATAGAGAATTTATAGTGTGTTATATAATCCATAAACTTAATTTAAACACAGAAGGATAGAAGAATACGGCTGTCTGTAATTATGTTTAGCTATCCATGTCCTGCCTATTGTGGTTTGATGAATTATATAGATTGTTGTAAAAGATAAATATGGGTTTCCTATGCAATCTCTTGTGTGCAATAGCAGACCCAGTGAGCCATCCATGACCCCAGGAATTTGAGCAACATGAGGATTGGCTTTTCTTGCCTGACCCCTATTCATTTTCTATATTCTAGTTGTTTTCTTTTATGTACCCTACATATTATTTTATATTTATAATTTAGTTGATGTGTTACGAAATATGTTTTCAATACCTGTTTTCACACACTTTTGGCAGTACTAACACAGCCTGGAAATAAGATATAATATAACCTAATCCAGGCAGGTGTCATCTGTCATCACAGAGAAAAAAGTAAAATGAAAAAATAAATTGTTATATTTATCAAATGATTTAAGTTATTTAACTTTTTCTATTTAAGCCATTTTAATTAATTTTTTTATTAAAATACTGAGAAGAGACGTGCGGAGAGGCACCAGCCGTTTGTGCCTCACATGGACTGACTGTGCTGTAGCTCAGCAGTGACAGATTCTGCGCTAAACCTCATGGTAGAGGCACTCGTGAGCCATGGGGTTCTTCTGCAACTCCTGGGGCAGCGGATTAGAATAAGTGACAGCAAGCTACAATTTAGAGTTAGCAAGTCAAGTTTAATAATCCGTTCAACTTCACTGTTTTCTTCTTGTCTGGCCCTACTTTTTAAATGGAGGAAGATTACATATTAAAGCTCAAGCAGTTTTCTAAACTGGACTTTTGGTCAAAACAGGAGGATATAATTAAAGGAAGACCAACGCCGGAGCTAAAGGGTTTGCTCCAGACTACGGGACAAAAGACTTGCTCTTTTCAAACAGCGTGGTACACATGAAAACGCTGGCTGTGTGGATGTCCTTCTTTTCTCAACCTGCTGCGAGAATGTCTAGACTCAGATGGGATATTGTGACCTGAAAATTTTGCAAAGAAGCCTTGTTAAACATGAGGGGCCATGAGGGGCCGAATTTACTTGCCAACACCTGGTTTACATATTTGTAAATCTGATTGTGATTATGTCAGTGCCTCACCAGTCATGACGCTCGCCGCACGTCACAGATCTAATCGCTGTTTATTTCAGATCATTAGAAACCATGGGTGGGAAAACTGGTTACTACATCACCACCAGTATCCCGATAAAACTAATCGTGAGTGTCTGCTGTCAACATGTGAGTGCCAAGCAATGCTGGTCCACGGAATTTCCCTTTTCTCTCCATTGTGTTCTGATATAATAATTGTTTAGTTGTTTATTCTAGTGGGGATTTCAGTGTTCAAACAAACACAGCCTTCCCACCCTCACTGCTCATGATTATCAATGACATTGGTACGTATTGTTTTACTTTGATTGTTAAGCTAATTGTAAACATGTTGCAGTAGAAAAAGGTTTTAATACAGAACAAATCCCAGTGTTTGCTTTTAATAAACTGAAAACATGTCTGAGAGACAAGGTGAATGCAGCTTCACTTCAAAACGAGAATAACACAAAATCAGTTCCAAAATGTCCTTTACATTGATGTGGCTTCCACGCTCAGGTGACCCTTATGTGAGCCACAGGGTTCAATTCACTTTAATCTTTTAATTTGACTAATGTGTGGCTCAGTAAGGTTGGAACCTGTTATATTAAACAATGTCTAAATAAGTACAACCCACACATTTATATGACTGTCAGAATAATTACTAACACAAGACATTTTAGAGTTATTAATTGAGTTTAATATTCTTAAAATACAAATAAGTATGTAAAGCTATGATAATGAATAAACAACGAAACTACAACATGTATCCCATCAATTTATGCTTGTTTTTTCTTTCTGTAAAACTAACTAACTGGAAACAAGGTGAGGTACGTACTCCGCCTGAACCATTGCTTTTGGGCATGTTACAGAACATTAGAGAATCCAATTAAATAATAGAGTTAACATTATTGTCTTAACCTAAATTTGTCACACAATTTCTTTGTTGGCATTTAAATAATCCGAGTCCTGATGATTTTGTCAAAGCAATTGTGCTGCCTGAAAGCTGAGCTGTGGGTGGCCAGTCATTTGGCCCTGGGCGACAGACGTCTGCATCAGCCAACAACACCCACCAGCTCCTCTGTCTGCGCACAAGGAGGGAATACATGTACACTACATTAATGTATAATGAGGATGTATTTCTAAGATGATGCTCTACATTCAGTATCCTTTTTAGACATTTAAGAAAGTAGGTTTTGTTCTTTGACGGTCTGCTTTCACTATTACAGAGGTTAAGGGAACACATGGGAGTTTTTAACACAATTAACTCTTGTGAATGAGGGCTATTACTGTTTGATGATCCAGACAAGGGGAAAAGGAAGTGGAAGATGGATCAAAGATGGCGTAGTGATAGGTAAACGTGTGGTGGAAAAGTTTAAAGGGAAAAATTGATTGCAACAAGTCTTAAGACAGAGTATAAGTTTACAGTTAAGGAAACAGGGAGAAGGGAAAGTGCCAATTAACAAGATTAAAGTTTTTTCAAGGCTCTTAAGCCTCTAAAGTGGACTTAATATAAGCTGATTCGAATGCTCAAAAAAGAAAAAAAACATGATCAAATATAGCAATACTCCTTAAGTTAAAAAAAATAATACTTTAAAGGTCTATATTAGGCAAAAATGACTTGGGAGCTTTTAGCTATGCTAGAATGTTACCACATCAAAAGCAATGTTTTGTTTCATTCACACATGTTTGAATAACTTTCTATTCTGTCTACATCTCCAAAACTCAAAATGCTCTGATCCTTCTTGTGATGTCACCTTTAGTTATCTTTTTTCAGCAGAGATGGGCAATTCCAGGGATGAAATCATCCAAGTGATTCTAGTGAAGGTGTGTGGTGTTTTAAAACACAGTGGCACACTTACTGCATTACCACATGACATCACAAGGAGTTTTCAGTCTGAGAGAACTAAGTCTAAACATGCAGGGTTTGTGTGTTAAACATGTTTGAATGAAACAAAACACAACTTCAAGTATGTTTGTGATGAGGAAACAACATTATAACATAGATCAGAAAATAGCACAATATGGACCATTTAATAATGATTTAAGATGTAAGATTATTATGGAAACTGGAGAACCCAGCCACCATACACCCCCATTCAAAACGATCTAGGGCAAAATACTGCACACTAAACAAACTCTGAAAGTGATCTTGATAATAACATCTTCTTAAGCCAGTGGTGTTACTATTTCACCTTCTAATTTCATTTCTCTCATTTACTTAACCCCATACTCCAACAAACAAACAATCATCTACCATGTGTCACCTGTCATCACCTCCACACATGCCGTATAATTGTAGGCTGTTGTTTCAGATTTTTCACAAGTGTTATGACAATGTGATTTATTTGTCCAAACATCCATTCTCTCGTACTCATCAGGTTAATATAGACTATTACGTTTATTGTGTCTAGATTCTTCAATATGGCATCGACAAAAGGACGTAAACATTAGAGATTTTTCTAGCATGAGGTCATTCTCTAAAGTTTCATGTGTCGCTAAAGAACACCACCATTTGTTGTGTAAACTCTGCAGTTATAGGTTCTGCAGTTAGGTGTAAAAGATAAAATGGGGTTAAAAGTCATCGTATGCATGCAAGTGTAAAAAACCCTAAAACTACTAGCTAAAAAGAGAAAAGTAGACTACAGCTCAGTCAGCAGCTGGACACAGTTTGACAACAGGGAGCCATTAGCTGCTGCAGCCGGGAGATGCAGTGCTGTAATGTTTTTGGCAGAGTCTGGCCATGGCGTTCACTGCTGACGCACAGAGGGACAACAATGTCGAATCTTTTCACTGTTCTGCCCACATGCACATCTCTTATGCAATTCCATCAGGAAGATTTGAGCTGGTAATTAAATGCCACAGTGTGCCCCATTTCTAGTTGGTTCATTAAAGTAGTTATGGCTTCCCATAAAGGGAAAGTAGCATCAAATAAAATCCAGTCTAAAGGTTTTGTATTCAAATAGCAAAGGTTTATCATGTATTTTCCAGGAGTGGTTCCAGGACAAGCAGACAGCAAGGCTTCACAGAAACATGCCCATAAAAGTGAACTTACCTTCAGGGATATATTTACAAACTTGAGTCCAATTGTCATTTGGGAACGAAGCAAGTCACTCAGTAGAACATATAAAATCCCCCCAAAAAGTGTGTTTTTATTTTGTTCATTAGTGACAAGAGACGGTTGATTGTTTGAATGCCCAAAATCACAACAGCGTTGTCTGGATGATGATTTTCACTCTGTAGTATGAATAACTCTCTTCAAAATGCATTCCCCATGTTTCTTCTCTTACTCTCTGAGCGTACTGCTTCTTATTCTGTGTGGAGTTGGACCTCCACGGAGCCTAACACACTTCAGATGGGCTGACTCACCTTTAGGTTACACTTTCCTCTGTTTACTCAGTGTATGGGATTATTTGAAAACTCAAAAACTTAAAATGTAACCCTTGACAAAAAAGTGTGTTTATAAACAGCATCTTTTTTTTTCTTTTTTTTTCCCCCAAAATGGAGTTTCCCTAAAATACATGTATTCACACACATATTTCTGTCAATACACATCTGCAGGAAAGTTGGCACAGTAGGTCACACCCACACATACGCACACATGCACAGGTCATTGTTGTGAAGTCTATTGCCCTTTATTTGAGTCATTTATCTAAGTATAGTTAGAACATATAGTATATATGGTCATATTTTTATTTAGTACTTTACGTCAAAGAACCATTCACTCATTCACACACACACTCATACACCAATGTACACAGACACTGGGGGCGAGGGGGTTAAGTGTCTTGCCTAAGGATACAACGACAGTATTCATCTATAGGAGCTGAAATCGCACCGCCAACCTGTGGGTCAGTGGATCAGACCGCTCAACCAACGACGTTTATGTTGAGAGTTTTTAAAGGAAACAAGAAGATTCAAATAAGGAACAAAACCAGAACAGAATTACAAAAGGATTTCATTGGTTTATTTGGCACAACACAAAAGTGCTTTGACATAACACTGTCCATTGCTCTTTTGGCTTAAAATAGGTCTCATTTTCAAAAATCAAATCAAAACTCCCCTATATTACATAAAGGCACTGGCACTGCATTTAACTTATTATATTATCGATAGTGTTTGATGTTTGGTACAAAAATGCAGTGAATGCCTGATGATTTCACATGTACTTTAGAATAGTATATATGACTACAAGTATGAATCCTATAAAAAGAAAATTCATACTTAAATACAGTAAAGTAAAGGCCACAGGTTTGTCTCCTCTTGCACTCAATAACTTATCCTTATTGCATTTCATTGTTATTGCAAACAAAACCCACAGCTCAAATTTCACATTGTTTGGTCAGAAACTAAATGTTTTTCACTCTTCTGAAAAAAAGAAAAAAAAGAAAAAAGAAAGAAAGAAAACGAAACATAAATGACAATAAAAGCTCTTTGGTAGATAAGCAATAGAATATATAATGTCTATAAAATGCATTAAAGTACAGATGACACTAACTACAGCAAAAAGGACCAAAAAGGCAGAAAAATCCAGCTTTGACTTAATAGGGAAAGTGTGCATAAAAGTAAAATTGTTCACTATAACAAATATATAAATTAGTAGAAAAAATCAGAATATAAATGCATCCTGAATGATGCAAGGTAAAAACAACCGCTGAGGTATTTTATCATGTTTACGTCAAGCAACACAAGGGCAACAGGATAGACACAAAAGTGCATCAAAATTAAACTCATGTCTGAACCTGCTGCATTGTAAACATGGAACATGTTTCCCTCCAAAATCTGTTCTTTCTCACCAGTGCCCGATTCACATTCCCATATAAGGTCGTAAAACGAGTTTTTGTGGCACTCTGACAATAAATCATTTGAGAAGCACAGTGTTTTTGGATTTAAACTTGGCCGCCATGCTGGTGGATTTACAAACATACATCATTTAAAAAACTAGTGTTACATTTTCATCATTCATATAAAAAAAAAAACTATAGTCACTGTTTCTGCAAAAGTGACAGCAGCAAGTTTACGCCATCCTCATCTGGTCACATGATCACATAATCAGGTGGAGATTAGATCTACCCACCGTTCATTATTTTCAGATTATTCACAATGTAAACGATATTTTAAAAATAACTGCAGTCGTGCGTTGTAGGAAGTTAAACGACAAGATTGGGTTGAAGAAATCAGTAACTGTGTGATGTTCAGTTGTGGCATAGATGTGTTATGTTTTCACATTTTTTGTGCACATTCAATGAGTGCAGGGGGATACAATAAATAACTGAAGCAAAAAAACTGAATGTCTTTCAGAGGGTGACGTGAAGGGTACTTGCTGGATTGTGTGACCATGGATTGTTGGTCTCATAGTGCCCTTGTATTGTTTACTGTATATTTACACCTTAACTCCTTGGACTTGGGAAGATATTTCATTTTATGGTTTGATTTGATTGCATTGTTTAGTTTAATTCATTCAACCATTTAGTGCTTTGCAGTCACCACGCTTAGTAAGGCCTGACCAACAAGCATCGACAATCACAAAGCTGTTAGCACCAAGTTCCTGTAGTAAAATATACATCTATTTATCACAGCAGCATCTTCTGAACATATCCGTGTAGTGTAGTGGCAGACTTTTCTTCTTCAGTTTGATGTGTCTGCTGTTGCTCAACACATTGGTCACAATGGTGCACTGGAAGAAGATATTGCCACTGGCTGAGCACAACCTCAATGGGCAAAAGTGATTCTTCCAGTTTGTTTGATGGATGTATGAGCTCAGTGAAATGACATATGAAGAGGTAGCTAATATTATAAAGCGCTCTTGCTGTCAACTACACTGTGAATAAACTGATCATAATACATATTTAAAATAAATACAATCTATTTCTCTATTTAAATATTAGATCTAATAGGCACAACACACTGGTTTTCCACTATAATATAATGTTGTGTGCATGATTTAACAAAGTAGCAGCCATTGCATTAAAATGAGAATTCAAGTTGTTTGGTTTGCCCATTTTGGTTCACCTCAACCAATGTCTCCAGAGCAGCATTTTATACAATACCTACATATTGTGAGGGAGTCGAGTCGAGGATGACAAGTATCATACATCCAACACCATGTCGTAATGTGTCTCCTTCTTCCTCTTGCCACATTTGTTTATGAGCGCTGCATACAAAGTCAAGAGTATGACCCAGTAACTGGCATAGACTACAGCTCCTATGACCAAAACTAACTTCTCTGAATCAGGGAAGGGCTTCTTAGTCTGTAGGACCACAGTGTAAATGATCCCAATAAAAAGGATGGTGAACCACACTGATATGGGAATTAACCCAATAAAGTTTACCACAATGGTTTTCCTCCCAGATGTGCCCCATCCAGACTTGTTGATGGTTGCTATGGCAAACATCTTTGCTGGTAAAAGACTTGACATGTATAGTACAGAGTAAAAAGACATGAATACCATTACTATGTTCCCTCGAAGGCAGCTGGCAAATGTGGATTTGATCAGTGCCACGGCCTGCACTATCAGAAGAAACAACAGAATATTCCAGAGTCTTCCTTGGTAGAAGAGCTGGATGGCAGTGGCAATAAGAAAGAAAGGGAAGAAACCTGTGATGACAGCCTCATATGTCATCCATAAATGGTGTTTGTGAAACCACATGGAGTTGTACAGCCACTCTCTGAAGTAGGACTTACTCCACCTAGTCTGCTGGTTGAGCCAGCGTAGATACGTGATGGGCGTCTCTGTCAAGCACTTGGACCGTGCTGTGTACTTAGTGGCATATCCGAGACTGAGCACTCGGTTTGTGAGGTGCCGGTCATCTCCAAAACTACAGTGAGATCCCATAAAGGTCTGATTGTACCAGTCCTCTAGGAACTCATGCAGGAGGGAGTTTCGGTACATTCCGAGTGGCCCACTGATGCACTGCACACAGCCAAAGTAAGACTGGCACGCCCGCTCTATGTTGAAGGCCATCCAGTATCGCACACTGCTCAGGAAGGAGATCCATGATTCGTATTTGTTCAGAATCTAAAGACACAAAGAGGGGCACAGTTACAGGGCATTTCATTTTTACTTTTTTTTTTTTTTTTTTTTTAAAGTTTAGATAAGATCAAAGGAAAGTCTAAAACATTAGATTACTTTTTTCACAATAATAATGATGAGTATAGTATGTATTTACTTGCACATCTCCCCCAACACCCCCCACCATTGGGTCTTCTTCCAAAACCTTGACCATCTCCACTGAGCAGGCTGGGTCCAACATAGTGTCTGAGTCACAGACCTTGGGAAAAGAAAAGCGGAAAATTATACTCAATAAACACAATGCTGAAATCCACCTGTTGGCTAAATAAAAGGTTTGATCACCTTCCTTAAATGGTTTGTGTTCTATAACTCAAGGTGACAAAACTGTGCTCAGAGCCAACTCTTAAATGGGCTAGCATGTTTGTTTCAATCACACTGGCATTGCCTAAGCCCTGCGTGCAACTTTTTGAAATAATTACAGATAATGAAGTTTTTGGCATGCTCCACACATGAACAGATGCGAAACAGCTTTGTCTAACTAAAGTAACAGATTAGATGAGATCAAAAGAAAGTTATGTGTGGCAAATGTATATAAACAGCACTCATGTCTGTGATGTGTTCATTCAAACATAGGCTACTGCTGTGTTTCTTCACACCACACTTCACAACATGATGCACACAGCCACAGTCCGTCTGAGGCAACACAAAAGTGTCTTTGTGAACTGTGTGTCTGACTTGGCAGAGCAGCCCCCTCTCTCTACAAACTTAAATTTAGACTTTTTTCTCTATCAGACATCATTGAACTAGTTGAACTTTAGATCGATATACTATTACAAAAACAGGATCCAGGTTCTTTCACTTAGAGTCATGTCTTTTTTCCATTAAAGTGTGACTGTTTACAAACCTGCCCATGATACTTGTACTTATATCTCTGTTGACTCCGCAGTGCAATCTTGTTGCTACTTTTGACCAATACAATAAAACTGTTGAATCTAGTATTTTGCATCAAAATGTATAATGAATCATCACGAAACAACACAAAATGATAATACGGTTCCTTTGACTCTTATTGTATTGTCGGGTGTCCATGTCAAGATATATGGACTTTATCCATACATTTTTTTTGTCAATAGCCCTTAAAATATCACCTATAAACAGAGTCATTGAAAAAGAACTGTAGGCTATCTTAGTCTTTGCAATGGTGTCCTTACCTGAACATAGTCCACACTGCGGCCCAGTGCCTTGAATGCGGTGTACATGACCTCTCTCTTGCCTCCCCACTTCTGCATGATGCACACACACTTATTGTTGAGGACTATCCTGGACATCTGTTGCAGGCTCTCAGAGTAGCTCTCCTCCGTCTCCCCTGGTCCTCTGGCATGATAATTATTCTTCCAAATAAATGTGGCCGATTTATCCCAGCCCATGATCTCTTT
This sequence comes from Paratrypauchen microcephalus, assembly GCA_036785185.1. NCBI lineage: Eukaryota > Metazoa > Chordata > Actinopteri > Gobiiformes > Gobiidae > Paratrypauchen > Paratrypauchen microcephalus. The sequence continues at coordinate 16,873,930 of JAVJIX010000002.1, read as the reverse complement.
GAATATCTCCATCATGTACAAATCATCATCATTGTTCCCGTCAATCACCATAATAACTTTGATCCCGGGGTAGGTCAGTCTTTTTACTGACACAAGGCACTTCCGCAGATAGTTGGGGTCTTCTTGATAGGCAGCGATGCACAAAGCTAATGATTTATTCAGTTTGATTGGTGTCTCCAAAGATCTCTTCATGTTTCTGTGCTCCAACAATGCAAATAAGCTCTGGATGATGAGATGAACAACCAAGATGGCGCCGTACAAGCCAAACGATAAGTAATTGTGGGCTGTGGTGAAGAACTGGTAACCCATAATGTAAGCGGTGGAGATGCCCACGAGAAGGGACACACCGAACAAAGTGGTGCCGAATATCCGCAGGTATGTGAGCCATTTTTGGCAATTCATCTGCAACAAAAGAAAAGGAGGATTTATTTAGAAGAGGCCTGACAAATAAACATCGAATGCAATGTCTTGTTTTATGGAGCTCTATCCTCAATAGCCATAGTCCAATCTGGAAGTAATCCTTGCAAAATTACATGTGGAAATAGCAGACTTCACAAATGGCACACCATGATCTGATTTTATTTGTATATGAAAAAGCTGGCACTGTGCCAGTGACAGAAGAAGATGGAAGCAGGACACCGAGATAGGCATTCTTGTTAATATGCCACACAGACTTCTTTATTTCCTATGCCCAGGTAAAGAAACCCCCCACCTCTTTACCTCTCCTCAGCCCCCTTCTTCCTCTCCCCAAATCTCACTCTAAATGTCAGACACTTGTGAGTAGCCGATTGTTCTCTTTAGTTCCTGTGTGGGCCAAATTACATGATTTCTTGACCTAATTAACGAATAAAATACTTTCCCATGCCAGACTTTGAACCCAAACCAAGTGGTTCAGATAAACACTGCAAAATTAAAAATAATTTTCACAACACGTGTTTTTGGTGCAATTGTCTTTTTCTGAGAACTGATGTTCTTGTTCAACTAAATCTTGAGCAGTTTGTTTCCAGGGCTCATTATGTTGCTACCGCCATCTGTTTGGCAGACCCAAGAAGACCCACTCAGAGTGGCTCAGCTCAGCACAGAGCGGACCACCCTGTGATGTCATCTGTTTATATCTCCGTGGGAAGAGCTGGACAAAGACTTTTGGTCTTGCAAAATGCTTCATATGTGTGCCTTTTTTCTATTAAAGAAAATGGTCTTGTCTCTACATGTAATAGAAAAAGATTTGTGAAGGTTACAGTTTCTTGGTAAGTCAAGAGCAAAGGTCGTAGAGTTGACGTAGCACCCCCATGTGGCACATCTTTATAAGACACATCCTCATTTGAAATGCTCATCATTTGAGTGACACTTTTTATGTCTTTTTCAGGAAATGTCAGACAAGATGATCAGGGCAATCCATGCAGCCATCAAAAGAGGAGTGCACAAAGACCAGAAGTGGATGTGATTTGGCACCATTTCACTGTACCACACCTACATGTACAAGACAGATGGAGGGAGGGATCGAGAAATACACAGACACAAAGGAATTGTGCAGATGATTGAAGAAGGAAGGATGATAGGAAACAACCCAGTAATACGCAAAACAAATAAAAACAGACAGAAGACAGGACACTAACTCATGCACAAACCCCTTGGCACCGTCTGCATCTAACTCATTTGATCTCCACATGAGAAAGTTGCAGGGAGGGAAGCAGCCCTCCTCTGGCACGTGGCGCAGTTCGGGGGCCTCAGCTGCTCATTTACAGGACCCTAGATACCAGCACTGACTACAGTATACAGCAGGGCACAAGCACAGAGCACAGCCAGAGAAAGGGCTATGTGTTTGTGTAAATCAACTCCAGGAGACCCCCTTCTGCCAATGTGGGCCACTGTGTGTATGTTTGTTTTTACAGCTAAATGAGGAAAGCAATGCAGCAGCCAGTCGGCAATTAGGTCAATACAATGAATGGCCCATTACTACTTAATCATGCAGGGGTTTTAATACAAGTTACAATAGTATGCAGGATGTACTTTTGAAAACTTTGTAAACCCATTTTGTTCTATGGTGCTTGATGTGTCTTTTAACTATGTACAGTACAAATGAATACTTTTTTTTAGTATTTATTTTGTAGATACCTTTTATACAGGTGGCTGATATTGATGTATGATATATATACTGTTCGCACTACAACAAAACATGCCAGTACTGCACAACATAAGTACTATTAGTAGCACCCATAGCACAGTTTAGACCACTACATAAAAATCCTTCCAAAGCCGGTAATCATTTTTCATTTTAAATAGTCACATTGAAAGTCCTCTCTCATTTCATCCACAGACTGAGCAGATTTTTGTGAATACAGTGATTCAAAACAAACATTGCAACGGTGTGATGAAGATGCTGTGTTCCTCATAGACAGGATCTCATGCATCATTTTGGGCGTGCGATTAGATACACTCACTAAAGGTCAGACTCGTGTAATTAACTTCAGTCTGTAGATAGATTAACAGCAGATGGATGGGCCGGGTCATTTCAACTCTGCAATTGGCCCTGATACAACTGTACACAAATTTTCCTGGATCCTCCCCCTAACTACTGTAAGCCCTTCTTTGGTGCCTCACAGCTCATCTGGTGTATACGACCTAATTTGTGTGGTCAGGAGATATTGAAAATCATTTATTGTCTTTGCACATACATTTTGGATACATAGTTGAATTTTTTTTTCCCTGCTTTTGACTGATCTATTTAGCTGGGAAATCTTAGCGCTGCAGTGAACAATTTTGAGCAAAGGTCTAGGTCAGTAATACAATATACTGTATAGTAATAAGATAGAGGACTAGCCACTCTCCACCAGTTGCACATATGTTCACTGCAACTTTCAATTTCAGACCTGATTTAGAGGAGCCAGTAAATATTTAAATGATCTTAACAAGGCCCATAAATAAAAGGTGTGATACACTGTGGGAAAAGTCTGTGAATTGCTGTATTTAAGGAGCATATGATGAATGAACAGACAGAATGGATGTATCCTATAGCAGACATTCAGTACGTTCACTAAAAAACTAATACATCCTCACTCTTTTCACATGGTTGTTGGGGAAAATGATTTAGTGTCACCAGAGGAATACCCCCATGTTGTAATACCCTAAAGTGAGTTACATAAGTGTGGATGGTTGTCAGATATAGAGTACAGAGGAAATGGACACGGTCAGATCTGTCCGTTGCCATGTGTTGCACGTGTGTTTCACTATGCTAAAGGTAATGTGTGTGTAACGGATATTTATGACATTATGGAGACTACAACTCCTGTATAAAATTCAATAAAACAGAACCTGCCTCCGTTAAGGGGATAAAAGTGTGGTCATCATGACGTAAATCATTATTATTAGATCAGCAACATATTTTAAAGTTAAGATTAAAGTTAAAATTAGTTAAGGTCAAGCAAGAAGTAGCTATGGCTAAGGACAGGGATCAGTCAGTAGGAAACGAATGTAAGTAAATGTATTGTCCTCAAAAGCAAGAAAACCAACATTTGTGTGTGGAAAAGAGGAAAAGACACCAAAGAGTATGAATCCCTGTCAGAAAAGGTCCCACGCAACTCAAACCTGTGATGGAACATAAAATATAGCAGGGCTTGCCAGACTCTTGAGCGACTATATACATTATGTGCTATGTGAATGTGCGATCCATTACTGCGTGTTCTGCACTGTATATCTGAAGCACAGCCAAAAGAGACAGCCATTGCACCAGGCCGTGTGGAGTTGAGATAACATATAGCAAACATCTTTATGTTATTGTGACTCAGCAGAGACAAGCTGGAAGTGTAACACTCACAAATCAGGCACATTGAGAGGAGGGGCTGGCCACAAATCAAACTACTGCACTTTCTATGACACTAAAGATCATGCCATCATCATCGACAAGCTTTTTTACTTTGACTTTTCACTTTTGAGGTCACCATGGAAAATTGTCAACGTCCCGTGCTATATATTATAATTAACATGCTCCATATATTCATGCTCTCACTTTAAAGGCTTGGGACTACTACACACAGTACTCTGATGGTTGTCAGTGAATGAGGAAAAACTGGTGTGTTGGTGCCATGTTTTTCCCATGTTGTTCTTGAAAGAAAACATTATAGTGTCAATAGATCTGCAAGCACCCTGACCACTAAGCTGAAATTGCTGGCACACACTTCAAAGTCCTTTGAAACCAGTGACAGTAAGGAATAAATGAAATAAGCATGTAAAGGCTTGTAATGTATAGATTTGACCCCATTTATATTGTATGCAGTACTGCGTGCAATGGCAGGTGGGTGTGTATTTAGAACACTGGGCAGGTCTGAATACTGTAAGCATTAAATCTGAAGATGGCTCTCATGATGGCTGTAGCAGAGTGCAACACAAGATCTGAAGTCCCAAGGCAGAGCAGGTGGAGGAAGAGGCTGGGAAAAACCTACAATTTTGCTGGACTGAACATATTCCAATTACAGTACCATGCATGATAAGGCTCAATGAAACATTACACTGTGAATGAATGAAAGGTCACGTCAGTAATAAAAAGAAGTCACTGCATCTCGTCACTCGACCTCGTCCCCTCCTCCTGCTCATAAAACCCTCAATGGCCATAGTAAGCTGCTGTCATTATAAGAACCAGAGCCGAACAGTGAACACCACCCACAGAGCAGCAATGCATTACCTTTTTTTACATTATTGAAATCAGGTGGACCCGGCCGCCGCTGGCAAAGGGCAACAGCAAAACATCCACATTATGTTATTTACTCATGATGAGAAGATGAGTGAATGCTACAACTAAACCAGCCACAGAGGGCCATAAGCTATGCACTACCAGTCCAAAACCTGAGGCATCCAGGAAGGGCAACCATCATAAACCAAATGTGTTGCAATTAATATGCAATATCTGACTTTGGAAAAATATTAACACTATTAGCAAACAAAGGGTTATATTTATTTCTAAGGTAGGATAAATAAAAATGTCTGTCAAGGCATCTGGAATGAAATCAAAGATAATGTAATAAGAAAGTCCCAGTGGTGCAGAATGGACCATGTTCTGAAACCTGCTCCTCATTGTGTATAACATAGCCTTGTGTTTCACCTCAGCCTTTTACCACTGGACTTGCATCACTGCTTTCATTGCTCTGCAGGGTGAATCTGTGCTTCATCATTCCATAATCCCTATTTGATTTTGGGGCCAAGGTTTTCTGTTTGGTATCTTGACTAAACCCTTTGCTGTCTTATGTGAATGACTCAAAGATATGCAAACGCATCACAGAAGGAGATTGTCGGCTGCAACTGTGAGAGAATCTGAGATAAAAAGCAGAACTAGGTGAATGAGGGCAATGTGGCAGACACCACAAAGAGGTAAGAAAACTGGAAGCCTGGCATTGGTTTTGGCCCATTTCACTGCCAGCTGAGCTACTGGAGGTATGCCTATACAGTAGCATGTGCCAGTCTGCATGAAACTCAGCCAAATTACAGACATAGCTCATTTGAACATTTCCTTAATCCAGTGCCTACATTTTCCCCTGCATTAATGTACTAAATTAAAACTCGTACTGTGCGCAAACAACTTATCATTGAGTTTAAAAGCCCAAACAACCTCTGCTGGCATGTTTTACCAGGCAGTCATCTACTGATCTAACCCAGTACTTGAGAGACTATACATAGTACTTAGTTATCCTGTCTCAAGAGATAAGAGATAATGGGGAAGGAGCCACACATAAAGCAGATAATAGCAGAAAATGTTCAGAAAAGTATGCCATTAAAAATGTACAACTGTGACAATATAGTTTGCATACATTCTGTTATCTCTACATGAGTTGTAATTAAAGTAAAATTATGTCATTATAAGCATCAAACTGATAACCAAGTGTACTTTTAATTAATTAGCCCAAGTTAGAGGAAAATCAGGAAAATCTTAGAAACTGATGATGGCAGAATATGCATACAGTGATTTGTTGAGCTTTGTATCAAGTCACTTTGGTCTTTGGACTTCAGTAGCTGGCCTGGTAACCTCGGGGCCTCTCAACTGATGGACTCTTGCTGTGAGGAGTAATGGCACATGAGACTGCTTGTGAGCCCTAATGGGGACCAGCTAAGGAATGCCTGTTTTTGGTAAGTAGTAAACTGCTCCATGTCTAAAACCATCACGGCCACATCTGCATCCGGATGACTTTGCAGATCTCTTTATGTGTCACCAAAAGAGGTCTCTCTCAGAGGAAATGAAATCACTTCACTATCACAGCAATTGACCACTTTCCTTTGCTTCTTCAATGGTAGTAATGACTGGGGCACTTGTGGTGCCATTCCTATCTGTGCTGATATTCTGTCTCTGCCACTAAGTTATCTATGGCAATGTAAGTGTAGTATGATTATGAATAGATGGCCCAGGATCTGAAATGTGGGAAGGAAAACTGAAGAATACATCAAGGATAAATGTCACAAATTCTTAGCCATCCAACTCAAAGATGAGCATTCCTTATGTGGGTTTTATCTGAGGAAACAGTGGTATCTGAGAGGCGGATGAAAAAAAAAACATAACAGAAAGACAGCAGTGTGACAGATGGCAATTTGCATTTATATGGGTATTCGTTACTGGGTGCAAGCAAATGGCAAGGTCGGTGGTCTAAAGTTTTTCAAGGAACAAATGTTCAGAGGTGGTTAAGAATCGTTTAGCCTACACGTGTGAATCAATTATACAATTCGCGAACGCATGTCAGTCCAGACCCAGACGTATTGTTAGATTATAATGATATATAAATATGAATGGGTGGGGTGGTGGATGGGATTTGTATTAAAATACGCGCTTCCACCACGAAGTAAGCGTTGGCCCACTCCATCCATCTTATTGGACGAGCCCACAATCACGTAGACACTGGACGTCATAGCATCAGTTATGGTAAATGTCATAATAGTAGGTAGGGAATAGAAAACTGCGACTTTATTTGTAGTTTATATTCACATTCATTAACTTAGCGTCTTAATAATGTGGTAAGTTAAATACATTTTCTCCTTTTTTATTTTAAAATGACAAGAAAGATGACAGTTACGCACACTACATACACGTTACGCACGGTATTAATTGGACACTCTAACAGTAGGCATGTTGGTAATGTTATGAATCCTTACAATTAACCGTCTCCATAAATTGTACACACATAAAATGTTTACCTTGAAACCAAAGCTGCTCGTCCCACTCAACGATGCGTCAACTCAGGTGGCGTTGGCACCAGTTCACCACGTGAAAAAAAAAAATGGACAAAGCTTCTTGAAGGTTGGTATGTCTCATGAATTCACTGAGAAGACTCTTATATATATATTTACGGTTTTGTCCGGTGAAATACTTGTCAAAGTGTCCATTTTGGTTGAAAAGGGGGGCGTGTCACACAACTTTGGTACTTCTCATTATCAAAAAAAGAAATAATGTGTAAAATGTGAAAAGTGTAGGGGGTTAAATTAAAAAAAAAGATGTCAAATTTGCCAGCGTCTATTCCCAAAGATATTGAATGTCAGGTCAGCATTATCTTGAGGCGCACATAAACAAGTCTCTGTTAGAATTTCTCCCAAGCATCCAGGCCAGCCAACGTGCAGAGTGGTGACCAAAAGTGTTTCAGTCGTTTAATTCCTTCCAGACGCTTGTATGTAGAGCCTCCTTTACAGCTGCTGTGGCTCCCAAAGCCTTTTACCGGCCTACAACAGATTGGCGTGTTGTTTTAATAAGAGGGGAAGGTTTGAGGGCGCACAAGGAGGAGCAAAGGGAGAGGAGAGGAAAAAAGGGAGACTATCTCATCCCAACTCATTCAAACTCCTCAGTAGCAAGGGTGAGATGCGCCGGCTGCTGCTCAGCCATTTGGAGGCAGCAGCGCGAGGCTGTGCCAGTTTCACGAGGGGCACCTAAACGAGCAAAACGCGTTACCCAGGACGACGTGTGAAGTTTGGCACAGCTCAAAGCGCACGGACTTGACTTTAAGATGAGCGTTTGACGCGTCGCAGTTTGACTTGACTGACTCATGGAAAAGAGATTTTGAGCCATGCAGAATGAAAGTATCCATCAAGACCACTGAAGCAGTTAGAAATTGTAATATTTAAATCCAATAATTGATTAATGTACATGTAGTATGCGGCTTCGACCAGCAGGTTGTGCTGTTTAATGCAGACCGTAGGAAGATGTGAATTGACTGAACTCGGGGCGGATGGAGCGGTATTAGATCATATCAGCATCCATCAGCATCCGTGGCTCTTAATGCATCCATACTACTACCACTATAGTAAGACTAATAGTAATGGTGATAATAGAGTAATGGTGGGCTAATAATAGTAACACTCACAATGAATATATTTTTAGACAATAAGATGTCAGCACTCTCATTGTAAAGAATAAAGAGTCTAACTGAACGCAAACGCAAGGAAAGTGATTTTAAGGCATGTGTTGTCAGTTCCAGGCATTCATCTGTTTTTATGTTCCCTTTCACATGGTAAAAAGGCCTACTTACCAAAGCTGCCATGCCCTGCCACTGTTTCGTGGAGTTCGTTTGAGGTCATAAGAGTACACAGACCCTGACCCTGATGCAGGTTTCTGTACATTTGGACGTTGAGTCAAAGCGACGTATAGAAATGAGGCCTGCTGCTGGAAAACCCCCATAGACCATGTTGTGTTTACATATGATGGAGAAAAAAACACAGTTTCCAAGCTGCAATGGGTCACTCTGACTGTGCCAGGTCTGAGGCAGCGACATTATAGTGTCTCTGGGGTCACATATTGTTGAAGACTCCTCGTGTGGTTTTCTATTTACGTTTATACTCCTGCACTGACTCATTTCCCCTTATGTTTATTTACTTTACAATATATACCATTACTTATAGCTTCCTAAACATGGTAGTGAGAGTAGAGTTAAGTTGTTACGATGGTACGTCATCTGCTCTGTGATTATGATTCAATGTGTATATTTTATGTTGAAGGACTCATTACTAAAACAGTGCAGGGTCATAGTGATCATCCAACTCTGGGCACTAAAACGCTTTATTTAACGAAGATTATATTAATATATGGCTTCACAAAAAAAAAAGAAAAGAAGTGTAAGCAATTCTTAACAGTAGATTAGATCAATGGCCACGGCAAATATCAGGCCACCTGTTTCTGTGAAGATGTTTTGGGGATTTATATGGATAACAATAATCTTTGATCAAATTGATGCCGAAAACATACATTCACACATCTTAAAACCCGTTATATTTCTGTTTGTCCTGCGTAGCAATTTCATGATCTCAGTTCCACATCAAAATCCACTTGCCAGAACAAAAAAGAGAAAGAAACTTCACAAATTTGCCAAAATAAATACATCACTTTATTCTATGACTTCAATTATTGCAATAGTTTTATACCATAATATCCAACTTGACTCTCTGAACCAACCCACAGCTCTGTCAGTTCCATGTTTTCACTTTTACATTTTGTGTTACATGACATGTTGGTAAAACACAGACTGAAACTGTCCATCACTGTGAAACTCTGCAGGCAGACACATCCACAGTGCACTGGGGGAATAAACTGGGTAATTATCCTGGGAGGTATACGGTTAGCAGTGGGCAAATGTTCATAAAATGTCATGCTGTCAGTCTTGTGTTGTTTTAGCTTTGGAGCACTCACTATAAGGGGGCTGTCTCCATTATAAACCTCACTAATGTAACATAAATTTGGCATTTCAATCTAAGCATATGAGCAAGTTTATTTTTTGTAGAATATTGTATAATAGCTAATGGGTTTTTGTGGAGGTATTCTTTTATAATGACTTGTGTTCAGACCATTTTGACTTATAATTTGGATTAATTTTAAAGTTATCTGAGTAGAATTTGGGTAGGTTTAAACAAGGTCGTGTATGAAAAGTGTTAGTCAATGGCACAGGCCTGTAAGAAGCTGGAAGTTAATGGGTGGGTGGTAAATCAAGAGTTTAGGGTAACCGCAGACGCAAATTAGTCCCAGGGTGTGGTTTCAAGGCGTGAAATCATGTTTCTAAACTTTTTCATCACTGAGCCACCAGAAATGAGATCCTGATTGGATGTAGACGTAGGTTATTTTGCCTGCTTTGATTACGCCAGGCGCTTGCAGGCTCACACAAAAAATGATTTGATCTGGGGTGGGACAAGACCTAAAAACCATACAGAAATGCAAGAAAATAACTATTAACATTTGAGTCCTTGCTGATACAAAAGGAGTTTATCCAGAAATTGAAGTTTAACTGGCACGTATGCCCTTTAATATGTTATAAGTGGATGGTTTCCTTTAGATTTCTCTAGAGGGCTGTATGTTAAACTGGGATTTGCCAGAAATTGGGGAAAAGTCATTAAAATCCTCCAGTCAACCACTCATCAGAAAAGAAAATATTTATCTCAATCAGTTATTTTCTTTCATTAAGTTGCCCTTTAAGGCTACTGTAGATTTGTAAAGAAGATAAACATTAAGGTTTTTGGTCATAAAATCAGCAATTGTATCATGTTTCTAAAAATATAATATGAATATACAGACTTTTTTATCTTGAGGCAGTTTAATCAGATGTAGAGATGTATGTTCAGACTTGCTCTGGTCCAGTGATTCTTTAAATTATTGTTTATCTTGGTTTATTTCTTGATGGTCCTGGTTTGATATTATCTTATTGTAGTGATGGTCAACTTTATTATTCATTGAAATGCTACTTTGGCATGTTCCATTTGGTGCCATAATTAGCTGGTCTGTTATCTATAAGTGCAATCTAAACATGCAGTTTGTATGTTTTTATCTGAAGAATTTATTATAATGCGTTGCTAATATATCAGAAATGTTTTTGTCATCTTTGAGAGTTCATTTAAGGTCAAAGTTCAACTACCACATCTGCAGAAATAAAACATGCTTTTAACGTCAGAGCAGCCGCAGAGTTCTTCAAGGAGAGCAAAAAAATTGGCAAAAACGTCATAATTTTAGGGGGGAAGACCCGAGTGTGAGCCAAGGAGATGGTACTGGTGTTGATTTGCTCCCAGAGGGGAGTTGTGGGGAACAAACAGGGCGTGTTTTCAACGATGGAAACAAGGTCTGGACTAAGAAGACCCAGCCCTTTCTTGTTATGGTGTTGTTACTATAGAAACATATAAGCCTCATCCACCGTGAAGAAGTAAGGGAGTAATTTTCAAGTTTGTGTGGATAAAACACAGCTCTTTGTTGAGGCTGATGTAATTATAAATGACAAGTATGAATTTATTCTGTAAAACTTTACTACTTAATTCTCATTTTCAAGTAAAACGAAGATCATGACATGGACAAACATGGACATGCTGGAGACTCCTTTAGTTGGTGTACTGCTGTGTGGTCATACCTGATTGTCAATGACAAATTTCTTCTGATCTCAGAAACTAAGCAAGTTTAGAAAGTGTATGGTCACTGGGAATACCAGGTGCAATAGTGAGGCAGCAGTGGCTGTTGTTGTGTCCTTAGGCAAGAGACTTCACCCACCTTGCCTTGTATGAAAGTGGTCTATGACAAGTGTTGGTGAGTCAGAGGGGCTGATGGGAGCCTCACTTTCATCAGTCTACCCCAGGGCAGCTGTGGCTACAGTAGTATTGAGCGAATGATTTATCAGATGTAAAGTGCTTTGGGTGGGGTTGGGAGAGATGGAAGAATGGTTTGTGAAAAGACTCCAAGATCCCAGTGAGTTCTGTATTTATGGGGTGTTGTTGTATAAATGAAGGTAGGAACTCTTTTATCTTGATTCCCTTAGTACCACTTCCTGATTTGTCTCTCACTCTCTACCCTGTATGGGTAATTTGAGGTCACTCAGATTTTAGGGCCCCTAAACCTGTGTGCACTACAGCTGACATGCACTCAATCATCATCCCCCTTCACAGGACAGTACAGCATTTACCAACAGTCCATATGCTTGCAACATGGAACCCCTGAAAGATTATATCATCACAGGGCAAACAGCACATATCAGGAACATGTGTGCTGTACTTACCTCATGTGTAGCGTATGAGAAGCAGGAAAGGTGACAATAAGAGGATACATTATATCATGAATATGTGATTAGTTTGATAATTAGACCTGAATTAACAAGCCTAACAGGATGCTTTTATCTTTGTGTCAATAATGCAGTGATATTAAACTGTATATTGGAGCCTAGTCTAAACTTAGTCATACAGGACCAAGCCAAAGAAAGTTGGACACACAAAAAATATTAAAGGAAAAGTAACGTTTTTTACAATTTGAGCCTTATTTCGGTAATAAAACAAGTTGTTTTACTCACCCATAGCACTTTGGTGTCATATGGAGGATTTCCGGAGATGTTTTAGATTAGCCTTAGGCTAACGCCATTAGCCTAGCGCGAATTATAGCCATAGCTCGGGGCATTCCCCGAGCATGTAATATGCCCCATGCGGGCTCCAAATAACACAAACTTTAGCACTTTTCAAATCATAGAAGCTCGATGTCTTTAGTCTACGATTTCGTTTGGTCAAAAGTGGCCTGTAATCCGAGATTTAGCCATAGTTTCGAGTAGATGAGGACGCCAGTGCGCATGCGCGGAGTGTGCTCTCAGCTCCCGGGACCCAAACATGGAACGCAAAGCTGTAAACTATGGATAAATCTCGGATTACAGGCCACTCTTGATTCAAACGAAATTGTAGAGTAAGATATCGAGCTTCTATGATTTGAAAAGTACTAAAGTTTGTGTTATTTGGAGCCCGCACGGGGCATATTACATGCTCGGGGAATGCCCCAAGCTATGGCTATAAGTCGTGCTAGGCTAACGGCATTAGCCTAACGCTAATCTAAAACATCTCCGGAAATCCTCCATATGACACCAAAGTGCTATGGGTGAGTAAAACAACTTGTTTTATTACCTGAATAAGGCTCAAATTGTAAAAAACGTTACCTATCCTTTAAACTTTAGCGATAACTCAAACACAGCACTTTCACCAAGGAGACTTGCAATTATTTATAATAAGTAAGACTACCAGAGCTGTAAAATGCAACATGTACCTCTGCTGTTTCTAATGCCACAAACAACTTGGGATTAGAGATTTCAGATTGATGGATTACTAGATATAAAATTAGACATGAAATATAACATAAAACCCCCAACAGCCTCCTCTGAGAGACATCCATCTTTAACAACTTCACAAGTCTGTTGCCAAGAAATGTAAACTTTAGTTCAGCTAAAGAAACCTATTTCACTCATCACGTATGATCCAGTTCATAAAAGAATATTCAACCATCATGTAACACAAGACATCATTATGAGACAAAAAAACAGGGTTGTAATGCATATATATGTTTTTTTTTTTTTTTCATACATACATTTTTCATGATTATATCCATGGACATGAGGGTTATAACTTTTACATTTATCTTTTGCTGTTTTTATGATTTGGTGAGTTGTCTTAATGCTCACCAGATCTAAGTTCAGAACATTATGCAAAACAGTTAGGGTTACCATGGTGGCTGAGTGGCTAGCACTCATGCCTCACAGCAAGAAGGTTCTGGGTTTGATCCCCGGGTTGCCTGGACCTTTCTGTATGGAGTTTGCATTTTTCTCCCATCAATCTAAAAACATGCTCCATATGTTAAAAAAAAAAAAAAAAAATCCTCCATCTGAGGTCCTGACCAAGCCTAGCATGTGCTGCCATGCAGAGTAAAATTTCCCTACAGGGATAATAAAAGTACTAAAAAAAAAACTATTTAAAGAGAACTTTTATCAGACTAGAAACAAAATATATTCACTTCACTTTATCTACAACTGAAATGAATCTAAGTCATAAATCTAAGTGAGATAGCCTCACTGTGATTTCATTAACCAGTTTTCTGCATGTACCTGCACCTTAATGAAGACCAGTGGGATGTTAAAGGAATCTGGGTCTTTGAAGGCTACATTTGGGCTGTGACATTTAGGAGAGTCATTATAGACCTGGGCTGAGTGCTGGATGACATCTCCATTGCACACAAGTAATACATATTCTAAGCACTTACACACAGCTGCTATTTATCAGAGCCACTTTATGGGCACAGTGTACAAATCTGCCACTAAATCAGGAACATTTGCAGTGTTTATATTTTTGGTCACAAGTTTAAGCTTCACTTAAAATATCAACCATATAAATAATTCAACTACTTCACTTTGGTGAATATAAAAGCAATCAAATCTTCAAAAAATTTACAATCTTCTTTAAATACTTGTTTCAGATATGATTTTTATTTAGTTTATTCTGCATACATGTAATGCTAATTAGTAGACTATTATCAGAGTTATAATAAAAAAGTAAAGCTATATTGTCAGTCCCGTTGTAATTTTACTATTTGTGAAACAGCTAATCTGATTTGTGGTCCACATAAAGGCTTTTGGAAGATCCAGGTATATGCAGGGTATAGGATTTACCGCATTAGATTATCCCTGGCCACCCACTGCCAGAGCAGACTGCTGTTGTTTCATTCTGCTCATTGGCCTTATCCAAACAGACAGGTAAATATGTGACAGGACCAGCCCCCCTCCAGCAGGATAACATATTCTATTTACTGACTAATACCTTGTCATTATTTTCCCCCATGCACCTGTCAATATACGTACATTTTGATTTCCTGGTTTATCGATTCAGCGTGTTCAAAGATATTATGGGTGTGATTAGCAAACAAAAATAATGACCTTGTGACCTGTCACCTCATAGGTCAAAGTTCAGGTCCCCTGCTGGTGAAAGTTCAAATGTCACACAGGCTTCGCTTCAAGCTTATAGCTACAAAAGCAGCAGGAATGACACATGCAGCGCTAAATGTTAAATGAACATACAAATGCCTCTGAACGAAATGTAATAACTATACCACTATGGCTACCTATCATCTTAGATTAGTATTATTTTCATTCCTGGTGAACTGTTATGTTGCATTATATCAATGATGATAAGCTTGTTTGTAGAAAAAAGGATGTAAAGTCTATCTTTTTAATACAGAGAGTAGCAATCTGACATTAATCCATTAATAAGGGGCTGTTCATTTGAAAACTAGAAGAAGAAGAAGAAGAAGAAGAAGAAGAAGAAGAAGAAGAAGAAGAAGAAGAAGAAGAAGAAGAAGAAGAAGAAGAAGAAGAAGAAGAAGAAGAAGAAGAAGAAGAAGTGACTTTATTGATCTCACACAGGAGAAATTCTTCTCTGTATTTAACCCATCCTGTTATTATGAGCAGTGGCCAGCACATTACTGCATCCGTGGACCATCTCCATGATCTTCTTGCTTCAGTTTGGTCAGGACCACAGCTGAAGGATTTTTATCTATGGTGCATTTTTTGGGTTGATGGGGGAAAATGGAGTGCCTGGAGGAAACCCACCCAGACACGGGGCGAACATGCAAACTCCACACAGAAAGGCCCAGGCGACCCGAATCTTACGGCCATACCAACGTGTCACACGGAGATCGAACCCGGAACCTTCTTGCAGCCACCGTGCCGCCATTACATAACACCACGCGGTGGAAGCGTTTTGAGCTTTTGGAGACAAATTAATAATAAAGGATTGCTCAAACATGTGTGTGAGAATGAAACAAACTACAACTCAAAAATTCAGGTGTTTTTGAGTAGGTAACAACATTACAGCACAGCTTAAAGCTCACACCAATCAAGTTTGTGTAATATAGGACCTTTAAGACATCCTTCTTTTAGAATGTGTTGTGAATATGTTGATATCTCAATGGCATTAATTAATCAAGAAACTGCCTACACACTTTTTACTATCACTATTACCCTTCTAAATCTTCCAATACAAGGCAAGTTATTTTTACACTGCAATCAATGCTTTTGTCATTGGGGTGAGAAGAAGAAGAAGAAGAAGAAGAAGAAGAAGAAGAAGAAGAAGAAGAAGAAGAAGAAGAAGAAGAAGAAGAATTGACTTTATTGATCTCACACAGGAGAAATTCTTCTCTGTATTTAACCCATCCTGTTATTATGAGCAGTGGCCAGCACATTACTGCATCCGTGGACCATCTCCATGATCTTCTTGCTTCAGTTTGGTCAGGACCACAGCTGAAGGATTTTTACCTATGGTGCATTTTTTGGGTTGATGGGGGAAAATGGAGTGCCTGGAGGAAACCCACCCAGACACGGGGCGAACATGCAAACTCCACACAGAAAGGCCCAGGCGACCCGAATCTTACGGCCATACCAACGTGTCACACGGAGATCGAACCCGGAACCTTCTTGCAGCCACCGTGCCGCCATTACATAACACCACGCGGTGGAAGCGTTTTGAGCTTTTGGAGACAAATTAATAATAAAGGATTGCTCAAACATGTGTGTGAAAATGAAACAAACTACAACTAAAAAATCCAGGTGTTTTTGAGTAGGTAACAACATTACAGCACAGCTTAAAGCTCACACCAATCAAGTTTGTGTAATATAGGACCTTTAAGACAAGTCCTTCTTTTAGAATGTGTTGTGAATATGTTGATATCTCAATGGCATTAATTAATCAAGAAACTGCCTACACACTTTTTACTATCACTATTACCCTTCTAAATCTTCCAATACAAGGCAAGTTATTTTTACACTGCAATCAATGCTTTTGTCATTGGGGTGAGTCATCCTATGGGACACCTGTTAAGTTAGTGATAAGGAGCTAAAAGGGGAACATGGCGCTAAAGGCTTGCACCACACAAAGGGCCGATGTAGAGCTAGAAACACTCCCACCGCTTCGTCCTATTACTTTCATGTTGCAGTCACCGTGGAGGTGGCTTATCCTCAGCCAAAGAAAAGGCAGAGGCTGCTGTCAGTCATTCTTCTTTCATTCCTCTCCCAGCAGGCCATGAGCAGATAAAGCTCTAATCATATGGTTCATACTGTTGAAGTATAGATATATTTCATCCCAAGGTCAATGTAGACAAGGCACAGCTGTCCCGTGTCCAGTCAGTGCAGTCCTCCCCCACAGAGAAGCCCATTGATCTGGCTCTGAGGATTGCGGATGCCATTCAGAATTACTTGGGTCAGATTCATTGGACGTGTCAGTGTCTGTGATGAGCCTATGAGAGAAAACACATGGTATTACTCAAATGCACTGATGTACCTGCAAGCATCAGTCATTGTTTGGCTGATTGATTCTGAATTGTTTATCCATCAATCACATTACTACAGAAGTACTTACTCTTGCCAAGTTGCACACTCTTTTCAGGATAGAAGCTATGCTTCAGTCAATCGTGGTATCTTTCTACATCTTTTCTCATCGCCTTTCTACCACTTATATTGAGAAGATGAAAGCTAGTGTTTGTATTAAACCCTCAGTGTGTACCTATATCAGCTGTGCAATCTCTCTCCCGCTTCCTCTTTAAACTCAGAAGACTGCTAACAGTTTGTGACTAAAGCTATAGATCTTGGCTTTTTAAATTAAATAAATCAGAGCTTTTGGTAACTGACACCATAAGGGCAATAGGCCACTACTCTTTCATATCTGCTTAGCTCTTTGTTGATAAGCAAAGAGTAAGATTTACAAAAAGATTTTACCTTTTGTGTCTGAGCCAGTTTCCCTCTGCAGTAACTCTCCAGGCAGTAGCATCAAGCATCTCAGAATAAAACAGCTCACTTCACTTTATAAACTGCTGTCAGGGCTGGACACAGAGATGCTCCACACCAGCACTCCCCGCTCAGGTTTGGTTTCAGCATTTACAGTCCAGTTGTGGTCTGAGATATATTCTGCATAGAAAATTAAGAGTCAATGATTGACGCGAACCAGAATGGACAGTGGATTAGATGGTGCCAAAGGACAAAGCCAAAACAAATGTTGCGGGGGCGTAGTATAGTTCAGGTGATGGTTGTGTTACTGGAGATACACACACACACACTAAGCAGAGTCCTGTTTAGCCTCAAGGTCTGATGTTAAAGTGAAAACACAAACGGGACTAAAATAAATTGAAAATTCATGTTTAGCTGTCATGTGTTATCAAGGCTAAGCGCAAACAATGCTGTAGACTGCAAAATACTGAATACATTTAAAAGTGATACAACTTACGTGGACAGCATCAGCATTTAAACAGTATATTATGGATTTTACTTTTTTTTAACCACTGGTACTTTTTAAGTTTATCATACAATATTAAGACACTGCAGCTACCACCAATGAGGTGGTAGTGTTTGGAGTTGGCATGCCATCCATTTGGGCAGTCCCATATGGGATTTCTTTGGATGCTCGGCATTATACTAAAACATGCACAACAGAGTAACCCTCCAGGTAAGTGTTCCTGACCTTGATCCTGGCTCCAAATGGGTCCCCAGGTGCCGTACTCATCTTTGGCTTCTGAGAGGTCATTCTGGAGGTTAAATAATTTGAATTCTGACAAAACAAATTTCAAAACAGTCAATAAAGTCAACCACAGAAATCCTTTTACTGGCTGAACATACCATGAAGAATATACTATTGTGAAATAAACAGTTGTTAAGCAAAACAAGACCAAAAAATGTATTTTACCCTCATTCTCCAATAGATTCCTATATTCACTGTTTTCAGGACTACATTCATACCATACTCCATACAGTTGTACAAAAACTCACTCTTATGTAACAGATAATACTCCCTACAACTGTACAACAGCTCAGTCATATGTAACGGATAACCTTATGTCCTTTCAATCATCATATCATTGCACTGTCTTTCTTGTCTCTTGTATATAGCAGTGATATATATATATATATATATATATATATATATATATATATATATATATATATATATATATATATATATATATATATATATATATGCGTGTGTGTGTGTGTGTGTGTGAGTGTGAGTGTGTGTGTGTGTTTCTTGATATCTTTTTTGCTACTTATTTACTCTTTGTTATTATAGTAATTATAGTACATTGTGATGAGTGAGCTACTGAGTCCAAATAATTTCCCTTGTAGATGTCTAAGTCTAATTACCCAAACCTGGTAGACCAAGCAATTATTGCAAAAAATATGAGACCAATAAGCCTCTTGAATACTGATTGTGTATGTAAAATCCTGGCAAAACAACTCCAAGAAACATTACTTTTGTAATAACAG
Organism: Paratrypauchen microcephalus; assembly: GCA_036785185.1. Lineage (NCBI taxonomy): Eukaryota > Metazoa > Chordata > Actinopteri > Gobiiformes > Gobiidae > Paratrypauchen > Paratrypauchen microcephalus. The sequence goes on along the minus strand of JAVJIX010000002.1, from coordinate 16,854,899 downwards.
GGATCAAAACAGGTTTATTTTAGGGTGACAGGGGTTCCATATGTTAGGAGGGTTCTTAATATCATTCATGGTCTCTTGTCTTTGGATGCTGAAAAGACGTTTGGTTGAGTGGCCTTATCTTTTCAATGCTTTGCAATGATTTGGATATGGGAATAATTTCCTAAAATAGATTAGATTGCTATATTTAAATTCTACGTCAGAAGTGGTGACAAATAAAAACATTTCTCAGCCGATTGCAAAAAAGAGAGGATGCAGACATGGTTGCCCTGAGTCACCTCTCCTGTTCACTTCGGCAATAGAATTTTTAGCAAATGCCATAAGAAAACATGCAAATATTGCTGGAATAAAGGGTTGCCAAAATTGGATTGTATGCAAATGATGAATGGAATGAGAATCTCAAAAAAAAAGAGGACTGGGAATTAGCAAAGCTCATAAACAGTTAATTAATACTGGATTTAGGCTTCTCCAATATAAGTGGCTTATAAGAACATATGTAACATCAGCCACACTGAACCTTTATAACCATAATATACCGGATATTTGTAGTAAGTGCGCTGATGCTAAAGGAACTCTTTTCCAGTGGATGTGGCAGAGCCCTGGGATAGGACTCTTTCAGAAGGAGTTTAGAGAAGCAGTAGAGATGATTATTTCAAAGCATGTTCCCAACAAATCCTGCTTTGTTTATTCTAGGTATATATCCCAAATAACACAAGTTTACTAAAAGTGAACAGATTATGATTAATATGTGTTTTTTACAAGAATAAAGAATGAAAAAAAAATAAAAAATAAAAAATAAAATAAATAAATAAAACAAGATAAAATAGGAAAAGAAAATTGAAATTGTTTGATAATGTGTGGGGTCCTCTTAAAAATGGATGGATGGCTATCACTTGATTTCCTAAAAAAACAAAAAAACAAAAACATTGTTACAAAAAAAGGTGAAGCCATTAAATGTCGAAGCCATTTAGTGTTGAGCGAGCGAGTGAGCAGGGATTAATTATAAGAGTAACGTCACAGTGATGTTAGTGCGTCAACAGAGGAGGTGCCTTGGTCATTCTCACAGTGGTGTGTGCAGCAGCTCAAAAACACAGAGTTGGCTGAGGCAGCAGAGTGAAAGCCCCTGGGATCTCCTATTTCAATGTCCGATTTCCCAACAATAAGCACCAACACATGTGCCTGATGCTGTTGCCTGTTTTTCTCTTCTGCTCCCCTTTTGGCGTCTTGGGTTTCTCTTTCCTGTCGCCCTGTGCACCATCTCTGCCTCATCTGTTCCCAACTTCACAGAGGGGATAACTCCAACTCAAAACACTGCAGAGTTTAAACAAACCCATTTTACCACAGCAAAAATAAACCACTTTCTTCTTACTGCCCCCTTCGTAGGTTCGTTTCGCTTTTTCTAAACCCCCTATTTAAGATGAGAATAAATAAATCCCTCTGCCTCTATTTATTTTGTATAGGAAGACCTGGCCACCACTGTGTTTCCTTAGGGATGCTATGGTGCTAACATGCACACGCTTTGTAAGAACAACGTAATTTGCTCCTCTCTCTGCTCATTTGTGAAATGTATAGTGGTTAATTAACCAATTAGCTCCAATAGCTTGGACTTCTTTTGATCAAAACATATTATTTTAATCCCATGATACTTTTCTCCATGTGATAAACCACACTTTTGCTCTTATTTCTGTGAAGGTGATGCAGCACAGATACCAGGAAGCACAGTCTCTTGTATTGCTCACACATTATGATTGATTTGGAAATGGGTGTGTCATTGACCAAACATACAACTGATTTCAGCAAGTTCTAATGATCCAGGAGTCCCAGTACACAGAAAAATTACTCATTTTGGCTTTGAAGCTTGAGGCACCCTTACTGTTGCCTTGACTATAAAGTAAATAAATGCTGGATAAATCAAACTGACGAATGTTGCGAACACATTTACTCAAACTGTGTCAAATTTGGGGTAGAGGTGAGAAACTAACCACAAATTATGACATTTACTTGATTTACTACTGGAGAATATGATTCATTTTTATTTGGCTATCTTTGACTGAAATATAACTCTTTTTTTCCAACACTGTGAGAAAGTGGCCAGTGACAATCACACAAAGTTCAAAGTTCTCTCTCAACTGGCCAGTAGACTTGGACTGTCATCTGTGTGTTGTGTCTTGAAAAGCCATGGAGAGAATAGACAACAACTACAAACACAGTGCAAATCCACCACAAAAGTATAAATCTGCAATGCCGAGCATGCACTCAGATGTCCCTTCTCTCACTCTTTCATAAGTGATTCCCTCAGGTATTAAACTGACAACACAATTGCTGCACACTTGAATGATGAGAAGTGTTGCTTTAGTTTAATTTATTTTCTGTAAAAAGATAAACATTGCTTCAATGTGACATAAATCTGTCTATGCTCAATGTTGTGACATTTTAGATTTGGCAATAGTTTCTTATCCTGGTAATCCCATGTCTCAGGAGGGTGAGGATTACCATGATATTCAGCATTTCATCTGGGGTGTAGTTTAACGTTCTTTTGGTTTATTTATTTCATTTTCTTTCCTTTGCATTAATGGGTTTGCTAGCAAATATATCACAGTCAGGTGAGGGTTAAGTTTGTGGACATTTGGTTAAAGGTTAGGGCTTAAGGATAGGTTACTCCCAAACAAAATGCCAAATATTTAGGGAGTTCCCATATCTCCACTAGCATTTAATACTTAGCATAGTATGAACTTTCCAGTAACATTGCAACCAGGCTTCAAAATCAAGAAAGAACAAACTCTAAAATGTTGAACTAACATTATTGACAACATTGTGAATTGCAAAAAAGTGAAAGCCCACCATGTACGCCTGTCATATCAAAGTATGTGTATTGTTCCATTGAGTTATTGAAGGTAATTTCAACAACATTTAAAGTTGTTTACGATTAATCTGAGTGTACAATAGGATGATGTGTATCTGGTTGGCACATGGGGCCTTTAGCTGTTATCACTAATGCTGCTAATGGTTTTGTATAATTACTCTAGCCTCTGTCAAAACCTTGCAGACATTTTATTTACTTTAGTTGATTGCTGTTTGATAGATATACACTTTTAGATAAAGACTAGCTCCCAAATACATGCCAGCAACTCTTTTCACACTTTTATTGCATGATATGATTTATGATGTTTTCATTGTGTGCCATATGTCGAGATCTATATTCCTTCTATAGGTTTCATACATTGTTTTCTTCCTGCTTCCTGGCGTCCACATTTCTGTTTCTCTATGCTTTTCTGTCTCACCAGTTGCCGGTATTTCAGTGGCCCCCCTTATATCATCATCATGTCTATACCATGAAAAAACACAGTGAATTGTGTAGGGAATAGACACAGACTACCTTTTGTCTTGTAAAATCACTCCCAGCTTGTTTCCAGTTTGTTGGCTGCAGCAGTATTTGGGTGATAAGGAGAGCAGGCTCCACTTCCTCGATTTTCTGGGAATCGCAGACCTTTCACTTCGTGTGGGTCGGGAAATTCACAATTAATCATTTTCTACAAACCCAGTTGTGTCTGATGCCATTGTCTGAGTACTGGCAAGAAGTTGACCAATTTGTACTGTTTATGAGGCCGCAAAAAAGATGTTTCATTACAATTGTTTTGAAGTATATGTAATTTTATTAAGTACAATCTAAAACTGTATACAAAATTATATTAATAAAAAAAAGAGAGAAATTGGGTTACAAATAGGCCTGTCACAATAATTACTATTGATTTATCATTCAATATATGAAATATTTATCACATATACTTTTTCCTCACATTAGTGGGAATATTTTCCAGAATAAATTTTCAACTTTTCCCTCTCCTGAATAATATACTCTGAAGGCTATTGACCGGGGTAGTTGATGCCAGTACCATGCCTGGATAAACGCACACCTCACCCTTTTACCAGTTCAGCCAATGACATCGTATGTTGCATCTCCAGAATCAGCAGTAGGAAAAGTAGGACTTAACATATATTTCTTATCAATTCAGTGTGTGAAAAAAGCACCTTTTCTTCTGAGAATGGGAAAAGGATGGTTGGACCGTCTTACAGCTGCTGACGCAATGATAAATACAAAGATCACGAGTGTAAATCTGTTGGTTAACGCACATCCAAGAAGCCTGTACAGAGGCTTTGTTTGTGTGTGTCTTGATCATCTTTTAAATGGAGTTAGAGTGTCTGTAGTACGTCACTCAGCCTGACCCAATGAGGAACACATTTAGGAAGGCCTGTTTAGTGAGCGCATGGGAGAACTCCAACTGCTATGCTGGCTACATCTGGATGTGCATCCCTGAAATCTCCCTCAGCACAGAGAAAGAGAGCATTGTTTTGGAACAACACACAAACATCTTGCATCTTTCATGTGTGACTATGCAAAAAAAAATCACAGCAAGGTTAAAATACAATGTCAACTTATTTATCCCCAACCAAGTTAAAAAATATGATTTAATTGTTTTACCTTATAATGATTTACTGTGAATTGTTTTTTCATTATTAAAGGTGGAGTATGTAACTTTCTGGAGGTGGCACGTCACTTGAATCCATGGAAATAGAAACTTAATGCCAAACTTCAGAATATTGTCCATAGAGATATCATATCTTTGTGGAAGATTTTAGCCATAAGAACAACATTTCCAGAAAGCAGGGATAGGCTTCCCTGTAGGTCAAATAAAAGTCAGATTTGTGGAGCTGCAAGCAGTTCTATTGTAAGGACAGATGTTTTTCAAGTTTTTCAATGACAAAAATAAAAAATCTAGAATGAAAAAAGAAAAAAATCTGTTGAGAGAAGTTGCATTTTTTTTCAAATGGATCTGGCAAGAAGAAAAGACTTGTTTTGGCTTGTAGGCGTCCACATGCTGGTTATTGTTGTTTGAAAGTTGAATGAAAGAATGGTGACTCAATTGCATCCATCTGTGATTAATAAAGATTTATCAGGCATGAGAAGTATGATTACAGTAAATAGCACCTAGGTTTGAATTACACCTGCTGCAGGTTTTGTTACACTATTCAATCATAACATTTTCATATTATCTTTGCAATGAACACCTTTGTAAAATAATCAGGTATTACACAGTACCTGTCGTCCTGACAACACTGACCCCTGGTTGGCTCGTGACATCATCGCTGGAGCTAATTAGGCTGCTGAGGGAAAATCCCCCGCCTCCTGAGCCCAAACACCAGAACACCGCACTCAGCGTCAGCTAGCCCTCTAGGAAACCCTCTGTTTGGGTGGAAACTCACATACATGTAGCCTGGGTACAACAATGATAAACATTATACTTTACACTTACATTGGACAGTAAAACTTATATTTGTTCTGATTAAAATGTTATTCTATGAGTAGATTAGAAACATTTCTTTCACCATTACAAATGACTTCAAGTCTGTTTTGCATGCTCAAAATGACTATATATTCAAACTTTTCAACATCTGACAATTAACAAGTGAAAGATTTATTTTAAAAGAGACGTATTTATAAATGTGGTGCAAATTCCCATTATTGCTATGATTGCAAAAATCATTCTGGAAAATGTGGTATTTTCTCACAGAAATGGCCATGAACTGAAGAGCAACTTGACATTTTAGCCAAATCTTGTGCCGGTAAAAGCCAAATAAGTGTGTGGTGCTGTTCAAATGCCAGATCACCCTCATCGATAATGTCCAGTGGGAGGATGTGTTTTTGCCCATAGAGTCTAATTGGAAAGTGTGCCAGTGAAAACAGGGGTGTAACTTCTGCATAGGCGTGACTCTGTTAGCGGTCAGTTTAAGTGTCTGATGGACAGTGAGAAGGTAGAAGATGTAAAAACAAAATAGTCAAAGAACATTAGATCGGTTTGTGGTATTAAGTGATATTTTAGATCAGTTACATACATTTTATCACTACATAAAACTGGTGACTCATTACACTATACAATACTAGTACCATTTCTGACTTATGGATGGATTCCTTACTTTTACTTTTCTTTGCAAGTCAATCATGTTAAAGCATTCTCTTGGACCTCTGTACTCATATTTTGGTAACTATATTTCTCATATGTAAAACCACTGGATGGTGTCACCACTCTCTGTTCCATGATGCCATCCTTCTTTTGGCAGGACCCTCTAGCTTTAGGCTAATTGCTCCGCTGAGATCACTTCAAAGTCTGCATGGGCCAGCTCAGATCTGCGTGATGTTGAGGACTGTGTAAGGCTAACACACACATTGAGACACTCTTTCGACACAGAGTTCAGTCTGTCCACACGGCCAGCTGACATCACCCTCTCATGCACCACGTTCTACACTGGCAAGGGCCTTGTTTGAATTGGGTTTAGCAACCAATTTGAGTTCATTGATTTTCCAAACCATAGAAATGGGCTGTTGCGAGATCCAGATTGTGTCCCTGTTTAAGGTTTGTAGTTGCGATAGAATTCTACAGTAGAATAGATTTTAGATAGAATTCTATCCACAATTTCTGAGAATGTAATTGGACCAGTAGTAGTAGTTTGCCTAGAATATTTCAGAATATGGCATTAAACTCATCTCCATGAAGAAAAGCAGGTGATGTGCCACCAGGCCAAGTTATAGGCCAGATCTGTGGAAGGGCATTTTTCTTTCTTTTTTCTTTTTCTTTTTTTTTTTTTAAATAGAAATAGAAAACACCCTCAGTTAAATAAATAGTAGATGGGAAAGCCCAGAGTATCTTGCAGAGATATATTATTGCAAATTCGAGCATTTAATGTTTTGATTTTATTCAGACTATTTAATTTAGCCAGATGTATTTATATTGACATGTTTCGGCTGCTAGCTACGAATCCTCTTCAGAGGGGTCACCAGTCTTGACATGTCACATACTGTTGTTTCTTTCTGCCGCCCGGTGGTCCTGGGAGGTGGATGAAGATCAGATCACTGCAAAAGTAACAACCATATCATGGACAGTGACAGGCCATGGGTCATAGGAACTTCAAACTCTGGATCAAGGAAGCCATTGAAAACAAAACCCGAGGCACAGATGTCATTAACCTTGATGAAGGAGAGCTACATTTTTTCACACACGGGATCCTTCTCCAAGGACCGCCAGCAGTAGGAGGCGTGATCAGTCTGAGCAAACTGTCAGGTCTGTTAGGCTGATCACACCTCAGGAAGTAACAGCAGAACCAGTGACAGTTCTGAAGGTGACAGTTCTGAAGATGTCTCGCAGCTCGCAGACGAAACATGTCAAGAAAAATGCAACTTTACTAAAACAAATCAAGAGCTTAACTCAAGATCAAGAGCTTAAAGAGTATTCATATTTACTACTAACTGTAGTAAATATGAATACTCTTTTTTTTCCATTCATTTTATCCACAAGTGAGGTATAATACTCCCTACAGTTAAAGCATAACCAGACTAGATTAGACAATACTGGACTGTACTGGACTAGACTGCAATGGGCAATACTATTGTAATATTTTGTAGGTTCATGTCTATGGCTCTGGGTTTTTGTAAATGGTAAATAAACTTCTCCTGCTTTAGAACTTCAGCCTTGTGCCTCTGTGCCTCCTCATACAACTCTTGGGTTACTTCAATTTATTTTACCACAACATGTACTCAACATTTCTGAAAGAGGCACGAACATAATTGTGTTCAAGACAGATTTCCATCAGACACACACACATTTTGGGAAATGAAATCAATCTTTATCACATCATAAATCTCTGTAATTTCATTCTAATTACAAAAAAGCAGACCGCATTGTTGAAATCCAACAGGCTCTCTGCACTCCCAGCCTACATGGGGCATGTGAAAGGATTAGAAGGACTTTGCTGTGAGATTTGTCTGGCACAACTGTTATTTAAAAGTCTGTTGTATTAAAGCAGTTATGATGAACCTATAGGTATAATGGCAACCTGTACAGTCATGAGAATATTTAAGTGACCAATAAACTGAAAGTTAATTCATACTGTATGTTGTTCATGGCATATTGATGCTCTCGAGCCACTTGACCCTGTTATGACTGTGCAAAAAAATATATAAATATGAATTATGAAAAGGATATATACATTGTCCAGCTAATTATGCATCTAATATCTTTCAAAATATCTGTAAATTGTCTGGCAAAACAATTCTGTCTCACTGTGTAGTAATAATAAGTCATGGGTGTGTCGAACATCACCTCTCATTAATCTTAATTAATCTAACTTGTCATATTCAGTATCTTAGCTTGTTAAGTAATGAATGAAAACAGCTCATCATTCAAATCACCATTTAACTGGACAGAAAGTAGAACTATCACTTTTCATAGACATTGATTACATCTTCAGTTCAAGAGATTGCACCTTATCCTCATAGGGGTGGAGTTGTTGGCCTCTAAAGTTCTAATTAAAGTGTAACCATGTAACTTTCTGGAGGTGGCGTATCACCTGCATTATTACATGGACATGGACTCCAAACTTTGAAATATTCTCCATGGAGATACATACATTTTATGTCATACTGTGGGATACTATAACCAAAGGAACATAATTTTCATGAAAACAAGCAGGAGGACAAATGTTTTTCTACATTTTTACAATAAAAAACATCCAAAATGAAAAACAAAAACAAAAAAAACATGCTTTTGTTTTAGTACACATTTGGAGGAAAAGGTACACAGTGGGTGTTTAAGAAAGGACATATTGTTTTAGTATGACATGTCTCTTTGATTATGTTGGAAATATTACTCTGAAATACTGTTTATAATGCATTCCACATTTTTGGCATCTATGTTCTTATGAGGAACATATATTTCAAGACTATATTAATTAATTTGTGGTTTCTATTGGATTCGCTTGTCCATCAGAAGGCTCTCATAGACACCATGGAAATATAGGGTTGACACTTTTTTTTTAAAATAGAGTCACTGTCAAATGAGCTGACAGCCAGAACTTGATGTGACTAACCATTTCCAGCAACAGTCAATACCCCCTGAGTGAGTGAATGACACCAATGGGAAATGGCACCACATTTTTCTGGAAAGTAGTCATTTTTCGGGTACGTTAAGAACTGCATTTGCTTTAATAAAGGGGAAAGCATGCTTTAAAGTTGCTGGAGAAAATAAACATCTGATATGGATTGTCATCATGGGGAATATCTCATGTGTGGCTGAAAATAACTAATCTATTAAAAGCATTTTAAATTAACCTAATAAGCTTTTTGTGAAATTGATTTGGCAAATAAATCGGATTATGTGTCTGGAACTCAAACTTTCAGCTGCCTCCTTTGGATTAACATTGACTTTTACCCCAGATCTTCTTTTTTTCTTCTATTTTCATGGTCTCTCATCCCTCATTCTTCAACCCCTAGTGCTGTCCCAAGTCTGTTAGTAACTAATATTCTTGGGGGGTGCTCAATTTGGACCTGGTCTTACCCCCTGCACTCACATCTGTTTGCTACCACAAAAACACACACACTTTTCCCTTTAGAGACCCCCCACTGCTGCTGCAAATCATAAGGATCAGTGACATTACAACATTCTTATACTGAAAAGTGATTATAATAATATATTCTTCTATCCCTGAGAGCACACTAAACACTGTCATCAGGGTGTAATTTTTGAAAAAGCTATTCACACCTTGACATTGTGTTAAAGAGAGCTGTGAAAAATGAAATTGCTAAAACTGATCTAGTCTGTGCAGCTACCGAACAGGTTTTTCATCGTACTACATGGTTTTAAGGTGTATAGTCTGATTGCCCTTTTATGCAGGCAAGTAATGACCTAGACTTAGACAAATTTTGATGAACCACAAGGGAAATTATTTGGACACAGTGGCTCACATGGCACAATATATTATAATAACAAAGGGAAACAATATAAACAGTAATAATAAATTCTAAATAAGTAGTAAAGATATCCAGAAGTAAAAAATTAAATGAAATAGATATTAGTAATAGCAATATACAAGAGGTATACAATAGTTTATTTAGGCTAGCAATGTTTGGGGTAGGTTATTAGGCCTAGATCCCTTTTAAAGGCATTTTGTTCTGTATTAAATCAAAATGTCTAGTTCAATTTATGTTGTCAGCTGACATGGCAGCTGTTATACTGTTATGCACATTTTAACACACCACATAATCTGGTCATTTACAAGACATATGCCCTCTTGTTAACATTGCCAGAAAAGACATGCGTGAAAATGTCTTTTTCTGAACCAAAGTACCTTTATGTTTTACGTTATCTACAACATTTTAGAAAGCACCTGACCCAATAATTGCTTATACTTTATTTGACACAAATAGAGTGTTGAAGTACGCATGAATTGAACATTTAACTTGTGTGTAAAAGTGGCTAGATTATCTGCTTAAATACACAGATGTTTTTGCAATAACTCACTCTAAATACTAAATTAGCTGGATTTGTCTTGCCATAATATGGCATATATTCAACATTCACTTCATCACTTATATATTGTGAATTATAGTTTGAATATATTAATCTCTTGGGAAAACACACGGAAAGTGTGACAGTGAGAAGAGAAATCCGTGTGTGCCAGACATAACTCCGATCCATCATGATCCCGGTTTAAACCCAAGTCCAGATCTCAGACCCTGGGCATAAATCTGATGGTCTGTGGATCGGAAAAGAAAACTACAAAGTCTGTGAACCAAAGAGCCATGCTGTGCTTGAGTGTCTGTTTAAAAATGACCAAAGACATTCATAAGGATCAATGCTATCCTTGTTCAGTATTGGTATTTCTTTATGCTATATTACTGCAACATCTGGTTCTGTTCAATCCTGATGTGCAGTACCACAGTGACTGCTGTTTTTACTGATAGATTGTATTGTTTTGATCAAATGATGAAACATTTGTCAGCACATTATCTCATAAGTCTTGTGAACTAAAAAAGCATTCAAAAGCAAGCATCAATCTGAAACATGTTATTATTTGCCAAAGAAATTGTGATATCAGATGGAGATTGGTGAAACATACATTTTGTAAGACAATCTCAAAAGAAAGGAATACTGTTTGCCACTACTAATTGTTGCTATAGTTACAGTTATAGATAAAACAAACACAACATGTAACTGTACGGTATAAAATATAGAAGAAGAAGACGACGACAACATGCTTTATTTATCCCCGTAGGGAAATTATTTCTCTGCATTTGACCCATCCTTCTGGAGCAGTGGGCAGCTCATCTTTCAGGCGCCCAGGGACCCATCTCCATGATCTTATTGCTAGGTTTGGTCAGGACCTCAGCTGGAGGATTTTACCTGGAGCATGTTACACAGAAAATAATAATTTTGCATTTGTCTTACAACTTTTCTTGACATTGACAAGACCCCTTTTTCATGAATGTATGTATTGAGTTATGTTACACCCCTCTTTGTATATTTTAATGTCTACATTCTACTCTATTTTTTGTTAAATGTATAGCTGCTTTGGGGCTAATTACTAGATTTGATAAATGAGAAGAATTAAATCAAAACAATGCATTAATCTACTATAATTTTGCTGCTACTGACATAATACAGATCTCCATTGAATCATTAGACATCTTTCTTGGCATCCATACATTATTCTTTTCTCAAGCGTATCCATGCAAACGCTATCATCATTTACAGTGCTATTATACAAGCTGTTGCTCATTTGAAATATTTCCAAAGAGGCCATAAATGTCCATTTTATTATGCAAAGTTACTGTCCGCTGCTTGCATCACTGACATTTGTGACTCAAAGTGGCATTAAGTCTTGCTGTTTTAAAATGAGCTACTTGTCACAATCCACTTTTACCATCGCTACTATACTTTCAAATCCATTTATAACACTGTATTTCCCTTTAACCTACTTCTATACAGGCTCTGCTCCCTCCTCCATGAACTCCGGCTCCTTCGTCATGTCTGCCATATGCTGCATATGTTTCTGGGACCTTAGCCAAAGTTGAGTCAGGGAATTACACTGAGAGTTCTCCATTTGCCAAGAAATACAGCGTTGTGTGTTTCTTTAGATTCAGACACTTGTCAAGTTTTCTGTTGGGAGAGAAGAGGAATCTGCTGGTGATGTAATGCAGTGGTATTCCCCATGTACTGCGACACAGGTTTGAAGGCATGGTTTACAAAGAGGAGGGGAAATGCAGTTATTCATAGGCATAAAAGTGTCCCAATGGTAGGGCAGAGGACTTTAATGAACTCAGTTCAAAGTATTTGTTTATGACTTGAAATATATCCTTCTCTCTATATGTGTTCTTATATAATGTTCCTATATATTCTTGGTCTAAATCCATTCTTTTCTGCAGTGATTTAGAAAACACCCTGGCCAGTACAGTGTTCTTCTTTATGAAACAAATGCATTAAAAAGAAAACCTATAGTATCTATGAAAGGCACCGGTGTTTTATAATAGCAGAAATGTTGTAATTGGCCATTTTGGCACCCAAGAGGGTCTGAAATGTGTGCAATATAATGAGGTTTCAAACTTCAGGGTATTCCAAGTTTAAATGTTTTAATCAGAAGATGGAGATAAATTAGACTACATGAAGGAACACATTTTGTGGTAACAATTAAAATGTCTTCTAAACAATTAAGTGGATTGCAGTTTCCCACTGTATTATAAGCAAGACAAATCTGGTAAAAGTAAGGGTAAAGTAACTAATATGATCCATCAGTATTCATGTCAGTGTAACCCAGTGCTTCTCAAATAGTGGGGCGGGCCAGGGGGGCCACGTGTGACCCTGGGAAACATGCTTTTTTGCCATACTGTACAAGAACTAAGTGTAATTGCACATCAACAACAGTAGTTGGCAGTATATACAGAACCGACTCACCATCAGCAGAACATCCTCTGTCACAGAAAAAACACGTATATTCCACTGAGTCGTGTCCTTTAGTCCGACAGAAGCTGACGCATCAGCAGCACACGGAGAGAGCGTTTTTTTGTTGTTGTTGTTTTTGCGCTTTTAAAACCACATGGCTTATTTGCACAAACTAAGTTTCGTTTCTGTAAAACGTAAACAAATGTCTGCAAATCTGCATTAAAAACACATTAATATTTGATTCCTCAGTGGAAAAAGACAGTGCAGTCTTTGTTGTAAGTTTCTTTCTTTTTTGTTTTTAATGTTATAAAGGATACAATGTTATGCAGAGGTGTACTAATAGCAATTTTCTAGACAAATAATACTATTAATAGTCGCGCGCAGGGAGGGGGCCGTGAAATTTTTTCTTCTTCCTAGGGGGGGCGTCACAGAAAATAATTGAGAAGCACTGGTGTAACCTAATCTCCAACCCCAATCCCAAAATGACACATCATTGTTTTAGTGTTTCTGTTGTATTCATCTTGGATACAAGGTTAAAAGAACTGTTTGTATTCATAGTGTACTTTATAAAAGATTCAGACAGCTGCACAGTTGGTTGTAATACTGATACTCCAAACTTCTGCTGGAGAAAATGTGTCCGGTCCAAAGATTTAGCTAATGAACTATAAAGTCTTGAAGAAAATAAATCAGGTTTTAGCTAATTATTGTTGTAATTCTACCCTTTTTGCTCATCTTTTGAGGTCTGCTAACCTTGGCTTGGATAGTCAAGAGAGAGGGACTTCCTCCAGACTGTATTATGCAGCAATGATTGGTCTGAATAGTTTGTTTCAGTGATTCATTTTGAGATTTGTTTGCATAAGTGAGCCTTGCATGAATTTCACTTTAGTAATCATCTTAGGTAACAGATGAATTTCCAAGACCTCACAATTCGTTGGAATGCAAAACTGACGTAGAAAGATCAACTGTCTGACTTATAAGACTGTTCAAAGGTTATGTAAATTGGTATTTCATTAAGAAACCTGTGAAGTTGACAAGCATAGAGGTATTTTATCATCTCACTTCGGAGTTCATGAGAGGAGCTTGTGTGTGAACCAGTGTCCTGCTGGCTGCTACTGTTCATTGTCAAAGGTTAAACTTGAATCATCCCGCTCAAGCCTCCTGTGCATGTGAACCCTTCAGTGGCTGGATGACCTTCATGTAATGGGATAGAATGTATTTTTGAACTTATCTTTGCTTTTGTATAGTGATACAGTGGTCCAGTGTGTTGGAGAAGGTCTATAAGGTCATAAAACCTCAGGAACAGGTAAAGTGTCCTTGAAGTCATTTACAAAACCATAAGACTTCTCAAATGGACTCTACTGAGCAGAAAACCACATGATGTGAGTGAAGAAATGCTTGATTACATAACAAAACAAAAATCCCTAATGTTGAGGTATTCTTCACAAAAATCATTCATCTGAGGTTGATGGAATGACATTTTTCACTTAAATGTGTGCTGCACAGCTTTTTATTATATTATAACTTTTTATTATATTAGAAAAAAAGACACCGATAGCACAAATGGATAGTGTTCATAATGATGAAGTAAAGAAAATAAAGGTTTACCAGTAAAAAATGTCACTGCAGTAACCATCTTATAGCAGCTGACAAATTGAAAGTTGACCAATTGAATTTCTCCTTTTGCCATGGATTCTACCTGAATGACTGAGGGATTCTACACACATACAAAAAACTAATGTTCAGAGGCTGCACAGATGGATGATTTTTACGTCAGGTAAATTGATTCAGAGTAAACCATCCTGTGACACATTTGAACTTCCTCTTCTCCCTCTGTAATTTCACTCAGCTGCTCAGGGGAGACCAGTGTTGCTCAAATTGTTGTCATCTGATAACTTCCGATAACCCACATGACTAAAGGAGTTCAAATGAAAAGCCCACCGGCGATCATTTTATCTCATCACTTAAGCAGTTTATCTCAATTACTGACAACTGTTCAAGCTTGCATCCCACCTGCCTTATCATGTGGGTCCAGTAATGTCCTCCTACTGGTGAAAGCTAGAATAGCATACATCCTTGTGACTCGTGGCTTAAGTATAAACCCAAAGGAGCATTGCATCATTGTTTTGAATGTAAACAGTTGTACTTGGCCCGTTTTCCAGTGACGAATGAGATTGTTAAGTGAAGTCAACAAGTAAAGAAGGCAGCTACCCTATGAGTAAACACAGCTCAATCAGCAGCTACAGGAAGGAGACTGTAGTTTAACTATACTGGGTTGCAGACCTGATCATAACACAAGAACTCCCTCATAAAGGGACATGCATGAACAGACTCCTTTCCACAGAGCCCATTACAGCGCATTTGGACAAAATGATTTAAGTTGCATGTGAAAAAAAATGGAGACAATATTTTTTGACAAATAAAACCTGTAATTAAACAAAAACAAGACAGATCAAATTAATTCCATATAGTTGATCCCTGTATCAAAAGTTACACAGTACATCTTTACTTGTTCTTGATCTGTTGGATTTGGCAGATTTTACCTCCTTTTATCGACTTGTGTATTGTGACTGGCAGTTGCAGTGAAAAGAGACGTCATTCTCATTTTGTTAGCTAAGCACGAGTCCAGGATAAGAAACAAGATCTGTTATTGTTAAAATCAAAGAAACATCACACTGCTCTCCCTGACGACAAACAGAAACAATGGAAAAATGGTTTTACTTATCAGAATAAAGGGATTAGAATTGTTATTGAGGAAAAGGGTTTGTGAGTGTTGTACGATGTCTGCACGGTAGCAGAGTGGTTAGCGCTCTTGCTTCACAGCAAGAAGGTTCCGGGTTCGATCCCCGGGTCGCCCAGACCTTTCCGTGTGTGTTCTGTGTGGAGTTTGCATGCATGGTCTGGGTTCGATCCCCGGGTCGCCCGAGCCTTTCTGTGTGGAGTTTGCATGTTCTCCCCGTGTCTGGGTGGGTTTCCTCCGGGCACTCCGGTTTCCCCCACCAACCCAAAACATGCACCATAGGTACTCCAGCTTAGGTCCTGACCAAACCGAAGCAAGAAGATCATGGAGATGGTCCCCGGGCGCCCTAATGTGTGCTGCCCACTGCTCCTAATATATGTATATATATATAGGATGGGTTAAAATGCAGAGAAGAATTTCTCCAGTGTGAGATCAATAAAGTTCACTTCTTCACTTCTTCTTCTTCTTCTGTGGTTAGCATTAATGCTGGTCAATATTCTGAAGATTTGGTGCTCTTTGATGGATATTTACTCATAAATTAATTGGATGGTTGGATTGCATTTTAAAACACAGTAATCAACTAGGGGCTTAAACAGAATGGCCCATGTGCCCTATTTTTAACGTTGATGATGATGATTATTATTATTATTATGTTCTTGCTGTCCACGTGTGCTGTCACTGTTAGTATTAAAAACTGAGGCATAGTAGTACTGCATACATCTTAAGTTTTGGCAGCATAGCACTATATCTCTCATATAAATATGTAAGAATAAAATCATTGTTTAAAGAACACATTATGCATTCTTATGGCTTTGATTCCTAACCCTGCACAGCAAGATGGATTCTCACTATATTCACAAACTCATGATCCGACTGTAGGGTTCAAATTTGCCCAGCAGCTGGTGGTCTGTGCTTTCCTCTGAACTGGATGTTACAAAACTTTGATTTTTAGGCTTATAGGATGTTGCCATGCTTCGACCAATCAGATTCAAATTAGTCATAACATGTTCCAGATTGATGTATAGAACTCAATTCAGCCAGGTTATGTAAAACATGCTTTTGGACACCTTGAGACAAGAATTTCATACAGTGGTACCTCACCTTACGAAATTAATTCGTTCCAGAAGTGGTTTCGTAACGTGAAAAATTCGTAAGTTGAGTAGCTATTTCAATGGAAAAAGCCTGATTCGTTCCAAGGCCCCGATCCAAGTTTTTTTTTATAGTGTAACTTTTTTTATAGTGTAACATTGTGTTCTGATTGGTTTCTCAGACTGGATTTAAACTTTTCTCACATTTGTCTCTCGTTTAAACACTCAAACTTTCATAGATTTTCAACAAAATGTATTAATAATGAAGTGTGGGGGGAAGGGGGAGGGGGGAGAAGACTGCGCTCTGACATGTGTGTGATAGCGGCATGTGTGACAGCTGACCTGGCTGCCAGCAGGTCTAGACCTGGACTAAACCAGGACTAAGCCTGGACTAAACCTGGTTTCGTTTCGAGTCACAGCTGAGGTGCATGCAAGAGCTGCTCTAGACCTGCTCTAGACCTGCCCGCGTAAGGTGCTCACAGAGCGGCCTGGATAGAACCGGTCGGCCTCTTCAAGACCTCCAGGCCGGTGACCGGGACAATCCCCGGACCCATGCCCGCTTAGGGAGCTCTTAAGGCGGGCTGGCAGTGTCCCCTTGGGTCCCTGGATGTCTGGGGCTCCGTGCCTGGAGGGGCCCTGGAGAGCAGGTCTAGACCGCGGCTCTTGCATGCGAGCAGCGGCTCGCCTCAGCTGTGACTCGAAACGAAACCAGGAAATAGACCCACGCGCGGCGCTTTAATCCAACTGGTCTAGTCCTGGTCTAGTCCAGGTTTAGTCCAGGTTTAGTCCAGGTTTAGTCCTGGTTTAGTCCTGGTTTAGTCCAGGTCTAGACCTGCTGGCAGCCCCTGCGCCGGTTCAGCTGTCACACATGCCGCTATCACACGTGTCAGAGTCACGTGTCACGTGTCTTCTCCCCCCTCCTCCTCCCCCCCCACACTTCATTATTAATACATTTTGTTGAAAATCTATGAAAGTTTGAGTGTTTAAACGAGAGAGAAATGTGAGAAAAGTTTAAATCCAGTCTGACAAAAGCGTATAATGTGTGTGGCTGAGCGCGCATTATTTGAATTTTTGAGATTTCGCGTTTCGTAACTTGAATTTTCTTTCGTTATCTAGAGACCAAAATTTACCGTGAAGGCGTTTCGTAACTTGAAATTTTCGTTTGTTGGGTCATTCGTAAGGTGAGGTACCACTGTATTTGCTAACTTAAAATAATGTCTGCATTTGGAAAATAGACTTTCTGAAACTTCACCTCTGCTTCCAATGAGGCATTTAGGCTTTGGAACTCCCTCTACTCTTAGCAACAAGAATGAACTGTCACAAAGTAAACAAATGAGGCACTTGTGAAAGCTACGCTTATAAAGACATGCGTTTGTTGTGAACGCGTTTTGATCACAGACCGATTCTAATAATGGATTTAATAACTGTGTAAGAGGTTACCTGTAAGAGTTTACCTATGACACAACAAAACATTTTGAGTGCGCAGAGAAGACAACTGTGGATTAATGAGTTAATGAGCTCCAGGTATGTTTTTGATGAGGACAATATTACACGGTTAAAATTCTCAAAAAAGTGAAATTTGCATAATACATGATCTTTAACATAAATCTCTGATAACCTTTAAAATATATGGTGTCTGAAAAGTACAAAGACCTTATCTATTAGGACCTACTTCACCAGTTGTTCTCAATTTGAAGTAAACCTAGATAAAGTCCACAGGGCAATGCTGTATATAGACTGGGCAGCGGAAAGTGTTTGGGTGATCGTGTTGTTTCAGCCTTGTTAAAGCAGCAGCAGGACCAAAGCCAATCTCATCCCCTGTCGCACTTCCTCCCACAGTTTGATTGACAGTCCACAAACATCAACACTGACCCTTCTAGTCTACCAATCAGCTCAGGGACCTTCTTTTAAAGGACTGCATCGAACTGGAGTACCACCCACCCAGACAGGCAGACCCTCAGTAAACGCCTTTTGGTTGATGCTGTCAGTGAGGATTTCCTGTAGTCGTCCTCTCCTCTTTCACACCTGGACACTCAATAGTCTGATACAAGGCCAAATGGCTGTGATGGTTTTCTTTGTTTTGTACTTAAAGATGTTTATTCTACTTAGCAAAGGGACTTGGTTCATTGCAGGACGATCCATTAAACCGGCACTCAAAATCTAAATCTGCAGCAGTACAAATTAGGCCTTATTATAGTATTTTCAGAAGGCGAAGCTGTTTGAGACTTGGCTTGGTAGGTTGGCAACAGGTTTCCACTTTAGTTTATCATTGTCATTAACAGGAACAGTGATAGACCACTTATCATGATACATAATTGTTTTATTTCCTTTCACATGTTGAAAAGTAAATGCAAAAACCAAGTAACTCCAATTTCTCCAGGGGCTAGCCTTATACTTTATTTGCATTTTTGGCCCTGAACAAGAGTTGAACCCAAGCATATGCAGACAATCACTTTTGGGAGAAAAGAGGGTTTCAAACAAAAGGCTCTTTCAGATCATCTAGTTGGATCATCTGGTACATGGGGCTGTAAGGTAATAACATTTTGTTATTTTTGTTTGATCAACACATTCATGCTAACTAAAAACAACTTTAGGCGTTATGCACAGTTTTATGTTTGTTTTTCATTGCACCAACACTTTTCTACCAATGCTACGCAAAGGTGAAAAAGTCGCAACTTTCTGACTGTTTTGACAGGAGTAATTGGGAAAATGGGCCAGAGGGCATGGCTCCAACGGGGAGGCCTACAAAATTATAGTAGAATGTAAATGATGTGCTGTGAAACCAGGGGTTAGTTTTAAAGCAATACCACACCTGTAATGTAATGAGTTCAGTTAAATACAGTGTTAAATTTGAGTTTTTTTTTATGTGGTGGGCCTGATAATTCAAAGAGCTTGTGAGCAAATTCGACATATTGTGTAACTCAGGTAAAAAATATGAATTGGTTGTTGTTATGATTATACTGTATATATTGATATAAATAATTCAGGTTCTCACTGATTAATCAGCTAACTCAAAATGGATGTCCCACCGATGGACGATTGTCTTGTCCAAAGATACAACAGACAACAGCAGTTTCCACAGTAGAGCCACTACTGCCCCACTGTGGCACTTGGTATCCAGCAGCCTTGTCCACGTACTAACCAGGCCTGGTCTTGTTTAAGCCACTTTTCCTGGCACAGATTGCTTGGTTCCAGCTACTCCGTTAAAATGTTCTCTACATGATCCTTGTATTTTTTTTTTTGTTTTTGGTTTTTTTTCCATAAATTCATTTGTACTCCTAATATGGAACTTGGCTGCAAATTTGCCCCTATAACGGCAGCATCTATGAACTTCATTTGACTGGAGCCGAAAGCCATGGGTTACGTCACACTCTCTTAGTTCACTCCTTTGTACACCCTATGGTCCTGTCCCGATGAAAACAAAGCTATAGTTTCCAATATGTGACCTGTTTGTATTAATATTAGACATGGCTAATATTTGGGAATTGAAAAACTACCCAACATAAAATATCTCATCATTTTAGTCATTAAGTATATAACTGATTATTAGTTAGTCATTGTCAACCACAGCAATGAACTTGCCCCTTTGCAGACACACCCACATCTTGTAAAAGAGCCTCATGTGTCTAGGTATTCTTCACACAAGCAGCTGTAATAGCAGTACACACTGTGATACAGCTGGGAATGTGTCAGGAGCACACTTAAGGAGACAGACCATGTTAATATGTCCAATATTACGTCATCACTACCAGCATGTCACTCTCATAAGCCACAAACCATGATTGTTTTTGAAAAGCAAACATTAACAGCTGTTCTGCACGTGCAGTACAAGTTTTCCAATATGACTTAATCAAGCAGCTAATTATTGAATTTAATACAAGCTACTTTCAGTTTTTCCATTACGTTGTGCAGTTAACCTGGGTTTAGTAGCTCAGTTTTTTCTAAGAGTTTTCATGTGGTTTCTAACATGGTGGGTGGGATATGTAATCAGCATCCAGGAATGGTAACACCTTTTATACACCTATTATACAAGTAACACCCTTACACCAAAGCAGTAACAGCGTATAAGCCAGCATACTCTCAGGAATCACTTCTACACCAATCAATCTACACCAGCAATGCCATATGCATGTCTAAATTAGGTTGGAGTTCTAATTTTTCAGCTTCAGTGAAGCATGTCTTTTTAGCAAGGGGAAGACAGGAAATAAGCATGTGCTATCAACATAAACTTCCGATGCCCTTTCAAAATATATTTCCTAAAATCACTACAGTTGCGTAATAACCATGTGTTGCATCCAGGAGCTTGGGGAACGATTCATCATGGACTACGAAAGGTTTGTAGCCGTGGAGGATATATATAAAATACTTTATCATGTCAAACAGCAACTTATGAAGGAAAAGGCGCATGGTGCGCAGACACCAAAACTTATAGGTTGTATGGAGGATTTTTGTTTGATTTTTCAAATTGTCAATTGCCACATACTTCCGATTAAAAGTAAGTTAAAAATTAAATAAAAATAAAATAAAAAAGACCATGTAAACACTTAATTCCTACTGAAAATGATTATTCAGAATTAAACTTAATTCCAAATTAAGTGTGTGGTTTATTCCCATTTTAAAGCTGAATTAATTTATTCTTAGATTATTCCTGATTATGTAAACATTTATTCTGCCTAAAAATAATTTTGGTCATTCAGCGCTTGCTCGTTGGGTCACCCTTCTGACACGATGATGCAAGATGGCCCCCTGGAGCAAACGTTGGTCTTGAACTAGGGATGCACCGATCCACATTTTTTCACTTCCGATTGGATCCCAATACCTGAATTTGGATATCGGCCGATACCGATACTAAAACTGTTTGTTTTCAATATTATCATCATTATTGTTTAACTACAAATAACAGTACCCATAATGATAAAACACCTGCAATTCAACATAATAAAGAAAATACTTAAATAACCCCCATATGGTATGACTTAATTAACTAAGAGTCTTAAGAAAACAAAATAAACCCACAAATTAACATTAGTGGTTCCCCCTTTAATGTAGCCCCCTTTAGCGCACCACTATGCGCTATTTATCGCAAGACCAGGAAGTGCCCCAGTTTGGCCCCTAAACCAGAGAGCAGCACGGAGACAGTGGAAGGTCGGGAGAGCATGTGGATCCGTGCACCCTCGCACGCACTAGGGAGGGCAACAGAGTCCAGATAGCGAGGAAACAGTTTGTAAGTAGCAGTAGCAGCGAACAGTTTGCACCGGAGCCTGGCTTTGCAAACCAGGGGGAGCACTCCGCGCGCTCTCCCGTCTAAAGTGCGCTCTGGGGCCAGAGAGAGAGAGAGAGGGGGGGGGGGGCAGTCTCATTGAGATACGCCTCCGTTCAGGAAATCCATTCTACATTTTGCAGCAGGAGCAGAGCAGCCGACCAGGAATCACTTGTGGAGTCATTTCAGCAGATAATGTGTATATACAGACATGGCTCATGGATCGGAAATTTTCACAGGTTGGATCGGAATTTCCAATCCAACCTCTGCCCCATCCCTATCTTGAACCAAAACAATTATTTTGATAAGTCTGTTGGAAGAACTACAAATAATGAAAAAAGTGGATGGCAGAAAAAATAAAAAACACTAACCAAACCGAGATGAGAAAAAAGCCAGTAGCCAGCTGATTGTGTTTGCTTCCAGTAGATGTAAAGTACATTCGTGTCCCTGTCCAATCAGAAACCTTCCAGACGTTAAGCAAAGCTGATTTAACGTGTTTTCCATGTAAACCTCAAATTGGAATTATCATTTCCATGTAAACTCGAAGGAGAATAGTTTAATTCCAAACTATTTAATTTGGTACAATTAATTTGGAATCAAAAAACATCACGTAAACATTGCCAATGATACCATTATAGAGATGCAGCAACCTTGTAATTATGATGACAAAAAAAAAATGAAAATCCAACAACTGTGGATGTGGTGGGGCCAGATAAACATTAGCCAATAGACAGACAACCTGTATGACTACCGGCATGAAACAGGAAAGGAGGACACTTGTGTCCAAAAAGGAGGACAAAAGCCCTAAAGTGAGGACACCTTGTTTTGGTTTTTTTTACCTTGCAATAGAATAATATTTTTGTCTGTAGGGAACAAGGAGCAGACCACCCGGCTCATTGAGCTGAGGCGGTTCCATTTCGCAGACGCCCATGCGATCCCCGGACTGCACTCAGGGCTCAGTGAGTATGCACCGCCTCGACTGCAGGCTGAGACCACACTCCGAACCATGCTTTCGCTGAATTGGGAAACGACGAACATCGCAGAGTAGCAAGTGTAAATAATGGGTGGGGATTTATGACGATTTATGCAACGGTGGCCGACGAGGGTCCAAAAGGAGGACAAAATGTAAAAAAGGAGGACACGTGACAGACGGCCGGACAGACAGCTCTAAAACCGGACTGTCCGGATGAAATCCGGACGAATGGTCACCCTAGTTAGTTTGTCAATCAAACTCCATATGCTTCTAGCGTAACAGCCTTGCCATCACGCTGGGATTACGTGGTTTACGTACTCTCATGCATTCCACAGATGCAAGACAAGGTTTACTCGACCAACGCAGCCGTTCTTAGCGGCTTTTTCCAACTGTAGCTCCCTGCAGTTAGCACAAAGTTTGTTGCAATGGGAAACAAGAATCCACTACCAGTTAACTGCATAAGAAAGAAAAAGAGAAGGGGAAAAGGAGCACATGCGCAACATTTGAAAGAGGACAAACAGTCGCTGGATTTCTCTGTCCTTGAAAAATTCTCTATAGTCTGTAAGGGCAAGAACCACAGTCATGACTTGCAAAGCATCGTCCCTCTTGTCAACTTTTTTTTTCACCTAATTCATCCAATCAATAATTAATATGCAAGCAATATGAAACAGTTTGGTATTTAAATATGAGAATATTCAGAAATTATGTTGCAGGAGCAGCTCTGATGCCTCTGGTATAAATTGACACTTAAAAACATGTGCACATGCAGCTTTGCCTACGTTATGTGTCGCTGAAGCTCCGGGAGACAACTGCCAAGGTTGGTGGTTCAATTTCCAGTGTTGTATTGTGTAATACCTGTTACTACACAGGTGTAAAAAGGTGTAAAAAAGAAAAAAAAAAAAAGTCTAAATGTGAGAGATTGCTGAATCAACAAACTGCATATGTCCTAGCTGGTTCAGACCAGGTTAAGCAGGTAAAAAAAAAGAAAAAAAAGAATGCTACGGCAGTATTTTTGCGAGGATTCACGAGTGCCCTACACACTGTGCCTACTATACTGGAGAGCGACGGTACTGTGTCTAAGCTACTGTGAAGCATGAAAAGCTCTGAAATGTGGGGTTTTGTGTAGAAACAGCTAAGGCCAGTAAGTTAAACCTTGGATAAAAATGTACAAAGTCTGAAATCTGTCGTTCTCCAAAAACAATATTATAACTACAGTATAGCAGAGTCAGTATGCACACAATACTCATTTCCTATTAAAGCTTTCCAGGCAACAATTAATGTATTTCTTTTCTACTCCTGTGAATGAGATCTGAATGTCTGTCATACAGTTTGTATTATATCATTCATACAGTAACTAAATATGTCATTAAGGGGGTCCGTATCAGATGATCCACATTAGGGCCTGGTTAACACTAAATTGACGTATTGGTTTGAGAGCACAGAGCTCGGAAGAACATTTGTGGTCATTTGTAGCAGTTACACCATGTGAAGATTTTACACACACATGCACCCACAGTTCTGTCCAAGCTCCAGTGGTTATAGTTTGAAACAGAGCTGAAACATTTAAATAAAAAGAACATTACATTTTTCACAGAATCTGTAATAAACTTGAAAGGATGATTTTGCTGTCTTGCTTCTCTGATTTACAGGGTTTCAAGGCAGAATGTGTGCAATTAATCCAAAGGGAGGTGAAACAAAAGCACGTTTAGCAAGCCCCAAGTCTTTAAATATAACTAATATTATAACTAATAAATATATCTTACCCAGAAGCCAGTGGTTTGATCCCGATATTGTAACAATCATTGCACCATTGAAGAATATTATGCCACTGTGTGTCTTTAATAGTGTATGCTATGGAACAAAAGCAAAAAAAAGTATTGCATACACAATACTTTTGTAAATGTAGTGAGACGCGCACCTTAACCAGCGGGCCAATCACGTAGCGCCCCAAGCCTTGATGAGGGAGACTGGTTTCACCTGTTGCACTCTCTCCTCACCTCTGGCATCCAACATGGTGTAGCAGCCACTGGGACAAGAAGGCTCCGTGTTTTATATTAACTTAAACCCGCTCAATTCCCGGTCTACGGTCGTGACTTGAAGCTGCGGCACGTTGCTCCGTCCTGCCTTATTGGTGAGTGGAGACGTATTCGTTCATAAAACTGGTTACGCTGGGTCTAAACCGCTACTTCTGTAGGCAGTGTCTGTGTGCGGGCTGTCCCTGGCGGGTGCGTGTACAAGCTGTATTGGGTGAGTAATAAACCGGGATTTCATTCCTAGAATGTACTCGTTCTGAGTTCCCTTATCATGCGTTGCTCCGGCAGGCTTAGGCAGAGCAGGTGTGTCCTGCGTTCCCCCCCCTCTCGTTCCGAGCGGAGCGTCTCCTCGGTGAGTGCACGGGGCCGTGCCCATTTATTAAATCTCCCTGTTGGGTCTTAAATTTACCTTTTTTCAGGCTTTTGAGTTCCCCGCGGGCCTCCCCTGTGGGATTGGGTCATCCCCTCTGGAGCTAGCTTTCCCCCGGCGGAGTTTGTCGCTCCTCTGGGCCTGGACGCCTCCTACCTTCGTGGTGTCGGCCCCTAATGGACAGTACCATTGCCGTATTCACCGGTCGAGTTATAACTTTTTTTGGTTAATATTTTATTGTGTGTGTGTGTGAGTGAAAGGAATTGTAAACATTGTTTAAAACATTTTAATATGGAATAATAAATTTTTGTATCATTTTGTAAACTGGTGTCTTGCCTACTGCTTATGAATTACCCCCCCACTCGGTCACTACGTACTTGGCGTTGTTGGCAGGGTCGGGCTTGAATTTTATGGAGGCAAGACACCATTTTAATATACTTTTTTGTGTGTAAAATCTTGTTTTTAGCATTGACAGTGTTTTTCCTTTTTCTGTAGCAGTGTTATACATGTGAGGCAGGAGACCAGTAGTAGCAGCACACTGTTTCATGTCATTTTGATTGTGTTTTTGCATGTTATGTTTTGGTTTGCTGTGTCTATTTAGTATTTAGCTGTGTTCTTTATTGCATGTTTTGTTTTTAGACATGTACATAATGCTACTCTGTTTCTTCTAGCTCTGCCAATATTGAAAGCACCTTGCTCCAGATAAAAGTGAAACTGCATTTTTAGTAAGTTGTAGCGCGTTTTTGTAAAGTGAATATGGAGGGTCAGCTATTGGAGTTACAGGAAATGGTCATCCAGCTGAGGGCTGAGAATGAACGGCTGCGCCAAGAGCGCCTATCTGCTTCTGATGCGAGTGCAGGGACGTCCTCTGCACCCACTGCACATGGTGTTCCCTCACAGGTTACCGGGGGTGTTGACCGACTGGTTTTCATCCCACGGGATCGTAAATGCCCCATGTTTAGGGGTAAGAAAGGCATTAGTTTGGGCGAGTGGTTAGAGGAAGCAGAAGCATGCATGCGGGCCAGACATTTATCTTTAACTGACCAAGCATTTTTTTCTTTTTGACCATTTGGAAGGGGAGGCTCGCGAGGAAATTAAATTTAGATCTGTAGAAGAGCGACATGACCCAACTAGGATCATTGCGATCTTACAGGAGCTTTATGGATGTGCAGAGTCCTATGTTGCCCTGCAGGAGGCGTTTTTTCTCGGCGACAGCAGGAGGGGGAGACTTTGCTTGAATACTCCCTTGCTTTGAAGTCTTTGATGGAAAGGGTGAAACGGCGCGCTCCAGATAATGTTCCAAATTCTGAAATATTGTTGCGTGATCAATTTGTGGAGCAGGTTTTAGACTGCGCGCTTCGTCGAGAATTAAAACAGTTTGTCCGTCGCACGCCTACAGCTACGTTGTTGGATGTCAGAGGTGAAGCAATGAGATGGGAGCGTGAGGGGTTGCCATCGGGTGTGCGTGGCCGGAGTAATTCTGTCCCTTCAGCCTTGGGTTTTCAATGCATGGTGCAGGGTGGCCGCCAGCGGTTGGATCCGCCGGCCTCTGAGGTTAGTGAGATGAAGGAGCTGCTACGACGTCAGCAGGAACAATTGGACAAACTGACGCAGAGCATCACAAGGCTACAGACTACTCACTCGCGCCACCGTCCCCAGAATTTACGCAGCCGCTCCCCTCGTCCAGGTCCAATAATTTGTAACCGTTGCCAACAGCCTGGACACATCGCTCGGCATTGTGATGGACCACGTGTTTCACATCCTCCGTTAGTGCATAATGATGTTCATCCACCACAGTCGTCGGAAAACTAATGCCCACCATGCTGCCGAGCCACAGCTCAGGTGGGGCATCCACTGGCTCCGAAGACGCAAGGATTATGTTGGAAGACGTTCCGAAGTTGATTTCCATGTGTCCCCACCTTGACGTAGGTATGGGTGGCGCCCCTGTACCTTGTCTTGTAGACACTGGATCTATGGTTTCTACAATTACGGAAAGTTTCTTTCGCACACATTTTGAACCCTGGGGTGATGAACGCCTTAAAGCCTGTCATTGGTTAGAGCTTAAAGCTGCCAATGGGTTAACTATCCCTTATATTGGGTATCTTGAACTTGACGTTGTTCTTTGTGGGAAGTTGATGCCTCAATGCGGTGTTTTGGTGGTGAAGGATCCACCGGGGCGGATTGCATCTCAAGTCCCCGGTGTCCTAGGAATGAACATCATTAGTAAATGTTACCGGGAGCTGTTTGGTCAGTATGGACCTACCTTGTTTGGAGAAACGTTGGTGTCGTTTCCAGCGCCCTTAGCTGACGCTTTGCAGAAATGTCATGTAGCTAGCATCAGGCCAGTTTTAAACAACTTGGGGAAAGCAAGGGTTCGAGGAAAGAAGGCTTGTCGTATACCTGGAGGAGCAATGAAGATTGTAACGGCGACATGCTCAGAATATTTTTCTGAGGGGACCGTGCTATTTGAGCCACCGGAATCTGGCTTACCGGCGGGTCTTCTGGCGTCTCCCGCCTTGGTCCGCGTTATTCGGGGAACTGTTTATATCCCCGTGGTGAACGTTGGGGTTACTGAGGTGCTTCTCTATTCTCGTACTGTTATTGGCACTCTGGATGATGTCAGAGTTGTCAGCCTGCCCACCGGTGTTGAAGTTTCATCTATTTCTGCCCAAGTGGCGGGACACACTGGTTCCTCAGTCCTCGGTCAGAGTGAGTCGATTGACTTTTCACATTTGTCTTCTGATGACCGCAATGCGGCTTTTTCTCTGCTTCAGAAGCATGCGTCTGTCTTCTCCGCTAATGAACAAGACCTCGGCTGTACGAATCTCATCTCTCATGACATCCCGTTGCTCGATGACATTCCCATTCGGCAAAGGCATCGCCGTATTCCACCTTCTGAATATGAGGTTGTGAAAGAGCACATCAACCAGCTGTTGGAAACCAAGGTCATAAGGGAGAGTTCGAGCCCCTATGCTTCACCAATAGTGCTTGTCCGCAAAAAGGACGGGAGCTTACGGCTTTGTGTAGATTACAGACAACTAAATTCCAAGACGAGGAAGGACGCATTTCCACTCCCACGGATAGAAGAAACATTGGATTCTTTGTCGGGTGCTTGTTGGTTCTCCACAATGGACCTTGCAAGTGGGTACAATCAAGTGCCAGTCACTGAAGGAGATAAGCCTAAAACTGCCTTTTGTACCCCCTTCGGTTTGTTCGAATGGAACCGAATGCCGTTTGGTCTTTGTAACGCTCCCAGCACTTTTCAGAGGCTGATGCAGCGGATTTTTGGAAGTCAGCAGGGCCAATCGTTACTTTTATATCTGGACGATATCGTGGTCTTCTCTTCTGACACCCGCCAGCACCTGGAAAGGTTGGATGGAGTGTTAAGCAGGCTGCATTTGGAAGGTCTTAAAGTCAAGCTTTCAAAGTGCAATTTCTTCAAGCAGGAAGTCAATTACTTGGGTCATGTAATCTCTGATCGTGGTGTGTCTTGTGACCCTGAAAAGGTCAGAGCAGTGGCTGAATGGCCGGTTCCCACCACGGTTTCCGAACTTCGATCCTTCATCGGATTTGCAAGTTACTATCGACGTTTCGTGGAAGGGTTTGCGAGGCTAGCTGCGCCCTTACATCGGAAGGTGGCTGAACTATCAGGCAAGTCCAAGAGAACTAAAAATCGTGATATTGAGGACGGGGACCAGGAATGCCAGGAACACTTCGAGATCTTGAAGATGAAGCTTATAAGGGCACCTGTACTGGCATATGCAGACTTCACTTTGCCATTCATCCTTGAGGTGGATGCAAGCTTTTGTGGCCTGGGAGCAGTGCTCTCTCAGGAGCAAGAGGGAAAAGTGCGTCCCATTGCCTATGCAAGTAGAGGGTTGCGAAGAACTGAACGAAACATGTCAAATTATAGTTCGATGAAGCTTGAACTTCTTGCTTTGAAGTGGGCAATCAGTGAAAAATTTCGAGAGTATCTTCTTGGCCACAAGTGTGTGGTATATACAGACAACAACCCGTTGAGCCACTTGTTGACTGCCAAATTGGGAGCTGTCGAACAGCGCTGGGCTGCGCAACTCGCATCTTTTGACTTCGAACTGCGCTATCGGTCTGGGAAAAGTAATGTTAATGCAGACGCCCTGTCACGCCAGAAAGACCTTAACCCAGAGGACATGGCTGCTTTGGGCCCCGGGTCAATGGTGCCAGTTTCTTTACAGCAGGCGGCACCTTTGCAGATGGTCGAGGTGACTCAGACTGTGGTGTTTGCTTTGCCTAGTCATTCCCCAAGCGACGTTAAGGCCCTTCAGGACGCAGATCCTGTTATTCAGGAGGTAGCAACTTTTTGGAGACAACGCCGACTGCCAACTGCAGAGGAGAAGAAGAACTGCTCGGCTGCTGCTTTGGTTTTATTCCGGCAGTGGGACCGCTTAGTTGAAAGAAATGAATTGTTGTATCGTAAGATCTACCGCCCTGAGGGTGGCGAGGCCGTGTTTCAGTTGCTCCTACCCTCGGCTATGATTGAGGAGGTGTTAACTCACTTGCATCAAGATCATGGACATCAAGGGGTCGCGAGAACACTTGCACTCCTGCGCTCACGATGTTATTGGCCAGGGATGTCAAAGGTTGTCAGTGATTGGTGTAGGCAGTGCGAACGTTGCCAGATCGCGAAGGATGCTCGTCCAGCTGCTCGCGCTTCCATGGGCCATTTGTTGGCCTCCCGACCTAATGAGATGCTTGCACTTGATTTCACTTTGTTGGAGCCCTCGCAACAAGGGTTTGAGGACGTGCTTGTCATTACTGATGTTTTCAGTAAGTATACACTGGCCTTGCCGACAAGGGACCAGCGCGCTTCGACAGTGGCAGAGATTCTGGTCTCTGACTGGTTTTCTAAGTTTGGTGTCCCCTCCCGAATTCATTCAGATCAGGGACGCTGTTTTGAGAGCCTGTTGTTGCGACAATTGTGTCATCTTTATGGGATCTCCAAATCTAGAACAACGCCGTACCATCCATCCGGCAATGGGCAGTGCGAGCGATTTAATCGCACCCTGCATGACTTACTTCGCACGTTGCCTGTGTCTAGGAAACGTGACTGGAGTTCCTGTTTGCCACAAATCTTGTATGCCTACAACACCACCCCCCACCAGTCTACTGGCGAATCTCCCTTCTATTTGATGTTTGGTCGAGAACCAAAGCTGCCAGTTGACTTTTTGTTGGGCCAGGCTGAGGACCCTCTTGATGGCGACCCCCATGAATGGATTATGGAGCACCAAACCCGCCTAAAATTGGCGTTTGAGGGGGCGAAGGAACGGTTGAGACATGCTGCTGAACGCCGGAAGGTTCTGCATGACCAACAGGTGCATGATAAGCCCCTGGAGGAAGGAGAAACTGTTTTGGTGCGCAACACTGGTTTGCGAGGTCGCTGCAAAACCCATGACCGGTGGTCATCAGTCTTGCACATTGTTTTGCAAGCGCCAAGGGACGGCGGGGCTGTATACACCATCGCTCCACTGAATGACCAGGCGAAGGTGAAGCGGGTCCATCGCTCTTTAGTAAAGGCGTGGATTGGTGTGACCCCTTTGGAGGCTAACCCGAGTGGTGTTCCCCCTGTAGTTGGGAACAATCGTTCGCTTAGCGGATCATCTGGTGAGGACTTGTGGTACATTGAACCTGGACAACCAGTTGCATTAGAGCCAGAGCTTGGCATGTTCAGTGGGTCCAGTAGGTTGAATCCTACCCAGTTACAGCCTCAGTTGGAAAGGTCTGACGCTGCTGCCACTGGCCTTCTGACAGCTTCAGAGCCACCTTCATCTCCTGCGCTAGCCGATGGCCCACGGAGGTCGGCGCGTTCCACCGCTGGTTGCCACCCTAATCCTCACAATTTGCCTCGTTCTGTATTGGACAACCAAATTTGGGAGTCGGCCATTTGGTCTAAGACAGTCGATCGTCGGGTCGACGATCCAACTGGGGGGGGCAGAATGTAGTGAGACGCGCACCTTAACCAGCGGGCCAATCACGTAGCGCCCCAAGCCTTGATGAGGGAGACTGGTTTCACCTGTTGCACTCTCTCCTCACCTCTGGCATCCAACATGGTGTAGCAGCCACTGGGACAAGAAGGCTCCGTGTTTTATATTAACTTAAACCCGCTCAATTCCCGGTCTACGGTCGTGACTTGAAGCTGCGGCACGTTGCTCCGTCCTGCCTTATTGGTGAGTGGAGACGTATTCGTTCATAAAACTGGTTACGCTGGGTCTAAACCGCTACTTCTGTAGGCAGTGTCTGTGTGCGGGCTGTCCCTGGCGGGTGCGTGTACAAGCTGTATTGGGTGAGTAATAAACCGGGATTTCATTCCTAGAATGTACTCGTTCTGAGTTCCCTTATCATGCGTTGCTCCGGCAGGCTTAGGCAGAGCAGGTGTGTCCTGCGTTCCACCCCCCTCTCGTTCCGAGCGGAGCGTCTCCTCGGTGAGTGCACGGGGCCGTGCCCATTTATTAAATCTCCCTGTTGGGTCTTAAATTTACCTTTTTTCAGGCTTTTGAGTTCCCCGCGGGCCTCCCCTGTGGGATTGGGTCATCCCCTCTGGAGCTAGCTTTCCCCCGGCGGAGTTTGTCGCTCCTCTGGGCCTGGACGCCTCCTACCTTCGTGGTGTCGGCCCCTAATGGACAGTACCATTGCCGTATTCACCGGTCGAGTTATAACTTTTTTTGGTTAATATTTTATTGTGTGTGTGTGTGAGTGAAAGGAATTGTAAACATTGTTTAAAACATTTTAATATGGAATAATAAATTTTTGTATCATTTTGTAAACTGGTGTCTTGCCTACTGCTTATGAATTACCCCCCCACTCGGTCACTACATAAATATCAAAATTAAATCTGCATTTTACATTATGCTAAATATCTGTCTGACATACAAACAGACAATTCACGATTTATTTGCAATTACAAACACAAGGACACGATAAACAAGCTGTCTCCACATGTGCTCATTTGACTATTATAACAATACAAAACAATACAAAGGCATTGGCAGTGTGTGAATAACACTATAAGGAGCCATACACTCTTGCGCCATCTCAGCTCCCCTCACACACATCGGGCTGGGCCGGGGTTAGTCACTGTGGGTGGGATGATTTCTGCGACAGGCCTCCTCCATCAAACCAGGCAGTCAAGATTACAGTCTGAGAACATCAGGCTGTTGATTTGCTGAACGGAGCAAGGAGGTCACCTAGGGACAATTCCAGGAACCCTGATGTGAAAAAGTTTCTGTCTATTTGTGTGTGTTTGGTTGAGTGTTGTGTGACAAAGAAGGCATATTTAAGTAACAAAACAAAAAAAGTATATTTTCAGGTATCACTGCTGTGGAATTTAGCCTGATTTGTCTACTGCTTTAATTTAAAACCAACCCCAACAGTGACTAAAGTGCACACCAATTACAATATGGGTGAACTTAAATGGCAATAAAAATAAAGAATCAAGATAAATACATTAAACAACTAACTCTTGATTAAAAGCCAAATAGGAAAAAGTATGTTTTCAAATGGCACAAATAAAGGTAAACCATTCAATTGTGGAAGAGCAACTCTTTTAATTTCATACTGAATAATGAGATTGAACATCTACTTACTCTCTTAAAGACATTTTCCCATTTTTCATTTTTTGATTTACCTCTGTTTTCATTCTGAAATGGGTGGGAGAGAGAGGAAAGGGTTTGCGTCCGGTGTTTATGGGCAAATGTACACACTTTGGTTTAGACCTGGTAAACATTATACACATACAAGAACGGCTGTTTTTATTTCAAACCAGTAAATTTACCAAGGCAACCACAGATGGCGTATGGTGAGACCACAGGACCAAAGCATATGTTTTTGATTTCACATCATCTGGTTGTTGCAAGTGTTCCTGTTTTGTTTGGGTAAAATGGAAACTAGTGATTCTATTTTCTATCTTTGTGTGGTATAAATTAGCCCTTGTAGTGTTGAATAAAAATGTGCTCTCACAATAAATAAAAAAAACATAACATTCTGCCCCTCTTTGAATAAACACTTTTAGACAAGGTAGGTAGACTTACTATTCTGGTATTCTTATTGTTTAATTGATTAAGTGGTGGTGATAAAAATAAGCTTCTTCATCACAGATGATGATTTTTTTTTTTTTTTTTTACACAAAACACAATGTTTAACTTTGGTTAAGACTATTTCCAGTGCTATACAATTCTAGAGGTCTGTATTTGTATAAAAACATGAGAGGACTGACTGGAAGCTATTTTCTTTGAGTGATAAATTCAAAACTCACACAAAGTTTTCAAAACATAGAAAACTGTGAAAGCAAACAGTCATGCAACAACACAATAAATGTGAGTTTAAGAGAAAATACTAATATTGGAGTAGCTATTTTTTATACTTCCATGTTCTTCTTGGATTGCACATGTATTCTGTGTAATACATTGTATGCTGGTACTATAATATTCCACCTACAGCCACAGCACTAGCACCCTCCTCAGCTCTTGACCATAAATCATCAAAAATCAGAAAAAAAACACAACTCTCTGGGCATATCATCTTTACCAATCACTTACACAAACACATGAGTAATAGGGATTCATAAATGATAAATAAAAATGTGTCATGACCATACATGACCTTACTACAATGTATGTCTACACAGTAAATCATCTACAACACACTGTTGGAGGGATTTTAAGTAGATCACTTAGTAGGCCCTGTATCTGTATCCTACATAAAGTAAGCAAAAAATCTATTTTAGATCTTTGGCAGCTTCAGGTGTGAATCAGTAATTTGATGCATTTTGTACACCTCTGAGGATGCCAAAATCAAATAGAAATAAATACTGATTTTGACTGTAATTGTGAGAAAATTTGCCTGTGTCCGGAGTTTTTCCTAGAGTTATCTGTGGTCAGTCTCAATGCCAGACCTTGACATGTGTTGGCCAGACAGTACAGGCAGTGGAAGCAGTGCACCACACCCTGCAACACCCTGTGTCGATGAACCCACCTCATTCATGAGAGGGCTTTAGTGAATAAATCTGAATTCACTTTTAGGCTTTTGGACAATAAAAACAAATAACACAGAAACAAAGAAGTGTGGGATTTTTGTGCTTACCATTTGCTCTTGTCTGCGCTCTGTAAAGTTATTAAGCATGCACAATGCTATGGGACAGGGGTTCTTCGGTTTTCCCTCTGCATCAGAGGTAGCCTCCTCTGGCAGACTGGCAGATGTAGGTTAAGATGACAGCACTTCACAACACACAGGTTTTTGGGAAGGTCAGAGCGAGGGCAGAGGAGGTGGGGTGGGTCTGTTTTCACTGGCAGGAAAATACCAAAGGTTACATCTGGAGCCTTTCCTTCACAATATAGCAATAGCTTCCATCAGCTCACCCACCTTTCATCTCAGAAATATAACTGCACAAAACAAATTTGAACTCAAAATAATCCCTCATTTTACAAACTACAGTTATTTTCAGTTGTTAACAATATTAGTTTTCTCTGTCCTCAGTCTGTGTCTAACCAGACTGACCATAAGTGACACATATTCATTCATAACGCTTTATGTTAGTGAATGTGAATTGAATAATACTTGCTGTGGTAGTGGAGTGATTTTCATATTATTATCCAAGAGAAAAATTATAATTTGCTGGACCACTTTGCATTTGTTTGACCTTGAGATGCGAAAACTCACTCACTCTGCACCAAATCACCTCTAACCCCGCACAAATGTTTGGGAAATATGTGTATGGGGGCAGTGTTATGAAAATTTAAAGGTGCACTGCACTCAGGGCCTATTCCTGGACCCAGCTCCAGCGTGTCCAGTGCGAGGCGGCAGGAGCTCATTGTGCTGATAAGAGGAGCATCAGATAAAGCTTGTGTTTGGTTTGGCCCGAGGGCTGCAGGGAGCGCGGCTGCTGCTAAAATAAGGTCAGCACAGAAGAGCCGGAAGATAAATGTTTGTGAGAATCTGACTAAAGCTGAGGATCTCCAGAGTGGACAGCCAGGATGAGGTCAGTGGTTTAGTAGCTGTAGAAGTATAGTTGAATCATGATTTATGTACTTCAAAGATGAGTGGCAAATAGTATGGTGTAAAAAAATAGGTAGTGGTCATAGTAGTAGACGTTGTTGTAGTAGCAGATTTTGTAGATTAATAATAATAATAATAATAATAATAATAAATTATAATGCATCAGTTTTATATAGTGCTTTTTTGGATACTCAAAGACGCTTTACAGATCATTATTCATTCACTCCACATTCGGTGGTGGTAAATTACTATTGTAGCCACAGCTGCTCTGGGGCAGACTGATGGAAGCAAGCCTG
The DNA here is from genome assembly GCA_036785185.1 of Paratrypauchen microcephalus. Classification (NCBI taxonomy): domain Eukaryota; kingdom Metazoa; phylum Chordata; class Actinopteri; order Gobiiformes; family Gobiidae; genus Paratrypauchen; species Paratrypauchen microcephalus. The sequence continues at coordinate 16,819,352 of JAVJIX010000002.1, read as the reverse complement.
CCAATTTGCGACATCGGCCCCTCCGACCACCACCATCACTCACACACACCCCACTTTCAATATGGGTGAAGTGTCTGGTGTTTTGTAACTGGGGCCCCACTGAGTGTGTGCACATGGTAGGATCGGATTAGATTTCTCCAAATCCGATCCCGTTACTCGGCGGCCAATGTTCCCCCTAATGTTTTATGTGTCTGAGCAAACGCACTAACTCCCTGAGCGCTCCTTGGACTCCTGTGCGCGACATCCGACATGCACCCCCGCTACACGCTGTTGCGAAAGAGCTGCGCGTGCTCGCGGCTTGCGCGTGCTCGTGGCTTACACCGGTAGAAGTTTAATACGAGACACATACTTTTGTTTCTGAATACGGGACGATTCCCCCGTATTCAGATGACCCCGCAGCTGAAAAAAAGCGGAACTCTTTCATCTCTGCGCTGCATGGGTTTTCTTGTGCGCTGAGAATGTGCGAGCAGTGCGCAATTGCACAGGCGCGCAGCTTAGAGGGAACGTTGCTCGGCGGGTGGTCTGTCGTCCAATCCGAGTGCACATGAAACTCGTGCAATTGGATAATGGTCAGCGACCTGGCTGGCTCCGCTACGCTATGTGGCCTGTAGTCCAGCTACTTCCGGGTGATGGCTACTCAATAAAAACACAACAAACTATGTGGCGGTATACAAAGATGGCGCTAGAGGAGTTTGACGGAGCAGCATTGGTGTACATGTTGTGCATTCTTTCTTTGCAGCCATGATTTCATCTGACTTTTCCGGCCACAATCGCTACTTATGACGGCGTCGACGCCTCCTGCCACTTCCGGGTGAAATCCCTGGTGAAAATTCCCGCACATGCACAGTACGCCAATCCGATCCGATATCGTGCACAAGGCGGCACCAAGCGGTTTACTATCGGCCTAAGCCAGGGGTTCCAATCGGATTCAGGAAACCAATCCCTATACGATCCTTAGCCTGTGCACATGAATTCGATACAATCTCAATCCGTTTGCAATTGGATTACACTCGTCCATGTGCACGCAGTGATTGATTCTGTGTAGATGGATGAGAGCACAATGCGTGAAATGTGTGTTGTTGTTGTTGTTGTTTTTTTTTTGGTAACTGGTAGGACCATAATTGTTTTGAATAATAGTTTGTAGAAGCAGCACCTCTTCAAACTCCAGATTCTTTACACATATTTTTGGCTTTCAAATGTCAACAAATGTTTTCATTTGTTTGGTGTCCTGGTCACCACCTGTTTTCTGTATTTTTGTTAAACTGCATATCCATTCTACTTTGCACTGAAAAATGTTTAAAAGGTCATAAGGACAGACTTACAATTTCATATTTTACTCAGCGGTAGTTCGACTTTAAAGCATATTAATATTTCTGTCTTTCTGGCAACAAGCCAAACATAACATATGCATTAACAAATTGTCCTCAGAGGTTTTGTAATGAATGGGGTGGTGAACGTTTAACACAGAAAGGATGCAGAGTCACTTTAAGTGGGAAAACAGTAAAACATACTTATAAAATATGTGTTTTCATGAACAGTGTTTTAATGGTTCAATAACAAAGACTCTAAAAAGACTCTAAAAACAAAAACCTTTCAAAATCTAAATAATTGTGTTTTTAAATCATTTGCTAATGTTAGCTTAAAGGAGTAGTAACGTTTTTACAGTCTGAAGCTTATTTCATTAATAAAACGTCATGTACTCACCCATTGTACTTTGGTGTCATTTGGAGCATGTCCGGAGAATTTGTAGTTTAGTGATATCTGTAGCGTGAGTGCTCGGGGCATATGGTTGCGGTCACCAAATAGCACAAACTTTAGCACTTTTCAAATCACAGAAGCTCGATGTGTCAGTCTATAGTTTCGCTGGACTCAAAAGTGGCCTGAAACCTGATACCCAGCTATGGTTTCGTTAGATTACGTCATCAGGACTATATAGGCATAACAAACCAATTCAATGCAAACAAACAATAATTGTGTGTTGGCTACTTACTCAACTGAAAGTTGCCCGTGTGGTCCGGCAGGCTTTGGCTGGCTCCTCCAATTCAACTTCAGAACACGAAAAAATGTTTCTATTACACCACGGTTCATCATGGCAGGAATATCCTCCAGAGTTGACAGACACAGATTTCTGTTATCATCACCCAAACGTTCATCTCCTGGCTGCAAATCCCACTCGAGACAGCAAAGTCATTCTTCCTCTGTTGACATCAACATACAACGTCCACATAAACACCATCAAGTACTGTCTTTTCGTAGACAGGCTGTCGCTTGATCTTCTCTGGTGCGCTCCTCCTCAAACTGTCTCCGCTTCCTTCTTTGTAATACCTCCTCATCCGTATACTCAAAACGATAGGGACGGCCATCATACTCAAATAACTCCTCTTCAGTCTCAAAGTCCAAATCTTCAGCCATGTCTCACTTGCAACAGAAAGTTCAGAGTGTTGTTTATCTGTGAATCAGCTGTGAATGCGCGGATGCGCACTGTCCTCGATGATGACGTAATCTAATGAAACTATAGCTGGGTATTGGGTTTCAGGCCACTTTTGAGTCCAACAAAACTATAGACTGACACAGAAAACTATAGACTGTGATTTGAAAAGTGCTAAAGTTTGTGTTACTTGTTGACCACAACTATATGACCCGAGCACTCACGCTACAGATATCGCTAAACTACAAATTCTCCAGACATGCTCCAAATGACACCAAAGTACAATGGGTGAGTACATGACGTTGTTTTATTAACGAAATAAGGTTCAGAGTGTAAAAACGTTACTATTCCTTTAACATAAAATCTGTGTCTCAATACGCAGTGTGCACAGTTTGGAATGTCGTTTTAAGGGCACTCCGGAATGCACTTCGCAGACCGCATGGGCTTTGGCGAAATGGGACAGGTCCCGCAACTACCAGATGCAGCCGCCGACTTCATTTTCTCCCGTCACAGAAGTAGTGCGTGGTGCATGCTGGGAAGTGGTGAAAGTAGTTTTCATTTCTTACAGGTGCTATAATGTCCAGTGCATCACTTTACCGTTTTTGTTTTTGTTTTTTTTTTTAAAACACTTGTTTTACCCGTTTGTTTGTTTTTTGTTTTTGTTTTTTAACGTTTTACACTTTTTCCATAGATAAATAACTTTTTTAATATACTTAATTATTTCATATTTTTTTAGTCAGCATAAACCCTCTCTTACAGGTGCAGGCAGCGCGCTGGCCTTAAATCTTCTACCAGTGCGCAGCACCGCCTCGCAATGGTTTAGGCTACTTTCACGGCTACAGTCAGATAAGTTTTGACAATCCTTGCTTAACAGACTGCAGATATCTTTGCACGAGAGTTTCGGGTAGCTTTCAGTTATTCTCGAATGGCATAGTGTGCGTTTGTGTTTTCTACTTAAATAGCGCACCTTACTTTTTTTTTCCAAATGTGGGTTTTGGCCACCATTAACCATATTCTCTTAGCGGTGCTGCGTACCGGCTGTGAATTTTATACCGGGGCTGCGTTCCGGTGCGCACCGCTTTACTTTCACCACTGATGCTGGGATATATGATTGCGCGAAGTGTGAATGGATGCACAGTTGGTTCACGCCATGAATTCCATGGAAACGACTGCGGTTTTCAGGGTGCATTTTAAGTGTGCATGGGACAAAAACTAAATAGGACAGCAGTTGTTGTGTCGGAAGTGACATATGCGACGTATGCGCCCTTAAAACCACACTCCAAACTGTGCACACTGCGAACTGAGACATGGCTAGTGTCATAAAAGGTTATATCTTCAGTCTCCTTCACTTTTATCTCTTAACCTGATGTCTCTCTTCTTTTACTGTATGTGTTTTAAGAACTTGTAATAGTGTTAAGTAGTTCCAGACAGTTTCATGCACAGATTGTAAACTTTGATGAAAACCCACTGTGAAAGAGGCATGGGACCCATTAAAAGATAGAATTAAGACATTTGTAATTTGAGATTTTGAGCAATATGATAAAGATGTTTAAAATTGTGTGAGCCGTAAGAAACTCAAGCCAATAGTTTATGTAAAGAATAAAGTGGACCAGTTGACATGACCCCATCTCTTCAGCCTTAAGTGACATTTGTGGAGTATTACCTTCCATTACCTTGTCATGCTCTAATCGATTATCCTCAGCATCTCCAAAACACAGACCATATTTATGAGCAGACAGTTCTGACCTACTTTAAAAACAAGCATCTAAAGGGGAAACAACAACATAAAACATGCACCATATGAAATTCAAGCTGAACAAAACCAATAATACCAGTAAAATTATCAATCAAGCCACTGCTACTATTTGTGGTAGTTCTGCTAAACCACACTTGAAGACTTCCTTAAACAAATTGCAAGCATTTCTGAACATCTAGATCAGGGGTCGGCAACCTGCGGCTCCGGAGCCACATGCGGCTCTTTGATCCCTCTGATGCGGCTCAGTACAGTGGTCCCTCGTTTATCGTGGGGCTTACGTTGTAGAAATAACCCACGATAGGCAAAATCCGTGAAGTAGTCAGCTTTATATTGCGTGTATAAATATGTGTGTATTTCACAGTTCCTCTGACCGAGGCGCCTGGCGCCGCTGCGCTGTTGCGGGTTTTGTTGGGGAGAAAACTTGCAAACATACAGCACTTCAGAGCAGTGACGGACTGGGATCATCGACCCTGGCAATTTACACCTAGTCCCGTAGTCTGTGGAACACAGAACTGTAGCGAGAACGCATCCGTGCACTCTCAGGACTCGTTCCGCCGCCTGGACTCCAGGTTCCAACAGTTTGTTATGCGGAAACACTGCCGCTACTTCCCGATGCGCATTGACTACCTGGAGAAGTGTGCGCGCGGACACGTGGTCAAATCCATAATAGAGCACGGCCTCGGCTCTTCTGGCATGTGCTCAAATGCCAGACCGCTCAGTCCGTCACTGCTTCAGAGTCACACTGCTCATGATCGAACATTTAAATAAATTTGGCAAACTGACCGCATTCTGTACAGCAGACACGGAGGAGAATGACTGACGGATCGGCAAAGGTCTGCAGTCCTTTAGCCAATCAGCTAACTTCCAAGCGAGAGTCCCAGATTTAGGGCCCCAATCAGAGAGCGGGGGAGGTGTGGCAAGACGGTGACGCGTACTACATGACAAACGGAAGCTTGTAGTTTGTTCATATTCAAAATGTAATTCTATGGCACAAAGGTAAAAAAAAAAAAAAAAAGCCGTTATATGCAGTGATAGACATTCATAACGCCCAATAAACGGCCGTTGGCAATCACTCCCAGTGTTTTCTTTACTGTGTGAAACGGGTGCAAATGGCTCTTTGAGTGGTAAAGGTTGCCGACCCCTGATCTAGATAGAAGAAAGAAGCTATGGCAAGGTTATTTTTGGAGCAAACATAACAGCATTTTTTCAGTAGCTAAGAATAGATCCCAAGGCAAAGCATAAGTAAGTAAATCCTGTCAAATAAAGTAAAGCAGAGGGCCAGTGGATCAGTGGATCAGATAATGTAAGATTATTTAAGACTTATGTGACACTTAACAATTGCAACTTTGCAGCACAAGGATCAAAAATGTCCATTCCCCTTCAGGGGCCTAGCTTTTAAAAAAAAATCATTCCTGTAAGGTTTTTGTGCCACTTCTTCCTGCTTTACAATAATAACAATAACAACAGTATATATTGGTCTATAGTGGTTCTATAATAACTCAAGACCAAATTTGACCTAGTTTTATTCTACCAGTCTCAAGATCTGAGGTTACTCTAACACAGACTGACCTGCTTTTGTTTCTGTGCCACAGTTAGTGTTGTAATAGGGTATATACAAAAACAAGGAAAGATATGTCAGTTGTGGTAGATTTATTACATTTGCAACAAAAAAGTACTGCCTATGATTATTTGAGCCAATTTAGCAGAGGGCCCACAAAAATTGATCTGAGGGCTGCATTTGACCCCCAGGCCATTTTCTTCCACTTATTCAGTCTCAGGGGCAGCAGTCTAAGCAGGGACTCCAAGACTTCCCCCACCCCAGACACTACCTCCAACTCCTCCAGTGGGACCCCAACGAGTTCCCAGGCCAGCTGAGAAGCATAGTGCCAGCATGTTCTGGGACTACCTCGGGGCCTCCTCCTAGTGGGACATGCCCGGAATACCTCATCAAGCAGGCATACAGATGCCTGAGCCACCTCTGCTGGCTCCTCTCAACATGGAGGAGCAGTACCTCTACTCCAAGCTCCTCCATATGACTTGAGCTCCTCTCCCTATCTCTAAGAGGGCACCCAGCCACGCTGCAGAGGAAACTCATTTCAACCGCTTGTATCTGCGATCTTATCCTTTCAGTCATTACCTAAAGCTCATGACCGTAGGTGAGTTTAGGAACATAGATTGACTGGTAAATTGAGAGCTTTGCCTTTTCGACAATGCTCCTTCTTCACAGTCCGACTGACATCTGACACTAAATCCCAAAGAGATGTTAAGGTGTAATCAGTACAGAAGGAATTGGTCTTATGAAAGAGCTGTAAAAGTAAAGGTTAAAGTGAGAATGAAAACAAGGCATGAAGAATGTTTCAGGGTTAACTGAAGTTTCTTTAGGAGGTAAAACAAGGGGCAAGATAGTTGTGATACAAAAGATGTGTATAGTATTCAGTAGTTTAAACAATTTGCATAGATAGACTCGTAAAGTAGTTTTGGTTCTTTGACATTATGGCACAAATATGCAACTTGGCTGGTTGACCCATTGAACTTTGTGAGAGAGGGTGCACTTGGGGACTGATTTTGGATAAGCATGGGAAATTGGTGAAAGTCAGAAATTCTGCCAGCAGTGGGGGGTATGCAGCAGAGAAGTTTAGGAAATAGAAACCATGTGCACTATACCTAAAATGTGTGTCATACTGTGAAACAGAGTACAATACCACAGCAAGCAGATTCTGTATCAGAGAACCAGTGTTGTGGCTAGACTTGTTTTTTCCTCATGCCTCCAGATAAAACTAAGCAATCACAAGGTTTGGATTTGAAAAAAATAAAAGCATTTTAATATAGACCGCAAGTGCAAAAATCATTTTGCCATTTTTCTCCCAACCGCATACCTTTACCAGAGCACTCATGCAACTTCCCACAACGCAGTTGTATTCTATGTGGTGTAGGCCCAAATAAGGAAAAATTATGTTAAACATTAGTACATCTATATTCCTACAATCATCATTCAGTGGAATGTAATCCAGCGCCATCCATTGCTGTGACTTCTTCTTTCTATTATGTAATTTCATGCTCTACTTTATGCACCGCTGGGCTCCTCACTTCCACTTCACACATTATGTTATCCCTTTAACACCCTTGTTACCTTTGCAATGAAGCATTGAGCATGGCAAGACCTGTGCTAACCCCTTGACCCTTGTTTGACCTCCTGAAGAAACTTCTGTTAACCCGGAAACATTCTTAATGCCATGGTTTCATTCTCACTTGCTAACTTTTACAATTCTTTCATAAAACTGATTCTTCCTGTATTGCTTACACAATGACATATTTAGCTTAGATTTAGTATCAGATGTCAGTCAGACCTTTACTCAGCCCATAATCCTGGGGTGTCCAAACTATTTTTGTTGGCCCTCAAGCCTTCTACTGAATTCACCCAAATAACCATACACAGTACTTTTTGTTTTATTCTTTCAAACTTAATAAATCTATCACTATAGCCTCAATAATATATAATAATAATAATAATAATAATAATAATAATAATAATAATAATAATAATAATAATAATAATAATAATAATAATAATAATAATAATAATAATAATAATAATATCTCAACCATAATCCCAAACTTATGATAAGATTGGGATTATACTGCTAGGAGTTTCAACATTTAGAAAAGCAATTAGTCAGTAAAAGAGGATATAGACATAAATTTAAAGCTGTTAAAAAAAAATCATCAAAGTCTAACCACTGCTGTGAGGTGCTAAGAATGTAATCAATCACCCTTTCTGGCATCCCCTCAAAGACCCATGTGATTTAGAATAGGGTCGGGTCAGACTAGGTTAATATCCATGTCTTCAGCAAATAAATAACAAAATGGAGGCAACTAGAGAAGATGACCAAAATTTATAGGCACACTGTTGTATTCTCAACAATAAATGCACTATTTTATATTATGAGTTATTTATTCTTAAATTAGATGTATAATGGGCCTGCTGCTAGTCCTGACAATGTATTTAAAGTTGGTGATTCCTGGGATATGTTGCATATTATTAAATGTTCATGGACAATCATTCAGAGTTTCTAAAATGGATTCTCCAATGCATTCTCATTTCCGTGATTCCTAGATTCTTCCTAAAACACCATTGTGTGGGAGCCAAACAAGGTAAATCTTAAACGTGTATGTGGAATCCATGTATTCTAAAAACAAAACAAAACAAAAAATAAATAAATAAATAAATAAATAAATAAATAAATAAATAAATAAATAAATAAATAAATAAATAAATAAATACATAAATAAATCTTCCATTTTGTTTTATTTTATTTATCAATTTTGAATTTAGCCCCCATGACAGAAGATACATCAAGGCCGTCAAGCGATGTGGGGCCGTCTTCCCGTGGACCCACCAGCCACATGAGGATCCATGGGGGCTGGTGCACTGAGATCTGGGCGGCAGATCTGCTTGAACTGCTGCCCCCGCGACCCGAAGACTCTGAAAAAGCGGAAGAAAATGAATGAATGAAAATGAATTTTGAATGTCTCATTTTCTGTTTTTTCATTGCTTGTCTTGAAAAAGGAATGAGGGGATGGTATAGGTACTGTGTTGTTTCAGGACTCAGCCTCTAGACATGAAGAAAAAGACGTGGCTCAATAAATCAATTCTCCCTCAATATTTAGTTTTCCGCTCAGTTAACCAGCCTGGTTTACCTTAGTACACTGCATGACCTTGCATGTAAATGTGCTGATTACAATAATCTCTTGTGGCTAAAAATAATTTGTATTTATTCACAATGTTGATTTTCAATACTGACTTGGTGCTTTTTAGTACATTGATTATCACTTGATCTTTTACACAAATTAAATTCATGCATTTTCTACACCAACAATTCCTCCTCCTCTGTAAAGCCTAAACATACACAAGTCAAGCATAATCAAAGCACTGATCTAACATGGTCAGTCATGCACCTTACTGAAGATTTGATTGATTTGGATGCATCGGGCATAGAGCTATATTGGCCTACAAATATGTCCCAATACAACCTGACCCATTCCTCTCTTTTATGGGTGCCTTTAGTCTTGTATTTATCACAAAGAACAAGTTTTTATATGCCTTAAAGGTGCATTATGTAGGATTCTTTTTTTTTTTTTTTTTACTTTTCACCCCCATGGCTGTACCTGCCATCGATACCAAGAGTGAAAAACTCTTCACATTAACCGCCTTCACCACACGGCTGCCTCTAAAAGCCTGTCCTTGAACTCTTTTCAAAGTGACACACATATCAATTTGTCGTGAGCTAGGTTATCTCGTACGAGCATGTGGACGGGAATGCACATGAGTGTGGTTTCCCTAGTAACAAGTGTAGTGATTAGATACTCTATAATCCTACATAATGCCACTTTAACGATGCTTGAGGATTTTTTAAATTCACAATCAGTGAAGTAACTAGATTATAAGGTATTATTGAGTTGTAAAAAATACCAGGTGGGTCACAGAAATAAGTAGGTCTTAAACTTAAAAGGGGTTCCAAAATTATTACTAATACTATAATTATGCCCAATTACCCCATGGCCACAATGTTATGACTTTTTCTTTGAATTTCTTTAAATGTTTCCACATAGGACCTCTCCACTGACCACCCACATATAGATGATCTCATTAAGTGACTAATTTGACAAGTAAAATGTTAAAATGTTGCATCCTCCTCACCCTAAACAGGCTCTTTCTTTTTTCCTTTTTCAGCTGTAATTTGCTTTGTGATTACTTCCTCTGCTCTAAAGATGAAAACGGTTTTCGTAAGTGGGGCTCCCAGCTTGGAAAGTGCTGCACATATGTGCTAAACAGCTGGTTCTGCAGTGTCGTTTCACTGTAATGCAGCTCAATTGGGTCTTTTAAGGTGAACACTTAGTGCTGAATGAATTGGCTCACACATGATGATATGGTTAGTGTAAGGAGAGTGTGTAGAATCCCTCAGTCGTCCAGGTAGAATCCATGCCAAAAGGAGAAATTCAATTCAGTTGACACTGGACAAAAGTTTATTTGGTCGAATATTTGATTGAATTTGACCAAATAAACTGAATTCCTCCTTTTGCCTTAGTGTAAGGAAAATTATAGGAAAGCAATAGAGCACTGTATTGAGATGGATAGAACAGGCTTTTGGTTTATAGATTGTATTTGGTCCTAATTCTAATCACTAATATAGGCCTACCAGCATATTTCTGCACATCACTGAACCCGATTGCATGATCACCTTTGGTCAGGCTTGAAATGCAGACTGATGTACCTACTGACTCATACACTGATATGATACAATCACTATAAAACAATACAGAGCTATCATTCTGGACTCTTATCATACTCTTACATCTGGTGCCTGTGTGCCATTGTGGTTAGCCTGTGTTTTCTGCATTATTTGAACGTCGGGAGTCTTCTCTGCTCGTCCTGCTGTAGTGCCAGAAGTCTTTGTCTTGGTCTCTGTACAATCTGGTCTTAATCATCACTTCTTAGGTCGGTGTGGTCCTCCTGTCTTCAGAACTATCCTTCTAAGTAAAAGATTTGAATTTTGGATAGGTTCCTTTTGGCAATTTGAGGAGGATTTCCCCCTTGAGCCACACAGCTGATTACACGAAGGATTTAAACTTTAAAGGGCCATTACAGAGAAAGAGAGAAGCACAGAGCAAAACTACAAAAGCAATTCAGTAATGCAGAGAGTGGCTCATATTTGGATAACTCACCAAAAGAGAGGAATGCAGACATTCCAATAATGATATGGATTGGTATAATATTAAAAACAATCAAGGGGATCACCTAGTCTCTGATCAAAGTGAAATTATAGAAAAGGTTGATCTCAAAGTAAATAGTCCCATGACCTAGCATTAGCCTCATATGCTAAGACTTATCTTGGGTATTTGCTTTAGGCAGTTCAACAAAATGCAGCTTAACGAACTGTGCTACTATGTTGGAGTTGGAAGATTATAATGGCGCCAGTTACATGGAATCTTAGGTACAGAGTGGAAATGTTGTTGGGTTACCATCATGCTTTTCTGCATAAATGAGTGTGTATTACATGAACATGCATGACAGAAATATCAAAATGCAATATAGAAAATAATGTAAACAATTACATGTTTTTTTTGGTATGTGTAAATATAGAAAATGGTTCATGGAGTGGTTGACTGCTGTTCTGGATATCTGGCTCAGAAACTGAGCAGTTTTTGAAATGTTTTGTTATTTGAGCTCTGTTTTAACATCATGTGATTGGATTTTAATCAGCTAAGAAGTGTAGCATGTGCAGTTCAAAGGACACAAGTAAGGGATTGTTAGATTGTGTGAAATTAGCTTGTTTGTTTTTCCTGTATTCTTGGAGACTGTGCTAATGAGGTAATAGCTAATGAGGTAACTAAGCAGCTCGCTATGGATATGAGATGCTACAGGCTTTTTACACCATATGTGGCAGAAGACATTTCAGAGGATACTAATACTTCAAAACACTATGGAGAGGATATGGCTTTTCCTCTCCTAAAACTGTCCGCACACAGACCTGACCACTCCTTCTGTTAAACTGCACTGAAACTGAGACACAAAGGCCACTGAGAAGCACTGCAGCAAAACTTGAATTTCCCTTGGGACCAATAATGTCTCTCTGTACATAATAATAGCCATGTACAGCCAGTCCCTGGGTGCCCCCTACACAGAGAGATTGTCAGTGCCAGCTATTGTCCCTGGCATTGCTAAAGGCTAATACAACAATATAAGCAAGAAATAATTAAATCTCCAGCCTCCAACAGGACAACCATCACATTCACACAGCACAGGCCAACACTGCCTTTGCTGTTCTCCATGTTTCTGAAGTGTGAAATTGAGCCCAGATGCTCAAATGGAAGGACTCTGGAAGACACGTGTGTTTGTGTTTTGTTTGTACTTTAAGAACTTCATCAGGCCAGAACAGGGAGGGACAATAAACCATGTAAGACATAGACCTAGTATTTTCTATTCAAATCCAGTTTGCCACAACAATTTTAGTAAAGGTTGGTTATGGGTCAAGGGCAAGATGATTCAATTAAGTGTGGATCATCTGTATTGTTGTTTAGATTTCAACATCAATCAATCTGGCATAAGTGTTCATTCAGAAAAATTTTAGTTTTTAATACAGGTGCTATATGATCATTGTTGTAATGGATACTTTCTAATTACCTGGAATGTCTGCCAGTATTTGTAAACCATGTGTTCAACTGATTTCTTGTGGATTGCCACTCACAAAAGGAGTGGAGCACTGCTCTTGTAGTCACAGACTTTGATAGCCGCACTTGTTCACACCAGAACTAACCATATATATAGGACAAAAGTAAGTGAAAGTCTGTGAGCAGGTCTGCAGCATACAGTGAAAATAGACTCCCAACAGAATGCCTCCTCTGCAGTTGCTCCATGTACAATCTGAGCTCCGGGTAACAATGAAAAGATCACACTAAACTGCTGCCAGCCATTTCTTTCAAAATTGTCACCTTAAAGATTTGGGTAGGTTCTGGTGCCATCCTTGAGTCATCCCAATGAAAAAGTGTGGGCAGGTCTCTCATGCTCTCTTGTCAAAACTCTTTTATTCTCCAAACTGCAGCTAAAGTCAGAAGAAGAAGAAGCAACTTTATTGATCTCACACTGGAGAAATTCCTCTCTGCATTTAACCCATCCTGTTATTAGGAGCAGTGGGCAGCACATTACTGCGCCCGGGGACCATCTCCATGTTCTTCTTGCTTCGGCTTGGTCAGGACCTAAGCTGGAGGATTTTACCTATCGTGCATGTTTTGGGTTGATGGGGGAAACCGGAGTGCCCGGAGGAAACCCACCCAGACACGGGGAGAACATGCAAACTCCACATAGAAAGGCCTGGGCGACCCGGGGATCGAACCCGGAACCTTATTGCTGTGAGGCATGAGCGCTAGCCACTCAGCCACCGTGCCTGCCAGGAATGGCCCATTTAAAGCTGTTTCCCAGTTTTCTCTCCCAGGTGAGTGTTACAGAATTATGTTGCAATGCAGTTGGGTTGCTGCAATACTCATTACATTTTCACCTATAAAGTGAAACTGTAAAAAGCATGTGTTTTTACAGTGGCACCGAATCCTCATAATGGGCTTAAGCACCGATGCCAATGACTGCGTAAGGCTTTTATATCTGGCTAGAACAACTTGTGCATAATGGATGACAACTATAGAAGAGGACAGATGTATATAGCTGACAAAGGAGCGGACACAAGCGCAGGGGCATCAGCAAGGTGGAAACAGGCTGGAAGCTTCCAACAAAAAAGTGGTACCAGTGTGAGGAGTGTGGCACAGCTGCGTCGGAAGTGCGGGAGACCAGGATTTGAAGCGAAACTCACGTCTCGTGCACTCTAGTGCCTGATCAAATTAAATGTCTAAACTAATGCTATCCTACCACTAGGTTATTTTTTAAGTTCATTAAATACCTCAAAGAGAGGTTTAGGAGTAACCTCCCATTTATCTACAATAGTAAAGCCCACGTCAGAAATCGTCACAGTCCTTTAGGTGACTCAGAGTGACCAGGAACACCCACAGGACATACCGAGGTCCCAGGGGAGTCTGTATCATGGTGACAGACCTGTGATTTATTATGCTGTGGGGGATTAAGGGCTTGCCCAAACATTCAGACATTGAAAATTAAGTTCATGTGGGAGGCATGAGGGAGTAGTAAGGACACTTTACTCCTGTCTGTATTACACTAATTGTATTACTCAATAAATCCTTGAATCTCGAAAGTAAAACAGATTTTTCATGTCCAAACATTGAGTTTCTTCAATGTCTCTAAAGTACCACTGAAGAAAAAATATCATTATCACAGCCATATAAAGCAAGTTATGTTTTCTATTTGTACTACATAGTGTCTTTCTCAAAACTGAGTGACTGCTCCACCCCATCAAACTGCAAATCCCCTCAGGATCATTGTATATCACACCACTTTCTTGGACCATGTTCACTTCAGCTTCTAAACCAAACTCAGTGATGGAGGCCGTGAAAATCGACACATGAGAAACATATGGACAGATTGAGGGCAACAGTGAAAAGAGGTGATCCAATGAAGCCTAATCAGATTTCATTATTTGGTAAAGCCTTAACATCCTGTTTGTCTAATAACCATGACTGAACATAGTGGTGTTTGGTAATACTTCACTGAAATGTAGGTTATGATCCACAAAAATGCCCTCCTCTCAGGTACCTCTAAGCTTGGTGGATATGCGCTAAAGTTATCCAAATGTCACAATTCTCATGTAATGGTTTTGCATCCTCTTTATCACCTCTCATCTGGATCTGATTCTTCAGTGCTGCTGAAAACCTGTAACAATATGTGCTACCCACATAAAATATACAATAACATGCATGGGAGAAATGCAAACTGCACAGAAAGCATGGTAATTGAACCCATTATTTTCAGCTCTGCCACTTCCATTGCCCATTATCTTAATATCTCTATATTCTCCCAGCACCTATAATACAATATTTAGAGCCTCCCTATTGGGTAGATAAGTAACATATCTATCCAAGCAGCACTGATGTTTGTGAAGCATTATTTTGCCATTGATTGTCCTGCCTAAATACAAATAAGATTTATTGTTTTGATCAATTCCCATTTCCTCCTTTTTGTTTAGTTTCTTTCTTGCATTTATTTCTCAGTTTCCTTGATGTGTTCATTATAAAACCTCGAACCTCAACTTGATTTATGAGGGGTGTCACCAACAAACATGTCCCAAACATCTGGATCTGTGCAGCCAATGGCGCAGAGTCTTGTGCTCTGCAATAAAAACTATACATAAATTCTGATTTTGACCCACCATTTTTTCAATAAAAAAACACATCTCTGGCTATTACAATGGTGATAATCAATAACAATCCCACCCTTCTTTCTTGAGTAACCTCACAAGGTTAGTTGCGTCCTTTATACCTTTATCCAGCTTATTAAACTAAAAAGAAACATTTGAGTTACTTGTCAGACGGTGTTAACTAAGGGCAGAACATGTTTTGTATTTATGCAAGATGTTACAATCACGGTTGATCATAATTAAAAGCACTGAAACAAATAAGAGTTTGCATTAAGACAAATCCCAAGTTTCCAGTCATCGTTGAAGTTCTATAAACTGTTATAAGCTACCAGTTTTGTTTTTTACCACAGTTATATTGTGGCAGCAATATGTTATGTACAAATGCACTTCCGTAAAAGCAAAAGCTTGAAACAAAAAAATCCAGTTGTTGGACTATTTCCAAAAAGTATGTTTACCCACTTTATTTGATAAACACCATATGAATTATAGTTATTTTTTCTATTTACTTAAGACACCAATATGCTAACATACTAATAGGCAGCCAAGCCATTGGAAACTGCAGTGCATTTACAAATATACTGTTGTCATGGTTCTTGAGGGGGGGGTGGACACCATTTCCAAGAAACTGTTGCTGTGGTCTTGTCCCAAGCCTGCAATAGTTGCTTAATAAAGCATAACATTTCCATAAAGCCAAAAGATACCCCATATAAGAGTATTTCATAACATGAAATACAACACCAAATTGAAATTGCAAGGACTCTGTGTAAAACATTTTGTCTGTCCCAGAAAACCATTTACAACAGACCATAAAGGTTCCAGAAAAGAAGAAATTTACACACTCGCTTGACTTTACTCTTATTCCTTCTACAGCGTCATCAGAAACCTGATGACGCTGTAGAAGCGAAACGTGTTGTTTGCTCTAAGCCCAATAAAGGAATAAGAGTAAAGTCAAGCGAGTGTGCGGTAAATTTCTTCTTTTCTGGAATTATTCAATGTTCCTGTTGTTACCAGCACCTGGAAGCTGTGCATGGAGTTTTGAACTTCTGAGACCACAAAGGTTGTTTGGATGGACAGATGTTGTATATATTTGATTTACTAATGGGAATAGTTCAACATATAACATTAATACGAGAGCAGGGCATAGCAGTGACTGAATAAGAATTGTGGTGCTGCATTTCCTGTAGACTGATTGGGTGCACGACATCATTCGATGTTGAATTGGACCTTACTTTTCTGGTGGTAGATCACATTATTGAGTAAACTGTTTCCTTTCACAAGCACTCTCTATTACTAATGTTTATGTCTGGTAAGCTTTAGTTGTTGAGGAAGTCTCCCAGATGATCTCACCTCCTGACACCACTGAACCGCTGACGTCTGGTTAACGTAAGACATGTCTGAGACTGCTTGTGATTTCAGAAATTTGGAGTTTCAATATTATGAAAGATAAAATGAGTGTAATAATGTTGAGTGATTGTTGCAGCCTGTTCACCGGTTGGGTGGGTGTGCTCTGCTGGCAAATAGAGGTGTGGCTGGGTCAAAAGGTCAAAGGTCGGCCATCCACTTGGCTCTCTGGCTCATAAGAAAAGTGCAGCAGACTAACATACTGTAGGTGTGTTTCCATTATGGACCCAGGCTGGGAAATGTTGTCATTCTAAGAGAACTTAACTATTTCTCCATTTTGTCTTTTTTTCCATTCTGATAACAACTCCTCAAACATAGTTCTTTCAGTCTAGGCTATTTATGTAAAATCATGAGGGGGAACTTTTGCATTTGCCCCCCTCTGACTGGGTTGTTTATTATGATATTAAGTAAGAAAAATGTTTATTGCAAATATTTGAATTGGTCCAACAATCCTAATTTAGTCATTAGTGGAAAGGCCTCCACCTCACTCTTGGGCTGTTTTACTGTTATTAAGGTCTACAAAGTTGCAGAGTGGTTTACATAACCTTGAGTTAACTTTTTCCCTCTGTTTTCAACATGATTACTTCACAGTATTTGTACAATGGGTGCTTTAAGTGTGCACGTGTCCAAGTGCATGGTTCTTACAATACTTAGAATAAGTCAAGATGGAGTTTTATAAAAGTAATTAAACATCTATGCATTTAAACTTATTGTTTATTTTTAGTTAATTAATTTATTTGTTTATTTCAGGGACAGTGCATATTAATCAACATTTGCATGTAAATATGTCAGAGTTAGCCAAACGGCTAATTTTCATAATTAAAAGTAAAGTGTTATTTGCATAGTTATTTTTGCTTTTTCTTTAGAAAGAACTATAATTATGATAGATGTCTGACACTCCTTTGGCACTTTATATGTTCCCTGAAGAACAGTAAGGATACTGAGAAGCATTTCTCAATCCAACGGAAGTGACATAACACAAAGAGAGGCAAGCGCCATGGATCCTCTGGCCAGGTCCATAAAATGTGATATGACCACACTAAGCTGGAAGTAGATAGTCAAAACTGTTTCCATAGGGATTCATCTAAAGATGCCAAAGCTTCAGTAGCTTTGATTTGTCACTGGAGCTTTTCTACTCTAAAATTCCTGAATGGTTATTGGAGAATTATTGGTTTCTTCTCTGATCTTGCGCATGATCTTCGCATCCATGCACAAGTCATGCTGTTAAGCGTAAGGTTGATTTTATTCATTTGTCCTTTGCATTTGATCTATCCCTCAATGCCCCTGAGGCAAACTGTCAGGAGTAATGGACAGCCACAGTGCATCGGCCAGGGAATAATCTCTAAACCTTGAGCTGAGAATATGAATATGAATATTGAAATATGCATAATGTTTTGTTTTTGTTTTTTTTAATGCATAATACATGTAAATGTATGGGTATAAGCATTCATTCAATCCATTTCTCATTGTTGCATTTTTTTCCATTTTATATTCTAAGTAAAATACTAAATACTAAAAGTAAAGGGGCAACGACTGTGAATGGGTCTCTAGACACAGTGTTGTCCAAACTGTGAAGTGACAGGGTAATGGAGGACTTAAGGAAGACAGTGGAAAGTGAACTTGTGCTAAGTGTGAGGTTGACATTAGGCTCTGTCATGGCTGGGCTCCAGACATATCCTGGAAAAACCTGGTGAGATCATGGAAAACCTTGATCTTGGACAGAGGGTCCCAGCTCCTCGTCTGTTCTGGCTTATACCTTTAAAGAGTGAATCACTGCATGGCAGCTCACTACTGAGAAGCTTTTAGAGGCAGCAGTAGCCAAATGATTAGCAGAAAACACTTTATGTAGTATTCCCAGAATGTATTGAGAAGGGGACTGTGTGGCTTTCTTCTACTACATCACTTAGCTAGGATTATAATTAAAACAGAATCCAAAAGCTCTTTGCCACTATTCATTTATTATTGAATAATTATAAAATATTCAACACAAATTTACTTTCTCCACATACTGTATTTTATTATAATTTATCAACTGATCTATGATATTAGATCATTTTTAAATGTGACTGAACTGAAAGACCACAAAAGCCTGTTATTTTCCCCTAGTATATGATATGATTAATGAATACTGCCATTAATCAAATGTGGGGCATTTTAAAAACTTGAATAGAAGTGCTTGGTGTTTCTTTTTCATGCATTTTCTCAGATACAGATGTAGGTTTAGTGTGTGTGCTTTTTTTTTCTTTCTTTTCTACAGACAAATGGGGAGGGTGTGTTTATGGATGCCTGGCTGATTACAGCGTGAGGCCTGACCCACTGACCCAGAGCTGAGAGGAGCTCATGAAGACCAGAGAGCAGATCTGAAACTGCGGGGGTTCACTACTGAGCACTTTGTGAGAGTCTAAAGACATGGGTTATCTGACTAATCCAGTGCTAAAGGAAACCAAGGATTAGAAAGACAAAGTACATAAGAATCATCTATGTACTTTAAATCATCCATCTCCACAGCATGGCCTGGTGGCATCTCCTTTTATCTCCATAACCCCAAACTGGGCAGTATTTAAGGCTAAGCAATCCAATCTCCACAGAGAAATGCAGGTGGCAGCTCCTCAACTAGATAAGTACCAGAAAAGCTACATACTGCTCCTTCAATGGTTGATGTCTTTGTGTGGTCCTATAGCGTATGTCTGTGGCAGCCTGTCACTGTACTTTGATGACGTCTTTCACGGGTCCTAAACCAACTCTTTTATTGTGGTTATAGTGTTGAGTTAGGGTCTGTATATGTCCACTATAGTTCAAAGAGCTTTCGCAGCCTCCAGGTCCTCAGACACAGAGCAGGTGTTTCCTTTGAGCAGACGCACTGTCAACATTTCAGTCACAAGCCAAAACTTCCATTTCTATTAACCTCAAAGGATATGTACGTTCAATTATGCAGTCATGTTGAAAGGTGTCTTTATGTGGGTTCTGTCGTTGTCACAATAAATAGAGGCCTTTTCAAAATTTCATGTGGGCTAAACTCATTCAAATTCATAACCAGCTGCAATGGAAGTAAGGCTATGCTGAGGTCACAAAAACACTTAATATTTGTTCACTGCAAAGAAATAACAGAGTTTTAAGAGGTCTTGAGGCAGTCAGAGTTCAACTGTGAAATATTCTAAAGTCACTATAGCAAAAAGTGTATAATTCTATCCAGACATATTGCCTATTGTTTCAAACATTACATGTGCAAACCAACAGTGGTGGATGAAGTACTCAATTTTGTTACTTAAGTAAAAGTACAGATACAGGGGCAAAATGTAATCACATGACAAAAAAATCTACTTAAGTAAAAGTAAAGTACCTGTTTAAAATGTACTTAAAGAGTAGGAAGTAAAAGTATTTTACAGAGATTTTTAGAACAATAAAAGGATGAAATGTAGTGTGTAGAATCCCTCAGTCGTCCAGGTAGAATCCATGGCAAAAGGAGAAATTCATTTTGTCAACTGGACAATTAGTGATTTTGATAAAGAATTTAGCAGATTCACTAGATTTTTTTTTTCTAGATGTTTTTGATAGTGCTGTCAAAAATATTGAGCTACTAACGAGTTAACGCAAAACAATTTTAACGCTGTTAATTTTTTACCACAAGATTAACACTCTTTGTGGCCTAGTGAACTAGTTTTATCATAAGCTGTGGCCACTGCTAGTAACGTTAGAAAAACTACAGGATTCAGCTGTAAACAGGAAGGAAAACCGTCTGTAATCAGTACGAAACTGTTGAGAAGTCAAGGCTGGAGGAGGTAGGCCAAAGCACGGCACACATACACGGCTGCACACGCACGACTTCACCACACAAGCCCTGCGCACACGCTCATGTCATCTACATGAGGGAAACAAACAAAGTCCGCTCCAAAACATACGCCAAATGTGCGCCCGCTGCCGACAAGGACTGCGGACAGTGACAGAAGCCCCGCAGCCTCCCGGCCGCTCCCACTTCCCCGCGCCACAAACCCACGGAGGAGCAAGCACCACAGCAGGACCCACATACAGCTCCACCGCGCGACAACGCCATCAGCCGCGGCCGCACAAGTGCAAACACAGGCCACAAAACCCCAGGCAACCACGCCCAAGCACCAAAAATCGAGTCCCTAGTGCAGCAGGCGTTGGGGGAGACAAACACAGTGGCGCAAACTGGAGATTACTGGACGTCAGTAATGAGAAATACCTCGGGGTCACAGCACATTATTGCACCCACAGTGGGAACTTGAGTTGCTTTGACTATTATGAAGACAAAAGAAAAGTACTTCACTGACACTGTTGCAGAGCACTTCATGAAAGTAGCCAGAGTGGAACATCGAACACAAAGATGTCTCACGGACAATTGTTATGGTTGCAATAATAAAAACATTTGCACAAAGCAAGCCTGTCCACTTTTCTATGTTGATAAGAGTATTAAAATTATTAAAATGTGCAATTCATTTGCAAAAAATTGCGAGTTAGCTATGATATGAGATTAATCGCAAATGAATATTTTCATCAATTGACAGCACTAGATTTTGTGTATTTGTGTATTTGGTTTGCTCAAAGTTGGGACGGAATCTGAAATTAATTTTAATACGTCCCAACCATTTCAGCGGGTCTCAAGCTATAATGAAAATACAGATCTAAAATGTAGTGACGTAAAAGTAAAAAGTATCCACTGTAAAATGTACTTAAGTAAAGTACAGATACCTAAAACATTTTTACTTAAATATTGTACTTTTACATTTGTACTTCATTACCTTCCACCACTGTAAACCCATATAGGGTCATTATACTTTATGTATTTAATCAAAATCAAAGAAAATACATTCATAAAAATCTTAATTAGTAACATTGCCTTAACACTGATGTCTGTAACACAGTGGAAAGTCAAAGTCAGTGACCTGTATCTCAGAGAGGGAGCACCAGGGGCATGTTGTCTGTCTGATCAGGGCCACGCTCACTGACTACAGCCCTGACTACTATATTTACAAAATTTAAACAGAGAAGACAAGGTTGGTCCTCTGTTTGCTGATAACATTGATTAATTAAACACAAGTGTATTATCAACACCTGAACTTTACCCTGATTATTGATCATTTTTTGTATCTTTCCATTTTATATTGTATAAATGATAAATGGGAGTCTGGCTCTTTTCAATATTTTTTGACCCTCAAAGTATTTTACACCAAGGTATTTTTCACTCACTCACATGCAACTGGTGCACAGACACTAGAAGAAAAAAGGCTGGAGTGTATGACCAGAACAGCAGTAGGTGTAAGGGTGGGGTGATGCTCCTGTCAGGCAGGGCCCAAAGGAGAAGTCATGAGAGACTCATTAAAATGTTTAGTCTAAAGTGTGAAGAGGTGTGACCATCTCCAATAGTCCAGACAAATTACACTCAAGTGCTTTAGGGTAAAACTTCACAGGAAATCCTCAGTGGCATAGAAATGTATAGATTTATACTACCTTTTTTTTTCCTTTTTTTTTTTGGCAGGCAATAAAAGTGAGGATCTCCCTTAGCTCCAATACTGGATTATCAATCCAAACTTTAACCTTACATTTAAATTGTAAATAAGAGTAATTCACATTGTTTCACACAGTTTCCAGAGCTCTTACATGTTAAATTCCACAGTGCTGTCATTTTCTCAGCTTTGCTCCTGAAGCCCTGAGTTCACCTCCAGTCCTCTGTGCGACACTTATCACTGTCACAGGAGTCAAATCATTGTGACCTCACCCTAAGATGTGGCCCACATTTCCTGCTATGGTTTGCATCCAAACTTCCTCCAAACTTCCAGTGGTACAGGCAGTACAGGCACTACAAAGAGAAATCCTATATGGTTTAACTTTTGAGTTGACAACCATGAAAAAAAAAATTGACATGTAAGTCTTCAAAACGTCGGTCATATGAGCCCTTATAATATTTATATCATCCAGAACATGACAGATACACAGATCACGGACAGAAACAATATAGGATTTTGTGATGTTAACACTTTAAGTTTCTCAGTGGTGTAGCCACAACGACACATGTGAGAGAAAGCCTTTTGATGTTCCAACTTTGCTGTGAACCACTTTAAACAATGATTTTCCCCATATTCATCCAAATCTTACAGTACCACAGGCCAAGATAATACTTTATAATACTTTTAATGCTATTCGTTCATAATGAAATAAGTCGTTGTTTATGCTCTATTACAGTTAATTAAGGTATAGTTACTGTATTATAAGCTGGCCAAACAGACTGACAACTTTCACAAGAGGGTCATTATCATTAAATTAATAATTTAATTATCTCTGTAACAAACATTGAATTCCAGTTGAAAATGCCCTGAGGTAAATATAATTACACCTTGTAGAATTTCTTAATTATACATTTATTTAACAAGAGTCTCTTTTTGTAATATAAGAAACGTGAGATTGTGTCAGGAAGTATTTATGTGCTGCCAACACTTGAAATAACTTGCATTTTATTATAACTCCCATTAGTGGTACACACATGGGTTTACATGTTAGGAAATATGTTTAACAACCTCCTTTGACTTGTCCAACAAAAGCACTGTGAGCCCCACTGCAGCTGATCACAGCAGAGGCAGGATGGATGGGCTGTGTGCTGATTTAGAGTGCAGTCATCCAGGGCTCTAAATATTTTAGACCGACAAGATGTTTGAAGGTAAAGTGTATTTGCCATGGAACTCACTCAAAATGTATATTTGTTCACTATATGATGTATAAGACAGACAAAATCCTATATTTGCATTCTTATTGTAGTTTGCAATTTACCTGTGAGTATGAGAATTCTAATCCTTACATTGTAATAAGTGTTCTGATACATTCAGCTTACAGGATCATGTTAAAGGAAAAGTAACGTTATTTTACAATCTGAGCCTTCTTTCGGTAATAAAACAAGTCGTTTGACTCACCCATAGCACGTTGGTTTCATTTGGAGCTGTTTGGTAAAAGTTATGTTGTAGCGTATCTGTTAGCGTGAGTACTCGGGGCATTACTTTGCGGTCTCCAAATAACACAAACTTTAGCACTTTTCAAATCATAGAAGCCCGATGTCTTAATCTACGATTTCGTTTGAAGCAAAAGTGGCCTGTAATCCGAGATTTATCCATAGGTTTCAGCTTTGCGTTTCATGTTTGGGTCCCGGGAGCTGAGAGCACAGTCCGCGCATGCGCACTGGCGTCCTCATCAACTCGAAACTATGGCTAAATCTCGGATTACAGGCCACTTTTGACCACACGAAATCGTAGACTTAAGACATCGGGCTTCTATGATTTGAAAAGTGCTAAAGTTTGTGTTATTTGGAGACCGCAAAGTAATGCCCCGAGTACTCACGCTAACGGATACGCTACAACATAACTTTTACCAAACAGCTCCAAATGACACCAACGTGCTATGGGTGAGTCAAATGACTTCTTTTATTACCGAAAGAAGGCTCAGATTGTAAAATAACGTTACTTTTCCTTTAAATAGCCAACAATCATAGTCTCTTCACTAATGTTTTTCTTCTTTTGTTTTTACTTACACATTCATTTGTGAGGTCTAGAGTGGGTAGTGAATGGGATAAGCCATATGGACAGCATACACTGCAGACAAACTTAAAAGAGATGATTGTATAGATACTATGATAAGTAATCTCACCTGGGAGTTGACATATGAAATAAAATAGCATATAAGTTAAGTCCTAAATGCAATAAGGAGAAATTACAATATCAAAAAACAATGATTAAATGACTTTATCTATGTCTCTGGACTTATCTAAAAGATTGAAACATATGCCTCACATCAGTGTCGACATATTGGTATCCTCATGGGGACAGAAAAGCCTTATCCTTTTAACCTTTGCAATTGCAGAATAAGTACATGGTGATCTGTACAAAAAGTGCAAATATCCACTCCATGATCGAATGGACAAGATCTCAGATACACAAACAATCAAAATCACTTTGCCCTGTGGAGTAGCTGGGCCTCCCTCAGAGATAGGCAGATGCCGAGCCGCTTTGGAGGAGCTCGGAAAAGTGTTCCTTTAGGTGGCTCATGATACCCCCAGGATGTCTCCCTTTTCCGGGCATGTCCCACCTGGACATGACCCTAGAATATAATGAGGACAAGCTGGAGTGACTCCTCTGCAGCTAGGGCAGGGTCCCATCTAAAGGTAAAAGTACAGTATCAAATAGAAAAGTTTAAGTACCTCTGGTACAGAAAAAAAAATAAGCCTGAAAACTGTAACCACAAATGAACAATAAAACAACAAATTAACACTAATTAAGATGATTACTAAAGGAATAGGTACTGTAAACAGTACCACTCAAAAAAAAACACCACTAGATAAGTGGAAGCCATATAGCAGAAAGAAAAACATATTAGTGAAGTTTCCAGGGACATAAGGGGTGGAACATTATATAATAACAAAGTGTCCTTTTGATAATGGTAGCATTGAAGAAAACAGCAGCTATTGCAGATAGGTACAGATTGTGATCTTAATTATTTTAAATAAAAGAAATGTATGCATCACTCATAGGAGAAACAAAAACACTTTTTTCTCCTTTTAATTTTAGTATACAAATATGTCAAAACACATTTGTTTGACAGTCATTTGGTTTTGAATGCAGCCTTTGTTTAGTAATTTCTCAACAGCTTTAATGTAAGATAATATTTCAAAATCTGGACTGTTTCTCTGCACAGTACTCTCCTGAACATGTCCACACACACAGTGAGTCAGTAATTTGGCTTGGAGAGGTCTAGTCTTGGCTTAGATCGGACCCTGTGGATTTAGGGGCCTTACAATTTCACCACAAATATTCATTCCTTAACCTCCAGAAGTCTTCCTGAGCGGCATCACTCATAGCCACTTTATGAATGTGGAAATGGGAATGCTGTTTGATGCTTCTGATTCAGCTAACTACCGTAGTGGAGCTTGTGCTTGAGATTGTGGTATAAATGTAATGTGACAAGAATGCATTTAGTCACCTGTTGTTAATTTGCGTCACACTTTGATTTCTGATTTGCTTTTGATCCAGACCCTGATAAAGACTGTATAGGGTCATAAAACTTCTGCGAAGGAAAGCCCCCTTTTTCTTTCTTTTAACATGATGTTGGGAGATTGGGATGAGGAACAATACTAAACTTTTGGATACCACTATTAACATATGAGCCTTAAGGGAGCATGGTTATGGTTACTGAACTTACAATATTTCTTGTTTATTTGCATTAAAGTTGATTCGTCCCAATTCAAGCGGGAAAACCACAAAGAGGTGCAAAAGGGACTACAAATTAAGATGATTGGACTTTTCTTTGTACTTCTTTCATATGCTAATGATAGAACAATATTTTGGCAGTATGCCCTTACTTTCAAAAGCCTCTGGTACTCAGTAACAAAAATAAAGAACCTACATCCATTCCATATGTATTTAAGATTTAGTTTCTTTCTTGCACAACAATTTCACTAAAAACAAGTGAGAATTTGTTGAACTTCACCTGTATTTTAGTTTATCCTTGTCGGAACTGAAGAAGTAGCTTGGATGAGCTGCGAAATGTATTTGACCAAATAAACTTTGTCCAGTTGACAAATTGAATTTCTCCTTATGCCATTATCCTTGTAAGGTATTGTTAGATGTAGGGGTTTGGATGAGCCCAGATTTATCCAGATTTGGGTCTGAGTTTGTCCTGACCTTTAGGATGACTATTACTCTCCTATTTTGGGCACTTTCCGTTCCGTTTCCGGTTCTGATGATGCATATAGCTATCTGGTTTGTCAGCTGGGAGTTTCCTGCAAAACCCCTCAGGAACTTTCTGGTAGCTGCAGTTAGTAAAATAGTCTGGACTATCTCTCTGATTAAACTGTTATTATTACATGGCATTGTGACGTGTGTGAGTTTAGTAATTTATAAAATATTCACACACTAAAAACACACCCACATTAAGATGACTGTTCTGTTTAAATCTGTAATAATTCAGGGTTCAATCAAAGTAGGTACCAAGTTGTTATGATATAGATTTTCACATAAAAAGGAACGTGCATAGGCCTATTGTTGTGATAGTTGTGATGCATTGAAAGATGAGCAACTTTTATAAAGTTTTTCATGAAGAATTTGAATGATAGCAATCTATTCAAAAATGAGGAATGATTTTGGACAAATATTGCTATGTTCAAAATCACTGTTTAAAAATGCATATAGAACATATAGGGATGAAGAGATGGCATTACTTGGAGAGATAAAAGAAAGATAGAGGAATAGGCTAAATGGAAGCTTATGTACATGTTGACTGAAAAAGCTGACACTATGGAGATAATATGAGTTGATTGGAAAAGTTGTAGTGATGTCACAGTAGATGTTTTTCCCTGGGGCTGATGGGAAACACACCTGTGATCCACTATATTTCACTGTCCACAAGTCCAGAAAGTTTGAACCTGTAAGTCATTTTATGTTGTCTTTACAATGGACGACTGAGGGACTCTTCACGCATCTTTTACAATGGCCAGCAGTATACCTACCCAATTAAAGAGAAGAGAAATGTTCAAAGCTTAACCAATGTAGATTATACTGCAAAAAAATGGCCAAATACAAGACGATCAAAGCCCATTTCTACACTAAGGTCCAATATTACATACAATCAATTGTTGTGAGGCTTAAGCAATGTTAGAGTATCCTCCTAAAAAACAAACAAGGAATTATGTTTTGTTTCATTCACACATGTTTGAGTAATCCTGGTTTATTTATCTGTCAACACCTCCAATACTTGAAATCCTCTGTTCCACGGTAGATTTCATGTTAATAGCTCCCTTTTACCTTTAGTTCAGTAGAGATTGGCAATTGCAGGACTAAAATCATCTGATTCTAGTGGAGGTGTGTGGAGATTAAAAATACATTGGAGAACTTCCTGTATTACCACATGACATCACAAGGTGGAACAAGGTGGAGTGTTTTCTGTTTGAGAAAATAATTCAGCCTATATATGTAGGATTTGTGTATTAAACATGTGTGAATGAAACAAAACACAATTCCACATTATGTTTTTGATGAGGAAACAATATTAGAAGAGAAAATAGCAGAAAATAGCATAGTATGAACCCTTTAATATACTGCAACTGAAAAATGAATTGTGACAAATGAATGGTGCTCTCCAAGCCCATGTCACATATTTTAACAAATAGACTATTCTTATTCATTGACCACAGCACCAACTGCAACGTGCCAAACTCCAGGACTAATGTCTCAATAGTGTACCGTAAAATGGACTGTTAAAACCTATGGGTTGCTCAATATGTTCCTAGAAGCCTAGAAGCTATTCAGTAGGAGTCAAAGCCAATTGTAGACAGGATACAGCAGAGAGGCCCATGTGGGATCTACTTTTTCTAAGAATAATTTTACTTCCAGCTGGATAAATGGTGTCCATTTATATGATTGATACACAGTGTATTTGTGTTCTTGTCACCGCTCAAACTAAATGCTCGGACTACTGTGTCTCATCAAGAAACACGTGCCTAAAAGCAACCCTTATGTTGGCCTAATTTCAGTACTGTAAGTTCAGTCAAGGTAACTGGGTTGTATTTTGACACATATCATAGAGCGGTGCCAAACAGTCTTTTGTGTAAGCGTTCATTTTTGTTTTGTTTTGTTTTGAAAAAGTATCCAACATTATTAACCTTATTCTGCTCCATCCCCATTTGGCTTCAAATACCACTAAACCGCAGTTTCTTAGTAGAATCACTTCCGGTTTAGAGGAAATCCCATTCATTTCAGTGGAGCATTTGGGAACAGTTTTGCTGCTAAAATATTATATAAGGTTGCTGATTTGTATAAAATGTTCAGTGTTAAAGATGCACTATGTAACTTTGGACTTGGGTCTGTTACCTGCATGTTTCTATGGATATGTCATTGCTCTACCTGGAATGTTCCACAGTATGACATTAAACAGCTCTACCTTACATTTCAATCAATCAATCAATTAATCAATCAAACTTTATTTCTAAAGTGCCAGAGCCCCTGCTCCCATCATGCACACCTTCTACAGAGGCACCAGAGAGAGCATCCTCACCAGCTGCATCACTGTGTGGTATGGCACCTGCACCATGAGAGCAGCTGAGAGAATCGTGTCCCTGCAGGACATCTACCACACCCGCCTCACCCGCAAAAGCCCTCTGCATTGCGACGAGTGATCCCACCCACCCATCCAACTGCCTCTTCAGTCTGCTGCCATCAGGAAGGAGACTGAGGAGCCTCAGGGCAAAGACCAACAGACTGAAAGACAGCTTCATCCACCAAGCTGTCAGGATGTTAACTCTCTCCCTGCCCTGCCCTCCCCCAATGACACTGCTGCTTAAATGACACTTACATGACAATGACACTGCTGCTTGAATGGTACTTAAATGACAATGGCACGGCTGCTTAAATGACACTTAAATGACACTGACACTGCTGCTTAAATGACACCCTTTGAGCTTTATTACGCCAGACATTGTGTGTTTTACCTATTTGTATTATATACAAGTTTACTGTACTTTTGCTACAGGTATATGTCATGTTTTAGCCACTGTGTTGATTGTTTTGTACTTTGGCTATGGGTATATGTGATGTTTTAGTCATTGTGTTTATTGTCTTGTTTATCAGATGTTTTATGTTCACTGTGGGCCTAGAGAGCGCTGCAATTTCAAATCCTGTGTGTGCAACCTGTATATATGGTTTTTGACAATAAAGCTGACTTTAAACTTTGAACTTTGAGGAGAGGTCCTCAGAGATATGCACACCCAGGAACTTGGTGCTGCTTACTCTCTCCACAGCAGCCCCGTTGATGGTGAGGGGGGCGTGCTGTGTGTGTGCTCTTCTGAAGTCTATGACTATCTTCTTGTCTTCTCCACATTCAGGGAGGTTGTTGTTACTGCACCACTGCACAGTGTCTCCGTGTTGTCCTGAGAGAAAATGGGGCAGACTCTGGCTATGTTTTTTAGGTGATAGAAACCAATTTTTGTGATGTTCTTAATGTGTGGGATAACAGTCAGCTCAGAGTCAAAAATGATGCCCAGGTTTTTCACTTGAGGAGATGGATTAAAAGACTGTGCTTGTAGTTTGGGTAAAAGTTTCTCTCTCTGGGCCACCAGATGACTACAAATGACCAAAACCTCAGTTTAACCTGGTTAAGCTGGAGAAAGTTTTCTGCCATCCAGGATTTGATATCTAGAATGCAGTTAAAAAGAGCATCCATTGGCCTGGTGTCATCAGGAGACATGGAGATGTAAAGCTGCATAGCTATGGAAGCTGATTCCATGTTTCCTGATGCCACAACCAAGAGGGAGCATGTACAAGTTAAAAAGCACAGGGCCTAAAATGGAACCCTGGGGAAGACCACATGTGATTTCATGGACCTTGGAGGAGTATGTGTCCACACTCACCATAAATGCTCTGTCTGTGAGATAGAAGGTAAACCATTTGTGAACAGCACCATAGAGGCCGAGGTGTTTTAGGCGAGTTAAAAGAATAGTATGATCTACTGTGTCAAAGGCAGCGCTCAGATCACACAGTCACCTTTTGTGAATCACAATTTATTCTAAAATCATTTGAAATCTTTGCCAAGGCAGTCTCGGTGCTGTGGTTCACCCTAATACCAGATTTAATTTTTTTTCCAAAATATTGTGATCATTTAAATTTAGTTGGATAAAAACAAGTTTTTCTACAATTTTGCTTAAAAATGGTAAGTTAGACACTGGTCGGAAGTTGTTAAAATCATTAAAATCTAAATTGCTCTTCTTCAGCAGGGGCCTCAACATCACCGCTTTGAAGGCAGTGGGAAAGACCCCTGTCTGAAGAGAGCAGTTCATCATGATTAAAAGCTCATCCCTAAAAGATCCATAAAATTACTTTAAAAAATGGGGTGGGGTAAAAAATGTCTAAAAGACATGTGGTGGGCCTCACTGAGGAGAAAGCCTTGTCAAGCATCTCAGCATTAACCAGGACAAATCTGTCCAGTGTTTCCTCTGGTCGAGACAAACACTCAGACGTGTTAAAAACAGAGCTCTGACGAGATAAAATATCACATCTGATAGTGTTTATCTTTCGCATGAAGTAGTCTGCAAACTGCTCACAGAGAGAGTCAGTGGGTTTCAAGTAAAACGTGCTAAAATCAGGGTTTAAAATATTGTCAATGGTTGAGAAGAGAACTTTTGGATTATTTTGTGGTTGGTGATTATTGTGGAG
Organism: Paratrypauchen microcephalus; assembly: GCA_036785185.1. Taxonomy (NCBI): domain Eukaryota; kingdom Metazoa; phylum Chordata; class Actinopteri; order Gobiiformes; family Gobiidae; genus Paratrypauchen; species Paratrypauchen microcephalus. The sequence continues at coordinate 16,788,752 of JAVJIX010000002.1, read as the reverse complement.
AAGTAATGATTTCTTGCATTTCTTATTGCATTGTTGTGTGTTCGTTGTTCATTGATGAATAATTGGTGGTTTATTGTTTTGTTTTTTCTCCATCTGCGTTCTGCCCTCCTGCACTCTCTTGGATTTTCTCAACTCTTCATTTCTCCATTAAGGTTTTAAGTTGGTTTTGATGTTTTTGGTTTTGAGTGGAGCAACCAGATCTAGCATTGACCGTAGTCTACTGTTAAAATGGTCAATAATAAAATCACAAAGGGCAGGTAACACCATTGAGGGATTTTTATCTAAAACATCAATAAAGTTTGCAGCCACTTCGTCCAGGAATTAACTGTCACAGGAATTAACTGTGCTTGGCTATTTTGCCATAATTCTTCTGGAGTGAGTTCGATATTGTATGAGAGAAGACGAGATCCAAGGATGTTGGGGTGTAGGCGGTCCTTTTTAAAGTTGTGATAAAATTGTCCACATAGGGGATTTTGTTGTGTCTGCAATATCTTTTGAGCCATATGTGCAATGCTCTTTGAGCCATATGTGCAACGGCTGAACTTCACATCTCAAAAGGAGGTGGTGCCATCTCTGGACCTTTTGCACCACCTCCTTTTGAGATGTGAACTTCACATCTCAAAAGGAGGTGGTGCAAAAGGTCCAGAGATGGCACAGTTTTCTAAACTGTGAATTGTAGTGATGAGGATTTTGAAATTCTCTTTAAGTATTTCTGATTGCTGCAGTTTAAGATTGTTTGTTCCAACATGAATTACTACCGTTGGGATGATCATGCAAGGTGGTAGGGGTGGAGTCTATGATGTCCTTCACGAGAGCACCTGGGTAACAGAAGGTGTGGACTTTGTTTACTTTGCCGGACGATGGAAGAGCTGAGAATTAACACGGACGGGTCTGGCCTGGATGCCGGGGCCAAGGACACCGCAGAGACGTAAGTCGGGCTTCACGAGGCAGCATGGTCAAGAGTGGGACTATCTTCTTGCTCACATCGAGCGCTCGGGGTCGGCATGTGCAAGGAGGGAACGGAGGCGCTCGGTGACATGAAGTTGGGGACTTTACAGTACCAGGTTTCGGGCCAATTGTCCGTTCACCTGAGTTCCAAAGTGTGTTGATTATGCGCATTTTCCCCCTGGTTAATTACTCTCCCAGAGAATCTACAATAACCCCCTCCCCAATGTATTCCAAATAAAAAGATACCTCATGTAAAAACAGTTTCTGCATTTCGCTGATGAGAGAGGTGGGATGTCAGCACATCATGTCGGCTGCTTTAAGGTCCATCTTTGTCCTCACAGGGGGAAGATGTGACCCGTCCATTACTAAAATCATCTCGTTGTATAACAATGAAAAATAAATCTTCCATTCCATCTATGGTGGAAGAGGAGCAGGATGACCGGTTTACTCACTTACCTCGTCCGCAGCCATTACGGGCCACAACAATCCAGGGATCTGTCCAGACTGAAGTAGAGCTCATCGGGGCTTTAGGTCTAGCCCAGGGGTGGGAAAACTTTTTGACTCGTGGGCCATAAAGGGTTCTAAAATTTGACAGAAGGGCCGGACCAGGAGCAGCTGGATTTGGTGGATTTTTGGTAAAAACACTAAAAACAACATGGGATATGTAGAAAACATGTGCTTTATTTCAATTAAAAATTAACAAAAGCATTACAACAAAATGTCCATCTTTCAAGTTCCACGGTATTTAGCTATTTATTAAAATGTCTTTTAAAGCACTACTATTTTAAAGCACTGAAAGTTCTGTTCTCCTTTAGGTTCTTTTGTTCTTTCGTTGACTGTTTTGTGGCAAAGTGACGCCTGATATTCTTTAAAAACTGCTACAGTCTCTTGGCATAACAGGGACACAGCAGGTGATAAGTATTCGGTGCCGGATTAAAAAGCTTAACGGGCCGCATATGGCCCCCGGGCCGTAGTTTGCCCATGCCTGGTCTAGCCCCTTGCTGAAGCCAATAGTGTTCACCTGTACCTGGAATGCCGGGGTCGGACGGTGAGGGCTGGTGCTCAGAGGCGTCTCTGGAGCAGTGGACCGTGTCAGCCAACTGGGCGCTGTTGGCGAGTCTTGCCCATATAATATCCAGGTCGTTCTCCACTCAGCTTCCAAACATGGATATGCATTTTTCTGAAACAGCCATCCTCTGACTGAGGGTGATGTCACAGCTTTACCTGGTCTGCACCTTTAATGCACCTTTAATGTGCACTAGTCAACCATCAACAATGCAGTGATTCTCTGGTGGGCTTTAAAATGGCTTTGTAGTCTGTATATTGGCAACCTCATGCAAAGTAATACAACCCGAAAGATGGGGAACTTCCGGAATAAGGTGAATAGAGAACAAACGTTTCAATATAGAAAATAACCTATGTTTTGTTCAAACATTCGAGAACAAAGTAAAAGTTTAGACCTTAAAAACAGTTACGATTGTCCTCCAGTTTCTGCCCCATGAATAAGAGCCAAAGGGGTAAAAGAGAGTCCAGCTGAAGCAGAAACAAAGTCTTCTCTGTCACAACACCAACACAATGGACTGTTTTATTCAGGGGCTTTCCACACCACTCTCCTCCAAATCACACATATGTTGCATCATTACAATCAATCAAGCTGGTTTTCATCTTGGTCAGGTTTTTTCCTCCCAAACAATAAAGCTCTATGGGTTGTGTATGTGACTGATGCATTGGTCTCTGATGGGTGGTTGTAACTCTGTGCTATTGTTAAATTTAACAGGTGTGCTATATTAAAACTATTCTTCAAGCTCAAGATTCAAAGAGGAGCAAATTGGCTTTAAAGGTAAAAGTCTGTTCTCCATGTTGATTACACTGTATTTACTAATGAATTATCCAAAAGGTAAATTGACAAATGCTGAACCTCATTATTTCTGTTAGTGACTAGACCCTAGACCTTGCTGTAATACAACCATAGACTGTATATATAAACGTATATAAATGACATAGTCACGCGCTAGCTGCTGTTTTCCAAATAAGAAGTGAGCATGGGGGCACTGTGGCTCCAATTGACTTTACATTGAAAAAAAAAGTCTGTCACCGCTGCAGCAAACCTCATTATGGTCTTAAAATGTTCATATTAACCTGCTCTATATGATACTGGGGTTTATTTTGCTTTTTTTCTCTATTTAAATACATTCTTATTCTTAATATGGAACTTGGCTCACTCCTGTACTATACTGTAGCCTTCTTCATGCTGTCTATGATTACAACACAAATCTGCATTAATTCATTTTAGCTGCGCCCCATCTGTATCAAATATGATTGGCCTATAGAATGTTGTGATGTCATCTGCAACTGAGCAATATCGTTACTGCATTATATGTAATTTGTATGTAGAATGTAAAAACATGATTAACTATTAATACACTGGGGGCTTCTAGTAAACGCGTATCAGAACTAGGCCTATGATGACAGCTAGTGTATCCATTTCCTTATTGCTCAATAACTTTCACATTTTGCATATTGTATGTGGGAATTAGACTCATTGTTAACTGATCATAACATAATCTAAAATCTTTGTGACAAATTAAGTTAGTGTAAAACTCCACATTGTATTACTGGCTTTTCAAAGCTCTGGTGTCCATAAGATGCGTGCTGCAGTGGGCTGTCAGTTCACATAAAGTCATTGGTTAAGCAGCTGGCCTCAGTGCACTGGACTATTCAACACTTCAGCTGTGATTATGTGAACCACTACATGTTCGGCTTCATTATATAACTAATCTGTACTACTTTCCCCTTGTTAAATCATCATATTTCATACTATCATTATACATGTATACATAGGCACAGTCATAGGGGTATCTATATCTTTCTATTCTAATGGTTTAAATTGATATAATCTGTGTTTCCTCATCACCTTAATCCTACAGACCCATAACCACCCATAAACTCAATATGACCCAGTGTAACTACCTTTAAAGTGCCTATATTACACTATTTTCTGATCTCTTTTATAATGTTTCTTCATAAAAAACATAGCTGAAGTTGGGTTTTGTTTGTTTAACACATGTGTTTAACACATACACCCTGCATATTTAGGCCAAGTTCTTCTCTCAAACATGACCATTGTCATGTGATAATACACCTTCAATATAATCATGTGGATACTCTACTGAACAAAAGCTGTAACTTGAAAGCTACCGCTTAATGACATCACAAGGTGGAACAGTGTATTTTGAGCTTTGGAGATATAGAGAGACTAATAATAAAATGATTACTCAAACATGAATGAAACAAAACACAACTCCAAGTATGTTTTTGACAACATTTTTGCACATAGGACCTTAAAAGTTGTTAGGCAAAACTTTAACACCAAGCACGCTTTTTCCTTTTTCATTGTGATCCATTTGCAGATGAATGAACCAGAACTGGATCATTTGTTGCCAATATACAAGTCAACAATAATATGTCAACAATAAAATATCTAAATTGATGAATGAAGTTTGCCCTTTCTAGTGGTTTGTGCTATGAGCACTTGAAAATGGACAACAACATCATCAAAGTAAATGAGTCAAAATTACCCTTGTTGCTCTAACGAAACATTCACACATTGTTTGGATTGGAAACACACAAAACATTTCCAAAGAGAAATTGAGATTTAAGAGCAAAGGTTACTTTACAAACTCTGCCAACAGTGATTACATAAATGCATTTTTCCTCAGGCTCTTATTCAATAAACCACTTGAATCTGGCATCAAGGCAGCATATCGATATTTATTTATGACTTTGAAACTTAACATTAAACATTTTTCTACTTTGAGTAAAGACATGCATTTTATCACTATTCGCCTTATTGTGGAAGTTGCTGTGGGTTCAGTCATCGTAGTATGGGTTCTATAATGCTGCATGGGACTGACAGTCGTGACAGCTACTAAGTATAGGCTACAAAGCCATGTGTTGGTACACATTAACATTTCACACAAATCAATGTAATTTATGTCAGATTTTGGCAGCTAAACTTTTTTCAAATTCTACATTGAATGGGAATCATCCTTAACCAGACGTGCCACCACAAAGTTAGCAAGGTTTAGTTGAATTTAGAGGCAAAAGTGGGCAGGGTCAATACAAGGTCAAGGTCAATACATCTTAAGTTAAAAAAAAAAAAAAAAAATCTGAAATTTAAATGTTTTCATATGTTTTGTGTTTTTCTTTTTTGAGCCTATATAGTGATGTTTTGGTGTGATATTGTTAGGAAACACCAACTTTAACTCTCTGTTTATAATACACTCATCTCCATGGCAATAGTGTTCAAAACTGAGGCTGATGTTGCAACATATAAAACACTGATTGAATTACACTGAGAGAGCTCTGACGCAAGCAACAGGACAAAAAAGGAACCTTGACATCCTGCATGCTGGGGATAGTAGCTATAGTATGAAAGTGAGTAATAGGTTTAGCTCGCTTCACCCTAAAAAGTGCCCCATGTTACGTACATTGTGCTTTCAGTTGTTCCAGCAGACAGTGCCCTGGACCACTGATACCCATTGGTTTTTGAGATTGAAGAACACCTTGATTTCTCAAAATTCTGAAGAATATTTACGCCACAATTTCCATTGCATGTGTTTTACAGTACTAAATGTGATACGGTTTAATGAATTAGTTTAATTAAAATCTAGTTTGTTTATCACATAAATATGACTTCAAATATAAAAGTACTTTGATCTGCTGCAAGTTTTCTTGTTTTACCTTAAGCAACCTTCTCTGAAAGCTCTGGTAAGTGTATATAGATGATTGTGAAAGCAGCTCACCAAGGTCCCCACTGTATATTCTTGGACAAATACAGACAGTTTAAATCAACACTGAACTGAGGAAATTCTGTGACAGCCAAACATGCCTGTACTAGGATATTTAAACAATAACCAATTGCTGAACTAAGTAAAATTAAAATGGCAGCATTAGTTAAAAATAGTAATAGGCAATAGGTATAGATAATAATGGCACATATTCAATTCAGAGTTGCATTAAGGGTATATCACTTTTTATAGAACTTTTTTGGTGGGTGGTCTTGCATGGAGATATATTTGCTGTGCCTGGAATGTTCCACAGCATTAAACTTATCTTGGATTCATTTTAGCCACATATGTTTCTGTTGTTCTAAAATAACTTGGAAAACATGCATTCTACTGAGAATGGAATCACCTCGACCACCTGATCCACAACTTGGCCTGGGGCTGTCACAAGCTTTTCTACATGTATTAGATAAGTAATAAATTTAATGCCATACTGTGGTACATTCCAGGCAAAGCTACATAGTACACCTTAACTATTGTTTCCAAATTCAAAAACATGTTGAGTATGTAGTATGAATATGCAAAATGAAAATCTGAATCAACAATGGCCTATACTATAGACAGTTTATTGGGCACTGCTGAGAACCAGAGGTGTATTCCATCAAAGTCGCTTAATAAATCCGGGTTGATTGTAAAATCCTGAGCTGAAATAAGCTCCATCTCCAGCTTACGCCTCAACTCGTTCCATGACAGAAATAAACCTGAATCTGGCTCAGCTAAGCCTGAAGCTGTGCTTTGTGTTAAAACAGCCACATGTACAAGATCGTTTTAATGAAATAAGCCAGACACGTGTGTCTTGTGCATAGGAGCATATGAGCGGTAAAAGTCTCAAGCTACACACGACTATAAAAGTCACTTTTTCAACTGTATCAGACAGAGATGGGTGTTCTGAAACAGGTGTGTGAGTGCACGTGCTGAAACTTTTGAATTAACTGTTTCTTTAGACATTCTTGGAGACAGAGTTAAAATTATTTTGACAGTCTGGTCCTCGATCAAGTTTGTTTCCAGGTGTTTGTTACTGGGGCAACTCAGCATCACCTCTGGTTAGTCACTTTGGTGGAACAGAACTGAGGCTTTGACAAGTCTGGATTGGCCAAATAAGTCAGGCTTTTGCTTTAGCTCGCTTCATGGAATACCCCCCTGAAGCAAAGGACCACACACACACACACACACACATATACTGTATACATATATATATATATATATATATATATATATATATATATATATATATATATATATATATATATATATATATATATGTACATACATACATGCCCATGCATAAACCTTTACACACACAGCTATACTCACACATACGCGCGCGCACGCACGTACGTACACACACATATAACGTCATTCATTACAATTACCACACAGCAGCATCATGTAAACTTAATTCTTCTCATCTCATGCCTCTCTGGAGGCGAGGATCTACTGCTCCAAGTCAGTAAACGTCATCTTTGGCGCTGACGTAATTCTGATCTGAGTCCCTGTTCCGCACAGCGCGAGCACGACACGCCCCCTGCTCCGACCTCGCTGCTTGATCCGGTGTTTTGACGAAACGTCCTACCTTCGAGAAACGTCCTACCCTCTCAGAAAATCCTGCCGTGTGCTTCCGATGTCTTTTTTTTTTGTCATCGCTGTTTTAATGTTTGTTTCTATGCAGTTAGGACATTCGGATAGGTAAAATAACCCCATCAGAACACGGCTTCCACATTAGTAAGTGCAGGTATGAAGTTCTGGTAAAATTACCCCGTTATGAGCGGCTGCCAAGCCGTGCGCATGCGCAGAACATTACGTAACTTCTTGAGAGTTCGTACTACGTCATTCCTTTAGAGATATACAGGCAGGACGTTCTAATATGCAGGTAGGACTTCTAATATGCAGTTAGGACGTTCTGCTGTGCAGGTAGGACGTTCTGCTGTGCAGGTAGGACGTTCTAATATGCAGGTAGGACGTTCTGCTGTGCAGGTAGGACGTTCTGCCACGCAGGTAGGACGTTCTGCCATGCAGGTAGGACGTTCTAATATGCAGGTAGGACGTTCTGCTGTGCAGGTAGGACGTTCTGCCATGCAGGTAGGACATTCTGCCATGCAGGTAGAACGTTCTGCCATACAGGTAGGACATTCTTCTATGCAGGAGGGACGTTCTGCCATACAGGTAGGACGTTCTGCTGTACAGGTAGGACGTTCTGCTATGTAGGTAGGACGTTCTGCTATGCAGGTAGGACGTTCTGCTATGTAGGTAGGACGTTCTTATATGCAGGTAGGACGTTCTGCTGTACAGGTAGGACGTCGTATCTGCATAGCAGAACGTCCTACCTGCATGTTAGAACGCCCTACCTGTATAGCAGAACATCCTACCTCCATAGCAGCACGTCCTACCTGTACAGCAGAACGTCCTACCTGCATAGCAGGATGTCCTACCTGCATAGCTATGTAACCATGTTCTGTTATACAAATGAACCTCACTTGAGTAAGCTTTTACACACATGTACTCAAATTACAAATAAAAAAACATTAGTATTTTAATTTGTAAAAAAAAAAAAAAAAAAAAACATGAAGCATTTTTGTGTTGGTCATTAAAACATTTATTATTATAACACAACATTTACACATTATCAAAATTTACAAAGCTCTCAAAAAAATTTCTAAAAAAACTAATTCTAAAAAATATATCTAGTTATTACACAACATTTAGGCTACACCCTCTACACTATTTAAACCAGGGCTCTCAAGTCTCACGCATTGAGAGTGTGACACACGCAATTCGACGTGTTCACACGCACACACGCCACACATGGCATCTCTCACTCTGATTTTTTATTCATTTTTTTATTTTTTTGTGCCCAGAAAATCGGTCTGTGTGGCTCAGTTTATGCAGGCACCGCGCGTTTTCAGCCACGTCTCCTCTGAGACGCACTGTCTCCGTCTGTGCGTAACGTGTCCCCCCCGACGGCTTATGCGCGGAATACGCGCGGCCCAGAGCCGAACTGCCCATGGTGAGCCGCGGTGAGACACGGTGAGACGCAGTGAGACGCGGTTCGCCGCGGGCCCGGTGCATTAACCAGACTCTTACATGAATCCGTTAAAAATGCTGAGGCCTACATGCACCTTCGGTGCTTGGCCCCACATTGCTGCTTGCAGCTATATTTATTATACATTATTCCTCTGACCATGGGAGTCTACGGCAACCCCTAGAACCGTCTGGTAAAAAGTTGTGAAATTTTGCATGCACATTCCAGCCAGTCTCCTCATTACCCACAGCAATTTATAGGCCCCCACCCACAACCGTCTAGTGCCACCAGCAGGTCAAAGTTGCATGAATTTTCAGGAATTTCCTTTGATCTGTCTTTGATGTGTCTTTGATCTGTTAAACCTTGTTAGACCCTGTCAGACTCTGTTAGACCCTGTCAGACCCTGTTAGACCCCGTTAAACCCTGTTAGACCCTGTCAGACTCTGTTAGACCCTGTCAGACCCTGTTAGACCCTGTCAGACTCTGTTAGACCCTGTCAGACCCTGTTAGGGTCTCTAGCGCCACCAACAGGACAAAATTTGAAGGACATTTCTGCTTATAACGTAGCATTTGATTGGCTGTCATGACAAAATGATAATACATGCTGAGGCCTACATGCACCTTCGGTGATTGGTCCCACATTGCTGCTTGCAGCTATATTTCTTGTCCTTGCCCTCTATCATCATTGATAATAATATTAAATTGGCGTGCCCTGTCCAATTTACAAGGTACACAAAGAGAATCATAAATTAGATCAATCCATTTTGATGTCTCACTAGAGTGGTACAACTGGTACAAAATATGATGAGTCATCTGTCAGCGGATGATACAAGTTTTCAGAATGTTCTTAAAAAGAATTTCAAATAGTCTCGATTGGTTGTTTTAAATATTAGTTTAGTTGATATTAAATTTTGCAATGTGTATTCATAATGTACACATACCTAGTTTAAAAGTATTACATTTGTTTTTATTAGTATTAATATCTCTGAAGCAGGGACGTGCACAGGGGGATTTCTCAGGTTGCCCGGGCAACTGCCCCTGTGCACTCCTGGACTGACGTTGCCCTTCCGAGTCGAAAAATAAATAAATAAATACATAAAAAATACTACTACTAATAATAAGCCTAGTAGGCCTAGCCCTAGATTTGAAAATGAAAACAAAAAAATCGCCACTCAAAACATTTTTCCTAAAATAAAAGCAGCCTCATTCACTCGCAAGCAACCCCCCAGTTTGGGGGTTACAGCCCCGAGTGCTCCGATCACCACGGGCACCACTGATGCCTTCACCTTCCACACCTTCTCCAGCTCTTCCTTGAGCCCCTGGTATTTCTCTAGTTTCTCGGGTTCCTTTTTCCTGATGTTACCATCGCTTGGTATTGCAATGTCCACCACCACGGCTCTGTTCTGTTGCTTATCCACCACCACTATGTCTGGTTGGTTCGCCATCACCATTCTGTCAGTCTGTATCTGGAAGTCCCACAGGATCTTGGCTCGGTCATTCTCTGCAACCTTCGGAGGTGTTTCCCACCTTGACCTTGGGGTCTCCAGCCCGTACTCTGCACAGATGTTTCTGTACACTATGCCCGCCACTTGGTTGTGTCGCTCCATGTATGCTTTCCCTGCCAGCATCTTACACCCTGCAGTTATGTGCTGGACTGTCTCAGGAGCCTCTTTGCACAGCCTACACCTTGGGTCTTGTCTGGTGTGGTAGATCTGGGCCTCTATTGCTCGGGTGCTCAAGGCCTGCTCCTGTGCAGCCAGGATGAGGGCCTCTGTGCTGTCCTTCAGACCAGCCCTCTCCAGCCATTGGTAGGATTTCTTCATATCAGCCACTTCAGTTATGTTTCGGTGGTACGCCCCATGTAGGGGTTTGTCCTGCCATGATGGTCCCTCCAGCACCTCTTCCTCTGCACTCCACTGTCTGAGGCATTCCTTGAGCACATTATCTGTCGGGGCCTTGTCCTTGATGTACTTATGGATTTTGGATGTTTCATCCTGGACAGTGGTTCCCACACTCACTAGTCCTCGGCCTCCTTCCTTCCAGCTCGTGTACAGTCTCAGGGTGCTGGATTTGGGATGGAACCCTCCATGCATGGTCAGGAGCTTTCGTGTCTTAACGTCTGTAGTCTGTATCTCCTCCTTTGGCCAGCTTATGATTCCTGCTGGGTATCTGATCACTGGCAGGGCATAGCTGTTTATTGCCTGGGCCTTGTTCTTGCCATTGAGCTGACTTCTTAGGACTTGCCTTACTCGTTGCAGGTATTTGGCTGTAGCTGCTTTCCTTGTTGCCTCTTCAAGGTTGCCATTTGCTTGTGGGATACCAAGGTACTTGTAACTGTCCTCAGTGTCTGTTATTGTTCCCTCTGGGAGTGAGACCCCCTCTGTGTGGACTACCTTCCCTCGCTTGGTCACCATCCTACTACATTTCTCAAGCCCGAATGACATTCCAATGTCTGTGCTGTAGATCCTGGTGGTGTGGATCAGTGAGTTGATGTCTCACTCACTCTTAGCGTACAGCTTTATGTCATCCATGTAGAGGAGGTGACTGATGGTGGCCCCATTTCTGAGTCGGTATCCGTAGCCAGTGCTTTCAATGATTTGGCTGAGGGGGTTCAGGCCTATGCAGAACAGCAGTGGGGACAGTGCGTCTCCTTTGTATATGCCACATTTGATGGACACTTGTGCAAGTGGCTTGCCATTGGCTTCAAGGGTGGTTTTCCACAACCGTATTGAGTTTCCAATGAATGCCCTTAGAGTCTTATTGATATTGTACAGCTCCAAGCACTCAGTGATCCATGTGTGTGGCGTTGAGTCATAGGCTTTCTTGTAATCAATCCAGGCAGTGCACAGGTTGGTCTGACGGGTTCTGCAATCACGGGCGACTGTTCGGTCAACCAGGAGTTGGTGTTTGGCTCCCCTGGAGTTTTTGCCGATGCCCTTCTGTGCTGCGCTCATGTATTGATCCATGTGCCCACTTATCTTAGCCGCCATGATGCCTGACATGAGCTTCCATGTTGTGGCGAGACAGGTTATTGGCCGATAGTTGGATGGGACTGTACCCTTCGAGGGATCCTTCAGGATCAGGATCGTACGCCCTTGGGTTAGCCATTCAGGGTGAGTCCCATCCCTTAGCAGCTGGTTCATTTGTGCTGCCAGGCGCTCATGGAGAGCAGTGAGCTTCTTTAGCCAGTATGCGTGGATCATGTCCGGGCCCGGTGCTGTCCAACTTTTCATGCCTGAGACTCTTTCCTGAATGTCTGCCACTGTGATGGTGACTGGATCTTGTTCAGGGAGGTTGCTGTGGTCTTTCCTCAGAGCCACCAGCCACTGTGCATCGGTGTTATGTGATGCCTCCCTTTCCCATATGCCTTTCCAGTACCTTTCAGTCTCCAGCCTTGGTGGGTCTGCTCTGGTGTTATCCCCCTGCCATTGAGCGTACACTTTCGCAGGTTGAGTTGCGAACAACTGGTTTATTCGTCTGGCCTCGTTATCTCGAGTGTACCTCTTTAGGCGGCTGGCCAAAGGCTTGTAGCCTTTGCTTGGCAGTTTCGAGTGCTTCAGGTATGGGCATCTGGCTGTACCTCTTGGGTACTTGCTTTTTCATTGCACCTTTCTGGGCCTCTGACAATTGGCTCACTTCTCTCCTTGATTTTAGCCTCTAACCGTCTTTTCCATGGTGGGTATTGTCTCTCATGGCTCCCATGGTTGCTCTTATAGCCCAGCACCTCTAGGATCACTGCTGCTGAAGTGTATATCACCTCATTGGTTTCAGTGATGGTTGTGGTAGGGATCGCTCTCAGTGCTGCATTCACATGTTCTAGGAGACTTTCAGATGGTACTTCACTTAACCTCTGTAACTGGCATCGGGGTTGCCTTGTGTTCATTTGTGTTGTACCTCGTCAATCTCTAGTCGTGATAGCAGTTGCCGTTTGTGGATGTTGGAACACTGAGCTACTAGTTGTTTGGCCGTTAGCTTGGACTGTGGGTATCGTATTAACCATTCATCCCACATCCTGTTCATGTAACCCCTCTGCCTAGGGTTACTGGAGTAGTAGTAGCATTCCAACAGAGCCTTGTTCTCGCATCTCGCCCATTTCCGCCTTGTTCCAGTAGCCCATTTTTCATCAAGGTGCTCTGGTTCCCCAGCACCTGACGCAGACCTTGTTTGAGGTGGGCTATACCGTGAAGGGTCTTGCCCAAGGACCCACACTGGCTTGCTCATTGCCCCTTGGGGGGGGATTCGAACCCGGGTCCCCCGGGTCAAAGTCACTGGCTTGCGTATTATTGCCCCTTGGGGGGGGATTCGAACCCGGGTCCCCCGTGTCAAAGTCACTGGCTTGAGTATATATATATATATATATATATATATATATATATATATATATATATATATATATATATATATATATATATACTGTATATATCAGACATCTCAGTCCAGAAAAGTGCAGTACTAGGAACAGCAAAGATACTGCGCAGAACTCTCAAGCTCCCAGGCCTCTATGTCTCATTTGACACCGGTCTCTTGCTATCTTTATTGCTATATATCGATTTTTGTTGTTGATTTTTGAGCTACTGTATCCAAATAATTTCCCTTGTGGATCAATAAAGTTTGTCTAATTCTAAGTCTAACATCCAAACAACCCAGACAGTCAAATGCACACCCATGTATGTATGCATGCACACACACACATGCACACACGCACACACACACGCACACACGCGCACACACGCACACACACACACACCCCCCACACACACAAGCACACACACACACACACACACAAATAAACAAACAGAACAAAAAGAACTGGTTTTCCTTTGGGACAATTGACCATATGTGATTAATGAATGCTTCTTTGGCCCCAAGAAATTCACTGACACAAAACTATAACAAAGCTTCTAGTTTACATTTGTATTGGCAAATTTGGTGTGGTGATTATAATATGATACAGTAATCTCAGTTTTCAAAAGCTTTACCAGAGCTATTTTTAAGTAATAACAATTTCTTCCACTGTGCTTTTAGTTAAATTAAAGAAAACAATGGAGCCCTTTTGTTCACCCGTAGTTGAAATCATGCATATTAACATATCCTTTACTGGACATTAATCAAAGTTAAATGTGATAATTGTATGCAGCTAACTTTCGGGGGAATTGTTAAGAAAAAAAAGATCACTGTTGCACAATGTTGGAAAAGCCATAGGAACAAATTGTGCGGAAAACTAAATACAGTTAAACAAAGGAAAAACAACTCTAGTTATTAGCATTATTTGACGTCTCTTTGATTGCATTGGACCAAACAGGGCTAAGGTCTCCAAGTATTATGAGTGGCCAGTATTTGTGATAATGATTACATGCAGCCTGTTGCTTTTTTCATTCTACTTAGCATTTTCATTGATGCTTATATTAACTTAACCTCATATGAACTGAGCTAATCGGTGTGACCACTGTCATTAGCCACCCAGACAAGAGGGATCTGCTAACATTATAATTATTTTTCCTAAGTGTTGTGGTGATGTCCAGATTTAATGCATTCCGCATGTGAAAAAGAAACAGATGTCGCGTTACCCAGGAACATAAACTACCAACAATGTGGAATATGTATTTTTGTTTTGTTTTTAACTAGCTGATTTGCATTGCCACAGTGGGTTGAGTGTTTGCCCACTAACCGCACATAAACAAGTTCAAAGTACACCCATGCATTTACTGTGTCTGTGTCCGGTTTGAGCAGCCAGTTTAAAGAATTGGTTAAAAAGATGAATTATGACTTGAATGACTTCAAACAAATTCAAGTTTGAAGGACATATTCAGATGAAGACATCCCAGGTTTTTTTCAGTTGACATACCTTCATGAGAAATAAAGAAACATTGACTTACTGCCCTAAATACGGTTCAATCTGCTAGTCTGGGTCAATGCAAAGCACACTTGAATTGGGATCGGTTTTATTCACCCTCGCCACCCTGGCCTCAATATATTTGTGCACCTCAAAGTGATAACTGAAGGAGGTGAAAGGCTCTGTTAAAGGTCCCTGATCCCAATAACATGGAGGTGGTTTAAAGAGGGTGAGGCTGCATTGTGTCAAAAGTGATCATTTCAGTGTAGCATCATGTATATTTTAGCTGAATAAGTGTGAGTCCAACTGATTTCCCAGACTTGGGGGTGTGTCTTGTTGATATTTTCTGTGCCAGGAAAGCCTGTCATGTTACTTTTTATCATCTTCATCTCACAAATCCTGCAAGAAATCAAAGCGTTAGTTAGTGTCTGGCTTTTAGACCTCTCCTAATGACCACATCTGTTGATCTGTTGATTGACTGTGACCTATGGACCACCACTTAATTGGATCAAGGAATTATTCACATTCCTTAGGATTTCTATGAGAGTTACACAAACACAGAACTACTGCTTTTGCACAAGGTATGGTCTCCCTAACCTTAGTATCTTCACCATGATGAGCTGGACTGACTGACTAATTTCTGTTCTTTTTATTTATTCACTCAGTCCAAATCATTTTTTGAGGGAGTCCTGGCCTATGCGCTTTTTTCCCCTAAAACGTGTGTTTTAGGGAAGAAAGCACCCAATAAAAACACTGAGGAGGGCAGAACATGCAAAATTCACAAAAGCCCCACCATGGAATCGAATCTGCAACATTCTTGCTGTAAGGCTGAGGCACAAACTGTATTATTATATACAGTTTGTATTATATATATATATATATTGTCATGTCTCAAATCATTATTTTCAAATCACAAATGTTTGTTCAACCACTAATTTCTTCTTCTTTTTCCATATAAACTCTTATTTGTGCATGGTGACAGCGTTTGAACTTGAAGGAAATCCCATTTAGACAAAAATGTAAAATTTCAAATATTCCAACTCAGTAAGTGTTTTGACAACCCCTTCCTTGTGTCTTGCGCTCAGTGGGCAGCCATCAGCGCCTCTACCACTACTGCGCCTGTGCACTTTCATGTTTTTGTTTTTATTCCACTACAGTTTCCTCTTGGTCTATGTCTTCACCTTGATATACTTTCTGATCCTTCACACCTAAAGTAGCCAGAATAAACACTTGTGACATTTTAATATCACATAGTCCTGTGCAAGATTATACAGTCCAGAGGTGTCCTGATATCAAGACTTTTATGGTCATGGTTTTTAATTTCCTATGACGTACGTATATGTTGGCCTGATAAGACAAGAGCATACATACAAATATTGTGATTAATGATAATATTGAAACAAATGTATGCCACTGGCCATAGACTGTATAAAGAAATGGACTAAGGTAGTGTGACATCACCCATAGTGTTCGGCTCCAGTCAAATGAAGCTCATGATGTAGTTATAGGAGTAAATTTGAAGCTGAGTTTCATATTAGGAATAGGAATTTATTTATGGACAATATAGCAAAATAAAAAACACCAAGATCATATAGAGTGGGTTGATATGAACATTTTAATACCAAAATGACAAGGCTCACTGCAGTAGTTACAGTTAGAGACAATTTTTCACTGTAAAGTCAATTGGAAACAGACTTGATGGAGCTAGAAGCGCTCCCATGAACACCTCTTATTTGGAAAGCGGCATATAGTCTATGCCACTGATACAATAACCCAAAAGCAGAATTCCTCTAAAAATAATAATCATTAAAAGATATAAGCTGCAATAAATACATGACAGAATGAAGCAATAATGTGCCATTGAAGTTACTTCCTCTACAGTTCAACTTTTATTACAAAAACAGATTTTCCCACTATTGCTAGAAATTGTGCACACGATAAATACTGAGCCACAAAATATATCGTTTCCAGGCCTACTTGCATGTTTGAGGTTCAACCATGTTTGTGTCTCTGTCCCCAAAAAGCCTCATTCCAAGGAGCTGAATGACAACAGGTCAGTCACCCTGACATCACATGGGATGAAGACAATGGAGCGATGCGTGCTCCACCACCAGTTCATACCCCAGATCAGCCACGTCCTAGACCCTCTGCACTTTAGTTATCGAGAGAAAGTGGGAGTGCACAATGCTACACTCTACCTGCTCCATAGGTCACCCTCTCATTTTGAAAAAAAGACACTTGTGCGGGGAGCAATTCAGTTTGTCAACTGGACAAAAGTTTATTTGGTCAAATACGTTTCGCAGCTCATCCAAGCTGCTTCTTCAGTTCTGGTCAGACGCTGGTGGACACTGCCTATATCTGCCTGAAGGGAGGAGCTAACTACAGTGAAATTACTTTGAAACTACTACACCTACTTCTTTTTAGTTTCTGTTAGAAACAGAAACTGAAAAGAAACGTATTCAACCAAATAAACTTTTGTCCAGTTTACAAATTGAATTTCTCCTTTTGCCATGAATTCTACCTGGACGACTAAGGGATTCTACACAGTTATGCTGTGAGTATTACCTTTTATGACTTCTCCAGCGCATTTAACACCATCCAACTTCTGCTGCTCAAAACCAGTTCTGTTTACCCTGTACATGTCAGACTTTAGATACAACTTTGATAACGCAGCCATTGTTGGGTGTATCAGGAACACAGGAGTATAGGCAGCTCATTGAGGACTTTGTGTTTTTTGCAGGGTTAACCATCTTCATCTAAACACTGCAAAGACCAAAGAGATGATGGTGAACTTTAGGAGGAGCAGGCTACAGGTGCAACCTGTGACTGTTGGCTGTGGAGGTTGTAGAGAGTTATTGGGAAGTATTTGGGCCTACATCTCGACCACAGACTGGACTGGTCGGAGAATACAGACCTGCTCTTCAGAAAGGGACAGAGCAGGCTGTACATTCTCAGAAGGCTGAAGTCTTTTAACATCTGTCAGAAGCTCCTGCTGATGTTCTATTAGACAGTCATTTTGAGTGTCCTCTTCAACACTGTGGTCTGCTGGGTAGGCAGCCTCAAGAAGAAGGGCAATGTGCAGTCAGTTGGATAAGCTGATGAGGAAGGCAGGATCTGTATTGGGTATAGAGTTTGATCTACTCACATCTGTGATTGAGAAGAGGGCCCTAAACAAGCGCCTGCTCCATCCTTGATAACCTCCAGCACCCCCTGTACAGCACCATCACCGGACAGGAGAGCACCTTTGGGGACAGGCTATTGTACCTGCCCTGCTCTTCAGACAGACTCCACACGCCATACGGCTATACAATGCATTTCTATAAATTGAATTTCTGATTTTATTATTATGTATCATTGTGCTGCCTGAAAAATTGAATTCCTTTGGGATAAATAAAGTATTATCTATCCATCTTTCTGCCCTCAGTTGCCAGAACTTACCACATCATTATGACCACATAGCGTGTTTTAATGTTATTTAAAATAATATACCAAATTTAAAAACATGATTTATCCCAGCTTGACACTGGCGCTTTGACCACAAGAAGGCCAGGTACATAATCTGTTAATTCATTTGCATGGGGCAGTGACGATGATGCCAAAACAGAACATAAGTGACTACACAGTGAACCACTTCATTTCATTTGCTGCCCATTTGGCTCCCATTAGCACACTGCCCCCTCTAGCTCCTGCTTCCTCTCTGTCTTCTGTTCTTTGCCCATAACCCTCGCCATACATCTTTGACACAATTACCTCCAGTAGCCTCTGCTCTGCCAGTAAGTGCATGGAGGAGAGATTCATTTGTGTGTGGCTAGTCTCCCACCACAGTTTTCATAACAGCCCCCCCACTGTGGCCTACCCCCTGCGTGTTTAAGATATAAGCAGAGAGCCTGAACAAAGCCCCCATAGTTTGTCAGCCAGTCTATTGCACTGCAGATTGTTTGGAGATTCTAAATGGTTACATATTCCCAGAGCTTAGATGGCTTAGAGGGATTGCATTATGTTTGATTTGAACATAGATAGTTCTGTTTTGACCCTATCCCGATGAAAGACAAAGCATGATGGGCAACGTACAGTTTGTCAGTGAAAACAAAAACTGCCAATGTGTACATTTTAGAGAAAGACTTTATGAGCTAACACAGGTCTATATTTGTTTGCCTTATAGAGTGACTCTGCACACGTGATGCAGTAATTGGATGTTTTAACGTCTTTATCAGGATGACTTCACAGAGCATATAAACAGTCTTTTACAGCAGGGTTATTCATTTGAGCACTCGCTAGTATTAACACTGTCTGAGTATCCCAAAGGATGAGCTTTGATTGAGTCACTGAAGGTTCCCATTGTGTCAGACCACCCAATAATAATACGTCAAATGACCTCAACATGCCCTCTGCTCTCCCAGCTATTCCATTCAATAACAAAAGGCTGAAGAGAGATATCGGACATGAATGAAACTATGACTGGGTGACTTTTTTTCAATGAAAGAAAACTTCATCAAGGCCAATTCTTAAAACTGCTTTATAAATAAGGATAAATCATATTGGCAAAAGGAGAAATTCAAAAGTTTATTTGGTCGATACATTTCACAGCTCATTTAGCTGCTTCTTCAGTTCTAAATCATATTGGTATGCTGAACAGGGAACACATACGCTTATCAAGATCAGCTTAGGTGCAGAGATGAGAGATTGTTAGATTATAGGCTAAATATTTGTTCATTTGCAATAGGCTGCTGTTCCTACGCAACCTAATCAAAAACTGAAATACATAAAATTTTGATTATTATTTTCGTATATTTCTAACGTGTATGTAATTGCCTTTTTATGAATGGACTGAGGTTTACAACATGTGTTTGGAAATGAAGTCCAGGCCTAGAGGACATGCAGAAGTTAAAACATCCGTTCTAACCAAATGTGGAAGTGAATCACAGTGCCCATTGTATTCTTCCATCTCATCTGAAGATACAGCAGCTTGAGTGCCTGTGGACCATGTTTCAAAAACCCTTCTGGATCAAAAACACTACCAAATGGTGCTAATCGGTTCGGCCTGCAGAGCGTGGATGTAACAGAGTGTGCGTCACCTTTCCAAATGCAGGCTACAGATATTCGAGGATTTTTATTTCAGGTTAGAGTGGGAGCAGAGGCAGACCAGTTGACAGTTTACAAATAGTCCCCATGGCTTTATAGAAACAAAGAAAGGAAATTAGAGTGCCATTCAACTTCCTCTCTCTGCCCCATATTGACAACACACACAGATGTAAATATAAAGTTATTGAAGAGACAGGCTGCGGTCGAGTTTACAAGCAAACTAGTGTTCTAGTTCCCATGCAGATGAAAGACAGACCCCATACAGGAAGAAGTCCATATGTAAAGACTTGGATTGTCCACGCATTTAGCTGTACTAATGTTGCTATGTAAACAGTAATACAGTTCAAATACAATACTATTAATTGTAGATCAATCCTAAAAAGATGAAGAGATTATAGGTAAATAAAAAAAGTAAATAAAAAGTACATAAAAATATATTCATGGGGAGCTGCCAGTAGCATGTGTCCTATGGGTCAAACTTCCAATTTAAGTGGACATCACAGTGCACTGGGCCTGTGTTCAAATCATGTTGACTGGACTGGGCAGCAGTGCAGCGCGGTTTTGGCCCAGTTGCCTGTGTAAACGGATACCATTAGTCGGTAAGCCATTAACCCATTTTAGGCCAATTAGCTTTGCTTTACATGCAACACACCCAGTGGGTAGCTTTGGTCTTTGTAAGAAAAGAGGATATGACACATGAGGTAGACTTTTTTTATGTTTTACGGCTCTCTCCTTTTTGCCATTGTTGTAAGTGCAGAGATATGTATACGAGCAGATAAAGAGATTATCAAGCTTAGAAGGAGAAGGTTCTGGAATGGTGATATTGTACAGAATAAAGTCAGGAGGAGGAGACATTTTGAACAATTACTTTTTCATGGGATACCACAGCGATCTGCAATAAGCTTGTCTTACCCAAATCTTACCTTATGTCTTGATCTCCTGGCATATAGTTGGAAAGGAAGTATACAGATGAGTGCTCTTTAATCAATACCTGGAAGACAGAACAGTGGAGTTAATTCATTATGACTGTATTAAATATGCTTAGGGAAAACTAGCGTGTGTATTGATAGTCTTAAGTCAGTTGTATCTTCACATCACAGATCTAGATAAACAAATACATATGGTTTTCTTCTATCAGTTACTCAGTTCATTGCTGCTTTGTATGACACAACCTTCTTGCAGCACTGTCTGTTGATAATACAGGTCTTTTTAGGTCAGCAAATCCATAATAAAAAAATGTTGGAGTAGAATCAAAGGATTTACAGTATAATCACTATCTAACTCAATCTAGCTTTCATCATGACTAACTTCAGTTGATCTTCCCAAGATGATACCGATGTCTTCCCTCCCATCTGCTGACGTCACAGAAAGAGGAAGTGAACAATAAATACTCTTAAAAGGCATCTGTAATCAGGGTCTGCAACGTTAACAGTGGCAACGGTGTAATGGTTCAAACATGCTGCGGGTTTTAAATCACAAAGAAGGGAGGAAGAGTCAGAAAGGAAACCAGTGTAATTTTAATTACCAATTGCGAAATACAATACTCACTGTGTAAAATAGATCAAATAAAGGTGGAAACAGACTAATGCTATGATGATGCTGTCTTCTGTCCAATTACAGCCCTTTTTCCCAGGCCCTGCAATAAAAACTCAATATAAGCCTTATTTACCAAACGCAGCAACCACATTGTATACAGGCCTGTCTTAAGTCTACACTGCAATGTATGTTAGCTCTCAACAAGACAAGCTGAAGCGAAGTTTTGAAATGCAATATACACAGAAATGAAAGAGGAAATACACCCTATAATGGGCAACACATTGCAGCAGATTACATGCCATTGGTCTTGTATATACTGATTACAGGCCGACAGATCAAGTCCATCATGCATGAGTAAACCAGGCTGAATCAAAAAGGAAGAAAGTTAGTCTTCTTTACATTGGAAAAATAAATCTATAATCCACTCAAAGCAAAAATCAAAAGAATTCACTTCAGTTCATTCATAAAACAAGCCAAGATCTTAAGTGGGGTAAAAATATTAGATGAGCAGTGTATTGATTTGACCTAGTGTAATCCTTTATCCTGTAACTTTGTCAGGCATGTCCTCATGGCTGCACTAAATCAACCAAAGACAACAAGAACAACTGAGCCAGTAAAATAGCAGAGCAGATCCTTCTGGAGAGTCTTGTCAAATGAGATATGTTATCCCTCCACTGCGCCTACCCTGAGCTCCCCTGGACATCCACACAGCACCTCCAATAAACATGCTCTTTTGAGAGGCCAGAAATGACTTTTAGTGTGATCAAGAGAAAATGGTTCCTAGAAAATGTTTTCTTTTGTGTCCATCTCCCAGACAGTAGATAAACATCCCAATGATACAAAATGACTGCTAAGACTTTTTAGTTTTGTTCTTTTTAACAGAAGTGTCAGAATCACAAGGATGATTGTGTGTGGTGTGGGAAATTGTATTTGTCACTGATGCTTCTATAGAATAAATGCTTTAGTCTATAAGACACTGTTCATGACTGCACTGTTTACAATAGCTTTTCCAACTCCTGCAGCAACATTTCAAAAACTTGCACTTTTCTAAATTAATAATGTAAAGGTACTGTATATTGCACAGGTGATAAAACAGGACAGAAAGGCTTAAATATGATGTCTCATGAATATATTAACAACATTTTAATATCCTTTTAATTTAATATAAAATTAACAATCTTACACTTTAGCATATTTCTTAATATAGTGTTCTTTTTAGCCAAATCAACTAACACATATTTAGGCCATTCAATCCCCTAAACATATCTTCAGTGCCTTTCCGTCTCTGTATCCCTCGCTCTAGTTTCAGCAAATGCATTTGGCCTATCTTTCTCTTCTTCCTCGTTCTCCTTTCACTCTGCGACTCCAGACCATATGGTGTAATTGGAAACATGTGTGTGTTTGATGATTACAGTGGTAGCTCAGTCACTCTTTGGGAACCTCTCTCCCACAGAGGTGGCGCACACACACACACACACTTATATGTAAACATTTACCGCTTGCATCATGGCAACACCTCTGAACCTATGCTCTGGACCAAAGCAATAAAGAGATTTAAATCCCACTTCATATCACAGTAAATATCTTTAGCTTATGTTGTCCAAACCTTAGACAGAAATGGAAATGGATGAATTATTCTTCTAAATACTTTTAAAAACCCTTTCCTTGAGCCTTGGGGAAACATGGTGCCTAACATTGTGCATTATATTTGAGCTGATCTACTCACTTACTAAAAATGCACATTTTATACATCCAAAACCTTTTTCATCAGACATTGATTAGCCTTCATCAAAAGCATCAGGTGATGATGTTGACGCGTAGGCTGCTTATATGGCTTAGCCTTGGTCCCGTCTGTCATACAGCTTCTCCAGTTTACTTAAAAAGACCAAATTAACTTTTTAAAAAGAATATACATTTTAAATCCAAAATAAATGAACCTGTACCTGAACAAAAAATTGAGTTGTTCTTGAGGAAATTACTTCTTACTTGACAGTTGATAGTACTACACAGACATATCTCATATTGGCCTTGTACTACAAAAAACATACATTTTTGGATCAACTTAGATTCATTAATTAAACCATTCTGTTCAGATGTATAATCTAAAAGGTGAGAGAGATGGTAAGCTAAAGAACTGAACTGAACTGACAACTTCTTTATGGGAATCAAAAGTTCTAACAACTCTATCTGCATGCACAGCATGAGTAATGACTAAACGCAAATGCAATTCATTTCAGTGATTAGTAAATGTAGAGTTTACCCATTTGTAATCGTATTGACTATACAAATCAAGGCTTAACAATTTACCAGTGTTTTGCAAGACTGGAGACCATTCTGTTAATCACTACTTCTTTGAACATTAAACTGTAAATCCATTTTGAGGCCTGAGGGTTTGTTCTCCTCTGCCAAGTCACCAGGAGGCCTATTGTTTAAAAAGTAGAACTGCACTGTAAAATGGCTTGATCTAAAACAAGGCTTGTTCTTTTCTATAAAACAGTGATTCTGTGTATTTACTAAATCGTCATCACCTTGAACCCATTTCCCCTTCACCTCTCTGGACTCAGTGGGTTTGTGGGGACAGTACCATTGCTTACAGAATAGCCCAACTGTTATTATTGTTGTTGCTGTTAATATTTTTAGAACTATTTTATTTAGGTTATATTGTAATGTTATTATAATCCAGTTTGTTGAGGGCATTGGAGCTCTCTCTCTCATTCACTAAGGGCATTACTCCTTTCATTTAGTGTGTGCAGACAACCCTTTTAAAAAAAGGAAAGCAATGGCCAACTGAATCATTATTTAATAAGATTATAATGCATTATTGTATGTTTTTTTACAAGTTCATATTTTCATTCATGATTATTCATTTACTCTTGTCACACAAGTGGCAAAGGAAAAATGTCAAGCAGACTGGCAGTCACCAACATGCATCAATACATACCTCTGATCGCCTCCAATCATAAACAGACATTAGATGAGGCGTCTTGCCCAAAGACACAACGACAGAGTGCACCAATTGGAGCCCGAGATAGATCTCTCATCTACTCATTACGGCCTTGTTCCACATAAACCTTCAGAGAAATGCAGTGAGTTCTGGGACCTCTCTTATGTCTTAAACAAGAGCAACCGTTTGGCACCATCTAGTGACTCTTTATTTCAATCACACTTGAGATGAGAGATGAGAAAACTTAAGAGATTATAGGTTTTACAGAAGATTCCTTTATCTGGTTATATTGAGGTAGGCCTATGTTTTATACTTTGATTATAAGCCTGATTTCATTTTGTTAAGTTATATGAAAATATTGGTTTTGGAGCTGCAGGTGAAGCTGAATCAATGTTAAATAATTTCTCTTGGCCTATGTCTACTTTTAAACATTTTGAATCAAATCCTTAAAAAAAGGCTACTGTAAAATAAAATGCACGAATAGATCAAATGTTTTGACTTCACCTACGAGCTATTTTAATCAGACATCTACCTGTGCGTGTTGTTAATTTAATTAAGTAAATTAATCCCTAGATTTAGCTCATAAAAGGCTGTCAGTGTCCATCAGCCCGAATGTGTTACAGAAGTGCAAAATCGTTTTCAATACTCTCCTAGTTACTGTTTCTTATTATTACTTATTTTATCAGACTGCGTAACTCCACTGTATGGTCCTATCGTGCGATGTTTTTTTTTCCAACGTGCAATATCATTTTTTCAATACTCTCCTTGTCACTGTTTTATTATTATTACTTATTCGATTATTACTTATTTTATTATTATTACTTATCTTTATGCCATTCTTAAGAAGAAGAAGAAGAAGTGACTTTATTGATCTCACACTGGAGAAATTCTTCTCTGCATTTTAACCCATCCTATATATATATATATATTAGGAGCAGTGGGCAGCACACATTACTGCGCCCGGGGACCATCTCCATGATCTTCTTGCTTCAGTTTGGTCAGGACCTAAGCTTGAGGATTTTACCTATGGTGCATGTTTTGGGTTGATGGGGGAAACCAGAGTGCCCAGAGGAAACCCACCCAGACACGGGGAGAACATGCAAACTCCACACAGAAAGGCCCGGGATCGAACCCAGACCATGCATGCAAACTCCACACAGAACACACATGGAAAGGCCTGGGCGACCCGGGGATCGAACCCGGAAACTTCTTGCTGTGAAGCAAGAGCGCTAGCCACTCAGCTACTTGCAATTCTTGCCTGCATGCACTTTTTCTTTCTTGTTCAAACTGTCCCTACCTGGAGCTTCTGTGACAAGTAAATTTCTCCTGCGTGAGATCAATAAAGTTTCATCTTATCTTATCTTAAGTCTCTTATAAAGCTGATGTAATTTGTTTTAAATGGGCCAAGTCATAACAAGTCAAATCAAGGAGATGTGATTACACGCGTTTCTTTGTCTACCCAGCAGGTTAAATGGACCATATCGAGGCAGATATACATATCTGCGTAATGAACCAAAATCAGTTCACTGCACATAATGCCGGGGTGGACCAAGGTCAAGCTCTTTAAAAACGGCATCAAATTCACCCAGCAGATGGCGGTCCTGTGCCCAAACACAAAGTTGGCTGTCATTTCAGGACAGTGTCTCTCACGTACAAAATAAATACACTCACTGACCCCAAATTCACCTTTCAGCACAGCCTAATGGTTACACCGGTTTTATGCGCAGGTAGGCACGGGCCATTGAGTGAGCCTCGTAAAGACAAGAGTCCACTGCAGCAGCCCCACGCGTAAAAAAGCCAGGCTGAAGCAGACACGGGAGAAGGGGAGGTGGGTGCTGAAAAACAAGGGGTGGAGCTTTGGGGGGTAACACGGACGCCCCATTGATCATGTAATATCCAATTAGGTCATAACAGAAAGGGCAGGCATCATCAGCACGGGGAAAGTTGACGACGCCAGTTCGCAGGTCATGTGTTTTTTAGAGCACCGTGCATGCTTTTGTGGAGCTTCCGGTGTTACTGCCACAGCCTGCACACTCCATTGCGCCACTTTTCTCAGCCTGGACCCCAACTTTTCTCCACTACAGCACTATGGATCTTCTGTGGACGGACACGAGCGCCTCGGTACGGCATGCAAATACGTACTCTGACGTCGGCGGTCATGTGGCTTTTGGCGTAGAGCCTTCTTGTGATCGCCAATTTTTCCTTTCCTGTCGCCTGTTGTCTCCTCGGTACCGGACCGCGGCGAGATTGCGTAGCCCAGCTTTGACACTTTTTGTGGGTTAATAATAACAAGAGTATTTGTACGCATAGTCACGGCTTCCACCTGAGCATCGCGCCAAAACCGCGGGCAGGTAAGAAATGGATAAACTCTTCCTCTTGTCTTTCCTCTGAAACGCCCCCTTCTTTAAAAAGTCTCAAGTTATAGCTAATGGGACTTGTTTTGGTCGGAGCTCTCACGTCGCTAGCATCGCCCCGTGCGTCTCTCCGCGCCATGAGCCTCAATATAAATATTTTAACTTGTCTCGGCGCATGAACTTTGCCTGCCCCGTCGTCTCCACCTGCAGACAATGAGCCCACCGAGTTGCTAAATCGGCCAAGTTTTTGCTCTTAAACGCGAGGCTCGTGAAAAGTAGCAGACACAGACGAAGAACATCGTGTCTACTTTTTCCTCCTCCCCGTGTCGACATAACCAGCAAAACATGGCCGTCCATTGCCGACATGTTGTTACGTCGATGGCGAGAGGGAGAGAGGGGGGAACATTTGGGGAGAGTGCTGCTCGGAGCCCCCCTCATGTCTCGTCGCCGCGCTAAACTCCCCGTACGTGTGTGGACCAACTCAAAACGAGCGGTGCTGCGGTCTCATTGCAACTTTCGGAGTGCGCTGTTGTTTATAGACTTTGATTTGTGCCACTCTGATGTAGGCGTAACGTTACCCCCGAGGGATGCTCCTTCCCTCCCTCCCTCTACGCGCGGCGGCTCTCCCTGCAAACGCCGTGCCATAGCGCCGTACAAGACACCCTATGTGCTCACCTCAACCATGTCTTAGCTTTCTTATTTGGGCCACAAACTTGAGTCACTTGCTCTGCCCCACTCAGGCTTGTTTACCAGCTGTGGGTGCAGTGTCCTGTTTTGGGAGAACTTGGGTGCAATGGATGACTTGCAATCAGTTGTAGGCAGAGTTATCAATGTTCAAAGTCAGCTTTATTGTAAAAAAAAAAAACATGTACAGGTTGCACACACAGGATTTGAAATTGCAGCGCTCCCTAGGCCCACAGTGAACATAAAACATCTGATAAAGACCATAAACGCAATGACTAAAACATCACATATACCCGTAGCTAAAGTACAAGATAATAAACCCAGTGATTAAAACATCATATATGCTCATAGTTAAAGTACAAGACGATAAACACAATGACATCACATATACCTGTAGCTAAAGTACAAGATAATAAACCCAGTGATTAAAACATCACATATACTCGTAGCTAAAGTACAAGACAGTAAACACAATGACTAAAACATCACATATGCCCGTAGCTTAAGTACAAGACGGTAAACACAATGACTAAAACAATACATATGCCCGTAGCTTAAGTACAAGACGATAAACACAATGACTAAAACATCACATATATCCGTAGCTAAAGTACAAGACAATAAACCCAGTGACTAAAACATCACATATACCTGTAGCTAAAGTACAAGAGGATAAACCCAGTAACTAAAACATCACATATACCCGTAACTAAAGTACAAGACCATAAACACAATGACTAAAACATCACATATACCTGTAGCTAAAGTACAAGAGGATAAACCCAGTAACTAAAACATCACATATACCCGTAACTAAAGTACAAGACCATAAACACAATGACTAAAACATCACATATACCCGTAGCTAAAGTACAAGATGATAAACCCAGTGATTAAAACATCACATATGCTCATAGTAAAAGTACAAGACGATAAACACAATGACATCACATATACCTGTAGCTAAAGTACAAGATAATAAACACAATGACTAAAACGTAACATATACCCATAGCTAAAGTACAAGATAATAAACCCAGTGATTAAAACATCACATATGCTCGTAGCTAAAGTACAAGACAGTAAACACAATGACTAAAACATCACATATACCCATAGCTAAAGTACAAGACCATAAACACAATGACTAAAACGTCACATATACCCATAGCTAAAGTACAAGATAATAAACCCAGTGATTAAAACATCACATATGCTCGTAGCTAAAGTACAAGACAGTAAACACAATGACTAAAACATCACATATGCCCGTAGCTAAAGTACAAGATGATAAACACAATGACTAAAACATCACATATACCCATAGCTAAAGTACAAGACCATAAACACAGTGATTAAAACATCACATATACCCATAGCTAAAGTACAAGACACAGTGACTAAAACATCACATATACCCGTAGCTAAAGTACAAGACAATAGACACAATGACTAAACATCACATATACCCATAGCTAAAGTACAAGACAATAAACACAATGACTAAACATCACATATACCCGTAGCTAAAGTACAAGATACAGTGACTAAAACATCACATATACCCGTAGCTAAAGTACAAGACCATAAACGCAGTGACTAAACATCACATGTATGTTTTTCTGTTTTTGTGAAAGAGAAACAAAAACAAAGAAATGTTACACTGCAAGTACACAGTCATAGTCCATCTTACATCATCCAAGCATTCATATTATGGTGTGTTTCTATAGTTGAGGGCATAAACCTTTAGTAGGCTTTTGAGTTGTAGATTTGGGGAAAAAACATGTCTTACTCATAACTATAATTTGTTGCAACCTGCAACCTAAAAACTTTCAGGTTTTTACTTTATTTACAGCATTATATATCAGTATGCCTGTTTATTTATGTTGCGGCCTCAAACATCCGGCTTACACTGACAGTGTTCAGTATGTAATTGGAACCAAAAGCAAGCAATTCATCTAGTTGATAAAAAGTGTGTCATGACTTGAATAATGCCAGGTCCTGATGTTTGATGATAAACTGTGCATGCCCTGACCTCTGTTCATTTCTTCTGATGTTGTTCCCATCACACCTCCATAAAAGACACCAGATCACAGCTTCTTTAACCTCTCTGTCATTTCTTTTACTTTAATTCCTCCGAGTATAGAGACATGCACTCCTGCACTTCACATGTTAGGATAAAACAACTTCATATGGTTTCTTGGTGCGATCTGTCAAAACTAGAAACATCAACTATGTAATCTGAAGCGACAAACGACAGATACTGAATTTTGATCTTGCCGTAAGGCAAAGCATTTGTATTGATGAAAGCAAATGGTAAAATCACATTGCATTTCCTTAGATACAGCGCTATAAGCAATGAATAATTAGTGACTGAAATTTGAGAAGCTTTTAATTTTGTGCTTAGATGTAAAAATGTTAATTATGGACTGGATTTGATTTGTTATGTCAGTCAGTAATGGATGAAATTAGGCATACCTTTTAGTTTTGTTGTGGCCGTTTTACAATCTTCATATTTGCAGCGTTTCCCCATTAATTGAAGCGACTATGGTTTAGTAAAATTCTCACCCATTGTCTAAAAAACCTTCACTAGACATTGAGATAAGAATCTCACTTTGTTGCTGCTTGTATTTTATTTGACCTTTATTTAACCACGCTAGTCCCGCTGAGAATATTTTTCATCAACATAACAAAAAATAACTACTCTTTTCAAAGACTGCTTAAATGTGAAATACAGGCAAAAAGTGACATTCAAACTCCACAAATAGTATGAAAGAAAATTATGAATATAGAGTAGTATTTATTTATTTGCACCACAATAATCTGAACAAAATCTATTTACAGTAATCCCTCGTTTATCGCGGGGGTTAGGTTCCAGAAATAACCCACAATAAGTGAAATCTGCGAAGTAGGACTTTATATTTTACAATTATTCTACATGTTTTAAGGCTGTAAATGCCTCACCACACACATTATACGCTTTTCTCAGACTGGAATTAACATTTTGTCATATTTGTCTCTAACCGGCTGGTTAGCTCAAAACCGGCTGGTTAGCTCAACTGGTAAGTCACTGCCTTTCCCCCCGGGGGTTGTGGGTTCAAATCCCCCCCGGGCAATGAGCTAACCAGTGTGGGTCCTTGGGCAAGACCCTTCGCGGTACTGCCCCCCGCCGAAAAAGATGGCTGCTCACTGCTCCTGAAAAGGATGGGTCAAATGCAGAAGCAGAAGTCCGTGTGTCACTGTGTGTCATTGTGTGTGAGACCAATAAAGGCTTAATCTTAATCTAGTTTAAACACTCAAACTTTCATAGATTTTCAACAAAATGTATTAATAGTGGCGTGGGGGGAGACACGGCTCCAGGAGCCCCGCCGGACGCGTGAGCAGCACTGCCACGTCCCACGGATTTGTCCACGATAAACCCCTAATCGTGGACAAATCTGTGACAGAGCAGCACGTGTCGCGCACTTCTCCAAGGGGTTGGTGCGCGTCTCGTCCAGGGACGTGGCAGTGCTGCTCGCGCGTCTGGCGGGGCTCCCGGAGCCGTGTCTCCCCCCACACCACTATTAATACATTTTGTTGAAAATCTATGAAATTTTGAGTGTTTAAACTAGAGACAGATATGAGAGAATGCAGCGCGAGGCCACGTGTACACCAGGGAGATAGAACTGCGGTGCCCGGACCGCGTGCTCTCAACCTGAGCCACAAACCGAACACGCACAAACGAACGCAAAAGCCTCACGGAGTGATTTAATCCTGGTTCAGACCTGGTCTACTTCTGGTCTAGACCTGGTTTAGTCCACGTTTATTCCTGGTCTAGTCTCTTAGCCAATCAGGACGCAGACCACATTGTTACACTATTAAGAAAAAAAGAAACAAAAAAATCCGCGAAACAGCAAGGCCGCGAAGAGTGAACCGCGATAGAGCGGGGGTTCACTGTATTATTGTATTTGCATTGTATTATAATTGTATGCACCTCTCTTTGTTTGCATTTCTCAAGAGCTTGAATAGTACTGTTATATGCTGTAAAATGTGGTTTTAACTGTTGTAATTTGGGGATTATAGCGATGCACAGATGTCCCTGCTTCACCATTGTCCGTCTCTCGTGCAGGACATCAACAGGGCCTAAGCATTTTGGAAAAGAGAGATTTTACATACAGCTTTTTGGCCAGCTTTTACGTTTGGTTTTTAAATCCACTGCCTCTCCAGCTACATACCAGCGTTAGTACATTGCAGAGTTTGACCTCTCCAGAGTGTCACGGCCAAAACATCAGCCTGTGAAATGATGTGTGCCGTTTGTTCCTGTTACATTTCAACTATATACAGTCGTCAAATGGCAAGAACAAAAGCGAACAAAGCTATGTCTGTCCCTGTCAGTTTCAATTGTAAAATTCACAGCACTGGTGCCAAACTGCAACCCACCAATTGAGTCATAAATGAAGATCTTTTTTGTTTTGACAGCTACTCAGTGCCTAAACATTTGGTTTAATACATCTGTGTTTGAGTGATGAATTGATATTTTCTTCTTGACTTTCTATTCGGTCAAAGTTGTTATTAATTAAAAATGAAAAGCTGGTGCTGGTGTGTAGATGTGAAAATGCTAAAGCCCATGCTAAAGCCCATGATAAAATCCATGATAAATGGATTTTATCATGGATTCTACCTGGACGACTGAGGGACTTTTCACGCTGCTAAAGCCCAGTTAGACAGTGGTGTACAATTTATATTACACGTTTAAGATATGAATACACTGATTACTTGGTTTGAAACAAATTGTGTATTGATTTGTTGAAGTTATTCAAGTATTCATTGGTTTATTTGTGATGACTGACAACTCTTTATTCTCTTTATCCTTGTTTTGTCTAGATACAGGCCCATATTTGTTGAAGGTCTCAACCGACACACTGTTATTAGGTGTGTTATTGTATTTGAGACAACTTAACACTTCAACTTAGGGGTGTGCTAAAATATTGAAATATCGATATACAGTGGTACCTCACCTTACGAAATTAATTCGTTCCAGAAGTGGTTTCGTAACGTGAAAAATTCGTAAGTTGAGTAGCTATTTCAATGGAAAAAGCCTGATTCGTTCCAAGGCCCCGATCCAAGTTTTTTTTTTTTTTATAGTGTAACTTTTTTTATAGTGTAACATTGTGTTCTGCGTCCTGCGTCCTTTTCTCACATTTGTCTCTCGTTTAAACACTCAAATTTTCATAGATTTTTCAACAAAACAATAGTGTTACTGACAATAGTGATGCGCGTGGGGGGAAGGAGGAGGGGGGAGAAGAGCACGCCCCGACACGTGTCCCGGCGCGGAGCCGACAGCAGGTCCAGACCAAGGTCCAAACCAGGTCCAGACCAAGGTCCAAACCAGGACTAGACCAGGTGGACCAAACCGCCGCGCGTGGCTCCACCTCCTGGCTTCGCCTCGAGCCACAGCTGAGGCGAGCCGCTGCTCTAGACCTGCCCACGTAAGGTGCTCACAGAGCGGCATGGACAGAACCGTGAGGTCGGCTGCTTCAAGACCTCCAGGCCGGTGACCGGGACAATCCCCGGACCCATGCCCGCTTAGGGAGCTCTTAAGGCGGGCTGGCAGTGTCCCCCTGGGTCCCTGGATGTCTGGGGCTCCGTGCCTGGAGGGGCCCTGGAGAGCAGGTCTAGACCGCGGCTCTTGCATGCGAGCAGCGGCTCGCCTCAGCTGTGACTCGAAACAAAACCAGGAAATAGACCCACGCGCGGCGCTCCAATCCACCTGGGCTAGTCCTGGTCCAGTCCTGGTTTAGTCCTGGTTCAGTCCCGGTCTAGACCCTGGTCTAGACCTGGTCTAGACCCTGGTCCAGACCCGCTGCCAGCTCCGCGCCGGAACCAGGAAACAGACCCACGCGCGGCGCCTCAATCCACCCGGGCCCGTCCTGGTTCAGTCCTGGTCCAGTTCCGGTTCAGTCCCGGTCTAGTCCCGGTTCAGTTCCGGTCTCGTCCTGGTTTAGACCCTGGTCCAGACCCGGTCCAGACCCTAGTCCAGACCCGCTGTCAGCTCCGCGCCGGGACACGTGCCAGAGCGCACTCCTCTTCCCCCTCCTCCTTCCCCCCACACGCCTCACCACCAACAATCCTGTTGAAAATCTATGAAAATTTGAGTGTTTAAACGAGAGACAAATGTGAGAAAAGTTTAAATCCAGTCTGAGAAAAGCGTATAATGTGTGACTGAGCGCGCATTATTTGAATTTTTGAGATTTCGCGTTTCGTAACTTGAAATTTCATTCGTATCTAGAGACAAAAATTTACCGTGAAGGCGTTTCGTAACTTGAAATTTTCATTTGTTGGGTCATTCGTAAGGTGAGGTACCACTGTATTGTGATACAGTATTGTTATTTTATTTTTTGGTATATTTTTTGTATTTTTGCTATATTTTACAAAATCATTTTGTGACAGTGCTACAATTTTAATGTATGTTCCAGAGAAAGGAAACTTATTTATACAATACACTTGACATATTCCCTGTTTTAATGGTTACAGTTGTTTCTTTCCCATATTGACGTCGCACAGAAATACTGTTGTTAAATGCATTTGGTTCAAAATAGTAATATATTTCACATGATATTCTGCAATATATCAATTATCACATGTGTCGCCATATCTTGATAATATTATATAGTGAGCCATATATCGCGTATCATATGGAATCACGAGGGAACCTGTGATTCCCAGCCCTACCTCAACTACCTGATGCTGCCTTGAGTTCAGTTTTTAGTACTTTTCATGTCCTTTAGCACAGCTCAAGTTGCTGGGCTGTATAACGTGTCCATTCCCCCGCTGAAGCGACTGACTCATCGTGGGTTGCATGGAAGCTGTTGTTGTCTTTGGGGATGTTGCTTAGCTTGGCTCTGCAGTGATGTCATCGGCGTCTACACCAGCCTTTGTTCTAGGGCTTTCTGGGATTCAGATGACATCACAACGGACTACAGTTTTTGACTGATGATCCAGGTTTAAAAAGATGATTGTGGGTAATAGGGTATGCAGTCTATGAGTAGTTTATTATGAATTTATAAATAATGAATATCCTCTCTGATATTTCTACCCCAAAACTGATATACGGTTATTGTCTCCTGCTCCCTGAGAGTGTGGTGTCATATTCAAGATTATGAACATTTTAACAACTATCATGTACCTTGCCTGGAACAAAGCTTCTCAGACGTGTTGTGGGGTGACTAAGGCAACCACAGATGAGCTCATCACCTGTGGGTGGAGCCCAGAGGCATAGTGTGGGCATGGCGGAGTTTGAAGACAAAGCTCCATAACCATAAATGTGATACAGATTGGTTGCACAACAAGGGTATTAGTAATCACTGCAGTTTCTTTAAACATTGGATAACATTGCAGAACCAGGAATTTAAAAAGTCAAAACATTAGAAAATGCCATTAGTACAGAGTGCACAATATTGCAACCAGACTCGACAACTTCTTTTTATGGCAGGTTTCAAGGTTTTCTAGAACTGCACCTCTGTTGAGCTTTCCATAATGCACTACATTCATTCATTCTAAACTTACAATTGATCAGATTCCTTTGTAGAGGAGACAGTTAAAGTGTGTGCTCTGTAAAATTCGCTTTATAATGTGTTATTATAAATGTAGTATTAGGATGCTAAAATGTAGCCAGAGTACATTCTTATGTACATTTAAAGGTGCACAGATCGGGTATCTGCCTCCTGTCGCATGAAGATGTTGCTGTGATGTGTTGTTTTGTCTTGAATGTTCTACAATTTGGAATTGATTGTGTCTATCAAAGATTTGCTTATTTGTAGGTATTTTTACTGCTTAAACATACATTGAAACATGTATTCTAATTATTCTGATCTAGTGGGGTAGACTCTCCAGTGATATGACCTGTAACTTGTGGGTGTCACCTGCTTACCTCCATGGAGAAGTTCGTCATACTGTTGAACAGAATGGCAATTAAATACGGAGACGAGCAGGTGACGGCTCTGCTACCAGAAAAGTCACATAGTGCCCCTTAAATAGGTATATTATTTGTTCAAGTTAAATGAAATTTGGTAAAGGAAAATGCCAAAATATCAAGAACATTAGTGGTACATTAGCATTGAGTGTAATTGTGTCCAGAAGGCAAAGACCATACCTAAAAGCAGTGTAATGAGAAACAATGGTTGCCCTAGATGTGGCACACAGCGTGATTACTGTGTGGGAGAATCATGCACACACCTGATTCTTTTATTAATGTCACTGCTGTCACTGTGCAAACGTTTGGGATTTGGAAAAAAAATACTATTATAACTTAGATAAATGCATACAGAAAGTCACTTGTTCTCACCATTTCAGAAAAGGTCAGTAATTTATCTGAATTTTTTAAGATGAGAATTTGGATCACTGTCTCTTGTAATGAAGATCAGACACTTCCCCTCACATAAAGATTATAACATTATTATTTTTAAAAGTACAAAGTGTTGTAGACATTTGTAAAGGGTATTTAGCTAGAAGATCTTAAGAGTTTATATCTGTACCAAAATGTATGTCTAGTATTTTTACTTTTTCCAAGAACCTCTAATTTGTTTTCCTCTTCTCTTGTAAATATGTATTGATTTTAAATAATTTTGCTGATTTTAGACTATGTTGGATTGCTTTATTATGTCCAGAATTCTGTGGATTTCACAGCGCGCACTATTGAGTTTAAGAATTCAGTTAACGCCTCCTGCCAGTCTGCACTATGTCAGAGGAAATTAGACTACTTTGAGTGACAAATTGAATTGCGCTGGTGAAATTCAAAACACCAGCAGCACTGTAGGCAGCTTTTGAGAAAGTTTTCTAGCCTCGCTGTGTTTGTCATGTAGGTCATTTTCTGCCTGAGTAGATGGGCACAGTCCCGCGTCCCAACTGTGCCCTCGAAACCTCTCAAGTTTAGAAACAAGGGAGGGAAGAGAAGCATAAAAAGAGAGATAGAGAGGGAGCAAAGAGAGTGCTTACTGAAGTCTTTCTGCACTGCACCACGTCAGCCGCACGCTATTGCACTAACACGACCCTCATACCAGCTCCAGCCAATGGGAGAAAGGCGAGAGCAAGAATGTGCAGGCCACACCCACTGCAGGGAAGCCATGGGACTGACAGCTGGGGAGCTCAGGGACGTGTGGGTAAATATAAGATGATGAACACTAAAGTCCATTGGATTATCATTATTTGGGGCCTTTTACAAGAATATAAACCAAACCCAATCAAAAAGTCTAACCTCTGTTTTAAGTTGTTTATGTGCCTTTCTAATTACCAGTGCAGCTCATTACTTGAAGGATACAGTATGTTGTACTGATGAAAACGTGGCAAGTACAAATTGTAGTTGTATTTTTTGATTAAAAATAAATGGAGGTGAACAAACATAAAATAGGCAAAGCACTTCAAACTATGAATGATAATGCTGCTGTACTCAACTGTCATGAAACAGTTGCTGGGTCTGGCTGTGGTTCTCTCTCTGTTGGGTTATGTTATTGAAAAAATACTCGATAAATATTGGAATTGCAGTGATTTTCTTTTGTATAGCAATACATTACTTAAGAAAGTAGACAGAATCTGTAGTTGTAGAGTTTTTACCGATTGAAGTATTTGTTGCAAACATCAACACC
The DNA here is from genome assembly GCA_036785185.1 of Paratrypauchen microcephalus. NCBI lineage: Eukaryota > Metazoa > Chordata > Actinopteri > Gobiiformes > Gobiidae > Paratrypauchen > Paratrypauchen microcephalus. Next base: position 16,751,885 of record JAVJIX010000002.1, on the reverse strand, counting down.
AATGTCATTGGTTCCCAGGAAGGTTTGTCTGCTGTGTGTCTATAATAATTTAATAATATAATTAAAAAAAATCATGATGACGTAGTATTTTGGTTGACAGTTTAACCATGTTGAGTTGACCTCTGCTAAGTAGCACCTCCTGCGTTAAGCTGTGATCATTGTCGCTTACACTGTTACCGTGGAAACATTCAGAGCGGGTGACAAACAGATATTTTTAAAGCTTGCCCTTTCTGAGTGAGTGTACTGAGTCAGTTCCTGCACTGAAACTTGTTGAAAGTGCTTCCATCATGTGTGGTGTTTGGTGGTCCAATAGTAATAGTGGCCTGCTTGGCTTTACACCTGGATTCCAGCACTAGACACAATGACTACTTTACCATTTCATATTTGAACATGACTGTCACATACTGTCATGTATCGTCTTCTTCAAACATATAGTGCTATAATGGATCTCTTTAACCAAACTTGTCCCTTTTTATTCAGCAGCCTCTTATTGATGAGGGTATGATAAACCCATAAACTATAGCTTATAGAGGTGCATTGACACTTGCTGCTGGTTTGGCCCTGGTCTGAGTCCAGTTTAGTCCAGTTTGGCCCTGTTCTAGTCATGGCTTAGTTCTTAGTCCTGAAATAGTGTGAATACAACAATATGTTAGGTGGTTCCACAGGTTAGGGTTCCAGAGAAATGGTAGCCAGTTAAAAGTGAATAGGGTTGAATGCAGAGCAGCCAGCTTGACAGTATTTGGTAATACACCGTATATAGGCCACAGTGTCCCTCAACATTGTTTTGGTTCAGACAAGGTCAAAGCTGCTGCCACAGCCTGGCAGCATGTGAAAACGTCTCATTGTGCTTTTGTAACCTAAAGAGTGTTAACCAGAACAGGATTTGAAATTCTGATGGAAAAATTGTGCAGCATGGGATAGTAGTGCTACGGTTCATTATATTGACCAAATTCTGCCAGTTGGAAATATAGTGGTGGTGACTCTTAAGGCTGCATGAACAAACATATATTCATTAATGATAATATTGCTATTGCCCAAAACATGCACAACAGGTAAAATCTAGGTCTAGGTCATCTCTGTTTAGCTTAAGATCTGGAGATGGGTCCCTGTGTGCTGCACTCTGGTGCCCACTGCTCCTAATAGGTTGTTTCAGGGGTCACTACTGAATAAATATTGCCTATAAACTTTTTTGAGACTTGGTACTGTCACTATGAGTAGGCTGTTTAAGCACTTACATCTTAATATTCATAGGTCTCCACTCCTGCCATCAATTCTGTTGCTATGCAGAACATATCACACAGTGCACCATTTTGCTGCACGCTAGAGGAGCTCTGTGATGAGATTTAAATTAATTCTGCTCCGGTCCGAAATTCTGCCTCGCACATCCCTGCTGGGACCTGTTGTATTAATGCCTCTGCTTCTCTTCAGCATCACTATACTCACCCTGACTCAGTCCTCCGCTCTGCAGTGGCTGATTTGTGGAACAGGCGGTCAATGGGGAAAACAAAACAAAGATGCACGCCTAGTACACTTATGCTAACAGAGCTGCTGTTGAGGAGTACATTTTTTCAGGTTGTGATATACAGTGAATTGAGGGCAGTTTAGATGCAACAAGAAAGTCTCTGCCATTGATTTACTTCTGCAGCCATAATCGTAGAAACCAGCATTATATTATTGCTGCAAGAGTAATGCTGCATATATTACTCTAAGTGAATGGTACTCTTATGCTAAAGTCTAGATTAGCGCAGTCTCACACTTAAACAACAGCAAAATAAAAGCATGATCAAAGATGTGGTCAGTCACATTTTATGTGTTATTGCCAGTAAATGCAAGCATAGGTAGAGAGAGAAGTAGCACTTTGATTCATATGAGAATTTGTCTATAATTAATACAAAGGACTGGTGATGTAATGTAAATAAGAGTTTTTTTCCACATTACATGATTTTATATTCTTGCATAATCATATTATCTATATCACAGATACAGAATGTCCCATGCAATTTCTAAAAATAAATGTATACAGTACAATTTAATCTTGTTTAATCTATCTTTCGACATTAGTGCCTCAGTAGTTGACAAAATTTGATTGATTTTCCCTTTCTTGCACGTTTGCCAGAATGAAGCCTAAACAGATTATAGCTGATGAATGTATTAGTGTCTCGTGGCATTTAAGGTAACTTCTTCAGAGGGATGGCTCCAGTAATATGATGCATCAATCGCACTGGCAGACATTAGGCAAGTACAGACAGACAGACAGACAGACAGGCTGGCAAGAGGATGCCAGGCTGAGTATTCATACAAGTTTAATGAGCGTCAGACAGTGGGAGCTCACAGAGAGGCTGACTGGGCTACACACAAACCAAACAGGTGGGAGACTAAGGTGGGGATGGAGCAGCCAAGTTTGGATTTTGGTGTGTAAATCAAATATTAATTTAAATATATTCTTTCTCCACAAAAGTAAATTCTGAAAATAAAGAGTTTGTTTTTAGAGGAAGACAAATGAAGCGATCAAATAACACCCCAAGGACAAAAAAGGTGCAGTATGCATTGTTGTTTATCATCATCCTTTGTTCTTGCAGCTGTTGTATTTTAGGGGTGCCAGTCAGTCAATAGCTATCTCTCAACTAATATGCACTGATTTGCTATAATACTATTAATTTCAGGTTTTACGGTTAATAAGGTTTATCAGAGCTTGGGGTTGGATCATGATTGATTTACAGAGACTAGTTATATAATCATAATATACCAATAGTACAAATTAGGTTTGTCAAGAAGATGATAAAATAAGGTAATATAGTAGTACAGTGGTACCTCACCTTACGAAATTAATTCGTTCCAGAAGTGGTTTCGTAACGTGAATTTTTCGTAAGTTCAGTAGCTATTTCAATGGAAAAAGCCTGATTCGTTCCAAGGCCCCGTTCCAAGTTTTTTTTTATAGTGTAACTTTTTTTTATAGTGTAACACTGTGTTCTGGGTCCTGATTGGCTAAGAGACTGTAGCCCCAGGACTAAACGTGGACTAAACCAGGTCTAAACAAGGTCTATACCTGGACTGGACCAGGACTAAACCTGGACTAAACCAGGACTAGACCAGGTGGATTAAAGCGCCACGTGCGGGTCTATTTCCTGGTTTCTCACGAGTCACAGCTGAGGCGAGCAGCGAGGAGGGGACCGCAGCGAGGAGGGGACCGCACGCAGTCTGAGCGCATGAACGAACGCAGGTAAGAGGTGGTTTAATCCTGGTTTAGACCTGGTTCAGGCCTGGTTTAATCCTGTTTTAGAGGAGGCACGGTTTGAACACGGGTCTCGTCCTCGCAGCCCCGCGCCGCCGGGTCATGCTGCGCTATCACACACGTGTCCCCGCGCACACTTCTCCCCCCTCCCCCTTCCACCCACGCTTCACTATTAATACATTTTGTTGAAAATCTATGAAAGTTTGAGTGTTTAAACAGAGACAACTGTGAGAAAAGTTTAAATCCAGTCTGAGAAAAGCGTATGTGTGTGGCTGAGCGCGCATTATTTGAATTTTTGAGATTTCGCGTTTCGTAACTTGAATTTTCTTTCGTATCTAGAGACCAAAATTTAACGTGAAGGCGTTTCGTAACTTGGAATTTTCGTTTGTTGGGTCTTTCGTAAGGTGAGGTACCACTGTACTAGTACTAGTAATACTAGTATGCATTTAATACAAAACTGTATCTGTATCAGTATTGCAGAGCTTGCCACAGTTGTATCAAAACAAAAATACCTGGTATTGCCCATCACTACATGGCATCTCTCACTAATGGTATGCCTGATTGGTGCAAATATAATGACTAGCTAATATTGATTTTGTTTATTTAATCATCATCACACTGCAGTTGGTATACAGTTCCCAGCAGCTATCTCTGTCCTCCTCTTACAAACATGTTTAAATAGAGGCAGAGCTTGTGCCAGAGGATCTAAAGCATTCAGCAGTATTTACAGTGTTTGACTTTGTTTGATGCGCTCCATGGAAGAGTTTAATGTGTATGTGGCAAGCTGTTTGTTGACATGGAGTTGTTCCTTTTGTTGTGTGTCAGCTTCTTTTTTAGCGTTGGCAATGTTTTGAATAATATTTCCAGATGACTCATTATGGTTCCTAATTACCATGCCAACTAGCCCACATCGGATTACCTTCATTGCTTTAAATCAAAATTCATACAAATCAGTGTCACTTGAATGGTCAATGGCTAAAAGCTGCATTTTAAATAACAGTTTGCGAAAATACACACAAATGAAACGTCTCTGTGCTTTCGCTACCTGTGTGGGTTTAGCCAACTGCTGTTTTCTCTCGTCATCGTACCACCATCGCCCACAAACGCATTGATAAGTGCTTAGACTGTAAGCAGTGGAAGTTCAGTAGGTCATATAACTAAAGTGTCATTTCAGACTAAACCAGCACATTTTCCACTGCTATGTGGTGTATGTGTGTCTTGATTGTTGTTGAATTTAGGGCAGACGGTGACAGTGGGTGAGTGGGAGTAACAAATGCTGCCACCATATTTCCTTAACAGTGTTTACACTGTGTGTATATCTTGTATGATGATGAGTCTGAAGTGAAGGCCTTTTCAATGTATTTTTTTTATTTTTGTGTCAAATAAGTGTATTTAAAGTAAAAAAAAATCACAATATAACAATAGAAATATATGTTGATTTATGTGTATGTTAATTTAAAGCAAGCGACACTGATTTATCACATGATTCAACATGGTAAAATATCTCAAGCATCCATATGGTTTTTCTGTGTTTTATTTGAGTTTGCTATATAATAAACTATGGGCATTGCGACACACCCAGATGATTTTTTTTAATGTCTGTCCGGTTATGATGTTATACAGTCGGTGTTAGTGTCTGTCTGGTTGGGTGTTTCTACTACAGCTAGACATCTACAGTTGCTATAGCGACTTCACTTTAATGAGTCTGCATTTTAACAATGTTGTTATGTCCTTTTGGGCTGTTTCTCTTGTCAGGATAGTGATGGCATGACAGGGAGCGAAATGTTTGTAAAGAAAAGTATACTTTGAAAAATATATGTGAAATAAGCTTCGTGGGTAGGATAATACTTTATTTGCAGATAACAAAAAGTGTTTTTTTAGATTACATTCTTCAGTGTGTTGCCTTAATCATTTTACCTTTTTATATTTATTCTTTCTTGCCTCTCATTTTATTTTCATGTTAACTTCAACTTTGATTATTTTTGACAAAAGCACTGTTGTCGCATAATCAGATCTTTTGGATTTTTACTGGAGTGAAACACCATTAGTAAGAGCATATTGACTATAACATCAGATCAGAATATTCAGTCTTTCAAGTTGATAAAACCATAATAGTTCAAGTGGCTGTTGTCATTGTAGCTTATAAGTGTAAAATAAGACATAGGAGCTGTTAAATTGAGCTGAACTAAGTCCATATATGGTTAAGTAACTGATACCTGAAAACAAACACATGTTATCAGATTAAATGTGAAACTATGGATGGTTATTTATGGACTGTTTACCCTGTTTTAGGTAATTACCCGTCATGCAGGAGGTCCTCCACAACTGGAGCTGACACTGTCAGCAAGCCGACAACATTGTGTACAACTGTCCTATCTCCACTGGACCTTCATGTCCCCTGGTTGAGGGTACAAGCTTGTTGGTCTACACCTGTTCTACCCCTAGCCCTTCCTTTCATACTGGATATTATATTAGCTGGACTTTCTGCTGCACCTTCTGCAATACTGTTTGCCCCTCACTCAGACTTTGGAGTGGAGCAAATCAGGCACCTTAACTTTAAGCACAAAGACAACATTAGGGATAAGCCAACATCATGGCCAGTCGACGGAAAGCATCTACTCCTTGTATGATCCGACCAGACCACACCATAGTGGAACCAGATGATGATGAAATAGAGGATGCATGTGATTTGCAGGTACACTGCCAAATTATGGACATATTTTTGTGTAATGTAATGTTAATAATTTAACCAATTTGTGTTATAAACTCTTTTAGGCAAACGTGAATAACCATAGAGATGCAAACCCAATGGAAACTGATGTCTCACCACAGAAAGAATTACCCATGGACCTGCTGGACAAGGCATCTGACTCACAGTCATCAACAGACCATGCCACAGCAGAATCCGATCTCACCAAGTCTCAACAAAAGCAACAGGGAGGCTATGAGTGCAAATACTGCCCATTCTCCACCCAGAATCTGAACACTTTTAAAGAACATGTGGATGCTAACCACCCCAACGTCATCTTGAACCCTTTATACCTGTGTGCTGTCTGCAATTTTAACACCAAGAAGTTTGACACCTTAACAGAGCACAACGAGAGGTGTCATCCCGGGGAGAGCAACTTTAAATTCAAACGCATCAAAATGAACAATCAGACAATTTTGGAACAGACAATAGAGGGATGCAGTAATAATGCTGTTATTTACAACTCTTCTAGCTATACTTCTGGTAAAGTGGAGGACATGAATAAACCCACTGCAGTCAAAATCAGCAAACCAAAAATAATGTCTTCGGATAGTAAATGGACAGATGGAGCTTTAGGTAAACTTGCCCCAGAGTTGGTTAAGAAGCCAATCACTGCAGTGAATGTGAACGGGACAGTCATCATCCCAGAGTCGACGCTCCTCAAAGCGGACAGCCTTGCTCACATCATGCCTTCACTACAGCGGCCTCTCAACTACACACAGGTTTTTGAAGTTTAATTTATTGCTTAAGAATATATTTCCCAAAAAAATTCTATGTCTATAATTTTTCTAATAAGTCAATATTGTAATCATCATGACAGACTTAGTAACACTCTACACATTTTGTACTTGCAGTTGTTATTTTAATGTTTTCAGTTGTTTGTATTGTTGTTTTGTTGTATGTTCCAGGTGCCCAAGATTGCAGTGCCCTTGAATACGACCAAATATAACCCTTCGCTTGACGATAACTTGACACTCATTTCCTCATTCAACAAGTTTCCTTACCCAACCCAGGCTGAGCTGTCATGGCTTACTGCAGCCTCCAAACACCCAGAAGAGCAGATCAAAGTTTGGTTCACTACACAACGGCTAAAACAGGGTATAAGCTGGTCGCCAGAGGAGGTAAATGTCACACTAATATCACTTTGGCCATACAGGATTTCTATCTGCACAGTATAAAGTAAATGCATAACCTTTCTTTTATAATAGGTTGAAGAAGCAAGAAAGAAAATGTTTAACGGTACAATTCCTCAAACATTCGCTGTAGTGGCCCCTCAGCTCAACTCACAATCATCCTCCAATTCTTCAACCTCTACCTCGGCTTCCAAATCCACCCTGTCCGCAGCCTCCCTTCTCCAGCCACTCCCCTGTCAGCTTGTGGGTCAGACCAGCCTCGTGCTCACACCTGTGGCCAATGGATCTGCAGTCACCTGTGCCCCCCTGGCTCTCACTGTGGCTAACCAGGTATACTAAATATGTATGTTAAAAGACTGCTTAGAGACATTATGTAGCAACCTAAAAAATCTAAATTACCACATGATCATGTTTATTTTAGCTTTCACAATTCACGTCAGGCCAAAGTTAAAACTCTTATAGAATTCACAATGTATAACGCTCATGTATAATAATCAGGTATTATGAGTAGTGCGGTCAAGCGATTAAAAAAAATGAATCAAATTAATTACAGGATTTGTAATTAATTAATCTAATTAATCACATTTTAAGAGAGAGAGGGAGAGATAGAGAGAGATTGTGAGTGAATGAGCGATCGAGCGAACGAACGAACAAACCCACTTGAGTCAGTTTTCAAGTGATCGCTTTGCTCGTTCGTTTTCCAACTTCTGCGAGCGTGGTTTGGTGGTTTGGTGAAGTGCAATCTATCACCGGTGGAACTTGTCCGGACGTGTTTTTCATTCAAATGATCCGTCAGGCTGGAGCAGCTTCGGTGACCGGAAATTTTTTTTTAGACAAAAGCTCCAAATCACCTCGTTCTTGTTGATCGTCCCATCTTTGTTTTTATAAATAAACTTGCCGTTCAAAGGCCCGAGCAGGCCCAAATTTAACATGTGCGCGCATTGAATTGCCGCTCATAATTAATTGCGTTCATTTTTATAACGCGTTAATTTGAAGTATAATTAATTAATCTAATTAACGTGTTAAACTGACAGCCCTAATTATGAGATGTTTTTATTTTTTCAGGTTGCACAATCACTTAAAAGACCCCTGCCTTCCCCTGCGATTTCCACAGAGACCAAACGGCCATCCATAATTCAAACAATTTCTGCTCCTGTGCTTTCACCCAAACTGTCTTCACCCAAAGTCCTGAGCTTCACAGTTGATCCAAACAAAACTGCGGAGCAACTGTCTGTGCTGAGGGCCAGCTACACACAGTGCCCCTTCCCTGAGGAGGATGAGGTAAGAATACAAAATTTTAAAGGAGAATTAACGTTTTTTACAATCTGAGCCTTATTTCGGTAATAAAACAAGTTGTTTTACTCACCCAATCGCACTTTGGTGTCATATGGAGCATTTCCGGAGATGTTTTAGATTAGCGATCTCCGCAACGTGAGTTCTCGGGGCATATGTTTGCGGTCTCCAAATAACACAAACTTTAGCACTTTTCAAATCATAGAAGCTCAATGTCTTGGTCTACACTTTCGTGGCTGGTTAGCTCAACTGGTAAGTCACTGACTTTCCCCCCTGGGGGTTGTGGGTTCAAATCCCCCCCGGGCAATGAGCTAACCAGTGTGGGTCCTTGGGCAAGACCCTTCACGGTACTGCCCCCCGGGCGCCGGGCGCTGCTCACTGCTCCTGAAAAAAAAGGATGGGTCAAATGCAGAAGTCAAATTTCTCCCGTGTGTCACTGTGTGTCATTGTGTGTGAGACCAATAAAGGCCAATAGGCCAAGGCTTAATCTTAATCTTAAAGTGGCCTGTAATCCGAGATTTATCCATAATTTACAGCTTTGCGGTTCATGTTTGGGTCCCAAGAGCTGAGAGCGAAATAAAATGTGACTCCGCACATGCGCACTGTCCTCCTCATCTACTCGAAACTATGGATAAATCTCGGATTACAGGCCACTTTTGACTCAAACGAAAGTGTAGCCTAAGACATTGAGCTTCTATGATTTGAAAAGTGCTAAAGTTTGTGTTATTTGGAGACCGCAAACATATGCCCCGAGAGCTCACGTTACGGATATCGCTAATCTAAAACATCTCCGGAAATACTCCATATGACACCAAAGTGCTATGGGTGAGTAAAACAACTTGTTTTATCACCGAAATAAGGCTCAGATTGTAAAAAAAAAAAAAAAAAAAAAAGTTAATTCTCCTTTAAGAGAAATTTATTTTCTGATCATAAAGATTATTTTATATATATATATTTTTTTTTATATTATAGATTTACAGGCTGATAGAGAACACAGGGCTGTCCAGAGGAGAAATAAAAAAGTGGTTCAGTGAGCAGAGACTTCTCAATCTCAAAGGTAAAGATGATGCCTTAATGAATTGAGTGTGGCTTCTTTTTTTAAATAACTGACTTCAAAAATGTAATTTGTGGTAGGCTGAAAGACTGCTTAGTCATGCTCTTTTCTTAAACTGTCTAAACTGTTTAAAGGTGTTCCTCCCCCGCCTGTGCTGGTGAAAGCAGAAGTGAATTCATCCCCTAAAGATGGCCCAATGAAAAAGATTGTCCCAAGTCAGTTTCCACTGCTGGAGAGAGTCAAAGGGAAGAGCTCTGAGCAGCTGAAGGCTCTGGAGGAGAATTTCCAAAAGAGCAGCTGTCCAACAGAGGCTGAGCTAGGTAATAATATTCCCAATACTGTATATGTCACTATGGTAGGTGTTCATCAATTACAGGCTCAAATCACTTTGACTTTCCAATTTGCCATATTTTTAGTGGTTAGTGGTTCCCTCTGTGTGCCAACAAACAGCAGCTTGTATGCCAATTTATATTGAAATTATTACCGGTATTTAAAGTAGTCTAATCAGTGTGACTTAATATTTCCTCACCCTTGTGGAAGTGCAGCGCTGTCTCTTGGGATTATCGAGTTGACAGAAGTAGCAGGACTGTTTTTAATGTGCTTGTAGTTTTTGGACCTCTCTTTGACATCTTTGTTGACCACTTTGCAGACCAACTGGCCCAGGATACCCGTCTTTCTAAAACTGAGGTGGATTGCTGGTTTTCGGAGCGCAGAGCTCTGGAGAAGGCTCTTCTCAGCATGAAGAGTGCAGAGGATCGTCCAGGGGCGATGCAGAATGGGGCATCTCACCGTGAACAGGAGGGGAAACACCATCTCTCCTCCCCCCACCCCCCTATTCTGTCCTGTTCATCTGCATCTCCTCCGGTCCTAGCAGCATCCTCCCCACATCCACCGCCTCTCTCATCCTCCGCCTCTCCCCCCATCCTCACTTCCTCCTCCTCATCTTCGCCCCATCCCCCTGTCCTATCTGCGTCAAACAGTCCTGCGCCCTTCACCAGCCGCTCCCTCACTCTGCTCAGAGAGGTAAAAACACAACTTACATTCTTAAATGAAAAAATATACTACATACTGGAGATTTGTGTACGTGTAATGATACTGTTCAGTTTTTTTTTAAATGTTAACTCAATGATGTGCAACAAGCCTCATCATGAAATTATGGGAGATTTTGTGTTTCTATTATTACAATATTAGTTAACATATGATCAAGTCATGGGATAATTTACTATTGTATTTTTATTAGTACAAATTTAAAAAGCAATATTGACTTTTAATATATATTTTTTAAATTCCAAACAGATGTTCTGTCGGACACAGTGGCCTTCTCCAGAAGAGTACAGCCAGCTGGAGGTCCAAACCAGTCTGGGACGCACCGACATTGTGCGCTGGTTCAAGGACCACCGGTCTGCTCTAAAAAACGGTGAAACACTCGAGTGGATGCAAGAGCACCTGAAAGCAAAACACAAATCAGAGAAACCACAATGTATTTCTTTAGAAACATTGAATGCAAAAGGTAAAATCCCTCCAAAACAATAATGTATGAAATAAAATGTTTCATAAATGTTCTTAAGCAATTTCTTTCATGCATTGCAGAAGAAAATACTGGTGAGAATATGACAGAGCACCCAAAGCAGTTGGACCAAGACACAGTACAGTGGTTACCAGAAAAGCTGGACCAGGGAGTAACTGTCCTGACGCAGTCAAAGCCAGACAAAACCAGTGAAAATGCTGCAGACAGTGGGAGGTGACTGCTCTCTTTGGGAACAAAATCTATTTCTGTCTATGTGAAGAATACTTTAGGCAATGACTAGCTATTGAAATTGTGTGCTTTTCAGGTGGGTGAAGGTGACTGTGGAGGTGGGGGAGGACCCTCAAGCAGCCACAGAAACAAATATTCTGGGTTTGGAGCAACCAGGCAGGGTCACAGGCTGATGTAAGTAGAAACTAGAGATAAATATTTTAACTGAATAACACTAAAGGTTACTCTGGTCAGGCTGCAATAGCTCAGCACTCATCCACCAACCCCCACTAACATAATAGAAAATGGAGTGTAACTAAGAAGTGCAAATGGTGAACTGTTTCTTTAAGATATCACAGCTGCAATCCTTTTTGCCCAGGAAGTTACCACTGTGTAATTAACACACTTCAAAGCTGTGCTAGGATTGGCCAGGATGGCAGCTTTAGGACCAAATGATCATTACCACATTTACACGTGCGTATAAGACCTTTGCTAATATCCTGTCCCTGTGTCCTCTTATTCTGTTGTTTTCAGACCTGGTTGTTTTGTTCTGATCATCATGAGAAAACCTAATGTAGATCATAATAGTGAGGAAACAGTCTCGCTGAGATCTCATCCTGAAGCACCATGGACCTTGGAGATTTGCACTGAAAAGCACTTAAGTGTGGTGCGTAAATGGACATAAGAGGAGTGCCAAAGCTGGACTTGATGCATTGTTCTTACTACTAAGTGTGTTTTTAAAGCACCATGTAAATATTTTTGTGTATGGGGTGTTTGTACAGTTTTACTAAGAGGGCACTTTTGGTTACCATTTTATACTGCCCCAAACTGGAATGTTATTGTTTTATGATCAAAGTGTATAATAATCAAAAAATATTGTCATATTTTTGAAAATCATTATGTTCATTAGGCATAGTCACTAATGGCACTTACTGTACATATTCCTGTCATTGTAATAGATTAAGTAATGTAAGACATTTTCATCTTGACTGTACCAGCCATTTGGAAACTAACCTTTCCTTATTTCTGCAGCTTCTTATTGACTTGGCCTCGTAATATTTTGCTAGTGAGAGTGAAAATCACTTACACTGGAAAGTGCTAGAAGTGCAATTAGAGGAAATAACAGTGTTTGGAGAAAGAGCCACAGCTTTACTGAGGGTTTGCAGTTCGGGGCAAATAGAGCTGCATTAGCACAGACCAAGGAATGAAAGCACTGTATGTCCTGATGTCTTCTCTATGAAAATGTTTTGCCTCAGTATATAAGATGTGTTCAAATGGTGCCGAATGTGGGGTTTTCATACTGAGTGAGTTTTATTTTATTACTTGAGGTGTGTCGTTTTGTTCTGCCACGCTGCCTTTGAAGCTTTTACCCGACATGTCTCTGTAAACCTGGTAAAGTCCTTTCAATGCTTTATTACAATTTTTCATTTCTTTTGAAACAAAACTTGAAGTATTATTGACTGAACATGCAGATATTTAGGTATAAATTACTCATGCATGGTAAAGTAGTCAAAGCTCTCTCTCATGCTCTGTGACTACACGTTTCTTACTTTCCCATCTTTCTAAAAAGACATTGGCACCTAATGCTCTGAGAAATTTCAGGGTGAGGGCTATTTCACAAAAGTGAATTGGCTAAATGCAAATCCCAGCTTTATATTAAGTTTCTTATTTTGTTGTCATTTCGGTTCCAAATTAAGCTCCTTGCAAGTCTTCAGTCTATAGTCCATAGTGATTGAGCCACACAGGTGACCCTCTTGTATGAAGAAAAACTTTGGGGAAAAAAAAAAATCTTGCAAAAGCCTTATGATGAAGCTGGCCACTTTTGTGTAATGACCCTCAAATATACAGCTTGGGTAATATAGAGTATATAGTTTGCATCATTAACTAACCATCATAAACTGTATACCAATCAGCACTTGATTACTAACTGGTCTAAGTAGGTATACAGCAGTGCTTGCTGAATGTCTGTATGGCACTGCTTAAATTTCATGTTTAAAAAATCTGAAATACTGGTCATTTTTTTGGCTTGTAGTAAACACTGCTTGTGTTCATTTTATATTATTCTGCTTAAACAGAATAAATACACATTCAACTGCTACTGAGACATGTTTTGTTGTGATGAGACACAAGTCAATAAAACACAGGGACTAGGGGCACGTTCAATAAAGAACTGTTATATTTACAAAAACAAGATCTAATCCTTTAAGAATTTTGATTGAGACAAAGCTGGAGTCTGAGCCACGGCAGCTCATACACTTAACACAATGTACAGACCTCCAAACAAAGCTCTAAATAGTTGTAAGTGGCAGAGTATTTAAACCAGTACACAAGAAATTACAATGTAATCTGATATGGCATCTTAGAAATCAAGAGAGACGAGATCAAAATCATAGAGCAGAGCTGTGATTGGTCTCTGCAGCAACTTGAAAAGGTCACTGATGGACAGGACTAAGAAAAAGTGAGAATTTGTACATCCAAATATATAAATCCATAACTATTTTCTTCTTGTTCTCTGTTGCACATCCACAGTAGTAGTTAAAGCAAAGCTTGCTGTGCGGTACATTAGGAAATGTCTTCTTCTCATCAAATTATTTTTTCTTATGAAGAGGCATACATTTTCACAAAAATTACAAACTGCAGTCATTTAAGGTTAAAATTTTGGCAATGGGGGTAAAATTCATTCACCCCCCAGACGAAATCCTTGGCCCCAGTTGTGTCGCCCTTCTCCAAATCCAGCCTGTTCCTGAGGAGCTGCTCTTCTGGTGGGAGGTACTCCAAAGCCTGACACCCCTCCCCTCCTGTTCGGGAAAATTCTATACCTGCAGAGAACACAACAAGGAGGTTTAAAACAGGGTCACACAATCTGAAAATGGATTTCCATAGTGTCTTAGAAAACTAGCTAAACAGAAGCATCTTAATCAGGCTGTAAAGTAATGAGCATCATTCATATTCTATTACCAGATAAAGTATGACTTACAAAAACTCTGGTGTAGAGAGGAAAGCACGTCCACCAAGGTCTATGGGATACTTGAACATAAGGAAAAAGTAGAGGTGGCCCACTAGGTTTCCAATCAGCTCATTCAAAAAACTGCAAGTAAAACATATTTTTTAAACCAGTTGACAAAAATTGTCACAGATAACTGATGTTACTTACGAGCCACCAATGATGAAATTGAAACCCAGTATAACCCATGGAAGATAGTGTGCCTACAACAAGAAAACCACAAAATTGAAAGAATGTACTTTTTTTTTATTAGAGGGCAGGAGTCTACCCCCTCAATACATGTAAATGTACCTTAAATCTTGTTCCAAACCAGAATGATACAATGGTGTCCTTGTTGAACTGAGCCCATATGTACAACACTGACATAATAAGTGGGATCATCAGCAGCTGGAACAACAAATGTCATTTTATTCGTGTTAAAACTAATGAGTTCATTAACGTTTTCATTTGTGAATGTTGTCTCACCTGCATGTCCATGAGCAGTCCAACTATCTATAGTTTAGAGTCAAGGACAGTACAATAACAGAGAATCTTGACTCGGAGCTGCCCCCTAGTGCCTCAATTTACAAGACAAACATCGGAACCCGTTGCCCCCTGTTTACCTGATGTGAACTTAAACTGTCCATAAAATTAGTAAAATGTTTTGATAAAATTGTATTAGATAAAACACATAATACACCAGCTGTAACTGGCTCAGTCATGTAAGGCCTGTTCTACAGACAAACTTAGAGAGATGGGCAGGGCCCTCTTTGCCGCATATGACCTAGATTATGTTTCTCTCCTCTGCAGGGGTAGACTGACACAGGGCACTGGCACAGAGCCACCCTGACATGGCACCGTGCTGCAGTGGGAGTGGAGCACAAAAGATGAGACGATAAGAGTTGTGGATGGAAAAAAAAAATTGTACAATAACTAAATAAGCAGCAAGACAGAACAGCCAGTAGAAGTGTTGCTGTAGATAACAACAATAAAGGTGTTTTATCTGAATAAAATTATTATGGATACAACAATGCAGAGCCAGTTAAAGGTGAGCATGAAGACATAATCTGCAGGTCTGCCATCAAACGACCCTGTAGAGAGAGAAATGTCATTTGTAACAAAATTATTTTAACTTCTTTAAATTATGTGATGTTCTGGACATTTTTCTTTATATATAGTGGTACCTCACCTTACGAAATGAATTTGTTCCAGAAGAATTTTTCGTAAGTTGGGTAGCTATTTCAATGGAAAAAGCCTGAATCGTTCCAAGGCCCCGTTCCAAGGTTTTTTTTTATGGTATAACTTTTTTTTATGGCGTAACATTGTGTTCTGCGTCCTGATTGGCTAAGAGACTGTAGACCCAGGACTAAAGTGGAATAAACCAGGTCTAAACAAGGTCTAAACCTGGACTGGACCAGGACTAAACCTGGACTAAACCAGGACTGAACCAGATCTAGACCAGGATTAAAGCGCCGCGTGCGGGGGAAGGGGGAGGGCGGAGAAGTGTGCGCGTGGACACGTGTGTGATACCGCAGCATGACCCGGCGCGGGCTGCGAGCACGAGACCCGTGCTCAAACCATGCCTCCTCTAGACCAGGTCTAAACCAGGATTAAAGTGCCGCGTGCGGGTCTATTTCCTGGTGTTGTGCTAGCTCTGCTATTAGCAGCAGCACCGGTGTACCTCACGAGTCACAGCTGAGGCGAGCAGCGAGGAGGGGAGGGGATGTGCCTCCCCTCAGGACCGCATGCAGTCCGAGCGCATGAACGAACACATGCAAGAGCCGCAGTGGTTTAATCCTGGTTTAGACCTGGTCTAGAGGAGGCACGGTTTGAGCACGGGTCTCGTGCTCGCAGCCCCGCGCCGGGTCATGCTGCGCGGGGCGCGCACACACTTCTCCGCCCCCCCCGCCCCACGCTTCACTATTAATACATTTTGTTGAAAATCTATGAAAGTTTGAGTGTTTAAACGAGAGAGAAATGTGAGAAAAGTTTAAATACAGTCTGAGAAAAGCGTATAATGTGTGTGGCTGAGCGCGCATTATTAGAATTTTTGAGATTTCGCGTTTCGTAACTTGAATTTTCTTTTGTATTTAGAGACCAAAATTTACCGTGAAGGCGTTTCGTAACTTGGATTTTTCGTTTGTAGGGTCTTTTGTAAGGTGAGGTACCACTGTAATTTGAAAACTTTGAGTCCTGGACATGTGAAGCATTATTGGAAAGCACAGACATTTATGGTCAACTAAAATTGCCTCTAATGTAAAAAAAAAAAAATGCACACCTGTCTCCAGCCTTGAGGAGTAGTGGTAGAGGAAATATAGATTGACCAAGTAAAGAAATCCTGTGTTTGGGTAGATTGGAAAGTACAGGGTTGACGTTACAGGCCTCCATAGCTGCAACAGAAAAGAGTTTTTAAAACAATAAAATTATGTACTGTAACATTCAATAGTGTTTTTACTGCATTTTAGAAGCAGTGAGGTTTTGTTGTGCTGCGTTCGTCGCTGTATATGTCCAAGAAGCTATATGTGAATTTCCAATTGAGGACAATAAAAGTCTAAGGTACTAAGGTTATAAAAGGACCGATTTACGAGGTTTAATTATCACTGGAAATGCATTTATATTAGGTAATGATGCAATGTAAGATTTTTTGGCATTTTCCAGACAATCAGACGAGGAAATAAAGACCGCATTTGACAAACAGATTACAACTAAATAGAGCTTTATAAGATTGTAATGTGAAATGCATTTGACAGCATCCGGAAGTTCACGGATACGTCGCGTTCTCTCATTGGTTGCTTAGCTAAGGCCTTTTAGGTAGTTACTCGTTAGCCACCTGCTAACTGCATTATCATGGAGTGCATTATCTACACCCTAAACATAGAAACGACATTTCTTCGAATAAAAAAAAAGAACACTTACGTGAAATTTATTGAAGAACAATTGTGGTGCCAGTACGAGGTTCATAGGATTAATTAATCCTAGCTTTCCAATGAAGGGAACAATTATGGACCCAGCAAACCATGTTCGGGTGATTAAAGGGATGCTTCTGAACCAGTCTCCGATATCTGACATCTTTCCATACAATCACGGGCAAATATGCACGCACACAGTACTAACTAGTGTACAGAAAGTCGACCGTAAACCCTCAAAGACGATGTTTGTCAGCTAATCAGAACTGCTTCTTGGCTAGTTTACATGACGTGGCTAATCGGCTAGCTCAATATGTGACCGTCAGTTACCGAAAACATAACGGCGGAGCCTGTGTCTTTCAAAATAAAATGTTCGTATTTGCCTTTAATGGTCCAACTTCATTGGTCCAACGATCGTCAACGAAAAATTGATGTACAGTCAATTCGTTGTTTTTCGTATGATACCTTTCAATACTCTATTGTTGACGAACGTATGTATCTGGGTTGATTCCGTCGTACATGATCTTTATTATGAAGAATATATATTACGGAAGTAGCCTCAGAAGTTTTGTAAAAAATAAATAAATAAATAAATAAATCATACAAAGATCTCCGAAAAAATTGACTATAACAAAACGCTTATGCAAATTAAAAGTTGTTGTTTTTGTCAGAAGGCGATAACCAGCCATATAAAAAGAAAAGCCATCTCTGCTGAAAAAGTCGTTCTTATCGGGCAACCATTAGAACTACATCTCCCATAATTCCTTTGGGTATTTACCTTTTTGCAAAGATATGCTACCAAAATGTATGCGTTACAAATTAAATTAATTACGCAAAATTGCACTTCAGTAACCTCGTTAGCAAACTGTCTCTGTCTTAGTTTGGAGGTAATTAGTTTTTGACCTCAAATTGTTGGAATTACACGATTTAAAACATAGGCTCTTTTTAAAATTCGCGCTGTTTGTTCCGCCTGCAGAGATCGCTGGTTAGCTCTGTTAGCATTTTAGCTTTACTACTACATTGTGGGTGGTATCAAGAAGCTTTAATTTTGATGAATCAATGTAAGAGAGGACACACATTTTTACAATGCAAGTGACGGACATCGGGAACAAAGAAGATGGGAAAATTTGGCATAGAAATTCAACTTCGACAAAAGGGTAAACAACGTTCTTTTTGTTGTTGTATTACTTTTATTCGTGGTATTACTATGTATTAGGCACGTAAAGACTTGTGTGGCTTTATCAGTTTAATTTGTATGAGTTGTTTCACTATTTCACCAAACACCTGTTGATGTCCTCTACCTTTGTACTCTTGAATTCTCTAGAATTAAATATATTTACTGTCTTTTATTTTGTCTTCCAATAATACTGATTGCATTCATTAAAAATAGTAAACATGAAATAATAGACATTAATTAATAATGCAGTGTGTTACTCTCGTGCTGTCTGTGTCAGGCTCATGGTGACAGTGGTGCGCACTGCACAGCAGGCCAGGACTGTGCGTTTCCTCCATGTTGCTTTTGACACCACAGGAGAGTGCTTCATCGCTGGAGATCATCATGGAAACATCTATGTGTTTGACATCCTGAGAAACAGGTGACTTTGAATGTTTGGGTGAACGGACCACGCTACAACAGTTATGCATGGCTCAACTGACTACAGTTTTATGCACTACTGTTGAATGTGTCCAATCATGTTTTGTTGTGTGTTACAGATTTCGACTGGTGCAGAAGACAGGACAGGCCTGCACTGCACTGGCATTTACACTTCGTCGAACATCAGAGTTTCTTGTGGCTTTAGCAGACTACACCGTCAAATGTTTTGATAAAGGTAGTATGAACATAATGTGTGTCTTAACACAAACCTGAATATGTACATTTGTTAAAAATGTGTTATTATCAACATTTAAACCTTTGTAGTTCACAATAACCTCCTGTTTTCTATGGACAGATACAAAGCAGCTTGTTAGTTGGATTCGTGGCCATGATGGAGCAGTTTCGTCCATTTCAGTTCACAGTTCAGGCAGATATGCAATCACCACCTCCTCAGACACTGCTCAGCTCTGGGACACGGACAGCTTCCAGAGAAAACGAAAGCTCAATGTTCGACAGTCTGTTGGCATACAGAGGGTAAAGATACACAAATCACAATATATTGATATTATGTAATAATTTCTACACTCAACAAAAATATAAACGCAACACTTTTGTTTTTGCTCCCATTTTTCCTGAGATGGACCCAAAGATCCAAAATTCACTCCAGATACACAACACTACCATTTCTCTCAAACATTGTTCACAAATCTGTCCAAATGTGTGACAGCGAGCACCTCTGCCCCTCTGAGACAATCCACCCCACCTCACAGGTGCGCCACATCAAGATGCCGATCCGACATCATGACCAGTGCACAGGTGTACCCCCAGACTGCCCACAATAAAAGGCCACCCTGAAATGTGCCTTTTTGTTGCTTTATTGGGGGTCTGGGGACTCAGAACCAGTCAGTGTCTGGTGTGACCACCATTTGCCTCATGCAGTGCAACACATCTTCGCATAGAGTTTTTCAGATTGTCAATTGAAAAAATCACAACACTCCTCTTCAAAGGCTGTTATGGACAAAGAACACAGGTGCATTTTATTGATGGCATTTTGAATGCACAGAGATACCGTGATGAGATCCTGAGGCCCATTGTTGTGCCATACATCCATGAACATCACCTCATGTTTCAGCAAGATAATGCACAGCCCCATGTTGCAAGGATCTGTACACAATTCTTGGAAGCTGAAAATCTCCCAGTTCTTGCATGGCCAGCATACTCACCGGACATGTCACCCAATGAGCATGTTTGGGATGTGCTTGACCGGCGTATACGACAGCGTGTACCAGCTCCCACTAATATCCAGCAACTTTGCACAGCCATTGAAGAGGAGTGGACCAACATTCCACAGGCCACAATTGACATCTGATAAACTCTATGCGAAGAAGATGTGTTGCACTGCATGAGGCAAATGGTGGTCACACCAGATACTGACTGGTTCTGAGTCTCCAGACCCCCAATAAAGCAAAAAAAAAAATGCACATTTCAGGGTGGCCTTTTATTGTGGGCAGTCTGGGGCGCACCTGTGCACTGGTCATGATGTCGGATCGGCATCTTGATGTGGCGCAGCTGTGAGGTGGGGTGGATTGTCTCGGCGGGGCAGAGGTGCTTGCTGTCACACATTTGGACAGATTTGTGAACAATGTTTGAGAGAAATGGTAGTGTTGTGTATCTGGAGTGAATTTTGTATCTTTGGGTCCATCTCAGGAAAAATGGGAGCAAAAACAAAAGTGTTGCGTTTATATTTTTGTTGAGTATATATTTAAAGTAAAATTTCTCTCCTTGTCTACAGGTATTTTTCCTTCCACGTAGTAACACTATACTCAGCTGTTTCAGTGATGACTCCATCTTTGCTTGGGAGAGTGATACTTTGTTCTGCAAATACCAACTGCCTGTTCCAGACTGTGGACCTCGAATCTCATACAAGGCTTTTGCTGTTACCCAGTAGGTTTTCTAACAAATAGAGCACATGTTGATCCCAAAATAAGATGCTTCACAACACTTGTTCAATGTTAATGACAGAGATGGTAAGAATCTCGTATCTGCGGGGCGCTCCAACCTACTGCATCTTTGGTGTTTGGAAAGTAAACAGCTAATCAAAGTGATTCAAATGCCTTCACAAGTCCGAACAGTCAGACAGCTTGAGTTCATACCTGACACTTTTGACAGTGGAGCCAACCAGGTGACAAATTATAGTATTTATAATTTTCAGATGCACAATTTTGATTCTTAAATAACTCTCAAAATTATCTTTTTTTTAGACTCTGGGTGTACTTAGCCAGGATGGTGTGATGCGTTTCATCAACATCCACACATGCAAACTTCTGTTTCAAATTGGTTCGCCTGACAATGCCCTAACTACAGTGGCTGTTGGTCCCAGTGGTAGACACAGTGTTGCTGTCATGGATAATGGTGGCATCAACATCTATAGTTTACAAAGTCTGACAGAAGAATTAAACCAGGTACCACTCAAGTGTCATATATTTAGATGGTTTATGGATTCTACTTGTCAAATCATATTTTATACATATTTTTTCCGGCCTCCTAATTCTCAGGTTGTTGTGGTTAAAGATAAGGAAGTTAATCAGGCTGTGCCAATGGTTAAAGTCAAGTCAGGTGTAGAGCGTAAACAAGCTCCATCTTCAAGTAGACGGAAACAAGCAAAGACCCTAAGACCTGCTGGTACATGTGATGATAAAGAGGTATAATCTCACCTGTCGATCTTAGAGACCAGAAATAATATTACAAAAGCCATAAGTAAAAAGTTTTCTGTCTCCTGTAGAATGAATTGCCTATGGGTTTAAACAGGAAGCGATTGGTGGCCCTGTTAAAGGAATTTGGAGAATATCCTGCTAAATATAGGTGAAGATAGTATTTTGTTGTAAGTTTCAGTGTCTGTTCTGGGATAATTACAATGTTGTGCTTGTTTTTATAGAATGTTTGTGTGGCGCTCTTTGCTGTTTCTACCAGAAAACTATGCAGCATACAGCAGCCTAACTGACAAAGGACTCCACACTGCATACCTCTCTCTGCATGACAAATATCCCATCAAAAGCCAGAAGCTACAAAGGGGACTGCAAAGGTTAACTTCAGCTCCAAGCTTGAACAATATGAAATGTGGTTACAATAATCTAAGCACTGCTTTCCTTCTCCTAGAGTTTTGTCTGCCTTGGCTCACTGGGCAGCCATCTTTGGAGAGGTGGAGTATTTTCCTCTTGTGGCCTTTCCTTTTGTTAAGCTCTTTCAGAACAATCCTTTGCTCTGCTTCGAGGTGGTTGCCACGGTGATAGGTATGTTTCCACGGACACTGCCTGACAAAAGTATTAGGACGATAGTCCTAGTCTAGTCCTGGTTTAGACCTGAGTTTGACCTTCACTGCGATGAGTCCCCATTTTTGCAATAATATACTTTTACACATGATGAAATTTGCTTTAATATATTAATAAATTGATTTGTTGTCATTACCAATACGTCTTGTTATCATTATTTATGAAAGTTCAGAAATACACAATCGTCCTAATACTTTTGTTAGGGAGTGTACATATTATACTTGAGCGACTTGCTATACAATAGTGAGATATTTCTTCTTTTTTATAGTGAACTGGTGCCAACACTGGTTTGAATATTTCCCCAATCCTCCTCTCAATATCTTGAGCATGGCAGAAAATGTTTTGGCCCATCATGACAAAGAGCTCCTGCAGCACTTGGTGGACTGTGGGATCACTTCACAGGTAGCAGTCAAAATATTTGCAGTTTTTCAACACTTATCTGTTATTAAGTTATTTTGGAGCCATACTGTGCACAATGAACAGAATGTAAAATAATGATCTATGTGTGAGACAATATCTCACTAAATACTTGTAAAAAACCTAAATGTAGACTGCCTTTTCAAATGAAATGCTATCCATTGTTTTGACAGCTGTATATTTGGCCCTTGCTTGAAACCCTGTTCTCTGAGGTCCTAACTCGAGATGAGTGGCTTCGACTTTTTGACAACATTTTCACCAATCATCCATCATTCCTGCTTATGACCTGTGTGGCTTATACCACATGCAGTCGTGAGCCTCTTTTACAGTGCTCTCAAAAACAAGACTTTGAGGTAACAACAATCAATAACCTTTATCACAGCAAAGAGTTTTTATTAAATCTACTATCTAGCATAACCTTTTATTTTAGTATTTCTTTCACCATCGTAACAACCTGGACCTGGGAGCCATGATAAAGGAAGCATATCGTTTGATGAGCAACACCCCTGTGGACATTCATCCAAAGACGATGCTTTCTGACTTCACCCCTCTCACAAAAGGACAGTACCCAGTCTTCAATCAATACCCTGAATTCATAGTGGAATACCAGAGTCGTGAAAGGGAGAAAATACGGCTGCAGGAGATGGAGTATTTACGTGAAAGGTGCCAAATAAGGATCAATTAACTCTGATAAATACATTCTGTATTATTGCAGCAAGAGAAATGGATTGTTTTGTCATATCAGGCAGGAGTTGTCTGCAATGCATGCAGAATTTGTTCGTCGACAAGCTGAACAAGAGACCTACTATGCACAACAGGTCGCTAAAGAATTACATATGTAAAAGTAAATTTAAATGTTAACATTTTAATATACAGTCTCTTTAAATAAACTTAGGAGCTGCTGCAGAAAGCTGAAGATGAGCGCACAAACATACTTTCACAAGAAGACGAAAAGCTAACACGACAGAGAGAAAAGTAAAGCAGATCATTTATTAACAAAAGGGATGATGCAGAGATTTGACTGGGAGTGGTTTTGATGTGTGCAGGTTGGCAGCTATGAAGAGGGAGCTAAAGGTAAAAGAGCTGCAGCTGCTTGATGCTTCCAGAAGACGATTCCTCAAACACCAACAGGATGTGAAGGCATTACAAATTCAGAAACTGGACCAGGAGATCAGTAGAAAGGTCATTGGACATTGATCCATTGGACATTGATCCATTTATGTTTTTAACTCATCCCTGCTCTAGAAGTTGATTATGTCAGATGAGGGAAGTAGCCAATTTAACTCTATTGGAGAAGCAAGGCTTATAAATGAAATCCCCAAACAGAAATGTTGAATCAAATTAATATTTGTTACAGAATGGGTCCATAAATCTGTCATATTAGTGTTTTGGCAAAAAGTATTTATGATTTATGATTGAATAATGTAACCACCTTGATATCACTGTAATTGCCATGTGAATTCCAACTATTGAATGTTCAGTTCTATAATACATTTTTAACAGATGGATCTCCGGGATCAAGAAACGGCAGTAGCCATTCAGGATCTGGAAGTGAGACAGATGGAGCTTGAGGCCCAAAGGAGACGTCTTGAAGAGGTGTCAAATCATGGTTTTCTTTTAATTTAATTTTCATTTCACATAATTATTTGATGGCACTGATATTACTATTGCTTAATTTTTGCACATTATTAATAGATCACAGATTTATATTACATTAATCTGTCATCTTGCCTATGGGGTTAGTCCTTTATTTAGGTCACTGAAAGTTATACATATACTATTTCATTTTGTAACATATCTATTTACATTGCGTTTTTGCCGTAGTCCCAGGTCTAGGTGTCTCTCAGTTTTTTTTTTTCCAATTCAAATGGATATTGATATACAGTATGTAGAATAAAATACATTACTTAACAAATGGTTGTGTTTCATACAGCACTTGCTGAAAGATCAGGCGGAAACTGAGAGAAGAGTTGGGGTTGAGGTGGAGATGAGATTGAGAAAAGCTGAACGAGAGAATGAGAGCTTTGTACAGCAACTCCACAAACCAAACAAAAATATTCAGGTAAACAATGTAAATGCACACCTTTTTCCTTCGATGTACTTTAACACTGTGCTGAAGACAGACAGACAGACAGACAGACATATTAAATCTCAATACATTTCACAGGATCATGAGCACTCCCTGACAGAGGCATGCCAGCAGCATTTGGATTTGGGCTGGGAGCGTGAGGTGGTGGCACGTTTGGAGCAGGTCGAAGCTGAACAGGACAAAAACAGGGAGGGACTGAGCGAGGTTCACAGGCAAACAGAGGCAGAGGAGAACAGGTTGACAGACACTGTGAGAGAGGCTGCAGGAAAGACGGTGTGGAAAATACAACTTTTTCAGGAATATTAAAAGAACACTCTTAATCAGAACACTCTTAATTTGTACTTTAGTGGGAAGAAGTCATGCAGGCCCGAGTCCAGTTCTCACAGCAGCATAATCTCAGGTTTCCAGAAAAAACAGGTATTTATACATTTTATTTACTAGTTATACTACATATTATATTTACACATTTCTGTAAATAAAAGCACAATTTAAATAAATACCA
The DNA here is from genome assembly GCA_036785185.1 of Paratrypauchen microcephalus. Lineage (NCBI taxonomy): Eukaryota > Metazoa > Chordata > Actinopteri > Gobiiformes > Gobiidae > Paratrypauchen > Paratrypauchen microcephalus. The sequence continues at coordinate 16,726,869 of JAVJIX010000002.1, read as the reverse complement.
AACATTGGGGTTGAGAAAGCAAGATCAAAGTTTATTTATAGAAAACCATAGAAGACCAAAGCCCAAACATACTAGACCATCAAATATATATATATATAAAAAAAACAACAACTATAAAGTAATGGTGTTTTGGTATAGTCTCACTGAGCATGCTATAAATAAAATATAATACTGACTATCTCAAAATGTGTACAATTGTTTCACCCTTTAGAGCAGTTAGGGGGCCCAAGCACCCTCTTGAGGGCCATGAAACCAGAAGAGTAGAATACATTTAATAGGAAACTGGGCCCCAGGTTACTTTTTACAGAAAAAGTCAGGCCTCAAGGTCAAAGCGATTAAGAACCGCTGCTGTACAATGAAGATCCAATCACATATGCATGATATAATGTATGCACAGACTGTAAAAATTGCATTAAAATATTTTAAAATGAATCATTTTGACAGGTGGCTTACGACAAAGATCATTGCCTTCCTCTACCGGACTCCCTCACACTTCAAATGGTACTACTGAGGTGAACCTTCCAAGTACCAGTGCTGCTTGTATGACCCAGCAACACAGAACTGCAGCTACTCCTCGGCAACAAGGGACAATGGTGTGTCTAAACAGCAGCTCCCCCACAGAGAGTACCTCCACCAACTGTAAGTCTTCAGTATCTATAGATTTAAGTTTTGTACCTCACATTTCATAGACTCACAGTGCCTACATGCTGTACTGTTGCTCAGTTGAGTGATCTAATGTATTTTTGTCATTTCCTTTTCCTGTCAAGTCTCTCTGGATCGTGGTCGGGCCCAACTGGACGACGGTGAGAGAGAGCTGCTGAAGGAAATCCGTGAATTGAGGCAGAAACTGGCAGCTCGAGCAAAAGAAGGAAGTTCTGTGTCTTCTCTTTCTGTCCGCACACTGTCCTCCCCTGTCTCCCAGTGACTCCTGTGTGACTACTGTTTTTTTTGTTTTGCAAACTAGAAAGATATGTTACAGAATCTACCACTGTCATAGTACAGGATTTTTTTCAGGTCAGTTTCTTCCAGAGAATGAAGTTTCAGTTTTATATTTTGTACAGTGTTATTTTATTAATTTTTTTCCCACATGATTTGTCATATTTATGTTTTGCATAAATCATTTGCCAATGCCAAAAGTCAGTGTCTGTGGTCACTGTAGGTTTATATACTCTTGTGTAAGGCAAAAGAATTCAAAGAGATACTATAATGAAGAAAATGTGCCTTTATATAAACACATTTCATTAAATATATTGTTTTTGTCCAATAACTGACCTTTCTTCAATGTTCTATGAGTCACTTTGATAACTTTACATGTGAATTACCAATGGGAGTCTTGGTTCTAAAAGCACCAGGTGTGAGTTTGACATGAACTATGCTGACATCTTCATACCTGTCATTCATTTATTTTCAGACTGCCTCCTTTCAACATGAGCTGCTCTGAATAACTGAGGAGCTTTGGGAAAGGTCAAGTACGTTTTGTACCAATCAGCAAAACAACACCTTACAAGGATGATTATATAATTAGTTTTACAGCCACAACATGTTTTTACAATGTTTTAGATAAATGTACAGCCCAGTTTAAAAATCATAATGATTTCTCACCGTTATGTAGCTTTAGGGCTTGTCTGTCTTCTCGTCATGTGTTGCTTCAAGCAGGGGCGTGGTTTCAGCCTCTTTTTCCTCTCAAAGTATGAGCACGTTTATTCTCCATGCAGTAACATGCAGACTAGTTCATAGCAAGGGTTGACCTATTTGACCAGTCAAATTACAAAAGATGATCCTCAATTTGTCATGGATGCAAATAGTGTCTCTCCACTCTGGTACAAAAAGCTGATAACTCAGGGCAAGATCAGGAAAAGGGTGCAGGACCTGAGGATACCATCTTGGCCTAGTTTGGATTTTCTGACCAGCAGACCCCCATTGGACCTGAGCCACAATGAAAGCACTCGGCTGGCAGCAGACTCTCTCCTCCTGGGGGGACTGAGGGAGTACCAAGAGGTGCTAAAAACAGAGGGAGAAGTGGACTTCCTGTCAGAGCAGGAGAAGAAATACTTTTTGGAAAATGGAAAAAACAGTAACATGGATGGTATGTATTTCAATATAATTATTTATATTATATGAAACTTTTAAAAAATGTGTTTAACAGCTGGACCAGATGCTGGTGATGGCAGTGACACTGGGTCTGAAAGCTTATACAGCTCTTATTCAGCTACACCGTGTCCCAGAGTGTCCAAAGACAGTGATTCCACTGAAGCTTGTTTAAACTCCAGTAAAGGTAGACAAACTGTTTTTATGAAAAAGTAGAACTAATCTTGATGCCACATAAAACGCAAGCCATATGCAAGAGAGATCAAAATATTACTATTATAATTAAATGTCAGATTAATTCAGTTATTCAGTTACATTTCAAAGTAAAATGCTTATTAATATTAATATCAATGTATTTATTTTAAATAGAAGTTGAAAGGTCATACACCATCTTCTGTCTTTATTATTATTAATTATATATTTATTTTCTATTGTATATAATTCATTTGTTTTGTGTATTATGTAAATTATAAACAGATGATTCATACTTGAATTGAATGTCTGAGGTGGTTTTCATTTCCACACCACTCTGACTGGAATAGATTGCTTGCTTCTTTCACAGATGGAAATGATAGTTCTCCCTCTAATGAGTCCAATGTGGAAGTGTATTTGTACACTGAGAACAGAGCTGCTGGGCTGAAAGACGTGGTCAGAGAGTTCATCAGAAAAGCTGAAAAGGTACAGTACTTCATGTTTCTGTGTGTTCTGAACATCCCTCTTGTCTGTGCTTGCTGTAACATTGAAAGTAATAGATCATTGTTAGCCTAAAGGACAATTTGATTAAAGAGACTTCCAATAGTTAAAAAGCTTTTGACTACCATGGTATGTAATACATGATCTTCTTGTTTAGTCACTGGCCGTAGTGACAGACCATTTCACTGATGTGGAGCTGTTGTGTGACTTGCTTGAGGCAAGTAAGAAGAGATTTGTCTCAGTCCATCTCCTTTTGGACCATTTAAACCTGAGCATTTTCAAAGACATGTGGCAGGAGCTCAAACTCCAAGGCAAGGACTTTCCTGTAAGTCACGTCATGTTCTCTCTTTAAGTAGGTGCATAAATTACTTCAAAGTGCGCTTAACAATACACTTTCTCGAGAATCTAATATGTGTTCACTTAAAACTTTCCCCTGATGTTATCCACTGCCCACACAGAGGGGAATTTCTGATTCATTCTTTACATTTCACCATGTAACTGCTAAGTTTACATGGGCAGGTTTTCAAATATGCAGTGCTGAGAATATAACTCTAAAGCAGATTTTAGCTTTTGTTAACACATTTACCTTTACGTGTATTTTAAGTGTTTATAACAACTTTATACAGAAATAATTTCATTTTTAAAGGCCCTATATTCTTGTTTTTCTCATTCTAGAAATTCTCAGTACACAGCGTTGAGGGACAAACCTACTGTGCCAAGACGGGTAAGAAGCTGAGTGGGCAAATATCAGAAACTTTTATCATCACTGACTCAACAGAGGCTCTGGTTGGATCCTTTAGGTACAAAAACATTTTACTGAAATTGCAAATATTTCTGGTTTCTAATTTGCACTAATTCATATATATTGCTACTATAGTTTCTCCTGTCTCTCCTGGATGGTCCATCGAAGTCTGGCTTTCAATGTCAAAGGCAGCTCTGTCACACATTTCCTTCAGGAGTTTGAAAGACTCTCCTTTTGTTCAACACCAGTGACTGGATTCAGCAATGTGTCTCTCTTAGCTCCTTTTAAAACAAGTTTATATACAAATAAAGAAAAAACAAAGGGTAAGGTCAGACCAAACCACACGGACATGGATCGCATCAGGGACTGGATTGAAGATGGTTTAAACAGTCACAAAATGGAAAGGACACAAACTAACGTTCTCTCATCTCAATTTTCAAGACCTCTCAGGCAACCAGTGATGCAGCATATGTGTATGCACAAGTTTACACACCCAACACTAGGGGGGGTCCCGGTACAAGATCATTCTAAAAACAAAGGGAATGCTTTACATAGAGAACACACTCAAACAAAATCCAAATTTCAAAATAATCTTGCTCCATGCACACAAAATAGCCTTAATCCTAGGATAACAGGGACAACCCATCGAAAATCTATCCTGCTTGTTCACAGACAGGACAAAGCTACTGGTTCCAGCACCCAGAATAAGGACTTAAATAAGGCTCTCTATAGTTTTAAATGTGAAGATTATTGGACTCGGAGACAAAACAGGACCAGTATTACACCTGGTAGCATTGCTGCAGGCATCAACAAACACAGAGGAGAATGCAACACTTCACAACTCAAATCAAATCAAACTGATAATTCAAAGGTCATGCAGTCTTTCATGTCACAAGAAAGGGAGGTAAAGCAGCATGTTCAGTCTGCCTTAAATGGTGCTTGGGGGGCAACATACAATTTACAAACTAAAGTAATGTCCAATGTGATCAAGACACAAGATCAACCCCTGCCACAGCACATTCTCTGGTCTCAAACACAGACACAATCCCCGACCACCAGCATTTCAACACAACCAAAAGAGTCCAAGCTGTTCTCTCCAACTTCAACAATAGGAAGACCACCTGCACTAGAGCCGAAAGCCCCTCAGCAGGTGAAACCACCTTCAAGAATGGCCTGGATGACTCAAAATAACACCATGAGAGAAGGAGCAGTGCCGCGACAATGCTCATTTAACTCTTATGACACAGTTCAACAGATGGATGGACACATTAACAGGATGCAGTTTCATAGAGCCTCAACAAAACCATTAACAAGGAGCAAAAGCATGATTGAGAGACCACAAACACAAACAAATTTAAAGTAACCAACATTTTATTTTGCATGATTTTCATCAAACGAAGCAATGCAGATGAATATGCAGATGGATTTATTTACATATTTTATAAAGTACATTATAAAGTATATTGTATTTGTGTCAGATTTGTCATGAGTTTGTGTTTGTCTGAGTCTGTACAACTCTGTCCCACCACCGCTCTCTGAAGCTCTGGACACACACAGTGGCCAAACTTTCACCATCCTGGTAATCCTCCCTCATCTTCTCTGGAATAAGATCTTCTGACATTACCTAGAAGACAACATATGTTAATAACAGATTATTTAGGCTAGTGGATTGCGTTATTGTTCCACCTACCTCTGTCAGACTCTGTATAGTTGCTTCTGTAGGATTTAGCTGCTGGAGAGCCGTATCGGCCTCTTCCAGGGCTTTTTGACTGCGTTTTAGCACAAAAGAGGACTGTTGCTGTTGGAGGATTCTCAGCAACAGTCTGAAAGGGTAAAAATGTATCAACATAACACAATAACTAAACCATGTTCAGTGTTTCAGACTATAACATAACATGCCAGTTATATTTTACCTGGACCTGATAAAACATGTACAAGCTTTGAGCCAGATTGTGTCTTCATTAAGAGCTGCAGCCTCTTCACTACATGGAAATTTGCCCAATTCACAACCATGAGCTTTTAGGGATTCTAGTAAAAGAAAAAAAAGGAAGTTTGCAATAAGTGATCATCTTATTAATTTGCTCTTACCATCTTAAAAATTGAACAATACCTGAGGCTTTGACACTATCAAGGAGCTGCAAGCATGTGTGTCCCAAGTCAAGCCAGTGCCAAGGGTTAAAAGGTAACAGACTACAAAGTTGCTGCAGACATGATATCTTTGCTCCCACATCTCCATAATGGTCGTATATACTGACCTTTACAAATAGATAACAGTTTTAAAGTTTTAGGTAAGAATAAACTGACATTCAGGTCATGGTATAAGCTCTGTGGAGAAAAACAGTGCTCCTTTAAATATATACAGCAGATAGATTAATAATCTGGATGATGCAGACCTTGAGTAAAAGGAGAGAGGTCAGATGACATGTGTTGGAGGCCTCTTTGTTCTAAAAGTTACAAAAACACATTTTTTAAGATGATTGTACATGCAACATCAACTTCATGGTAAACCAATAATGCACGTGTGTGTGTGTGTGTGTGTGTGTGTGTATAAATTCTAAATAATTGAAAATTATCTATGACATACCAGTAAATCTACAAGATTCAATGCCCTGTCTTTATGTCCCATTTTGATGCAGCATCGGGCCATGCCCTCAAGCACATCTCTCCTGATGTTCAAGTTGTTATCAGAGATCCACTCTAGACATGCACGGTAGGTTTCGAAGGCTTTCTGAGGGTACAAAATATGGACATGGTAGCAGATCATTTAAGCAAATAATAATAATATAAATGACTTTGTGCAATTAATATACCTGATGTTCCCCCTTTCTCACAGCCAAATCACCTCTGAATTTCATCACCTTTTGCTTCTCCAAAGAATCATTTGTATCAAGAGCAGCAGCATCACAATACCACTGTGAACAAGTTTATGTTAAAAATGTGATTTACATTTTTTTTAAACGAAAACAACAAGGCTCACCTGGGGCTCGCACACTTTGGCGTTGTACGATTTCAGAGCCACGGACTCGCGGTCCCTCGCTTCTATAAACATTGAATCGTCAAACGTACTGCCTAAAAGTTCCATTATATGCCATTAACAACACACTTAAAGAGAGAGAGTTGCAACTCGTTTCGATAAATGCAGACAATTATTGTTAAACTATTTGCAGTTTGCCCCACGCCACTGTTTATGTACGGTTTTATGAAGTGCTCGCCTAGTACATTTGTATAGTGGTTCCGCTAACAAACGTTCCGGTCAGTCAAAATGTTAGTTCATAATTCAGTTAACTTTTTCCGCTTCGGTCAAACATAGATTAAAAAAAAAAAAGACACAATTTGACAAACCTTCTGAGTGTACAACTACCTGTTCTCGCTTTGATGGTGTGTGAATTGAACTAGATCAAATTATCCACTGCTCTTCATCTCAGCTGAAGAGCTCTCTGTCCAGAAGAGACTGTCAGTGTCACATTAGATCCCAAGAAACGTGAGAGTTTACAAAATGACATTTATTACAATAAAATTGAACAGCGTCTACTTTGACTTTGAAAAAAAACAAACAAACTTACAATTCAAACACTTCTCTTCTTAAAACAGATCTCAGTTTGCCATAAAACACTCAACCAGCTGCTGATCTAAATACAGAGTACACATAAGGACAACAGCAGAAAGAGAGAAAAACACAGTGGACATTCTTAGCACATACCTCTACTGCACAAATCAGAAATGTAAAGTCGCAAGCCCTACACCTCAAATAAAAATGCTTAAAAAGATTGGCAAATTCCATATCAAGTAAGATGGAAAAATATATTGCAATAATAAATTTAATATATAATATAATATAATAACTGTCCTAGGATTTTCACAAACTAAAAAAGAATTTCCTTAATTTGGTTGTTTTTTTTTGTTTTGCTTAAATTCATTTATTGCAATTATTGCAATTACTGCAAAAGCAAAGCTGATCACATTTTTTAAATATATATATTGTGCTGTTCTTTAGCTGTGACTTTACATTTCATTGCTATCTATATACCAAAAAGCAACTATCTAAAAGAAAAAAAAAAGCATTTGAAAACCACCACATTATAGCACACATTTTAGGAGTTTATATTGTTTACAAATAAACAACTAACATGTGGACAGAGTTGCAAGGACACAGTTAATAGATAATGAATACAGATCCATACAGATTCAAAACAATGGACTGAAAGAATACCCCAGAAATGAGAAGTTATAACAAGGAAAAGAGCAAAGTAAAACCTGTACAAAAACAAAAAAAACTGAGACAAAGGCATAATAGAGAACTAGACTAAGCAAAATGCAAGTTTTACAGTGTTTACAAAACGTGTTGGAAAAAGTGGGTGCTTAAAGCTACCAAAAAACAGGTTAGGCTTTAACTGTCCCACACAGCCTAATTACCCTTGTGTGTACAAAATTTGCAATTGATAGTTATTGCATGCACGATTAGACAAAGATATAGCTCAATTTTTTATTGGCAGGCACTTGTCACATGAAGTGTAACACACTGAAAGCTTAATCTAAAAGCTACTAGTTAGTACAGTTGATTAGCAGTGAGCACACAGCACAGGGTTGGATTGTGACAAATGCCTAGTGTGGAAATACAAAAACATCACCTAGATTCAAGAACTTAGACTAGAGGATATATTAGCATAACCTCAAGAGTTTATAGGCATCTTTGAACATCACTAAGAAATAAAGCAGAGCTTGACCATGCCTCACTTCTTAGTTTGAACAAGCAGCACATCTTATCACCTTTTCTTTCCCAAATTAGTGTGATTCTGTTCAACCAAGAGTACAAGCCATAGAGGCACAAAGGTTTCTTTACAAAGCTTCATTGTCACTGCTCTCCCACCACATGCCCCATCAGCTATGCATCTGTCTGTGTGATTCAACAAGACGAAGCAGTACAAACATCTACAGAGATATGTCTCGGGAGTGCATACTGTTATTCAGAACATTAAGTTGATGGGAGGAGATGGGCAGACAGAAATGCATTAAAGTGAACATATGAAAATTGGCTCATATTGTGCAATTTAGTGACTGATTGTTCAACTATTTTTTGAGCCATACAAATATACACCTTATATTTGTATAAAAACAAATACACTGTCAAGGTCCCTCCTCCAAAAATAATGAAGCATAAAAAGGCAAAATACTGGTTTAGCTTTTAGCTATACAAAAGATTTGGTCTCTCAGAGCCATTTCATGGCATCATAAGAGATTAAGGTGCCAAATCAGGGTTTAGTCCGGCAAGTGCACATGTGGACAAAGTGCATTTAAAGGTTTATAGGTGCTTAAGATAATTTTAATTCAGTGCAGAATTGAGTCAAACGTTATTCAAAATACTGTTAGACAGTGTCCGTTAAGGTTTGACCTTAATATTCACAGGCCTCATTATGTTGAGTGGATGATTGAAAATTGGCTGTTGACTGACTACTTTTGCTGTCCATTTGAACTATATGTGGCAATTAAAGCAATACTTTATGGGAAACAGTTAGCACAGCTATGTATGACTTCACAGTTTTGTGAAAGCTACAAAATAATAATTGCCCTGCAAACAATGGTTGTACAATTGTTACATATACATTATTACTACAGTTTGTTTGAAAGTTTGACAGAAACAGTTGTTTGCAGTCTCTGCTCTAAGTAATATAGCAGATTGCCCCAGAAAGCAAATAAAAGACTTGATAAGGTAACATTGAAAAGTTAGAAGTACCATTTCTATTTTTGTTTGACTGAACTTGAAGACTAACCCACTGTGGCATCGATTCACCTCACGGTTCAGAGGGCAACACATTCAACTTTGGCACACTAATTAACATGATAAACCACAGAGCAGAATGCCATACTTTCGCAATTCAAATGAAAGTATGAATTGCAGAACATTTTTTTCAATTTCACCCCTAAATATGCAGTTATCCAGTTAAAAAAAACATGTAATAATTACTACCAACATAGGGGTGTATAAAGGGAAGACATCTCACATCCCAAAATCCAAAGGTACCGTCTGAACTACCAGTAGATAACCATCTTTCAGTGTCAGCAATAATATTTATCAGTTCAAAAGGCTTGTGGAAATCGTAACTACTGGTTCTGGGATTGTTGCAGGTGCTAAAAATGACAAGTAAACAGGTAAAACAGGCAAATAATTCAAGTCCAGTCCTCCAACGGGACGTTGCTCAGCAGTGACATCTAATGGTCACATGTGAAAACAATCATTTAAGCACCCTCGTAAACACAACACATCAGGGTTTGGCCTTTGCAGTTCATTTAGGACCAAAGGTGAAACATCCAAAATGAAGATAATATACGCAGCATCCTTCTGTCAAAAGGACTTGTCTGTTTGCAACAGCATTCAGGCCTAAAGATTGTGTAGAAACGTCTTTTTGGAGTTTTTCTTGAACCTCAGTTGAGGATTGCACTTCATGGTATTACTTATTGACATTACTGTTCTAAACAACAATAGCATTTGGTTTTCAGTGCTTCTAAGACAGTCATTCCCAATCAGGATTATTATTACTGTCATGATTATTATTCACTCTAAAACACTAAAGCTAATATCCATAGTCTCCGCATTTGTTAAAAAATACAGTGAATAGAAGTGTGCACTTGTGCACACAGGTGCAAAAAGACTTGATTATCCAGCATTTGTCATGTCAGCATTGTTTCTCTTGCACCATTTGAACTAATTCAACATCATCAGTCTTCAGAAACAGACAGTGATTTTCTCACACTTCGTGAAGGCTCCCAAACCTCACTGTCATCTGAATCCTCTCCATCCTCCTCCTCTTCATCCTCATCATCCTCTCCCATCCTGCCAGACTTCTGCTCTGATGGAGCCTGTGTGTCATCTCCCTCTCCGTGTGGCCTCCGGACAGTCGTCTCCTGAAAGGGGTCTAGACCCATGTCCAAACGTCTCTGGACTTCAGCAAACCAGTCTCTCACCTAAAAAAAAAAAAGTTCATATCAAGATTTATAACATTCACTTTCTATGTTATTCATGAATGCAATATAACGGTTTCACTAACAACAGACTTTACCTGTTCATAGCTCATGTTGCTCTTGGTGACAAGTTCATCCAGATCTTGTTCATTGAGGAAGCGGTGCTTTAGGTAGTAATCTTTAAGAACATCTCTGCCACTCTTGAACTTCTTTGGTGGAGGGACATCCACATCTGCAGTGTAGGAGGTTGATCTTCTTGTCTGCCTTCTTGTCCGTGAGCGACCCCAGCCACGATTCCTGCCACGTCTTTTCCGACCACCTACTGTTTTACCTGCTCCACTGCTTGATGCCTCAACATTGCCACTTTGGTAGTGAAAGAACCACTTAAGGTTCCCATTCTTCCAGGAGTATCGTGAGTCTCCAAACCAGCTGACAATGTAGGCGCGAGAGAGGCTACTCTCTTCTGCCAACCGGTCATACTCCTCTGTTGTTGGCCATTGGTTTTTAACAAAGGCACACTTCAGGATATGCAGCTGTTCTGGAGACTTTTTACCTTTATCTTTCACATCTTTGCTGGTGCAGCTTGTGGATGGCAACTCTTTACTTTGGCCTCCAGGAGGAGTTTGGTTCCCCTTTACAGATGCAGTATCACCGGTTTCAACACTTTCATCTGCTTTCACAGAGTCCATCTCCCCCTTGCCCTCCTCAGAGTCTGGAGAGGAGGCACTGGCTGCTGGTACTTTTCGCCTTTCGGTGAACCAGGCATCAATCTCTCGTCGTGTCAGTTTGGTCTCTGCCCTCAAGCGGCTCAGCTCCTCATCAGAGGGAGTGCTGCTCTTCTCAAAGCTCTCCTCCAACACTACCAGCTGCTCTGGCGTCTTCTCCTTAAACTTCTGCAGAGTGAAATCAGGAAATGGATTCCAAGATTTCGATCGTGTTTCCCTATCTTTAACAGGAGGAGTATGGGGAGGATTGGGCGAACAGGGGGTCTCATCACTTGAGTCAATGACAATGGTGGCATTAGCACTACTACCTCCTCGAGCACCATCCTGAACCATGATTATATGGCTGTTCTTTGAGTTACGCTGATTGTACCTGGTGTCGCTGAACCATTTCTTGATTTCACCTTTTGTCAAGTTTGTTAGCTTCATTAGGCGTGCAATTTCCGCATCGGTAACAAAGTGGTTTTTCAGATAGCTTGCTTTTAATTCTGCAAGCTGCTCTTTGGACTTCTTAGGCCGCATACCAAATGTGTCAGCACAAAGTGCTGAGTTCTCCTTTAAAAGCAAAATGGAAAGTTATAAATTCATTTAAAATATAATTTAACTGCAAATGGTGTCACCTGTGGAGAGAGTGAGGGGGGCTGGACAGTTGTGGCTCGTTTCAGTTCACTGTTGGAAGAGCTGGATTGGGAGGATACTCTGCTGGAGCTCTGGGACTGACTGGGAAGTCCTGCCACAGTCAGAGTGATAGGGCTCGTCACAGGGAGGTTTCCACTTGGGCCAACCTTTGGTGACAGAACAAGAAAAAGAGTGACCAACTGCACACATGTGATAGTCATGATGACTTTGTTACACACTATACACACACACACACACACACACACACACAAAATACACTAAAACAGCGCAAACCTGTGTGAAAACCAGGCCAGACTGACCCACGATCTGACAGGTCTGGAGAATGGACTGCAGGCCATTGGCGGCTGCTGAAAGCTGATGAGCAGGGATGACGGTGATAGTCTGTGGCACTGTGTGCACTGTGCCATTAAACTGTTTCCTCCTAGCCTCCTCCACCTCTTCTGGAGTCCAGCTGACGCCATGTTTCAGCCGCTGAGCTGAGAACCACACCTGCAGAAGACATGTAATACATATACATATTATCTCCTTCCAAGTTTAGGTCCCCTTCCAGAGGCCTGGGAGTTTGAGGGTTCCTAGTACTGCACTTTTTTGACTGAGAAGACTGGGATCTGCTGTAGCCACTCCTCCAGTTTGGGGGTTACTGTCCCAAGTGCTCCGATGACCATAGGCAGGACTGATGCCTTCACCTTCCAGGCCTTTTCCAGCTCTTCTTTGACCCTTGGTATTTCTCTAGTTTCTTGTGTTCCTTTTTCCTGACGTTCTCATCACTTTTATTAATACACTATAGTGCAATCCCTACCACAAAAGATTTGCTCTTTTGTTTATCCACCCCCACAATATCCAGTTGGTTCGCCATCACCAGTCAGTCTGTATCTGGATGTTACACCTGGCAGTGTGTGTGTGTGTGTGTGTGTGTGTGTGTGTGTGTGTGTGTGTGTGTGTGTGTGTGTGTGTGTGTGTATGTGTGTATGTATATATATATATATATATATATAAATAAAAAGTACATCAAGGACAAGGCCCTGACAGATGATGTGCTCAAGGAATGCCTCAGACAGTGGAGTGCAGAGGAAGAGGTGCTGGAGGGACCATCATGGCAGGACAAACCCCTACATGGGGCGTACCACCGAACTGAAGTGGCTGATATCAAGAAATCCTACCAATGGCTGGAGAGGGCTGGTCTGAAGGACAGCACAGAGGCCCTCATCCTGGCTGCACAGGAGCAGGCCTTGAGCACCCGAGCAATAGAGGCCCAGATCTACCACACCAGACAAGACCCAAGGTGTAGGCTGTGCAAAGAGGCTCCTGAGACAGTCCAGCACATAACTGCAGGGTGTAAGATGCTGGCAGGGAAAGCATACATGGAGCGACACAACCAAGTGGTGGGCATAGTGTGCAGAAACATCTGTGCAGAGTACGGGCTGGAGACCCCAAGGTCAAGGTGGGAAACACCTCCAAAGGTTGTGGAGAATGACCAAGCCAAGATCCTGTGGGACTTCCAGATACAGACTGGTGATGGCGAACCAACCAGACATAGTGGTGGTGGATAAGCAACAGAAGAGAGCCGTGGTGGTGGACATTGCAATACCAAGCGATGGTAACATCAGGAAAAAGGAACATGAGAAACTAGAGAAATACCAGGGGCTCAAGGAAGAGCTGGAGAAGGCCTGGAAGGTGAAGGCATCAGTGGTGCCCGTGGTGATGGGAGCACTCGGGGCTGTAACCCCCAAACTGGAGGAGTGGCTACAACAGATCCCAGGAAAAACATCAGACATCTCAGTCCAGAAAAGTGCAGTACTAGGAACAGCAAAGATACTGCACAGAACTCTCAAGCTCCCAGGCCCAAATGTGTACAAACTATGCATGCAAAGTAGAAATGTCCACAGTCCATATTTTATTCACCTTGATTTGTTCCTCAGTAAACTGTGTCTGTGCTGCCAGGCTGCTGATCTCAACCATAGAAGGATAAGGGAACTTCTTATATGTGCTGCCCAGAAGAGGATTGGTGTCCATGGCTGCACTGTAGGAGGGGATGCTACTGAGAGGAATCAGGAGTTGAGGCTGGACTGCTGTAGATGCTGTACTCTGCTGGGCCTGAAAAGCAGAAAGAACCTAATACAAAGGCAACAAAAAGAGTAAATAGTAAATAATTCCAAGCCACTGCCACAAAATCATATTCAAAATTAAGTTATTTAATTGAGACAGGACCTACTTGTGCAAAGCCAGAAGACATAACAGTAGGATTTAAAAGAGATGATTTCCTCTGCTGCTCCAGTGGAGGGCTGACCAGCAAACCCCCTCCTCCCAGTTTCATGGAGTCATGTAGCAACATGTCCACAGGTGTCATATGTCCCAATGGGGCTTCAATGGGCTCTTGCTCTCCTCCCACATCTCCTTCACTGCCTCCTCCAAAACCCTCTGCTGCTTCCTCTGTTGATTTGAGGGCCACAGCGATTCTCTTTGGCTCAGATTTGGTCTTCAGCCTCATGATTGGGGTCTTGCTGAGAGAGATGGCATTGACACTTGTGGGGTCTGCTGCGCACTCGTCAGGGGTGTCACTTTGTGGTTCGGTGCTTGGCTGGTCGTTGCTGGCATCTTCTGAAGGGTCCATGGTGCTTTGCTTCATAGAGGGACCAATTAAATCACTGTCCTCCTTAGCAGAAACACTTGGATCATCTAGGACACAAATTGTTTTGTCATTTACATACAGTTTATTGCATAACATTCAACAAATATTTTTACATTTGCTTTGATAACAGTTTTACCTTAAAAGAAATTGAACTTATTCCACTTATTTCTGGTGTGAAGTGCAGATATCTAATGCAGTGTCAAATCTGGTTGAGTGGATTTCTTTTCCTAATTGTAATTGCGTTTTACAAGGGCATAGTAAACAGTTTGTTCTGACTCTGCCTGAGTCTAGAGGTAAAACATTCATTAATCATTTTTATGACTGAAATGATACAATTATGTGGCTGTTCATGTCTTTGTTCATATCTTGTTGAATAAAAGCTTCTTGCCTGTATCTGAAGGAGTAGGCACAACTACCACAGTCTGGTCCAAGTCCTGAGCCGGTAGGGCGTCTTTTTCAGGCTCTTTCACTCCCACCTCTGTCTGCTGGTCCTGGGGCCCTTCAGCCCTCGGCTTCACCTCTTCCTGCTCCACCACATCAGAGGGCACCACCATGCAAGGTGTAGTGGATTTTCGACGGCTTGACATGTTTATGTCTAATAACAAACAAATAATATTAATAAAATAAAATAAATAAATAAATAAAAAGATCAATTATGAGGTTTAGGCTTTCATCTTACAATTACCACATACAATACTGTCTATTTTGCTTTGTTACAAATGAGCAAAGTAATTTGTAATTGACTTCTAATTAATAATGCCACCAAGTACCGCAAACTGAACAGTTGAATTGTTTATACTTACTTACCTAACCTTGTATAACACAGACTTGTATGTATATTTTATTTTCAAAATAATGTGCTGTCTTGAAAAGCACTTTGTTTAGTTTTCCATATTGCCTGCTTGTTTTTATACACTTAAAATTCTAAAATGATTTCCAATAAATTAAAACTATATACATAACGTGTTTTAACATTAGAGATCGTTTACAACACAAGAGTGCGCAAAACAACTAATACACATGATTAATGAAGATGCAGAAAAGCTTTAGATTGCACACAAAGTGCCTGTATTTGTTCCTAAGATTACATGGCGTGTACGTGAAGCGGGCCAACTAGCCCTTGTTAGCTGGGCCAGTCACTGTTATTGATCATGTCTGGCAGTAAACTTACAGAACTAGAGAAATATGTGCACCAGGCTGTTGAGAGAAGACAGAGCGAGACTTCCTGGATCAACACACAACGCTCCAGATGACCCTCCGATCCCCGGCTGAGCATTCAGGCTGCCGTGGCTCACAGGTTCCCAAACCCGGCGGAGGCAGACAGGCGGACCGGTCTAACTGCTACGGCTCCCGTGTGCAGATGCTCAAAGCACCGGGCATCTTTCTCTCCGTCGGCACAGGTTAAAATTATAGATACACTTTCGTTCTTATAACGCTATAGGCCCCCGAACGGGACAATTATTGCGGAGTTTCCTCTGGTATAGTGTTACTTTGCTGACCCAATTCTCTGATATTTTTAAGGGCAGATTTTTAATGATCAAGCAGCGTCATCATTCAGTGATACGCGCTGACGTCATTCCATGGCGACTCCCAAAGCTTCCTGCAATTTTTGTCACATTTATACACGTTTCATAGACCTAGTTCATTGTTGCCATGTGTCCAGAGTGTGATTGGAGTAATAGCCTTTGCTTCGGTCTAATGAGCCATCATATATTCAGCCAAACAGTTCGTGAACCTGTTACTTAATGTATTTGGCTGCCCGTCTGTCCTTACGTGACCCGCCAGGGCAGCAACAGAAGCTACGTGAGGACAGCACACGCTAGTTTGAGCTTTCACTCAAACTGCATACTCACTTTTACTTCTATAAATGCCCTACACATAAACAAGCCTTTGAGTGAACAACATTATATATCGGGTTATGTGTTTATCTAGCTGCATCTCTTAGATAATTATACAATAATACTGCACTAAACTACCTTTCATTATGCATGTTTACTGCTGCTGCTCTGTATGAATGTATCATGTTTGTCACTACTTCACTGTAAACTACTGTTACCTGTGCAATAATCTATGTGCAATACGTTATCCACATGCAACACCTACACCACAACATATTATGTGCAATCTGTGAAATACTTACACCTTATTTGATCTTTGATTTAATCCTACCTGCACCTCCGTACATTATGTATTTTTATTGCATTTTATTACACATTTTTATTATATTTACTTCTTCCCCTGTACTTTTGCAACACTTTTTTACCATGTACTATTATTGCATGTTATTAGTAATTCTATCTTAGCGAGTCAACGGTTCTTCTGATCCTAAGCATTTCATTGCATTGTTGACCCTGTGTTGATTCTGCATATGATAAATAAACAGTCTTGAATCTTGAATTCACTTTAACCATTTGATGGATATTCGGACCAATCTGAATCAATGGAAACACCATATGAATAATTCTTATTTGCAGTGTATTACGAGTGTTAAACCTGTTCTGCTCATCGGGTTAGGGTTGTCAGTCAGTTTTTTCACTTTGTTTTGATAATGGTTCTCAGAAAATACACAGAAGTGTTTGCTATAAAATTCATACTACATTTAATTATTAAAAAACAGTATTACAAAATGAACCATTATAAACAATGTTATGAAAATATTTGGGAATTACACATTGCAGTTGTAGAAATGTCAACAGAAGTCTTTGATTTCGAATTCCAACTCCTGAAAAGAAAAATAATTTCATATTAAATTTAGCAGTCTGGTACAATAAATGCATGAATACTTTACTATATACGTTATCACATTGTTTTGTAACCTGTATCAGTGCTGTTTTATTGTACTCCCGCCGATGTCTGTAGATGGTCTGACAGAGAAGAGCGTAGAGTTTCTCAAGCTGGTGGACCTCATAGCCCTCAGTCTTTATCACCAACCCCTCAAGCAGGTTCTACACAAAATAAGTTACATTGTTTAATATTTTCTACTAGCACAAAACAAGGCATACAGCAGGTTATGTCTTACCTTTAGTCTGTCTCTGTTTACCACCACAGGGGGCGTCACCTCATCCAGAATTTGCAGAGCTTGATCCGCGTTGAACATCTGTTGCTTTTGAACAGTGCTTTTTAGACCTCGTGTCATACGTCTCACAGTCCGCTCTTAGACACAGAAGATTAAAAGTTATGCTTTTTTTTGCTTAATAAACAGTAAAACAGTAATTGAGAAAACTTACCACCATCATCATCTTTTGAAGTTCCATCCACCTCCATTGCTTCACTGTGGCTTTTCAGCTCAGCATCCTTTACACTTTGCAGCGTTTTCGCCACTTCCATGTCTGACTGACCAACAGCATTACTGTTTTGTAGTGCCTCAGACTGTTCTTGGACATGTGTCTCCTTTGTTGTTTCACTGTTATTTTGTATTAGTGTTACTACTTCGGTTTTACTTTTGTCCCCACTTCCATCGTTTTGAGCCTGAAGGTCCTTCTCCAATGTGTCACCTTCTTTATCTTCTTCCGCAACAGGCTGACTGCCCTGCCCCACTTCTTCATGATGTTGTGGTTTCTTTGCAGGCTCTACATTGACTACATTGCTCGATTTTCGATTAGCTCCCTCCTGTGACTTGTCTCCTCTCTTGTCACACTCATCTTCATCGTCCCCGTCCTCTTCCTCATCAGACTGCGTGTCAACTTTAACCACATGTGGAGAGGAGGAAACCCTTTTTTTTGCAATGAATCCAGAAGCCCAGCGACTTCTCCTTCGTCGCCTCTTTTGACCTTCAAGAACAATGTTATTTATGAATTATTAAAGATGAATAATGAATACAAGTAATTTTGATTCAGATTCATGACTAGAATTGCATTTCATTATGACATTTTTTACCTGAGCTTTTGGGAGTTGTAGCTGTTGTAACAGATGTTGTAGGAGTGACAGCAGAAGTGGTACTGGCTTCTTTTTGTGGTGTGGCATGACTAATCTTGGCCTCACCAGACACTGTTTTGTGCTGTTTTGGAAGGACATGGTAGAAGGAGGGCGCAAACACAGCGCTGGCACAACCTGAGGGCATTCAATATGCAGAGCATGAATTTAGTGACCCTTGACAAATGGTAACTTTTCTTAAAATAGATAAATATTTCACCTCTTTTTCTCCGTGATTCTTTTATCTCTTCACATATCTTTTCAAAATCTTCATCCAGTTCATCTTTAATAATTGCATGAACTGTGTCTTTTAATGCACAAGCTCTGTGCCTTATCTGACGATCTATCAAAAATGAAATTACATTAAACTTTGTGTTCAACATTTTAATTTTTCACCATATAATTGATGGTATCTATCTGAATAAACTATACACCTGAGGGGTCTCTGTCTGGGTTGTACTCCAGTGCATTTTGCCAAATGAGATCCACATCATGAAGAAACTCTTTGACTGTCCCGTACTGATGCAGGTCTATCTTTGTGAGGACAGTTGAGAGGTCCATGGGTGTCTCAATCACTTCAGCATAATCTGGAACCTAAACAATTACATGACATAATTAGTCAAAAATAAAATGATAAAAGAATCTAACTGTAATAACTAGTAATGCATCTTCTGAGAAGAGACTCACCTCTTCTATATCCACAGGCTTTGTGAAAGCTTTGAACCTTTTATCCTGGGACAGACGGTTGGTCACATCGCGCAGGAAGAGGCGGAGCTCCCTGAGTGTGCCCTCTTCCTGCTCCTGCAGTTTTTTCATTTCTTCTGGAGTTAGCTGACGAGGAGCAGAAGGCGGGGCAACCGGAAGCACTTCCAGTGCATGGAGAACTGAAAAACAAACCCAATATGTTAAATGACAGAGGTCATTTAAATTGTGTTTGTTCTACACTTTCAGTTGTCACCTGCTTTTTTTCTTGAGGCAGGGGCCTTTGCTGCCTGGTTGAGGATTAGGTCCTCAAAAAAATGTCTTCTTTCCCTGCTTGTAGGGACTTGAACATGGAAAACTTCCCCATATTCCACTCGAAATAACTCCTGAACCTAGAAGGTAAAACAGGACATTTACCTCAGTTTGTTGTTCTACAAGTGGAAAAAAGATGTACTGTATGTTAAGATTTGATACCTCTGTGCTGAGCTGGTCATATTGAAGACTGCAAGTTGCAAGCAACAGTATTGGTGAGAACGCAGGTATAGATTTAAGAAGGCTGAGAAAGGTGGCTCGTAAGGCTGGGCCCACAGTTTCCCACCACTGTCCAATGTGTGGAATGTACAAGATACTGGGAGATGTCCGCTTAGCCTCCACAAATATCTGTAGCATAAACGATAAAAATACTTCAACATTAATAAATTATAATTATTTTTCAACACCTATAGTTTCTGACCTGAGCACAGGTCTCCTCTGGGGCAGTGGCACTCGCTCCAAACAGAACAGCCATGTCCAGAGTATAAACGGTAAACTTCTCCAGAGTGTGAAGTACAGCGGGCGCCAAGTGGGAGCTCTGCCCGGAGTCTGACCTGCCCTGAAGCAGGAGCCTTGGGCGATACGATGTGGGCTGGCTCAACACACTCCTGAACAAGAGACAGAATAAAAGACCAATTTTTAGCACATTTCTGTTGGGATTCCAATAACATTTTCTGATTGTTATCAGGATCTCTTTCTTTTACATTTAATTTTACCACCCATACTTTAAACCCACCTGTTGAGGTTAAAGATTTCCCTAGTGGATGTAGTTTGGACATGCGACTGCCCAGAGGAGCAGACCTCCGATTCCTCATCACTGAACATCAAGTCATCTTCTGATAAATATTCTGACAAGATCAGATCTATAATGGACCACAAACCAACAAATGTTACACGCTTCAGTGTTGAAAATTACCAAATCATTTTGTATCAAATACCTTGTTCTCTCGTTCCCTTTAGGCCCAGCTCAGCATGTGGGAACAATCTCTTGACAGTCTGAAGAATGGTTTGTAGCGCAGCATTCAACAAGGGACGGATAGCAGGGTTTAGAGCTTTTGCTGGTGAGGCTACAGCTCTGTAATGCAAGAATACCCACAACATGAATCATCTAATCAAAAATAACTGCAGTAAAACAATGCACAAGGTAAAATGCATCTTACCTTTGAGCAGCTGGCACCATCTTGGCCATGGCGGTCATGAAGTCTTTGCTTGTAATGACAATTGAGTTGACATCAAGCACCAGCTTTTGAGATGAGGAGTAAATCTGTGGGTAACGACGGCGTAATGCACATAAAGCTGCTTCAGAACACACAGCTTTGATATCTGCTCCACAATAACCTAGTTTAACAGAAAATCAAGTGTGTCAGGGTTGTAATGTTTTTAATCAATGAGATTGATAAGAGCAAGACTAAAGTCAGCTCACCAGCGCATTTGTCTGCCAGTTCTTCAAGGAAAAGGTCTGAAAGAGGCGGAGTCCATTGCCTAGTGTGTATTTTCAGGATGTCTCTTCTTGCCTACCATCATTTAATATGAAAGATAATTCTGACTCATAAATAATACATTTCATAGCTGCCATCATTAACACATGAATGCAAACTCCCGTTTAAGGCAATGATGGTCTCTCACCTCTCTGTCTGGTAGTCCAAAGAGAAACTCTCTATCAAAGCGTCCAGGTCGCCTGAGAGCTGGATCGATTGAGTCCAGTCGGTTTGTGGCCCCGATCACAACTACCTCTCCTCTGCTGTCTAACCCATCCATCAAGGCAAGGAGAGTGGACACTATTGAACTAATAAAAAGAAGAAATTTTGGTCCACATTCATGCACTCCACATTTAAATTGATCTCCATCTTATTCATAGCCAAAATACTAACCTGTGAATTTGATCTTGTCGACTTGACCTAACAGGAGCCAAACCGTCGATTTCATCGAAGAATATAATAGCTGGCCGCATTTGATAAGCCTGTGATGATTTAACAGAGTTAGATTAAGCAAGTGTTTTTAGCAGACAGTTTATTAATAGTGATTCAGTTACCTGATCGAACAGTAGCCGTAGCTGTCTCTCAGATTCTCCCACCCACTTACTGAGGCAGTCAGCCCCTTTCCTCATGAAAAAGGACACTTTTCTTTCCCCCTGAGTACACTCATTGGCCAGAGCTCTTGCAACGAGGGTTTTTCCTGTACCTGGTGGTCCATAAAATAGACAGCCCCTAAAGAATGCAAAAATACAGTACATTTGTTACTATATAATTAAATTAATTATAATTAGGATTTTTTTCAATTGCTTCATATAAAATATTTTTTCTTCTTTGTTGGGATATAAAAATGCCTTTGACAAGTAACATTTAAATATTTTACCTTGGTGGTTGTATCTTAAATTTCTCAAAGACTTCTGGGTAAAGAAGTGGGAAGACCACCATCTCCTTCAGGGCTGAGATGTGTTTCCCTAATCCGCCAATACTGTCAAAGCGCACCTGTAGCAAACAAGCCAGTTTCAATCATATTCAAACAAATAGCTAATGAGCTGGACACATGTATGTGTAGCTCACTGTTCTGTCGATTTGCATTGGGTCCACATCAGCGAGGCTTGCTCCAATCTTCATTCTGTCTTTGTGGATTCCAAGTAGGTCTTCCTTAACCAAATTCATAGGCAGACATCTATGGCAATAAGAGAAGAAATTATATTATTTATATCCACAGCTCAGTAATAATTTTAATAATTTTTCGTATCATTGACTGTAAAGAAGATGATACATAAATTGCATAAATTAAGGTGGAAGAATTATCTCAATCACACAGGCACATCTAAAATCAGCACAGGATCCCCCCAGGGCTGTGTGCTCAGTCCGATGCGCTTCACACTGCTGACCTACGACTGCTCACCAGCCTTCAGCACCAATCGCATTGTTAAGTTTGCGGACGATACGACTGTGGTGGGTCTCGTCTCTAATAACGATGAGACAAACTACAGGAGTGAGGTCAGCCTTCTGACCAAGTGGTGCAGCGATAACAATCTCCTTCTTAATGTTGAAAAGAAGAAGGAGATTGTTATTGACTTCCAGAGAGGCCCCACCCAGCACCCCCCCACAGTCCATCAACGGTGCTGCTGTAGAGAGGGTGAGCAGCACCAAATTCCTGGGGGTGCACATCAGTGAGGACCTCTCCTGGACAGCGAACACTGCATCACTGGCAAAGAGGGCTCAGAAGCGCCTCTATTTCCTCCACAAACTGAGGAGAGCTGGAGCCCCCCACCCATCATGACCACCTTCTACCGAGGCACCACTGAGAGCGTCCTGACCAGCTGCATCACTGTGTGGTACGGGAGCTGCACTGAACAGAACAGGAAAGCCCTGCAACGCATAGTGAATGCAGCTGGGAGGATTGCTGGTGTCTCTCTCCCCTCCCTCCTGGACATTTTTAACCCCCGGCTCACCCGCAGAGCGCCCAGCATGGAGTGACCCGAGCCACCCCTCAAACAGCCATTTCAGCCTCCTGCCCTCGGGGAGAAGGTACCGGAATCTCTGGGCCCACTCCACCAGACTGTCAAAGAGCTTCATCCACCAGATTGTCAAAGAGCTTCATCCACCAGATTGCCAAACAGCTTCATCCACCACACTGCCAAACAGCTTCATCCACCACACTGCCAAACAGCTTCATCCACCACACTGCCAAACAGCTTCATCCACCACACTGTCAAACAGCTTCATCCACCAGGCTGTCAGGAAGCTGAACTCTCACCTTACCTGTCTCCCACTCCCCCCATATTGGCATAACCTGTATTCCATAAAAAGACATATCACTCTAGACACTGCTGCTAAGGACGACTGTTGCACTGTTGCACATTTACTACTGGTATTTTACTATTGTTGTACTGTTGTTTACTACTGTTATTGCACTAGAATGACTACTGTTGCACACTTATTCTCTCACTGCTGTATCTTCCATTGCACATTTTGATGCACATCTGTAAATAGGTATTTATTTATTCTGTTGCGCTGCTATCAGATTTTAGATTTTAGTTTTTTGTCTTAGGTAGTTTTTGTTAAGAGTTTTTGTTTTGTCTTGTCTTTATGTTGTATTTTGTACACTGTCTTTTTGCCCTACTTGGCCAGAGAGAAACGAAATTTCGATTCACTGTATGTTGAACACACATGGCAGAATTGACAATAAAGCTGACTTTGACTTTGATCTTTCATCTTTCATCTTTCGCTTTTCAAATCTATGCGGCTCTGACTAGAGGCGTGATCTTTCATGGCCCACAATTTCTTTCCTCTCCCAAAACAAGATTGCGGTGCATCACTAGGTCACAGGCTCTGGGGTTGCTAGCAGACTCACCTGTTGACAGACTTTGACCTGCTTTTACTTCTTCTTCTCTGGAATTTTTCATCATCTGAAGATGATGAGGAGGAAGTGGAGTCACTGCTGTGGATGGCGTGGCGTCGTCTACCAGAGCAAAAATGTTACACATTTTAAATTGCACTAATAATCACTTGTAATGTATAAAAACAAACTACTCGTCAGAACTACACCAAAGAAAAAGATCTTCAAAAAGCTACAGCAAAATGTATAGAACCATTGTGCCATTAAATTTTGTATTTAAATTAGTATTTTAATAAACATGTGGTGCATGTGTACACCATTTATACAAACAGAACTTCTTACCTCTCAGAACTACTCCTGAGCAGGAAGAACCATAAACAAAATAAAGGGTGTTTAAATAATGTATACTTCCTTACTTACTGATGTAATTAAAAGATTCAACCTTTTATATACATTTTGTGTACTGACCTGTTGCTTCTCCTCCTGCTGTAAGGACTTCTTGGGGCAGTGGAGCTGAATCTAAACCTGCGCCTGGTTGGTGATCCATGACCATACTGATCCATACTGCGTTTCCTTGGCTCTCTGGGCTCTAGAACGAAAAACAAAACAAAAAACATGCTTCTTAACCAAAAATATACATTTATGTCATCACTCAATCTTATGTCACATACCTTCTTGTGGAGCCTGGTAGCGGACAACTGTCTTTCGTTGTCTGAAGTCGTAGCGTTTCTGGTTTTCCTCTTCTTCATCTTCACCACCATCATAATCCTCCTCATCCTCCTCCTCCTCCTCATCATCATTGTCCCCATCTTCATCCTGTTCATCATCATCTAACTCTTCTATGAAGTATTTGAACAATAAGCTTTAAATAGTATAAACAATGCAAAGCTACACAATGCAATACATTTTTTTTTTACCTTGGTTTTCTTCTTCCTCTACATCTTTCCGCTCCACATTGGATTTTAGTGAGCGAAGTCTACCTCTTGTGTACATTCCCAGGTCCTAATTTCAGAAAACATTTTATTATAAATATTTCTGCATTATTCTCAAATGAATTAATTTTATATTGTTAATTTGCAAAGTTTTACCTGTTCTTGTGTTCTTGTCTCTCTGGTCCTCCTGCGTCTCATCTTCTGCATGTCATCCATCTTTTGGAGAACAGCTTCTGCAGTGCTGAACAACAATCACATACACAAAATGCATTTTTTTATTTGAATTTAAATTCCTTTTCATCACCTTGTTTCCACAATATCCTTGCTATACTTACTTGGTTATGAGACGATCATAGAGCACAGACTGTTTGCGTGAGTTCAGCCTGTACCTGGTGATCCGTGAGCTGCGCCTCACTGTGTGATCTTCCTCCTCGTCCTCAGTTTCTCTGTGTCTCAAGTTAAAACGGTTCCTTTTTGGAGTTGACGACTCTTCCACCTCATCATCTATATCTGAACCTAAATTTTTGTCTTCCAATCAATAACAGAAAAATCAGAACAAGTACTCTTCATATTACAGAACAGAATGAAGACAAACCCACCTACTGAAGATTTTCCCTCTTTCTGCAGTCTTAGAGATTTCCTAATAAAAAAGTTTTAAGGTTACCAGTTATTCACAGGTAGAAAGGTGCAAAGTTTCAAGCCTCCCTTCTGGTTGACACAAAATACTTCTGTAAACAGCTTTTGCAGTACCTGGTGCAGTACATGGCAGCCTTGTCATTATTTGCAGATGAGCTAGTCTGTGCATCCATGGTTGAGAATGACACGTCCAATTTAACTCTGTGTCTTCTTGTTCTAAAAGAGTGAGATTGGCTGCTCTGGTCTTCATTTTTGTCGGGCCCCTAGAAAAGCAAGGTATAACCATACACATTCAAACAGTCACAATCTACAGTATAAAAATATAAAAACAGATGGATGTTATTGCTCAACTTTTTCTACCCTGAAGATTTCTCTCAGGGGTTATAATAATTAAAATGTTTCTGTAATCCTGAAATGATAAATTTAACATTTAATTACAATCATTTTTTTTTCACTCAGAAAAAACAGCCTACATATAAATTTGAGTACATTTTGTTCAGTTGCACTGTGAAAGATGATAATAATGGCCCACCGTGCATACTTCATAGGCCTGGATTATTCGGATCATCGGTAACACAGGCTGCTAGTTAGCTTAGCTGTCAAGTTACAACACAGTTTATAGTTATCCAAACACATTATTCCTCTGTTTTGGGCAAACTGTATGGCTAGCTAGCCTGTGTCTGCAGCTTACATTAGCGGCACTGCTGTTCTCGGGGCTGCTGTAACTGTCATCCAGGCCCCGGGAGGAGCGCGTCACCCTGGCGGTCTTTCTCTGGGACGCGGGAAGGAGCGACAGAAACTCGGAGCTTGTGTCCAACTCTGAGGACCTTCTCTTCGGGGTAGCACCAGGCTCAGCCCCAGCATTGCCATTGCTACGAAGGATCACCATCTTGAATCCGAGTCGATCTTAAACGGCCATTGCCAAACGGATTAAAATAATGTTTAGAGTGATAAAAACGTGTAGTCGGGCCACAGCAGAGTGTCGAGTCCAGCTGACAGCCTGAGCTCCACAAACCAAACCCTTGATTTCTGGCGCCATAAACGTCATCAGGGGAGTGAATAAATGACCCAGCAGCTTCCGCCTTAAGAAATAGATCTCTGACAACACGTAAACAGCATATGATCCCATATAAGGCGACAAACATTAATGATTTATTTCACATTGAGAGGTATCGTAATTAATATTATTTTATCTGTGATGATATTTGCAGTTTTTACGTTTTTACGCTCTACGCGGACGAATAAAACGGTCAAAAAATGTTCCGGTTGCTTTTATTGGAGGCGGAGAATCTTTCAGGAGATTTCCAGCATGGATCTACCGCTTTTAATCGATTTCAAACCTGAACACGAAGCAGTGCAGGTAAATTGTTAATCTATGACACTGATATGTGAACGCCAAATCACTCAATCAACTCAAAATATTTTTATTTCAATGAACGACAAATGAATACAAACTTTTTTTTTCCATTTTTGAAAAAAAGAACATTGTAAAACCAAGATAACCAGATGACTGAACATGTCCTATAATTTCCACTAAATAATTCTCACATCAATTGCATTATAAGGTATAATGAACCAGATTTGTGATTATTTTTCTCTTTTCTTTAAAAGGAGAATTAACGTTTTTTTTATAATCTGAGCCTTATTTCGGTAATAAAACAAGATGTTTTACTCACCCATAGCACTTTGGTGTCATATGGAGCACTTCCAGAGATGTTTTAGATTTGCGATCTCCGTAATATGAGTTCTCGGGGCACATATTTGCGGTCTCCAAATAACACAAACTTTAGCACTTTTCAAATGATAGAAGCTCGATGTCTTAGTCTACGCTTTCGTTTGAGTCAAAAGTGGCCTGTAATCCGAGATTTATCCATAATTTCGAGTAGATGAGGACGCCAGTGCGCATGTGCGGAGTCACATCTTATTTCACTCTCAGCTCCCGGGACCCAAAACATGAAACGCAAAGCTGTAAATTATGGATAAATCTCAGAATACAGGCCACTTTTGACTCAAACGAAAATGCATATATTATATGCCCAGAGAACTCGCATTATGGATATTCCTAATCTAAAACATCTCTGGAAGTGCTCCATATGACACCAAAGTGCTATGGGTGAGTAAAACAACTTGTTTTATTACCGAAATAAGGCTCAGATTGTAAAAAACATTAATTCTCCTTTAAAAATTTAGTGGAAAATTTGAGCGCTTATTAATTTTCTGCTGCACAGAAACCAAACATGACATGACACATGACACAGTACTACAATGTGTCATGTTCATGTTGGATTAAGTGCCATTTAAAATGTGGTCCTGTCACTGAATGGCATAATTATGCAATGGCTGCCAGATAGTCCTTAACTTCTGCAGGAGTGAGTCTTTTGAAGCCAGCCTCATTGCAGATTCCCACTTCAATGTTTTCTTCAGTCATTTGACCCTCAAAGCTCTCCTAGAATACAGAGAATTGTGATTTTAAAATGACTGCAATTGCAAGTTGACCTTGACCTTTCCCATTTATAATATTTTACCTTGAGTGTTAGGATGGCTGTGTGAATAGCATCTTCCAATTCCAGATCATTATTGTACCTAAAAGAAAAAAAAATGCTGATTTCAGTGTTACGAAAAGTAACATAAAAAAGGCATTCTCATATGTAACCTTGAACAGCAAGATGGTTTGCACAATATTTGTGAGTTAAACACATGAGAATACATCTTTGCATCTTCCCAACTATTTAGTTGTTTGTGAAAAATGTGCAGAAGGTAAGTGCTTTGTGGAAGATGTCTGTGCTCTTCTATTAACTGGATGTGATTTTTTTTGGCTTGTTGTAATGCTTCGACCAATCAGATTCAAATAGTTGTCATGACATTCCATCTTTTCACCATCGCCTTCAGCAAAAGCCATTACATTGATTGATCATCTGTAGAACTCAATTCAAGGGGGACTACGCATATGAATCTGTCGTGAGCCAGGTTATTTCATACAATACAGTACTGCATAGGTTCATAACAATCACTTTCCTACCTTTTTTCAAGGAATGTTTTTCCATTTACATAGTTTTTTCCCATTGCAGTGGCCTTCCAAGCAAAATATGCACCCTGCACAACAGACCAAAAGAAAACAATTATTTAACCCTTTTTACAAAAAGTAAAATGTACAACACACAGGACACACTTGACATGAAAATGTTAAAAAACAAAAAGAAATACCGATGGATCTGACTGGAACAAGTATGGATGGTCCTCATCCCATCCAGCGATGAGTAACGACACTCCAAAAGGCCGTACGCCACTACAAAGATTACAAATATCAAGGTTACTTTATAAGCAGGATGTGTGCAATTACTTTAAATCATCTTCCCATCTTCATCTTTACTTAAATAAACATTTTTTCATAACTCTCTCAAAGCGAAATCAAAACCACACATCTCTAATTATCAGATAATTTATCAATCAATCAGTTATCAGCCTTGTGTGACCAATAATCATGGGACTCTGAGAGACCCTTTTAATATTTTACACCTGTTGGAGTAGTTAGCATTAAGACAGACCGCGCCGTGTTGGCTGTAGAACAGAGGAGGAATGACAACTCTAAATTATCACAGCAGTTACATAGGTCATCTACTGTGCTAACCTCATACTTATGATTTCCCCTTGGTGAAAACATAAAGCAGCCAGTTGTGACAGAATTAAAACTTGATCACTGTCGAGTCATACACAGACATGCAAGGCAGATTTGCAAACAGATGCAGAGTATTTGTAAATAGGTACTTCTTCTCCCTCAAGTTGGCTTGGCTTCAATAAGTCATGTATAAAAATCTGATGTACATTTACAGGTAACAGTGTTACTATATTGTGCCTTTAGTGTGCCTTTATTACCCTGACTGTGTGTACTCCTGCATCACAGAGGCAACTCTCTGCACAAGCTGTCCCGTGGGGATTGGCTCCTGGTAAACCAGAAAGTACTGCTGTGCCAACTTGCGAGCTCGCCGAACAAGGACTCTGCAAAATATTCAGCATCAATAAAATTGCAAATACATTTTACAATTTTAAATCAACTATAATACCTGTAGTCTGGCCCCATGCCACTGTAGACCATGCCAATATGTTTTGTGATAGGCTCCACTTTGTGCACACTCTGCTCATCATAAAGAATGGACTTCTGTTTCTTCTCTGTTGCCAGGACAACTCCATTGGTTGCTGGAAAAAACACAATATATCTTTTATTTATATCCTTATTATATCCTGCTATCCTTATTTACATCCTGCTGCAAAAATACTGTACCTGTTAATATTACTACAGACAGGTTTCAATGTTTATTATATATACGAGTAGAAGAAGTTCGTTACCTTTAATGCCCACTGAGGGTGCGCCAGCTGCTACTGCTGCCAGCGCATATTCAATCTGGACGAGTTTACCCGAAGGACTGGAAAGACAGAAACCAGAAAGTTAAGTGCTTCGTTTCAAAATCATAAAAATAAACAAATGGCTAAGCTAAAAAAAGAAAGACCATAAATTACCATAGACTAAGTGACTGTCCGATAACACCAATTTTAATAGCGCTCGGGACGGTGATGGTAAACCTACTAGAATTTTCAGTGAGCGTAATATTCCTAATGTTAAACCAATGGAGGTTTAAAGTCAGAAATCGTTCAAACGTTTTCTGACCCTAAAGAAAGGCAGATGTATTTATCCAGTAATCCAGCAGTTTATCAGGTTGTTGTACGGCTCTTTCTTCAACTTTTCAACGTTGTTTTGCCATCTGTCTGCGTTTTTCTTGTTTTGCACTATTGCCATAAACATGTCTCTAAAGAAAGAGCCCGTTAAATAGTGATGACAATTTCAAGAGAGTTTTAGAAATGCACATTTTCTTATTTTGGTTTCGGTTTAGAAATTCTCGAAATGCTAACGGTAGCATTCACAAAGCCGGGGAATGACTGTGCATCAACACCACCT
Source organism: Paratrypauchen microcephalus (assembly GCA_036785185.1). NCBI lineage: Eukaryota > Metazoa > Chordata > Actinopteri > Gobiiformes > Gobiidae > Paratrypauchen > Paratrypauchen microcephalus. Next base: position 16,696,637 of record JAVJIX010000002.1, on the reverse strand, counting down.
GCTAGAAAACATTATCATTTAAGACGCTTTAAGACGAGACTTGGCCTTAATTTTGTTCAGTATCAAAGACCACTTCACAGGACATAGGATAAAACGTAGAAATCTTAAATAATTCGTTATTCCAGAATGGTTTACCTGAATGTGGTGAGAGAAAAACTGTAGCCTCTGTCCGCCATCTTGAGATACTTTTTCTTCTGCGTTTAGTCGAGACTGCAAGTCCACTATACTGCCACCTAGCGACTCTACTAAAGATGATGACTTGTAAACATAATATCACACTAACATGAATAGTAATATACGCGTAAACCTCTGTCATAACACATTATAACGCTATGGGATCAATGACAGATAGTCATCGATAGCTTAAAACGTGCCAATTTATAAGTCAAGCATAAAAAAAATAACCGAGAGTCGGCGCTACTAAGCACAGTCGAGCATGATTCGCCTTTCAACAAAACAGAGAAGAAAACTATTTTGTCGCCGATTATTGACGCATCGCGCTCCAGTGACCGTGGGCTGTGTTTGACATGTTTGAGTAAAAAACGGCGTGCAACGATTAAGAAACATGATGAATTTAGCCTCATTAGTGCAGGGTTTGAGAGCGTCTTTGCTACACATTGAAAGCAGACTATTGCAAGCAGCAGGGCTCGAGAGGCAACTGGGTAAGTTCATTCATCCATAGACAGGATCACTCATGTGCCATAGTCTATGTGTGTGACCCGTGCTCTCCTGTCTGGGTCACAAACGAACGAGATTCCGTTTTTAGACATAGAAAAAATATTAGTATAAACAATAATGTAGTATAGCCTGCAGTGTACCATTTTACATAGTATTACTACATACTTTCAGGATCAAATCTAATTCATGCATTAGCCTATTCTTAAGTCTGCACCTCCACAAATGTAGGCTTGGCTGCCTGGTCCATGGGCAGGTTAGGCGAAAATAATGTTTCACTATTCTTTTCTACATATTTGATGCAACGAGTTTCACTCAGGGAGTTTGGATCAACTGTACCTTAGATTATTTTCTCAGACCACTGAGACTTTGGTCTTTGATTTCTGAATATTTATTGTAGACATGTACTGGTAGGACAGTAAACAAACTAAATTCATTATTAAAACTTTCTTTCTCTCTCTCTCTGTCTGAGTCCAAATGGAAACAATTGATTTATACTTGTAGTGTTGCCACTAAATGACTGTTGACATGACAATGTACTTGTGTGTGTCTAGCTCCAGCAATGTCTGTAAATGGCTCAAGTATTTTGCCTCAGCTCAGCAATGAGCAGGAGTTTGAGGAGCAGCCAGAAGGCCCAGACCAGCCCCCAGGTTTCCTGGATGGTATCCTGTGGATGGCTGCACCCAAAAAGAGACGTACTATTGAGGTCAACCGTACAAGGAGGCGGTCTGAGAGCAAACTCATAAAACTCAAGGTGAAATTTTACACTCCCTAGTAATGTTCCTCACTATTTTAGATTAATATTATCAAATTGTTTTTCTTCCTCTGTGTTTCTTAGACTAACATTGAGCCCTGTCCAGAGTGTGGTCATCTTAAACAGAAGCACGTCTTATGTGGCTTCTGTTATGCTAAAGTTTGTAAAGAAACTACCAAGATTCGTCAACAAATAAAAGAAATGGAAGGCGGACCTTTTGGTGCTCCAACAGTGGAGACCGTTGTCCTGTATGAGGGAGAAACTCCAAGTGCACAAGACAAAGATAAAAGAATTGTTGAGAGGCCAAGAAAGCGACCTGCATGGTTCAATGCATGATCTGCCTTTTTGTCTTAAATCAAATATTCAGATGTTGTAAATATATTAATGAGCTTCAGTTGATTTTCTTAACTGCTGTAAAATGTCTGAATATGACATTCTTTACATCTTTAATTCTTTTTTCAATAAATCCATAGTAATATCATGTTCATTCATTCATATATACTAAACATTTTAAAGTTATTCAAAAGTAATGAAACAAAAATTTACTCCACTTTCCTCTGGGCCTCTTTCAAAGTGTCTGTGTAGGGGGCCAATAAACACCTATATGTGATATGTAACTGTAGCTCTTAAGATCTTAAGATACATTTCTTCTATTTACTGGCTCTTTTTCAACTAGATTAACACCTTAAAACATACACTTATAATACATGACACATTTATCACTTGTCAAAATTAAATCAATTTGCACATTTAAGACGAGTGGTTTTATTTTTATAATACAAAAATACAAGTTTGGTTGTCCTTCAACGTAATTGAAACTCCCTGGGATTTCCAATGAAAGCCATCCTTTGAAATGCCTAAGATGAGAACACTGATGTGCTGTACGAATAAAAATAGAAACCACTGATATTTAAAAGGCTTGCAAAACAGCCGGAGTCCCTATACCGAGTTTAGCATTATTAAGAATCTGTTTTTTTAGAGGGGCACAACTTACTGATTCAATGGATTGCATTAGTCGAGGTGGTTGCTACCTGGTGAACTCTTTGTGTGATGTTCAAGAGGAAAACCACTTGACAAAGGAGCACTACCAGGCTTCTTGGATAAGTCTGGTGATAGAAACAAGACCACAATACAGGTACTTGATTGTTTATTTAAAACAGAATGCACTGTATACATTGCTCAGTATTCATTTTTTTTCTGTGTATGTCATTTGACTTTAAGGCAAACCTTGTCAGACAAAAACTGCATTGGCAAAGAGAGTTACGAGCAGCAACAGGTGGTCCACTTCATTGTTGAAAGGAATCTTAACCAGACACTGAAGCTGGGCAGCAGAGACGGAGACGTGAAAGAGCACCAGTTACCAATCCTCCAGAAAATCAGAGGTCGTGCCAAAGAAGAAAAAAAATTTGAATTCTCAAAACAAGAGAGAATCATAGAGAGGACTGGAGAGGACCACACTAAGCCTGTTCAAACTACCTTCAAGGCTGTCAGCTTGATGCCTTTACCTCGGGAAATGTCTTTGGGGTAGAGGAGAGTAACTTTATCGTTCAAATGCAAATAATCCTTAAAAAAAGTTAAACTCTTGAGTCTTAAATTATGATGTTGTGGTATTTTTAACTAACCTTTATGAGCGTCAATCATGTCACAAAATAAAATATTTGCTTGGGCTTCTAATTACACCCTTTCAAAAATGCAAAATGCAAAAATGTTCTTTCTGAAATAGCACATGCAGCAAATGACAAATATATTACTTTTGTTGATTTATGTTATTCCAGAAAATGAAACCATTGATTTGAAAGGACAGTTCTGTCATTAATCTAGTCCTATGCTGTGTACAGTTGCATCTCATTTCTCATTAATTTTGAATAAATTAAAAAATATATAGACATTCTGAGTTGAAGAAATAAACAGTTATTTCTCAGTTAGTTTTTTTCCTAAAAGTGCATCTTCAGCTCTCTTGTGTTTCTGAACAGTGACCTGCAGTTGCCAGTATTTAAGATAAACCCACATTAAACTCCCATTCTTCCTCTTGTCCATATTAAGTAAGTCTGCACAGTACTTATCTCTCTTAAAAATGTCCTTCAAGTCCGACTCAAGATTGAGTTCTGACACTGTGGGGTCTTTGACCGCCTTCAGTAATATGTTTTTCTCCATTTCCAGACGTTGCTCTCTGGGCAAGATAATGGAGCAGTAGGCACTCTGACGCTCCACTAAGAGGTGCTCTAGCTCGTTCAGAGTGGCTGTTGCTCGCTGGTACCATCCATTCTCCCTCTCCAGTGCCTGATGCAAAAGGGCTCCAGCTGCACCACTCTTTACCAGCCTTTCCTTCTCTTCCTCCATGGCATCTCGTTCCTTGCAAATTAGTTAAATAGAAACGTTAATAATTCCTCCATGTTTGCTTCCTTCCCTATAGCTGGTAAATATAAGTCAGGGGTACATTATGGACAAAGTAGGTATTAATGCTTAATGTTGAGTAATATTTATTCTTGTTCTTTTTTTAAAGGATCAGTTTAGTTCTATCATGTCACTTTTTCTCATTTGTAAAAAAACGTTGCAAACAGCACCAATGTGGGATACTGGCAGATAATAAAGTCTACCAAGTTCAATATGGAGTGGGATCAGAGAAAAAACACTAGCACACAGGGACAGGCTTTACAATTTAACAGTCAACCCCAAAACATTCTTGGAGGCAAGATTCACTGTTGAATGAGTGAATTGTGAAAAGGCTGTGTAAAGACAACAGAATAAATATACAATAAAACATTTAAATTACCTTTTGAAGTTTCTTCCGTTCCTCCATCAGCTGCTGACTCTGTGAAATCAAAGCTTGTTTATAGCCTGTCACTCTTTGTCGCTCCTTCTCCAACTCAAGCTCTAGGGAAGCTGCTGCCCTGCGTCTTTCACTCAGCGTCTCCTGGTAACGTGCCTCCATCTCATCCTTTATTATGGACACATCTTTTTCATATTGAGATTTGACTTCTTGAATTTCCCTTTGTGAGTATCTAGTCCAAATCCAACCTGTAAAACAGTTAAAGTCACTAAGACCCAAATAATTTAAATCATACTTAACTCTGAGTGCAGCGCGCTGACTCACTAGCCTTGAGCCTCAAAGTTCTTTCGGACGCGGCACGTAACAAAAAATAAAGTCTTGAATCCAAGGTTGGTCTTTTCCATCTTTACTAAAGTGAAAGTCCTACAGAACAAAACAACAAAAAAGAATTTCTAGAGCTTGTAGCTTCCCTATGTGACATCCCTACATGCTACGTGAAGGTCAAAAGACTGTGTAGCTCGAGGCTTCCTCTCTCCTTTGCTATCTAACTTAAACCTTACTTAGCTCGGTAACCCTCAGATTGGTGTCTCTCTCCCCTCCCTCCTGGACATTGTTAACACCCGCCTCACCCGCAGAGCGTCCAGCATTGTGGGTGACCCGAGCCACCCCTCACACAGCCTCTTCAGCCTCCTGCCCTTGGGGAGAAGGTACCGGAGTCTCCGGGCCCACTCCACCAGACTGTCACTGTCACTGTATTCTGTACACTGTACATTGTCTTTTTTGCACTACCTGGCCAGAGAGAAACGAAATTTCGATTCACTGTACGTTGAACACATGGCAGAATTGGACTTTAAAGAACGGGTATTTGACTTTAAAGAGCAGGTATTTGACTTTAAAGAACGGGTAGACTTTTAAAGAATGGGTATTTGACTTTAAAGAACAGGTATTTGGACTTTAAAGAATGGGTATTTGACTTTAAAGAATGGGTATTTTGACTTTAAAGAACTGGTACTGACTTTAAAGAACGGGTATTTGGACTTTAAAGAATGGTATTTGACTTTAAAGAATGGGTATTTGACTTTAAAGAATGGGTATTTGACTTTAAAAAACGGGTATGGACTTTAAGGAACAGGTATTTGACTTAAGGAATGGGTTTGTGACTTTAAAGAACGGGTATTTGACTTTAAAGAATGGATATTGACTTTAAAGAGCGACAATAAGGATGACTTTGGATTTTTGGGTGATCATTGATGGTCAAAGTAACAAGATCAATGATCAAAGTAACAACATTCAAAGATCAACGTAAAACTAACTCAACTAACATAGAAAATGGCTCTAACATTAACATTTTGAGGAAAAAACACTCACGAAAAGCTGCCAGTCCCAGCATAGGAACCAGGAGGGCATAGTTCCACTGGTTCCCATCTTCAGGTCCTGGACCCCTTCCTCGACCATCTGGCTGTATATTCCATCTGGGAGGGTCATTCAAGTTGTTCATTGAGGCTACAGAGAAACTAATGATGGTAAATGGTTAATTTGAATAAGTCTAAGTCTTTGACTATGACACATTTAAGTGATATTGGCTATTTGTGCAAGACTCAAGGGTTGATAACATGTTGAGTTGATCCAGGATTTAGACATTAGTGCATGTGGTGAAATTAAGAGATTTTCTCTAACATTTTAAGGTATTCTCTAGTAACAGGACATGTTAGATGTAAAAAAAAAATGTCAGCTGCCATCTCAAACAAACAAGGCTAGGAGCTAACGCTAGCTTAGCTCGCACAAGCCTGCTGGCACTTATGGCGAAGGGGACAAAACAGAGGATCACCTGGGAACTGACTATAGACATAGGGATGTGTTCGTTGAATAAGTGGTGCATATGCTCACCTTGAAAGAAAAGTCTAGGTCACTTATACATTTGTCCTGCCGCACAGGCACAGCCAAACCTCAGATTATACAATTTTTGTTGAGCGTTATGGGTCATGTGCAATTGTCTTGAAAACTGGTTATTTCTTGAAAATTATTATAAATCTTGGTAATATAAAATAAGTATTGTACGATAATTGAAGATTCTAATATAATTTGTTAATGTTCTAAAAAGGATTAATGACAATAAAACTCTTTGTTAATTTGTTTAAATAATTTCAAACTGTCATTTACTCCTCAGCTCCCCCATGTTATAAGAATGGTTCAGTCCTCTGCGGCAGGTCGCTTCACCAGACACAGCGCACGCGCAGTTTCCGCGCGTTGTCAACATGGCGAGTGTCCGAGCAGCCTCCAGAGTCCTCTCCAAAAGGACTTTATTCAACTCTAAAGCAGTAAGTGCAGATATTACGAGACAAATGCACCATATACTGTATTTCAATATAACCGTGTCTATGACTGCCATGATCTGTGAAACATCTTTTGTCTTTCGGCTTTCGTAACTGTCAGACTGTGACTTGCGTAAGCTCTTATGTAGCTTAGGTCAATGTGACTTCCCCTAAAAAGATAGCTACATTTTACAGTTGTGGCTTTGTGTTAAAAATAAGCTTATTATCTCTTAAATAGAACCAACCTACTTAGACATTCATGTGAATAAAGCGTATGTTATGCATAACTTCCCCAACTTGGATTGCCCTTGTCCAGGACTCGTTGGTGCTAACAGAAAGCAAAGTGATTTTTGTTTTCACGCTCGGGCTTCACACCTTTTTATTGTATTACAGCTTACATGTTTTGTTGTTTTTATATAAATGTAGATAGATTAATTTAGCTATGACTGCAGCGTGCTCAGAGTAGTGACTTGACTACTTTATTTGGAAGACATTGTTTATCTGAACTTCTCCTTTTATCATTGTTTATCTGTTTTATTTCCTTTGGAGAAATCCTAAAATTGATTTGAATTGAATATTTTCGTTTCAGATTCCTGCTGTTGCTGTGGAGCGAACCAGAAATTTCCACTTTTCTGTCTATGGGAAGAAAACAAATGCAAATGTGTCCAGTGATGTAGGTTGACACAGAAAATACCAGTGCTAGATAGAATGCATTTGGTATCATTCATAAAAAAAGGATCATAATTTCCCTTTCAGATCTCTACGCAGTACCCAGTCGTGGATCATGAATTTGACGCTGTGGTGGTTGGAGCTGGAGGAGCAGGTCTGAGAGCTGCCTTTGGTCTCTCTGAGGCAGGTTTTAACACTGCATGTGTGACCAAGCTGTTTCCCACCAGGTCTCATACGGTGGCTGCACAGGTGAGCAGCAGGTTGTTTCAAAGTGTATGCCTGACTGAATAAGATTAATAGATGTGTATACAATAATCACTTTATTGTTCTTTTCATAAACAGGGAGGTATCAATGCAGCACTGGGAAACATGGAGGAAGACGACTGGAGGTGGCACTTCTATGACACAGTGAAAGGATCTGATTGGTTGGGAGACCAGGATGCTATCCATTACATGACTGAGCAAGCCCCTGCAGCTGTAGTAGAGGTAATGTTATGACATTAATTGATACATATGTGAAAATTAGTATTTGGATGACCCTGTTTTGCCACTTACATGCTCTCTTGTCTAGCTGGAAAACTTTGGCATGCCATTTAGCCGAACTGAGGATGGCAAGATTTACCAAAGGGCCTTTGGTGGCCAGAGCCTTAAGTATGGAAAGGGAGGCCAGGCCCATCGCTGCTGCTGTGTAGCAGACCGCACTGGACATTCATTACTTCATACACTCTATGGACGGGTAATTAAGACTTATGTTAAACATAAAAATTGACCAGTGAGTCTACTCTTTTAAAAACGAATTTATAACATTCCACCCTTGTGCAGTCACTTCGTTATGACACTAGTTACTTTGTGGAGTACTTTGCACTTGACCTGCTCATGGAGAATGGCGAGTGTAAAGGAGTGATTGCATTGTGCATGGAAGATGGATCTATCCACCGTTTCAGAGCCAACAATACTGTCATTGCTACTGGGTGCGTATTTTGTGTGTTTTTATATACAGTGGTACCTCACCTTACGAAACTAATTCGTTCCAGAAGTGGTTTCGTAACGTGAATTTTTCGTAAGTTGAGTAGCTATTTCAATGGAAAAAGCCTGATTCGTTCCAAGGCCCCGATCCAAGTTGTTGTTTAGTGTAACATTGTGTTCTGCGTAGAGACTGTAGACCCAGGACTAAACGTGGACTATACCAGGTCTAGACCAAGGTCTAAACCAGGACTAGACCAGGTGGATTAAAGCGCCGTGTGCGGGTCTATTTCCTGGTTTCGTTTCGAGTCACGGCTGAGGCGAGCAGCGAGGGGGACCGCACGCAGTCTGAGTGCATGAACAAGACCCGTGCTCAAACCGTGCCTCCTCTAGACCTAGACCTAGACCTCTTGCATGCGTTTGTTCATGTGCTCAGACTGCGTGCGGTCCCCCTCGCTGTTCGCCTCAGCCGTGACTCGAAACGAAACCAGGAAATAGACCCGCGCGCGGCGCTTTAATCCACCAGGTCTAGTCCAGGTTTAGTCCAGGTTTAGTCCTGGTCCAGTCCAGGTTTAGTCCTGGTCCAATCCTCGTTTAGTCCAGGTCTAGACCTGCTGGCAGCCCCGCGCCGGGTCATGCTGCGCTATTTTATTTTATTTTTTTATTTTTTTTTAATCTATGAAAGTTTGAGTGTTTAAACGAGAGACAAATGTGAGAAAAGTTTAAATTCAGTCTGAGAAAAGTGTATAATGTGTGTGGCTGAGCGCACATTATTTGAATTTTTGAGATTTCGCGTTTCGTAACTTGAATTTTCTTTCATATCTACAGAAATTTAACGTGAAGGCGTTTCGTAACTTGAAATTTTTATTTGTTGGGTCTTTCGTAAGGTGAGGTACCACTGTATATATAAAAGTATACGCAACTCAGTCAGTATTGTACATATTCATTCTTCATTTGTAGGGGTTATGGGCGTGCCTATTTCAGCTGTACTTCAGCACATACAAGCACAGGCGATGGAAATGCAATGGTCACTCGAGCTGGTCTTCCCTGCCAAGATTTGGAGTTTGTGCAGTTTCATCCCACAGGTTGGCATCTATCAATTTGTGCAGCAACATATAATTACTGTATATAATAATAATACATAAGATTTATATAGCGCTTTTCAAAACAACTCAAAGACGCTTTACAGAAAGGAATAAAAAATAAAATAAAAATATAATAAACAAAACAAATTAAATTAATGTGGGTCAAAGGCAATGGTAAAAAGATGAGTTTTGAGCTGTGACTTGAAATTGTTTATTGAGTCCGAGTTTCTGATATGGAAGGGCAGGGAGTTCCAGAGGGTGGGGGGCAGCAGTGGCAAAGGCTCGGTCCCCCAAGGTTCGGTGCTTGGATTTAACAGTGGGAGTGAGGAGGTTATAATCAGCTGATCGGAGACTGCGGGAGGGACGGTGGGGCTGGAGAAGTTCAGTGAGGTAGGGGGAAGGGCCTGGTTATGAAGAGCCAGTGGAGTTTTTGGATGACTGGGGTAATGTGGTCTCTGGTGCGGGTGTTGGTGAGGAGGCGGGCAGCGGAGTTTTGGACATATTTCAGTTTTTGGAGATCTGAGGAGGGAAGTCCGTAGAGGAGGCTATTGCAGTAATCCAGTCTAGATGTGATAAATGCGTGGACCAGGGTTTCAGCAGCGGATGGGGTCAGGGATGAACGGAGGCGGGCAATATTTTTTAGGTGAAAGAAAGCGGTCTTGGTGATGTGGCGGATGTGTGGCTTGAATGAGAGGGTGGGGTCGAAGATAAATCCGAGATTTCTGATCTGAGGGGAAGGAGTGACTGTGTGACTGTCAATGGAGAGAGTGAAATTCTGGATGGAGGGGAGGAGAGATTTGGGACCAGTAATGATGATTTCGGATTTATTGCAGTCGAGTTTGAGGAAGTTGATGGACATCCATGATTTTATTGCAGAGAGGCAGTTGGTGATGGATGAGATAACGGCAGGGGTAATGGATTTGGCGGAGAGATAAAGTTGAGTGTCGTCGGCATAGATGTGGAATTTGAGTCCGTGCTGTTGAATTATGTGACCAAGGGGAAGCATGTATAGAATGAAAAGTAGAGGACCAAGCACCGAGCCTTGAGGGACTCCACGAGTGACTGGGATGGTTTGTGATTGACAGTTGTTTATGGAGATGTAGTGGGATCTGTCAGAGAGGTAGGATGAAAACCATGATAGGGCGGAGCCAGTGAAGCCAATGGTGGACTGCAGACGTTGGAGAAGAATGGAGTGATCGATGGTGTCAAAGGCGGCAGATAGGTCGAGGAGGAGGAGGATGGAGAGAGAACCGGAGTCAGAGGCAAGGAGGAGGTCGTTAGTGACTTTTAGGAGTGCGGTCTCAGTGCTATGGTGGGTGCGGAATCCAGATTGAAATTTTTCATACAGTGAGTTGGAGTGAAGGTGTTGTTTAAGTTGAGTTGCGACAGACTGTTCAAGAATTTTAGACAGAAATGGAAGATTGGAGATGGGACGGAAGTTATCGGGGTTTTCAGGGTTCAGACCAGGTTTCTTGAGTATTGGTGTGACAGCTGCGACTTTGAGAGCAGAGGGAACAGTGCCGGTGATGAGTTTATGATGTCCAGAATAAGTGGACTGAGACAGGGTAAGCATGATTTGACTAGAGTGGATGGAATGGGGCCCAAAGGGGAGGTGGAGAGTTTTACTTTGACAAAGTAGTTGGTGAGATCAGATTCTGTTATGGGTGACAAGGAAGAGAGAGTGATTTCAGTTATGGGGGAGGGGTCTGGTGTGTCAGGACAGGGTGTTGGGGTAGAGAGTTGTTCATGAATCCTATCAATTTTGAATTTGAAGAAGTGAAGGAATTCGTTGCATTTCTCCGTGATTGATTGAGACATATTGTCTGGCGGTTTGAGGAGCTTGTTTATGGTGGTAAACAGAGTGCGGGGGTTTGAGGAACCTGAGTGAATTTTACCTGAGTAAAATGCAGTGCGAGCTGAAGTAAGGGCGGATCTGTAGAGGTTTGTATCGTCAGTAAGAGCTTGGTGATGAACAGTGAGTCCAGTTTTATTGTACAGACGTTCTAGCTGTTTGCGTTGTTTTTTGAGCCTATAGTTCTGGGGTGTACCAAGGAGCGGAACGGTTGAACGTGGCAGATTTAGTTTTTATGGTTGCTAGATTGTTGAGGCAGGTGGACAGAGTACCGTTGTAATGTGTTATCAGGTCAGAGGTGGTTGGTTCTGGAGGGAGATGAGATGCAATGGCGGATGTTAGGTTGATAGAGAAGGTAGTGGGACAGAGGGCTTTGATGTTGCGGAAGGAGATGGTGCGGGCCTGTCTAAAGTGGAGACGTGGGATGTTTATGTGAAATGTTAACGCCAAATGGTCTGATAATGCAAGGTCTGTATGTGAGAGTGAGGTGATGTCAAGACCGGTGGAGCAAACTAGGTCCAAACTATATGTCTTTAATATTTTCTTGTGTTCTACCTTTTTAAAAAGAATGTAAAATGAATAACTGATTTAAATGCACTATTCATTTTCCTTTAGAAGTTAGAATACTCTTAGTTACTGTAGGTTGAGCATCCTTGCAATGATGTCTCTAGAGTTTTGCATTATTTGTTCACAGGTATTTATGGAGCTGGGTGCCTGATCACTGAGGGTTGCCGTGGAGAGGGAGGGATCCTAATCAACAGTGAAGGAGAGCGATTTATGGAGCGTTATGCGCCCAACGCTAAAGACCTGGCATCCAGAGATGTTGTGTCACGCTCAATGACGATAGAAATTCGAGAGGGCAGGTGTGGAGATGATTTATTCCTAAATTCACGTTAACTGGACTGTTATGAACGTTTAATCATTTCATATTGTGTACTAATCAATAACATACCTGGAATTGTTTTTTATGTCATTTGCATGTTTCATTTATTCTGCATGTTCTGTCAGTCTCCCACAACAGTTGACAAAATGCCTGCCTCAGATTTCTTTATCATACTTCATGTCTTCATGTTTTGTTTGGGGTTTTTTGTTAGTCCATCGATTTGCCTTGATCAATACTTTCATACTTTTTTTTTTTTTTTTTTTTAAAGCTGGTTTCAGATACAGGTAGAGAGCAGATGCTGACATTTTTAACTACATGTCAGGATTGACAAATTTTTACTACTTTCTGTACTTATAAATTATTTAATCTAAGAAAATTACATTATTTCTTTAAAATTTTTAACCATCTACACTTGTGCTCATGAATTGTAACTGATGATAATAGTGTGTTATGTTTTAGGGGTGTTGGTCCAGAGAAGGATCATGTGTACCTGCAGCTGCACCACCTTCCTCCTCAGCAGCTGGCCGCAAGGCTACCTGGGATCTCAGAAACCGCTATGATCTTCGCTGGAGTTGATGTGACAAAGGAGCCTATTCCAGTTCTTCCCACTGTACATTACAACATGGGTGGAATACCCACCAACTATAAGGGACAGGTAAACATTCAAATAAATGTATTTATGACTTGATTTCTGCCCTCTCTCACATTTCTGTGCCCTTCAGGTAATCACTCATGAAAATGGAAAAGACAAGGTGGTCCCGGGACTGTATGCCTGTGGTGAAGCGGCCAGCGCCAGTGTCCATGGTGCCAACCGTCTCGGGGCAAACTCCCTATTGGATTTGGTGGTCTTTGGCAGAGCCTGCGCTCTCACTATTGCTGAAGAACACAAACCAGGTGAAGATGTCTTCTACAAATTCTTTTGATATTTGACTATGACAAACACTAATTCTAGTAATCAATTTTTTTAGGAGAGAAATTATCTCCTTTGCAGCCCAATGCAGGAGAGGAGTCTGTGGCCAACCTGGATAAGTTGAGATACGCAAATGGTTCCCTGAGAACATCAGAAATTCGGCTTAATATGCAGAAGGTAAAATACATCTGGTATTTACTGTGACATGGGCTGTCTTTGAAAATTGTATAAGGTTGTGGTACTTTGATCCAGACCATGCAGGCCCATGCTGCTGTGTTCCGTACTGGAGCTGTGCTGAAGGAAGGCTGCGACAAGATGGATGCCATATACACAACTTTGGAGGACATCAAGACATTTGACAGAGGTGATCATTTTTCCTAATTTTCATTTTACATTTTTGAAAACATTTACACACTGTTTAAAACATTTTCTTTATTCTCCAGGCATTGTGTGGAACACTGACCTGGTAGAGACTCTGGAGTTGCAAAATCTTATGTTGAATGCCATGCAGACAATCCACTCGGCTGAGCAGAGGAAGGAGAGCAGGGGAGCCCACGCTAGAGAGGACTTCAAGGTCAGATTTTTTTCCATTTAATTTTGTGCTTTTGGTATTTATTTTGGTTTTAATTGTGCGTTGTAAATGTTCTTTCCTATTAAGGATCGCATTGATGAATACGACTATTCCAAGCCCCTCCATGGTCAGGAGAAGAAGCCTTTCGAGCAGCACTGGAGGAAACACACATTGTCATATGTTGACCCAAAGTCTGGAAAGGTACAGTATCACTGACTGACATTTCTCCTTTTTATATATACTGCTCAAAAAAATTAAAGGAACATTTTGAAAACATATCGGATCTCAATGTGGAAAAAAAAAAAAATTGATCGATCAATGAACGGGGCAATGTCTTGAACAACAGGTGCACTAGAGTGGCAACAATGCAACTCCTAAAACAGGACTGGGTTTGCATGTGGAGGTCATTTCAAGTTCTTCCATCTTGGTCTTTTTTGGTTTGTTTTCAAGTCCGCCACCAGTGCCCTGTGGTTTTCACAGGTGAAAACAGGTTCACCCTGAGCACCTGTGATAGACGTGAAAGAGTCTTGCCAGGCCATACTGCCTGCAACATTGTTCATTCAGCATGAGCGGTTTGGTGGTGAGTCAGTGATGGTCTGGGCAGGCATATCTATGGAGGGACGCATAGACCTCTAGCGGCTAGAAAACGACTTCCATTAGGTATCCTTGAACCCATTGTCAGACCCTACGCTGGCGCAGTAGGTTCTGGGATTCTCCTGATGCATGACGGTGCCTGGCATCATGTAGCAAGAGTCTGTAGGCAGTACCTGGAGTTACAGTGACGTGCAGTGAGGGTCATGGCTGGTGAGGCACTGACATCATCAGTGATGTCACCAATTGTCTGTAAGTAAATTTCTCTCCCTGTAACTGGAGCTCGTAATATTTTGATATGAAGCTGAAAATTAATTATTATTGTTCAGTGCATTTTCTAGAGTGCACTGAGTAGCATTAAAATAGTGATGTTTTTAGCGCGATCTGGCTCTGAATGTGAGCGGTGGACCGCTCATGTTTAACAAGGCTTCTTTGCACATTTTTCAGGTCACAATATCCCATCTGAGTCCAGACATTGTCACAGCAGGTTGAGAAAAGAAGGCAGGCAAGGCAGGATTTCTTACCACGCTGTTTGAAAAGAGCGGGTCTTTCATCCTGTAGTCTGGAGCGAACCCTGTAGCTACTGCATTGGTCTTCCTTTAATTATAACCTCCTGTTTCGACCAAAAGTCCAGTTTAGAAAACCGCTTGAGCTTTAAATATGTAATCTTTAAAAAGTAGGGCCAGACAAGAAGAAAACAGTGAAGTTGAACGGATTATTAAACTTGATTTGCTAACTCTAAATTGTAGCTTGCTGTCTCTTATTCTAATCTGATGCCCCAGAAATTGCAAGAAGATTCCCTGGGCTCATGAGTGCCTCTACCATGAGGCCAGGTAACTACATGCTCACCTGGTGCCTTTTCACTGCCACTTTGCTTTAGCATAGTATCTGTCACTGCTGAGCTACAGCACAGTCAGTCCATGTGAACAGCTGGTGCCTCTCTGCACATCTCTTCTCAGTATTTGAACAGTAACAGCGAATAAAATAATGATGAATAAAAGAATTAAAATTAAGTTAAATAGAAAATAACTTTAGTACAAATCATTGGATAAATATAACACATTTTTTAATTTTTTTTCATTCAAATTTTTTTTTTCCCCCTCACCTGCCTCTAATGACCACGTCACTGCTGGAGGATGAAGGGATTGAATGGCTCTCAGGATTCCCTGACTTGAACCAGATAGAACACCTCTGAGACAATGTTTAAGTCCATCAGATGCCACCAGATTGCTCCTCAGACTCTACAGGAGCTCAGTGATGACCTTACACAGATTTGAAAGGACATCCCACAAGACGCCATACGTTGTCTCATTAGGAGAATGTCTCGATGTTGTCAAACAAGCATAGAAGCAGGTGGGGGCCAGTCCAGGTATTTAGAAGCAATTTGAGTTGCAGGAAATTGAATTTTGGCTTGTTCCTAAGATATTGTCCTGTCCATATTCATGCATATCCAGCATTTTTTTCACATTGAGATCTGATGGGTTTTCAAAGTATTCAGTTAATTTTTCAGCAGTGTATTTACCTAAATTACATGAACTGAAGCATTGTCCTGTGTTTTTTCCAGGTGACTCTTGAGTACCGTCCTGTGATTGACAACTCTCTGGATGAGCAGGATTGCGCCCATGTTCCTCCTGCCATCCGCTCTTATTAAGAACACAACCATTTCTCATTCACACACTTGTACATATTTTCAATCATTAATAGCTATTTATGATGCTCCAAGTACTTTGCGGTTTATCTTGTGCTGTTCATATGTGGTTGTTCAAACGTATAGCAGATTTTATTGCTTGACTTTCCACTTACATAAATAAATGTGGAGATGATGCATGTACTTGTTTAAGTATGGCCTTCAATCCTGTGTGGAAATTATTACTGTAATTCAACATAACCCAGTTGCCACATCTCAAAACTAAAATCTTATTCCTTCTCGGAAAGCTGTACTTTGTAATCCAAATATGCACTCACTGATGGAACCAAAAGTGGATGCATTTCTTTTTACTCAGTAGTTAAAGATTGTCTGGAGTGGACTACTTTTGTAATATTTATTTTTCAGATTTTAGTTTTTTATTCTAGCACTTATTTTTGTGTTAAGTAAAGTTTGCATGCGAGTAGAAAGTTGCGCTGTGTGTGAGCATTCGCATCTGGGATTAAACCTAAAGGGAACTGTAAAGTCGCCTGTCACCACCATCTGTGTAGAGTGAATGAATAATGCATGTAATTGTGCCATGTTTACTCTTGCCAAACTATGCTTTTCTGTTTGCAGTCTGGTCAGTAGGGGCAGCATATCATCAGTTGAGTCTATGGTTGAGCCTAAATTCATCTATGGAACATGCTATTAGTGTTTGTTAAAGGTAAAAGTGTTTGTCTAACAATTTAAGCAAATGTAGTAGGATCCAGTTTCAATAATGATTAAATACTGCGTTAATTAATTAATATTATACATTACATTAAAAAGTTACGTTGTAATTTAGACATTCATAGTTTAGCTCCAAACCTCAACAGAAGAGCTAATCAGATGTTACAGTGCTTTTATACCCTTACTTCTGTTGGTAACATTCAGATGGAAATCTTAAAAAACAAAACAAAAGGATACAAGCAGATAATATGCCATGATGGTCTGTTTCACAAGTCCAGTTGCAAATTCTACAAACTTCAAGTAAACGTTTAAGCAAGTGATTTTATATTCAAGCAAATACATCAAGTGAATACATGCATAATTGGAAGTACATGGAAGAAGAAGCAGGCATGACGGTACACATAACAAAAAATAACTTTGCTCAAGGACTTTTCTTGCATCACCATTTGACAGCCAGTTGTCCCTTAAACCATGATCTGTAAAAAATACAACACACCAGTAATTATTTGCTTTATGCTTAGCTGCAAATGTGTGTTTTATATTACTATATAATTATAAAAAAAAATATTTTGAAGCAGTACCATAAAATTACATGGAATCTAGACTTATAAAATATAGGACTATAAAACACTTCATCATTTCTATTATAGGCCTATTTACGCCTTTCTATTTCATATACATACATATCTAAATTTGACATATAAGACGTATCAGAAATTTAGTTGCATATTAATCGACTGAAATTGTTACAAGAACAATTACATAGACGATGAGGAGAACGAAGAACACAAGACCGAATCCAAGGGATGTATGGTTAAGGATTCGTGCGTAGCGGCTGGTTCGCTCTGCCTCTGGCCGATTTCCACTTCTGTTGGCTTCCCGTGTCTAAGAGGGACAATAAAATAATTTACAAAATGGTGAGTAATGTTAAATACAAGATTGCATGTCCAATATACACTTAATGTTTAACCACAATAATACAAGAAGCAGAAGCACAAGAAGCCATTGACCCCATCTCGGGGTTTCATTAATGTTATTTGTTTGAGCAAGGTACATTATAAACAAGGATATGTACATGTACATGTTTGGGACCATTTCTGGTGCTCAAAAGGAGTAGGTTGAAAACTTTTTTAATTGTTTAACCTTAACGTGTTTGTTTTTTTTTACCTTTGGACTGCTTACTTATCGGATTTTGGCATTCATTTATGGTCGTACAAACTAATAATAATGATAAAGATCATTTATGATTGTGACTGAGTGTGAGCATAATGAAAAAATAATTTTGATGATTTTTTTTTTTTTTTTTTTCATTTATGGTCGTACAAACTAATAGAAATGATAACGAAGGCACTAACTAGTGCTATTACTATTGCTACCAATACCACTACTACTAAGCTAGATGTAACCAGATGTCCCTATTTAGTCCCAGTTTTGAGCCCTGTGTCCCCTGTTCCAGCAGGTTTATCCAAAACCATTGAATTTGTCCTAGTTTTATACAAGAAATGTCCCATGTGTCCCTATTTTTGATCAATCCAATACTTGCCAACAGCAAAGGGCGCATTATATTGTCATTTTAGCTATAATATGGAAAAACATGCTTGAAGTCCCGTTGATTACATACTGACCCACAAGAGAGTTGAGAATGACAATGCACTCTTTTCACAATACTACTACTACCACTACTACTACTACTTTCAATTTCTGACAATAAATACTATAGTTGGAGGTTTTAAGCAGATATTTTGTAAGGGCCATAGCAAATTCCTAGTTGTACGCAACTGCTTACGTCTTATGAGTCAGAAGCAGAGGCTCATTTCATTTCCTGCCACATTCCTCTTCCTACTCTGTTACTCCATTGTAACCACAAAACATTTTTAATTTATGGCAATTGTTTACTCGATCATTGAGTAGCAACTTTATGCCTGCACAGCAGAAATCCACCCACCTTCTTCTAGTAAACCCATAATCACCTTCAGTGGTCATGGGTTTATTATATTGTAGGCATCTGACTAGCATAAGTGCTTCGATAACAGGATAATTATGCGGAAGGGAACATGGGCAGGGCAGGGTGGATTCATCCAAAGGTCAACCAGTGCCTGGAAATTACAGTAATGTGGTTTATCACATTTTCCCAGACACTAAAGCATTGCATCACTAACATTTAAGCCTATGTTCATTAATTGGTTAATAGATAAAACACAAAAACAAAAATTAATTAAAACACTTTTTTCAACTGGATTTTATATTGCAGGGGTTGAGGGGTAGTTTTCTTAAATTTTGTGAATGCCACAGTCAGTAAGCCTATAACCTAACCTATATTGATTGAGTTTTCAAACCAATGTACAAATTCACAGTGGAAACATACATACTGTTTATGCTAGTGGTTTTATGCACATTTGTTGTGCAATAGCATGAATTAATGAATATATGTATTTATGTATTTATTTTTGCTTAAGATTTATATCTTTAAGTAAAATCTATCAATGCAAATACAAAATTGTACTTTAATAACTTGATGTTGTACTTTACATTTAACTCGGGGACCAATCCTACAATGTGGCCTCAGAACTGCAAAAGCTTCTCTTGTCAAACAAAAACTTGTCACTTGTCTCTTGTCAGACAAAAAACTTTTTTGTCTACTTTTGCTTATGTTGTCATGAAGATCATCCTATAAACATGTTTTGATATTGTACAGTGGATGTTTTTCAGTTGTAGTGGCTTACTTGTGAAGAATGAAGTAGGCTGAAATGAATAAGACCGATGAAAAACTGTGGAGGAGAAAACAAAGAGCTCCTCTGTTTTATACACTATCTAAACAAGCCATGACTTCAGTGCATGAGCTTCTTGTGCCTTAATTTCTTTTTACAGGAATTAGAAACCTCAACATGAAACATACTTCATTTTTCGCGTACTAGACCTGTACATTTTTAAAGGAATTGAATAAATAAACACAAATTAACAAATTGTTTATTGTTTTTTAGACTAAATACAAAAGATTAAGCTCTAAAATCAGCAGCTGCTGTTCCCTGCTTATAAACTGTTTCCCCGCGATCTGGACTCTGGGCACTTCCTGGTCCTGCGATAAATAGCGCACAGTGGCGCGCTAAGGGGGGAGCCACATGACCCGGACTCAACCACTAATGTTAATTTGTGGGTTTATTTTGTTTTTTTTAAGTTTCTTAGTCAATAAGTCATACCATATGGGGGGGTTATTTAGGTGTTTTCTTTATTATGTTGAGCTTCAGATGTTTTATCATCATGGGTACCGTTTTGCCTTTGTTCCAACCGTAAATCCCTGTTGTGTTAATTGGTTAGCCCAAGGTGAGGGGCTAAGGGGGTATATAAGATAAGATAAGATAAGACTTTAATGATCACACGCAGGAGAGATTTACTTGTCACAGTAGCTCCAGGTAGGGACAGTTTGAACAAGAAAGAAAAAGTGCATGCAGGCAAGAATGGCATACAGATAAGTAATAATAAGAATAATAAAATAAGTAATAATCGAATAAGTAATAATAATAAAACAGTAACAAGGAGAGTATTGAAAAACTATATTGCACGTTGGAAAAACAAGGGGGGGAGCATTGCTCAGTTTGCGGTCTGTCCTTGGCCTGCCTGTGTGGGTGCTGGCTGCTGCAAACGTTTCTGTAAATACGTCTATAAATACTTTTTGTAAATACTTTTGGCTTTTGGGATTTGTTTTTTTTTTTTCACTGTAAATATTTGCACTTTTTACACTGGACTGTAGTGGAAATAAAGGGGGAAAAAATTAAGCAAAGTATTCGACTGTGCCATCATTTTATTCCTCCTATCTTGTCTGAATGAACCCGTGACACAAAACTAGACCAGAAAAGGGCATATTCTCACAGACTGGGACAAATATTCATAATAAGACAAATACAACTTCCCCCCATGGTCCTGTTTGCATCTCTAAAGATATTTGATTTTGAAAAATTATTGGCAAAGCAATAACAACCATGGAAACAATGCATGCCCTGTGTACTTTTAAGTTTAATCATTAGCCTGCTCATTTCAGCCTTGAAGCCTTCATTATTGACAGGGAAGTGTGTCCTGTTATGTCTGTGGGATGTGGGTGTTTACAGAAAGTTATGTTACGTTATGTTTGGGGAACAAGGAGTCTTTATGAAACTTGATGATTTCCTCATTGCTTATAATGCGTGACTTATACAATAATAATGCGCTTAGAAAACTACCGGCAAGTCACAGTAACATGCAAGGTTAAGTAAGGTTGGGAAAGGTCTCCAGGTAATGAATGTCCCTTAAGCATGGGCACCCAACCTGTGCTTCCACTGTTTATTCAGAGTCCATCAAATCATAGAAGCTCCATGCAGTGGCATAGAACAGGCTGTAGCCAGACTCACATTCAGGGAAAGAAAATGGACAAAAATATCCTCAGTGTGGGTCTGTGTTTAGAGTTTCACTGTAATTAATAGTGGCTGGTGTGTTTTTATGGGTCCATGTTTTTTTCAGTTTGTGTCTATATTATTGCCTCTTAGAATTATTGCTGTGCACTGCACTTTGGTCAGCTGTGTTGTGAAATACCACTGGGTTGGTTTGCTGACTTGTTAAACTAAAATGTGGGTGAAACTATGATGCAAATATGGGTTTGTGGACATGTCCTAGGAAGCCAGAAACAATATTCGGTCATATTAACACAATTGGTGTGGCAAACAATTACAAATCATGAAAGATATCTGAAGTGGCAACAAATTGTTCAGTTTTATGCCTCTCATAAAATACACTATATTGGTGTTTTGCTTCGCAAGATGATTATCCAATCAGAAAGCAGAATGAGCCACACTTGATTTAGGTTCCCAGTTTCAATAGTTCAATAGATCCCATGACATGGTACTTCCTGATGCTTTTATATGGCTCCTTAATGGTTCCCTAATACTGTAAATGAATCCTTCTTCAAAATCAACACTCAGTGCATGAGAAAGAGAGATAAGATGAGAAAGAGTCATAAATGTCACTCTGGAACACTCCATTATAGGCATTGTTGCTTGAATGCAAATGAGGAGGACAGAGGTGGCCTATAGTAGGGGGTGGGGGCGTGGCCAAGCTCTCCGCTCCGCTCTGTGACCCACTTCCGTGTTTTTGCACGGGGGGAGAGATGAGAAGCCTTCCATTGAAAAATAAACACATTTCCACAGAAAATAAAATTAAACCACTGCTGTTTCAGATATCCACAGGCTCAGATAAAGGACTTCCGAGCCTAGAAACACTCGCAAGTTCCTCCAGGCAAATAAAAAACGTATTTTGCATTGCGTAGCTCCTCCGCAGTCCAAACTCTCTGGGCGTGATTTACAGAGACGCTGAGTACAGACAGACGGGGGTGAAAATGCATTTGCATTTCTTTTTTCGATCTGACGTCAATAAGGTGCCTTGTTCAAAATCGCCCATTTGAGCTCTGATTTTTTCTAACGCAGAAAAGGATCGCAAATGCTCAGTTTCGACATTTCGCAACTTTTAACCATGGGGGGGGGGGCTAAACAGGGTAGGGGAGCTCACATTAACGTTCAAAAACCTCAGAAAGTGAAAATTTCATGCCATGGGACCTTTAAAAATCTGATTTGATTCCTCATTACGTAAACCCAACCCCCACAGCTAATCATTCATTAGTGCTAGTGCAGCCTTTGCAGCTCAGTGAGTGAATTCTGAAGGTTCTGAGCTTTCACATGAGGCATGGCCTGTATATACTGAGGAAAAAGTATTTGTACTCTATCTGCAGGTTTAGGCACTGGCAGGAAGAGCACAGGCTACATACACTTCCTTTTAGATCTTATCTGTGACTGTGACAGGGGGGGCATAGTCAAAGAAATAGTCAAAACCATCCCTCTTCTAAAATGGGCATCCCTTCTATTTTATAAATCAGGCATTAAAATCCCTCACCTTTTGGCGAAATTCGCCGTTTTGAAGTCAAAATAGGTGACCTACATGAATCATGGCCAGTTCCAAGAGCCAATCATAGGCCGAACTGCGCTCCGGCTTCCAATCATGTTGCAGCATACCCACCAATCGCGCTCCCGCCAATCGTGACGATTACCGTTGTTGTGTTTGCGCCTGTTCGCCAATCAGCTGTGAGCGAGCCCCGTTAATATGTACGCTACGTTAATGCTACGTAAGATATAACTCTTGCCTCGGGACTCAGGATAATTATGTCGGTTTCCACACACATACAGTGCCGTGAAAAAGTATTTGCCCCCTTCCTGATTTCTGTGTTTTTTGCATATTTATCACTCAAAACATTGTCAGATCATCAAACCAATTTTAATATCACACAGAAACAACCCAAGGAAAGACAAAATTCAGTTTTTGAATGATGATTCCATTTATTAGTGCACAAAAAAAATCTAAACCTATCTGGCCCTATGTGAAAAAGTAATTGCCCCCCCTTGTTAAATCACAAACTAACTGTGACTAACCACAGTTTTGAGAAAACTTAGTTCAGTTCTACATGCCACACCCACACCTGATTGTCACCACCTGTGTTGAATCAAGAAATCACTTAAATAGTTCCTGTCAAACAAAGTGAAGTTGGCTACAACATCTCAAGAACAAACACATCATGCCACGATCCAAAGAAATTCAAGAACAAATGAGAAAAAAAAGTGATAGAAGTCTATAATTCAGGAAAAGGTTACAAAGCCATTCCCAAAGCTCTGGGGCTCCAGCGAACCACTGTCAGAGCCATTATTCAAAAATGGAGGAAACTGGGAACAGTTGCAACCCTTCCCAGGAGTGGTCGACCAACTAAGATTACTCCAAGAGTGCGACGACGGCTCATTCAGGAAGTCACAAAAGAACCTAGACGCACATCGAAAGAACTACAGGCCTCGTTGGCCTCAGTTAAGGTCAGTGTTCATGACTCCACCATTAGAAAAACACTGGCCAAAAATGGCATCCATGGAAGAGTTCCCAGGAGAAAACCACTGCTTTCACAAAAGAACACAAAGGCTCGTCTCACCTTTGCCAAAAAGCACCTTGATGACCCTCAAGACTTTTGGAGAAACATTTTGTGGACCGATGAGTCTAAAATTGAACTTTTTGGAAGGTCTGCAGCCCGTTTCATCTGGCGTAAAAATGGCACAGCATTTGATAAAAAGAACATGGTGCCCACAGTAAAGCATGGTGGTGGCAGTGTGATGGTCTGGGCCTGCTTTGCTGCCTCAGGACCAGGACAACTTGCTGTGATTGACGGAAAAATGAATTCTGCTGTTTACCAGAAGATCCTGAAGGAGAATGTCCGGCCATCAGTTCGTGCCCTCAAACTCAAGCGCTCTTGGATCATGCAACAGGACAATGATCCAAAACACACCAGCAAGTCCACCTCTGAATGGCTCAAAGAAAACAAAATTAAGGTTTTGGAGTGGCCAAGTCAAAGTCCGGATTTAAATCCGATTGAGATGCTGTGGTGTGACCTTAAACGGGCAGTTCATACAAGAAAACCCTCCAATATGGCAGAATTGAAACAATTCTGCATAGAAGAGTGGGCCA
Source organism: Paratrypauchen microcephalus (assembly GCA_036785185.1). Classification (NCBI taxonomy): domain Eukaryota; kingdom Metazoa; phylum Chordata; class Actinopteri; order Gobiiformes; family Gobiidae; genus Paratrypauchen; species Paratrypauchen microcephalus. Next base: position 16,672,728 of record JAVJIX010000002.1, on the reverse strand, counting down.
AAATCCCTCCCCAGCGGTGTGAAAGACTCATCACCAATTATCGCAAACGTTTGGTTACAGTTATTGCTGTCAAAGGAGGCTCAACTGGCTATTAGATTAAGGGGGCAATTACTTTTTCACATAGGGCCAGATAGGTTTAGATTTTTTTTGTGCACTAATAAATGGAATCATCATTCAAAAACTGAATTTTGTCTTTCCTTGGGTTGTTTCTGTGTGATATTAAAATTGGTTTGATGATCTGACAATGTTTTGAGTGATAAATATGCAAAAAACACAGAAATCAGGAAGGGGGCAAATACTTTTTCACGGCACTGTACATGTGGACACGCGAATTATCGGACAACACCGCAAACTACGGAGCTGACCGTGTTCTTATGGGGTGAGTTATATTATATTATTTCTGCATCAAAGGGACGTATTAGCTGACAGTAGGGGCCCGGGACTAAACCAGGACTAAACCAGGTCTAAAACAGGACTAAACCAGGTCTAAATGAGGACTAAACCAGGTCTAAACCAGGATTAAACCAGGTCTAAACCAGGACTAAACCAGGACTAAGCCAGGTCTAAACCAGGTCTAAACCAGGACTAAACCAGGTCTAAATCAGAACTAAACCAGGACTAAACCAGGACTAAGCCAGGTCTAAACCAGGTCTAAATCAAGACTAAACCAGGTCTAAATCAGGACTAAACCAGGTCTAAACTAGGACTAAACCGGGACTAAACCAGGTCTAAACCAGGTCTAAACCAGGATTATGTGTGTATTATTGAATTACTGGAAAATATGTCACATAAATGAAAAATTTCACCATCCCCCCGGTTTCATTTTACAACTCGACTACTGGCTGTACCACTCTAATGACTGCAGTTTGAAAACTATTTACCTTTAGCAAAGTACAATAAACATTACTGTCACTGAAATTTGAGATACAAATTGCAGCTGCTGTGATTTAAAAAAAAAAAAAAAAAAAAAGACCCAGTATTCTTCAATAGACTGGCAAATCACTTCAATAGGAAAACAGCAGTGAAGAAGTAAAGAATACATCCACATGTGTGGATGTATTCACGGCAAAGAATACATCCACACGTAGGGTGACCACCGGCATGAAACAGGAAAGGAGGACACTTGTGTCCAAAAAGGAGGACAAAGGCCCTAAAGTGAGGACACCTTGTTTTTTGTTTTTTTTTGTTTTCCCTCGGGGAAAACAAAGAATGTGCGCTGAGAATGTGCACTGCTCGCACATTCTGCATTTCGGATGTCGCGCACAGGAATTCCAAGTATTACTAGTCGCAATAGAATAATATTTTGTCTTTAGGGAACAAGGAGCAGACCACCCGGCTCATTGAGCTGAGGCGGGACATGTTCCATCGCGCAGATGGCCATGCGGTCCACGGACTGCACTCAGGGCTGAGCGAGTATGCACCGCCTCGACTGCAGACTGAGACCACACTCCGAACCGTGCACTTTCTGAATTGGGAAACGGCGAACATCGCAGAGTAGCTAGTGTAAATAATGGGTGGGGATTTATGACGATTTATGCAACGAAAGGAGGACAAAACGTAAAAAAGGAGGACACGTGACAGACGGCCGGACAGACAGCTCTAAAACCGGACTGTCCGGACGAAATCCGGACGAATCCTGCAACGCAGGATTTTTTCTTACCGGGTAAAAAAAATATCACGTCCACACTGGGAACAGATCAGTAAAATATCACGTACACATGGCAATGGAACGCTTGCTGAAAACGGGGCGTGTATTTTCCCATGCTCGCGCGCCCGCCAATCCCGTTGCAAGGAGCACCGAGGGGGTTTTCCCTGTTCGCCGATCAGCTGTGTATTTGTATTTATTTGTAAAGGGACAGCACATATTAATGAACATTTAAAATGTAAATATGTAAAGATTATAGCCAGCATGGCTAATTTCCATCTTCAGTCCCTCGGCAGGTTGATGTCAAATCAGGGACAGGGAAAAGTACAACAACAATCACACAAAAGTACATAAAACCAGCACTCACTGTACACACAATTCAGACAGTTCAAGTCAAGAGTCTAAGAGTTAAACCAATAACCCCTCAATATATTTAAATTTTGTTAAATATGGTTACATATTTGACTAGTGGACAGCCACTGTTTTACAGCTTTAGAAAATGCTGCCAGTGTTGGAAGCTCTCGTATGTGAGCAGGCAGTGTGTTCCATGTTTGACCTGCTCGATAAGCAAAAGAGGACTGTCCAAAAGCGCTTTTCCTTAACGGCACAGAGCAGTCACCTCTAGAACCGGCTCTTGTTGTGCGATTTGTATTTCTTTTCACAAACTCTTTTAAAGGAGGTGGAGCAAGATTATTAAAAACTTTGTAAACCAAAATTAAATCTGCATATTTGATGGTGTTGTCCCAATTATTAAGAAATTTATATTTGTCCAGAATTCTACAATGGTGGTAACTTGCGGGCTTTTTGTCCAATACTTTAAGTGTTTTTTTATAAACAGTTTCAACTAATTTAAGAGTAGTTTTATTTGTCAGAGTCCAACTAGTGATACAATAATTTAGGTGCGGCAAGATCATTGAATTTAAATACATAATTGCAGAGTTTGTTGTTAGATTATTTCTTATATGACGAAAATTTGATAAATGATATTTGATTTTATTCACTGTTCTTTTGACATGTTGTTTAAATGATAGTTGTGGGTCCAATGTGACTCCCAGATACTTCACTTCATGGACCAATTTCAGTTTCGTTCCAAGCACAGATACATCTGCGTCTCTATCCATGCTGGGCTTTTTAAAGAAAAACATACAAACTGACTTTGAGATGTTAAGATATAAATGTGAATTTTGTAGCCAGTTTGCTACCTTTGACATAGCAACTGACAAGTCCTGTGCAGCTTGCTGTTTGTTTTTAGAATGAACATACAGCAAGCTCGTGCATATGTAAGCGGCACTGCAGGACACTAAAGGACATGAAAATGGACTTTTAACTTCTATTGGGACACATGACACTTTCGGGAGACCGTGAATTATCCGAAAACACTGAAACACGGGGTGAGTCATAATAATCATCCGTTCTCTCTCCACTCTGCGTCCACGACAACGCCATTCACAAAGTTGTCCCACCAGCTACTTGTTCTTCCAGGTCTCACCCAAAATCTCTTTTGGCACGTCTAATAACACGCCATGGCGGGTTTAAAAGAATCTGGTGCATGGTGTGCTGTAAGCGTCTTTGCTGCTCACCTAGTTGGTATAACTGCAGTACATTTTCTTTCAATAACGCAAGTAAACTTAGCAGTGACTGCAGCACTGCTACTACTGCTACTCTGGTGTCCGCCATGGTCGTTGCCTTGTTACGAATGAATGTTGCGCGCGAGGCTGTTATTTGTTCTGGCCATGTGGTTGTGACGTAGGTGTAAACAAATCCGTTCTACTCGTCCAGACGACTCCGCAACAGAAAAGATGCCCGAGTTTTCCACTCTGGAACCCATTCCCAAAAAAATTTGTTTTGGGGTACCCAGAACGCTGGTGCCATGTGGACGCGAGACCGAAACGATAAAAAACTTTATCGCATTCACTCCACAACGCTGCCGTGTAGACAGGGCCAAAAAATACAGACAACACTGAATCATCAGATACATTAACGGTGTAAAATCAATCATGGACAGCTGTTAGCAACTGAATCCCACATTCCACATTCCCACATGAAAAACAATCCTTTTGTGATGTATGAAAAAAACACTTTCAAGTGTGAATCTGAGATTTGACACTCTTGTGTGCGCAGCCTGAGGAGGAAGCGTCTGTGCGGTTTACATGACGTTGCAGCGTTAGCAAGTGCTGCTGTCTGCACTAAATAAAAAATAAGATAAAATAAGTTTTAATGCTAAATTGGGGAGATACCGTCATAATATCACTATTGTTAAAATCCTACAAATATCGAGATTTTTTTTTTTTGCCCATATCGCCCACCTCTATATGGGCCCTTTAATTTTCTGTAATGTAGTTGTAGTGCATAGTAGTAAGTCGATACTTAGTTAGTAGTTAGTAAGCCTAAAAAAAAATTCTATATAAAGATCTAATATCTGCATTTAAAATTGTGAAACTTACAAATATTGAGTAAACCAAGGCAGCAATCCCCAATGGCATACAGCAGCACAGCAGAGTGAAGATGGAATATCCCAGGTAATCGTTTTCAGGAGGGGTCAGAGGCGTTTGTGGCTGCACAGTAATCACAGTCTGTCCAGGATAGACCTGCCCGGGGTAGGGTTGTCCAGGGTAGGGTTGTCCTGGGTAGGGTTGTCCGGGGTAGGGTTGCCCGGGGTAGGGTTGACTGGGGTAAGGTTGTCCGGGGTAGGGCTGCTGTGAATATCCAGCAAACTGTAAATAAAGAAACAACTATGAAGAGGAGAAAAACATGACAGAACATGGAAGTTGAACCATCAATCTGTGAGTTAGCATCTTTTACAACTGACCTCCTGCATAAGTATTATTAGGATTAATAATTAACCATAGCATAAAACAAATAGGTAGGCAGCAAAACTATCCCAATCAGTGTCTAACCATTACAACAGGACCGTAGGCTATGGTCAGGACATAGAAATGGCCAATCATTAAAAGAAAAAAAACTGCCTATTTCAGGTTCAGGTTTCAATAACAGTGTTTTGTCATAAGTATTCTTTATGATCAATATTTCTGGTACTTAAATCCAAAATATCGGAGCACAAGGTTATTTAGTAAATTTCTCATTGATTAGGCCTACTAAAATCATGCACCGCCTATTGTCTACGGACACCCTATTTGGATAAAGAATTCTTTACCAAAGAAACAATTATTTCATTACTTTATTTTATTTCTTATTTTATTATTTAGTTATTCAATTATTTGTCATATTGAAAGACTGTTAGGAGAAATTTCCATAAAATTTGTTATTTTCCCCTCAGGATCTGGAGCAACTAACTGAGGTACAAACGTAACCAAACCAAATCTCAATCATGTTTTTCTGTAGCCGAGGAGGATAATATTAAATTTGAGAAATTATTGCTTTGTCACAAGTTTCCTCAGTTCTTATGTTCAGATTTCTTGAAAAATGTGGTAACAGTATTAAGTTTATTAATATTATATTAAGAATATTAAGTTTAAATAATAATTTTATGACTTCATTGAAGTCAAGTCATTGTCTATGGACACTACATTGTTTACAGACACTATCAAATGGTTATATGTTCCTTAGCATTAATCAACTAAAAGACAATGAGTCTACCAACGTAAGTAAAAAAAGAAAAAGAAAAAAAAAAGATCGGAAAAACAAAATAACAATTTTAGCGTTTTGCATTGGTCAGAGATTTATATCTTTGACTATTTATTATATTTATTTATATATTTTATCAATTGGCCACTTCTACGTCATAGTTGAAATAGCATGCACTTTTTCTTCATATTTCATGCATCATGTGAGCTTCTAAAAGAATAACTTGTAATAGAGGCCCATTTTTATCTGTAATAAAGCATGATTAAGCAAATTAGGCATGTGCATTAGAAATGTGTTTTGTTTTGTTTTTTATCATAGTCATCCATGATTCTGAAAAAAACATTAGCAAAATATTACATGATTACTACCAGTTTATTTGTTATAAAAATCATTTATATTTTGTCAAAAAATTAACATGATGTTCTATGGCTGACACAGACCTCGCGGAAATAGGCCTATTGAGAAAAAATCACCAAAAAATGCCGAGTGTTCTAACGAAACATCCTACCAAAGTCGAGAGGTCCTGCCGAACATTATGTAATCCACACGAGATATCGCCAAGCGGTTTTCACAGACAATTTGCAGTAAATAATGTTCAATTTAGGTTTAGATTTTTTTTAAATCCCTTACTGCATCCGAATTAGCTCTGTAATGTAATGGCAGTACAGCTCTTTTGATTCTGATTTAGGGTATAACCAAACAAGGTCTTACTTGTTGCCCGGGCTGTGGGTATCCCCCTGGAGGCCCCTCTTGGTACGGGGGAGGCTGGCCGCTGTTTGCCATGGCCGCTTTATCCTGCGGAGGGGCGTCCGTGTACTTATGCTCCATGATACTCGTGTCTCTCAGGCGTAGACTACTTCTCTGGTTTGTTTTGTGTCCTTCAGCCTAGTTTTGATATAAGTTTCTGTTTCCCACGAAGCGTTGTTCTCTTTGCCACTCCCACAACAACTTTCCTCGGACCAACTCCAGACCTGATGGAGCTGCGCCGCCCTGAAAGAACGGAGCAGATTGGACTGGCGCATGTAGGTATGTGGGGCGGTGCCTTTTCTGGCCCCTTTTGGTGGGTTAGAAAATGGTCAGATTTGATGACTGACTGAAGTCGGAAAACAGATGGAGGGGCATGTGTCAAGAGGTCTCCCGTTCCCAGAGTGAGAGTAAAGTAAAGAGTAAAGTAGCCCCCACTCTGGGGCGATTCTCGGCTTCCAAGTTTAGGGGTGCTTAGAACCAAGGGCAAAAACTACTCTTAATCATTAGGTTTGGATGTTGTGTCGTTTTTCTGCTGTTAATCATAATAGGTAATACGTTTATAGTGATAGGTTTAATATCTCCTATATTTGCAAATATATTTGTGATGGAAATTTATATTGTGGAAAGATTTCTCTCAGTCTGTGTTTGTGTAAATGAATGTGCCAGTCATTACGTCAGTCAGTACGTGTAAAGGCTCAGCAGACACAACTGTCCCCACCCCACGGGAAACTGTGTTATCAAGTGTGGAGTGAATGAACAATGAACTGCAAAGCGCTTTGGGTGTCATGAAAGGCGCTATATAAATGCTATGAATTATTATTATTATTATTATTATTATTATTATTATTATTATTATTATTATTATTATTATTATTATTATTGATAACCGGAGAAGTTCAATTTGTCAACTGGACAAAGTTTGTTTGGTTGAAAACGTTTCGCCGCTCATCCGAGAGGCTTCGTCAGCTCTAATAAGAATACTGGTAAGACACTTGCTTATATCTTGCTGTAGGGAGGAGCTACCTAGCTAACTACTTTCTGGAACTATCTCATTGGTTTCCGTCTTTTGTTTATCTGGCGTCTAGCTAACGATCCCTATTCATCCCTACACGCCTGTTTTTCACACCTCTGGCCCTGACCTGGCTAGCCCTATTGTTTCCCTGTTTGCTTGATCTAGGCTTAATAATGGAATTGTAGATGGGATGCAAATTATGTCTGACTCCACCATTTCTGTTCAGAGAAGGATTCTCTTTTTTGACAAAAATAGCCTCTTTAACTCCCCTCTCAAACCAATTCTTTTCCCTGGCTAAGATCTGAACCTCACTGTCCTCAAATGAATGACCCGTGGCTTCTAGGTGAAGATATACGGCAGAAGACGGTCCACTCTGGCACGCCCGTCTGTGTTGGTACATCCTCTTGTGAAGTGGCTGCTTGGTTTCTCCAATATAGCGCTCACTGCAGTCTTCACTACACTGAATGGAGTAGACCACATTGCTTTGTTTGTGGCTCAGTGTTTTGTCCTTTGGGTGGACGAGTTTTTGTCTTAAAGTGTTTGTGGGTTTGAAATAAACTGGGATTTCATATTGTCTGAAAATCCTCTGTAGTTTTTCCGACACGCCGGCCAGGTACGGAATCGCTACCCCTTTCCTCCTGGGTTCGGATTCTCTATTATCTTGTTTCTTGCCCTTGTCTCTCTTGGTTTTGTTAACAGCCCATTTGGGATAACCACAAACAGAGAGGGCTTCCTGCACTTCCTGGCTTCTTTTTCCTTACCCTCTGTGCTTGTGGGAATTATTATTATTATCTGTACCTGTCCTTAAATGTAAGTTAAGTTGACTAACATAAGTCTGTGAAACAAAAGTCACTCTGCTTTGATAAGTATGTAACTTGGTTTGTATATAAATACTCAGGGCACAGAAGGGGTGGCTGGAGAGGGGAGATTGAAGAGAGGCTGTTGGTCTCTGGCCAGGGCAGGCCTAGGCCCTGTTCATATCTGCTGTAACAAACAACCTGTAACAACCTTGGATTAATTATTTATCATTAAGAGATACATAACTTTTTCCACAACAATATCCTGTTTTCTGTGACATGCATAAATGAATAACAGTACTTGATGGCAGAACATTTGAAATTCTTAGCAAAGTGACTTGCACTTCCTGTTGATCTGCCTCTGAATCACTTTTTTCTTCTTGGTCTAATCCAGACTGAAACGCCTTTAAAAAGGATTTAGACTCGCCCCTGCCCCACTATTATCTTTTTATCACTTTTATGCCAGAATACATTCATGGATTTACATTTAATGAAAGCTTAAAACAAAATACCAAAGTGAAAATGAAATAGGCCCATAAAAATTGTCTTGTGATTGTGATTGGAAGAATATTGCTTAAGGTGGCCCAGACCACAGCGTTCACTGGTGTGGCTACAAAAAAGTAATCTGACAACCAGCTCGTGAGTTATAGTTACACTGAAACCTTTCCCTGATGTTTTGAGTTGTAGAGTGAGTGGTGAATGATGAGTGGGAATCAATCTGGCAATGAATCTCGCTTCAGAAACGTTTGCTTTTGTTTGTGTCGTGAAGGTAAGCCTAAGTGCTTTTTGATGTACACCAGTAGATGGCGCCAAACATTACACAATACACAAAAAGGCCACATTAATCCTCCAAAGATCAAAGTCAGCTTTATTGTCAATTCTGCCATATGTGTTCAACAGTGAATCGAAATTTCGTTTCTCTCTGGCCAAGTAGTGCAAAAAAGACAGTGTACAAAACACAATATAAAGACAAAACAAAACAAAATCTAAGACAAAAATCTAAAATGTAGTATCTAAAATCTAAAAGCAGTGCAAAAGAATAAATAAATAAATACCTATTTACAGATGTCCAAAATGTGCAGTGTGCATCAAATGTGTAATGGAACATGCAGCAGTGAAATGTGCAGTAATGCGCAATAGAATGTGCATTGAAAGTTAAGATAAAAATAAATATGCAACAGCAGGGCTCTCAAGTCTCACGCTTTTAGAGTGTGACACACGCAATTCGACGTGTTCACACACTCAGGCCACATGGTATTTCTCACTCTGAAATTTTTTTAAGCAATTCAAAACTGTAGCCACTGTTCACAGCGCTTCTGTGCCCAGAAAATCAATAAGTTAATGCAGGCACCGCGCGTTTTTAGCGGAAAAAAGTCACTCGCACACCAGTACTCGAGTTGAGCGATCAGCTGTGAGGCCGAGCCGCATGAATGTTTACACGGCATTTCCAAGAGAAGAAGAATCCTTAACTTGCTACGTTAATGCTAAGTAAGAAGAAACTCTCGTCTCGGGACACGGGATAAGTTCAGGATATGTCCTTTTCTCCGGAGCTCCGGATTATTAAAGGCCGTGACACGTGCATACATGGATACGAGTGACTGCGTTTTTATGGGTGAGTCATATCAGATTATTTCTGCATCTATTTCGGCACTAAACCAGAACTAAACCAGGACTAAACCAGGACTAAACCAGAACTAAACCAGGACTAAACCAGGACTAAACCAGGACTAAACCAGGTCTAAACCAGGACTAAACCAGAACTAAACCAGGACTAAACCAGGACCTAGCCAGGACTAAACCAGAACTAAACCAGGACTAAACCAGAACTAAACCAGGACTAAACCAAGACTAAACCAGGTCTAAACCGGGTCTGAACCAGGATTCAACTGGGACTAAACCAGGACTAAACCAGAACTAAACCAGGACTAAACCAAGACTAAACCAGGTCTAAACCGGGTCTAAACCAGGAGTCAACTGGGCCTAAACCAGGATTAAACCAAGACTAAACCAGGTCTAAACCAGGACTAAACCGGGACTAACCCGGCACTAAACCAGGACTAAACCAGGTCTAAACCAGGACTAAACCAGGACTAAACCAAGACTAAACCAGATCTAAACCGGGTCTAAACCAGGACTAAACCGGGACTAAACCAGGACTTAACCAAAACTAAACCAGGTCTAAACCAAGACTAAGCCAGGACTAAACCAGGTCTAAACCAGGACTAAGCCAAGACTAAACCAGATCTAAACCGGGTCTAAACCAGCACTAAACCAGGACTAAACCAGGTCTAAACAAGCCTAAACCAGGCCTAAACCAGGACTAAGCCAAGACTAAACCAGATCTAAACCAGATCTAAACCGGGTCTAAACCAGGACTAAACCGGGACTAAACCAGGACTTAACCAAAACTAAACCAGGTCTAAACCAAGACTAAGCCAGGACTAAACCAGGTCTAAACCAGGACTAAGCCAAGACTAAACCAGATCTAAACCGGGTCTAAACCAGCACTAAACCAGGACTAAACCAGGTCTAAACTAGGCCTAAACCAGGCCTAAACCAGGACTAAGCCAAGACTAAACCAGATCTAAACCAGGTCTAAACCAAGACTAAGCCAGGATTAAACCAGGTCTAAACCAGGACTAAGCCAAGACTAAACCAGATCTAAATCGGGTCTAAACCAGCACTAAACCAGGACTAAACCAAGTCTAAACTAGGACTAAACCAGGTCTAAACCAGGACTAAGACAAGACTAAACCAGATCTAAACCGGGTCTAAACCAGGACTAAACCGGGACTAAACCAAAACTAAACCAGGTCTAAACCAAGACTAAGCCAGGACTAAAACAGGTCTAAAACAGGTCTAAACCAGGACTAAACCAGGACTAAACCAAGACTAAACCAAGACTGTGTGATAACATATTATCATGTGCATTACTGAATGATAATATGGACTTTTAGTTATTAAAGCATTTCCATATTAATAAAGTACCTTCTAATTCTTCCCTGCCCTTCCACCATCCCCCCTGGTTTCATTTTATAACTTGACTGCTCTTCAAAACTTGAGAGCCCTGTGCAACAGTAGTAATTCCAGTGCAACAACAGTAGTAAACAGTAGTAAACAACAGTGCTGAAGGCTGGTGCGCAATCGTGGGTCAGCAGAGTGAAGAGCATTGGACTGAGCACACAGCCCTGGGGGACTCCTGAAACGTGTCCAAGGTGGGGGAAGGGTGGATTTAATGTGTGCCATGACTAGTCATTCAAAGCACTTCATTATGATGGGGGTCAGTGCAACAGGGCAATAGTCATTAAAAGTGGCTGGAGTGGACTTCTTTGGCACAGGAACGATGGCGGTGGTTTTGAAGCAGGAGCCTTGCTCAGAGAAGCATTAAAGATGTCTTCACAGACATCTTTAATGCTTTATTGATCTTTATTGATCCACAAGGGAAATTACTGCTAAACATTTATGTTATCTCCTCCGTCATCATGTAGATTTTCTGTAAGATTATTATTATGAGCATTCTTGTAAAAGCTATTGCAAACTAATTTCTGTGGTCGAGAATTGTGGTGTCTGTATCTGTAATTTGGATTCTTGATAATAGTGCGTAACATGTTACTAATTTATTGTATCATGTGTAATGAATCAAAAAGACAAATTAGTTTCAATATAATTTTATATAAACATGAACAGTGCAAACCTTTACACCTATCCGTACACACACAAATTATTCTTGATTATCAACAGCATTTCACGGACTATAGTTTCACACAGGAAGGTGATTCAATGCTCTGAGTTATCTAAAGTATCTACATTTAGTTTACAATTCTTAGAGACTATTCTGACTACTTTTTGGTATAGTTGAACAATCAACAGAGATCAACCAAAACAAAACATAAACAAAACAGCATTCACTCTGCTACAGTAAAAGACGTTTTGATAGACAAGATGTTTGCAGACCTTGAAATGTAATAAAGTTAAAAACAAAGTAGGCTTATATTAAAGTTTCCTGTAGGATATTAAAGCGTGTATTTTAGTACAACTACGTACAACTACTGGATTGTTCCTGTATATGTTATTATTTACAGTAGCTGTGAAGAACTAAAACAGTAATTTTTATATTATAAAAACTGGCATTGGAGCATTAAAAGGTTATTATAATATATGCTGATAAACCCACAGAAACCCTCATATTGCTTGACTGCTGCTCCAAAAAATGTGTAGGTTTTTGTACGGGCTCTACACTATACTTCCTTGTTTACTTCCTGTTGCTTCCAACAAAAGTAAAAATAAAGAAAATGCTGCTAGCTACTTCTGCCTTGATTGCAGGTCTGTGAAGCCAGGAGTGGTGGACATTTAGCAGTCACAAGCACGACCTGGAAACACAAAATTGTGCAAAGTTAAATATGATCCTCTACAATCCTCCAAATCCATTGGTCCCTATGCTGTATTCTGTGTAAATATATTTTCATAGTCTAATGCCGTGTAAAATAAAGGCCTCAATAGAGGTATAAAGAGTTATACATTTTAATATTAACATAGTTTAAGATACTTTGCCTGGTTTTCAAATCGCAAACAGAGAAAATAATTAATTTTTTCACACAGCAAAGAGAAGCAGGCCTCAGAATGCCCAATCCGATCTCAGCATTCAACATTCAACTCAACATTCCAGGTTTGTGATTGATAAAATAGTATCTAATTAAATGCAGACAGTGCACAGTAGTCTGCTTTTACATTATACTGAAACTATACTGAAATAAATTCCCTTTTTTACAGTCCTACTACAAGAGCAGACACAAGAAAAGCTCCCCCACTGTTTCATCTTCCAGTCACCCTGAGCTACAGTACCTGTTGTACCGCAAGATACATTTCACTAGCAAGAACCACGCCATCAACATGATGCAGTGCAGATATTTATTATTGATAGTGTTACGAGATGGGCCGAGGCTGCGAAGCGTGTGCCGAGTAATGAAGGGGGCGTGTCCGCGAAGCGCAATTCGAGGCTCGCTTGATTTGGGGGAGGAGCCAAAATGATGACATTCGAAGCCTCGCTGCCCGGCTGTACCACGTGACTACTTCGGGAAGCGGTACAGGTTTTGCCGCAAGATTTTCCAGCTGTATAAACCCCTCAGGCTCCATTCAAAATGTGGGAATTTGAAGGAGAGCTGCATCAGTTGAGAGTTTGGAGAGTCTAGATACTAGAGTTTCATAGCGTTTATATAGTTTGGAAAGTTTAGGAAGAGAAAGAAAGAAAGAAAGAAAGCTATGCCTTTATTAGTCCCACAGTGGGGAAATTCCAGTTCTGCATTTAACCCATCCTGTTATTAGGAGCAGTGGGCAGCACATCACTGCGCCCGGGGACCATCTCCATGATCTTCTTGCTTCGGCTTGGTCAGGACCTAAGCTGGAGGATTTTACCTATGGTGCATGTTTTGGGTTGATGGGGGAAACCGGAGTGCCCGGAGAAAACCCACCCAGACACGGGGAGAACATGCAAACTCCGCACAGAAAGGCTTGGGTGACCCGGGGATCGAACCCAGACCATGCATGCAAACTCCACACAGAACACACACAGAAAGGCCTGGGCGACCTGGATCGAACCCGGAACCTTCTTGCTGTGAAGCATGAGTGCTACCCACTCAGCCACCGTGCCGGTGGAGAGTAGGATAGGATAGGTGATAGGATGGAGCCAGTGAGGAAGAGGAGGTCTTCCCCTGTGTGGGAACACTTTGATCTGAAACCAAACCAAAACCTGTTGAGAAACTCTTGTTTCTGAATAAAAATGAATAAAAAAAATTCCCCTATCCTGTACATCATTGTCCAAGTTACACAAGCATAATCTGTGTCCTTTTCCTAGTTCCACAAGCACTTTCACTGTCCTCTGCCTGATTACGCCCTTGCCATTTTCAGAAAAACAGCTTAACATTTCATTTCATTTTATTTATTTAACAGGACAATATACAGCCACATAATGCCAAAGGCAGAGATGCTTGTATCAGATTATACCTTGAAATCTAATTTCCATCTGTAGTCCTTTAACCTGTCGTATATGATCATTTTGGGAAAATTTACACACACAGAATACATCCAAAATGTATTATACACATATGAGATAATATATGTATAGAAATTATTTGGTCATACATGTTAATTAATAGTCATTCCCAACAGACACAAAAATTCAATGCGTCACACATTGTGGTTCAAATACAGCTGCCTGTGATTACACACTTGGCCAATAGGTGGTTTCGTGCGCACATGAAGCTTCGAGAAATGAACCTTTTCTCGAACCAATTGGCTCAAGTGGTTCAATGCCTCATGAGGCTTCATCTCACCATCACTAATTATTGAGTGATTGTGAATGACTGGTTGGAAAGGCAGAGATGGCTGGGTTGAGACGATGCATGGGGGCTCTGTCTCAATCTTCATTTGGCCAAGCTGGAGCGGGACCCTCCTTCAGGGGATGACTTATGGCTGAAAGACAATGAGAGGGGTGGGAGGGAGGGGTCGAGTTAGCATAGACAAACTGGAATGGAGGGATGAGTGGTTATAAATAGCTTCTGGGAAATTAGAGGTGTGGTTACAGTGAACTGTGATTCGCTGATGAGGAGGAGGAGGTGGTTGAGGCGTGGTCCTGCTCCTGAATTTCAGTTAATCATATTAACTCCATTTCACTAGCAAGAACCACACCATCAACATGATGCAGTGCAGATATTTATTATTGAGTGATTGTGAATGACTGGTTGGGAAGGCAGAGATGGCTGGGTTGAGACGATGGATGGGGGCTCCGTCTCAATCTTCAGTTGGCCCAGCAGGAGCGGGACCCCCAAAAGTTTTAAAAGAGCATAAGGTAGAATGGGCCTGGCGCAGGTCGTTGAGGTCGTGACGAATGTACACGAGGTAGGCGTTGGAGGCCCAACGACCGAGGGTTCGGATTTTCCGGTCGGGTACGCCTGCCCTTGCGGCGGACGTAGCGGCGCCGATGCAGAAAGAATGAATGGAGAACGAATGGGGAGCAATGCCCGAAAGCCCTAAAATTCCTGTGAAATGTTTAGAAAACCAGGATCTGGAAGCCATCTTGCCCATTTCTGTAATGAATAGCGGATCGTCTTGGGAGGAATTGGAACTGCGTCGTAAGCAAGATATTTAATGAGAGGTTCATACGGACTTAGTGGAGAGTCGAGGCGAAAGAGGTGGATAGGGAAGGTGTTTCCCAACTGATCCGTTTTACTCCTGCGGAGAGTAAAGATGATAAGTCGTGAGAGTGTATGGAGAGATCGGAAAGCTTAGGGTGGATGGATGGAACGAAGACGTTGGATGTTGGAGCGAATTCCGAGTAGCGGAGAAAGCCGAAGAAGGCTAGGAGAAACATGCATTCTAGAGTAAGGTCTGTGGAAGGAGAGGTAGCCGGAGCGCAGAGTGAGAATGCAGAGATAGAGAAGGTCCGAAGTAAGTGGTAAGCGTTTTGGAGGAAGGCGAGGTTCGGTTTTTTGCAGTCCTTTAATCAGCATCGAAACGTGAGGATGAGATAGGGACTGGCAGTCCTCGCCAGAGGCCAGCTTATATAGGAGATTTATCCCGGAGAGGCAAGCCTGAATGGTGGAGATGCGGATATTCCTGGAGTGGCGTGAGAAGGTGATGAAACAGCAGATAGTGGTGACGTCAAATGAGCAGAGGGGTAGCTGATGAAAAGCGAGAAACGCTTTGAAGTTGTTCCAACCGGTGAGGTAGGAGGAAAGCGAACTCGGGGCGAGGCTGTCGAGGATGGCCTGTTGTGAGGCGGAGACGAGAGATGGCAGAGCTGGGTGGCTTAGCTGAAGATGGTGGTCGAAAATGGAGGAACTGGAACGGGCTGGTTGTCCGAGTGTGGAGCCAAGCTTCTGAATTTCTGAAAATCGAAACGAGAGAGTGAATCAGCGATGGAGTTATCGTGACCTGGAATGTGAGCGGCGCGAACGACGAACTGGTTCTGAGAGGACACGAAAGTGAGTTTTCGGAGAAACAGAGATTACGGGGGAACGAGAACTACCCTTGTTGATGATGTGGACTGCTGCGGTGCTGTCGGAATGGATGAGGATGCACTTGCGTGACCACTCATGCCCCCAAAGGATGGCTGCAATTATGATGGGGTAAATTTCGAACAATGCGGAGGAGCAGTCTACTGGTCTGAGAGCGAGGAGCTCGGGGGGCCATGTGGAAGAAAACCACCTTCCCTGATAGAACCCTCCGAAGCCGACTGAAGGTGCTGCATCTGTGAAGAGTTGGATGTCTTCGGGAGAAGAAAGGAATTTGTCGTAAAAGAAGGAGATGCCGTTCCAGGAGTCCAGGAATTGTTTCCATAGGCGCATATCGGACCTGCAAGCACTGCTCAGTGGAATTGTTGAATGGAGGGAGGGGACAGATGCGGCCTTTGTAAGAAGACGTGAAAGGAAGGGTTTACCCTGAGGAATAATACGGATGGCGTAGTTAAGGTGACCGAGAAGCACTAGGAGTTGTCTCTTGGTGCATGAGGTTGCTAGAATAAAGTTGGAGAGGAGCAGAGAGATTCGCTGGACCTTCTCAGGAGGAAGTGACGCTTGGAATGAGACAGAGTTGAGAGTTATGCCAAGAAATTCAATTGATGTGCAGGGGCCAAGGGTCTTTTCCTCGGAGAGAGGAACTCCAAGGTTAGAGAAGGCTTTGACAAGTGACGATAAACCTAGACGAGGGGGGGGGGGGACGCGGGAGTTACGACCAGGAAGTCGTCCAGGAGGTGTAGGACGTAGGGAAGTTTAAAGTTGTTGATGAGAATCCAACATAAGGCTTCGGACAGGGAGTCAAAAACTTTAGGACTGCTGCGGCAGCCGAAGGTCAAGCGCACAGCGAAGTAATACGACCCTTTCCAGGAGACTCTGAAGTAGTGCCAGAATTCGGGGTGGATGGGTAGGACCTTGAAGGCACTGGTGATGTCTGCTTTAGAGAGCCATGCTCCGTGGCCTGCGAGACGAATGAGAGAGATGGCGTGATTGATAGTGACGTACTGCATGGAAAAATCCGGGGCGGGAATTAGACTGTTAATGCTGGGAACGTCTGTACCGTGAGGTGAAGATAGGTCAATGATAAGCTGTTTCTTCCCAGAGTATTTGCGCATAGCTATGCCGATGGGGCTGATGCGGAATGACTCATAAGGAGGGCATTTAAAGGGACCGATCATGAACCCTTCGGCGTCTTCCTTCGCCAAGAGGTTCTCCACAGCAGAGGGATCTGTGAGCGCGGACTGGAGGAAGATCCTGCAGTAGAGTTCGGAATCCAGGACCCCCCAATAAGTACCTTGGTTGTATTGTTGTAGCCTGCCTGCCGCTTGGATGGCGAAGAGAACGTGGTAATTGTAAAACCCCGTTCTGCCAAAACGCAGTGCGAGGTCGAGGATTATTGACAGGTAGTTGTCTAATTCGACTCTCCGGTTGGGAAAACAGGAGCAGATGACGTCCCGGTAAAAAGAGAAAGCAAGTGCGAATTCGGTTGGGGTGAGGTCTTTGGAACGAGAAGGGGTAGTTTGTAGCATAGACGATGTGAGGCCCTGGCTGGTTAGCAGATCCCGCGGCTGGTTTGCGTCGACGAGAGAAGGTTGGATCAACTGAGCAAGATCGATGTAGTTACCGTTGATAATCTGCTACCGGAGGGTCGATGAAACAAGTGACGGACAATTTATGGAGGATGCTGGCTGTACTGGAGGAACGGCTGAGGCTAGAGTGAAAACAGGAGACACGATTGTAAAAACATTTGGGTGTTGGGGAAAGGGAGGCGAGGGGGGGGGTAGAAATAAATGAATGAGGGTGCTCTGCAGCTTGAGGGGCCTGTGAGGCCAGTTGAGCCGCTGAGGAGAATGTAGGAGCTGCGTTGGGTGGAGCACAAGCAGCCGTCTGATTTATTGAGGCTGGAAAAGAAGAAAATGAAGGTGGGATGTTATCCTGACGGCTGTAAGCGATGCCTTTGTGTTTGAGTTCCTTTTGGAGGCCGGCCACGGTCCAGCTCCTGATATCCCGCCTGGCGGGGGAAACCCGCGGGGACGTGCGCGCGTGCGGGGAGCTGCGCGGGGAAACGCCGGCTCTAAGGCGAGCGCCGAGGCGCTGCGGCGGGAGGTCTGGGGACTTCGGGGGTGGTTGTCTTGGCGGCGGTTGTGCCGAACATCATGGCTTACAGCAGGCCCTGGGCGACTGTCGAGCGAGCGACGAGCGGGAGGTAGTAGGGGAGGAAGAGAGCGGGGATCACGCTGAGAGCGGAGATAACCGCGACGAGTGCGCGCTCCCGAGGGAGAGCTCTGTGGTGGCGGCGTGGGGGAGATCACGCTCGGAAGGCTGGAAGAGGCCCGCCGGCCTACTGCCCGGACTACAGAGCGAACTGAGGAGCACCGTGCGGCGTTCCTGGTCGCGCCCTGCTGGGAACCGTCTTCGTGGGACCGCTGCCGAAGTGAGAAAGCGTCAGACTGTGACGCGCCGAACAGATCTGAATCCGAATCGGATGTGTTAATGATCAGTTCTTGCTCCATTATGCTGGTGAGTGTCTCGTGCTCTGTCGAGTTAGCATAGACGAACTGGAATGGAGGGATGAGTGGTTATAAATAGCTTCTGGGAAATTAGAGGTGTGGTTACAGTGAACTGTGATTCGCTGATGAGGAGGAGGAGGTGGTTGAGGCGTGGTCCTGCTCCTGAATTTCAGTTAATCATATTAACTTCATTTAGAAAAGAATGGGTAGTTTCCATAATGCGATTGTCTGTGTTTACACTAAACAGGTGGACAGGGTAAATATAACTTTTGACTTTAGAATTATGAAACGTGCCATTTCAAAATCAAATATCAACCATTGGTGCTAGAAGGGTAGCATGGGTATGAAAATATTTGCAGATTTTGATCAAATTAATGTGTCATTAGAGTATATAGTTGTTGTTTTTTCCCCCATATATATTTATTTATACAGGGAGAACTCAATGACAGTACAAGAATCTTTTTTGTGAGCGCCCTATTTAGACAATACAAACAAAACAATAATAACAACTGCATAAGTCCATTTCAAACATTAAAAACAGGAGCAGGTGTGATTATACATGTCACCAGAATATTAAAATGCAATAGTGGCACAGTCCAATTTTGCATGTCCTTGAAATATATTCAATTTTTGGAAAACAAAACAACTGAAAGCTTTTTCCCCCATTTCAGTTCTATAACCCTATTTACATTTACTGTGTTTCATGTACACTTGAGTTTGGGGGAAAAAAAAAAAAAAGTAATAAAACATAATTAAAGCCTTCTCACTCGGCCAACCCACCGCTCCCTCAGGACAACATGCCAGTTGTTTCTGTGTTATATATTTATTTAAGTTGTATTTGGGCTGTACTTGTCACTAAACACACAAACTCAACACACATAGGAGGCGCTGATGTGCAAACATAGATAAACATGGGCAGTTTTGGACATCGCCATGGGAACACTGTGCAAAATATGATTTTGGCCCCCAGACTTTTTGGATCAGGGTGACCTGAAGAATCACTGTGCCAAATGTTACGTTCTTCAAAGAATAAGTAGTTTTATAATTTTGAAATGTAAAAAAAGTTTAAATTTTGCCATTAGGAGAACATGGGCACTTTCAGGCATCACCATGGCAACAAAGTTAAAAAATACCATATGGTTTACATAGACTTTTTTGATTGAGATGATGCAAAGTAACTTTTTCATTTTCGAAAAAGTTAAATGTTGGCCCTCCATGCAAATTTTTGCTGTGTTCTGTAGAGGGCGCTATTGCACCAATTTTGTTTGTGTTACTAGGATTTGGCCAGAAAGTTTTACAAGTGATTCAAATTTGAGCGAAATCTGACTTAATATGCGCAAATGGGACACAATTTTGACGTTTGAAAAGTTCCAAAATTCAGAATGAAATTTGCAGCTTTGCTGCACTTAAACCGTGACAGTTATCAAAACAAACTGGCTAACTTTTGATGCCCCACTTCTCTAGATGATGTATGGTGATTTTCAGCCCTGTCGGTGAAGCGTCTTCAGAGTAGTTTGTTAAATTGCAACGTGAGTAAAACTGCTGACTCAACATTTATAAAATGAGATGCCGCCTCCCGGTTTGCCAGGGGGCGTGGCCATAATAATATTTTTTGTTTGTCTTCACATGACAAATGTGTGTACAGTACTGAATTTAGTGGCTCTACGACACATTGGAACGGCTCCCATAGGTGCAATGTATTTTGACTTTTGTAGGTGGCGCTGTCACGCCATTTTTTTCTGTCCAGTTATGCAACACAAATTTTATTGAATTTTTCAGCACTTCTGAATTTTGGGCAAAATTTTGTGAGTATTTGAATATGTTTAGGGGGTGAAATTTGAGCTCAAATAGCAGAAGATGAATAAAAAAAATATTTTTTATCAAAAACAATATATCTGTTAACATGGGAACAGCATATTATACATTTTTTGAAAGCTCTCGAGAGTCCCCACTACTGTGGGGTCAATGGCAAATGATGAGCACGTAGTTCCCCACATTCCATTGATACCCATTGATTTTTAGCAGTTATAAATATGTCCCATGCTTTTGGCATGCGGGCTTGGATACAACTTGATGTCAGGAGTGTATCTGCGGCACAGGAGCGCTTCGCGCTACTTTTGTCTATGACTATGACATGTTAGCTCTTCATGCGGGGGTGACCGAGGGACAGTTGACAACGTTGAGTGCATGGGCTTTGCCATCGTTGGGAAAGAAATAGGCCCTACGCCCTGGAGGGGCTCCGGCCTAAAAAGATTGTCACCCACCTTGATCATTGAGCATCTGCTGTGCTTTGCTTCCAGTCCTCCTGAAGAATTTGAAATAGGGGGAAATATTGTTACAAAGGTAAATGTTTAATTTGTAATGTTTGCACAATAATACCTCTTGTTCTGATTGAACTTGCACCTGCAGTGACCACCTGGAAAAAGAACACATGGTTATCATGTGTACCTAATTGTTAAAAAAAAGTTCAGTTCTAATTCATAATGTAATAATTTTCTTACTAAACAGAATAGTGATGCCAATGAGACAAAGCACAGCAGCAAGGATCAGGCCACCAACACGCAACTGGTGATAGTCTACAAGAAGACACAAGAGAATAAATCAGCTGTATTAATTTAGAATGCTACAACAACATAAAAAAAATAAAATACATTACCAAATGTGAATGGGTCATCTTCAGAGTGGGCTATAGAAAGAATAGATAGATTATATAAAGGTTGTAAACTTGTTAAAATGTTCAGTAATTTTTGAGCAACTCACTAGAATATGTAAAAGATAACAGTTGAATATCAATAAACCCAAATCCCTAGTTGATATCCTAGTAATTCATTGACATCATACATCAATATGCCTCTGTGTAAAATAAACCCAGAATACACTTTGATCCTTATTTTTGGATAGTTCCTCACATTTACTTTGGTATTGACTGCAAGCTGATACATTCAAAGTATTAGTAACAGACTTACCCTTTTCTTCTGCACAGACAAGTGACACAACTGTAAAGACACAGAAGATATGCATCAATTGATAAATGTAAATAACAACTAGCAGCATTAGACTACAGGATGTGTAGCACACACCACGCTACACGCACACCCACAGGGGAACTGCCAACGTGGTGCGTAACAGGGATTCCTCTGTGTGCTTCGGCTGTGTTTTTCCGCACTGTAAAATAGTTCCCACCCAAAATGACCAAGGCAAGCTCTCCGTGTTGATTTGCACATTTATTTGCACTCGATATGAATGCGCACTACACAGAAAGTAATTGGGAAAAGCATCGAGCAAATTAATTCCTTTTGGCCGAAATCTTTCTCTGGTGACGTTAGCCTCCAGTCTAACGCGGAGTAGCTGCAGCTGCGCGGGGCGGTCAGTGCTGACAGACTCGGACAATGGCTGGGTGACCAGGAAAACGCTTTCCATCACTTATTTTAGTCTCTGGACTGTGGGGAGATGCCCCCACCTGGGGGTGGCATATCCCTTTAAGTTATTTAAAGCTTGGTAAAGCTAATCGTTCCGTGTATGTGAATGTCTATATTTATAGGATTATCAGACTAGACCTTTTAATACATTTACTGTCTCAGAATATCCCTGCAGTGAAGAGGCAGCCTGTCACCAATAGGACTGTAAAGAAGTGGAGTCAGGAAGCCAGTCAGGCCCTTCAGGACTGCTTTGAAACCACAGACTGGGATGTGCTCTGCCAGCACCATGGAGACAACATCGACAGCACAGTGGACTGTGCAATGGATTACATCAACTTCTGTGAGGATACAGCTGACCCCCCAGAAAGTCTACAATAGGAAGCTGGAGGTAAAACACCAACAAAACAGCACCAGAGACGTTTCAAAGGGGATGAAGGCCATCACTGTTTTTAACACCAAAACAAAGCAGCAAGATAATAGCCCAGACAGGTCAAATCTACTCAGTTTCTCATCCCCTGGCACCCCATCTCTATACCTCCCAGATGCCTAATCCACACCTCAACACAGACCACTCAGACGCCTTACTCCACGTACTCCAACCCCCGTGGAGGAACCCAGACCGGTGTCTTTATCACCTGGCCAGGTGTGAAGGCCGCTGGAGAAAGTTCATTTGAATCTCCTGGACCAGACCAACCCAAAAGATAGCTGCCCACTGCTCCTGAAAAGGATGGGTCAAATGCAGAAGTAAAATATCTCCCGTGTGTCACTGTCTGTCATTGTGTGTGAGACCAAATAAAGGCTAAATCTCGCTTAATCTTGTGCTGCACAGCTCGCTGAAGATCTCCTGCATTGTGCCAGTGTCCAAGAAGCCTATTTCATCTGGACATGAATGTTGACAAGACCAAGGGACTGCCGATAGACTACAGAAGAAAGAGAACACCAGTGGAGCCCATCACCATCCAGGGCCATGAGGTGGAAATGGTGGACTGCTACAAGTATGTTGGCATCCATGTGAACAACAGGGTGGACTGCAGGGACAATAGTAATGCTGTGTACATGAGTAGACTCTATGTCCTGAGAAAGCTCACTGTGAGAAAGCTCAGTGTGTGCAGCAAGTTACTGGAACTTCTACCAGTCTGTGGTGGCCAGCGCCCTGTACTTCGCTGTGGTCTGCTGGGGGAGCAGCACCAGTAAAAGTGACATTGAGCGGATTGACAAACTGATCCGTAAAGCTGGTCACATGATCGGCTGTGAGCTGGAGACATTTGTCACAGTGAGGGACAGGACACTGGACAAACTGCTCTCCATCATGGACACTCCTGCTCATCCACTGCACCAGACCATAGAGGGACAGAGGAGCTCAAACAGTGAGAGATACAGGACTACACTCATACCATACTCCATATACCTGAACAAGTCAACCTTATCCAATAGAAAACCCTATGTCCTGTCAATAATTATTTAATCTTTGCATTGTTTCTCCTTACGACATCTTGTATATAGCTGAGATATATTTGTATTTCTATATTTTATTTTTACTTGTGCATATACATTTATGCAATTATGCCTTATTTGACAACACTTTCTTGTTATTTTTGCTACTTATTTTTAATTTATTATTACCATTTATATTTTTCCTCTTTGTTATTATAATATATTGTGATGAGTGAGCTACTCAGTCCAAATCATTTCCCTTGTGGATCAATAAAGTTTGTCTAAATCAGTGTCTGTTTACAAATATTGTATATACTCGACGTGTTAACTTACTTGTCATCAACCCCAATGCGATAATTCTCAACATTTTCAGTCTTAAGCCTTGAAAACCTAAAAATCAGAAATACAAATTAATGTAAATAGAAACATACAAAACATTTTATAAAAAGGAGAAATTTATCTTCTATTTTTGTGATATGTACTTTGAGTCAAATATTCAGGCACTGATGGAATAATTGTATATATGATCAACTTTTGTGATTCTTTATTCTTTAGAAATGAAGTTTTAAATGTGTACGTGACTTGTAATCATCTTGAGTTGAGTTGCAGAAATGTCAGATATCTGAGGGCAGAAGTGAGCAGACAGCTCGGCTCCTGCATTCACTATCTAAGTCACAGTGACATTGTCACAGCTGATAGATGCCATATCTGGAATTATCTTACAAGTGTTTTTTGTTTATGTTTTATCACTGTCCTGCCACGTTTCCCCCCACCCCTTTTGGGCAGGGCAGTGGGTTGTAACTAGGGTTGTGAAACTGAATAAATACGCACGGAGAGCACAGAGAACCAAACCGCTCAGAGCAGACTGTGCCAGAGCATTTGTTATCTGGGCTTTTCTCTCTGATCGTTCTCCGCTTGCAAGTGAAAACCCTAATCTGTCTTGTCTTCCTTTCCTTGTTTACAGTATATGTTGGGTTTACCAGCACCCATCAGGCACATAACAAGCCTCCAGTGACCCATGCTTGCATGTACCTGTGTATGTAAACACACAAACGTAGAGTCAAAGGCTCATTTGCAAGTGGCTTATTCTATTATTCTGGGGTACATAACATCAACTTTCTCCACTACAGCCCAAATAATTACACTTCAAATAAGTGGAAGCTGAAAAAAGGATTGTACTGGTACTAGCTGGCAGAGGCAACAAAGACATGATTCAACAGCGTTTTCTACAGGGCAATAAAAGAATGTCCAGTGACAACCTCATGCTCTTCTGACTAAGACCAACAAGACATAAATTTACATTTGTGAACTAGTCATGACCATTTTTTCATGGTTAGGTCCTTGGTAAATCCTAGTCAATTTCTGATTTAGATATGATCTGGTTTGTAATGATGTAATGATATTCTCCCTCATTAATGGCATATAACCCCTGAGGTTTGCCATAGAGAGGGCAGCAGCAGACGTAGCATGAGCTCTGGGAGGACACAGACCCTGTGGATCTACAGTGATTTTCCATTGACTGCACTTTCCACTCAGCACGCTTCAGTCATGAGCAAACATGCCCCGTGCCCACGACGGGCTGGCACAAGTACATACAAGGAGGGGTTGAGAACCCAAACATAAGGATAGTGTTACAATGTGTGTTTTTACTAAAAGGTCTTTTCAATATGTGAAAATTACTACATGATCGCAGCAATAAGCTTCTCGCTTCTCAGCAGACAAGCTAAGTTAAAGTTAAAAAGAGGTCAATTAACTGAACCTGAACCCTTTCTTTTTCTTATTTGTGGTATTTTGAGTCGTGACATAAAATTAAGCACCTCAAATTGTATTTTAATGAAAGATTAAGATTAAAGACTAAAGATTAAAGAAAACAAATAAAGTTAGACCAAAGTAACCTTTAATAATAATAATAATAATAATAATAATAGATTTTATTTATAAAGCACTTTACATTGAAAAAACCTTTAGTAATTAGTGAGGATCTATTTTAGAGTTCTGTTGGTATTTAGGAGGGGAAAAGACAAGACAAGGATGTTACTATCTCTAACTCTCTCCACAACAACCCATGGTGAGGCAGGGGGAATGTAGAGGATGGGAGTGGAGCCAAAACCATTACAGAGAGGGCTCACCTCAAAAAGACACCCAGACAGAGAGGAGCTGTAAGGAGTGGAGTGGATGACAAAACAAGAGAGAAATGACCCAAAGAGACTGAGGGAGAATTGGATGCAACTATAGACCACTATAGACCATGTCTCGCAATGGTACAGGACAGATACAGTGTCGTAAATCCACTTGTTTTCATAGAACCATTTCAAGTATACTGTACATGAAAACTATAAAACTTGAAAGGGCAAACTGTAACTTCTCTGGTGGAGGGTCTGTTATCTCTCCATAGAGATGTTTTTGTATGCCTGGAATGTTGTAGATGTTGAGTAATTGTTTAAACTCACTCCATGGAGACAAGGTGAAAGCAAACCACCACACCAAGTTACGGGTCAGATCTGAGACGACCCTACTCACAGTAAGAATTATTTTTCAAGCTATTGTTTTAACAATAAAAAAGACAGCATGTTTAATGCCATATGTTAAACATATCAGGCATAACAACATCTCCATGGAGACAATCAAGCAGCGACCATCCCAACAGAAAAGTTACATCATAGACTGTATAAAACAAGTAGACTAAGGGAGTGTGACATCACCCATAGAGTTAAGAAGAAGAAGAAGAAGTGACTTCATTGATCTCACACTGGAGAAATTCCTCTCTGCATTTTAACCCATCCTATATATATATATATATATACATATATTAGGAGCAGTGGGCAGCACACACATTAGGGCGCCCGGGGACCATCTCCATGATCTTCTTGCTTCGGTTTGGTCAGGACCTAAGCTGGAGGTACCTATGGTGCATGATTTGGGAAACCGGAGTGCCCGGAGAAAACCCATCCAGACACGGGGAGAAACATGCAAACTCCACACAGAAAGGCCCAGGCGACCCGGGGATCGAACCCAGACCATGCATGCAAACTCCACACAGAACACACACGGAAAGGCCTGGGCGACCCGGGGATCGAACCCGGAACCTTCTTGCTGTGAAGCAAGAGCGCCAACCACTCAGCTACCGTGTCGTTCAGTTGCAACAAAATGAAGTTAATCAAGGCTAGCCGTTATAGCTGCTAATCTGCAACCATGAAACACGGTGGTTTGGCACTGAGCAGAAACTTAGCACCATTATTAATGTTCATATCTTAATTTAAAGACAAAATAGTGAAGTAAAAACCCCAGGATAAACATTTTAGGAACAAAATGCCTGACAGCAGCAGCAGTTACAAAGAGAGAGCAAAGATTTTTTATTTATTTATTTTTTTTACACACTGGACGGTTACGATTTTGGTGGATTTTAATCAATATCAGAGCAGAGACTGCTCATCTTTCAAACAGGGGAAACTCTTTACAATTTAAGAAATTGTGCCTTGAAGTGCCTTCAATTTGTTTAGCTATGCAACTGTTATTGCATAATAAACCTGCTTTTACAAAAGTCAGGAGTGAGTTGTTTCATTATTATCTTCAATGTCATGAGATTTAAAAAAAAAACAAATTAATTGGATTCATTGCCCAGCCCTAAATAGAAGTCATTTGCAACCAGGGCTCAAATGAACCACTTCAGGCCCATGCCCACCTATTTGGAATGAGGAGGCTAGCATGTTGGCTATGTCCTCTTATATATAAAATCTATGAGTTACATAAAGCACCTTTAACGTTTATTATCTTTTCTGTTCTGACCCTGAGAGCGAGCAGACGTCTCTCTTTTTCCTCTCTTATCTATTGCTCCTGCTGTCTGCGTGCCTCTCTTGTTTTTGTCATTTTCTCGCTTTTTGGAGCAGATTTTGCAAATTCCAAAAAGATGGATGTGATCAGCTGGACCCTCAGCGCTATTGATACTCTTTTTTCACGGAGGAGTGCCGCTCCGGGAGAAGCGGCGTGTCCGGATGGTACTTTTGCTGCTGGATATGCGAGGGACTCGTATCGTGCGTGGCAAGTCGTATGTTTGGCACCAATGTACCTGGAGGATGAGGAGGATATTTACGTATTCGGATTTCTGATAGCTGGACATCTGTTAATTGGCCTGGGATTGTCCATGATCTATCGCATAATTTGTAAACTGGCAGCTTGTAAAGAGTCCCCTAAGCTGTCTGCCGAAATTTCGAGCCATTGTGAAGGTGTTGGAGATCTTGTGAAAGGATTACATCAGAAAGTGGGACAGGTTGAGGTCCTTTTGGAAGGATTTCAACCGAAGAAAACATCTCGACGTTTGGATATCATCACGGGGATGGTGACAGAACTGTGTAAAGCCAACGCAGCGCAGTTTGTGCGCCAAGAGGAACTAATGAGATCTCTCATGAATCTTCATGGCGATATGAAGATGGGGGTCTGGCACCCGAGTTCAGTCTAAATTATTTACCTGGGTCTCTAAAAATGTATTTTCATCAATGCTTAATCAACCCCCCTGGATTATTCTCTCCTGTGAAAATCGGTCTCAAACAGTTATCTGTGTGTTGACTTCGCCTCCCTGCATAACACTTCCAAGGCCACAGAATGTGGTTTGTTATCTGGACTCTACATAAACATAGCACACACTCTTACACTGTCACTGAAAACAGAAACAATAGTAGAAATTCCTGTCTTTAGAAAGGTCTGATCTCTGCTCTCGGTTCAATCAACTTCATTGATTTCCAATCTGACCCCTTCCTTATGTAACCAACAAAAAAGATCACCTTATGTTATATCTCCAATTGTTTTTCTGTCATTACATGTTGTTAAATTGTCACTGATTGTACTTGTATTGCATCTTTTCTGTTCTGCATCTCCCAGTCGGCGGCGCGCGCATGCGCAGCGGCTCCTCCCCTAGCCCACTCTATCACTGTCCTGCCTGGTTAGTGGGGAAACGAAATTTCGAATTCATTCTATGTACATGTACATGATTGTTTTTCGACAATAAAGCAAACTATGACTACTATGACTGACTATCTTGTGATAATATTCAGTAATTAAAGATTTAATTCAAAATCTGAAATCATGAAAAGCTGAGTAACCCATAAACTGAGAAACTGACCATGTGTTGTACAGATGTAGATCAAAGATTAGAATGGCAAGCAAATATTGGTTTAAGGTGCAGCCCAACGGTATGTACTACAGTGCCGTGAAAAAGTATTTGCCCCCTTCCTGATTTCTGTGTTTTTTGCATATTTATCACTCAAAACATTGTCAGATCATCAAACCAATTTTAATATCACACAGAAACAACCCAAGGAAAGACAAAATTCAGTTTTTGAATGATGATTCCATTTATTAGTGCACAAAAAAAATCTAAACCTATCTGGCCCTATGTGAAAAAGTAATTGCCCCCCCTTGTTAAATCACAAACTAACTGTGACTAACCACAGTTTTGAGAAAACTTAGTTCAGTTCTACATGCCACACCCACACCTGATTGTCACCACCTGTGTTGAATCAAGAAATCACTTAAATAGTTCCTGTCAAACAAAGTGAAGTTGGCTACAACATCTCAAGAACAAACACATCATGCCACGATCCAAAGAAATTCAAGAACAAATGAGAAAAAAAGTGATAGAAGTCTATAATTCAGGAAAAGGTTACAAAGCCATTCCCAAAGCTCTGGGGCTCCAGCGAACCACTGTCAGAGCCATTATTCAAAAATGGAGGAAACTGGGAACAGTTGCAACCCTTCCCAGGAGTGGTCGACCAACTAAGATTACTCCAAGAGTGCGACGACGGCTCATTCAGGAAGTCACAAAAGAACCTAGACGCACATCGAAAGAACTACAGGCCTCGTTGGCCTCAGTTAAGGTCAGTGTTCATGACTCCACCATTAGAAAAACACTGGCCAAAAATGGCATCCATGGAAGAGTTCCCAGGAGAAAACCACTGCTTTCACAAAAGAACACAAAGGCTCGTCTCACCTTTGCCAAAAAGCACCTTGATGACCCTCAAGACTTTTGGAGAAACATTTTGTGGACCGATGAGTCTAAAATTGAACTTTTTGGAAGGTCTGCAGCCCGTTTCATCTGGCGTAAAAATGGCACAGCATTTGATAAAAAGAACATGGTGCCCACAGTAAAGCATGGTGGTGGCAGTGTGATGGTCTGGGCCTGCTTTGCTGCCTCAGGACCAGGACAACTTGCTGTGATTGACGGAAAAATGAATTCTGCTGTTTACCAGAAGATCCTGAAGGAGAATGTCCGGCCATCAGTTCGTGCCCTCAAACTCAAGCGCTCTTGGATCATGCAACAGGACAATGATCCAAAACACACCAGCAAGTCCACCTCTGAATGGCTCAAAGAAAACAAAATTAAGGTTTTGGAGTGGCCAAGTCAAAGTCCGGATTTAAATCCGATTGAGATGCTGTGGTGTGACCTTAAACGGGCAGTTCATACAAGAAAACCCTCCAATATGGCAGAATTGAAACAATTCTGCATAGAAGAGTGGGCCAAAATCCCTCCCCAGCGGTGTGAAAGACTCATCACCAATTATCGCAAACGTTTGGTTACAGTTATTGCTGTCAAAGGAGGCTCAACTGGCTATTAGATTAAGGGGGCAATTACTTTTTCACATAGGGCCAGATAGGTTTAGATTTTTTTTGTGCACTAATAAATGGAATCATCATTCAAAAACTGAATTTTGTCTTTCCTTGGGTTGTTTCTGTGTGATATTAAAATTGGTTTGATGATCTGACAATGTTTTGAGTGATAAATATGCAAAAAACACAAATCAGGAAGGGGGCAAATACTTTTTCACGGCACTGTATGTGTAAATAAATGACAATGTTGAAGGCTTAAAGGGATATGCCACCCCCAGGTCAAACTTGGGCATCTCCCCACAGTCCAGAGACTAAAATAAGTGATGGAAAGCGTACAGTGCGGAAAAACACAGCCGAAGCACACAGGGGAATCCCTGTTACGCGCCACGTTGGGAGTTCCCCTGTTACGCAGCGTGGTGTGTGCTTCGGCTCTGTTTTTCCGCACTGAAAAATAGTTCCCACCCCAAAATGACCAAGGCAAGCTCTCCGTATTGATTTGCACATTTATTTGCACTCGATATGAATGCGCACTAAACAGAAAGTAATTGGGAAAAGCATCGAGCAAATTAATTCCTTTTGGCCGAAATCTTTCTCTTGCGACGTTAGCCTCCAGTCTAACGCGGAGTAGCTGCAGCTGCGCGCGGCGGTCAGTGCTGACAGACTCGGACAATGGCTGGGTGACCAGGAAAACGCTTTCCACCACTTATTTTAGTCTCTGGACTGTGGGGAGACAAGTTTGACCTGGGGGTGGCATATCCCTTTAAACACCCTTGCATCAGGAGCAGACTCACAACAACCTGTATCAGAAGCACTTAATCTAAGATGGATTTGTTTCTGTTTTACACCTTCACTGTGCTAAACCTTATTCCAACAAGTCCACAACAACATTGCCTAGGGTCAACATGGAAAACATGATTGATTCTGACTCATGTGAATGTTCTGAACCTCTTAATTTTTTTTAAACATCCAGTTTTTGTATACCCTTTTCAGTCTCTTCTGCTCCTGTTGCTCCATTTGCTTGAAGCTCTACCCATATTTCTCTCTGTGCTTCTCCAGTCTACCTCTATAAATCTTCTGTAGAAAGCTCTCTTGTTTAAAGCTGCAGCTCCACAACGCTCCTGCTTTGATCAAACGTGTGCTACTCTAATCCTCAGTCTCCCTTTTGCAAGTCCATTCCTGCTCTTCTGTACACCCTCACCTCCTTCCTCTTTGTTAAGTCTGTTTCACTCATTCACATCAAGCATCCTCTTTTTAAAAGCACTGTTCCTGAAAATACAAAGTTGACTCCTTAATTTCCCTTTATACTTGAATTGCCCCAATTATTAGACAAACAAGGCTTTTTCCATCAAAAAATGCATTTTTACTGAATAACCGTCTACTTAAATTAGATTACATATTTGTATTTTTCTAGTTTAAAAATAACGAACACAATCAACATCAAGTGAATTTAATAGATATTATTTTCTTAATATTTACCAGTAAATAATAAGAAGTAAAAGGAAGGTAAATAACCCTTAGTTAGTCCTATATTACACAAGTGACTCTTGAGAGATTTTAGCCATATTAGAACGTTAATACCTTATCAAGTTTTGTGTTTTGTTTCAGTCACATGTTTGAGTAATCCTTTATTATTAGTCTGTCTGCATCTCTAAAGCTCAGAATGCACTGTTCTACCTTGTGATGTCATGAAGCAGTAGTTTTCAAGTAAACAGCAATCTTTTAGCTTTTGTTGAGTAGAGATTGGCATTTTCAGGGTTGAAATTATCCAAATGATTCTAGTGAAAGCGTGTGAAGTTTAAAAACACAGTGGAGCACTTTGCATGACATCACAAGGTGGAACAGATTGTTTTCTGTCTGAAAGAAGAACTAAATGTAAATATGCAGAGTTTGTGTGTTAAACATGGGTGATTGAAACGAGAAAACACTCTAGATATATTTTGATCAGGAAATAGGGCCCTTTTAGAAATATAATTGTTTTACCAACAATAAGTCATGGTCCTTGATGTTTTAAACTGAGAGATTCTTTTGTCAAGTCACTTTGTTTGTATAATACATTTAAATCAATCATACAAAGCTGCACCAAACCTTTGTCTAGTTTGAAGAAGTTTACTTTCACGTTGACATTCAAAGTTAATTGTATGCTCCATGTTGCTGTAGCATCCAAACTATTTACTGTATGTGACTAACTCAAGCAGTGTATGTTTTTCCAAACGACCGCCCACCTACGACACTGGACATAGGGCTGTGTGTTCCTGCTACTACAAAGACAGCTGCCTTTTCTAACAGGAATGTTTTATTCCTAAATTAGCTGGGCCAGATTCCTCTGTTACACACTTCCTTTATGAGGTATGGGAAAAATCAACATACTGTGACTGCTTAAAAGTGCTTGCAACTTTTATTACAGAATCAATACTTAAAAATAGGGTTTTATTTACTTATTTATTCTTTATTTAATAGGGATTTATTAATGAACATCTGCAGCAATGCAGTGTAAATATGCCAGATTATATAGCAAGAATGCTAATTTCCATCTGTAGTCCCTAGGCAGGTGACACCACAGCAAAAACAATAAAAACAATGACAACTGACAATAACACCAACAATAACACCAACATTAAAACATTAAACATTTTTAGTTCAAAGCAAAAACCAATAGCAACCTTGTCTCAACTTGTATTTCCCACATGATACAAATGTAAGAATGTTGTATTATTTTTCATTTTGAAGTACCACAATCCTGACAGCAAGCTGGTTGAAGATATATTTTTGTTGATAAATTCTGTGGTGTTTCTAGGGATAATGGTATGGTAGAAAATAGCTAAAAATATAGCCTATTTATAGTTTGTAACTATAAACATTTTTAGCTGTGATTGCCAATGCATGGGATTACTGTTGTGAATCCAAATGATTAAAGAAACAAACCCTAGGGACATAGCATGCCAATCGCAGCCTAGCAACAAATATTTTGTATTGCCTTTAGAGGTAAAAAGGAGCAGAAAGTAGACACAGGGAAATGAGGTAGTGATCAAAACGTAGACTAGAACCAGAAGAAAATCCCTTTGAACATTTTGTAGTAAAAAAGAAGTAGTAAAAAGAATTTAAGCCTAAGGGGAGAGAGTGTGATAACACAGTGGGCCATGGTGGAATAGAGGAGCGTCATTATAAAAGAGGCAGGAGAATAGTGGAGCATACTAGAGCTCTGAGTCA
Source organism: Paratrypauchen microcephalus (assembly GCA_036785185.1). Lineage (NCBI taxonomy): Eukaryota > Metazoa > Chordata > Actinopteri > Gobiiformes > Gobiidae > Paratrypauchen > Paratrypauchen microcephalus. Next base: position 16,639,763 of record JAVJIX010000002.1, on the reverse strand, counting down.
CTTTGGTAACTGCAACAGGCTAACACTGAACAGCCACATGGGGAGAAGAATTGTTTAAGTCCCTGCTTTTTAATTTGTACTTTTATTGTATTGTAACAGTGTTCTTTCTTCCTGTTTTTGTAGGATTTTTGTGGATTGAGATAATAATTTTTATATATTTTTTATTTATTGCCTTGTTACTTGTTTATAGATTGCAGTGTATGTTTATTTCATTGGCTTGTCTATACAACCAATATAAAACACATTTTACTCTTGAGCCTTCTGAGTATGTAGGCCTATAGCCCATCAATATAATACAGTTAGGCTTCAGGGTATTTTGTCCTTCTCATTTTCCCCTTTAATCAAGTGCTTCTTACAACAATAATGTAACATTTTTGCTACATGTTTCCCACTTCACAACCTCAAGGTACAGAGAAAACAAATGGTTGTAATACTAGTACAGGAAAATCAATGAGTTGTTGTGGAAGTTTCTATATTTATTTGTGTTATGATGAAATCTGAGTAGAGGGCACCTCTTAAAAGCTTTCTCTCCTGGCCATTCCATTTGATTGTTGCCCTCACTCACAACCTTTTTTAAGACCTGAGTCACGTGAGGCAATGGGGGAAAGATGAGGAGAGGAAACTCATTTGACAAAGCAAAGTCACAGCGATCATTTGGTCTATGTCCATATGAAACCAATATGACCTCCATTGGATTCTCAAAACATTGAATCCTAGTCATTTTAGTCGCAAAACAATGCACTATTTTTCTGGTGGAGAGGACTGTGAGCAGTCAATGTTTTCACACCAACAGCCTAAATAAAAATCACATCTGTGGAGAGGAGAGTCCACATTCACAGTAAGAATTAATGCTTTCGTTTATTTTCTTTTTCTTTGAGAAATAAAAACTTCTGTAAAAGAAAAAATGCAAGGTAGATGGCTATAATGGGAACATTCCAGAGAAAGGCCAGACATCTCCATAGACAAGCAGGTCCAGACAGGAAATGTTACATAGTGCACCTTTAACATATGATAAACCTACTTAAATGCATTCATTACTGATAGAACCATTAAAGAAAATAATTTGTAGCCTTTTTTTTATATATAGAAGATGGTCTGGAATATTTTATTTCTCTAAGCAGACAAGCTTTACATTATACTATGTTACAATTGGATTGTTGTGCCAATTAAAGGAGAAATTAAATGAGGAGCTGGTATCTTTAATACATAGAACTTTTTATTTGTTCAGTCATTTTTATTTGTTCAGTCATTATTCAGTCAGCAGCATTGCATAGTTCAGTTGTCTTTTTTTCTGCCCTTGTCATGTTCTGTCCCAGTGCCATTTGAGCGGGTCCAACCAATATCAGTTTGCCCCTTTATCAGCTGGACACACTGAGCTCGCCCAACTTTGGCTGTGTCATCAAAGAGGGGTGTGAATATTGCAAAATTCACTTAATCGTATGCTATGTTATACAACAATAATAAGGAATAAATGAGAATAAACAGCACGTGGGCAAAAACACAAATTCAGGTTGATTTCTAAACATTAACTGAAAAAATGTAAACTTTTGTAGCTTACTCGCCAAAAAGTGGATGTAATCATTTCTAATTATAATGTATTGTTTAGTCTTTTATTTGCACAATTATGACTCTTCAAAGTACAAGATGGTGGACAGGACACTTTGTCATCTTAAATTTATCAACCTACGCTTAGATCATCCACAATTTGACTAAAAAAATGAACACAACTTTACAACTTCAAGAAGATACCATGCCAGCGCCCAAAACGTCAGTAAACTTGTTTTTAAAAAAAATCATAAACGCACAAATCATGCCTTTTGTCGCAGACTTACCTCCGTGTGTAAACTTGAGCCAGCAGCGTCAAAATCTCTCAGTCTCACAGGATGTAACCGCGTGGGTAAAGCGCCAACACCCTTCTACACGCAACGCGCAACAGGTTGGCTTGGTTTTAGCTCAAGGGGCCGAGTAATAAGAGTCCGGATACAATGTGCTGATCTGGAGTCAGTGAAATTCGCGTCGTTCGCGTGTGGAGGAAGTGAAAGTGTACGTGCGCACAGGGGCGTACGGCTGATCTGGGGTCAGTGTTGAACTGGAGGAGGAGCTGGAGTTTATACTTTGTTTTTCGGGAACGATTGCAGGGAATTTTCCACTGTTATTTGCATAGCCTAGATGGCGATGGGACGTTATCTGCTAAAGTAACAAAGAACAAAAATGCAAAGTTTGAGTTTGAGCATGGTAGCTTTTATTTAGACCTTGGACATTGGTACTTGGTAAATGTAATGTAATCAAAATGACATAAAGGCACACAGATTAAAAAGCAGACTACAAGATGTAGCCTAATAGAAAGTGTAGGCTACTGGCTATAGCTAATGACACAATGAACAGTAAACTACTGGCTTCTACTATACGCCTATTGAGGAACATAATAATACAACAATGCAAACATAGATTGGATATTTTTCAAGACTATGTTTTGATCAATTAAATGTACAGTGTTGCATAAAGCAATAAATTAATTGTAAAATGTGAATACAGTAAAAGAAATTAAAAGTTATTTCAAGTCGCCTATACACACACACACACACACACACACACACATATATATATATATATATATATATATATAGAGAGAGAGAGAGAGAGAGAGAGAGAGAGAGAGAGAGAGAGAGAGAGATTACATTAATGTAGCATTTGCCTTTGCTCTGTTTGCTCACGTGTTTACAGGTGGCGCCCCCGCCCCACCCTCCTCCTCCTGCCCATCACCCACCCTCTTTTTGTCTCAACGCGTTTCAGGTCTGCCATTTCTTGGCTCGAACCGGTCTGTCTGGTGCGCTCTCAAATTTCACTTTCGTCTTCTACTTTCCTGTTTGAGAGGAGAGGAAAAACACAAGAGGACAGGGTGGCAATTAGTGCAACAGATTGTGAAGGTGAGAAACAAACATGAGGGAGAATAGCAAGCGGTGATGGATTCATTCAAAATCTGTTCCTATTAAATGGGTTACTGCAACTTCAAATGCTATTACTACTGCTGTTGTACCTGTAATTTTGTTACTACTACATTAGTAGAACTGGTAGGCTACTAATACGTTTACTAACACTGCTGCAATGATTGATAAATTGCTACTAATACTGATACTGATACTTGACCAGTACTATGACTGCTACTAGAAAACCATACAACCACTAATGCAGCTATGACTACTACTATTACTGCAAAGACTTAATTGTTCTTAACGAGGTTAAAATGGCAATAGAAATTGAAAAATAAATCTAAAAAAAAAAGGTATGTAAATGTATAATTTGGTTTCTAGATCTTAACACTCCACCACAGTTATTGAAAGTGTTAAATTCTTACTTCAAGGGAACTTTGTTGCACTTGTGATCTGCCAAAATGAAGAAAAACAAGCATAAGGACACATGCTGCTGTATTGGGTTTCTGTCCAAATACAGCTCTGGTGTGTGGCTTTCTTTCACTTACAGATGATGACTCCAATTCCCCCAGCAATTAGCAAGCAGGCAACAACCAGGCCTCCAATTCGTAGCCTTTCATAGTCTGGTAAATAAAGAGACATTTCATAGTTACATAAGCATCACATTCAATATTTATATATGTGCACCACCATATATCCTCCTGTCAATATTATACTTACTGTAAACAAAGGGATCTGCCAGATTTGAAAAGCAGCAACAAGCGACAAAAGCAACAATAAATAAAGAATGAATCAATTTACAATGCAACAATTGTGCACATTATTATTACTATGTACTTTGTTATTGTGAAATATTGGCCTTACTTGCTTCAGTTTCCATAAAGAGGGCAAAGAGGGCTGCACAAAATAAAATTTACATGCAATAAGAATTAATTATATCAGTGCAAAAATATACAAAAATACTTTTGCTTTTGTTTGTTGTGTTTCTTACCTGTCAGTAACGTCACAAAACCAAGCCTCCCCATGTTTAATATAGACCTGAAAGTACAATAAATAAATCATGGAAGTAAAAATGTCATAAAATAAAATTTGTAACTTGCATTACATTCTTAAAGAATTATATTTTAGTTGCAGGATCTCATCAGCAGGGGTGCATTGTGGGTGTTTGGAGAATAAACAGCAGATGAAATGTTGTCACGGGACAAAACTCAGCAGGTTTTCACACAACTTCAGGGTCTAGGTTTTTATCTCAGCCTCTGGGTATGTCGGTATGAGACCATTAAGCATTTTCTTATTTTAAATATATACATTTTTAATATATTTTTGTTAACAAAGCAAAGTTGTCAAATACCAGAAGTCTAGTCCTCTTGACTTCTGTGTCCCATCACTTTGACCCCCCAAGGACAGAAAACTTCTTGTCCTTGTGTGAAACATTTAACTATTAACAGTAGTTAAACTAGTGTTGAATTACCTTGAAGATTTATGACAACTACATATAATTTAATGATTCTTTTTAAGAACGCAACCATCACCCTTTACCTGTAATCATCAGGTCAAGGATCAGGTCAAGGAAATTTGTTACCTATCTACAATTATAAGTTAGAACGGCCAACAATTGCCTACATAGAGAATAGATGTATTGTATGTAATCCTGCCCAAATTTCACCAATACATTATTTGCACTTACCTGAGCTGCTGATGCTGCAGACGACAGTGAGTAAAGGTTCACTGTCAGGACATCCTGACGTTTTTAGCTGATTCGATATTTGCAGCTCCTCCTTTTTGTTTCAAATAAAAACATTTGTGTATTTGACAGTGCATGAATTTGTATGATGTCTGTGCCCTGTTTATGTACATAGAAGAGACCACTGTCAGTGTTATGGCATAAACAGCAGTGTCCACTGGTCAGCTTGAGGGAATATTCTCAAATTCACTGCAAAGTCAAACAACTGAACTTCTTCTATGAAAATATTGTTTGAAATATAAGACTTTTACCATTACACATTTCAGAGTCTGCTAAACATGTTTTTTCCCCTTCAGGAATTGTTTTACAGTGTGCTTTTTTTTCAACCTTAATTAATTATAAAATGTTATTCTATTGTTTGTAATATATATATTTATATATTTATATATTTATATATTTATATATTTATATATATATCCTGGCTGCACAGGAGCAGGCCTTGAGCAATAGAGGCCCAGATCTACCACACCAGACAAGACCCAAGGTGTAGGCTGTGCAAAGAGGCTCCTGAGACAGTCCAGCACATAACTGCAGGGTGTAAGATGCTGGCAGGGAAAGCATACATGGAGCGACACAACCAAGTGGCGGGCATAGTGTACAGAAACATCTGTGCAGAGTACGGGCTGGAGACCCCAAGGTCAAGGTGGGAAACACCTTCGAAGGTTGCGGAGAATGACCGAGCCAAGATCCTGTGGGACTTCCAGATACAGACTGACAGAATGGTGATGGCAAACCAACCAGACATAGTGGTGGTGGATAAGCAACAGAACAGAGCCGTGGTGGTGGACATTGCAATACCAAGCGATGGTAACATCAGGAAAAAGGAACACGAGAAACTAGAGAAATACCAGGGGCTCAAGGAAGAGTTGGAGAAGGCCTGGAAGGTGAAGGCACCAGTGGTGCCCATGGTGATCGGAGCACTTGGGGCTGTAACCCCCAAACTGGAGGAGTGGCTACAACAGATCCCAGGAAAAACATCAGACATCTCAGTCCAGAAAAGCGCAGTACTAGGAACAGCAAAGATACTGCGCAGAACTCTCAAGCTCCCAGGCCTCTGGTAGAGGACCCGAGCTGGATGAGAGTGAGAGACCAACCACCATGGAAGGTGAGGGGCACATTTTATTTATTTATATATATATATATATATATATATATATATATATTTATATATATATGGATGGCAAAATAAATCTTGTACTTAAAATTTGAACAATAGACATTTCTTTGCCATTTCTTTCTCATGTTCTGATTTCCCTTTCTCCACCTCTCTGCCAGGTGTCCAGGTACTTCCATCTGTGTTAAAGGGTGACTGATCTTATGGTTGACAAACATCCTTCATCTTCAGAGTATCAGAGCTCATCTGATGTAACCAAATAAATGACACACTGTATTTGCAAACATGTACATTAAGGCCAATCAGAGTAAAATTGTGCACTGTATGTAACATTAGCTTATAAGATCAAATTTAACAGTAGCTTTAAGAAAAATCATTATTATTGTTATTTTACATATATGGCAGATTATGAGCAAGTTTTATTGATATAAAGAAAACCAAAAGTATGTTGTGAACAGGCTCACTCTTGCAGTTGGTAGGTAACTGTGTTTTTGGGAGTCTAGAATGGAAGATAAGAATACAGTGGTGAAAGTATAGCTATTAATACCTATACAGTCACTCGAAAGGCCTCTTGATAAGTGAGAAAACTCTGGTGACAACGAGATAGATGCTAACACTAGTGATAAGGGGCAAGTTCACAACAGCCAATGTGGAAAGACAGCTATTAAATCAACAATAATATAATATTGATAAACTAATATATCTTTTATTATTTTAAATATTAAATTATGCATTTTTTGACATGTGGAAAAGACAGGTTCGGTAGCACTTTCGTGTCTGCATAAAGCCTCCTGTAGGTCTCTTTGTTCCCCTGCCAATGGCATGACAATGACAAAATTAGCCCAGCTCTGAGTGTGTGTGGGGCCTGGTGGTCTGGGTATAATTTCAAGCTCCAATAGTGATTATACAAACAACTGAGGGGACTTAAATATTTAATGCAATCAACATGTGGATCTTTTAGTCTGTGTAGACATGGCATGATCACTCATGCTCTTCACCTGCTGTCTGTCATTGAGAGTGTGGTCCTGCTAACAATTCAGCTAATCTGAATATGCTATAAATTTTTTATATTATGCATTTTTGGGTACCATCCCACTTCAGGATGTTGAATAAAGGCAAAGTATCTACTGTAAGTACCAACCTGCTGTATTTTACATTTACTAGAGAACATATTTGGGCCAGACCATCTTATTTTCAAGAAAGAAAACATAGGCCTACTCTGCTTTCTTATACTAAAATTAATTCTTCACATTTCAGTGTCAGTCAACCATATCAGTGCATTTTTATGGAGGAAGTCATAAATGTCTCTTCTGTCAGTTACTACATTATTGCCTTGTTTAACTCATTCCAATCATTAAACCATTGTTGATATAGTTAACTGTCACATTGTTCGTTAGAGGTCGTCTCAAATACACAGTGAACAATGCAGGTTATCATGTGTTATGTTCTCAGTTTACACACACATGGCACATAGAGATTTGCTGACACTTTCAGCATGGGCCTCTGTAATGGTGGCATTTGTGCTGTTTATACATCAACAAGAAGCTGCAGGGCTCAAATGCACACACTACATCGCTCACTACATCCAAATTAAATACACAATCAATGTAGGTCTGTGCATTCCAAATTATGATTTGTTGCAGAGGGGTCTATAGCCAATCCTCTGTCAGTAAAAGTATGTGGTTTGGAGAAAGACATTTTGCTGTTCTTTGTGTTGAATGCAGTTAATTTAAAGTATGTATTGTTTATATTCAAGAAGATTAATACAAAAAGTTTATTTATTCTATCAACAATAAAAAGTTTATTAAATTATTTTGTATTTTGAAAAACTAATTAACAGTTCAGTTATGTCAGATGGCCTTTTGTGCCTGCCCTGCCTTGCCCCAGAGTTGCAGAAGCTTTATAGAGAATTCAAATGCTATATATTTCTCTTTACAACTGTATAGTTTGTGGATTTCACTGTTTAAGCATTTCACTTATGGCATTCCCTGTGTTTTGCTCTAGACAGTGTAGACAGACATCAGAAAGTGTCATGAAGTTGCATGAGGCGTGTGAACAGCTGAGTAAACATGTAGCTCTGTTTCTGTTGTGATTCAGGGTCATTGGAAAGTCGCCCCCTGCTGATCGGCCGCTGCCTGTGTGTGGTGTGTGTGACCTCTGTCAGGTGTCACAACATGAAGGACAAAAAGAGCTAATGAACTGAGGACCACAGACGAAGGAATCAGTCCTCGACTCAGACAATACTTGTAAGAATACAAGTATGAATACAACGGATAATGCCATTTTTGTTATAGGTGTAACCGAGTGGGAAGGTTAGGGTCACCCTTTTTATCAACTAAACACACAATTCATTCTGGCATAAAACAAAGACAAGGGCAATGTGGTATAAAAAAAATTACAAAGCTTTATTTTATATTCTTGTAACAAACAGGCCAGTTTGTTATGTATAAGTAACAGCACCTTCACCCTTTACTGATTCACTTTAAAACACAGCACATCTGATAGCACACAGCACTTTAAATATATTTGCACATATAAAAAAAAAAAAAAAGACATTACACATAATTGGTTTTTAAAATGTATTTTTTGTCTTCCTTTTTACCACTTTTAATCCTGAGGCACAGTGGCACTTTAATTGACAGCTGCTGGGAGATATTATTAATCAGCCAATTACTTTTTTAATTGAGTTGTGCAATATATCTGTTTTGGAATGTTTTTAAGTGTTGGTGTGTGTGTTAGTGTATTGTATTGTGTGTTAATGAATGGTGTGGTGTTTTGTTTAGTACTTACCTCGATCTTTTTTCTTCTGTCCAGTTCCTAAAAGAGTCCCCCGGATAAGAGCTCCCCCTTTTAGGTTACGTCTAAGTGTAATATGTTGTACAGGGATAGTGATAGTTTTATTGGTTTATGGGTTTTAAAGTTTACTTGGTTCATGCTTTTAGGGTATATAGTTGTGGTTTTAATAGTTAGTTAGATTTGGATTTGTTTTATGGAGTGTTAGAGCAATATTTTAAGCTAATGTTATTTTTTACCATCCCTGTTTTAGCCATTGTAGTTTTACCCAATTAGACAGACCAGATAAAAGGTGCCTCCACACATCATTCCGGGTTCTGCTGCTAAAGAGGAAACTGCTGCCTGCCTCAATATTGCACCTTGCATTTTTTGCACACATGCTTTTTTTTTGTAAACTATTGAAATACAAAAACTGTGGACCACATCTTGCCTTTATTTGTGTTTTTAACTGCTCTCACTGAACCCCAACCCGCTCGCGGTCAAACCTGCGTCACAATTTGTGGCCATACCAGCTTGTCAAAGCCTGATCTCGTCAGATCTCAGAAGCTCAGCAAGGCCGGGCCTGGTTAGTATGTGAATGGGAGACCAACTGGGGAGGTGCCACAGTGGCGCCAGTAGCAAAAACTGTTGTTGTATCCTTAGGCAAGACATTTCACCCACATTGCCTAGTAAAAAAGTGGTGTGTGAGTGTTGGTGGTGGCCGCAGGGGCTGATGGCGCAGACTGGCAGCCTCACTTCCGTCAGTCTGCCCAAGGGCAGCTGTGGCTACAATAGAAGCTTACCACCATCGAGTGTGGTGTGAATGAACTGTAAAGTGCTTTTGGGTGTCTTGATGGCACTATATAGATGCAATGATTAATTCATTAATTCTACACATTTAAGTTATTTAAGTTATTTAATTGTTTTCCACGGTGCACCCATAAATAACAAACAATAACAACTACCAAAAAATGTACCTTTGTAAATTGAGAATTTAACCAAAAATATACAAAACTAAACACAACAAATCAAAGTTAGTAATTACAAATCAAATATTAATGAAAACTCAAACTGATTAAAACCTACATTCACAATAGGTTAAGGTAATACGATCTTATAGCCTTAACCTATTTAAGTTAAGAAGAAAGTAATATAACCCTGTTTGCCACTGCTTCCTCTATTTATTTCTTGCCCATATTTGGCCTATATTCTGTTCCTGCTTGAGTGATTAAAAAGGTGTTGTGTATGTATATGTATCAATACACAATCCTAATCATCCATCCATCCATCCATTTTCTTCCGCTTATCCGGGGCCGGGTCGCGGGGGCAACAGTCTAAGCAGGGACGCCCAGACCTCCTTCACCCCGGACACTTCCTCCAGCTCCTCCGGGGGGACCCCAAGGTGTTCCCAGGCCAGCCGGGACACATAGTCCCTCCAGCGCCTCCTGGGTCTTCCCCGGGGCCTCCTCCCGGTGGGACATGCCTGGAACACCTCCCGAGGGAGGCGTCCAGGAGGCATCCGAAACAGATGCCCGAGCCACCTCAGCTGGCTCCTCTTGACGTGGAGAAGCAGCGGCTCTACTCCGAGCTCCTCCCGTGTGACTGAGCTCCTCACCCTATCTCTAAGGGTGCGCTCAGCCACTCTACAGAGGAAACTCATTTCGGCCGCTTGTATCCGTGATCTCGTCCTTTCGGTCATTACCCAGAGCTCATGACCATAGGTGAGGGTAGGAACGTAGATTGACCAGTAGACAACGGTCCGGTACAGCGACCGCATCACTGCCGACGCTGCACCGATCCGCCTGTCAATCTCGCGCTCCATCCTCCCCTCACTTGTGAACAAGACCCCGAGATACTTGAACTCCTCCACCTGAGGCAAGGACTCCCCACCCACCCAGAGACTATGTACATTATCTCTTCCAACTGTGTCATTCATGGTGAAGTGTACAATTTTGACCACTAGAAGGAGCAACATTGAATTACTGTATTAGGCTGAAGGGGGAAAGAAATGGCCATTAAATGCAAAAAAACAAAACAAAACAAAAAACAAAAAATAACACACACACACAAATAAACAGTCTTTTATATGGTCATCAGTATACAACATTCTTCATACAGACACAGACATAAACAGAAGCATTCATAGAGTTCAAGAGCAGAGTTTTCCGGGGAAAATTAGTGCTTTGTGCATATTCTATTTAAAAATAATACAATAAAAAGCCTTCATGTTCTGAGAATTAGTGAAGTCAGTTTATATTTCATTAATAGATGTTATTGATTCAAAGTATCAGGCTTAACGAAGAACAAGGACAAGTGTAATCATCAAAGATCTCTCATTTTCTCATTAAGAGTGGGCATAGGAGACGTAGCAGTGGCTTCAATGTTGTCCACAATTTCTGTGAGATCTTCTGGTGTATTGTTTTTTCCTGAAGAAATTCCCAAGAAACAATATATTATAAACCATTATAATTTGTATTGAACTTATATGACATAAAATTAAAATATATATTCTCACCACTAAAGCAGATACGGAACCTCTCAGATCTCGTCAGCATCAGGTAGAGCAAACCAAACACAATTAGTATACCGAAAAATCCTCCAATAGCCACTCCAATCAGGAGAGCGTTTCCTGAGCCATTATCTGGTAAGAAATAACCTCAACAATAAGCTTAATATTGGTTAATTTCTAGTTAAAGGTTTGGATAAATGAACCTTACCATATACATGCAAGTATGCCGTGGGTGCAGCCGGGTAGCCTTTTCGTTGACATACAACACTTACACCATTGTCTGGTAAAGATGTGCCTTTTAGGACCAACCCAGCCAGCACCTCTTCCATATGCACCAAACAATACCCCTCAAGCGCCTGGAAAGATATTACATAGAAATGGTAGTGCAATCATCTCAACAGATAAAGGGCATAACTTCAGAAGCCAAAATACATATACGTATAATGGATATATGAAAATATAATGTATTAAATTGATGTCTCAAACAATATTTATTAAGAAGACAAAATTGTCAGTTAGTCCATATACAGTATTTTAACTTGCCTATATTTGTTTTATTATTTTTATTACAATGTTCTTTGACCTGTGGTATGTCCTCGATGTGTCCGTTAGGGCAGACGAGGCTGTAGTTGTGAGCAGCTCCATAGAAAGTAAAGGTGAGACCCTCGGAGCTTTTGGGGACTCCACACCAGAACTGTACCGGATCGCCCAGCCCCACCGTCATGTTTGAGGGCAGAGTAAGGTAGCTTTGGGATGAGCCAGGATGCGGTCCTGGGGAAGAAGTGGAGGGTGGGACAGAAGCAGAGGGGGAGGATGGAGTTGTTGTATTTTGAGCTGAAAAGGGGGAAAAAAAGGGAAGTATTTAACTTTTTTTTTTTTTTTTTAAGATTAAAGAAAGTAATTATTGTTATCAGACAGATAGCAGCCTGAATTATATCTTTCATGATGTAGTTTTGGTCAACAAACTTTACATCGTTGAGAACATGGTACACTAAACAGAGTGATGATCTGGTGATAAAAACATTAAAATGAATAACATTATAATTAGCTTTTCTTGTACCTCATATACCTCACTTTACAGAAAAAATATGCTGCAGAACTCATCTCTTTGGTTTTAACTTTGTCTCTAACTTCAAAAGTAGAAAGACTGATTCACATATGAGGAAGTCTGTTTTTGCACATTAATAAATATTCTCAGCTGTGGCTTAAAGGTTGGTGGGTTGGCCTACATTTGATACTTTTTATACTCTATTATCCATCCATCCATCCATCCATTCATTTTCTTCCGTTTATCCGGGGCTGGGTCGCAGGGGCAACCCCGGATAAGCAGAAGAAAATGGATGGATGGATGGATAATAGAGAATAAAAAGTACTCTATTCTAATTATAATAAAATACTCTATTATATTATACTATATTGCATTATATTGTATTATACTCTTCACTATGTTACTGGACAATCTTGCCTACAGTGCATTTGAGTTTAATCTGCTTATTGAGTTTAATCTGTTTATAGAAAATCTATTTGTAGACTGTAATGTTGTTCTGTGAAATAATTACCTGAGGCGTGTTTTGTGATTTGGAAGATGGCCAGAACGACAAAGATGCTCTTCCACCAAAACAGTTCGGCAGCTCTTTCCATATTGATTTGTTCTATTGGCTTTGATTTGTGTTTAAAACTTTTTAAGCATCAGAAAGAAAAATACATGTTACCAGAGTGACAAACCAAACATCTTATTTTACAGTTTATTGTAATTATCATTAAGTGATATGACTAGGTGGCTGATTTGTATCCTAACTGCTGTTATATTTTACATATTATTTACATTTTTATACTATACTATATTTACTATATTTATACCAGAGCTCTTCACCACTTTCCAAGTAGATCCCCAAAGGGTTTAGGTTTTAATTATTCAAATTATGCTGAATAATTCAAATTTAAATCATCACATGCCTATCATCATTGTAAATGTATACTTTAGATGTCCAACTCTGTGCACTGTTAAATCGATAACAACTGTACCCCATTTAGAGCTTAAAAAGCAAAATGTTAAAAAGCTAGAGACCCCTGTTATAAATTATAGCTTTGTATATTGGTTGAGACATTTATACAAAAAACATAATTACAACCCGTCAACTACAACATCAGTATGTATCATTACAAAAGCTTTAAAAGAGAAAAAAGTGATTAGTACCTGTGTTGTTTTGCTTACATCTTCCTGCAATCGTGTGAACTAGAAACAATATACATCTTCCTCATTCACAAGAGTTTGAAGCAAGACAAACTGGTCAGGCTTGAACTGGAGACGCTCATTGGAGGCTGGCTGCTGCAAATCTCAGTCTGCTGACATTTTCTCTACCCATCAAAGTTTGACAGACATTCAAACAATACATTGTCGTAATGTTCTTCTGTAAAGGGTCTTTATAATCAACTCAACAAAAGTATTAAAAGGACCATATTACTTTGTTTTCAGATCTATGTTAAAATGTTGTTTCCTCATCACAAACATACCTGTAGTTGTGTTTTGTTTAATTTACAGGTGTTGTAACACACAAACCCTGCGTATTAAGGCTGTTTTCTTTTCACTCTGTTCCACCTTGTCATGTCATGTGTCATGTGGTAATACAGAAAGTGCTCCACTGTGTTTTTAAACTCCATACACCTTCACTAGATTCATTTGGATAATTTCAGCCCTGGAAACTACCACTACATGACATCACAAGGTGGAGCAGAGCATTTTGAGCTTTGGAGATATAAGCAGACTGATAAAAAGGATTACTCAAATATGTGTGAATGATACAAAACACAACTCTGGATATGCTTTTGTTGAGATAACATTATAACACGGCTTAAAGCTCACAAGAAAAAATTTTATGTAACATAGGACCTTGAATGAATATGTTTTGCCACTCATCCAAGTCTTTTTCAGTTTAATCATCAGCTTTCTTTGACAGTTAGATCTGCCCTTACACAAAACGTACAATACAGAATTAAAAAAAAAAAAAGAAAAGAAAAAAAAAGAAATATTTCAGTGTTTTTTTCTTAAATATGGAACTACAAAAGCTACAGGAAGCAAGTTAAATATTTACAGAATAATATAAAAACGTTATGCTTGTGCCATAAAGGTGAAATGGTAAAATAATTAATTATTCAAATGTTTTGTTCCTTAAATGGTAGAAGATAAACTGGGTCAAACATCAATAAGGAACCAGTGCTCTTTAGAAGGGAACAGACCTATAGTAAATTAACATGAACAGAACAGTGGATGATGGAAAGATTGACATGTGTTTGGCGCCCTCTTGCGTAAAAAGTGCTTTTTGTACATAAAAAATGCAAATAGACCTACAGTAGGCTACAAACACAGCTAATTCCACATTTTAAACATTGACTCAAAGTGATTAAGCTTAAAATGGTACAATTAATAACACAAAAACACACTGTGGAGTGATAGTAATTTGGTCTCATTCCTTCAAGTTTTGATCTAAAAATAATCCTCGGGGGAGCAGTGGGATGGAACAGTCTTGTATCAGTGCATTGTCCTTTGGTCCGAGTCACTGTCCTCATGGTCTCCCTCCTTCAGTTTTCCTCAGTCTTTATCACATTTGAACTTATTTAACAGTATATAAACATGCCACAGTTCTAGCAGTGGCTTCCGGTCTCAACAACATGCATACATACATACAATACCCAAATCTATGTCTTGGTTGTGGATTGTAGTTCCAAATCCTTGCTCTTTCTATGCCACTGTTCCATAAACACAACTTGAAAACTAGCTATAGTCCAACATATTTTGGTTTAAGGTTCTGTAGAAGTAGTCGCAGCTAGAGAATATGACTGGTTCCTTGAAGATTTCTTTTTTCTGAAAAGAAAAACAAGTATATTTATTATAATGTGTACAACAGTAAATGTCTGTAATTAACTGCTGGCCTTACATTGTTCACCACTCATGCACTCCAATTATTGGTCAAAATAAACAAACCGTTAAGGCAAAATAATTAAACTTACATACCTTTTAATTATAAAGGCAATGACTACAATAATTGCTAGCAGCACAGCAATAGTCACTCCTAGAAGCACCATTCTGCTTCCAGAGTTTGATATTTCTATATAAAGAACACACAGTAACAGACATAAGACTGGAAAATACATTTGAGTAAGAAGTACGATGAATGATGAAGACTAAATTATTAAATAAACAGCCAAAGTACTACATCTCTAACATGCATCTCTAGCTAAAATCCATTTTGATTCAACCAAGAGTATAAGTGTGCTTTAAATTGCACTCAAAATATGCACTAATTGTAATTGGTGAATATAATGCATATTTACATTATAATAAAGTCTAATCTAGCTTCTATTGACCAAAGCACCATTCGAGACAGTTGTCACTTTGTACCTGATTTCCTGCTGACTCTGGAGCTCTTCTGTGACCCGTGTCGGTTACGGGCCACACAGCAGAGCTCTTCACTGGCGTCAGCGCTCACGTTGATTCTGCTCTGAGTGAGACCTCCTCCTGTCCCCGAGGCCAAAGACAGGACAGACTTATGGGAGCTAGTGTCTGCCCCAGAGTCACAGGCTGCTCCCTTATACCAGGTGTATGTGAGGACAGGGGGGTTCGCTTCACTGCTGCAGGTCAGAGTGACAACACCTCCCTCTGCAGTATACGGAGATGCAGACAGTATGGTTTTCCGTGGGGGGTCTATGAAAAAACAATTGATTCAAGTAAATAATTAATACTCTATCTGTGCCATGTGCCGTACACTACACTCTTATTTTGAATTTATTATTACCATTTATATTGTTGCTCTTTGTTATTATAATATACCATGATGTGTGAGCTACTGTGTCCAAATAATTTCTCTTATGGATCAGTAAAGTTTGTCTACGTCTACAGTTGTTCACAATGATAAAGAATACATAGAGATAATGCCCAACACTCGCACAGGTTTATTAAAATCTAGAGCAGCCGAAGACTCAGATATGTAGGACCTGATAAACTACATAAGAAAAGCATGAAATGTTTATTATCCGTGTAATCCAGGAGCACTGTTTTACAATTAACCTATAAGAGAAGAGCATAATGACATTTTTTGAAGTGCCCTTTCCACGCTTAAATGTTAAAGGTGTAACTTTTTGGGTGGAGGTTTCGATTCATCAGCTGCTTGAAACGTTATTGCTTGCCTGGAAAAATCCACAGTATGGTATTAAACGTCTCGATCTGACACAAGCAATTGGCCTCAGAAGGAAAAGTTACATGTAAGATCTGCGGAAAGGCAGCCTCGCACAGAGTAAATGCAACACCTCAATGAAAGCCAGATATAGATACTTTTAATGCCATACTGTGGAACATTCCAGCCAAAGCCACAACATCTCCATGGGAACAAACAAGCGACAGACCCCTCCACAGTAAAGTTACATAGTACAACTTTAAAATATTGCTCTATTCTTTTCTTTAAGCAGTTGGTCAGCTTAAACAAAAAAACGTCTTTGCTGAATGTTCATAGTTGAACGTGTAAAACTGCAAATATCCCCTATAGCCCTGTCTCTCATAAGTCATCTCACTTACAGTGTACATCAAGAATCAGCTCTGTGGACTTCAGTACTCTGTCTTTGGTCTGGACTTGGCAGTAATAGCTGCCTGAGTCTTCATGTGTAGCTTTGCTGATGGTCCACTCTGATCCAGTGTGTTTGGGCTCTGAGCTGGAGGACTTGAACCAGAGAACCCCCAGTGATTGCCCAGGACTGCAACAGGACAGACTGACAGACTGTCCCTCCGTTATTACAGAAGAGGGACCAGCTAATACTGAGACCACAGAAGGAGAACCTGAGAAAAAAAGTGATTAGTCATCGGAGATTTAATGTACTGAGTGACAACAGACCAAGATATAAGAAAAACAAAACATATTTCTAAATAATTACCTCAAAACCAGCTCTAAATATGAGGTGGTTTTGAGCCACAAATTGCCAAAGCTCGTTTACCCTCAAACAAAAACAAAGTCAAAACTGTGTTCAAACTGGTCCCTGTTTATTTGTTACAGACCTGGATCAGTCCTGTTCTAATCCTGGGTTTGTCATGCTCTAGTCCAGGTTTAGTTCCAGGTTTTGTACTAGTTTAGGCCCAATTCTGATTTTGACAGAGTCTAAAATACAACGATATGGATGAATAATATAATATATAATATAATAATATAAGTATGCATGGGATCAGCTCCCTTAGAGTTGGTGGGAAACAACTAACTGTGCCACTCTTACCTCACAGATAAAGAGTAAAGCTTAATTTATATTTATTCAAAAATACATTTGTTGATTATTTTGAGAGCTTGGGCACACCTGACACCAGTAGTTGAATTCCCTTCTGCGCTGGCATCTTCTCACTCGTGTGGTTGGTGATGAGGTAGAAAACATAAGTTCCACTGTCTGATTCTCGCAGACTTGAAATCTTTAGTGAGCAGTTCTTTGATCCCAGTTTTCCAAGATACTCAACTCTATTTTGATACAACGGCTCAGGGAGGATGCCTGCACTGTGGTAAACATATCTGAAACAAGAAGACCATAAGATGATATCAAGTGTTGTAAGGTTTGGTTACACAGTAAATATTAAACTAACCTTGGTGTAATACAGCGTTCATTTCCTAAACACCACATTTCAGACTTGACTTCAATCTGGTGTCCATCTTTGCTTTCAGGAACGTCATAGGAACAAGGAAGAACCGCAGAGGCACCAATCACAGTGCAGATCTGACTTGGAACATTCACCGACCAATCACCAGCAAGAATACCTGAACAGAAGATTAAACATTAGAACATGCATCTAAAATACTCACAAGTCAGTACAGTTCTGTGTGTCAGCAGTTTTCTTTTATTGCAAAAATGACTTGAAGTTTAAGTGAAATTTGTATGGTTGGGTGATAGTCGTGGTTGACTAGTTTTAATTTAATAAAACCACTACTACATCTACTTTGGTACAGCTCTAGAAATGATTAAAAACTTAAAAACACTCTGGTGTTTCGAGCTTGGACTTACCATTGAAAGAGCCGATAAGAGCAATCCAATATATTTGAGTGATGTAGGTCTCCATCCTGGTCTTTCTGTTGGTTCACTTTTGAGAATCTTCACCTGTGTCAGTTTTGTCAATAGAAAACACTGGATAGATCTTATTTGTTTGCCCAGACTCTTCTTCTCCTACAGAGAAAAAGTGTCATCACAACTTCCGTATTACTGTATACTTAAAAGGGAACTTCAAAAGGGAAGTTGAGTGGTTTGGTTGACGGACCACAAGGATGTAATGAATACACATTACACACTGTTGTTATATGGTATTACTCATGTAGACTTCTTTGTATATTCATAAATAATGTGTGTAGAATCCCTCAGTTGTCCAGGTAGAATCCATAGTAAAAGGAAAAATTCAATTTGTCAACTGGACAAACTTTATTTTGTCAAAAATGTTTCGCAGCTGATCCGAGTTGCTTCGTCAGTTCTGCGAAACGTTTTCGTCCAAATAAACTTTGTCCAGTTGAAAAATTGAATTTCTCCTTTTACCATTCGTAAATAATGAAAAAATAACTTAAGATTTGCTCTCCACTTCCTCTCTTTTCCTTTTAGTCTAAATAAGACTATTTTAGGTTTTGCCTGTTAAAATAAAGGTTAATAAATCAGTGAAATATAAACAGCTTTTAAATGATGTTGTTTATCCCCACAATTTCCACTCCAGTAGTCACTTTAAGTAAGTCATGTTTGCACTACTGTTCTGATGCTCCTCTTCTGAACCTTTTTATTATTTGGATTGTTTATTATTATTTTTTTTACTATATTATAGCTATATTTTAGTTATTATTATTATTATTATTATTATTATTATTATTATTATTATTATTGTTATTGAGTGTCTATACTCTAGTTATTACTATTATTATTTAGTGTTTTATGTTCGCACCTTATCAAGTTCCTAGTTTTGTGAATTCTGTTCACTTGACAATGGCAAAAAAGTCTTTCTGATTCTGATTCTATATTTTTTCTAATTGTGTATTCAAGAGTGTGGATGCCAAACACAGAGTTCAGTGAGTTGAAATGTAGACTATGTTGGATAAATTGTCTTCAGCAAAAGTCAAATTTGGATCACGTGTTATAGTCACGTGTGGTAGGCCTATAGGAAATGGCAGACTTCAGGAGCCCATTGCACCACTTTATTTCTAGGACAGTCCGAGGCATTTGATCGAAACTATATCACAACAAACAGCACGTGTATCAGTATCAATATCAATATCAGTATCAGTATCAGTATCAATCAGCCTGTCACCCACACTGTGAACATTGTGCTGTGTACCTGGGCAGGTGCGCACTGTCCCGGGCCAGTTTTAGTGGTGCTCTCATGTCCCCCTTGTGTCCATTTACAAACGGGACTTGACGTCAGCGGTGCCCCTCCAGTGCGCACTGCTCCATGCCCCGAAAGGAGCCACTCAAACTGGAATAACTTCGAGAAAATAACGAGCGAGAATAAGCCTAATCAACACACATCTCCCCAAATGTCAGTGTCGTTTCTTTTGGAGAAGAATGGCTATGGCTTTGGTTAGACTCAAGGAGTTTGTTTGTGGCTAAAACGTTGTTTT
The DNA here is from genome assembly GCA_036785185.1 of Paratrypauchen microcephalus. Classification (NCBI taxonomy): domain Eukaryota; kingdom Metazoa; phylum Chordata; class Actinopteri; order Gobiiformes; family Gobiidae; genus Paratrypauchen; species Paratrypauchen microcephalus. Next base: position 16,620,082 of record JAVJIX010000002.1, on the reverse strand, counting down.
TTTTTTCACTTGTTCTCGCTTTGGGGTCACTAACCTGCGAACGGAACAAAAGAAGGATTTACGCAAACTGGGATTTATCTTCTGTGGATTTTAAACTTTATTAAAGAATTTTACTCCTAAACCGGACTAAATAAGCCCATTCTTTCATAGAGCAGAGTACTTCACCTGTTCGAGGAAACTCAGGTGAGCCTCTTTACATTTAGGTGCACCTTGTGGATAAATAGGTTATGTTTATCCTCATTTTGTCTCATCAAATAATTGTTATTTAAGCTATTATGATGTAGGTAGATGTAGGTACGCATTATTTATTTAAAAACAGCCTAGTTCTGATTTAGTCTGACTATTCATACCAACAAACTTATCAAATTTCCCAAGTTAGACTTCAAGATTATTACGGCTACATTTTGTGTAATGTAATGGATATTGGTTCCATCGTTAGATCTATATAATATTATGTGAACAACTAATCAATAATTTGAAAAAAATATATATCATGTACTAAATATGCTATTATGTAATATTTGCTGTTCAAACTAGAGTCATTTTGTTTTACTGGATTGACAGGTTTTTTCTGTAAAATTTGAAGATTTTCAGGAGGAAAGAAGTAGTCCAGTTTTACTACGAACCCCTAAAGATGTATGCAGAGAAAGTTGTGACGGAGGGGAAGATGGGTGAGTATGGCTCTCACATACACATGCTTCGGTATAGACACACACAGGTATGCTGTGGTCATGCTGCAGCTCATGTGAGCTGTCTGTTTGTCAGACATCAGTCCACTACACTGTTAACCATTAACTGTTTGTGTAAAACTCACATTGTAGCATTTTTACATATTTTCACCTTTCAATTGCAATTTCTGCCATTCCTCGCAATACAGTGTTGTATATTAATTTTGTACAATAATGTATACTACTACCACTACTACTACTACTACTACTACTACTACTACTACTACTACTAATAATAATAATAATAAATAAGTATAATCATTTTAGTCAGTGGCAGCCAGAGGCAATTGCCCAGGTAAAGACATTCAGCCATTAGCCTGACCTAAGAGCAGCGACTGATCCGCTTTCTAAGCAGGCATCTAATTAAGCCTATAATTTAAAAAAGCATGTTGAATACAGCAAAAGCAACTTTCTACAATTAAAATGAGTTAACAATATAGTAATATTTGTGACCTTCTCAAACTTCATGTTTGATGTAAGTTTTTAGTGATATGAAATTTAAAATAAATCTGAACAGTTCTTCCGTGCTGACGGTCAGTTATTGTTACATTACTACAGTATGACTTGAAATCATGTAATGATTACATTAAGAGTTAGATTATATCAACCAAACTGTATCTTACCTTGAACCAGGGGCTAATGCTGGAGCGTTGAGGCAGTCACATCTTGTCCAGGTTTCGTAGTGTTATTTATGAGGTTTTCTTGCAGTTTCCCCAGTCTTTGACTGAGCAAATGGGCGTTGATTCACTGTGGAGAGTCTCGACTTGAACCAGACTTAAAGTCTTATGATGTGGTTTAGGGCATGCCTGTACTTAACTTAGGTCTTCTAATTGTGGAACTGTTCTGTGTTTACATTGTTTATGTCTTATTTACCCTATTCTAGATGCATGGTTAAGCTTATAGCCAGTATGGACAGGTCTGGTTGTAAGCAGACTAATATTTATGACATTTGGTTGTTTATTTCTTCTCATCTCTATGGTAACAGTGAGTCAGACTCATGGTGCCTTGGATGTTTCTCACACTGGCCATGGCCACGCCTCACTCTGCTCACACAACGTGGCACAGCTGCTATTTTTAACTGTCTACTATATGTGTAAATCATTGTAGTATTTTATCTATAAGTAATTTAACTGCAAAACTCAAAAACTGGATACAAAGATACAAATTTCTGCACAGGTTAATTTAAAGTAATTTTAAAAAATATAAACTAAAAGTGAAGTCTGATGAATTCTTGAAAATATGTATGGATGTATAGTACCCTCTAAACATATCAAACCGCCATATGAATTTGCCATATTTGTATGAAGTGTACTGTTTAATGATAAGAAGTTTATTTATTTATGGTAGCACAAAAATGACATCTTTGTTAACTGCCTGATGTATGTTGGGTGGATAGAGTTTGATTTTGAACGTGGTATGTTGTGGCTGGAGAGCTTGAACAAAGGCACTCACAGGAAGCTGCTCACAGGTAGAAGTAGAAACAAAAGCCCATTTGTTCTGTTCTGATGTGTAACTGGTAATAATAAAATAAAAAAATAAAAAAAGTTGGATCATGGAATGTTAAGGGCGGTGAAAAAAGTGAATCCCCTAAACAAAGGAAAATAACAAGTTGAAACATAATAGTATATCTAATTATTATTTTGGTGGATGTTTAAGGCTATTTGTATGTGACCATGCAGGCATTCACCGCAACATAATCCTTGAACAATAACATGATTATGGTGTTGGATAGATGTTTGACATGGAAGAAGCATTCCTAGATATGTGGCTTTTGGATAGTGTGACTGAAAAGGAGAAAAAAGACAAGGAAGGATATCACTAAAGAATATGACAAACCATTTGGCCATCACTGTCTTTTATTGAGTTATGTGTTTTACGTTGTATACATTCATTTATTTTTAAGATACAGTTTGAATGTATTTGAGTGCATAACACGTTTTGGAAGTAATTGAAATAATTGGTTGAGATCGAAGTGAAACTCCATACACCTTCACTAGAATCATTTGGATAATTTCAGCCCTGAAATTGCAACAAAAAAAACAAAACAAAACGTCTTCATGGCATTACAAGGCGGAACAGAGCATTTTGAGCTTTGGAGATAGAGACAGACTAATAATAAAGGATTACTGAAACATGTGTGAATGAACCAAAACACAACTCAAGGTATGGTTTTGAGGGTAACAGCATTATAACCTGACTTAAAGCTACCAGGAGTCAATTTCGTGTAATGTAGGATCTTTAAAAAAAACTTGAAAATGGTTGCAGCAACATTTGAATAGGCTATATTATATTGTTTGCAGCAAATATGAGCTACTACTGTATATATTAAAAGGTTCGTGTTGCATACAAATTGCTATAATTTGTTTGTTTATAATAATAATGTGTTAAAGGGCCCATTTAATGATACATATGTGAACGAAGAGACACTATAATTACATCTCATTACAGTCTCTGTTGTGTAGTGTACTAGTGTACTATTGTACCATAGTAAAATGTTTTTTTTGTTTGAAATCTGGTCTGTTGCAAGCCTAGGGGGCTATATGAAAATGTATTGAGTATAACTTATCAGTGTTGTCACAATACTAAAATTTCAAAATTGATTTCGATCAGAAAAGAATAGACTCGATACTCAATACCAATTCTGATACCACAATGATAGTAAAAAAAAAATTTAGACAATATAAAATCATTTTCAGCATTAAATAATAATATCTAGTTCTTCTTCTTCTTCTTCTTCTTCTTCTTCTTCTTCTTCTTCTTGAATTTCTTCTTTTGCCATGGATTCTACCTGGATGACTGAGGGATTCTTCACATATTATTATTATTATTGTTATTAATGTTATCATTATTATTGTCATTATTGTTGTTTTTATTATTATTATTATTATTATTATTATTATTATTATTATTATTATTATTATTATTATTATTATTATTATTATTATTACTCTGTGGTCTTATATTTGTGTAATTTCTCAGTTGTCCACGTAGGTTCCATGAGCGTATACTAATCTCTGTGGGGTTATAAATCATTCTAATGCTATTCAGGAAAGGTTAATTTCTGTCCTGTGAATGTGACTTTTTTAGTATCAATACCTGCTCATATGAGTTTCTAGTTTTGATACTAGTTTTCCTATCGATTAGTATCTGATGATTTTTTACAACCCTATAACCTATGCTAAATCAATATGCAAATCAGTGTAGGCTGTGATGAATCATGTACCTGTATTACTAAATCTACATATCAGCTCAGAAACTGTTCTCATTGTGACCTGAACTACTCAGAACAGAGACAGCTGAACTCGTCTCACTGCGGCCCTACGTGCACTATCGCTCTGTTTTCATAGCAGCAGTTATGGCTCAGCTTGTTTGTTTACAGACAATTATTTTTGTTCAGTTTCAGTGTTATGGATGCATTGTGTATTATGGTACTTTTTTTCTGTAGCTATTGATGTATACGGTAGTCTTGTTTAAAGAGTTAGGCAAAATAAACACCAATTTGAATATGTCTTGTCATTATGGAGTGTGAACTTTTGCCAATAACTAATGTATTATTCTGTTTGTGAAATAGCAAAAAAGGGCAAAATTTGAAATAAAAAAATACCCACGTGCAAGAAATCAAAATTGCTGCAACATACTGTATCGTGTACACTTAATTCCCTCAATTTAAACATGCTTGATAGAGTTGTTGTAGGTCAGCTTGTCTCTTGTCTATGATTAAAGAAAGGCGCTCTGTGCATGTTGAACTGAAGAGTTTGTACTGGCTTTAAAATAGTCAAACTTTAGACTATTGATCCAGTCAGTGTCACTTGTACTTTTTGGCCAGTGTCAGAAAATGTGCTGTTATGCCAGTAGACAAGGATGGGTATTTTTAGTTGTTCGCTCACTGAAGTAGGGTAATGGTCAAAATTATATGTTGTCAGTTCTTTTTTCCCCCTAAATATATTCCATTAATTGGCAGATGAACAATACAGATTACTAATATTTGATTTTCTCTTCTTGGGTTATGTAATTCATGTTTTAGGTGGTACTATCATGCTGTCAAGGCTGTTTTACAGTATTTGTTAATGCAATATGTATATGTAATAATAAATAATAATAATACATTTTATTTATATAGCGCTTTTCAAGACACTCAAAGACGCTTCACAAATCATAAAAGAATAAAATATCACAGAATTTACAACATAAAATCAAACATTTAAAATATCACAAAATTTACAATATAAAATCAAACATTAAAAGCAATTAAAAGTAAGATTACATTAACATCATCATCAGGATTATTCATGCTACAGATGCCAGTGGAGATCAGATCTATGTTCTTGTGTGTGTTTCAGGGAGCAAGGCGATCTCTCTGACCTGTGTGCTGACTCCGTGTCGCGTTGTTGGAGTTTGTGTGATCCTCATGACCCTGGGGGCCATCGGGGCAGCTGTCTGGGCCGTAGGTCAGGGGGCATCTTTTTTCAATACAGCCACACAAGCGCGACAAGATCTAACCAAAAAGCTTTGAACCAAGTAATAATGCCATTTTTGTTTTTATCAGTTTCATATTGTACAGTGGAGGAAGAAACAGGGTTTTATGATGGTAAGTACATCATGATGCGCAATTACACTGGGTATTTGCAAGAAACAGTGTGTGGAGTGATGGATATGATTATGATTTGTTTGGGAAAATATTAAATCTTCCAGGTCATTAATGGTGGTGAATGGAAGTAGTAACATAACAATTATTAATAAACTTCTTTACTTTAAATGTTGTCCAATATATATATATTAGATTGTTTAAATTACAATCAAATTAACGAAAAAATGGTCACAGTCCAGGTAAACTCACCTGACCAGCGCCTCAGAGTTTTTGACTCAGCCCAAAAAAGATGGCGTCAGGTCTGTTCATCTTCAACCAATGAGCTGCTGGCGAGCATCATCTGTGAGGAAGTTGGGTTTGTGAGGTGAGAGCAGCAACATAAAACATATTACTGTACAATGTGCATGAAGCAGGTGCAATAAACACTGTATGAACTTTCCAGTGTGGTGAATTACTCCATCACATCTGTCCCGGACGCCAGTGGAGATGGAGAAGAGTTTTTCTGCATCCGAACAGACGAGCTCAGCTACGGCAAGAAAATCAAAGACTCCCTTTTCCCATGGTAAAAACAGAAATCAGAATTTGAATTTGGCTGAACAGTAGATACTAATTACCTGGTTTGTTTTTCTTCTAGTAACTGCGAGAGTAGAGAAGTTTTGACAGTACTGTGCCAAGGTAAAGTGCAATTTAATTCATTTCTCTGAAACATACACTGGTGGAAGGTATTGAAGTATAAATGTAAAAGTCAAATTTTTAGGTATCTATAGTTCACTTTAATACATTTTACAGTGGATACATTTTACTTTTATTTCATTACATTTCAGAGGATGTATCTGTACATTCTACTCCACTACATTTTAGATCTGGACTGAAAAGTAAAACTTACTTTTCTTTTGGTTTGATCCCTGCTGAAAAAGCTGAGACTTATTTTTAGCACATTTAATTTGAGTTAACATCCCAACTTTGAGCAAACCAAACACACCAAAAAAATTTACAAATTAATTGAATCACTTAAAGGTCCCATGGCATGGAATTTTCACTTTCACTTTGAATGTTAATGTGAGCTCCCCTACCCTGTTTAGGCCCCCCCCCCCCCCCCCCCAATGGCTCAAAGTTGCGAAATGTGTAAACTGAGCATTTGCGATCCTTTTCCGTGTTTGAAAAAAAGACAGCCCAAACGGGCTCTTCTGAACAAGGAAACTTTCTGACGTCACACTCGCGGAAAGGTGTCCACCCCCCGTCTGGCTGTCTACCCACCGTCTCTGGAAATCACACCCAGAGAGTTTGGACCACAAATGAGCTACGAAATGCGAGATGCGTTTTTTTATTTGCCTGGAGACACGTGAGAGTGTTTCCAGGCTTGTCTGCCCTTTATCCGAACCTCTGAAACAGCAGTGGTTTAATTTTATTTTCTGTGGAAATTAGTTTTTTTTAATGGAAACGTCTCATATCTTCTTCCGCTCTTAAAACACGGTAGTGGGTGACAGCGCACACCGCACCGCTAATCCAGGAAACAGCGGCGTATTTGGCCACACCGCCACCCGCTGCACTGGCCTGTCTCTGTCCCCCTCATTTGCATTCAAGCAACAACGCCCAGAATAAAGCGTTTCAGAGACATATTTATGACTCTAACTGTCTTCATGAGGCTTTCTCATGCACTGAAGCTTGATTTTGAAGAAGGATTCATTTACAGTATTAGGGAACCATTAAGGCGCCATATAAAAGTACCAAGAAGTACCATGTCATGGGATCTTTAAAATCCACTAAACTCATTATCAGAATCACTGCATTTCATCCTTTAATTGTTCTAAAACTCTCTGGAAAATACTTTTACTTTTTACTCTTTAAGGACATTTTTAAACAGGTACTTAAATACTTTTACTTCAGTAGATTTTTTCATGTGATACAGTGGTACCTCACCTTACGAAATTAATTCGTTCCAGAGGTGGTTTCGTAACGTGAATTTTTCGTAAGTTGAGTAGCTATTTCAATGGAAAAGGCCTGATTCGTTCCAAGGCCCCGTTCCAAGTTTTTTTTTATAGTGTAACTTTTTTTTATAGTGTAACACTGTGTTCTGGGTCCTGATTGGCTAAGAGACTAGACCAGGACTAAACGTGGACTAAACCAGGTCTAAACAAGGTCTATACCTGGACTGGACCAGGACTAAGCCTGGTCTAAACCAGGACTAGACCAGGTGGATTAAAGCGCCGCATGCGGGTCTATTTCCTGGTTTCTCACGAGTCACAGCTGAGGCGAGCAGCGAGGAGGGGACCGCAGCGAGGAGGGGACCGCAGGCAGTCCGAGCGCATGAACGAACGCAGGTAAGAGCCGCGGTGGTTTAATCCTGGTTTAGACCTGGTTTAGACCTGGTTTAGACCTGGTTCAGACCTGGTTTAATCCTGTTTTAGAGGAGGCACGGTTTGAGCACGGGTCTCGTCCTCTCAGCCCCGCGCCGGGTCATGCTGCGCTATCACACATGTGTCCCCGCTGCGCACACTTCTCCACCTTCCCCCTTTCCCCCACGCTTCACTATTAATACATTTTGTTGAAAATCTATGAAAGTTTGAGTGTTTAAAACAGAGACAAATGTGAGAAAAGTTTAAATCCAGTCTGAGAAAAGCGTATGTGTGTGGCTGAGCGCGCATTATTTGAATTTTTGAGATTTTGCGTTTCGTAACTTGAATCTTGAGACCAAAATTTACCGTGAAGGCATTTCGTAACTTGGAATTTTCGTTTGTTGGGTTGTTTGTAAGGTGAGGTACCACTGTACTTTTACTTTTACTTAAGTAAATTTTTTGCCCCAGTATCTGTACTTAAGTAACAAAACTGAGTACTTCATCCATCCATCAATCCATTGTAATGGTGTGTTCAAAACCAAAACAAAACCAAGAATATTTGTACACCGATAAACACTGTATGCAATAATTGTCCTGATTATCTGTGCCTTAGACTGTGGGAGGCGTACTTTTGCAGCAGACCGTATTGTGGGAGGGTTGGACAGCAGACAAGGCAGCTGGCCATGGCAGGTCAGTTTGCAGTACGACGGGGTGCACCAGTGTGGAGGCTCCATAATCTCCAACCGCTGGATCGTATCGGCTGCTCACTGCTTCCCCGAGTGAGTCTGTAACAGATGCTTAACAAGGCTGTATAATCCTAAGGCCATTAAGTTGCATTGGGCTTTTTGCCATTTTAACCAAATCTTTATTTAAATGGTCAAATGAATATGATGTCAGTGTAGTGTATACAACTTATAGCCTATTTTTTAATATATATATTTTATCATCTAACTTCTAAGTAGAATGCAACTCCACCCATACTCACTCAAGGAATCCTATAGAACTATAATATATACTAATACTAATATTTGTCTAAATTGTGCCATTATAAACTGCCGATCAATGTTTTTTTTAGGATCTTCACACTGATATATTAACTGTACATTTCAGATTTTTCCTTTATTATCAGGCTTCTTATTAGTATTGTATTATTGTACATATGATTTTTTGTTGTTGGCAGGCGGTATCGCTTTGTGAACCGCTGGCGAGTTCTTCTGGGGTCCATCTATAATAAACCAGTGAATGCAAATGTGGCTGAAGTAAAAACCATCGTGTATCACAGCAGCTATCTGCCATTTGTCGACTCCAACATTGATGACAACAGTCGTGATATCGCTGTCCTGGCTCTGACTCAGCCTCTAACTTTCAATGGTAAAATTACAACATACAGATCTAGCCTCCAGTGGTTCATTTGAGTAAGATGGAGAAACGTGACATACTGTGGAGACAATTGTTGTCAATTAAAAGCTTCAGGTTTCCAGACTCTTGTACAAAAGTCAGCTGGACAGTAGCTCTTTATGCTATACAATAGTATCAAGATTGGACAGGATGCTTCCACTGCATTTATGCTGTCTGTCTTGAATTACAAAACATACTTTATTATGACCACTTAATTGTAATCTAGCATCTTTTGAGAAAGCTGATGAGGCTCTGGACAATATCTAGAAGATGAGTCCCCATTATAGTATAATTAAACAATAGGATCTAATTGTCCTGGATGTTTCTGTGATTGTAATCATGGTTCTCAGGTGTCCATGACATTTACCCCTGTTCTAAAAACCCACACTCTTAAGAGACGCTTAAAAACCCACAGCACCTCACATAAAGTAAATCCAGGTTGATATCTAGTGGTAGTTTTTTATTGCCAGTTTATTCTTATTTTTTGAGTTGCTGCTTTATATGTCAAACTAAAAGGCAGTGAACTTTATTGAATCTTTATTATGTATCATATGTGTTCAGAATACATCCAGCCTGTGTGCCTGCCAACTTATGGTCAAAGACTAATTGATGGTCAAATGGGGACGGTCACAGGTTGGGGAAACGTGGGGTACTATGGTAAGTCCTCACCCTCCATGTAAAAGCACTACTTGATAGTACTTTTTTTTTTAATACAAACTTGTGAATAAATGTTGGGGTCACATCAGGTCATCTGGCGGACGTCCTTCAAGAGGCCCACGTGCCCATCATCAGTGACACTGTGTGTAACGCTCCAGATTATTATGACAACCAGATCACCACCACCATGTTCTGTGCTGGCTTTGAGAAAGGAGGCATAGATGCCTGTCAGGTCAGAAGTGCTCTGTAGTTTAAAACATGTAATGAAGTCTGGTTTGATGTTACTTTCACCTGTGTTTTCAGGGAGACAGTGGTGGTCCTTTTGTGGCTGAAGACTGTCTCTCCAAGACAAGTCGGTATCGTCTGCTTGGGGTGGTGAGTTGGGGAACAGGTTGTGCGATGCCAAAAAAACCTGGAGTGTACACTAGAGTGTCCCGCTTCCTACCCTGGATATCCACTGCGATGAGGGTCAGTAAGAGGCTCATTTTATGAGTGAATCTTCTGTTTTCTTATTAAAAGACTGCAAACTCTGATCTTCCAGAATTATTACAACTCACCAGGAGTTCACAAAATGGCCCGGACTGAAAATCCTAAACCAAACTTGGTTTGACAACTGTATAAAACTCATGGACTCATGATCCTTGCTGCATCAAATACAGAAGACACCAATGAAAGCAACCAAATGTTTTGTGTATTATAAACTGTGAAGGATTTTTTCAGGACTAAATGTACATTTTTGTGCCCCCTTAAGACAGCCAGTACTATCCTAAACACACAGCCACTTTTAAAGCCACTATTACTTATTTATCCTTGGTTAGGATGTCTGTTCTTGCCATGTTATGTGCCTGAAAATTTAAATGCTTGATTTATAACTCTGTGAGGTTTTCAAAACAGTATTTTTTTTGTAGTTTTGTAAATATTAATTTGTGTCTTATGTAAGAAAACATGTAAGAAAAGCAACAGAGAATACAATGACAAAAATCGTCTATCCTGCTCTTCCTAGTTTAAAATCAAATGAATGTAAGACTGTGCATATATCAGATGTAAAATACAAATCTTCATTGTATTAATTAAAAAAAACATTTCTTAATAATTTTTGTCAACTAAATTTTATTGCAACACAGCATTTAATGTAATACATTTTATAATGCATTTTTTATTACATCATAAATACTTAAAATCTATATTAAATGTATATACACAAATATTACACATTAAACTGCACATGTTTTAAGACTTGAATACACTTATAGGTTGCTGAAATTAACACGCCTTTTCCTGTTTCTTAGTTGATTCAGCAACTGTAGCATAGATCACAGAGTCCTCCTTCTCTGGGGTTGTTCTGTGAAGTAAGGATGAGTTGTATCAGCTTCTTAAAGTAAAAAAAAAAAGGATAAAACAAAAAAATGCTTACTGTATGTGACTTCTGCGACTTGGCTTTTTGGGTCTGATGGTCACTGTTGTGTAAAAAACCTCTTCTGAAGATGAGTACTGAGAGGAAAGAAAATAATGAGGAGCATGATATTGGACCTTTGAAAATTGTGAATAACATGGTTCCTTACATCTTCTTGAGATGAAGGCTTCTGAAACATGAGGACATTGACATAAATATTGTCTGAAGTTTCAATAGCAGCTGAGGAACTGTCTCCTTCACTTAACCCTGTTGTTTCCTGAGTCTGGGATTTAATGTTAAAGAGCAAATAAGATTTAATGAAAATCTGACTGAAAAAGAGATTTGAGAGTTTTTCGGGGTTATTTAGTGTAACAACCAACAAGCAATTAAATCCAATGCTTACTTTGTCTTGGTTCCTCTTATGTTTTTTCCTGTAATTCATTATGCATGTCATTTATCCAAAAAATATGAAACATTAGTTCAGTACTTTGGCTTACCAGTACAAGAGGAGTGCAACCACAAATGCAAACAAAAGAGCCACACCAATTCCAGCCAAAATGGGGAAGGAAGTAGCGGCTGAAAATAGACAACATTGAGAACATTCAATTTATTAACACTTATGCAGTAACATGAGTGTGCGCTTTCTTCTTATTAAAACTAAACATTTAATAATTTAACACATAAAAAGAAACTGCTCCTTCAAAATCTGAATACTGCTTTAAAATACAAACTTTTACTGGCAGATGATTCGCTGTGGACCTCTGATTAAAAAGCCTAACATTCCTTAACATTCTTGACTGAAATTCAATTAATTACACAGTCCTAGTTCTACAGTAGGAGTAAAGGTATAGGTTTCAAATACAGTACATAAATTTAGCATACAGTATTTGGATTTCACAGACAGCAGCAGTTGAGTTGAGTTGTTTTCTCCGACTCTGTTCGATGCTTGGCACATGTAGAGTCCTGAACTGGACGTTTCCACAGGGGACAGAGACAGGACTGGCCCAGAGCCCACCTGGACCACAGAGGAGGAGCTAGTTCTATACCAAATGAAACCATCAGCTGGGGGGTTGGCGATGCTGTGGCAAGTCAGGTTCACATCACTGCCTTCTATGACTTCTGATAACTCAGCTAAAATAGAAATGTTTGTAGGAGGATCTGAAAAAATACAAGATCATTGACCTATGAGATGCAAATATTTGGTCATGTCATGTTTTTATTTTTTTATTCATTTATTTTTATCTTATCTTTCTTTGGTTTCGTAATATATTTTGCTAAATGCTGTTAAAAGTGTATGCTTTTAGCTTGTCATTATGGAGATGACATAAAACTACCCATCTCCATAGATCCATAGAGGCAAGCAAGTGAGGCCACCAGTGTGTGTGTGTGTGTGTGTGTGTGTGTGTGTGTGTGTGTGTGTGTATACTGCATATATATATATAAGTATAACTGTATATAATCATAGTGCATTTAATATAAACAATAATATAAAAGTATATTTGGAATACTTATTTGTGTAGTATTTGCTTTATACTTACACAAAACATTTACACTGGTTTTAAAGGACTGGAAAAGCTTGCTGCCTGCCCTGGTGATGTTATTTGAGGCCTGGCAGTAGTACTGTCCACTGTCACTGGGCTGAACCTCAGAGATTCTGTGGCTTGGTCCAAAACTGGTAACATCTCCATCCTTATATAGACTGTAGCCACTAGATGTCACTGTGGGGTTGGCCTCACTGCTGCAGGTAAAGATAACTGCACTGCCCTGTATAATGTCTTTAGATGGGCTTATGGACAGCTTCACGTTGATTGGTGCGTCTGAGATAGACACAGTAGTTATAATAATCTGCAGTTAATATGTTTGTCTCATTCTGCCTTTACTTACATTGTACATTTAGAGACACTGATGAAGATCGGACATGCTCTTGTCCCTGCAAAACACAATAGTACCTCCCAGCATCCTCTCTCTTCGCTATGAAGTGAGGTGTTTGTGTCACTTTTGGTCCTTCTCTGTACCAGACAAACTGAACATTTGTATTGCAGCTTGAAGAGCAAGTCAATGTCACAGCCTCTCCCTCTGCTACCACTGGTGACTTTATAGAAGCGATTACATCTACAAAAAACAGATATATCATTATCAAATAGCAACTTTAACTAAATAAATCTTAAATGAATCATACGATATTACCGTGAACATATAAATAGACAGGGTCGCTCTTCCATCTGTCCCGATTTGTTACAAATATGAAATAGTATGCTCCTTCGTCTATTAGTTGAATATTGTTAATCTTCAGGGAACAGTTATGATTCTTGTCACCAACATATTCAAATTGTGGTGCTCTCAAAGGATCAAAAACAGAACCATAACTAAGCCAACGTCTTTTAAACCATTCAACAGTTCTGACACTGTGCCAGTAGGGATAGTCATAGTAGCACGGTATTATAACTGTTGACCTCCTGACAGCACATTGGCTCTTCACTGTCACCTGCCATTTTCCACTCCAGACTCCTGATAAAAATATTCTGTTAAATTAATGTTATTTATTTATTTATTTTTAACAAACATTTACAAATGCAATGATGTTTTCTTACCTGGAATAAATATAAGAACAATGGAGAAAAGGTGCTTCATAAAGAAAATCCTCTGCTTTAAAAACATTATTAAATTTTTAAACTTGAACCTGAGCTGAAGGACTCAGCCCACTTGATCTGATCCCCAACTAAAACTACTCGCTGTCAAGTGAAAAGCAGAAGTGACAGTGTGTTTTCTTATTTCCTCTGCTGGGTATTCCCTCCGTGCTTTGCATAATTTCCTTTCAATTTTCATCAGTATTTCACTAGTTGTTTATTTTTAATGCAACTTAACACTAAAAAGTGTTTTATAACTGGGGCCATGTCAACATGTCAATATTTCCAATATTAATAGAGTTATTTCATCCATTACAATACCATCCAAACATTATAGTGAGGTTGTTTTCTCAATCACCAACAAAAAAAGACACATATGACACAGTGGCAGAGTGAAGGTCTTGGCCAATGTCGGCATATTATGTTCTTGTCACATTAGTAACATTTCACAGGGCCTATGCGGTTTGTGATTGAGATGAAATATATAAACAGAGACACGCACATTCAAGACTGTAGGCTGCATCCAAAAAGGCAAATTTAAAGAAAATTGGTTAGCTTTAAGGAACTGCTGCCTGGTTAACTTTCTATCTCCAGTTGTGATTTTAAAAAAATGCTGAGGGCAACATTTGCTGTAAGTCAGATATGGGGGAACAAATGTCCTTTTTGTAAATGTTTCGGTTTAGTCAATATCTCTGCAATTACTGGACAACTACAAAATTCTTTTCTTCTCTATAGGTTGAATGTAGAATCCCTCAGTCGTCCAGCAGGGCTCTCAAGTCTCACGCATTGAGAGTGTGACACATGCAATTCGACGTGTTCACACGCTCACACGCCACACATGGCATTTTGCTGAATTTTTATTTATTTTTTTTTTTTTGGTGTCCAGAAAATCGGTCTGTGTGGCTCAGTTTATGCAGGCACCGCACGTTTTCAGCGAAAAAAACTCTCCCCCTCCTCCCCGTTCCGCTCCCCGGAAAAAAAATCAGCCAATCAGAAAATAGACTGTTCTGTTGTTGGGCAGACTGTAGAGTGTAGTTTCAGCACACACTGCGGTGATGATAAAACAAACTGAGAACCGTCAGGTAATAACTTCATTTATATAACTCTCATTAGTTGCTTTGTAGTTTAAGTTTGCTCTTTGACAAACATTTACAGCAGGGCTCTCAAGTCTCACGCATTGAGAGAGACAATTTGACGCGTTCACACGCTCACACGGCATTTCTCACGCAATTCAAGCCCCATCCCCCGCTCCTCGGAAATTACGCAGTCTCACGCACGACCCCGCTCAAAACTTGAGAGCCCTGCGTCCAGGTAGAATTCATGGCAAAAGGAGAAATTCAATTGGTCAACTGGACAAAAGTTTATTTGGTCAAATACCTTTTGCAGCTCATCCAAGCTGAAGAAGCAGCTCCGAAACGTCTCTGTTGTCTTGTTTCTTCAGGACAAGAAACAAGACAACAGAGAATCAGAACCCGGGAGGAAGGGTGTAACCATTCCTTGCCTGGCTCGCATTTCTGAAAAACTACAGAGGATTTTCAGACAACATGAAATCCCAGTTTATTTCAAAACCACAAACACTTTAAGACAGAAACTGGTCCACCCAAAGGACAAAACACTGAGCCACAAACAAAGCAATGTGGTCTACTCCATTCAGTGTAGTGAAGACTGCAGTGAGCGCTACACTGGAGAAACAAAACAGCCACTTAACAAAAGAATGTACCAACATCGACAGGCGAGGGAGAGTGGACCTCAGTCTGCCGTACATCTCCACCTAGAAGCCACGGACCACCTTTGAGGACAGTGAGGTACAGTAATCCCTCGTTTATCGCGGGGGTTAGGTTCCAGAAATAGCCCGCAATAAGTGAAATCCGCGAAGTAGGACAACTTTATATTTTACAATTATTCTACATGTTTTAAGGCTGTAAATGCCTCACCACACACATTATACGCTTTTCTCAGACTGGAATTAACATTTTCTCACATTTGTCTCTAGTTTAAACACTCAAACTTTCATAGATTTTCAACAAAATGTATTAATAGTGACGCGTGGGGGGAGACACGGCTCCGGGAGCCCTCCCGGAGCCGTGTCTCCCCCCACACGTCACTATTAATACATAGTGTTTAAACTAGAGACAAATATGAGAAAATGCAGCGCGAGGCCGCGAGCACGAGATAGAACTGCAGTGCCCGGACCGCGTGCTCTCAACCCGAGCCACAAACCGAATACGCACAAACGAACGCAAAAGCCTCACGGAGTGATTTAATCCTGGTTCAGACCTGGTCTAGTTCTGGTCTAGACCTGGTTTAGTCCTGGTCTAGTGTCTTAGCCAATCAGGACGCAGACCACATTGTTACACTATAAAAAAAAGTTACACTATAAAAAAAATGAAAAAAAAAATTTTTTTTGAAAAAAAAATCCGCGAAACAGCGAGGCCGCGAAGAGTGAACCGCGATAGAGCGAGGGTTAACTGTACAGATCTTCGCCAGAGAAAAGAACTGGTTTGAAGTTAAAGAGGCTATTTTTGTCAAAAAAGAGAATCCTTCCATGAACAGAAATGGAGGTCTCAAACATAATTTGTCTCCCATCTATAACTCTATCTTCAAACCTAAATCAAAACAAACAAAGAAAACAACAGGGCAGCAGGTCAGGTCCAGAGGTGTGAAAACACCATTATGGCCCTGAATGGTTCTGCTAACCAGACCCCACACTCCCACTGCATACTGAATAGGCCCACCTAACTAACAGAAACTGTAAACAAGTAGGTGTGGTAGTTTCAGAGTAATTTAATTGTCCAGTCATACCTCACCTTACGAAATGAATTCGTTCGAGAAGTGGTTTCATAACATGATTTTTTCATAAGAAGAGTAGAGTCGCAATGGGGGATTCGGGCTGCTGCGAAGCCGATCGCGCATCCGAACGCGTATTATTTGAATTTTTGAGATTTCGCATTTCATAACTTGAATTTTCTTTCGTATTCAAAGACGAAAATTTTACGTAAACGCGTTTCGTAACTTGGATTATTCGTTAGTTGGGGCTTTCGTAAGGTGTGGTAGTTAGCTCAGTGGCATAGGCAGTGTCCACCAGCGTCTGACCAGAACTGAAGAAGCAGCTTGGAAGTGACCAAATAAACTTTTGTCCAGATGACAAATTGAATTTATCCTTTTGCCTTCTCACTATAGTATTGTTATGACAAATCAGTTTCACAGTTTTATATCTGTCACCAACATATACAAAGAAACTGAAAGTTAGAATAAGCAGATGTTATTAATAGTGTCAAAGGTCATAGGGCCACAGTATCAACTTGTCCTCAAAGCACATCGGTTCTTTGTGACCATCCTCTTGATTATAGAAATCTGGAGAAATTAGAACATATGTTTAATTATTGTAATTAAAGGGAAAATAAACTCATGATTAATGGTGGAATACTAAGTTTTTTCACCTGTAGTAAGTGGCAGTTAGTTACTGAACTGAGGCAGCGAGGAGTAAACGACTTTTGTGCAGGCCTGTGGTTTCCTGTCTCCACCTAGTGGCATATTGGTGAAATGCACCTGCTCGACACTAAACAGATTCACAATGACAAACAGGAACCATATGAGCTTGTCTGGACATCTGACTCAGATCATCAGTGGTTCAGTTTATCACGTTTTGAACTTAAAATCATAACTGAGATAAGAGTTATAGTCTGATCATAAACAGGGGTGTAACTTAGACATCACAAAGCAGAAGTAAAATGGAGAAAGTGAATATGAAATGGGTGGAAACAGTAAAAAGTACAACTGATGGAAGGGGAAGTACTGAAAGAGAACAGTGGAACAGGTGATAGGGTGATACGGCCACTACTTTTAAAGTAAAATTCAAATAACAAAACAAAATCCTAAAATAAAGTTATTAACAATCCTGAACAGCACAGAAGTATCTGGCAGGGAAAAAAAGAGTCAACAGACCTGGAAGCTTTGGAAAAATGGACTGTGATGTAATCTGACACACAACTGGGGACCTCAACATTAGTGACCGGTGGAGCATCTTTCAGAGGAACAATGTCCGGGTGTGAATGATCATTGAAGTCCTCTGGTTCTTCCTTTCAGACAAACACACATATCAGCCAAAACTCAAAGTCAAAAAATATAAGTACTGTATTATTTATGGCATACCGGGATATTGTCCATCCTGCCTCTTCTCTTTTGGTGTTGGGGTGACTCATAAAACATAGTTTCAGCTGTGACTGATGCACGCTGGACCCACAAAACCACGAAGACAAGTCAAGTCAAGTCAAGTTAATAATAATGACTATAAAACATGTTTTCCCCAACTGATAGAAAATAAAGGTGTCATCATTAATATAGAAACAGTATTATAAACAATGGAACATCAAAAGTTAAAGTTCAATGATATTGTTATGTTTTGTTATGCTGATTCCAAGCCAGAGTAAGCAAGCCAAAACAAAGTAATCTGTGAATATAAATGACTTTACTTTGGGCAAACTGCAATGTGAAAAATGCATATACCTTTGTTGGAACTTCTGTAGGCTCCATGTCCACTCTGTGCATGTTTTTACTGTACATAAACAATATTGAATAGTGATTTCATTTAACAGTATGTAGGGTAGTATGGGTATTTAGGCATTATATGCATGACTACCTTATCATAACAGCTACAGTAAGTGTGATGAGTCCTGCAGACACACCCACAGCAGAGGCGAGGGCAATGACCTTTAGCCGACCTGACAGAGCAAAAATAAAGGTTATGAGGATGACTATAGAGGAAATTGGGTAAGAATATATTCAATGGAAATACAGCCGATGTATTAATGGTAACAAAGAAAGTGAAAAATGGGATATCCTCTTGCTGGTGTCTAGACTTGGTACTTGTGTTTCCACTTGTGATTTCCAAACCTAAGTCCACTTCTTTAGCTGTCTAGACTCAAATAGCAGTTTTCCACAACACCTCATCACCTCACGCTCTCTCCCCTCATATTCAGAGGGCTTAATGGGACGCACCATGACTCATAGAAACAACACCGTAATCATCACAACATTTACAAAGATGACCAGAAAATGGACCTCAATGTGACAGAAACATTTCATCACCTTTTACTAAATATCCAAGCCATACGTGTTCAGCAAAGAGTCACTTCCCATTTGTATTACATTATATTTGTACTACTTTTTATGTATAATTTTACATGTACTTTCATTGGAGAATTTTTCTTTCTTGAGAACAATTTTGGCCAAGCATTTTTAAACAAATGAATATTGCTTTTACT
The DNA here is from genome assembly GCA_036785185.1 of Paratrypauchen microcephalus. Lineage (NCBI taxonomy): Eukaryota > Metazoa > Chordata > Actinopteri > Gobiiformes > Gobiidae > Paratrypauchen > Paratrypauchen microcephalus. The sequence continues at coordinate 16,601,091 of JAVJIX010000002.1, read as the reverse complement.
GGTCTCTGTACTGGGCCAATTTAAACTCTAATCCACAATGTTACGCATAAACTTATTTTTATGGATTCGTGTGATGGATCTAATCTTTTTGTGCTAGGTCTCTGAAAAAAGCAACAAAAAAAGCCATTACTAAACCACTCTGCAATACCTCATCTCTACTATTACGATTAATACCAACATGCTTTTGAAGGGAAACCTCAACACCTTATAAAGAGGTGAAAGAGGTCCTAAAGCCCAAACAGAACAGTGTCAGTGCCCACCTCGGACTCTCACGGTCAGAACAGGAGAGCTGTGGGCTCCGATTCGGTTCCTGGCCTCACAGTAGTACCGCCCACTTGCTTCAGGACCAACCTCTGAGAAGCTGAAGACAGGACCAGACCTTATGCCCCATGCTGCAAATACAGAACAAATGAGCTGCACGAACTGTTTACAATAACAACAATGTGGCCACTAAAATATACTTAATCAAAACCAGTGGTATATTAAACTAGGACTAAACCAGGTCTGCACAAATACAAAGAACAACAAAATATGTTTATGTCTAAAATCACATTACAACATTTATAATAAGGACCCGACAAACTGGGAGGAGGCTGTCTTTGAAAAATAATATAAAGAGCCATTACAAAGATTTGCTGTGGGGACTGTTATTATTATTGTGCCATTGTCAGTCTCCATGTTATCTTGTGTTTAAATGTGTTTGGGGTAATAATACAGTTGATGTGTGTTATGCAGCCCTTTCTCTCATGCTCACACTGCCCAGAGCTTCCCTCCAGAGGTAACCGATGCCAGGTGAAGTTGTCCACTGCTGGGTTGGCCTGGCTGCTGCAGGTTAAGGTCAGGGGTCGGCCAGCATCCACCACACCGGAAGGACGGGCCCAAACTGAAGTGTTCTTTGGGGGATCTGAGGAAACAAAAGCTAAAGATTAGGCTTTATAATTATGGTATAACAAACTTTTGCTTTTTACAGCTTCTCACAGAGGATTGTGAGTGTGGTGAATGGGGAGGTCTGGTATCCTAATGGGTTCCATGCTGTGCAGTAGTACTGTCCACTGTTATGAGCACGGACTGAGGCGAAAGTCAGGTTTTGAACACTTCCTTGAACCAAGGCCTGGTCTCCCCGGACATGGTACCATGTAAACCTAGAGGAGGAAATCAAAAAGGTACATTATACAATTTTATTTCTGGTCTGCTGCTGGACTGAGGGCACTCACTGCCAGCTCAGTGCATAAATCGATTTTATCTGCATGTAGAAACATCATAGTCAATCAACCAATAGTGTACCTACCTGCTGGCAGGAGGATTGGCTTGGCTGTTGCAGCTCAGGTTAACATACGATCCTTCTCTGATGTCTCGAGGAGGAGATACCATGACACCAGTGTTCTTGGGAGGGACTAAACATGGAAGAACGATCAAGTCAGTCAGGAGAAATAGGATAAGAAATATTAGATAATTATGAACATCCAGTATATGTTGAGCTCTATACAATACAGTTATTTTAAGGGACTATTTTTGGCCTAGCCCTGGCCTAGTACAATATTTGTGATTCATCAGGCTGTGGATGGAGTTTAATCTAAAAAAAATAAGGCAATCAATTAGCCTAATATAAAATCTCCTGACAGCCCCAGAGCCCAGTTAATTTTGGGGCTATGAAATCTCCAAGGGTTGTGTTGTTTAGCTAATGTGAGCACGGTAAAGTTAGTTTTGTTTATTTTAGAGCATGTAAACCAAACGTTATCTAGTAGCCAAGCTAAGTGGTTGCTTATGTCCTTTTAAAAACTTCTTTACATTTGCCCCCCGCGTTATTAATGCTTTGCAGTGAATAATCCATGTTAATACACGGTTTGTTGGTTTGTTGCATGTCCACATGACATGGATAACATCCAGCCAGCAAGGTAAAAATTCAGTGTAATTGAGACTATAATAGGCCCATAATGTTTAAATGTGAAATTGCATAAATAGGCTAAGGATGTTGTTTGCACATAAGCCTGCTTTCCTTATGCAGAATGCTGTCAGCACTTGTTGAATACATGGTGAGGTGGTCTGCTGTTGCAATGACTTTTGTTGACAGATGAATACTAGAACCGCAAACTCACGTCACAGTTTTGTTTTATTCATTCATAATTCAGTGTAATAAGCTTCAAACAGCTACCACTCTGCTCTTCTAATCCTTCAACATTTGACAAGGTGATTGAGATGGCTTACCCAAGACATAATAAAGTACAAGTATTCAATTACTGTATTTAAGTAAAAAGGGGATACTTTGTACTTTTACTTCACAATGTTTGAGAGCAGGTATTTATAGCCTACTTTCTACTCAACTCCATTTTTGAACTGGACTGAAAAGTAAAGGTGTGAGAGGTTTATTTTTAACCCATTTGTAGTTTGAGTAAACATAAATATACAAATAAAAACAGCGAGGAAAAAAAAATTAAGATAAGAAAATATTAATCTGTTGATCAAAAATCAGCACAAATCTGCATCAAACACTCGTACCTATAGCTTCTTTTAATACTCTTTTAAAGGACCTGGAAACGCAATCGATGATATGCCAATGTTTTTAAACTGTTTTTCATCATTTTATTTGTGTTGATTTCATATTTATTTGTTGTCTGGTGAGTCGTATTGTGTTTCTAATTGTTTTTAACATTTTATCTGTGTTGACTTTATACTTAATTGTCGTCTTGTGAGTTGTATTGTGTGGGCCTCTTGGCCAGGACTCCCTTGAAAAAGAGATCTTTGAATCTCAATGGGACTTTTTTTCCTGGTTAAATAAAGGTAAATAATAATAATAATCAAGATGACTACATTTGAAGGTTTATTAAATCTCAAAATGTGTGCAAAATACTTTTACTTTTTACTCTTGTAAACAGGTAATTTAATACTTTTACATGAGTCAGTTTTTTCATACGATACTTTTACCTGAGTATTTGCTCTGGTATCTGCACTTTTACTTTACACAGCAGCGTAGGCTTCGGAGCACTAGTCAGAGCTGGACTGAACCAGCAAATGCACAGAGACAAATCCATCCCATATAAGGAAGTCAAAACAGCCCATAAAACTTTATAACAACAAAAGACTAACTTACATGTGACATTGAGCAGAAGTGGTCTTGACCGGTCTGTTCCTAGTGAGTTACGTGCCACACAGAAGTACTCTCCTCTGTCTGTGTATTTCAGACTGAGCAGGTGAAGCTGAGGTCTGAAACTGTCTGGGATGCTACCACTGTCCATGTCTAATGAAACAGAAAGACACGTTAGTCACACATATTTTAGAAACATTATGATTATAACTTTATCTCTACCCAGTGTTAGGAAGCAACTGAATACATGTTACGAAAATACATATCCTGAAAACTAAGTTACAGTTAGTGTATTCTGATACAGTTACTGTTTAATTTTGTGGTATTCTATTCTGCATTAAAGGGAATACACAATGGTACTACATCATGCAATTCTGGCTTTGAACTGCATGGTATTAATCAAACAATGGAAAACATAGCTCTTGTAGTGTATGCATGTGCAATTTTTCTACTCTATTTAGACACAAATTGATGCATAACAACAAAAAAATTAAAGTTGTTAATGATAATATGACATGTTTTCTCACTATAATATAATGCAACTCAACGTAAAAGTATTTCGGGTATTCAGAATACAGTACCCTGATTGGGTTGTGTATCATAATACTTTAATTCATGTATTTATTCAGTAGGGTATTCTGTAACTAAATACATTTTCAAAGTATTCTTTCATTCTGTACCTTTGAACCACGCAAAGCTCTCCACAGGCGGGGAGGCGTCACTGCTGCAGGTCAGGGTGACAGAGGCCCCTTCTGTCACCTCCCCAGTCGGATACATTGATATAGTTGTGAAGCTTGGGCCATCTGTCATTTTAACAGAAAGCGATTGAATTTGAATTTGTTTTTCTGAACAAGTCTCATAAAAACAAATTACTTTAAAGTGACTTACATCCCAGAGCTAAGGAGACAGGTGGGGACTGAACATTCTGTGGTGGGATAGGTCGACAGGTGTATGCTCCACTCTGGGGCTTGTCGAATCTGTTGATGATCATCCATTTCTCATAGGAGCCCAGGTTAAGCCCATTCCTGGGGAAAATATAAATTATGAATTATTACATCGCATTTGAAACAGCTGCTCGAAATGTTCATCCATTGATCCTCTCTTTCAATTCATCCTGTAGCACTGACCTTGGGCAAGACACTTCACATGTCCTGCCTCCAGAGTTTGTACTTAGACTTAGACAAACTGATCCACAAGGCAAATTACTTGGACACAGTAGCTCAAACATCATATAATAACAAAAGAGAAATGGTAATAATAAATTCTAAAAAAAATAAGCAGCAAAAATAGCAAGAGACTGGTGTCAGATAAGGTGTAATTATTGTTTGTTTGTTTTATTTATTTCATTCATAAAGTATAAAAAGACATCATCAGTGTGATAGCAATAGAAAATATTGCAGCAGAAAGAAGAGTAATCATATGTTATCTACCCCCTCTTCCCTTTTCCAGACGGTAACACTGATAGTGACTATAAAACATTCCATCAATACGTTCCATTTCAATCACAATTATTAATCAGTTGTTAACATAAAACTTCATTTTTAAGTACAACAATTTAGTTTTCTTTTTCATACCTACACATTACACTAGATTTTATGTATTTTTTAAATGCCATTATTGTAATTGATTCTTTGATTTCTTTGTCAAGATTATTGCATAAATGAACTCCCTATAATGACTGTTTGTGATAATTCTCAAAGCTCTTTTCTGTCAAATTTAAATGTATACTCAACAAAAATATAAACGCAACACTTTTGTTTTTGCGCCCATTTTTCCTGAGATGGACCCAAAGATCCAAAATTCACTCCAGATACACAACACTACCATTTCTCTCAAACATTGTTCACAAATCTGTCCAAATGCGTGACAGTGAGCACCTCTGCCCCGCCGAGACAATCCACCCCACCTCACAGGTGCGCCACATCAAGATGCCGATCCGACATCATGACCAGTGCACAGGTGCGCCTCAGACTGCCCACAATAAAAGGCCACCCCGAAATGTGCATTTTTTTGGGGGGGGGGCTTTATTGGGGGTCTGGGGACTCAGAACCAGTCAGTATCTGGTGTGACCACCATTTGCCTCATGCAGTGCAACACAACTCTTCGCATAGAGTTTATCAGATTGTCAATTGTGGCCTGTGGAATGTTGGTCCACTCCTCTTCAATGGCTTGTGACGTTGCTGGATATTAGTGGGAGCTGGTACACGCTGTCGTATACGCCAGTCAAGCACATCCCAAACATGCTCAATGGGTGACATGTCCGGTGAGTATGCTGGCCATGCAAGAACTGGGACATTTTCAGCTTCCAAGAATTGTGTACAGATTCTTGCAACATGGGGCCGTGCATTATCTTGCTGAAACATGAGGTGATGTTCATGGATGTATGGCACAACAATGGGCCTCAGGATCTCATCACGGTATCTCTGTGCATTCAAAATGCCATCAATAAAATGCACCTGTGTTCTTCGTCCATAACAGCCTTTGAAGAGGAGTGGACCAACATTCCACAGGCCACAATTGACAATCTGATAAACTCTATGCGAAGAAGATGTGTTGCACTGCATGAGGCAAATGGTGGTCACACCAGATACTGACTGGTTCTGAGTCCCCAGACCCCCAATAAAGCAAAAAAAATGCACATTTCGGGGTGGCCTTTTATTGTGGGCAGTCTGGGGCGCACCTGTGCACAGGTCATGATGTCGGATTTGTGAACAATGTTTGAGAGAAATGGTACTGTTGTGTATCTGGAGTGAATTTTGGATCTTTGGGTCCATCTCAGGAAAAATGGGAGCAAAAAGTGTTGCGTTTATATTTGTGTTGAGTGTATATGTAAATTTGTAAGTAAAAATAAAATTAAATATAGAAATAAAGTAATAAAAACATATCTCAGCTATGTAGAGAGGTCGGAAGGAAAAACTGTGCAAAGATGATAATATGATGACAGGACAGGAGGACATAGAGTTATCTGTTACATAAGGGTGAGTTGTACAGGTGTTTGGATTACGGAATGAATGTTGCCCTGTACCTCTTGTTGTTTGAGCGGAGCTGTTGGAGAATGAGCTTCTCTGTCCCTCTGTCATTTAATTGTATGTGAATGTAAATGGGCAAAAGTTCCCTAATAAAACTTTCCTTTTGTATCTCACCTGTAGAGAGCGAGACTTCGTCCTGGAGCAGCGCACCCTGTGGCCTGGCAACCCACGAAAACTGTCTCCCCAAAAGCGAACATGTTCCTGGGCCGGGCTGGATGCACCTGGACCTGTAGGTCTGATACACACAGACACAGCAGCAAAACAAGAGCACAGAGCACAGGTGTTACAACAAAGTGGTGACATTTTGAGCGATTAGTAAAATGTGAGCCTGCCTGTAACGTCCAGCGTGATGGTGTCAGGGGAGGTCCATCTCCCCACAGGCTGGTTCGTCTCAAACCTGAAGTGATACTGTCCCGCGTCACTCAACTTTACACCTCGAATCTGGACCGAGCAGCTTGAGTAACTACCGCCGATGTATCTGAAAGACAACCACAGATGTCCTGGACCCTAGTCTCACAATACTAAATTCTCAACCACGATTTTTGATAAGAAGAAGCTCAATAGTCAATTGCGATTTAGATACCAGTGACAATAAGAAAGCTCTTTTTCAAGACAATTGACTGACTGTACTTTCAACAATAGTTATAGGAAACAACCCTACTGGCAAAATAACTATTGATAATATGATAACAGGAGAAGTTCAATTTGTCAACTGGACCAAGTTTGTTTGGTTGAAAACGTTTCGCCGCTCATCCGAGAGGCTTCGTCAGCTCTAATAAGAATACTGGTAAGACACTTGCTTATATCTTGCTGTAGGGAGGAGCTACCTAGCTAACTACTTTCCGGAACTATCTCATTGGTTTCGGTCTTTTGTTTCTCTGGCGTCTAGCTTAACGATCCCTATTCATCCCTACACGCCTGCTTATTCACCTCTGGCCCTGACCTGGCTAACCCTATTGTTTCCCTGTTTGTTTGATCTAGGCTTAATAATGGAATTGTAGATGGGGTGCAAATTATATCTTACGCCACCATTTCTGTTCAGAGAAGGATTCTCTTTTTTGACAAAAATAGCCTCTTTAACTCCCCTCTCAAACCAATTCTTTTCCCTGGCTAAGATCTGAACCTCACTGTCCTCAAAAGAATGTCCCGTGGCTTCTAGGTGAAGATATACGGCAGAAGACGGTCCACTCTGGCACGCCCGTCTGTGTTGGTACATCCTCTTGTGAAGTGGCTGCTTGGTTTCTCCAATATAGCGCTCACTGCAGTCTTCACTACACTGAATGGAGTAGACCACATTGCTTTGTTTGTGGCTCGGTGTTTTGTCCTTTGGGTGGACGAGTTTTTGTCTTAAAGTGTTTGTGGGTTTGAAATAAACTGGGATTTCATATTGTCTGAAAATCCTCTGTAGTTTTTCCGACACGCCGGCCAGGTACGGAATCGCTACCCCTTTCCTCCTGGGTTCGGATTCTCTATTATCTTGTTTCTTGCCCTTGTCTCTCTTGGTTTTGTTAACAGCCCATTTGGGATAACCACAAACAGAGAGGGCTTCCTGCACATGTTGTTCTTCTTTTTCCTTACCCTCTGTGCTTGTGGGAACCACTTGGGCCCTGTGTTGTAATGTCCGAATAACACCCAGTTTGTGCTGCAGTGGGTGGTGTGAATCAAAAAGCAGGTATTGGTCTGTGTGTGTGGGCTTCCTGAAGACTTCTACTTGGAGTCCCCGGTCTCCTCCTATCGTTACTGCACAATCTAAGAACGCCAATGTGTTATCTTTGGCATCTTCACGGGTGAATTTGATATTAGGATCTACAGAATTGATATTGATAATATGCAGATTTTATGATGTAGTTGATGACATTATGTGCGATACAGGACATTCCCTCTTAAGTAATGATTCAGCATTTGTTAAGTTTCCTTTTGGATGTTTATTTAATTAATATTAATTCACAATCATTGCAGAAATAATGACGATTATATCTAATTGAGAATTGTTTGAATCTGACAACAGCGGTAGCAGCAGTGTCCTATACCGTGTCCGTCCCCGATACGACAGGCTGATCTCGTTTGGGTCACTGTGATGAGCGAACTCTCTCTGAGCTTCAGCTGACACTCGAAACCACATCACTCTCCTCAAGGTGTGGCCTGAAGCAGAGAAGAAATAGAACAATAGGATTTACCTTAAAAAGACTACGTAAGAAGTAAGCATCATTGTAAGAAAAAAATAACATCAAGGTATCATTGACCATTACTATGGTGACCTTACTATGTACTTAAGTTAAATATAAATTACCTGATGGGTAGTCAAAGCGACAGGGCAAAGTCACCGTCGTCCCCGCCCAAACACAGATTTCTTTTCGAGAAAAAGATACACTCCACCTGCCCTGGACCCCTGTCAATCATACAGTGATCAACAATACTTCTAGTACTGCACAACACATACCAAAAACCTAGAAATGAGACCATTTACAACTAGAAAATCATTGTTACTGACTTTTAGTTCTCTTTAAAAATGATGTGATTCCATAGTAGTTTTGGCCAAACAAAAGTGAATCATGACATTTTTATAAGCATAAGCCCAAAAATATGGTAGTGGTAGGAAAAGAATTATTATGATCAAAGCCACTCTAGCTTTTATTTCCATACTTAGAATAGAATTAGGAAAAACCTGTCATGAGACAGAAAAATACACCAAATCTAATTTTGTGCAAGAACTAAATATTTCCCTCTCTGAAAATCCAATGCTATAAAAGTTGTCAAACCACAATTCAGACCAGAGAAACCATTAAACAGAAAAATATGGTGGAGTTAAGGCTGTTACAGTGTCCTCTTGTGCAGCTGGATGACAGTGCGGATGACTACCTTGCACAAAACACAATCAATACTTATAAATAAACTGAGTAAAGCAAGGGCACCTAGTTATAAAACCAAATATACAATATATCCTTCATGTTAAAATTATATTGAATGCTGGTTAAAATAAGCATAATAAAATGTGATACAATAATTACACTATCTATAGTTTTATCTTTTTTTTTAAATTATATTGTGATGTGATGATTATATCTTAAAAAAAAAAATTCAAAGTAGTTTAAAATTAGTAAAACAAAATATTGCATACATTGTATATTTCCTCCCATTTTCTTACCTGGTAAAGATGTAAGAATGGTGCCCAGGACGATTGCACCTGCCAACATCTCCGCTGACAAAGCCACTGTGTGTAATGTAAGAAGAATAAAGGCAGAGGATCAATCAATAAACGGTCAAAACAGATGTATTGGTATGAATTCAAATGCATTAAAATCACTTACCTCTATTGGTAATTTTATGCAGCTGCCTTGTAAAGAGAAGAGGGTTGATGGGGTGATGATGGAGGTGATTTTATATTGATGACAGCAGCACAAAGGTCAGGACAATGTAGTAACAAGAGGGGGAGGAGTCAGGTGCCTGCTTAAATGGGAGTGTTTGTTTGAGTCTTAAATAGGTTTAGTAACCCTTACATTTTCACTTTTCTACTTCCTTCTAAAGGCTGACTATCCAATCATATGATTCTCAGACTTCCTAGTTCTTAAAATATGTTGTCTGTCACTTTCCAAACTATTCTTAGCTTTGAACACAAGTTATCAGTCAGATTTAGTGTTTTCTTTACCAGCAAAATTTTAAATTACTATTGGTATTATTGGTAAGACTACCTGGTGATATTATTTTGGGTACTTTTGATAATAATATAATAAAATATTGTAAATGCGTGTTTAAATCTGTTAATAAAATATCGTGAGATTTACATATACAGTACTAAGGTCCCCACATTCGTCCTTCGATGCACTACTTTAATTGGGAGTTGTTGGCACAGAATTGCAGCCACAAGCAGACATGAGGAGGGTCGAGACCTCTCACTCAACTGTGTCCACTTAGTCTGATGAGTCTAAATGACTTTAACATGCTACACTGCCACAGCTTGGCCAGTACATGTCAGTTTACCATCATGATGTGGCCAATTGGCTACTTAGCCTTGCTTTGACCCAGGAGTAATGAGGTTGCACTGTTTAACGTTGGAGTCAATCTCGGCAGGCAAAGAGGGGAGAGGTTATATCAAGGTTTGGAGTTATGATGATGTGCACCTGGGAATGATGCTATAGATAGACTTATTAGAAAACAATGGAATAAGTACACTATATAATAACATTTTAGTCTATTTCTGATAGTCTGATAGTCTGATAGTCTTGATCAGCCATCACTAAGCAGATTTTATGTCACAAAGGTGGTTTTAATAAATCTAATGTACGCTGTTAAGATAAATGGGTTTTATTAAGTGCAGCATTGGAGAAACCTATAGCTAAAACAAAAAGCGGTTACGCTAATACGTAACAGAAACGATATTGTTGGAAAAGTTACTTTTAAAATATGATCACGATTCTCAGGATGTGAGGTTAAATGAACAATATATTCCAGTTCACAGATTGCTTGGGCGGATTATGGGTTAGGGCTCGAAATGGTTTGCAGACCTCATAGCAGGTCTCCACATGACAGGAACACTCTTGTGATTTAATGATCCTGGGTACGAGAAAGAAAAAAGTGCTATTGGTCACAGACTAGGGCCTAATACACTGGAAGTATATACATTTTCTCTGTGCCATAGTGTCTGTATTATGTAGACTTAGAAGAGTGGTGGGCTTTGAGCTTAACCTGTAACCGCAAAACGACTTCAAAAGGATCACAGCACACTAATAGGTCAAAGCCTGATGTAATCTTAATCGAAAACAGATCCAACTAAACGAATGAAGAGAAACAGATGGATAGAGCTAGATTAAGTGTGACTGACCACAAACAGAGAATGAGGGAGGGAGGAGAACGTTTCAAATAGGTAAAGGAGAATTGGGTTTTTACTAAAGAGAGGCACATGAGGCAAACATTTGTGTGAGAAGAATAGAGATTTCGAGCTCTACATAAGTGTTGGAGATGTCAGAGGGGAGCAAATCCAAATGGAAAGAAAAGGGGCAATTGCCTGGTGTATGACAGCATAACCCGCCGTACGGTAAGGAAGGTATCCACAGACCACAGTCTAAGGCCCGATGAAGTGTGACCGTCTGGTGGTCAGACTGGACCTGAAGATTTTCCGCTGTTGCAAAACACTTCCTGCCTGCTGTTTTCATGTTCTATGGCCATGCACCGTTTGTTGCCCCACTGTACTCTCAGTTGTCCAAAATGTGATTTCTGTGTTCCTCTTTTGCCCACAGAATAGGCTGTTGGCTCACGGGTCCTGCATCTTTGGACAGTCTCCATGAAAACAAATACTGACAGGACAGTGCTACATGTGTTAGTCTTCACGTTGAGTGGTGCTCTCCGCAGGGGGACGTCTCGGCAGGACTGATGACCATCAGAGCCGCAATCACGTTTGACAAGGTGATGTGTAGTTTCTCCACACTCTCTGGACAATCTACATGACGGTATTATGGCTGGGAGCTTGGCCAAAAGAATTATTGCTACAATTGGGAATTATATAGAAAAGTTCTTGAGTGAGTTGTACATCTTTATAAACCTACATTTAGCCTCTTGCCTCACAAATAAGCCAAACTAAGCAATAGCTGATTTCTAGCACTGCATATTTGATACCTTTTAGCTGTGCTCTGTGATTTATGCTGTTTTTTCATATTTCTGTCCCATTCACAAACTCTGGTGGGTCAGATTTCTGCTGCTGTCTGCCAGAGACCTGTCTGTGGCGGCTGTGGTATTCCACGCTGAATGAGTCATGTCTGGTGGTTATTATGGGCAGGGGTTTGGCCCCCTTTTGCCCCCTCTAGTGGCAGCACACAAAATGACATCTGTTTCTGGGTTTCATCCAAATGAGCTCAGATCAGGTTCTCCTTTAACCAGCTGAGTTAAATCCACATTCTTCCTCACTGTTGTAATAATGGGTTTTTGACCTGGCTGTATGGGCATACAGCCATGACTGTCGGTGACGTTATGATTACTAGTATATGAACAAACATTTCCAGTAAAAAAATAAAATAAACATGTACATGAAGTTTTATATACACTTATATACTATATTTAAATTTAAGATAAATACAAAACAAGGTGAGAGAACCATATTCCAATTTCTGGTATGCAGGTGAACCATTCAGACTCTCTCAACTCAATTGAAATTATAATAATTAATATTGTAGTCTGCTTCTTATCTAGCTATTTATGACTGTAGATCTGATTGCTACTGTGGTAATCAGTAGTTTTAAAGACTCATACAGAATCCTGAATATAAAGAAGAAAATAAGAAACTCCGGATCTTAGGAAAAAGATTGGATCCATCCACTGTTGGAAAAATATATCAAATATTAAAAATGACAAAATGAATAGGAACACAATATAAACCATCCTCTCCCCCCATCTTTAAGTTGTTAAAACTATCCATCTTTTTTATATTGGCTTCTCTTTGCTCTCATTATCTTGTGTTTTTGAAAAGCAGTTAAAGCCATTTCCTGGTTAAGGGAACATGCAAGTGTCCAGGGCTGGAGACAGTGAGTGGGAGGCTGTTCATGTGATGTGATGGTTTTACCATGTGCTCACTCCCTGAGCGGGACGACTGAATGAAGTCGGATATGAGGGAACCTGTCAGGTCTGCGCTACTGTCGGAAAACCTCCCCCCACACAGCCACCTCAATCTGCACTTTTTAGTTGAGATTTTTAGACAAAAATAATAATAATAAAAATAAACAACAACCAAAATCAGTTATAAATCACAAAAAGTTTTAATAATTATAAAATATAGTGTTAGAACATAAAAACTTAATGTCTTTAAAATCATCACAACAGCACACTTTAAACACAAATCTTTGGAGAAACAAAACAGTCATTTCACAAGAGGATGTACCAACACAGACGGGAGAGCCAGAGTGGACCTCAGTCTGCTGTACATCTCCATCTAAAAGGACCTCAGTCTGCCGTACATCTCCATCTAAAAGCCACGGGCCACTCCTTTGAGGACAGTGAGGTCCAGATCTTGGCCAGAGAAAAGAACTGGTTTGAGAGGAGAGTTAAAGAGGCTATTTTTGTCAAGAAAGAGAATCCTTCCTTGAACAGAAATTGAGATCTCAGACATTTGTCTCCCATCTATAACTCTATCATCAAACCTAAATCAAAACAAAGAAAACAATAGGGGTAGCCAGGTCAGGTCCAGAGGTGTGAAAACACCCATTATGCTAACCAGACGCCACACTCCCACTGCATTTTACTAGGCCCACCTAATAAGTAGGGGTGGTAGTTTCAGAGTAATTTCATTGTAGTTAGCCCCTCTCTTCAGGCAGATATAGGCAGTGTCCACCAGCGTCTGACCAGAACTGAAGAAGCAGCTTGGATGAGCTGAGAAACGTGTTTGACCAAATAAACATTTGTCCAGTTGACAAACTGAATTTTTTCTTTTGCCGTGGATTCTACCTGGACGACTGAGGGACTCAGGGACACACATATAGCTTATAACATTTGATCCCATGCTCTGCAGGTCATTACTATTTCAAATTATTCCATAAACAATATTGATTTTCTCATTAATCAAAAATTGCTGTTACGCTAGGACAAAACTGAACTGTGTTTGAAAAAGAACATAACCATTTAGTAAAATGTTATGATAAATGTGGCTGGAAACATATCTTTCAAAGAATTAACACCAAGACTTTTCAGCCATTAAAATTCCTCTTTCACCCATAATGACTGCAAACACTCAATAAAGCGGTTGTGGCTGTTTGTCTGAAGTTGAATTAATTTGTTGAGTTAATTTTCCGGGGGTTGACATCGTTTTATGTTTTAGTGGCATAAGGATTAACAATGTGATTAACAATGGATTAACAATGTAACATTTCTGGTAACATTTCCCTGTGGAAATTTTATTTCTTTGCCTGGAATGATCTAATGGCAACTAATCTTGCATTAATTAAAAAATATCTTGAAAAACGCATTCTTGGTGTGAGCATGCTCGCATCTCCACAGATTTGACCTGTAACTTGGCCAGGTGGTGTCACCTTTTTATCTCCATGAAGACAGATTTGCAAGTTTAGTGTCATACTATGGAACATTCCAGGCAAAGCAATAACATGTCTTGACCAGAAAAGTTACATAGTGTATCTTTAATATGTTAGTCTTTTGGAGTTCAATATAGACTGACATCTGAAGCCATTTAGTTTTTCATACATAAACCAGTTAATCTTATGATGGGTGTCTTTCAATTTAATAGGTCCCGAAGCTAAAAATACAAAGTCCAGATAAGCAAAGGGGTGGTACTCATAGAGGAGCTGACTATCAGATCTGGAAGTTATCCAGTCCCGCCCTGGCAGCTACGCCTCTGGCTTCTTAGGCTTCTTAACTTGATGCACATGGAACAAGCTGTGTCCAGGACTTTCCTCCGATCCCAACCCCAATCCTAACCTTAACCCATAACATATAATTAGTTTTTCTGGAGGGAAAAATGGTCCACACAAAGTCATTTTCTGGTAATTGACTGCACGTACTGTTGAGTTTAAATGGTCACAGACACACACATACACTTTGGCCTGCTTGTATAGGCACACACATTGCTCTTAAACAGTGGTCGTGCAGCTGCGGTGTGTGATAATGAGACAATCTCTGGAGAGACTCATCTGGACTGCGTTATATCATCTCCCTGGAAACTGGCCACAGCTAAAATTGTAACTGTTTTAGGCTCAGTCAGCTGCAGCATGAGGTCACCCAATATAATTCTTACAAATAAGACCCAAAAAACTGCCTCTGATGACATGTGAATGTGCAAAGAGCAGCGGTTTTTACTATAAACGTTGAGATTTTTGCGGCACAGACTAATTTGGGTCTCTGTCTGTTTGTCTACACAGAGCCACACCATAAACACAGTCATGCACCTGCTTCTTGTTTTCTAAACCAGTCGGAGTGGACTATAAAAATTCTCCTCTATAAAAATGTTCCTGACTTGCATTCATTCAGCCATTTTGTTTTTGATGTTTGTTTTTTGGTTATGTATGAAAATACGTGTCGTCAGTTACTTATCCTACCTCCCATTGCGGTTGCTCACTCTTGGCTCTTTGTTGTTGTTTGGAAAGAATATATATTTTTATTTGGATATTTCTGAATTTCAGCAATATTCTGTACCACTGCAAGATTGAGCATTGTCTGTTAGCAACATTACTTTATATGATGGCCTTATTTACATGATTTAGGTATTTTCTCATAGTGCATATAGATGTCTATAGATACACTAAAATAGACCAGCTTTTTGGGCTAGAGTCTAGAGAAGATGAATGAATGAGATCAAATCTGAATTGTCAGCTAGTCTTAAATAAGGCGTTTGAGGCCATGTTCAAAGTAGTATTTGATTACGCAGTTTAATCAAAATAAATTGTTGTCCATTATAGTTACGTATTTTAGAGTGCTGTAATAACATGAGTAAATTTGTCCTGATTGACTGCAGTGCTCATAGGTGTACCCCCTGGTGTGGCTTGTATTACTAACTCACATCTGGGCCATCCACTTTTACAGTACATTTACAGTTTTACAGTAGAACCACATGCAGACAAAATACTTAACGATCACGGTACACGCACCAGTTAAATACGTTTTGTGACAGACTTTTATTTCCATATTTCCAGCATTGTCGTCTGATGAGTTCACTGGTGGGTTTGCCGTCGTAAAAACTGCCAGAATAATGAGGTTTTCATCATTTTGTTTCGGGCTGAGAGGATGTGAAGTGCATGACTGTGAGCGTGACCGTTTCACCCTCGCCCTAAAAGAGGCTGTGATTGGCTGGGTCTGGCGTGTTTCCCCGGCAATAGCTTTATTAAAGACCTCATCTGCGTGCGTGCATTAGTGTGTATTAGTGTGTGTGGTTTACAGGCCGGCTGCGGTGTTCTCTTGGGACGTCCCCTTTCCAGCTGTTACTTTACAAGACTGTAACATCAAACACTCCCAGGTTTAACTTCACACAGCTTTCGCTTCAACCTACAGCCGCCCTTAACAAGTTCATCAAATGAACTCCTCCTCTGCCTCGCTGAGCAGTTCTCACACACCTACAGCTACTGACAGTAATGGCATTGTGGGTGAGGCTTAAGTCATGCCAGAATTATTCAAGTTAAATATTTTTCACTTTGCAATGCAGTATTCATTCACTTCTCATTCTGAGTGGTGGTAAGATTAGATTAGATTCAACTTTATTGTCATTACACATGTATAAATACAGGTAAAGAAATGAGGTTTAGAATCTAATCAGAAGTGCAAGGAGCAGCAAGTGCGATATATACAGTATATACAATATAGACAGTGTGGTTGTAGTGAATTATGTACAAATAAATAGGGCAATATGGAAATGTGGGAGTATCCATCCATCCATTTTCTTCCGCTTATCCGGGGCCGGGTCGCGGGGGCAACAGTCTAAGCAGGGACGCCCAGACCTCCTTCACCCTGGACACTTCCTCCAGCTCCTCTGGGGGGACCCCAAGGTGTTCACAGGCCAGCCGGGAGACATAGTCCCTCCAGCGTGTCCTGGGTCTTCCCCAGGGCCTCCTTCCGGTGGGACATGCCCGGAACACCTCCCGAGGGAGGCGTCCAGGAGGCATCCAGAACAGATGCCTGAGCCACCTCAGCTGGCTCCTTCTCGACGTGGAGAAGCAGCGGCTCTACTCCGAGCCCCTCCCGTGTGACTGAGCTCCTCAACCTATCTCTAAGGGTGTGCCCAGCCACTCTGCGGAGGAAACTCATTTCGGCCGCTTGTATCCGTGATCTTGTCCTTTCGGTCATTACCCAGAGCTCATGACCATAGGTGAGGGTAAGAATGTAGATTGACTGGTAAATTGAGAGCTTTGCCTTTTGGCTCAGCTCCCTCTTCATCACAACGGTCCGGTACAACGACCGCATCACTGCCGTCGCTGCACCGATCCACCTGTCAATCTCACGCTCCATCCTCCCCTCACTCGTGAACAAGACCCCGAGATATTTGAACTCCTCCACTTGAGGCAAGGACTCTCCACCCACCTGGAGAGGGCAAGCCACCTTTTTCCGGTCGAGAACCATGGCCTCAGATTTGGAAGAGCTGATCCTCATCCCAGCCGCTTCACACTCAGCTGCGACCCGCCCCAGTGCACATTTGAGATCCCGGTTCGATGAAGCCATCAGGACAACATCATCTGCAAACAGCAGAGATGAGATCCTGTGGTTCCCAAACCGGATCCCCTCCGGCCCCTGACTGCGCCTAGAAATTCTGTCCATAAATATAATTAACAGAACCGGTGACAAAGGGCAGCCCTGGAGGAGTCCAACATGCACCGGGAACAGGTCCGACTTACTACCGGCAATGCGAACACAGCTCCTGCTCCGGGCATACAGGGACCGAACAGCCCTTAGCAAAGGGCCCCGAACCCCATACTCCCGGAGCACTCTCCACAGGACCCCACGAGGGACACGGTCGAATGCCTTCTCAAGATCCACAAAGCACATGTGGACTGGTTGGGCAAACTCCCATGTACCCTCGAGCACCCGATGGAGAGTATAGAGCTGGTCCAGTGTTCCCCGGCCGGGACGAAAACCACACTGCTCCTCCTGAATCCGAGGTTCGACTATCGGTCAAATTCTCCTCTCCAGCACCCTGGAATAGACCTTACCGGGAAGGCTGAGGAGTGTGATTCCCCGATAGTTGGAACACACCTTCCCCCTTCTTAAACAGAGGACCACCACCCCGGTCTGCCAGTGGGCAGACATGTGGGAGTACTTTGTTGTTAATCTGTATAGGGGATATAAACCGATGTATTATAAACAAGATACTTCAGTAGCCAGTGCCACGGCTGCTCTGGGGAAGTCTGATGGAAGCAAGGCTGTCAGTATGCACCACTGGCCCCTCTGTCCACCACCACCACCAATTTCACACACACACATGCACGCACACACGCACACACACACACACACACACACACACACACACACACACACACACACACACACACACACACACACACACACATGCACGCACACACCACATTCATAATAGGCATGATGGATGGAGTGTCTTGCTCAAGGACACAACTGCAGGTCAAAATCCCAGAATCCCAAATGTCATAATATAAAATGAACTTACAGTTAAGACATTGACTGAACTATCTGTCATAATACTGTTCTAAATTAAATAATAATAATAATAATAATAATAATAATAATAATAAAAACATCTTTAGTGCAAACAACTCTTCCTTCTCCTACCTCTGTTTTAAATGATAGTTTTAAAGACAGATTATTTTTCATTCCTCTAGTCTGCAAAAGTAGCCATCCCACAGCACCACAGTAGACGAGCCATAAAACTGTGCATGAAGTATAAAATGTTTGTACTTGACCCGACAATAAAACTGCTTCTGCTCTTTAATATTTATTTGTGTTACACCTCTGTTCCAACCCCAAGTATAATTTAAGAGTATGGCGTTAACAACATAGAAAGAGTCAACACTGAAAGATAGATACAGCTTGTCATTTAGTGGTTAGTAGCTTTACCCAAAAGAAAATACAGTCATTTAAAACATGAAGGTCATAAAAGTCTGAGAATTGGCTCGAAATGTTACTCCTGGTTTCTGGTGTTACTCTGTCTTTATTAAAGTTGAATAAACCAGTTAGTGTTTCTGATTTGGGGGCTCTTTGGTGCCAGTGGGCTGTACCACCCTCTGGCTGCTGTGATGTGAGCGGCCTGGCATCTGAGGCAGCCATTACAGTATGGAACAGAGCAAACCACAGATTTACATAGAGAGAAGCAGTTTCTCTGACGTAGTTTCTCAGTAGATTTATACGTAAAGCCTGGGTGCAATAAATAATAATCAGATAAATGTATATTTTCTGTAGGCATAGAGTTGTTCAAAGCACAGTCTAAAAGCTATACAAAGTTTAAAAAAATATATAATCTTAGTTCATCTTAGTTCTCAGTGTTAATTTCAGCACAGATAAGTGTTTATATTTCTTAGAAAGGATTCTAAGATATAAAAATCATAACGCATATACTGTACATGTAGTGTCAATGAGAGATAATTCACCAAAATTCAGAAAAACATTCTATATCAAGAACAACAAATGAATAAGTTTGAAAGAAAATGGTCATTTGTTTAACTATTGTAGAAATATTTAAAAGGGACCATATTAATTTTTAGTTTTATCATCAGTTACAGTTTAAAAATGTTCTATTTTTTTCCCACATGATCAAAACTAACTCTCCGTAACCTTCTCTGTGTGTTTTGTATTTTTAGCCAACCATTGTCTCAAACTGTCAAACCACTGAGAGAAAAAGTGGCTGCCCTTGATGTTAGCAGATGGAGAAAAGTGAGTTAAAATTACAGAGGCACAGAGGTGAGAGGCTCAGGTGGCCCACTACTGCCACCTCATTAGCAGCAATGACATCACCGCTCGCTACAACCACACTACTTCTCCGTCCCTTTCGACTGCACTAAAACCTACTCTGCTACTGGCTTCAAACTGTCCAGGGAGCTAGCTTTTATGTATTCAACTCAAGAGAAAGCTTAAAAAGTGTGTTTGATTTTTTTTAATGTTCACTTTTCCTCCCTTTTGCGAATTTACTACGAGTCACAGATGTCTGAATTGAACTGATTTCGCTCAGCAAAGCTTTTATCGGCTTCCCCAGAGAATATGGCTCATGCTAATACATCTACACACTGTTCAAAGTTACTGAACAAGGGAAACAAATGTCCCACAGGTGAGACAGTGCTTCCAAAATGGCAGCTAGTCAGCAGTAACATTCCCCTACCTTCATAAACAGAGGCCCAAGACGCACGAGAACAGCATGTAATAATAAAGAAGTATTTGACAGTGATTGACTGTGAGGAAAAACAGATTGTTTTGACGTTCGTCCTCTCATATGGGACCCCTCACTAATGCCGCTTTCTTTTATAGATCCAGCGTGATGCTAGATGTCTATTGAATGTGTTACAGGCTACAAAACAGCATTATAATAGTAGTACATGATGACTTAAAGACATAGCTTAAATAACTTGCTGGCTTGCGGTTGCATTTCAGCTTTTTTCTTTAATACTTGTAGTTGTTGGTTGTTTTTTTATGATAATGTTATGATGAAAAAGTGGAATCGTGAGAGAAGATTATACAAACTCCAGCCACAAGTAGTCGGTAATAAAAAAAAATTCTTTTCTTATCTTTACCACTGTGGTGTACTGTAAACATTTACCCCTGAACTAGACATTTCCCCAGTTGGGTTCCCAGCTATTTGTGAGTGCTGCCTGTTTCTGTATTTCGTGAATTGTGAAAAAACACCACCATTTCCTAATTTAGACACTTTTTTAAATAGGAGAACTCAGTCTTGTCTAGTTGTAGTCTACTCTTGAAATACTGTACTACTGCGACAATGTATAAAATAAAGATTCAAGAAAATATGAAGTTAATCTCTGACATACTGCTGTATAAAGCAGTAAATTCAAATTGAACTCCACACGATTGATTAATCCCAGATTCTGAATCTCCAAAGTGCTTTTATTAGCCTGTGGTGTGCCGTGGTCCAAACAAACTGGGGGAGCCACCCTCCTGCAGAGGCGATGGGCTGAACGACGACAGCTTTCAACAAGATAAAAGTCACACAGACTTTTAATTTCCCTGCATTTGTTTCATTGTTTTACTGCATTTTCTGAGGGATGTTGCATCAAACAATAGCTCTTTTACTATGTGTCTGAACCCAGTGCACCGCAAGCGTGTTTGTGAGAAAGTCTATCATAAAATGCTATATGAATGGAAAAACGAAGGGAGCGAGCGCGCTTCAGCTGATGTCTTCCAGTTGTTTGACCTCTCCTTCCTTCTGCCTTTTTTTGGTCTGTGTGCCTCTCGCAGTTTAATAAGGCCAGCTGTAGAGTCTGGATCTCTGGGGAAACGCGCTCGAGTGTGGCTGGATCGGGGGCTGGATGTGGTGGTGGTGGGGGGCCCGCACTTCCGACCATTTCCCCCATGCAGTACACCATGCAGTCTGGAGCTGTAGCCAAACGCTCCCCTCTCTCTCACCCTTTCTCTTCCTCCCCCTCTCTCACACTCTCTCTCCCTCTCTCTCCTTTTTCTCTCCCTGTCTCTCTCTCTCTTAACCACAACTGTTTTACTCTGCCTTTCACTTTACCTCCTGCTCAACTCTTTTCCTCTACACTTTCTGTCCCTCCTACGCTCTTTCCCACTATGCAAATCATTAATGGTTATGGCCCCTCATGATGTTTGGTCAGTGAACAGTCCAGACAGCAGAGATATCCCAATGTACCTTTTAACAGTGGAGGGATTTCTGGTTTACTTAAATTACTGTTTATAGTCATACCGTATAATTTCCAATCTCAATGAGTGGTGTCCAAAAACTGTTAATAATACGTTGTTGTTGTTTTTTTAAGAAATTTGTTGGAGGAACAGGTACTCGTGTAATTTTTAACTATTGAATTGATGAATTTCATCCACTGTGTACCCCTGTGTCTCATGACATCACAGTAGTAATAAAATTAAAACACACACCAATAATAATTTATCCTATTTTAGTTTACGTTGTAGTGTGAAGAGAAATACAAAAAACAAACAAACAAACAAACAAACAAACAAAAAAACAAACATATTAATATGTAGACCAACAGTATGGGGGCAAAGAGTGATAAAGTGGATTTTTGCACCCACATCACGTCAGTCTGATGCTGGTAAAAGCATAACATAAAAACTTATCAAATCACTGTGCTATTGTGGTAAGCCCAAATAATGGGATAAGCCAAAACAAAACTAAATGTTTTGTCCTCTGAATTTTTTTTTTTTTTTTTTCCCCAGGGAACAACATATACAAAATAGCCTCTTGGCTAATTCTGGCTTTTTACTCATGTTTAATCATGTTTTATGAAAGTGTATTGTTCCCTTTCAAATAAGCTAATCTAATCTATTCATGTAACATATGGAAAAACATATGCAACTTCACTGCAGTGGGTACACTTACTGTGTAAGAGAAGATCAAAGCAAGTATTGAGTATTGACATTTCATTGGCACATCTATATCCCTATCCCCTACTGTTGCTTTGTGCTTAGAGTGAACACAGTGGTCTTCACTGGGACTATGATAAATGGCTCAGATCTCATGCCGTATCAGGTCCAGACCAGCTTCCGAGTTTTGACAGCTCCATGACCCACACCAGAGTGGTGCAGCCGGGACAGGCTCTGTGGGCCGGGATACGGGGGCGGACTGAGCCTGGCCTGGTGCTGGAGCTGGTGGGTGTTTTTCCTCAGACTAATGAATAATACGTCTGAGTGCAGAGTATCAGGCTGCAGCCGAGAGAGGAGGAGCGAGCAGAGGCTAATGACTATCAGATGGTCTGTACTACTGTGCTGCTGCTGCTGCTGCCGCTTTGTCTCTACACAAGAACACCTTTTGATTTGAATAAACACATACTGCATCTATTATTATCTGGACTGATTCAAACTTTTGTTTTAATGTTTTTATTAAAGATTACAAATCAAGTTAAGTCTTTAATTGGTTGGATGAGAACAGTGGTGAAAAGTTCAATTTGCTCAAGTAACTTTTTATTGTAATTAGTATTTGTTGCAGTAGTAGTTGCATTGTAGCTACACTTTTTTGAATAATGAAATAAAAACTTGTGTATGGTTAGATGTGTGACTTGCATCTGATCTTAATATATTTATGACTTCCGTGCGTGTTTTGCCCTTATCAAAATGTTGTATTCAAAAGTAAAATTCAGAGTAATCCGTCTTTGTCAAAGGCTTGATTTGATTAATTACCCTTTGGTAATATTATTACAGTTGTTTTAGCATCACTTTGATGTTGAATAAATAAATGTTCACCATTGTTTTTCTGGGCTAAGTTCATATTGTGTTATTATTCAACCATTAGCTAAAAGGAAATCTGTAAATGTGTAGTCTATTCACTGCAGACGTTTCATTTTAGGTGTGTCATAGTAAGAGTGCGCAGGTGTTAGTTCTTTAATTCTAACTTGCTTCAGCTAAAGCGAGCCCACCCAAACAATGTGTTTAATCATATGCACTAATACAGGGTTCACCAGTCGCCCAATTAAACAATCCCATGTATTCAATAAATGTGCTTAGTGATCTAATGCACCTGCTGTAAGGTTCTTTTCTGAAAGGGAGATTTTCGGTGAATTTCTCACACTGATCTTGAGATGCCTTTTCCTCAAATTTGGTTTACATTTACTCAATTTTGAAGCACCATTTACTATTTATTATTATTATGTGAAATCATACTTCTGTAACATTTTACATTGTTTTGTGTACAAAGAACTGTGCTGTTTTCTTTGTTCCTTCCTTTTGTGATTTCTTTGGCTAAAGTCATCTATGATTGTGAAAAACTACTACTACCACTAACTTCGATTTTGTATGAAATGTTTTTCAGCCTGGGGGCAGCGATTCACAGGGTAATGGATACAGAGGAGAACAGGCTCCAAGAAAATGCAAATCAGAGGAAGATCATGCAAGCGCATTTAACAATGGACCACAGTCAAAGAAACTGCTTTCAAATATGGAACTGCTGTTTATGAGGCAAGGCACACAGAATCTTTGTGTTTTACAGAGTATTATTTTTTATATTGAATGTTTTACATGAGAGTTTATCACTTATAAGACTTGTAAAAGATCAGAGCATTTTATCTGAAACACTTGACTTAAAGAGGATCAAGTACGCGTTTACTGCAGGGGGTCACCAGACAAGACTTGGGGACTAAAACGTGCTTTGTGAAAAACACAAAATGGCAATTCAAGACATTCAAGATTTTATAATAATTTCCATCCCATTTTGTAAAAGCACACACTTGAGTTTAAACAGCCAACGGCATAAACAACTCCTGATTGATAGGTAGAGATACAAAGGAAAAAGAAACAAACAGGAGGCCTGAGTTTTAGACAAGTGTGAGTGGGCGAAAAATGGATCAACTCTGATTGCTACATTGTGTAGGTCTGACAGATTATTCACCGTGCGATCGGTTTTCAGCAGCAGCAGCTCATGGTTGCCAATCTACACAATGGAGGCATACCGGTATTGCCGCTGGGCTTTGGGTTTGCAGTGATGTACTACCGAGGATTACAGACTTCATAGCTTGGGATTAGAGAGGTTGTCAACCTTTAACCACTGCACACTCGAAACAGGAAACTACAAGGTCAGGCAGTTCTTTGGAAAGTAAATTGCACATAATCAAATCCCCAAAGTGAAAAATACATTTGAATTTGAGGTCTGTATTACACCTCTGGTCAAGTTGACGTTTTCAAGATGTAAGGGAATTTTTATAGTGTAAGATATTGCAGAAAGTGTGTATGAATGCCTCGTGTAATAGATAGACAACTCAGCTCAGCCTGTCATTAAAGCAGTAACTCCCTTGTCTTCATTTCCTCCCTTGTCCTCTCCTGACTGTCTTGTCCCATTGCTCCAGTGTTAGGGACGAAGATCGATGGTTAACGGGAGTGTTAGTCAGTAAATTAGCAGCTCTCCTCCCTAAAAGTTACATTTTCCTCCCTCAAGTGTTTCTACGTTTGTGGCTACTTCCCATCTTGAGGTGTCAGTCATCTGTACCTAAGTCTGGATGAAAACCAAAGAAGATACAGGGGAAAGGAAAACTCTCAGGGTCTGGCAGCAAGAAAAAGAACTAAACTAAACACATCCAAAACAGAGCACAGGTCGTACATCCCACTGGCTGTTTCTGTCTGATATGCTTTTTATTCAAAGAATAAAAAGCATGTAGATCAGCATGGAAAAAGTGAAAAGGAGGACTGTTAGGTCATGCCGATGGATATAACCAGTTCATCTTTAACATCTTGATTCAAAAGCATAATTAAAAATTATACAAAGCACCTGTTTGAAATGTGTTCCACCCAGAAAGTGTAATAGTTCCCAAAAGACAGTTGACGAGATGCATATATTTGGACATTGGCAGGTTTATTGAAAATATCACTAAAGTATTTGCAAAAGCACAACATAAATGGAGAAGAAAAGAAATAATCAGTCGCAGAAATAAGTGTAGACCACTTTTTACGGACCCCTTTATCTCGTTTTAGATGAAGTGTCTGTTAGCTCTGTTTTGATTTGAAATGGTACAGATTTGTAAAAATACAACACTATAGTGTCCTGTGCTGTCTAGTATCAGCAGCTGTTTCTCTGAGAGTATTCCACTGTGATTAATGAGTAATGTCTGCTCTGAGGCACTGAAATATCGCAGGATTTACAACATTTGTGTTTATCTGTTTCAAACAGCTCCTTGTCCTCAAAAGTCATCAATCCCACACACTAAATGAGAAGAGTGATGCAAGCAGTGCTGTGTGTTTGGGTGGATTTCCCCCTGAAAACACTGCAGTGTGTGGCCAAAACAAACTGTGGCTGATGGTGCGCCTCTTGCCTCCGGTGTGTCTCTGGCCTGCCTCTCGACAGCAGCCCAGGGACCAGCTCTGCCCAGGGGGAGGAGCAGAGCGAGCTGCCCTGATCCTCCCACCGCCTATAAGACCACAGGCAGACGGAAACACTCCAACAGCAGGCACACGTGGAGCCGACACAAGAAGACGAGAGGGGCTGCAGCTGTGAAGGGCTAGGAGAATAGGAGCACCAACTCAAATCATAATAGTGCACGTAAAGAGAGCTATAGGTTAGAGTGTATGGACTGAATGGTGTGAAATACTAGCATCTTTCAAAGGATTATAAAAAGTGTTTGTAATGTCAAGTTACTATTTTAGAAACAGCTGGATCACTGACTCATCTTTATAGTGACTGAGCCATCCTGTGAACTGAACTAGCATCCCAGGGATTTGTGCAAGTTTGGAGTTTTTGACTGTACACTGTCATTTCAAAGAGTCATTTTCAGAAGATTGTCACAACTGGACCTCTCACAAGGATTTGACAGTCTTCTCATTTGCTGGTGAAGATGACATTTGCCATGCTCCGCACAGCGCCCCCCGCAGGCCGCTTCATGTATGGCGACATTGCTCTGCTGTCTGAAGACGATGAGGAGAACGGCAGCGAGGGTTCAGGTTCGGATGAGCGTAACTCTGCTTTCCGCCTCTCATCTTCGTCACCCTCTGCGTTTCATATCAAGGTGAACAGGAAGAGGAAGCTGTGTTCAGGTGGAGGGGGGGCCATGCTGGGGAGACTGGGCCCCCCGGTGTCTCCTCCGAATGGGGTTGGGGAGGTGCGCCAGAGGACAGCCGCCAACGCACGAGAGAGGGACCGCACCAACTCTGTCAATACTGCTTTCACCGCTCTGCGCACTCTCATCCCCACTGAGCCTGCAGACAGGTACACACTAAAACACACTATTTCATACACAAGACTACACAAGAACTTCCAAATATTTTAAGTTATAATTGTATTACTTTACATGTTTACATCAATAAATTAATCAGTGTTATTTGTTGTGTTAGGCTTTGGGAACCATTTATCCCATTAGATTCAAGTAAGTGAAGGTCTGTGTCATTTGTATTGATAATCCAGGAAACTGTCAAAGATTGAGACACTGCGCCTGGCAAGCAGTTACATCAGTCACCTGGGCAACGTGCTGCTGCTGGGGGAGGGGCTTCATGATGGACAGCCGTGCCACGCCCCCTCACCTCCATTTTTCCACGTTAACTCCTCCCCGAACCGCGGCTCGGACCAGTCCACGCAGCCCAAACACATCTGCACCTTCTGCCTCAGCAACCAGCGCAAAATGGTAAGAATCAAACTATCCACAGGTGTAGCAGTTTTAAAACTGTCCTCAAAAGGATTTAGTAACTACCTGACATTCTGTGACCATTTAATTATACATGTGTAATCAATTGCCTAAACCATGTTGGTCAGCTTGGAAAATCTTATTAGGATTAATCTGTTTAATTTATCTTAACAGGATAATGATTTAATTGTCTCCTAAGTCAAAGTAAGGGCACTTAAGCGTAAGTGTACCATGGCGTAAAGCTCCTTTTGGGAGAGTGGCGGGATTTGGGGTCATTTTTATGGTAAAGGCTGACCTAAGATCAGTAACTGAGGCTGTAAACCTGATTGGCCCTCAGGGATGTTAAAAGCAAAACCTTTTAAAGTCTCTCTTTTTGGTGAAGGCTTGTGTATTATGGCACTTTGGGGAGGTAGATTTACTCAAGCAGGTGGCTCCAAAGTTCAAGGTGGTTCCTGAAGCTCAGTGGACACTTGGCCAAAGCACTGGATGTTTTTCTGTTGTTGCGGCTCAGAGAGGTCAAACAGCATGCAGCCCTTTAAGACAAAACAGACCAAATGTGCAAGGGCCTTGTTTTAAAACAGCCTGACCTTAACTGAGATGTTTTTCTCTCTTTATTTTAAATTCAGAATTTTACAAGAGTATTTATACAGCGAGAAACAGAGAGGGAGATTTACGACTGGGAGCCCTTGACAGAGGTCCAAAACCATGTGTATAATTTCAAGAATGTATTGACGTCAGACTGAATATGAGAAGGTTTTATTCATAACTCTTTAGGAACCTCAGATAGAACCTGAGATTGACTGGCATCAAATCAAAATTTATGTTGCACAACAGATTTCCAAATCTAATATATGAATCTGCTGGACATATCTGAATGAATATAAATAATGCTATGGAAAATTATTTTCAAATAATTATAAGTTTGTCATTAATAAGTTATAAATTCTGTTGGTTTTATACTTAAGATGTTGCATCATCCATAAGTCCTTATTGCTATGGGACAGTGACCAAAACTATATAGTTTTGTTGCATTCAGAATTGATTTTTCTAGTGCAGGGGTCTTCAACGTTTTTCAGGCCAGGGACCCCCAAACAGATGGCAAACTGGGCCAGGGACCCCCTACTATATATACGGCATAGAAATGTGTTTTATTTTAAATTGAGCTTAGTGTCATGTATAAACATTGCTACTCTGTTATGGTACATCCAATACAAGGAAATAATACACAGGTTAATACTGTATTTTACAGTATAAAATATAAAATTATATGAAGTGAAATCAAAAGATTTCGCGACCCCCCTGCAGTACCTCCGCGACCCCCCTGTTGAAGACCTCTGTTCTAGTGCAATCGATATGCAAAAACTTGTGTAGGCTGTTGTTAATAATTTGGGACTCAACTGTAACAGAACTGCCCATTTAAATTTATTATGACAATTTCCTTGGTTAGTACCTTATCAGTCTACACCTTAAAAGAGATATAGACTGAGACCTGATCTGGTGTGATTTCAGCTTTAAGCGATTCAGTTCAGGAAACGGCCATAATCAGGAACACACTGAGCAGGAGAAAAAGTCGTGAGCCTGATGAAAAATCACAGGAAATCAAGAATATATTTTTCTACCTACGGGTCTGAATCAAATTTATAGGACTCCTGCTTGTACTTCAGCAAACACCCCAGAAGATGATAGAGAGGTGATGTTCCTCCACTCCTCCTCCCTTCCATAGCAGCCGCTGCCCATTTAGCAGGATTTATGGCTGAAAGGCTGACATCTGGCATACTCCCCCATTTGCCCCAGCAGTGTGTGAAAGCCAATACCCAGCTCACTGTCTAAACTCTGGGACCCCGGCGCTCTGGGATAACCCTATAGTCTCAGCAGTGAGCCCCCCAAAAACTAAACAGAAAATCCACAGTCAAACACCTTCAGCTTTGCCTAACTACATCACACCTGTCTCCATCTTCCTCTCACTTTACACTGAAATTATTTTTTGTCTTTTTAGTGTTTTACAGAATTACACTTGCTATTTGGAGGCAGGCATTGGTTTAGTTTCTAAAGCGTTCACCCACTAACACCAAAATCAGCTGTTTAATTCCATCTCCTATCAGTGCACACTTGTGTTCTTGGGCAAGACACTTAACCCACCTTGCTTTCAGTATCCATGTACACTGGTATATCAATGTGGAGTTCTCAATGTAGGTAGAAAAGCACAATATATGTCAATGTGATGATGCATTATTTATTTATATACCATAATTATTTACATTGTAGTAAACTGACAATTGCAATAATCACCATCATTCATCTTCATTGTAAGATTGTATTTTATTTTGTATCATACATTTAATCAAAAATACAAACTGATACTTATGCCAGTCCCAAGTCTAGATAAGTATTTTTTCTGCAATTACACTATGGAAAAGCATATTGATCATTGAGAGAGGAAAAAAAAGGAATTTTCCATTTGTTGTTTCATTCAAAACAAATTGAGCACTTATTTGTGTTTTTTACATACTGCAGATTTCATAGCTGTATTCATAGTGCAGCGTGTGATATAGAGTGAGTCCAGTAATGTTTTTTGCCATAAACATAGAGACTGCACTTTATTACGCCATGCTCCTCCCTGTTGCCATCATCTCGGTGCTTTGCTCGTATCGATCAGCCCAGTGGAGGTCACAGCATCTGTCAGTGAGTGCAGTGTAACCTTATCCCGCGCTGTCAAAACGCTACTGCACACCTACATTTGACCTGTAAACGCACGCTGGGCAGAAAACAATCCTGATACTTTTCTCATGTCAAAAGCCTCAAACACAGATGCCTTTGACCAAATATCTTATTTATCACCAAGTGGGTTACACTGGTTTTCATTAGTGCTGCTACAATACACCATATATCTCTGCTTTGAATTACTGTACTTTCAGATTCCGTGTGGAGTGTTTATGATTTAAGAGAAGCCGTTGAATACAGGTCGGTCCAATGTTTTTTGTCAGTGGCAAGTTATAGAAAAAATATTGAAGTTTTGTCAAGATTCTCGCACAATGCATAAAAATTGCAAAAATCTGTTGTGAGTTTGATCAAAAATGTATTTCATGGCTCAAAGCAAGCAGTACGATTAATACATGTATTCATTGTATATATGATTTATATACCTGGATGTATGTGCTCTTTTATCTACCAATTGCCACTAGTTCTAGTAAAAAAAGTTACTGTTCATACCAAAGCAAACAGAACAATATACAAAGTTAATAGTATAAGTAGTATTATAGTATTCCTACTTGTGTGGCTTAAAATTTTTCCATATGTGATTTTGATAAGGCTTCTCCCAGTGATTATAGAGTTAAGTGTGATTGGCAGAATGCTCCTCAGTCTGTGGAAAAGTGGCCCTCCTTCAGTGTGAGTGGGCTAAAGGGCAGAGTGGGCGCGGGTGATTACAGAGAGGAAACCATTGTGAAATCAAAATGAGTCTTTGTGTCCAACGATCTGCCTCTGTATGTTTTTCTGGTCCTTGAGGTTCATCACAGCTGTCAGCTCTGCTTAGGCCGGCCGACCCAATTATAGTTATTTCCAATGAGGAGCAGAAAGTGAGAAAAGTAGGCCCTCATTTCCTACTATTATAGTGCATACAGTGTAACTATTTCAAAACAAACAGTCATGTCAGTGATTTTCTTCTGAGCTGAGAGGCCTGTTACATATTCACATAATTATGAACTTCTGAACAGTAGGTGTGATTAGGTCAGGTTTCAACACAGGGTCATTTAAAAAACATACCTTAAAAAACCCTGGACTTACCTCAGAAAGTAAGAGGTACTTATATTTGAGATCCAATGCACATTAAAAAGACTTCTGTGAATGTGCCAGCAATAGCTATACGGCTAGTTTCCTACTACGGTGTCTGTGCAAAGTGTAAAATGTCATGATATACACTTATTTGGGTGCATTTACAGTGCATTGGTGTTAATAATTTTTCATTATGGTAACACAAATGATTCTTAAGTAACCATGATTTTGACCCTTTTTAATACTACGATGAAATTCAATCCCATATTTACTTTTTCTTTCCTCTCATTGTATTTTATTCCAGGATGCCTTCATTTATTTGTTGTTGTTACTCTCACAGACAAAATATTGTTTTAACTTTGTTACCATGTCCAGTCATATTAGTGTAGGTTGAAGCAAAAAGGTGCTCCAACAGCTTAGGTCATTCATGTGTGTTCATTTCAGTTGAACAATGAAGCAATTCAATATTATATCTATTATGTCTTACTATATAATAATAATAATAAGAAGAAGAAACTTGTAAAAAGCAGTCATATGTTTTGGGAAATTTGAGGAACAAGACTGAGTTCTGCAAAAGTCCCTCCTATCTCTCTTTGATTGACGCAGACTTCCTGTGTTTAACATGATTACTTCCACTGTCAGGTGTCTTTCCATAAGCTACAATCGGAACATACTACTTATAATACATTTGGGATAAATTTGGCATATCCGCTTTTTCCTCTATTAAAACTTTATCCTTATTCTGACATTTAGCTAAAAAATGTTTGTTATGAGCTGTAAAGGCCCACAAGGCTGCTATAATGTCACTAAATCATGATGAAGTGTGTTTGTTTTGTAAGGTTTCAGAACCAAACAAAAACATTCAACATTTTCAGATGTGTAAATCTCCCCACTTAGCCGCCCCAACAGCACATTAGCGATTTTACAGCTTCCTTTGCAAATGCTGCATGCTTCTCTTGGTCTGCAACACGGACTGGGGCATCTCAGTTCACAAATACTTGTGGAATTTGATAGAAACAACAACTGTTTTCAACTAATTTATCTGGTTTGGGATTGGCACATTGTAATGCAAAATGGACTTTTATGAGATTTTAATCGTGGAATAATGGTTTTCCCTCGTCACTCTGTATTACTGTATTTTGAGTGATTCGTGCATGTTTGAGTAATCCTGCATGATTTACATATTGACCTACCCCGTGTCTTCACCCACAGCCCTGACCGAAGTTATAAGATTTCAGTTTATGTGTGTAAAAGGTATCACTAAATTACACAAAAATAACAAAACAGATTTTACTATTTGTTAAGCAATAAATATGAATTATACTTCAAACTTTTTTTTTGTTTGAACCAATATTAAGCTT
Organism: Paratrypauchen microcephalus; assembly: GCA_036785185.1. Lineage (NCBI taxonomy): Eukaryota > Metazoa > Chordata > Actinopteri > Gobiiformes > Gobiidae > Paratrypauchen > Paratrypauchen microcephalus. The sequence continues at coordinate 16,569,167 of JAVJIX010000002.1, read as the reverse complement.
CTTTTCACTAAGATTTTGCATGTAAAATTCTCCCATTTGTTTCAGTTTGTTTCATTATGAGCCAGCTTCCTCCATTTGAATTATGCCAGTGACATGTTGTTGTGAATTCAGTATTGCTACTTGATTATGATGAATGAATGTTGTTTTGACACGGTTAAGTCATCTTTAGGCATGAGGTAATATGAGCTTCCAAGAATAACGAAACTATAAACAGTTTATAATTTAGTAGCGCTGAAGTAAATCTCCTAATGGATGACAAAACATGGCAGATGGGAAGAGCGTATCACTGTTCCACGTTGTATGCATAAATCTGAAGTTTGGCCTTTGTGGCGTGTTTGAATAAATGAAACAGTGACACGTACAAACAGTTGCTGGCTGGTGCAGGGCGTCTGGAAGTCATTGGCAGCACAGAGCGGAGCAACAAATGAGCTAATTGTTCTGTAAATGATTTATCCTCTGCTAAGGCCAGTGTTTAATTCAGCTGCTGCTATTAGAAACATATTGACGCTTGGCTTTGATGGGGGAGTTAAAGAAGTCTGGAAACCTCTCCCTCACTGCACTCACACAGTATAACTTCTACTCACTCACGCTCAGGACCTAGAACTAAGAACTGTATCAGGAACAATATAGGAAACAGTAGCAGTAGTGCTAGTAGCATTTCTAGTAGTTGTCCTAGCAGAAGAAGGGTCAGTATAGTAGTAGTAGGCTTAGTAATATTAATACAAAGAATTACAGTCACTGGTGAATTTGTAGCAGTAATTTATTAAAAACTGCAGTGATGGAGTAATAGTGGCACTTCTGGTGGCTTAGTATTAGGTAAAGGTACACTATATTGTCCCTATAGGGAAATTTGACCTGTGTAGAAGCAGCAGGGATCCATCTCAAGCTCTTTCTTGAGTTTGGTTGGGTCAGGACTACTTTAGCTGGAGGAAATTTACCGATTTACTACTTGGGAACTACTCAGTATTCCACCTACTAGAATGCCGGCACCAGTAGTAGTAGCCATGCATTCAAAATAGAAGGCAGTATAGTATAGATTATAGCAGAAGTAGTAGCAGTTTCTCACACAGTGTACACAAACAGAGCACAAAATCAGTGTCTACAAAACATTTATCTTTCTGCCACTTGCGATAGTCTGGCAAGCTTTTTTTGAGACGGCTGAAAACTTGCATGATTTCTAGTTTAAGGAGCTCTGGATCGCGACAGCGCTTTCAACACTTTGAGACTAATGGTGTTCAGGAAGTTGTGGAAAGCGAGACTCAGGAAGGAGAGACAGAGGAGCTGAGAAATAGCAACAGACTCACAGGGATCATCAACGTGGCGATTTATCCTCCACTTCTGACAGTTGGGGTTTGAAACTGTCGGAGCTACACTTTCTGTTGATTGTTTTTAGGTTGTGGAGTGAAATTGCAGTAGCACTTGTTACAGAAGTAAAAGTTGTGGAGTTAGAGGTGGTAACTTTAGGTTGTGTACATTCAGCAGTACTATTAGAAGCAGTCAGAAAAGTCGATTTTTATAGATGGCATCAGAAATAGAAGCAATCATTGTTTTAGTGCTAGCACTTTTATGTTTTTCTGTCGTATTAGAAGTAAAATAGTAGCAGTACTTGCGGTAAGATCAGTAATAGTTAAAGTAAATAGTTGTATGGGTTATAGAGTCTTGTAAATAAATGTTTACTATTGTCCCAGGACAATATATCTATTCACAAAAACATCAAATGTACACCTTAATTACTAGCAGTGGTGTTGTGCTGTTATGTTTTATGTTGCGATTAGTTTTATCCAATTCAAGTAGTTCAAATGTATTGAGTATTTTTGTAGCAGTGATAAATATTTGTAGTTTTATTATAACTACAGTACTTTTTCTCACTTTGAGGCTGTGACTGGCGAGGCTACTCTTTTCCCTTGCTCTTTTATAGAGGTGAAATGAAGCGTGCAGGTCTAGGAGAGCTCGCGGTGCGTGTGCAAGAGTGTGCTAATGACTGTGGTTTATACAGGCATTCGGTTATTATTAGTCTGCTGGAAAAAAGCATTACGTCAACTTTGTGTATGGAGTTTGAGGTCAGAGATGAAAACTAAACGAATCCCATTGACTGATAATAATGCAGCCGCAGACAGACCCTATGCTACACAGTGTTACCTCTCTATGTCTCTGCTTTCAACTTTGCCAATGACTCAAAACGCATTGAGCTAATCTTGAAATATATTCTTGACCACGTTTTTGCTGTGTGTGTGTGTACCTTTGTACGTTCTGGACCTGTCTGCATATTTGCCGCACAGATGGAAGCAGTTAGGGCTAATTTAACACCAACACAAGAAGCCGGGTCAGATAACTAACAAAATCTATTAGCGAAAGTATCATTCTGTTGTCATTTCGTCTTTAAAGACACGGTCGAACATGAGCGAATGAAAACACAAATACAGAGCCAGAAAAGGCACATCTAAAAGACATCAACAGACGTAAACGCACAAATGGTGATTTAAATTGTGTTGAAAAAAGACTATGACATCAATTAGCCCGAGCATTGAAGCTAATGACTTGGTGAGTGGCGCCTATAGTTCAAACACTATTCCAACAGCGTAATATAATTTGAATATTGCAAAATCAACATAAATAATTTATCTGCAGCTTAGACTTAGACATAGACAAACTCTGTTGATCCACAAGGGAAATTATCTGGACACAGTAGCCAACACCTTGCAATATATTATAATAACAAAGAGCAAAATATCAATGATAATAATAAATTCAAAATAAGTAGCAAAAATAACAATACAAAATCTAAATGCTCTAAACTATATACAAGATGTCGTAAGGAGAAAACAGTGTAAAGATGGAATAGTGATTTACATGACAGAAGGTTATCTATTACATAAGGGTAAGAGCCAGAAATTAGATTGGCCAGAAAAAGAAAAAAAAAATAGATCCATTAATATTTTAAATTCAGTATGTGAGGATTGCTATTATCTGAGACCATGGAAAACTATGATTTGAGTAAGAAAAGTGTGATAGGTATGAAAATGCATGTCTTTACAGCAGAAATCTTAATAGTAAACCACGTCATTGTGAAATGTACCCAACCACAAACGCACAGAGACCTGTTTTTGTCTGAATAGGTCTAAAGTTTTATTTATTACCCTGTTTTATAACCCGTCTATAATCTCCTACAGTCAGATTGACGACTTTATGAGAGTAATTACAGCTCCTGTTAGACACCCAAGTCTACAGTCAAGGTTTGAGTTGATAAATTAAAGGGATATTAGTCTTTTTAACTTCATGCTCGAATACCAATCTGCTTATAAGATTGTCAGGCTTGTACCCAGATGTAATTATTTTTTCCAACCAGTCATTCCCCTCACACAGCCAGTGACTAAATTAGATGTTTGTATTTGACAGAAAGGCTTAACGCAGCAATACAGAGTGGAAAATCCAGTTATAGCCTATGTATTTGAAAAAAAAAACGCACGCACACATAGCCCGGCCTCAGCCTTGAAAAATATTGTTGGAATTGATAAGACGTAGAAGAAGTCTGTTATTACTGTTAGTAATCAAGATGCGAAAAAAAAACTGTCTTTATCTTGTGTTCCCTAAAACAACAGAAAGAAATATTCAAAATTACGTCATCACAAGTGCACATGTTAGGCATTTTTAGAGAGTTTAGTATTTTTTTCTTATTCTTTTTTGAGAACTCTAACTTCTACTTAAAATTGTACCTGTATTACTTTCTACACTATTTCTCTATGGCATTTCCTGCTCATCTGCTGAAGCATTTTGTGCATCTTGTACTTGCATGGGGTCAAGTGAACTGGCTTGTTCTAAGTGGCATAACATGAGAAGAGATTCAAAGGGTAACCTATAATCTGACGCTTATATTCTTTAAAAATAATTTGAAAGAGGTACTGTATTATCATGAGCATCAGTATCTTATTTAAGCATCTTCAGGTTAGTGTGGATAAATCGTTCCTTGGGGCTCGTGGCAATATGTTTCTGTTGTGGTCGTGCTTGGACAGAGAGAGAGGAGAGTAAGGATGTCATGTGAGTGTGGCCTATTAGTCTTCAGGAGTTGTTTTGACTACCAACCGGGCCTCCTCTGTTTTCATTGAACTGTTACACACCATCCGTTCACAGCTGTGCTTCCTAAAGCCATCAGGGTGAAGGCTGTCACTGATTTCATGCTCATTTAATACCAAATCTCTAAACTCTTTTTGGATTCTTTAAACTGATGAAGTTGCTTTGCTGTATTTTTAAAATATTGACAAGTTGTAACTTAGCCACTTATTTCTTATACAGTGCAACTCAAGATTCAAGATTCAAGATTGTTTATTTGTCATATGCAGGATCAACACAAGGTCAACAATCCAGTGAAATGCTTAAGATCAGAAGAACCACTGACTCGCTAAGATAGTCAAGAAGTACTAATAGCATGCAAAAAAATACAAGGGAAAAAGTAAGCAATATAATAAAAAATATGTAGTGAAATATAATAAAATACAGGTAGGATTAAATAAGGTGTAAGTAGAGCATTTATACTAGTAATACTGCTCAAAAGAGTTTAGTATTGCACATAATATAATATAATATAGTATAACTCTTAATCAAGTACAGTAAGTGTTAGTATGCAAACTGCTCTAGGATCTGACCGATATGGACTTTGGGAGGTGATACCAATTTAAAGGGTGGTGTACATATCCACCAATATATTTAGTGACATAGTAATTCATTGTAAATTTGCAGCTGATTAAAAATGGTCAGAAGAGTAGGGCCAATAGCCGATATTTCCCCAAGTGTCCATATCATGGTTTGAGCCCTAGTTTATTTGAATAAATTATAATTTTTGGTGATTTGTGTATTTCATTGTGCTTGAAAATGTCCAAATACCACCGGACAAACTTATATCAGCATGACTGTACAAGACTTAAATCATTTCATGCAATGAGGCAGATGATGTGTGGCGTGACCTCCAAAGGAGAAATGCCAAGCAGATTTTTTCCACTTACAATTTCCTAACCAAACTGTTTACAGAAATCCAGAAGCTTAAACAAATGCTGTAGTGTTTGTTTGCACTCGTCACCCGTGTAGCTCTAACTACTGCAGCACAGATAACATAATCATTTGTAATGGTGCAATGGGTCCAGCTGGAGCGTCCATTGACAATAACAGCCACTCTGTCTCCTCTCTCACCTCTCATCAGTGGGAAGACCGGACCCAATCCAAGTCCAACTCCTAAATCCTATGATCTCACTGTGTCATTAAGTCCTGATACCCCTCCAACCACCTACCCACCTTTTGTTGATGTCAGTCAGGCAGATTTTTCCAGTGAACACCTACACCTTATCCACGCTCGGAGGAAATGTCTAACAGGTGTGCGGCTGAGGAGCGGAAAACTGATGGGGGCGTTGGGGTAAAGGCCTAGAGACCACTATTAAGTACAACCCAAAATTTAAAATGTGTAGGAGTACAAAATGATCAGAATTAATCCCTATTTAACAAAGGCGTGCAAATTGTCAGGCGGAGGTCTGTTCTGGGGGCTGCCAAGAGTTACCAAGAGTCCTTTGGGGTTTAACAAGAATAGTTTGGGTCTTGTTGCATGGACAAAAAATGAAGATTAGATACTATGTTGTGTCTTGTTGATAATATATAAATGATAATTTCATAGAGATGTCAAAAGTATCAAAATCCAGTTACTAATCAATACTAAAACTAGTACTAGATACTCATTTAAGCAAGTATTGATACTGAAAAAATAAATCACATAACTGGATAAAATTTGACCTCTTTTTGAATAGTTTCATCTCGAGTTTGATCAGAACTATTGTAAGACCACGTGGTATAAACAAATACTAATATATGTGTTGAAAATTACAATATTGTCTAAAAAAGAGCTTTGATCACTTGAGGATCAAAAAAATGTGAACTATCAAAGCTATTCTTTAGTATCGCAATCGAGTTTAAATTTTAGTATCATGACAACACAGACTATGGTGGCACGAATAATTTTCATTTATAATTTGTGGAGTAAAAATGTCACTTATTGCCTATAGGCCTGCTAAAAAGCACTGCTAAAAGGGGAAGGGGGGCACCATGGTTTCCTCTTATAGTGATTTAATCTTTTATTCTATCCTGCCCAGTGTAGACCTGGTTTAGTACTAGATTAGTGGCAGTTTGGTAGATAGTCCTGCTGTTGTCTGCCATTTTTGTCCCATTTAGTTCCTCTCCTCAGCCCATTGCACAGTGAAAGACAAATATTTGCTGATGTTGTAATTGAAGTGACAATCTATATAATTATTAAAATACTTTTGGCATGTCTGGGACCTCATAGTTGTTCCAAGGAGCTCTGTATGTCCTGAGCAGAGTGGAGCAGAGGTGAGCAGAGGAAAATCTGATGTGATTTTCCTGGCCCGATAGAGAGGCCAGCTCACCAGCCAGAAAATCAGGAAATCAAGGCCTCTGCGCTCCGATACCAAAGATAATGCAGATCACACGCCGCTCCTGACTCAACTCTGCTGCGGATAATGCGGTTATACAAATGGTCAACAAACTCTGCTCCATTTGTGAAATCCAAACCAGTACTGATGCTGAAGTTTTGTACTGATGTTTAGATCTCATCTCGCAGTGCAAATTAAAACTGAATGTTGACCAAATATAGTCTTTACTAGGCCTGATCTAATAGGGATGTTTTTAAGCCAATAGCCAAAGTTTTTCTTGCTGATGTCAAGTTATATGTAAGTTATAGTAAAGTTTACAAACATTTCACACTAAAAACATGTATTTATGTGGGATGTGAAATTATTTGCATCATGATGGTGTAAATATACAGCTACATTTTTGCCGAATTGCTCTTTTATTTCCATTTGAGCTCACTAATCTGTTTTAATCTAATCACTAATCTGTTTGGCGGCATGGTGGCTAGCACTCATGCCTCACAGCAAGAAGGTTCCGGGTTCGATCCCCGGGTCGCCCAGGCCTTTCTGGGTGTGTTCTGTGTGGAGTTTGCATGCATGGTCTGGGTTCGATCCCCGGGTCACCCAAGCATGTTCTCCCCGTGTCTGGGTGGGTTTCCTCCGGGCACTCCGGTTTCCCCCATCAACCCAAAACATGCACGATAGGTAAAATCCTTCAGCTTAGGTCCTGACCAAGCCGAAGCAAGAAGAACATGGAGATGGTCCCCGGGCGCAGTAATGTGCTGCCCACTGCTCCTAATAACAGGATGGGTTAAATGCAGAGAAGAATTTCTCCAGTGTCAGATCAATAAAGTTGCTTCTAAAAGACTCATCTGCCCAGAGCATTAACAGTGCAGTCTTTACATGTATTGTTTTTTACAATACATAAAAACACAAAAATAAAAAAAAAATACCACTGTTTATTACTACTGTTGTGAGGACTTTGCTGTTTTTAGCTGATTTTAGTAACTTTGTTTTTGTATGCGAATATTTACTGACCAATTATTTTTTGCTTTGTTTTTTGCAGAACAAAGACAGAGACAGAAAGACGGCCATCAGAAGTTAACGACTCGGACACAAGCCTTAAAGAAATGCAATTGAATAACGCCGCATTTCTGGGACTTCCTCTGCACTTCCAAAGCATTTTTCCTGACTATAAATAATACTTTTACGGATTATTTTTTGCATTGGAAACTTTTACCAGCCGTTATATGCTCATCCCAACAACAGGGAGCCTTGTGACTGTTTTGTTGCTCAAAGACTATTCATGGCATCGACCTTATGGCACATTGTGGGAGTACACCAAATATTTGAAAGACAAATTTGTATTCATCAAAAGCTGTGTGTTATGATATTGTAAACTGAAATATAAGTGTATATTTATGTGTAATATTATGCAATGGAATATGTTATTTAACATACATATCATCTTTTTACTTTGTCAGCTAATACTACAGACCTTAAAATGCTGGGACACAGAAACATATGCTGGGACATTTGTGGTTGCAGTATTAGTAATAATCATCTCTGAAAGCTGGAAAATATCTTGTGATGACCAATAAATAGTTTTGTATATCTGGAAATAGATTTTGTTCATCTGTCAGTGGTGGGTTGAGCAGAGCGTACACTGAATCGCGGTCCAAGGCCTGAGCCAGTTTTACCCAATGAACACGGAAGTTTCCATTGAATCCTGGAGATTCTGAGCACTGGTTTAAGCTTCGTGCTGCTGCTGCCAGGACAGGGCCGCTCCAGACACTGATAAACCCCTACACTTATATTACTAGAGGGGACACAGGTGCAACATCTCTCTGTATGCTCTCAGGAGGTGCATTGATACTGATACTGACACTGGTATAGAATACTGGTGCAGATATTGAAAAATTAGCTGTATGGAGTATTGGTTTCATCACTTAAGCCGATATCCTGGTTGAACTGGTAAAAAGGCTTTTTACAGAATGTTCTTTTGACCTAGAGCATTTTATAATGTTTGAACTTTTATTCGTACAAAGTTTTACATTAGTGATTTAATGGATGAATAAGAGTTACATAACACAATTGGATCTCTTGTGTAATAAGTTAACTGTTTTAAGGAAATAAGTGCCATTTTCCCATCCCCACACTGTTATTGGTTAATATCAGGTACAAATCATTACATTTTGAAATGCTGTAACTGGCCATTGTATGTGATTAGACACAAATAATTTTATATTAGGAAAAGTTTTAAACTATAGACTGTATAATGAAGTGTATTAAGGGAATGTGACATCAACCACAGGTTTAAATGGTTTATGGTTTAAATCCAATCATCCAAGTGTCATGTAGTCCCAGGCAGATGAATGCTCCGACCATCCGAAAAGCCCATAGGCAAAGCAGTGTCTGTGAATCGAATCAGCAGGTTTGGGTCTTTGGACTTTGGCCGCTGTCCCCTCTGTCCTCCTCGTTACCTTTCCACATGCTCCTCTTCCTCTGCGCTCTTCCTCCCTTTTCCCCAGAGCACCACTGGCCAATGTCTGCCCCGTGATGGCTTTGCCGGGTGTCCCTGCAGATCTCCAGAACATGTTTACCCAAAATTTATGATTTTATTTACACTATTTATTTCCCCTGTACATGTTTTTCTTGTACCATTTTGCAGTGTCCTTGATTTGTCAGCGTCTCTTTTCCTTTGTGTAAAGTGATTCAGGTCAGGTGAAGGTCCAGATTTGAACTTATGAAATGGTCCTGAATATTCCCACAGTATCCTTTGGAAAACCCTGCTTATGTAAAGAAAAAAACCCTTTGAGAGTACAGCTCTATATGAAATACAGCTATCATTGCTGGTTCATGCTGTTACTACTGCACAATCCTTGCCTGCCAAGTCCAGAATATTTCTCTGTATCTTTGTAAATTATTAGAGAATTGTGTATTCTGGATCCTGGCAAGCACAACCCTATACCAGTGATACTATTAGCTTTGTTATTAATACTATGTTTATTTTTACTGTTATTACCACTACCATAATATCCATTATACAAAAATATATAGAAATTCCTACAAATTATGTACATATTAAATAGGTAATGTACTAAAATAATAGGTGAGTAAAAGTACTTTCCACCTTGGGCCATTAGTAGTGGACTTCTGCCCTTGTATTTTTTTTTTTTTCCTATTTTTGCCATTAATCATTTTCTGCACCTGGCGTCCACGTTTAGCTCTGAACCATAGTTTCAGTCACTGCGTGTTTGCATGTTTAAATTCAGCTTTTATGAGACCCAGCCACTACCCAGTCTGTGGTGCTATTTGAAAACCACATAACAAAAGTACTTCAAATGTATTTTTCCACCATTGAGTGACTTTCTTTTAATGAACGCTAACCAGAAGGCTCTATATATTGGTTTGGTGTTTCACAATTATTTTTAAGTGCTAACTCTTTAACAAACTGTTTCTTTACACAAGGTGCCAGTTGTGGGGCATTTCCCTACAATGTGATAAGTGCTTTGTGGACAAAAACAACCAACAGAGGCTTAAGTCACACAACACAGACCTATAGGGAAGCCTAGAAAAGCAAAAAGTCTGTTCGGTAAGGAATTAAAAATAGGATTATACATACTTAGGTTTTATAGATGTAAGGAGTAACATACATTGAATCCGAATGCGGCGGCGTTTTTTAAGATATCCTCTGTCATTTAAAATATAGACCAAAAACCAACAATTAAGGCTATATAGCATTAACCGCTGAATTTAAATTTGTTCTGTGGCCCTATACTTTTTCAAACACAATATAAGATTTGGGCCCTTATGCATATGCCCTCTCTGTACTTATAATTATGATTTTCTAATATTTTTGAATATCTGATACAAACATTTGCAGCCTTTTTGCATGTTGTAAAAAAACAATGTTACATCTCCTATTAAAAAAAAGTACACGTTATTTAGCACCCTGCCCCATCCTGAGGGTCCTGTCAACTTGAGGACACATACAGAAATAAAATCTCCCAAAGTGATGAAAGCATGAGGTGCAGATTCAAGTGTGGTTTTTGAGAAACACTTCCTACAATGAATGTCAATAAATCTCACTTGAAATCTAATACCACTATATAATGAAGTGGAGATAGTTGTGTAATACTTCCTGCAGAATCGCTTATAGTGTGCTCCCCAATCTACTGTGTGGATTTAAACTTCAAAATTATCCTGATGATTATTGTTTCTTCTTGAGGAACTTGAATGAAGTAATGGAAATATGGTTCTGCTAATAATTTCTCATAAAACCACAATCAGATATACTTTTTTTGACAATACTTTTTTTTTTAAAACAATTTATTTTGCGTTTTACCCATTCCCAGTCTCTATAATCTTAACTCAAAGAAAAACAAAACTCTCCAGACTGCATTTGGAGGTAAGTAGTCCCATTTGCTGCCTGCTTCCTGAGGTGAAAGATTTAAAAGGTACTGCGTGTATTGTTTAAAAGATCGGGCTTCTATTATGATCCGATGAGGCGGGGATAATCTTACCGAGTTTGGTTTTATAAAAGGAAGAAGTACATTTGAAAAAGTGTCTTGTGTGTCCTAAATGAGTCTGGTCTGATCTCTCTAGCAGGCTGTCTGTCTGTCTGCCTGGTTGACTCCCACACGCCAGAGATCAGGTTCCCCCTATACGCCTACGCAGTACAGATGACCATTTACACACTACGATAAAACCTACATACTCCCCAATAGATGGACAGAGCCGTACATATTAAAACGACTGGTCTGTGTTATAGCTTAGTCCTCTAATGATTCCTGTATTTTGCATTGATGATGGAGAGGATGACAGATGAGGAGCAGACTGAATACATGAGCGAGGGGGCGACTTGGACCAAGGTGAACCGGAGCTTGGATCACAGACTTGTTATGATGTAAAATGTCTGATGGAAAAATGTAAGTGTTTGTAGATAGGCATTGTCGTCTGGGCATCAGCAGACAGAGTGGAGAAAAGAGGAAGTGATTTGAGTGTTAAAGGTGCACTACGTAACTTTTCTGGCAGAGGGTCTCCCAACTTCTTGTGTCCATGACCCATTTTATATTTATTCAATTACATGTGTTTTTATTGATGAAAAATACCTTATGTAATATATGTGAGAAGAATCCCTCAGTCGTCCAGGTAGAATCCATGGTAAAAGGAGAAATTCAATTTCAATCAACTGGACAAAGTTTATTTGGTCGAAAACGTTTCGCAGCTCATCCGAGTTGCTTCGTCAGTTCTGGTTAGAGTGCTGATAGACACTGCTTATATCTAGCTGCAGCGAGGAGCTAACTACACTGAAATTATTCTGAAACTATCCCACCTCTTTGTTTTCAGCTTTCTGTCTTTTTTATTTATTTATTTATTTATTATTGTTTGTTTTTTCAGTTTCTCTCTGGCGTCTAGTTTAGCATACCCATTCAAACCCTAATGGCTGTTTTCACACCTCTGGACCTGACCTGGCTAGCCCCCTTGTTTCCTTTGTTTGTTTTGATTTAGGTTTGAGAATGGAATTATAGATGGGAGACAAATTATGTCTGACGCCCCTATTCCTGTTTAAAGAAGGATTCTCTTTTTTGACAAAATAGCCTTTTTAACTCCCCTCTCAAAGCAGTTCTTCTCGGACAAAACACCGAGCCACAAACAAAGCAATGTGGTCTACTCCATTCAGTGTAGTGAAGACTGCAGTGAGCGCTGCATTGGAGAAACAAAACAGCCACTTCACAAGAGGATGTACCAACACAGACGGGTGTGCCAGAGTGGACCTTCATCTGCCGTACATCTTCACCTAGCAGCCACGGGCCACTCATTTGAGGACAGTGAGGTTCAGATCTTAGCCAGGGAAAAGAACTGGTTTGAGAGGGGACTTAAAGTCAAAAAAGAGAATCCTTCTTTAAACAGGAATGGGGGAGTCAGACATAATTTGTCTCCCATCTATAATTCTATTCTCAAACCTAAATCAAAACAAACAAAGGAAACAAGGGGGCTAGCGAGGTCAGGTCTAGAGGTGTGAAAACAGCCATTAGGTCTTTGAATGGGTATGCTAAACTAGACGCCAGAGAGAAACTGAAAAACAAAAGACAGAAAGCTGAAAACAAAGAGGTGGGATAGTTTCAGAATAATTTCAGTGTAGTTAGCTCCTCCTTGCAGCTAGATATAAGCAGTGTCCATCAGCACTCTAACCAGAACTGACGAAGCAACTCGGATGAGCTGCGAAACGTTTTCGACCAAATAAACTTTGTCCAGTTGACAAATTGAATTTCTCCTTTTACCACTTATGCAATATAACTATGAGCAGGATCGCCTCTACACAAAAGCTCTTTTAGTCTCTTGAAAAGCACTATGTAAGTTGATTTCAGTAGATTTCAGTAAAAAATACAATTATATAATAAAAATATGAACTTAAATTCTAAGACACAGATCAGTTGTAACTTTACAAAACACAGAACACATTTTAGGCTTACAGATCAATGTATAATTTATATATTAGCTACTGAAGACTTGGAGAATTTGACTTGAAAAAATGTAATAGTCAAGGTGTCACAAACCAGAGCATTATTTTTGCTGACCAGCTGATTTTGCTGGTCATAGAAGAGTGTCCCCAAGAAGAGCATTCATGTGTTGTTTGTATGAAAGGAGCCTGTCTTTTTTTCATGGTTTGCTCAAACATGTTGTTGTTTATGAGCCCGTGCCTATGTGTGCCGTGCCTCACATAAGTCAGGACGATTCTCTTCAAAGCTCTGAGTCGGCTGGTTACAGGACAGGGATGAGTTATGTGTTGATTTTAGACAGCTGCTGTTTCGGCGTTTAACTTCCTGCTCTTGAACGCAACATGCAGCCATTTCTCAAACAGCCGCGACGTGAGAGTCAGTGAAGGAGACAGCTCCACTTCCTGTTTTTTTTCCAACTCATCCATGTTTTTACGTTCAGATGGCACCCAGGTGAATAAGGTCTATTAATTAAAGTGGGATCAGTAGCGCTACTGCTCGCTGCTGATGCATGACCTCCTGTTGACTTTGGAGCAGGACCTGTCTCTGGTGTGCAACATTGGCCAACTTCCTGCTTCCAGTCCAACTGTCTCAATAAAACAAAAAGAACAAAGATATAAAATGTGAAGGAAAAGAGCGCTCCTTTAGGAACATTAGTCTAACAAATCCTACAGGGACGCACTTGCACACAGGCGGGAGGCTCCGAGTGGGATCTGTGCTGCAGTGGGCCGGATGAAAGGAAACACTAAAACTACAACGAGGGAAAGACAGGTGGCCTGCTTGGCAGCTACACACACACACACACACACACACACACACACACACACACACACACACACACACACACACACACACACACACACACACACACACACACACACACACACAAACATTCACTCACATACATGGACACGCACAAACTACTTCCCGTTCAGGTCCCTGCTGTGCACACCTGTGAAAGTGCCAAAGACCTCCAGATCTCCACCGGTCCAAAATCGCTCTGCTCCACTCTCTGCCCTATCTCTATCTTTGGTGAAATGATAGCCTCCATAGGTTTCAAAGTGATGAATGATTAGAACAGTTGCCATAATGATAAACTAGTAAAAACTAAATATTATACCTGTATATTTTGATTGGGAAAAGGTCCTGAAGATGTAGATACATATAACAAGAAGCCGATGCTCATGGCTTCTTTGAACGTTGTTTGGTTTGATGTGAAGTCATGGAAAATTTGCATTGTTGCCATAGCAAATAACAAATCTAAATAACTAACTAAAAAGTTCTCCTTATGTCACCTACAAACAGGATTTTTTTAAACTAATATATAAGTTTTATAGAAAATTATAGATTTATAAAATTATACATTATAAAATTTTAAGTAAGTAATTTTAGATGGAGGGTAATGACTTTTATAAATATAAATTTAAAATATAAATCTATATAGCAAATTCAACAACTGAATTCTGATCAAGCCTCTAACCCAATTTAAAAGATCAACATCTTTTTTTGATGTGATTGAAATTTATTTCCAAAGAACAGGTTCTTTACTCCTTGTGTCCTGTACACCTGTGAATGTGCCAAGTCCATCAGTGTCCACACTGTCCAATCTGAGCTCAGATGGAGTGTCCTCTTTCTGTCCTGCGTTAACATTCTTTGCCCTCACGTTAGCAGCGCAGATCAGCTTTAACTGGTTGTTAAAAAGACATTTCCTGAAGATGAACACTTCCTGAAAGTCTCTCTGTATGTGGTGTGCAAAACAAGTTTAGGACGCTTCTAGAGAAAGTCCAATACAATATAATTATCCTAAGTAATTTAGTTGTATTAGAGAAATAAAGTCCATAAAGTGCTATAGCAGATATACTTGTTGAGAAAGAATTAAGTCAGTCCAAATCTTGATGTATTTAAATACATAATTAGCCTACAATTATTTTTAAACTCAGTCCAAGGATGGCGTGAAATTGAAATTAGGAAATTTCAGTTGATCAATTAAAAATGTACCTATCTTACAAAATTTAAAAGAGGATTTTTCAGAAGTAAAAGCCTACAAACCTTCATTTAAAAGACAGGAACGCTAACTATTCTGCCTTTATTTTACAAAGCATCGTTCCTTGACTATTTTTTATTTATTTATTTATTTTTTTGTGTTAGCACACTTCACACTTAACTGAATCCATTGCACCCATATCGAGAGAGGCACTAAATCTTGAAAAACTGTCTCAATAACTTCTTCTTGCCAGTATGCTACAATAATATCAGGCCCTATTTAAGTGCCCAATTATATTCTGAATGAAAAATATTTTTTTTAGATGAGTTTTCCCTCTGCCACCCTCTCCTCTCTGTACTCTGTGGTCAAAATGCTCAGGCCAGGTATCGGATATGAGTGGGACAACTGTCTCTAGACTGTCCCTATTGTTATTAATTCAATTTATGAAACCATGGAAAAGTCTGGTGGCAAAACCTCTGTCATTTTATAAAGACGACTTTGGTCCCTTTTAGGAGCCAAGAAGCCAACCCAAGAAAGCAAGGATGGTGGAAATAGTAATAATTTTAAAATGCCAACGTTTGTGTGATTTGGATTGAAAAACCATTTACATTAATGTTAAAACAATTCTCACTTAGGAAATATACTGTATCTACATTATATCCTTTAATATATCGTATCCTTATTATTGATTTGAGAGAAGAGGTTGTGTAACTAAAAAGCCTGAGAGGGTTAAGAACTGAACATGTGGGTAAACTGTAATTTTTGGTATTATGTCCTGTCTTGGCTCAGTGTCAGTGAATAAAACAATAGTTGGAAAACAGGGTGCTTATTTTGGTAGGAATTCATAAATAACATTACAAGTTATTGATCTTTTTAAAGCCAGTGTGAGCAGTAGAATTATGGTAGTTAAGTGCTTCAGACAATTGCCAGATGGACTAGCATTATGATGAAGAAGGGATGAAACAGAAAAACTACAGGAACCATAGGAATTAATAGTATTTGGCTGTAATGCAATAAAGACTGATCTGCCAAGAACAAGAAACCACAATTAATCTATTCCATTATGTCCACGTTATATGCAGAAATGGTGTTGAAAGAATCAATCTGACACAGCATCATAAGAGATTTTGCGTAACAGCTCTGTGGTGTCAGCAATGAAGACCAGGGCCAGGCCTTAACCAGGATCTACAGGGGGACTGCAACTGACAATCACAGGAGACCTACGAAACCTTAGCAACCAAAGGAAAACAGCACATGCTCCGAGGTGGGACTCCTCTTTTGTGCGTGTATCAAATTGCCAGAAGCACACTGTGGAGATATCGACTGATAAATGTTACAACACTTATGTAAATTGAGGACTATGAAGCAAGCGGTTCATCACTTTATTGACACTTTTATTGAAGTTTTACTGGGTGTGACCAGGAATATAAAGATCTATAGGACCATGTGGAGCCCTGCCATTGAAAAATATGTTATCAAAGAACTGGCTGAAATATTTGTTATTTATTTTATCTTAATAACATTTTGTCCTTAGGCTAATACTAAAAACTACATTGAAAGCACAGAGAGCATGAGTACTCAACTCCCCACTTTTTTTGTTTTTCTTTGACATGACTTTGGAAAACAGTATTCACTTGATTTTATTTCTAATAAAAATCGTACATGTATCTTGAGCCTCAAGAGTAAAACAGAAACTTCTATGGGGCTTGAATCCAAAGGTTGATTAATAAACCCCAGTTTCATGGCACTGTGTTTGAGTGGGAGATTTGGACTGAGCGTATAGACTTTATTAACCTGTACTAATGGAGAGACAAACAGCGGAAGAGCTACACCGCTGTACACAGAGCCAAGCATCAGTCAGTAGCACCTCGCCAGCTCCCTCCACTCTCCTCCGCTCTGTCCTCTCCAATAAGACCCCCTCTTTAATGCTGGAAAATTCCCCCCGAGCTGTCAGTCACTGGCTTTAATAAAAACAACGTATAACATTCCGGTCTCGAGAGGATTAAAATGCATGGTTTTGTCTGCGGAACTGTGAAAATCTCCTCTGCTTTTATTAGCAAAGCCCTGGTTCGAACCAAAATTTCTGGAAAAATCTGGCCACTCTGAGCTGTGCGACTCCCATCTGGACTGCATTAGACCAACCACCTGGACTCAAACCAAACTGAAATGAAACTGGGGGTATTACAGAAAATAACTCCAGGATCTACATACACACCAGTGAGATACATATCTGCTAATCAGTCAGACATGCTTTGTGCATCTATTTAAACCTATTTGAGTTGAGCTCTTACCTCCGTGATGAGAACTGAGGTAAGGTTGGTTTGGGTAATGGGTAAAGGGCCAGCTGATGGGGTACTTGGTGCTGAAAGCTGCTCATGAATGCTGACAGGATGAAGGATTAACCTGTTGAATTATGAGTGACAGTGACGGGCCACGCAGCACCAGCTGGCAGTCTGCTCCATGACCTTTCGGAGCACACCCAGGAGTATATGTAAGTGGGATTTTTTAGCATTACGTAGCCTGAACTCTACATACATATAGCCTGAACTCTGCTGATTATAAATGATTATTTTACGCTCTGTCTTTTAAGCACAGGTGAATGCGTTGCCTAACTGTGTCATGTTAACTTTCTGTTAGTCCATAGAAAATAGCTGTGTATGAGTGTGTGTATAAATAAATACCTAAATACAGGCCTAAATACACTGAAAAACCTACTTTTTAATTAATTGCACTAGTTACCATTGTAATCATTCCAGTAAAACAAATATTTCTCTTCTAACTCCATCCATTCTCTCAAGCAGTCACCCATATTGTTTATCAATGTGCACAGACACTGGATGGAAGGTGGGCTAAGTGTCATGCTTATAGGCACAACTACAAAACTACCATAAACCTTGTATTGGAGTGAATTAGCTATACATTTTATTGAATAAAGCAGAGTTGTGTTCAGCCATTATTGTAAAACCCATGTTTCTGTTGACAGTATAAGTCTATATCAAAATGCATGCAGAGATCAGCCTTCATAGATTCAGGTTAGGCTCTGTTTAAGGTTGACATAATTATTTGCTGCAGCTGGTCCTAGTCCAAAACCTCCTTAAATCACCAGGCAAAGTGTTGGAGGCTGAAGTAAATGATATAAAAAACAAACATGTGCGAGTGGCGTTTATAGCCCAGAATCCGGTATCACTCCCATCGGTGGAAAACACACTGTAAATTGCTGCTGATCATTTTGTGGACCATAGAAAAGTAAGTTTGAATGTTTGATTTGTAGCTGTATAAATTGTAAATACATTAGAGGAAAGATATGTGCTTTCCTGTTGTGTGTCCTTGAATGCATCCATTTGTTTAGATCATAGCCATTAAGCTCTATAGTAAAATCATCTTGATTTCAAGCATACGATCTTCAAGATTTCTCCGTCTGTAGGCTGCTGGACCGATTCCCCAACCCATAACAACAACAATGTGTTCCTTATGAATCCAGCTCTTCCCTGCTGTCAGCGACTAGCTCTTGAACATAACCCAGAGTGCAGAAGATTTGTAAAATATATAGTTTGACCAAAGCTGGACCCAAGCCAGAAACAAATGGACAAGAGGACATCATCAATGTCAGGGCAATTTATGGTTTACTGCATCTCCTCTGAACAGACCATTGTTCTTGGGACCACAAAGCCAGGACACAAAGTACAGAGGCTGGACTGAGCTACTGTTGGAACCATTACCAGTGACTGTCCATAGGATTAGAGAGATTATATGAAGTGTTCTTGAACTGTATTTGATATTCAGTGCAGTAGTGTCTGTCTTGGATTCATCTGAATCTGGAACACAGAAAAGTGCAAGTCAAGAGATTTTTTTGAGGGTTTTTTTTGTGCTCTGATCTATGTTATAATATTGTTTCTTCATGAAAAACATAACTGGAGTTGTGTTTTGTTTCATTCACACTCACACCATCTTGTGATGTCAGGTGGTAATACAGGAAGGACTCCATTGTGTTTTTAAACTCCATACATCTTCACTTTTTGGATAGTTCAAACATGTGTGAATGAAACAAAAAAATAACTCCAGGTATGTTTTTGATGAGGTAACAACATTCTAACATGGCTAAAAGCTCACAGGAGTCAATTTTGTGTAATACCTTTAGAAAAAAAGTAATTAAAAGTGTGTACATCCATTCCCAGACATCATCTCTGTTAAGTTAATCAAGAATATCCAGTTCATGTTATTAGCTACATATCTGGATTTTTAACGTGTCTTTGATGTACATTTTGTTTGGCATGTTCCAGTAACACAGCTATCATATTATCATTATCACAATAAACATGCATTTCATGCATTGCTAACAAATAACAGTGGTAAAAAAAATCCATATAGTTATATTTTTCATCTCCACCGCAGAGAAGCAGTAGCATAAACATAATCATTGCAGAATATGAAGAGAAAATTGGACAGCCCCTGGTAGCAATTACAATACAGCTTTTGCACATCTGGAGACAGCAATTTCTGCACTATTGTACTCTGCAAAATTGCTCTGGCTCCGTCAAACTCAGTGGGGAAAGAAGCACAGAGAAATAGTCAAGGTCTTGTGAACATTATCAGTTGGCTTGAGGCTTGGAGCAGGTCTCAGTTAGCACTGTGGGCTCTAACGTTTGGGTCTTCCCTCCCCTTGGTGCAGATGTTTACAGATGTGAGCAGGTTCCATATCTGTGCAGTGGGACTTTGTGTTGGAGACTGTTTTTGTATGTCACCACCAAATTGCACTGTACACAGGATCAGAGCTGCAGCATCTGTCCACAGGGAGAGCAAAGGTCAGAACAAATGTGTGAACCAGGGATACACTGTGCTAAAGGGAATAATAATAATATCAATGAGGTCCTTTTTGCAACAGGAAGTTAAACTGTAATGTGCATCCATTTCCATATTTATTTAATTGAGTAACATATGCTACAATTCAGTAGTTGGTTGTAGTTCTAAGTAATCCATAAAAGACAATGGTTTTCTTAAAGACAACTTAAATATCCCCCCCGGCAATGAGCTAGCCAGTGTGGGTCCTTGGGCAAGACCCTTCACGGTACTGCCCCCCGAGCGCCGAAAAAGATGGGTGCTCACTGCTCCTGAAAAGGATGGGTCAAATGCAGAAGTCAAATTTCTCCCGTGTGTCACTGTGTGTGTCATTATGTGTGAGACCAATAAAGGCTTAATCTAATTAATCTTAATCTATTACTTGCAATCAACTCTATAGCAATAACTAAATCTGCTCACAAATGAGTTTCCTAATTTCTAACATGGGGATCCTCAGTGGTGTTGGATTATCAATTTACATTGTATAGATTGTCACGTAGACTAAAACTAAAAGGTGCCGGTGTTGAAGGGGTTAATAAGAAATTACATAGAACACAATAATTAAAGATATATACCTAACATATATTGTTTTAAAACACACTTTGCCAAAAATCTGACAGCTGTAAGTGAAGTCTTCCATATATGTGTACATGGAGCTTGAAATAATCATATAACTTCAATGTTAAGTCTGCCTTTGGACTGGGTTTTTTGTGTGAATACTTGTGGCATGCTCTGAGAACAACAATCTCACTTTGAGGGTCAGAGGTTTGGGACATTGCATTTTCTTTCTATTGTGCATATCCTAAATGAAAAGGTGTTATTCAATCTTGACCATATGACTACAAAGATGTGATTTTCAGCTTGTGGTCAGTGCAGCTTGCCTTTACTGAAATCCAGAGAATCCAGATGAATCTCCAAAATAACTTATTGAAGTCATTATCCTCTACCCCGTATACACAGTTGGAACAATGTTAGGCTTTACATTTAGATGTCAGCTCTGTGCGGTGTAAATGGCAGGAGTCAGGGAGAAAGATTGAGAAGCTGATCCACAGAAGATTCACAGAGACACAGAAATGTAAACCAGGAGTGGCCCCAGATCATCATTCACAGAACCAGATGTCCTGCTCATGTCCATCAGCCCACCAAAGTGGAAACTGCAGAATCAAGAAGCTTCGGAAATGGTAAAAATCCAGCACAATCAGTTTCAGATCCTCTCCGTACCGCAGATTTGACCCTTTCTCCTTGTCCATTACTAACTGCTGACTTTTATCAAGTTCACTTTGCTGTGCAAAGTTGTAGAGAGTGTGGTTGGTGACGTTTAATGCAGTAAAGATATACCCTGCAGTAAAGCTCTACCCTGCAGTAGTTGTAGTAGTGAGGTGAAGAGCTGGATACGCCCTATGCACTGCTCTGTGACCAGCCTCGGTTTAAAAAGGTGGCTAGAACAGGGTTTGTGGTCAGACGTACACTGTGTTTGCTAAAGGCCACTGGAGTCAGAAAATGAGTACACACTTATCACAAACTCACAACATATGAGAGACTATGAGATAGATTCAAGTTTAAGATATATAGCACTTTAGCCAGATAGATTATAAAGGCATGTGTTTTTTGTTTTGGTTTATTGCATCTTGCATACTTGCATCTCCACAAACCTGTTTGGTATCCTGCTTGTTTCCATGGAATATTCAACTGTATGGCATGAAATGTATCTATCTCTATAGGATTTTAAATTTCTATTACCATGTAATCATGTGAGTGGCATACCACCTCCAGAAAGTTTCATACTTTACTTTTAAAGGTGTATTGCATAACCTTTCTGGGGTGAGGGTCCATCAGATGCTTTTCTCCGTGGAGTTGTTATTGCTCTAGAATGTTTCACAGTAAAAGGTGACATATTGAAAGGTCCCATGGCATGAAATTTTCACTTTCTGAGGTTTTTGAATGTTAATGTGAGCTCTCCTACCCTGTTTAGGGCCCCATGGCTAAAATTTGCGAAATGTGTAAACTGAGCATTTGCGACCCTTTTCCACGTTTGAAAAAAAGACAGCCCAAATGGGCAATTCTGAACAAGGGAACTTTCTGACGTCACACTCGCGGAAAGGTTTCCACCCCCCGTCTGGATGTCTACCCCGTCGCTGGAAATCACGCCCAGAGAGTTTGGACCGCAAACGAGCTACGCAATGCAAGATGCGTTTTTTTATTTGCCTGGAGAGATGTGAGAGTGTTTCCAGGCTCGGATGTCCTTTATCCAAGCCTCCGAACCTCTGAAACAGCAGTGGTTTAATTTTATTTTCTGTGGAAATTTGTTTTTTTTTAATGAAAAGTGTCTCCTCCGCTCTTAAAACATGGAAGTGGGTGACAGCGCACAGTGCACCGCTAATCCAGGAAGCAGCGAAGCATTTGGCCACAACCCACCTGCTGCACTGGCCTGTCTCTGTCCTCCTCATTTGCATTCAAACAACAATGTACAGAATAAAGCATTTCAGAGACATACATGTATTTAGCCTCATGAAGACAGTCAGAGTCATATCTCATGCACTGAGGTTTGATTTTGAAGAAGGATTCATTTACAGTATTAGGGAACCATTAAAGATCCCATGACATGGTACTTCTTGATGCTTTTATATGGCTCCTTAATGGTTCCCTAATACTGTAAATGAATCCTTCTTCAAAATCAACACTTAGTGCATGAGAAAGACACATGTACAGAGTCAGAGTCATAATCTCTCTGTCTGAACAACTCATTCTGGGCCTTGTTGCTTGAATGCAAATGAGAAGGACACAGATTGGTTAGAGGAGGGGGGGGGGCCAAATGCGCCGCTGGTTCCTTGTTTTAGCGGTGCGCTGTGCCTGGCCCCACTTCCGCGTGTGTAAGCGCGAAGGAGGAAAGGACAGCCTTTTCAATGAAAAAAAAACACATTTTTACAGAAAATAAAATTAAACCACTGCTGTTTCAGAGGTCCAGAGGGTCGGGTAAAGGACTTCTGAGTCTAGAAACACTCGCACGTGCCTCCAGGCAAATAAAAAAATGCATTTCGCATTGCGTAGCTCCTCCGCAGTCCAAATTCTCTGGGCGTGATTTCCAGAGACAGGGGGTGGAGATCCAGACGGTGGTGGAACTGAATTTGCATTTCTTTTTTCGATCTGACGTCAATAAGGTGCCTTGTCCAGAATCGCCCATTTGAGCTGTGTTTTTTTCAAACGCAGAAAAGGATTGCAAATGCTCAGTTTAGACATTATGCAACTTTTAGCCATTGGGGGGCCCTAAACAGGGTAGGGGAGCTCACATTAACGTTCAAAAACCTCAGAAAGTGAAAATTTCATGCCATGGGACCTTTAAGGTGCCATATAAAAGCATCAAGAAGTACCATGTCATGGGATCTTTAAATATCTAGTTTTAATGCCTTTTTTTATATGTCTGCATATCTTTGATACTTTTACATTCTACTACTGCACTTGTGCTTATAAATGTTCCAATGGGACAAATAATGGTTTCTTATCTTTTCTTGTGTCATACACAATTGTATACAAGTTTGCTTTTTTGTTTAGACCATTTAAAACCAAGCAAACACATAAAGAACTAACAATTTTACAATCAAGTTTAACTGAGCATTTTTCCTTATTTTTTCTTATACTGTAACTGAGATAATCCACTTAGATATGAACATTAGTTTCTTCTTTTCTACCTAAAGACTACTGTTTGGCCCATTGCCATCTTGTTATAGCATCCATGTCATTTGTTTGGAAAGATGATAGACCAGACTAAAGCATTTATATCACTTGGTTTTATTGTGGACTGACCCCGGCAGTCAAAACATACAAGTGCAGATGTGGAGTGAAGGGATTACAGCCCCAATAAGAGGAGGAATGTGCTGCTGCCACTTGTCAAGGTTTGCTCCATAAAGCAGCGCTCCTCCACGCACAATAAGATCCCTTTGTGAGAGCGCAAAGATGTACCAGAGCATAGGACTGTCCTGCCAACACAAATAAAGACAGAAAATGTTTTTTAATGTCCACATTTTAATGGAAGAAAAGGATAAGAGATCTGTGGTCCACTGTGAGCCATAAGTCACTTCAGAGGGCCTCTTTGAATTTGTGTGGAAGGACAAATGATAATATTTGCCAAGCTTTAAATTATCTTATAACAACCTGACATATGTATGGCTAATTTGAGCTGCATTCCGTGAAACTATGACGCCAAATATCTAAATGGTGCCCAATCAATAAAATAATGAATGTGGTTACAGTGGACAATGATATAAAAAGAACATAATGTAAACTGTATTTCAGTTTCAATAGGGCCATTTAAATACGTAGAGAGTCAAATATTTCAAGCATTTATTTTCATTGGAATTATGCAATATTTTTCTATCCTTTTGGCTTTCCATTCTTGAGCTGCCATTAAAATATATTTTCATCGACTAGGAAAACTCCATGACAAGTAAAAATCATTTTGTGAATGAAAAAAAATCATTGTAGTTTGTATTATACAGTTAATGAAATATTTAAATATATATGTTTTTTCCATGACAATATTTTACTTATCTGGTTTTAGACTAAAATGTTTATGTATTTATACAGTGCTAGGAAGCAGCTGGATAAATGTAATTCTGAATAACTGTATTCTGGTACTTTTTAATTTGGTGGTATACAGAATAGAGTTACTTTTCTCGAATTAAAGGAATACATTACGATATTTGATCATGTAAATTAGATAAGAGATAAGATAAGCTTTAAACTGCACAAAATCAGTAACAAAAAAAGACAACTTCGCTCTTCTTGCGATTGCATGCGTGATTTTTCCGTCTTCGATTAGTGACAGGAAATGCTTTAAAAATGGTGAAACAAATATAAAGCTATTCATATTATGCTGCATCTTTACACTATTATACCATACACTATAATTTAAATGCAACACAAAGTATTCTAAGTTTTCAGAATACAGTACTCTGATTGGACCATGTATCAGAGTATGTTATCAGGAAAAAAATAGACAAATGTTTATGATTATAACAGTGCAAAACACAACATGTTGCATCTAAGAGTTATTACAGCTGTGCACAAATGTCTGTAGCAGATGCTTAGATTAACTGATTTTCCATACACGATAGAATGCCACATACTTTTTGAGCATAATTTGCAAATGCTAATCCCACACGTAACAAAATTATTGATGTACCACTTTTATTTTAAAAATGCATTACCCACCTTGACACAATCTTGTACATAGGCTGAACAGGCTCCTACAGCTCCGCTCAAACAGTGAGAGATACAGGACTACACTCATACCTTACTCCCTACAACTGTACAACAACTCACCCTTATGTAACAGATAACCATATATTCTGTCAATCATTATTTCAGCTTTGAACCATTTCTCCTTACAACCTCTTGTGTATAGCTGAGATAAATTTGTATGATTTATTTTTACTTACATTCTTATAATTATGCCTTATTCTTGCTACTTATTTTGAATTTATCATTACCATTTATATTGTTGCTCTTTGCTGTTATAATATATTGTGATGTTGGAGCTTCTGTGTCCAAATAATTTCCCTAATGGATCAATAAATTTTGTCTAGGTCTAAGCCTAACTCTAAGTCTAAGTCTTAAGTCTAAATCTAATCTTGACCTTCTCCACCACAAAGCTACAGCAGGAAAATTGTGGAAACAGGTCATCTCCAGGAGGAAGTGCTGGTTTGTTTTGTTTCTATGTGATCAATGAGGCCAAATCTGAACCCAAACAGTCCTCCTCCCTTTTCTGCTCCTGAAATAACTCCGCCCGCCACGTCCAATCGAACCTTCATCCACTGATTGTATCCAACGTAAGGTCACGGTTGCCACCTTTCTTGCGTATAGTGTCAAATTAGACAGGTAAAAACGCATATGCCAGACGCAGCCACCGCCAATGCCACAACTGCTGCAATGTTTCGCATCTGTTTGAAATAAAAACTGTTGCCATGTTGGGGAAAATTCTTCACTTTGACTGATCAAATGTGACAATTGTTTCCACTCATTATTCTCCCTTTAGGCAAATAATCCCAACCCTAAAGTAACTCAAGGCAACTTTCTCCTCTTTTGTCTAGTCGAAAGCTCCACGCTACATTAACAAGCATAAATGTCTAATAATAACTGTAACCAACTACTACAAACGCTGATTTTCTGATGCCTTTGAGGTCCCCCCTTTCAATCTCAAAATGCGAAGTCGAATGGCATATATACTGATGGAAACCGCTAGAAGTGCTAAAAATACTTCTGCCAGTCTGGTAGCCACGAGTCTCCATCTAACGCTCATTACCACACGACCTGAGGTTTAGGGAGGAGGGGGGAGAGAGGGGATGTGGTCAGCATCTGTGCGTTTAAAAAGACCCAGAAAAGGAGAGAAGACGAAAGAGAGAGACAGAGACAGAGAGAGAAAGAGAGAGAGAAGAGAGAAGAGAGAAAAAGAGAGGGATGTGGTAAGGCGGAGAGGAGAGTCTGCACAAAGTCAGGACTGGCTGTGGTCAAATGCATTAGTATTATGTGATATTTCCGATGGTCTCCTGGTATTTTTGAATGACGGCACATATTGTAACCCACTGGATATTATTGAAATCTTACATCACATCATTACACAAGAATTTGGTGTTTTATGATTGCCCCTTCTGTTCTTGATTTTGTTGTCTATCTTCATCTTCTAACCTTTATCTGCTGTATCTCTCCTTATGCTAGTCTTGTTATTACCCAGAAATATACAATATAGAAATGTGAATGTTATGACAGCATAGACAGTTTGAAATCAATCAATCAGTCAAACAATATTTATAAAGCGCTTTTCATACAAAATGTAACACGAAGCGCCTTACAGTGATTAAGGATTAGATACAGGGGTCGGCAACCCGCGGCTCCGGAGCCGCATGCAGCTCTTTGATCCCTCTGATGCGGCTCAGTACAGTGGTCCCTCGTTTATCATGGGGGTTACGTTGTAGAAATAACCCACGATAGGCAAAATCTGTGAAGTAGTCAGTTTTATATTGCGTGTATAAATATGCGTGTATTTCACAGTTCCTCTGACTGAGGCGCCTGGCGCCGCTGAGCTGTTGCGGGTTTTGTTGGGGAGAAAACTTGCAAACATACAGCACTTCAGAGCAGTGACGGACTGGGATCATCGGCCCTGGCAATTTACACCTACAAGCGGCCCCGTAGTCTGTGGAACGGGTGGAGGGTTTCTACAGCTCTGCACCCAACACAGAACTGTAGTGAGAACGCATCCGTGCGCTCTCAGGACTGGTTCAGCCGCCTGGACTCCAGGTTCCACCAGTTCGTTATGCGCAAACATTGCCGCTACTTCCCGATGCGCATTGACCACCCAGAGAAGTGTGCGGGCGGACAAATCCGTAATAGAGCACGGCCTCGGCCCTTCTGGCATGTGCTCAAATGTCAGACCGCTCAGTCTTCAGAGTCACACTGCTCGTGATCGAACATTTAAATAAATTTGGCAAACTGACTGCATTCTGTACAGCAGACAGGGAGGAGAATGACTGACAAAGACAAAGGTCTACAGTCCTTTAGCCAGTCAGGATGCAGAACACAATACAAAAATCAGCGAAACAGCGAGGGACCACTGTATTTAATTCAAATTTATTTTATTTTAGTTCGTTCATATTCAAAATGTAATTCTATGTCACAAAGGTAAAAAAAAAAAGCCATTATATGCAGTGTTATTTCATTTTAAATTTCAAAAGGGTTTTGCGGCTCCCAGTGTTTTCTTTACTGTGTGAAACGGGTCCAAATGGCTCTTTGAGTGGTAAACGTTGCCGACCCCTGGATTAGAAGATTGATTTTATTGATCTCACACGGGAGAAATTGTTTCAGGCCCGGGCGACCCGAACCTTCTTGCTGTGAAGCATGAGTGCTAGCCACTCAGCCACCGTGCTGCCAACAGAGAAAAAAAACAAAAAAAAAGACAGACGAACAAACAGACGGACAAACAAACAGACAAACACACAAACAGACGAACACACAAATGAACAAACAAACAGACGAACAAACAAATGAACAAACAAACGAACGAACAGACGAACAACCAAACAGATGAACAACCAAACAAACGAACAAACAGATGAACAACCAAACAGACGAACAAACAAACAAATGAAAGAACAAAATGAAAACAAACAAACAGACAACCAAATTCAATCAAAGGCCGAGCTAAACAGGTGAGTCTTGCGCCCACTCTTAAAAACATGAAACAAACAGTGATGAACAATAAGCAAAGTGGTTCTCTCATTGAGCTTCTCCCAAGTACAGTAAATCTTTTCAGTTTGAATGTATGTCTCTGATAGGGACATGTTGAATTAGATGTGTCCTATATGCAGAGAGAAAGGGTTGGTAAAGGCATCTGGTAGATCTTTGAAAAATGAATATGAAATGACTACACAAGCATGAGAACAGATGGTCTGGTGGGTTGTCTGGTGGAGGGTCGGTCACCTGCTTGCCTAGAGATGTGCCTTAAATGCTCCACAGTATGGCCATAAACTTCTGAATCTTCATGGAGACTTGCAAGCAAAATTACAGGTTAGATTTGAGATTTGAGAGTGAATGGATGGATGTGTTTAATTGATGTGTTTTAACATATTTCTGAGCAATAAATAACACCTGTAGTTGAATAAATGCAAGACAGATTAGTTTAATACCATACTGTGGACAATTTAAACCAAAGCATTAACATCTCCATGCAGACAAAGACAGGTTGCTACAAAAAAATTACATAGTGCACCTTTAAATAGGAAAGAGATCATATTGAAAAATTACAAGATGGATTGAATATAATTTAGACCTTATTAATGTAAAATAATACATTTTTAGCATTTTATTCAAACAATCAGCTATCTTTAACAAACATTTTATTTGTTCTATTATTGATGCCACAGTCTTCTCTACCTCTTAGATTTATAACCTGTCTTCTCCCCATTCCTCTGTCTGTCTGTCTGTCCACTCTCCGCTCCAGCTGCCGTCCCACCTGGACCATCAATCCTTCTCGTTGTAGGCCTGTACCTGGCTCACGTTCAGCAAATACAAACACACAGCGAGTCTAAGGCACCACTACAACTCACACACCAGGAAGTAGCGGGGGCAACACGATCCGTCTGTCAGCCTTGGACCTGAGCACTTCGATGGAAGTTCCAGCTTTAGGTCAAAATCTGAAATCAAGACTAACAAGATGATATGTAGCCCTGGGTGAGCGGCGGATTGGAGGTGCACTCTTAGCAGACAAACTGGCAAATCAGAAAGTGTAACAGAGTACACCAAGCAATTTTACCTCATAAAACATGTCAAAACCATGAAGGAACAATTGAGAAATGCCAGACTCCTTTTTATTCTGCTTTCGTGTTGCCATAATGCTTTTAATGTGTAATTTTTCAGCAGCACATCTACGACTGGTGCCCTCTTATTTATCCGGGTTTGGAGCTGACAATTTCTGAGCTCTCACATTTGATACAGACTCATTATGAACATTTATTCTATTACCATGTGAGTGTGTAATTTTAAACTTTTGGTTATTTTCAAATTGTTAGGGCCTGAAGTGGATTTAAACTTAGACACTGACAAACTTTATTGATCCACAAGGGAAATTACTTCATTCTAAAAAAAATATATTATAATTATATTTATGAATAATCTGGGCAATCTGGGATCTTTGGGTCACCCTCGCCATTTTTAGCTGTTTTTAGCTGTTTTAGTGCAATTTCAGTTTCTTCGGAATGTTGAAATGAGCAATCTTATACCACCCAACTGTGGGAAAGACACATTTTGCACATTTTAGTTCTGGGCTTAAAAACACACTAATTAATATCCACTAAGCTTCAAAATAGCCCCAGGACCCAATGTGCAGTTACACCTTCGTTTCTGAATGTATTTTCTCACTGGTTCTTGTTATCATTGGTGGTGCAGTGCTGAACTCTGCCACAGGTCAAGCTGGCTTTCCTTACACAAACTGGGGCTGATTGATTGATGTATTTTATAGAGAGCTAAGTCCAATACAGAGGGTTTTTTGAGGAGCTGTGTCCAATCAGATCCACTTCAGAGCTTGTCCGTGAAATCAGTTTCGGTCTTTTAACAGTGAGTGGCCACGGCAGCTGCACTGGAGTCCAAGAAATGGAGTCAGGAAAGTCAAGGTTGTGTGGATCTATAGCACTTTACAATGATTTGTGGACTGTAGTTTGTTCGAATTTACACCATCGCGAGTGTTTGATTGATTTTAAAAATTTATTTTTTCAGAGGAAGGAATATAGACTGATCTGGACATACTTACACAGCTTTTCAAAATATTTTTAAACTGTGTGGTGTCTTTTAGCCTGTGTATTTTATATATTCCTTATATATTCCAGTTCCTTTCTTGAATTTCTCCGAAAATCCCTCTTCAGTGTGAATTATAGCTTGTAAAAGCCAATTATGGGACTCATTTGGATCATTATTATCACAAGTCCTGGACCGTTTATCTGTCACAGAGGAGTCCAAGTCAAACACATGACATCAGCCACAGACAAAACCAATATGTATTAACACATAATGCATGAAATGATTGCACTAAGTGAAAGAAAAAGGTGTATTAATCTGCAAAATGCACAGCTGAACTTGAGTTTTAAGCCTTTATCAGTGTGGGAGTTAGACAGAGCCAAGGAAGTCAAGCCAAGGTTAGTTAATCTGTGTGGAAATCTGCTCTTGTGATATTGGCCTATGCAAATTATACTCAATTAAATTTGAATTAAGTTTTTGAAAGACTCTACACATATACACAATTATATGCCCCCCTCTACTGGCAGAATAGAGTAGTGAAACATTTTGAAACGCTATTAAACAGCACAGCTAAGCGCAATTTGCTGTAAACTTTGCGTCTACAAAAAAAAAAGTTTTATTCTCTTACAAAATGACGGCCTCAGATGAAAAAAATGTAAATACTTTCTTGTGTTTGTGATATGCAGCTGTAACCTATATAAAATGTATATCTCAGAAATCCATTAAAGGGCTTATTATCCTATATTATAATGTTGTTTCCTCATCAAAAACATATGTTTGGAGTTTTTTTTCATTTACACGTGTAACACGCAAACCATGCACGCAAATTTATATTGTTCTCTCCAACGAAGAACACTGTTTCCAAACTCCATACACCTTCACTTGGATGATTTCAGCGCTGGAATCGCCAATATCTACTGAAATAAAGGTAACAGGTCGCTGTTAACTTGAAATCTACTGCTTCATGACGTCTCAAGGTGGAACAGAGCATTTTGAGCTTTGAAGATGTAGACAAACTAATAAAGAGGGGTAACTCAAACATGTGTGAATGAAACAAAACACAACTCCAGGAATGTTTTTGATGAAGTAACAACATTATAACATGGCTAAAAGCTTGCAAGAGTCAATTTCGTGTAATATATATGATAATATATGACATTTAAGGAAAAATCTGGTTGCATCCTGTAGTTTTTTTTAAAGGTCCCATGACATGAAATTTTCACTTTCTGTGATTTTTTAATGTTAATGGATAAAAGTTGCGAAATGTGTAAACTGAGCATTTGCGATCCTTTTCTGCGTTTGAAAAAAAGACAGCCCAAACGGGCGATTCTGAACAAGGGAAATTTCTGACGTCACACTTGCAGAAAGATTTCCACCCCCCCTCTGGATGTCTACCCACGTCTCTGGAAATCACACCCAGAGAGTTTGGACCGCAAACGAGCTACGCAATGCGAGATGTGTTTTTTTATTTGCCTGGAAACACGTGAGAGTGTTTCCAGGCTCGGATGTCCTTTATCCGAGCCTCCGAACCTCTGAAACAGCAGTGGTTTAATTTTATTTTCTGTGGAAATAGTGTTTTTTTTTTAAATGGAAATCGTCTCATATCTTCTTCTGCGCTTGAACGCGGAAGTGGGGCCAGCGCAGAGCGCACCGCTAATCCAGGAAACAGCAGCGTATTTGGCCACACCCACCCGCTGCACTGGCCTGTCTCTGTCCTCATCTGTCCTCTCTGTCCTTGTGCATTCAAGCAACAACGCCCATAATAAAGCGTTTCAGAGACATATTTAGCCTCATGAAGACAGTCAGAGTCATATCTCATGCACTGAGGCTTGATTTTGAAGAAGGATTCATTTACAATATTATGGAACCATTAAGGCGCCATATAAAAGCATCAAGAAGTACCATGTCATGGGATCTTTAATATATGAAAATAAGAATATGCTTTTTACAGTATATTATTTTTGGTCAAGTATGGACACAAATTGCAGCAGTTTTGTGCCTTTTTACTTGTATTACAGTCAGTACCAAAATTGCCAGTTATATACAAGACCATCATCTTGGTAGTAGGGAAAGAAATTATTCTTTTTGAGATCAAGTTTGAAAATATTACAGACACAATATGATTTGAATAAAAACAGTACCATGTTCCTATGTCTAAAAATCAAGACAAAATTTAAGCTTTACTGGACTTTGGTGGGCATAGTCCCAGAGAAAGTGACCAAGTGGTTTCCCAAAGTGGCCCATGACGCCATAGTTTAAGAATGACTTTTTGGACAGAAAATAAGTATGTGTCGCTCAGAATCAAAGCCAAACAGACAAATAGCACATTCTTGGAGTATGAACCACGGCTGTAATGCGGTTTTGTGGCTATGCCTGATACCTTTAGTCACTTTTAATGTTGTTTGCTCAGCATATAAATAGCAGAGCCGACTCGCTCAGCATATTGAAGATCATTATTTCTTATGCAAAACCTGAGTCACTGTTTTCTGGTAACTGTTAGCCTGTGTTGTCTTTTTGCCTCAGTGCTTCACCCCTCTCTCTTCCGCCTTTAACCCTCCTGAGAGAAGCACCTGATGCATTTGACAGACAAAGAGGAAGAGTCTGAACTAAGCCTGTCACGACTCAAGAAAATATAGACAATAAATGATAATACTGAAACAAATTTATACCACTGACAATAACCCGAAAGTAGAATCATCCCCAAAAAGTATTCTAAATGTACGATATGGTTAAAAAACACACCAATCAGTAGTTAGTTTGCATCATAATGAGCAATAGAATTTATTTATTCTACCCTCGACATTTCAAATCTAACTGTAGAACAGGACAAATAATAAAATGTTCCTAACTGTATTAAGAAAAAGTACCCTCGATAAATATTGAGCTCCAAAAATGATTATTCAGTTTAACATATACTGCTCTTTATGGTATCTCAACTTTCCATACACACAGATTATATGTACAGTATCTATATGTCTTTGAAGATGTATACGGACTAATAAAGAATGAAACAAAACACAACTCCGGGAATGTTTTTGATTAAGTAACATTATAACTTGGCTAAAAGTTTGCAAGAGTCAATTTTGTGTGATATACTGTAGGACATTTATAAAAATCTGGTTGCATCCTGTAGTGTTTTTTGAGTATACGCTTTATAGTATGCTATACTTATTTTATTTTCAAATATGGACACAAAGTACAGCAGTTTTGGACCTGTTATGAGTTTATACTGTAACACAATCTAGACTAAACCAGAGAATGCTTTATGCCAGTCTCAACCTGGGCAAAAAAGCAAGGAGGACACAGATAAGGATAAGTAATCAACATCTGCATGTTCAGACACATACATTATAGACTTAAGTCCTCCCTCTGCATCTCTCTTTACCTGGCTGTCCAGAACCACACACTTTACACTTGAAACTTTACAAACCCTAACCCTCTGAAGATGTATCTTGTCTCCCTGATTTCAGAGGGCATGATTGACAGGATTGACCAATCAGAGAGACGCATGCTCTGATCGCGTCAAAGACAAACATGGCTGCTTACGCATAAAAAAATGAGAAACATCTACATAAAGAACTGAGACTTCTTTACAAAATCAACAATAAAAGCACCAAACTATTATTTCAGGTAAAAGAAGTTATATATTTTGTTCTGAATGTTAAGAGACTTTTCAAAAGGAGATGTCTTCCACCTTTGAGAGACACGTGCTACAAATTAGCGGCTGTGGTTGGATCATCTAAAAATTGGCCGGAGGGTTTTCATGCTCTATTGTCCGGTTCTAGTCTCTTCTGAATTTGAACAGAATGTAGAAGAGACTGGCTGGTCAGGTTTCTTTTCCTTGAAGGTGCATTGTGTAACTTTTCTGGTGAAGAGCCTGTCTCCGTGGAGATTTTATTGCTTTGTTTGGAATGTTTCACACTATTTCATAGTCAGAATGCCTGTTTTTCTGGGTATTATTGAGGCAGGCAGAGCAATGACATATCCATAGTAACAAGCTGGTGACAGATCACCTACCAAAAAGTTACATAGTGCACCTTTAAAACAAGCATTTATATTATAAAGAAATCCTTCTCCAGTGCCAAAAGTGTACATTTTGCATTAATTTTAAGGAAACATGTTTATTTTTAATGAGGAAAGAAATTTCAAAATTATTTAGACTATTATGACAAAGCAAATATCTGTTCACCATCAACAAACCTCCACCAATAGAAAAACAAAATATTATGGGTCTGAATCTGGTACAATGACTGAACCTTGTTAGCGGTTTTCATTCTCTGAACATTTCTGTAGTTTAAATATACAACAGGAAGGCCTATCTTATTTCCAGTAATGATAGTATGAAATTACAGAACATCCATCTGGAAACTTCTATAAAAATAAATACATGTCTATTTACGTGACATGTATAGAAACTACTTAAATGTTTTATCTATCAAGACATCAGATTATGCCTTTTTTTTAGATGCAGTTCTAACTCAATTTAAAGGTGCACTCTGTCTTCATGGAAATGTTATTGCTTTTTCGAGAATGTCCCACAGTATGGCATAACACTTATCTGTTTTCATGGAGATAAACTCACAATGTTACAGGTCACATCTGTGGAGGGATGAGCTCACTCACTGTAGACATGCTATGTTTTTGTAGTATTTTTGAGCAGTAAAGCAACAATTGAATAAATGCAACATAGATAAGTTTAATGCAAGGCAGGGTAAGTTTATTTGTATAACACAATTCAAACACAAAGTAGTTGAAAGTGCCTCACAGAATAAGAAAAATCACAATGCAAACAAATCAAAATAATAGCTCCATGGAAACAAGCTTGTGGCAGACGTCCTACACAGTACAATTTTAATATACGTACTATTATCAGTGCTTGTTGCCTCCTCAGGGATGGCATGGATTTGCAGTTTATATTAGGTGTTATTGCAGTTTGTCTTTCAAATGGACAATGTGCAGCACAAGGGATGCAGGGAAGTAGCATGAAGGAGGCAGCAGGTGGAAAGATTCAAACATCACTCAGTGGTCTTTAGAGGAACATGCACAGATGTTGTGATGAGGTGACACTTCCAACCCCGCTGTGCCAGGTCAGTGAAAGCATGAAAAAAGGGAGGGTGCAGAGACAGTAGGTATAGGCTACTCAACAACAAACAATTCTATAGGTGAATATATGAAATACGCTTGATTTAATGATATTTAAATAAGAAGAATTCTGTGATTCTTTTCTATAACAAATTTCCCTGCTTCAGTAAATAGTGGCTAAGCATCACTCAGAAAATTCAAATGGTTATGATTAAAGTAACCTATCACAAGATATGTGAATAACATTAAAACTGATGTAATGCTGATTCTGACAACTTCTACACAGTGTTTTAGGCATCAAACTCTGCCTTGTTAAAGCTATTTAAAATTATAATTTTACACACACAATAATATAATCATTATAACTGAATTGGTGATTTATGCAATGGGTTTTAGCTTTACCCAACCTGTGTCTTTTCTAATGTATTGGTATTGCTGGAAGCACTTTTGAAATATCTAAGTTAGTTTCACCATTTGTGTGCCTCTAATGAGGTTCAAAATGTTCTAAGACTTAGCCTACATTTACCACAAGTGTATAGTCCTTTCTCATGGCTCCTAATATTTCCATTGTAGTGCTTCATGCAGATATTCCATAAAACTAATGAATGTTTTAACTTTG
Source organism: Paratrypauchen microcephalus (assembly GCA_036785185.1). Classification (NCBI taxonomy): domain Eukaryota; kingdom Metazoa; phylum Chordata; class Actinopteri; order Gobiiformes; family Gobiidae; genus Paratrypauchen; species Paratrypauchen microcephalus. The sequence goes on along the minus strand of JAVJIX010000002.1, from coordinate 16,533,464 downwards.
CTCTAACTTGGCCCTGTCTCTCAGAGCAGCTGTGGTTTACTGATGCTAAGCAGCTCTTGGCATGAGAGCAACTCTGCGATTAGTGCCCCTTTAAACACTTAATTCACAGCCTATGAAAATATTATCAGAGAGGGCCCGCTCGCTGCCTGAGGGGGTCAGGGGGGCTTTTAATGGCACCAGGGGCTCACTGTGTCGAACTGTAGAGGCGCATAGCATTAGAGTCGCTTTAAATCACACTGGTCAGACTGAGAATGTGAATAAAGCTATATGAGATGCAATCATATGCACCTCGAGTAATGTAAACGTGACAATTATAGGTTTAATGTATGAACTTGGCCTATTTAGACCCTGGCATAACAGAAACATGTGGAAATTATTTTTTTGTTTGAGTTATAATGACAAATGGTTTGTTTTTCCAGAGTTGTGTATGAAGGAAAACCTGGAATCACTTGTGTCTGTACGCCCCCACACCTCTGCACACGGGGCTAAATTTCCTGTTAAGTGGTGGTAGGAGGTGAAGGGGGGAGATTTGTCATTTAGTTTGTGGCTCATATCAGCTGACAGTTTATGCAAGGGAGTTGAAATATCAATAAATACTTTGTTCTGCTACACAGGTGCTTTCCGTTTCCAAAGCATGATCTATGGCACAACGTGGCAAGACATAATGAAAAATAATCACCAAAAACAGAATGGCAAACAAGGTTTCTTCTCTCAGCAAGCTAGACAAGTTCAATAAACTTCTGTATTTACCATCTGCATGAACTGGCACATGCTATTCATTAATTTAATATGATGAAATTCATAATTATTTCAGATTAAGAGCTGACAGCCAACACTTGGACTGCTTTACCTACTATTTTCCACATTACAAACTATATAGCTCATAGTCTAATGTAGGCTATGGACTGCTGATTCTGGTCAGAGACAGTACATAATTTGATGATATGATGATTCAATAATAGGCCTACAAAAACATTACTGTTCATACAAGTTTATCAGTAAAAATAGTGCATCCTGTTCTCAATCCGATCCCATCTAAATAAGCCTACCCCACATTTTCTAAAGATGACCAACAAAATTACTGACATTAACATTTTGTATCCTAATGCTTTCTGCTTCAATCTGAAAATGCAGATGATAGGTTACATGCATGTTTCAGTTATGCCTCAGTTGATGAGCGACATGGTGCAAGTCTGCCCTCTATTGACCATACGCAATAGTGCAGATGGTTTTACACACTCCTCTCCACTCCTAAACAGTTTCATGGTGGTGGCTTTGGACGTACTCACATTCTACAGAACATTGAGTCTCGATTTAGTGTCTAGACCCGGTCTGAATTCAAACCCAACATAATGAATGGTTTGGCCTCTACGAGGCTTGACTGGGTTTTTAAGGTCCTAAAGATTTTGTTGCCGGGTTGGACAATTTCCAGAAAACTTCATGGGTAAAAGAAAGGGACAGTGTTTCCACCTCTCTTTGCTCCATTAGAGCCCCATAAGAGGCCCTATAGAGTCAGTGTCTATTCTACTGCGTCTCCTTAGCACCCCAACGAGATTCCGCTCCAGCCCCACGGGCCTGATGTGGAGAATGGCTCAGCAGATTATTCAGAGCACTATGTGAGTGTCGCCTTTTGTCCACTAGAAGGAGCCAGATTCTCATTATTCAAGCGGTTGAACTGCGCTGTCTTCTGTGGGTACAACGTGTTCTTACCACCTGGAAAATGGGCTACATGAAAACTGTAGGACAAACATGAGTTAAATAAAACCAAAGCGATTATTAATTATCTAATTTAATTGGGTTTATAGTTAAGCATGGGCCTATATGATGGTTCAGGATGTTATAGGCCTAGGCCTGGGCCTATTTGTTAATTTAGGCTATAATAGGCATATAATTTATTTTAAGACGGAAAAGTAGGTAAAATTGTGTTCATTGGTTAAATGCTGGCTATCTATTTTAATACCAAACCTTGTAGAAGTACAGACTCAAAAGAATAGTTAGCCATTTGACAATGATGCGTTTTTGCCTCTTGAGGTACTGCAGGCTACTGCAGGGATTTCCCATGTTACACCGCAGTACGCACTCTTCCTCACATAGGGCTGATGTCATCCCCGCACGTGCTGCGGCATGAGGGACTGTGGGAGTGCATCATCACATTATAGCCACGATAACGCAGGGCATAGAGGAAAGCTAGGAGGGTCTAGTAGTTATTGATGGGTTAAACCTGGGACCAGACTATGTCTCCATGGAAACAGATGCTTACATAAGAGCGGTCATTCTGACTCTGATAATGCCAGTGCAGGGCGAGCCTCAGTTTCACAGTCCACTGCACATTAACTGCATCATGTGATCAGGAGAAGAACATGCAGTTCCCAAAAAAAAAAAAAAAAAAGAAAGGACACAACAATGTAGTGCACATGGCATAAAGGCCAAATTATGAACTTATTTTCAAGCTACCACTCAATTTCTGTGTCTGCCGAAATTCCAATACAGTATATTGCAGATGATTGATCACATGGAGCAAAAAGGCTTCTAATGTTAGAAGTTGGTAGTCTAAATATTGACCAATCAATTAAAAGCATTAAAACAAGGTCTGCCCATGAGCGGGCGTGTAGAATGGCACGAGCTGCGGAGGTTGCCGTGACGTCACGTTACCAGGGTGACGGTCCTCCTGGAGGCACGTGGCCGGTATAAAGGCTGTCTGTGGTCCCGTTAGCTGCGCACACAGACGTAAGCAGTGTCAGGACTGAGGTAAGCTTCTCATCTTAACGCTTTTCTTGCATAGAATGGTCGTAGTTCACTCACTAAAGCAGAAATAGAAATCTTAATGCTGTAAATGGGCGCTTTTGGAAAAGATAACTGCGGTCTAGCCTAATGAACCAGAACAATGCAAATGCAGTTGTCATTCATCCATGAACATGACCCGTAATAGAGCGTCTTAATGCGAATTTATGCATATTTCACATCCTTGCACACACGGAAAGCACACGGATAACCAGAGATTTGTGAATACACAGCAGCTTGTAGAGACTGCTAGCCTATTTATCACAAACATGCTACCTGACCATACAAAGTGACGCAGCTGTTAAATGTGAGGCTAAAAAAAAGCTAAGCTAGGTGCAGCTGCATTTTTGTTTTAACAGTGTAAAAAAGACAATGGCGCCTCAGGTCGACCATGGAGATCTGCCTGTGGCCTTGGTGTAGTTGTGTAATGCATTATCCAAGTGTTAGGTTGCATCATTTATCACGCCAGCATCAAATGAGACATCCAGATCACATTATTATGGCATAAAATGAATGGAATGCTACTCTAAAATAAGAAAATGGCCGACGTAAGTTACGCGAAGTTGCGTCCGTCGTGACATTGGAGGAAAACCGTGCATCATCTCTTTCAAGTGGATTAGCGTCTGTTATGTAATCAGCCTTAGTCTTGTACAGATATGTTTTCCTACGTGCAGATCCCCATTAGCATATATTTAGATGTGCCAAATAAAGGATATAGCATTTGCAGGTGGTGTTTTGTTAAATGGATGCCTCACTAATGCTGCACACTGGTTTATGTAATATACGTGGAAGAAAAGTGAGGTGGGCTACGTGCCTCTCAGCTACTCCGTGATGAAGTGCAGTACCAGAGACCATGTTTGGATAATCCCAGAGTTGATGGGTTGAATTTGTTCGTAACACCGGTTCACTAAAGCCTAACTATGAGTTTCTAGTCCAGTTAGTTCAGTCCAGTTAGAGGGGTGTAGATCCATAGCTTGTGTGGTGCGTATGAAGGACACAGAGAGAGGCGGAGAAAGGAGGTGTCGCATGATTCTGCCGCAGTTTTGATTCCACACACCACAGACCTGTTGATGAGTCGAATTTAGCACTCTAGAGGCTCTATTGGCTGCTCATTGCATAATGCTCAAATTCAAGTTATCATCTGATTTGTCATAATTGGCTGTCCTTATGCATAATCAGTAGAGACTCATAAGAAGTGTCTCTTACCTGGTTAATTAATGTCACTTGTTAAAGTAATGAAATGTCCCTCCTCTTTCTGGATGATACAGCCATGTCTGGCCTGTGAAGGTCATCACTGCGAATGGAGAAGGTCACAGAAGGCCTCGAGCTTCAGGATGCAGCACCATGCCTATGATATAATATTAAGTCAGGACTTAATAAATATTTTAATTATTTATTACATACACTAATTAGACTAATAATAACAACATAACTTTTAATTCACCAAATATAGACTACATTATTTATCTTTTTCTTGAATAAAGTAAAAATTTAAAAAAGGATAGTTACAGTCTATATCATTGACTTAATTTCAATGCATAACTTATAAACTCTTGGCTTGTTGGTGACAATACTCACATTTGAGATATAACAAGATAAACAAACATAGGTTATGGGGTTTTGCTAGCGAAGCCATCTTATCCTATTCATTCAGTTCAGGATGTGTGTCCTGTGACTCAGCTAAATGTGCCCAATCACAGTGTCTTTGCAACAGCACAGAGGAGGAGGTTGTCTTTTCCATTCAAGTGATTTACATTATCCAGACTTTGCTTAAGAAGATACATAATAATACATTTTAAATGAGTTTTATACCATGAGCTTGATAAATAGGCTGACATTGCCAACAAATTCATTGTGCTTAGACTGAATATCTATGCAGCAGTGCCCTTGTCTGTGCTATTCAATACTTCCTACATGACTCTGCACACACATTACTAATTCATCAGTTTCTCTATATCAGATTCTCTGAGTGTATCAACACATCTATTACAGGCTGAGATCATTTTTAAAATTTACTAAATGTCAAAATTCAGAGTAAAAGGTCATAAGGATAATAATCGTAAGTAATTTATTGTCTGTTAATTACATTAAGTATTGGTTCATAAGCATTTAGCTATGGTGAGATTGATCAAGCATGTTTTTCCATCACAGAAATTACATCCAGACACCCTGTGCCCCTTTATCTGTAGAGCACACAGCCTGTCGAGCATGTGATGTGATTGCACTGGACATTTCACATGTTTTACAATAATATAGTCAAGAAAAACATACAGAGTAATGCGGGGGGAAACAGAAATCATATTCAGCTTCTTCAAACAGAGGTATGTAAAACCCCAAAACCCAATTGGCTTGTCATTCTTTCTCTGTACCAATCAGCTTGTTGCAGTGGAAGACTTCACTGGAATGTTAAGAATAAGCTACAAGCAGAGACAATGACATCAGGCGAGGAGGGGCGTGGCTTTGAGGCAGGAGGGAGTCAGAGAGTTCATTCGGAATCTCACAGATTTCCAATACCGACTCTAAAGTGGACTCATCCAGCACACTTAAAGCTGGACGTATGGAGCCTGACAAATATATGAATGTTACAGGAAAGCTACTAAACACAGTCTCTACTAAGCATGGGACAATATTGAAATGTAGTGTCACGATTACGAAAATAATTGCAATTAACAATTATATTACGATAATTATTAAAATTGATTAGTTATTATGGATATGATTTATTAGAATGCTAATATTATGAATAAGTTCCACAATTGATATAGTACTGAACCTTGTTATAAGTGAAAACAACTGAAGAGGTCATCATGGATAAGTAGCTTTTTCCTGAACAATCTGGTAATATGGTGATTATCTTTGTTGGCGGTTATATAAAATGTCCCATGAATGATTATTGTCTTCCCTTTTTTATCACATGAAATTATATTTTTGTTTATTGTCCCATTCCTAGTCTATGTGTTTTATTTGGACCACAGGAAGAATTGTTACTACTGCTGTAATAATTAATGGGGATCCAAAATAAAGAATTTACAAAAAGACACAAAAGTGAGGTAGGCCATCTGGGCAATAAATATAAGTTTCAATAATAGTCGTGGCATGCTTTTTGTTTGGGTCATATTTTGCACAATGAATAGGTGGCAGAAACTAGTGCGGATGGTGCACTGTAGACCAAGCTTAGAAGAACATAATAAAATAAGTTTTCACATTTAAGTGTAAACAATCTTCACCTGGTTTGGCTTATTGACAGTTCCCATCCGGTTCACAGATAATGAGCCTTCTTCTCCCTTATGCACAAACTCATGTCTGTCGGTGTTAGTCATGTATGTCGGTCCCTCTCCAACATGGCGTTTTGCATTTTGTGGAGTATAAATGGGTCAAAGCGTGGGGAGGGGTGTGCCAAATGAGAGCAGCGAGTCGAACAAGCAGACGGGATTGTCAATTAGTCTGGCCTGGTAGAAACAATAGAATGGTCACATGACACAGGATTATTACTGTTAAGTAACTGTAAATCAATAGAAAAATAAAAAGCAATGTGTGTGTGTGTGCGTGTGTGTGTGTTGTTGTTGCATCCATTGTAATCCATGTCCATTCAATAAATCTAAACTGATTGGCCAATGTTGCAGAAAAGGGAGGATAAATAGACATCCTACTATACATTGCAAATATTATTTGGTTCATTTAATAATTATTTGTTTAATATATTGTCTGGATAAATCTTTATAATTGCAATATATCCAGGTGGTGGTGTTAAAAAATCTGGGGCATTCTGGTAAAGGGAAGTTTTTCTAGCAACAAAACGTACAAGGAGAAATGAACCATATTTTCTGGCCAGCAGCATAACTCCCATAATGCATTTCACCAGTTCAACAGTCTGCACCACAGGACCCATGCTCAGTTTTACACACAGAGAGAGATTAGGATCTTACAGTAGGGTACGACCAACCAGTTGCAAGGATAATCTGCAATGACCACATTTACTCTTCAGCACAGTTGAACTAGTGTTTGAGCATCGTTTGGCCATAGGGTTTGATTTTTGCAAAACTCATGCTAGGTTCTGGCCTCAGCATTGTAAGACAGATTCCTGGTTCCAACAGTTTGCTGAATGTGACTCCCCATTCATGATAAAAGGAGAAATTCAATTTGTCAACTGGACAAAGTTTGTTTGGTCGAAAACGTTTCGCCGCTCATCCGAGAGGCTTCGTCAGCTCTGGTTCTAGTGCTGGTTAGACCCTGTTTATATCTAGCTGCAGGGAGGAGCTCCCTACACTGAAAAAGCTCTGAAACTATCTCCACTAATCTGTCTCTTTTGTATTAAGCATTCCTCTGGCGTCTAGTATTAGCATATCCATTCAGCCCTAGGAGGCGCTCACTACACTGAAATAGCTCTGAAACTATCTCAACTAATCTGTCTCTTTGTTTTTCAAATTTCTCTGGCGTCTAGTTTAGCCTCCCTATTCAAGCCTAACGACCCTCTCCACCCCCCTGCCCTGGCTTGTCTGCCCTAATGTTTCTTTGTCTGTTTTTGACTTGGTTTGAGAATCGAATTATAAATGGGAGACAAGTTATGTCTGACTCCCCCATTTCTGTTTAACAACGGATTCTTTTTTGACAAAAATTGCCTCTTTAACTCCCCTCTCAAACCAGTTCTTTTCCCTGGCTAAGATCTGAACCTCACTGTCCTCAAATGAATGGCCCGTGGCTTCTAGGTGAAGATGTACGGCAGATGACGGTCCACTCTGGCACGCCCGCCTGTGTTGGTACATCCTCTTGTGAAGTGGCTGTTTGGTTTCCCCAATGTAGCGCTCACTGCAGTCTTCACTACACTGAATGGAGTAGACCACAAAGCAAAAGAACTGGTTTGAGAGGGGAGTTAAAGAGGCAATTTTTGTCAAAAAAGAGAATCCGTCGTTAAACAGAAATGGGGGAGTGAGACATAACTTGTCTCCCATTTATAATTCGATTCTCAAACCAAGTCAAAAACAGACAAAGAAACATTAGGGCAGACAAGCCAGGGCAGGGGGGTGGAGAGGGTCGTTAGGCTTGAATAGGGAGGCTAAACTAGACGCCAGAGAAATTTGAAAAACAAAGAGACAGATTAGTTGAGATAGTTTCAGAGCTATTTCAGTGTAGTGAGCGCCTCCTAGGGCTGAATGGATATGCTAATACTAGACGCCAGAGGAATGCGTAATACAAAAGAGACAGATTAGTGGAGATAGTTTCAGAGCTTTTTCAGTGTAGGGAGCTCCTCCCTGCAGCTAGATATAAACAGGATCTAACCAGCACTAGAACCAGAGCTGACGAAGCCTCTCGGATGAGCGGCAAAACGTTTTCAACCAAACAAACTTTGTCCAGTTGACAAATTGAATTTCTCCTTTTATCATGGATTCTACCTGGACGACTGAGGGACTCTTCACGCACTCCCCATTCATCTGTTTTCACTATGGCCTGCCTAACAAAGCTACCCAAAATCTAAAAGAAAGGAGAACCACAATGTTTGAAAATGTTATGTTACATCTAATGTGTCTTTGTCTAATGTGTCTATTTGCAGGTAACTCACACCACCCAAAGCAACAGCATGTCAGACCTCTGTGTAGGAATCAATGGGTGAGTTAATAAGAAAAAATATAATTTACAATCTTCTGCATGAGCCACTGCTAAAATAGCCTGTTTCTACAGCTTTGGCCGTATTGGCCGCCTGGTTTTGAGGGCTTGCCTTCAGAAGGGTATCAAGGTTGTGGCCATCAACGACCCTTTCATTGACCTCCAGTATATGGTGAATTGATAAGTCTTTTGTATTTAAACGTGTGTTGTACTGTATATTTACTAGCGCTGTCAAACAATTAAAAAAATTAATCAGATTAATCACACTTTTGAAATATGATTAACCACAATTAATAGCAATGTTGTAATTTAAACGCTCTAATTTGAAGCATTAAAGAAAAGCAAAAACATTATCTTATTTAATTATTCCACAAATCTAAATTCATTATTTTAAAGCTCAGTTGGCTATAATTTGTGTGACCAAATGACCAAATGTTCCAGGTTTAATGGGGTTAAAGACCCTTCATTGCTGCTTGCAGGTGTGACTCTTAACAGGCAGATGTAAGCTGTAAGAGTCGGGCTTGTGTTTTTTTCACTGTTCTGTAGGAGTTTGGTGAAATATTTAGCTCATATTATTTACATTAGTGTTCACACGCAATCTTTATTTTCCTCTTTATTTTCTTTATACGCCTCCCAGCCCAATTTACGGGTGTGGTTGGTCAAAACAGACCATGTGATTAACCTGCATTAATTTGTGGGATTCATCAATTTGCTTTGATTAATCTCACACATTAACGTTGACAGCTCTAATATTTATAGGCTATTGTCTACTTTATTTAATATTTGAATCTTATTTTAAGGTCTACATGTTCAAGTATGATTCTACACACGGCCGTCACAAAGGAGAAGTCTACCATGATGGCACAAAGCTGTTTGTAGATGGTCAGGCCATCAGTGTCTTTCAGTAGTAAGTGTAAATAAGAGTGATTTGTGTGAGCCCCAAACCACAGTTTTTATACATATAATAACAGTTGGAATAATAATTCTAACCAATACATAATGTCCTACCAGTAGGGCGCCAGCGGAAATCCCATGGGGCCAAGCTGGAGCCAAGTATGTCGTTGAATCCACTGGTGTGTTCCTGAGTGTGGAGAAGGCCTCTGTATGTATATTGTATACTCAGGTTAAAGTCATTGTCAAAAAGGGTCTATTTAAACCATTTTTTCCTACTATTATTCAAGTCCCACATCCAGGGTGGGGCTCAGCGCGTGGTGGTGTCTGCCCCTTCTCCTGATGCCCCCATGTTTGTCATGGGAGTAAATGAGGACAAATATGACCCATCCTCTATGACCATTGTCAGGTAATTACTTATTTATGGATTATTATTACAATTTGCTTTTAGTAGTTTCTGATTTTAATAATCTATTACATCTTTCTTTCTCTGGTAGCAATGCCTCTTGCACCACCAACTGCCTGGCTCCTCTGGCCAAAGTGATCCACGATAATTTTGGTATTGAGGAGGCTCTTATGGTGAGACAGACTTTTGCATGTGTTGATAAATGATGAATATTTAACATACTCTGTCCTGTTTGTAGACCACAGTGCATGCGTACACAGCCACTCAGAAGACGGTGGATGGTCCCAGTGGAAAGGCCTGGCGTGATGGTCGTGGGGCTCATCAGAACATCATCCCTGCCTCAACTGGAGCTGCTAAGGCTGTGGGTAAAGTCATCCCTGAACTCAATGGGTAAGAGCTACAAAACCACTTGATCAAACCTCTTTTTTTCTTACACAAGGCGTATAAGTACATCCCTCATATCTCTGCAGCAAGCTGACAGGCATGGCCTTCAGAGTGCCAGTGGCTGATGTGTCTGTGGTGGACCTGACCTGTCGTCTGACCAAATCTGCATCGTACGCTGAGATCAAGGAGGCTGTAAAGAAGGCCGCCCACGGGCCTCTGCATGGAGTCTTGGGATACACTGACGACCAAGTAAATACAATGATATTAATTTGTTGTTTACAATGACATTAAACAACAAAGATGTTAGCAATGTTTTAACTAAAATTATGATGTTGCGTAGGTGGTGTCCTCTGACTTCATTGGTGACACTCACTCCTCCATCTTTGATGCGGGTGCTGGAATCTCTCTCAATGACAACTTTGTCAAACTGATTTCTTGGTTAGCATTAAATCTTTTTATTTGCTACAGCTACTTTTTTTTAGATTTTATGTTAAAAAATAAAAAACTGACTTGTTTTTGACCTCTTCTTGCAGGTATGATAATGAGTTTGGCTACAGCCACCGTGTTGCTGACCTGCTGCTCTACATGTATTCAAAGGAGTAGATAGTTTAACAGGGAAATTTAGAAAAGGGACCACCCAAAAATTTTCACCCATCTCCCTTCTATTTTACACCCGCCCATATCACAGATATAGCATCACAGTTATAGCTCTACTATTGTAAAAGTAGGCTGCAGCACCAATGTTCTCAGTTAATGTCTTATTCCTTTAAGAAACAATGAGTTAGTGACAGTGTTCGTGTCCGTGTGCCCCTCCTACTGCCACTAGATGTGTTGTCATGGAAACTATGAAACTGCTGTATCCATCTTCCTGTTGGTGTGTTTTAATAGCTTATTACAGACAGAAGGAGGATGAGAGCTACTGTAACGCTTAAGAGTAACAAAACAGAAATAAAACATTTAAAAGTATACTTCTCACTGTCTTTTACTTTTATACATTGTGGAGCATATGTGGTCTTTAGTGTGGAGGAAGGGAATCTGTCTAGTCACTCATGCTGCTACAATCCCTAAAGTTGTTATATTTCAATAATATATTATTAAAACTATCCTATAGAAGTCACCAATACTTCTGAACATGTTACGAATGAACTTTTATTGAATGTTTAAATTTTCTTTCAGCCTCTATGAGTTTTTAAGGTGATACAAAATGACACCATTAGAAGCCATAGATATAAATAAGAAACAACTACCGTATATTTTGAATGACACTAAAGTACTCAATGTATGTCTATAAATGGAACGATAAAACTAATGAATATAATTAAATTCTATAGTCTATAGAAGGCAATGCCATTATTAAGTTATACTATTCTATTACAGTCTATGATTCTTAAATTCAGCAGGATTACATTTAAAGGACTCTGTTTACCTGCTGCTAGTACAATACATTTTCCCCATCCATGTTTTGGGGAATCTGTTGCAGGGGATAAACACCATAAAAACTTTTAATTTATTATTGTTGTAGGCTTTGTAGTACATTAGTTTCCATGCCATTGATCTTTGGCAGAACAAAGGCATAGTTTTACAGAAGCAGATCATGCACTATTCAGTTTCCCCATAAACGGGCTGCTGTGAGGGTCACAGTCGTGGCTCCTTTTCCCACCGCTGCTGTTCTGAAACCTTTTCGTCTGTGTAATGGGGTGCCACCTACTAGTCTTGTGACAGTATGCATTTTTTATGGCTGCTTAATGTAGACTATAAAATTATAGCAAAAGTGTTTGCACATAGCCTGGAGAAGATACTTCCTAAACTTATATACAAGAAAGACAGGATTTGTGAAGACACGATATGGCTCTGATAATGTGAGATGTGCCCTTAATGTTATTTATCCATTGAACCGTAAAGACCCGCCCATTTTGTCGCTTGCAGACCATAGACTGTATAATGCAGTTGATGCAGACAAAGCATTCATTTGTGTAGGGTAGACTTTTTTTTGAAAGACAGGATTTGTGAAGACACGATATGGCTCTGATAATGTGAGATGTGCCCTTAATGTTATTTATTCATTGAACCGTAAAGACCCGCCCATTTTTTCGCTTGCAGACCATAGACTGTATAATGCAGTTGATGCAGACAAAAGTGGATTGTGTCAGTGCAATCAAGATATTATATTACTAACTGCCCAAATCAATATTAATGAGCTGCTTTAGGTTTCTAGTTCAACAAGGATGTAGACAAGGGTGCTCCTTCTCATCTTTATTATTTTTAACTCAGCCTCTAGCCCAAAAAATAAGGTTCAACAGTGAAATAAATGTAATTCCAGCAGGTGGGAAAACCATTTCTGTTTGCCAGTGATGTTGTAGCAACCTGCAATAAAGTACATGTTAAAACCTTTCATGTCTTTATAATGGTTGTTATAAATGCTCTGTTATTTTATGTTTTATGTTAAGTTTATGGCCCTACGTGATTGGATAAAAGTTGGGAGCTTGGGCTGAGCTTGTGGGACACTATAGACCCCTTTACAGTTAGTAAACAAACGTGACGTCACTGGCATGCGCACGCAGTTCCGACTCAGAAAACCATGGCGGACCATAGCGGATTATCTAATTATTGCAAATCATTGAATATTAACGATAGGGAGAGCTACATTCAAAAGCTCACGTTGAGCAACGGGGTTTGACTACCAGATCCTTATGCGATCACGGAGTGGCAGTACGATTGTAGAAAGTGGCCAGATTTACAGTGGCCACTTTCTACTTTGGAGAAGCCCAGTGTATATACGAGAGAGAAAGTGCGCACGTACAAATCCATGGATGCCTACCAGTTTGCCGTATGTGGCCATGTACAGGAGGTAAAATACCACGATATCGATGGGGAGTTTCTCCGTAGTATCTTCCTTCCTACTACCGGCTTTCCCAGTCGGCTTCTCCGCCGCGGCCTGGGGCCCCGTGGGGGCTGACATCGCGCCGTCTGCCCGGGGGTGAGCAAAGCTCGCGGGGAAAAGAGAAAGCGTCCCCCTCCTCAGCCGGGATACCGGGAGGAGGTGAACTGACAACCCGAAAGGAGGGGAAAAGCCAAAATAATCTAAAAAGTTCAAAGAGAAAATGGAAAAAAAAAAAAACACCAAACAAAGACAGCCCTAGGGAGCTCACCACAAATACGACCGTGTACAATGCTTGGGCTATCATCAACAAGCTACGTTCTGACCGCCAACTGCACTTGCGTTGCGGGGTAAGTAACATACTACGACTTAACTCACGGGTCACAGATGTGATCTCAGTCATGTCAAATGCCATTTAAGATGGTCATGCGAAAACTTATGCATTTTAACAAAATTATTCGTGTTCGTTTACATGTGTCTGTCGTAGAGGTTACCCGGTTAATGTCTTTGCGGTGTCCTGTGCTTGCTAGTTAATCAGCATGATTAAACACCATTCAACACCTGGGCAAATTACCATAAACAATCAGCAGGTGTTCACTTGTGTATATGTCGCTTGAACGGTATGAACTATAATTTATTCCATCTATTTCTCTTTATTTGAGTTCTTCTCTTCTATATCTTCGCTGGGGTTTTATGGCAGCAGTGGCTTTTTTGAGTCGGAACTGCGCGCGCATTCAGTGATGACGTAGCTTTGAAACTGGTCTATAGGACTGTGTTAAGAGTAAGGGGGTTGTTCTGGACAGTACAGAAGTCCACAGAGGCCATATTCATAATATTTTTTCTTACTTGTTATCCCAAGATAATGAGATGATTAATTTGTGATCTCGAGAAAACAAAACAATTATTCTGTTATCTCGAGAAAACAACTGAAACGTCTACCGCCACGTTGTTACAGGCTGACTTCGGGGCTATTTTTCATTCTGAACAGGTTTTTGGTCATTAGAATGTCTGGAATAATAATTGATTAGCTGATAAGGCAATATTTTGATCAGGGGTTGACACAGGGGGAGATTGCATTACGTCTTTTAATTCGGAATAATTTCAAGATTAGTCCGCAACACCTCCGCAGAAGACTGGCCTGGCTTCATCTTTACCAATGAAGATACAGTGATTGTTTTCTTGAGATCACGGAATAACTCTTTGTTTTCTCGAGATCTTGAAATAACAGTTTTGTTTTCTCGAGATCACGAGCTAATTTTCTTGAAGAAAAAAAAAGGTGGAAAAATAATCATTACAAAGATGGCCTCTGTCGGCTTCCGTAAGAACATAAGTTTGAGGGGGTCCTAATATTATTCTGCCTGTTCTATTGGGCCTATCTTGTATTGGCGTGGTTACGACCGACAGAAACCAGTTCAGTTCTCACAATAAAGAGACATCTTGTGAACTATTCTCATCCATTCATTACATACAGTAAGACACAATATTGTGTTGTATTTATCAAATCCAAGTAAATCTATTCAGTCAGTCTTAAACTCTATTAATAAATTTAGCTTGTGATCAGGATACAAAATTAATCTGAGTAAATCAGCTGTGTGCCTTTTAACATGCCTATGATCTCAGCTGTTTCATTAAAATAATATTTTAGATATTTGCCGCAGTCACTAGGGGGAGCACATCCTCAGAGAGAACAGCCACGGCTCAGACTTGGGATCATGGAGGGATAAGAGTAGTAGGCTTTTTTGAGATAGGCTTTCATAAATAAAAGCAAAATACATTAAAAGAAGGACAGAAGGTACAGTGCTTCATATCCAATTAGTGAGAGGGATTAAGGTTTATACTGTCTATGAGGCTTATTAAATCTATTTAAAAAGCTGCAGGGATAGACTCTATGACTTATTTTGAACAGTACTTCTCTTATTTTATTGCCCATGCAATATTTTGACATAGTGTAAAGGTTAAATTCCACTTTATTTGGTCGAAATCCACATTCCATCTGTATTTAGCAGCAACAGTTGCTTTTTGTTTTGGGAGATTTTTCTTATGTATTTGTTATCAAATTATCCATTTATTTATTATATTCACTCCAGATTGTTAAGGTGAGTAAGAGAAGAGGTAAAAAACAGACCACGTATAATTTTAGGTGTAATTTTAAAATGTAAAAATAGCGTGGTTTGCCCTTTGTATATTTGTCAGCACAGACTTAACACAAATGCATCACCTATTGTGCAAATGAAAGGATATTTATTTGGCATGTTAAACCTGCATAATTTTGAACAGAAACGGTCGTTTAATTTTTTCTTTAAAATGACAGTATGCCACCTGTAAATGTCAGGAGTAGTCCAGTAGATGGCGCTCTCGCCTCACCAATTCCACCACACCTCACAGGAAGTGAAGCGCTGCCCTCAGAGCTTGCTGTAAAAATAATGGAATGAATTTGAGTTCAATATTAACCTGTAACAGTGTCCACTTAGAAAGCACTGTCTGTCCTGCATTACTCACATTAACAGGGCACATTGGGAAAGGACTCACAGTTCTACGCTTATTATGTAAGGAAGCAGTAAAATTGGGTTTTAAATTACCTTTATTATTATTATTAGTAGTAGTAGTAGTATTAATAATAATAATAATAATAATAATAATAATAATAATAATAATAATAATAATAATAATGCATTAAATTCTTTCTCTTACAGGTGTCCAGCACCCTGACCATGAAGAACAGAGGGAGTGCACTGCAAGAAGCTCACAGTTCTGTGCCTCTAATGTAAGTAAGAAATTGTTCAAATAGGTTTTAATTTAGATTTCCTATCTATTGTTATTTGCAATTCTGCATGTTCTTAAATTGTTTTCTTTTGACAGGAGGCCTGTCCTCAGGTATCAGAAGTGGGGATGAGGATGTGAAAGTTACTTTGAGGAACGCTTTACTAAATGTAAGTATCTGGTGCTTATTTAAGGAGGAAAAAGTTGTGGTGTAATTGGACTAATCAAATGAAATGTAATAACATGAATGTTTTCTGTTATGGGGAATCACATTGGTGTCCAGCTGTATCTGTGAAGAGAGGGAAGAGGCTTTACAGCTCTGAAGAGGAGACTTAACCTGTGTGTTTCTGCCTAAACATTTTATTGGATTAAGTTTCGTCTCATGCTTCAATGACAGTCTTTCTTGTTTCAATTCAGGAGCTAGCTGAGCCACAAATAAACATCCTGTAAATATGCCTGTAGTCAACAAGAACCAGCCAAGAACAAGTGATGAACCTGACCCTGAATGACCCCATCTGTTACAACAGGAGGGTCTGTGATGTTTAAATTGTCAAATAAAGAAATGGAACTGGCCATGTGATACTCTTTTATTTTGGGGTTAGTGTAGTCATTATGTTATATTATAGTTACGTCTTACAGTTCATTTGCGTAAATAAAACAAAAATTACATGAAAGAAACAAATAAAATTAATACAGTAAAATAAACAACATAATAAAAGGAGAAATTCAATTTGTCAACTGGACAAAGTTTGTTTGGTCAAAAACGTTTCGCCGTTCATCCGAGAGGCTTCGTCAGTTCTGGTTCTAGTGCTGGTTAGAACCTGTTTATATCTAGCTGCAGGGAGGAGCTCACTACACTGAAATAGCTCCGAAACTATCTCAACTAATCTGTTTCTTTTGTTTTTCGAATTTCTCTGCCGTCTAGTATTAGCATATCTATTCAGCCCTGGGAGGAGCTCACTACACTGAAATAGCTCTGAAACTATCTCAACTAATCTGTCTCTTTTGTTTTTCGAATTTCTCTGGCGTCTAGTTTAGCATCCCTATTCAAACCTAACGACCCTCTCCACCCCTCTGCCCTGGCTTGTCTGCCCTAATGTTTCTTTGTCTGTTTTTGACTTGGTTTGAGAATCGAATTATAAATGGGAGACAAGTTATGTCTGACACACCCATTTCTGTTTAAGGACGGATTCTCTTTTTTGAAAAAAAATGCCTCTTTAACTCCCCTCTCAAACCAGTTCTTTTCCCTGGCTAAGATCTGAACCTCACTGTCCTCAAACGAATGGCCCGTGGCTTCTAGGTGAAGATGTACGGCAGATGACGGTCCACTCTGGCTCGCCCGTCTGTGTTGGTACATCCTCTTGTGAAGTGGCTGTTTTGTTTCTCCAATGTAGCGCCCACTGCAGTCTTCACTACACTGAATGGAGTAGACCACATTGCTTTGTTTGTGGTTTGGTGTTTTGTCCTTTGGGTGAACGAGTTTTTGTCTTAAAGTGTTTGCGGGTTTGAAATAAACTGGGATTTCATATTGTCTGAAAATCCTCTGTAGTTTTTCGGAAACGCCGGCCAGGTACGGAATCGCTACCCCTTTCCTCCTGGGTTCGGATTCTCTGTTGTCTTGTTTCTTGCCCTTCTCTCTCTTGGTTTTGTTGACAGCCCATTTAGGATATCCACAAACAGAGAGGGCTTCCTGCACATGTTGTTCTTCTTTCTCCTTACCCTCTATGCTTGTGGGAACCACTTGGGCCCTGTGTTGTAATGTCTGAACAACACCCAGTTAGTGCTGCAGTGGGTGGTGTGAATCAAAAAGCAGGTATTGGTCTGTGTGTGGGGGCTTCCTGAAGATTTCTACTTGGAGTCGCCGGTCTCCTCCTATCGTTACTGCACAATCTAAGAACGCCAATGTGTTATCATTGCAACATAGTGAGAAAAAATTCCCTTCTCCAAGCAAGGTCCTTTTTTTATTCCAGTCTCTGTAATATGTTAATATGTTTAATTGTACATGATGTATTTTGTACATAAAAAATTGGCAAATCTTAAAGGTTTATCTTGGCAGAATATTTACAGAACATTAAAGGAAGATGGAAATGCCAGGCGGCCAAGTACTACAGTAGTAGCAGACGATTATCTTAACAATGGAATGCTAGAAGTTTATTGGTGAAGAACGGTGAAGAATTTAAGGGATTTGTTAATAATCTTCAGGGTAAACCTGAAATTATATCTATTCAGGATACCTGTCTTAAACCAACTTTAGATTTTGTAATTAAAGGATTTGATATTGTGAGGAAAGTTAGAGCTGATGAAGAGGTGGTGGTTGTGCAATATTTGTGAAACAGAAAATACAGTATAGATGTGTAAATACTAAATAGAGACTCATATTTGGAATTTATCATGATTGAGGTCTGGGGAAAGAAAGAAAGAACATGTTAAAAGAAACTGTCAGAAGAAATGCTTAAAGAACTTTTTGTGCATCTTAGTGGAAAGGTACAGCTCCCTTTGGGGGGATTTTGCTGATGATAATGGATTAGTGATGATTAGTAATTTAGTGTGTATTAACAATCGTTCAGGAACAAGAATGAATGTAAGAAATGGAACAGAATCAGTTATTAGTTTAACACTTGTGTCAGATGTGCTTGCAGGCATTTGTAACTGGGAAGTGAATAAAAGCTCTCCTGTAGGAAGTGATCATTTCCCCATTTGTATTAAGGTGAGTGGTGATGTAGAAGTGAATAATCTTAATGGTATTAAAAAATGGTAATTTAAATCCACCCACTGGGAAATATTATATTTTGTATTTCTGATCGGGAGATGGCAGGCATAGGTTTGGATGTTGATGTTAATCAGTTAAATGATCATATATGTGGAGTTGTTATTAATGCAGCAAAGGAGTCTGTACCGAAGTCTAGAGAGAAACTCAAAAGAAATAAAGTTGTCCCTCCCCACTGTTTGTGCCAGTGTCATAAAGCACATCATACATGTTATGAAAGAGGTTAGGATAAGATGTTTATATCATTGTATAATACATAAACTACACACAAACATAGACACACAGACAAATATACACATACCGATTTTTACTGTCCGAGACTGGCCCTCGTCCAACAGAGCAGTGATCGAATCTGAACCAAGCCCGATGAGTCGGGTGTTAAAAATGTCCAGGAGGGAGGGGAGAGAGGCACCAATGATCCTCTCAGCTGCATTCACTATGCGCTGCAGGGCTTTCCTGTTCTGTTCCGTGCAGCTCCCGTAACACACAGTGATGCAGCTGATCAGAATGCTCTCAGTGGTGCCTCAGTTTGCGGAGGAAATAGAGGCACCTCTGAGCTTTCTTCACCAGTGATGCAGTGTTCGCTGTCCAGGAGAGGGCCTCATTGATTACTAATTTTTTGTCTTGAATCCACCGTACTACCACTGCCAACTCTTCATTTAAGATGTTACTAGTTGGTCTGCTGTAGGTGCAGATGCATATAAAGTGGTGTCATTTGCATATATAGCCATGTTTGTAAATTAAAAATTAGTAAATATAGAAAACAAAAGGGGTTCAAGGCAACTGCCCTGGGGCACTCCACAACTCATCCTCTCAACCTCAGAATAGCTGCTGTTAAAAGAAACTTTAAACTCACAATTGTTTTCAGTCTATTTTAAAGCTGATGACTCAGATCCATAGCAGCTCAATTTATTAGTATGCCACACTCCCTAACATAGACAGAGATAAAAATGTGAAGTTTATGTGACGATGTGAAGAAGGATGCAGAAGTCATTCAAAACATGTCAAGGTATGTGTAAACAACACACCTTTATTTGGAAATATACAGTATCCCATTTTCCTGAAACAAATTAATAGGAGGGTTTGGTCCTGTTATTATGTTTATGATGAGTGTATCTGTGGTTAATTCTTCTGAGAAGTATAAAATAAAAATAATAAAAGGATGTGATGGACATTTTTATTGAAAGACTGCTTCAATATGTATGTAGCTTTGTAATTCTGGTATTCTCAGAGCACAGATGATAGATAACTCAGGGTAGACTCTGGAGACACTGAAAAGCTGCTGGTCTCTGGCCAGGGCAGCCCTAGGCCCTGTCCATATCTGTTGTAATAAGAATAAATGTTTCTTCTGTATTTCATCAGCGCCATCCATCCATCCATCCATCCATCCATTTTCTTCCGCTTATCTGGGACCGGGTCACGGGGGCAACAGTCTAAGCAGGGACTCCCAGACTGCCCTCACCCTAGACACTTCCTCCAGCTCTTTCGGGGGGACCCCAAGGCATTCCCAGGATAACTCGCTGTGCCTTATTATTATCGACACAAGGGTTAACAAGGCCTTTCCATATTTCCAGCTTTGTCCTTTCTCTTTCTCTCAGCCGGGTTTTGCCACTCAAAGCTCCCATTGTCAAATGGCTACAATAGTGTGAGCTGTTAGTAACAGCTCACTATTGTGTGAATGAGTCGGTGGTAACAGCCTGTTACCTCCGACTCATTCACACTACCACCTCTGTTCATGCACATTGCGCTAAATACAGGCATTCCTATGTGAATTAGAGAGGTATGACCAGGCTTAACGTGGCACCACCTCTATCTTGTTTAGTTCATCCCATATAATTTTATTTAGATAAACAATTTTATATAACTAGATATTGCTTTAACATGCTTTGCTCATCATTTTGATTCAGAGAGCAAAGTGAAAGTCTGCATTACCTTATAGGTAACAGATTAACAAATCTGGGCAGATCAATGTAGTTGGGGTTTCAAGTTACACAGAGGGCGGGCAAGTTATAGGCAGGTTAAGCCCTACCTATAAAAAGGAAAGCAGAGCTTCCAACTTTGACCACAGTAAGCAGAACTTTTTGCTGGTGGTGAAAGTGAACATGACGTCTGTGCAATATGTCAGGTATCGAGATTTTGTTTTGCCTCCAGTGGCTCACTCCAAAAAAAGCCTGCAGTTTGCTGAGAACTTCACAGTGGAGGACACAGATGTATTTGGTGTGACATTTCCCAAATCAGGTAATGTTTATTTATTTTTTTGCCAGAAATCTGCATATGCTTGTTTGTTTTCTAACAAAATTACAAGTAAATTACTGTACAACTTATGCTTCAAAGAACAGGACAAGTCAAGGCATGATAATTAACACTGACTGACTTCTTATATCCATGACATGATTGCAAAGTAAAGCAAAGTCAGGTACAACTGGATAGTCTGTAGAATCCATTCTCTTCAAAAGATACGGACTGTCAAAGGCACCTTGCACAGATGTGACAACCAACCCCATAGCGGGGTAGATTGTCACGTCCTACAGGGTTTGTTGGCCCTGTATTATTCTAATGGAAAAAAAATCAAAGTTGCACTTTAAACACCACATGACTGCAAAACACCCCAGGCTAAGGCTAATTTTTCTTTTTAGTGAAATATAAAACTAACACATCTCATGAGTATAAAATCATCAAATACGTTTCATAGGTTCTTTTTTAGACTCTTAAAATGTAAATGTAAAATGCATAAATGTAAAACACCACAGCGTGACAACCCCAAAAAATTGTGTCAACCTACCCCAGCTGACATTTTTTTGGCTCTTTTGGAGCTTATTGCCCACATGTATTGCCTAGCTAAGAAAAAAAACATAAACAAATTGTAGCTTTCTCTTTATACTTTATGGCAATAATTAGTTTAATGCCAACCCATAGTGAAATGAGTGAAAAGAAAAACATTTAAGTCCTCAAAATTGACCTTTGCCTGTGAAAAACAAATACAGTTGTCTCATCTCAAGATTGTGCTGCTTTCACTGCCACTCTCAACTAAGATGACTTTGGCACTGATTTAAATTCTATTTCTGAACATTTCTGTGTCAACGGTTTTGATCAGCGCCCGATAGTGGTTGAGATATGATGACTGACAACCTACTCGTGTAACAACCTACCTGTGTGACAACCTACCTGTGTGACAACCTACTCGTGTAACAACCTACCTGTGTAACAACCTACCCGTGTAACAACCTACTCGTGTAACAACCTACCTGTGTGACAACCTACTCGTGTAACAACCTACCTGTGTGACAACCTACCCGTGTGACAACCTACCTGTGTGACAACCTACTCGTGTAACAACCTACCTGTGTAACAACCTACCCGTGTAACAACCTACTCGTGTAACAACCTACCTGTGTGACAACCTACTCGTGTAACAACCTACCTGTGTGACAACCTACCTGTGTGACAACCTACCCGTGTAACAACCTACCTGTGTGACAACCTACCCGTGTAACAACCTACCTGTGTGACAACCTACCCGTGTAACAACCTACCCCGCTCTCCTATGAGGCGCCCCCAGGCCATATATCAGGAGTAGGTCACACTTACGCACTAAAGCTTACACATGTACATGGCCTTGGGGGCGCCTCATGCTGTCCCCGAAGAAGATCTCTTACATTTTCGTGTCCACCACTGTACGGTGTGCGTGCGTGTGTGTGTGTGTGTGTGCGTGTGTGTGTAAGCGCGGGCGAATGGATCGAGTACGGACATGTCTCCTCCCATACATTCACGATAAAAGAGCGGAAAAAATTCTCGTTCTAGAAGCACAGTTTAAGCGTGTACTGGTGCATAGAGAAGAGAAACGGCTCAGGAAACAGCGATAATGTCGCGCGATGAGATATACCTTCAGTACCACGGGCTGCTCCTGCCCAAACTCACGCACTCAGAGAAGAGCTTAAAGTTTGCGCGTGAATTCCAGTTTGAAGACGACGACGTTTTAGCTGTTACGTATCCGAAGTCAGGTGAGTGATCCGTGTGCCGCACGACTGCTTATATTTAGACTGCGGAAGAAGATGGATGGATGAATATCAATTCATAACACAATCACACTGGAGACTACTTATTGCAGTTAATTAGTTTAATGCCAACCCATAGTGAAATGAGTGAAAAGAAAAACATTTGAGTCCTCAAAATTTACCTTTGCCTGTGAACGCTTTAGGTTACAGGGTTTGTAGCTTCTGCCCAAGTGGGGTGGATGTCTCCATTGAAAAAATAAAAATTAACAAAAGTAATATGTCATTTCTTAAAGCATTATAAACATTAACTAACTCTGACCCAGTTGGACGTTAATTTCATAGAACTCCTCGTCATCCTCGTTTCTAGCAGCTGGAAGAACAGCATGTTTGATATCACACGTTTTGCCACATAAGGCAGTATTCAGGAAGTAATGTAGCGCCGCCTTGACTAAAGGGGTCTATAAAAACTAAAGAAAGTATGTACTGTATAACTCCAAGATTAAAGAAGCCTTTAAAAGTGTGGAATGTGGAGCCGCTGTGCTGATTGGGCTCTGGTGAGCAGCAGTCCAACTGCAACATCATCATGCTGTTCACCATCATCGTGAGTTGAATTTGTGCAGACGTAAGCCTGCGAGTTTGTACAGCTCTTGGGACTCGGGCTTGGTTATAAGTTCTCTGGCCTCTTTGACTGATGAGACACTTGTCAGCCCATCGTCCACATAAAAGTTCTTTTCAACAAAGTCTGAGGCTTTGGAGTAGTCTGTGGTGTGCTGCTGTGCAATATACTTAAAGGGACTGTGTAAAATCTTTACCCGTTAATTACTGAAATTGAAGATACCCATTCAAAAATACATTGTTTTCCAAGCCTTTTCACTTCCATCATGAAATCAAAGTATTCTTTTGGACTTAGATATAGTCACATAAAAGGGGGATCTTCCCCATGCAGAGGCAGCCATTTTGAATACGAGAGCCGCAGAAGGACATTTGGGCTCCGCCTTCGCCTTCGGCAAGGCTCGTGGCTTTGGGTAAACAACACAAGCATGCTGCCGGATCAGACATTGTAATGGATCTAACACGTGTTTTGGACTAAATTGTTTTACTGGATTTTATTTGCTGGATCCTTACGGACAAATTGAGAGCAAGTTTATGGTGAAATACAGAGTTTGACCTGTGCAAAGCATTCTAAGGTAAGCTAACCTCGTTTTGTGCTTTTCCGTATAAAAGCCCCATGTGCTCGGGGAGTGATTATTGTGCAGGGAAATGAATTGCATAGTCAAAAAGAGGAGACTGTAAGGTTTCATTTGATGTGTAGAGTGTCATGGTACATGATCGGGAATGTGTGTTTTCATGATAAAAAAAAAAAAAAAAAGGACTTTTTATTTATACAGTAGCGGCGCGTGGCTCGTGCGCGCGCCTGGGTGACCCTCGAGGTCTGCCGTAGCTAAAACAGAAAGTGCAATAGCACCATCCACCTATGCGCCACGAATCCTACACACTGGGGCTTTAAGGCCAAAACTGGCGCACCCAGGTGAGGAACACAGCCATTCTGTATTCTTTAAGTTCTTTGTCTATCTCTCCGTTTTCCCACCACAATAATCTCAGATAGTTGTGCATTTCAGGACTGACAAAAAACTGACGGGACATTTTCTATGTTGCAGATTATTGCCACAGTTTCCCTTCTAAAGCACCACAACACGCCTACCAAAGAGTTAGTCATATCAGGGCCGGTGAGAAGCATATCACTCAGACTGATGCCAAGAAACTTTGCAGAAGCATCAAAGACCACTCTTAACTTTGTGGGCTTCTTCGGGTAGCACATCCTGTGGCGTGGGATATACCACACAATCTCACTCCCAGACACAAAGGGAGCTAGTTCTGCATCAACACTCTTTGTAGTGTCATTCATGAAGGCTGCGTAATGGTCATGGTACTGTTTGTCAGCCTTTAGCCTTTTCTTAAAGTGTTGCAATTGCACAGTGGCTTGCTTCTTGTTGTTTGGGAGAGTGGGTGAGTGGCTGTGATTGAAAGGGAGGGGCATTATGTGGTGTCCTTCGGGCCTTTACACTACTGTGTCACAGAAGTTGTATGAAGTGAACATCATCTTGAGACACATACTTGTCCTCATAATTTCTCTCATTAAAGTCGGATTCTAAGACCTTGAGCACATGAGTAGTTAATGGTATGGGGATTTCTTTTACTGTGACAATGCAGAAAACTCTGGTGCTCTTTCTGTCTAAATGGGGATAACATAGTTTTCTGAGCAAAAGGCTCGATTACTTGTGCAGTAATAAATTCTAGGGGAGCTAAAGTTTACTTGCTACTGGATTGACTGACCTATACAGTTTATGTTATAAAGTTGAGTTTATGTACATAAGATTGTAATTAATAATCTGATGCAGTGTTTAACTTGTACAATAGTGTTTGGAAACATTCAGCTTGATCTGTGCAGTGGATTGTGGGATACCTCAGAGCTCCTTACCGCTGATTAGGAACCCTCCGATCTTCCTATGTTAAAAGAGATATGAAAGGAAGCATAATTGTACATGTGGGTTGATTTATATTAATAGGGTCCTACTGGCAGCTAGCCTCCCCTGTATGCTGAGAAATCACCTGTTTCATGATTTGTGAGGAGGCTGGGTTTGACGAGGCCTACGGCTCCTGCCTGAGATGTGTTACTAACCTGCATACTTGTAAAGAACTGTTCTATCCAAATGTGAAGTGAAATGAATTGAACTGAAATGGGATACAAAATGCTTTAACTAAAAAACAACTTTAGCATTATTAGTTTTATGTTCCCCTTAAATTGGTTATGGCGTTGATCAACAAATTTATATTTAGTCTATATCTCTTGCTACCTCATCTGGGCACACATGGCTTCAAGCTCACAAGAGTCAACTTTGCATAATATAGGACCTTTAAACTGTAGGAATACAAATATTTTATCGCCTAAAAAGTGAGCATGCTTTACTTAGAAAGTATCCTATATGTTTAAGAAGTAAAACTTTTTTTCTTCTTCATGTCTGGGTAAATTCTGTTCAAGGTGACCTCTGCTTACATTGAAAAATCCTAATAGAGACATAAGTTAACCTTTTCACTTGTTCTTGCAGGTACAATTTGGATGCAGGAGATTCTTCCTCTGATCCTGAACGATGGAGATCTGACACCAATCCAGACCATTCCTAACTATGATAGGACACCATGGTTGGAGGAGGAGAGGTTATCTGTCGTAGTGGACCAGCTCAAATCTCCCCGCGGGATGGTTTCACATTTCCCCTATGAGCTCATGCCTGCATCGTTTCATCAGTCTAAGGCAAAGGTGAGGTCATTACTTCATTGGATACGTGGACATTACACATTGAGGTGGTGTAGTGACATTCAAGTCTGACTTTTGCTTTTCACATTTAAGTAGTCCAAGTATGGAGTCATATAACTCAAAACTGTGTAGCTCAAATCTTGGAGATGGATGTTCACTTTAAAACATTTTCTCTGCCATGTTATAATATACATGCCTGAAGAGGATTTAGATCATTATATTATTATATATTTTTAGCTCATTTTAGCTATCTCTCCTGGGCCATATTTGTACCCTCCTAATGGTTAGCTGTAAGATGTTGTCCAATGATCAGCCTACATCATCCTTGTCCCACATAATAATTCTCCATAAATATACAAACACACACACTGCTCTTAATTTCTCTGTCAGGTCATCTATGTGATGAGGAATCCCAAGGATGTTGCTGTTTCATTCTATTATTTCCATCAATCTGCGTCATTTCTGGAAGATCCGGGAACATTTGAGGAGTTCTTGAACAAATTTCTTGAGGGAAACTGTAAGTCTGTCAGTGTTTGAGTTGATTCTGAAAGCTTTAAAGACCCATGTTAATGTGTTTCTCATAGTGGCGTTTGGAAAATGGACAGATCATGTGAAAAGCTGGAGAAACCCCAAGCTTGGAGATCGTATCATGTACATCACATATGAAGAAATGAAGGAGGTAATGAGTGCCACATCTTTCAGAAAAATTGTTGCATTATTGTTATTATTATTATTATTATGTTATCGACTGGTGCCCGGTGACATGGCACAGAGGAATCTCCCTAATTGTAATTGCTCACCCCAAAACATAGAGCATGCAAAAACAGTGAAACACTCATCCATGAGTGTGTGTTCAGTAGTGACACTCGTGGTATCCAGCAGTGCCAACTGGCATAGGCCATTGCTTGCCTGGTTTACACCTGACCATATCACAAGTGAGATATGGTCTGGAAGCCACCTTCGAAATATCTCGTACCGGAGGGGTGGTTCATGATCGCCAACGGCCGTTTATTGGGCGTTACGAATGTCTATCATTTGGCGTATACGTAGCCCATAGCCAATCATGTCAGTTGTCAGTTCAAACTACAAGCTTCCGTTTGTCACGTAGTACGCGTCACTGTCTTGCCACCCCTCCCCGCTCTCTGATTGGCTCCCAGAATCGGGAGAGCTCGCTTGCCATAGTTGCCAGGCTGTCTTTCAGATCGGAACGAACTAAAGCAGCCTGGGATTTCCTAGGTTAGGCCATTGCAGCGATAGTGGCATAATTGTAATTGTTAACCCCTGTATACTCCAAAAATGTACAGTGGGCATGTGAATAAAACAAAGAGGTTGTGCTCATCAATGGACAGTGGACCCCACGGGTTTGTTACTGGACACAAGTACTTTCCAATTATATATATGTGTTACCAGGTGGCACTATATTGTTATTCTGTTTTTTTTCTGCCATATGTGTTCAACATACAGTGAATCGAAATTTTGGGTAGCTCCTCGAGCAGTTTGGTGCATTTATGCAAGGTTTGTCTGTGTGTTTGGTGTGTCATCTCTTATTTTTGATCAACAATGTGGTTACTCAACCTGGACTACTTGTTGCTGTTGTGCGGACTCTCTCTCTCGCGTACTGTTTGAGTCATGAGACAAATGAACCGAGTGCGCTCCGGGGAGGAGCCCTCCCGCGGATTACCTTTAGCCGGTAGTCTTTACTTCAACTCCAGTTCCCCACGAATGTCGTGCCTCCTCCAGACATTCCACCGGAGCTCCGCAGAACGACTGCCAGACCAGGCCACTGCAGACATTGCACCACTGTGCCACTCAGCTCAGTGTTGTTTTTACTAAAATGTTCCAATCGTGTGTGGATCTTGGGCAATTTCCTACTTTGTGGAAGACATCAACAGTAATACCTCTTCCCAAATCAAACAAGGCAAAGGAGTTAAGTGAGTTCAGGCCAGTGGCACTCACATCATTAGTAATGAAGATGTTTGAACAGATTTTAAAGACTGACATTTTGTTTTTAACTGAGGGAATCCACTGAGGGATCCACTGCAATTTGCTTATCAGCCTAACAAAGGAGTGGAGGATGCAAAACTTTTTTTATTGATCACTATTTATAAGCACCTTGGAAACACCGGGGCCCATGTGAGACTTTTATTTGCTGACTTTTCCTCGGCTTTTAACAAAATGCAGCCCCACTTCCTGATTCAAAGACTGGCTTCGGATTTTAATCTCCCGGATCAGCTTCTTTTATTGATTTTAAACTTTCTCACTGACAGTGTCCAGCGTGTGTTTGTGAATGGTCAACTGTCTCCTCCCTCCATCTCAAACACAGGATCTCCTCAGGGCTGTGTATTGTCGCCTCTCCTTTTTATTTTGTACACGGGCAGCTGCAGATCTTCAGAGGAAAACAGACTTTTGATTAAATTCTCTGATGACACGGTCCTGGTGTCGCTACTCACGGGATCGGATGTAAACCATGGCCCTGCACTGGGGAAGTTTGTCCAGTGGTGTGAGGACAACTACCTCGATTTGAACGTCGCCAAAACTAAAGACATGGTTATTGATTTTAGACAGGCACACAGCGTTAGTGTCATCCATGGTGATGTTGTCGAAATTGTTGACAGCTACAAATATCTGGGCACCGTGTTGGACAATAAATTGAAGTTTGACTGTAACACTGACAGTATTGTCAAACGAGGGCAGCAGAGAATGTATTTGTTGAGAAAACTGAACTCTTTTAATGTAATCAAAACAATTCTTAACAACTTTTATTGTTCTTTTATTGAAAGTCTTCTTACTTTTTCTTTTATTTGCTGGTTTCAATCCCTATCCTTGAAGGATAAAAACAAGCTGCAGAACATTGTAAAAACCTGCTCCAAAATCACAGGGGTCAAACTGAGGGAGCTGCATTCTCTGTGGGAGGAGCGGGTGCTGAGCAAAGCCAAGTGTCTCCTGGCTCAGCCCCTCCATCCTCTGGCTCCTGACTTTCTCATGATGCCATCAGGGTGTCAGTTTTATGCTCCGGTCCGGAAGACTAACCGGTTCTCAAATTCTTTTGTGCCCTCGGCTGTTAAATTGCTTAATTCAAACGGTGGTGTTTTTTAAAGTTTTTTAAAGCGTTTTTTTTTAAGTTTTCAAAGTTTTTAAAGTTTTTAAACTTTGCACTGTAATAAGATAATTGTTTGAGTTTTACTTGTGGTCTTTATAGGACTGACACACTGTGTGTGTGTGTTTGGGTGTGTCTTGCGTTGTGAACTGCTCTGAGAATGCTGCAAATGAATTGCCCTATGGGATCAATAAAGTTTTCTGAACTGAACTGAACTGAACTGAACTGAAGTAGTGCAAAAAAGACAAAACACAACAAAAACTATAAGGACTAAGACAAAAATCTAAAACTAAATAAGATCTAAAATCTGAAAGCAGTGCAACATAATAAATAAATACCTATTTACAGATGTCCAAAAATGTGCAGTGTGCATCAAAAATGTGCAATGGAAGATACAGCAGTGAAATTGTAATGTGCAATAGAATGTGCACTGAAGTTAAGATAAAAATAAATGTGCAACAGTAGTAATTCTAGTGCAATAACAGTAGTAAACAACAGTAGTAAATGTGCAACAGTGCAACAGTAGTCATTAGCAGCAGTTTTTAAAGTGTCTAGAGTGATATGTCTTTTTATGGAATACAGGTTATGCCAATATGGGGGGGGTAAGGTGAGAGTTCAGCTTCCTGACAGCCTGGTGGATGAAGCTGTTTGACAGTCTGGTGGATGAAGCTGTTTGACAGTCTGGTGGATGAAGCTAGCTAAAATAAAGTGAAACATTGTTCTCGTATCAGAATATTATTCTTTCTTTATTCTTTTTTCCTAACCAACTCCCCCATTTCTCACCCAGTGAAATGAGGAAAAGTCACAAAAATTTGCCAACTGTTAAAAGTCGCATTTCTCTAACTTTTGGCTATTTCCATTTTCCTAAACTAAATGAAATGGCAAATAGGGATTTATGAACGAGGCCAAAACATTTCTGACACAAATTTTGACATCAGAAGTAGATCATGAAAAGACAAGTAAAAAATATGATTACATCAATGCCATCTGCTCCACCAGGGGTCAGCAATATTGAATAAAAATTTGCTAAGCATGAGTCAGCATTTTTTGTAAACGTCATACTTTTACGCACTCTTCTTAGGGCATTTGCCCAAACAGGCTCAAATTTGGTGCACATTATCTCAAGGGGTGGGAGATCAAACCTTCTCTGAGTGAAGCAATAAAAATTGCCAAGAATTTTGGAAATTTTGAATTTTTACAAAAGTTGCACATACGAATTCCATTTTTAGTGAAATTTTAATCATTTGTTAAACTCCCCGCCCTAAAGCGATTTAATATGAAATTTTGAATTTGATGCATTAACACGCCCTACAGACTGAAACAAAAAAAAAAAACGTCTATGACAGCCACACCCCATTTACATTGTGTCGCCATGGCAACAAGTCAAAAATTTGTCCCTGCCAATTGGACATTCTTAGACAAACTTTGGTGTAGCAAACCAAAATTTGGTAGCCAGATGTATCATGGGAATAGGAACAAAAAATTATATTGTGACCATGCCCTTTTACAAACTGGAAGCCCGCAATCTTTTTTTTATTTTTTATTTTTTTAATTTTTTTATTATTATTATTTAAATAAACTTAAGCAAAAATGATGAAAAATGGCAGGGTTAGGTTAGGAGTTGGGGTTAGGGGAAGGGTTAGAGTTGGATTGGGGCTAGGGTTAGGTTTAAGCTTAGTGTAACATTTAGGGTTAGTGTGGGGCGCAGAGTTTGCAGGCACGGCATTTGCGGGGCGCGGCGTAGGTGGGACAATCAATGTGGCTAAATTTATTATTATTGACCATTTTCATGTCTCTTAGGATCTGCCTGCTGCTGTGAGGAGCATGTCCAGTTTTTTGGGGAAGAATCTGAGCGATGAAGTGATCAATAAAATAGCATACCATTGCAGCTTCAATAGCATGAAAAACAATCCGATGTCCAACTTTGCTCTGGTACCAAAGGTTTACATTAACTCTGACATATCTCCATTTCTCAGAAAAGGTCAGTAAATACTACTACCACTACTAACAGAAGTTTAATTACTAGCCTGTATCTATTTTAGACACAAGACAAAAATAGTGTTGCCCTAAAAATGCAGGAGAGGATTGAGATTATGAATATCTAAGGCAGAAAATGTTGGTGTACCATGAGAAGATGAAGAGACAGTGAACAGATTGTGGTTATACTGACCATTTTTATCCTCTGTTTTAGGATTTTATATCTATATAGAGTTGTTATCCTTAAATTGATGAGCAGAACTGAAGTTCCCCATGGTATAGCTGTGAAGGAAACAAAAAGCATAACGTAACTAAAATCTCTTAGATGAGCCATGGATACAGGAGGAGCTGCTCAGTTAAGATGAATTAAGAATACTAGATGTTAATTTTAAAAAATAGTTAATACAAATCATTTTATTTTATAAAACTATGCCTTAGTTTTATGGATATGTTTTATGTTGCAGGCATCACTGGAGATTGGAAAGAACACTTTACTTGTGACCAGGTGAAACATTTCAGCTCCACTATCATGAAAGAGCTGGAGGGAGAGAGCTTCACTCTGCCCTGGAGCCTGGGCCTGGACTGACCACTATATTCACTATATTTAACCTTTAAACCTTTATTCATCCTTTGTTTTATATATATATATATATATATATATATATATATATATATATATATATATATGTATGTATGTATGTATGTATGTGTGTGTGTGTGCATATATACACCTTTTTTCATATCATAAAATTGTCTAATTTTAATAAACCAAGGACATGTTTGTCATGAATTGCATATAATACTGCATTTGGTAAACATTTCCACTCTTCTGCAGCAGCAACTAAAACATGCATTCTGCTAAGGAATGTCTAAAGGCCATATCATTTTATCATTACCAGTGATGGGGAAGTTTAGTTACCCAATCAATTATGATTATATATATTTTTATTTAATCTGCCAGGTGCTGGTAAACCATGTGATGGAATTTTTAAAGATTTCTCTCAGTCTCTATTAATGAATGTGATTTCTGTCCAGACCAGACCAGTCATTAGCACGTGTAAAGGCTCAACAGACACAATTGTCCCCACCCCACAGGA
This sequence comes from Paratrypauchen microcephalus, assembly GCA_036785185.1. Classification (NCBI taxonomy): domain Eukaryota; kingdom Metazoa; phylum Chordata; class Actinopteri; order Gobiiformes; family Gobiidae; genus Paratrypauchen; species Paratrypauchen microcephalus. Next base: position 16,501,517 of record JAVJIX010000002.1, on the reverse strand, counting down.
AATTCTGTGTTGCTTACCTGTCCCCAAATGTTAAGTTAAGTTGATTATCACAAGTCTGTGAAACAAAAGTCACTCTGCTTTGATAAGTATGTAACTTGGGTTTCTATATAAATACTCAGGGCTCAGATGCTCTGGAGGAGATGATCAGGGGGAATTGCTCAGGGAGAGCTGGATGGAGATGGATAGAAGGGGTGACTGGAGAGAGGAGAGGCTGTTGGTCTCTGGCCAGTGCAGGCCTAGGCCCTGTCCATATCTGCTGTAACGAATCATAAACCTGTGTCTGTATTCCAAAAACTCATCAGGCTTTGCAAATGGATTAATTATTTATCACCAAGAGATACATATTTTTTCCACAACAACCATATTGTTTTTTCTTATTATGAAGCTAAATCAATTGAATATCACTATATGAATGCAATTCACCATTCCTATGGACAGCTGTGTATAGAAATGTAAAGGCCAACATTAGTTAAAATCATAGACTGTATATAGAAATTTATAAAGTCTATAAACATTGCATGCACATATATCCTATTAACTATACTCATACTGCTTTAAACATTCCTATGATTATAATGATATATATGATATTAATAATTGCAAGGTACTGAGAAAGAAAGCAATCACAAATCAGTCTGTGATTGAAAGGCTGTTGTTTTGTAAAAGGCCCCACAGTGATGATCTGTGGAAAATAAGGCCTGTCCCAACCTATGGCAAAAAAAAAAAGGTCATTGTTGAAGTAATTAATTATCAATTATCTTATATGCATCATATCTTATATGTTTAATATTTTGTTTAAAATTGAATGTGTATCTGCATAGACATTATAATGTGGTCATATCACTTTTTTCAAACTGATTTGATTTGAGTCAATAAATGCATTCCAGATGCAAAGAACATGTGGTGACAACATTCAGTGAAAAAATAATTCTTAAAACACATTTCTACATGATTTTGGCTCAATTTAATGCAAAAAATAAGGCGTTCTCTCACTTTCCCCCCAATATTTTCATCTTTACCTCAATGGCAATCAATTATTCCTCCAAGTTATGACATCAGCCAATATGTCATTCTTTTCACCAAACAGTATACTCATTCCACAGAATTTTTTTTTTTTTAAAATACAACCAAAATCAATGGATCTGTGATGATTTCACTACTAGTTGGTGAACAGCAGGCCCAGAACCTCAATAGAATTTTAGGCTACTCTCACAATCCGGAAAGGGACACTTGATATTTAGCATAGTTGTTAATGTCCAGATTATTAAACTGGCCTAAGCCAAGTCTCACGCTTTGAGAGTGTGACACGCATTTCAACGAGTTCACACGCCATACATGGTATTTCTCACGCTGAAATTTTGTTAAGCAATTCAGTGAAACTCTAGCCACTGGTCACAGCGCTTCTGTGCCCAGAACATCAGTCTGTGTGGCTCAGAAGAGTTATCCAGGCACCACGCCATTTTCAGCCAGTCAGAAACTAGATTGTTCTGTTGTCGGGCAGACCGTAGAGTCTAGTTTCAGCTAAGCGCGCACTGCACTGTCAGTGATAATTGAAGGACGGCAACTGAACACGAGTGAGATGAACGAATGATGACAAAACGGTGAATGATAAAACAAACGAACATCCAACTCAGGACTGAGAACCATCAGGTAATAACTTCATTTATATAACTCTCATTAGTTGCTTTGTAGTTTTGCTCTTTAGACCAACATTTACACCTGTCCATTTCAAGCTAGCGTTATTTTAGGTAACCAACTAGCAATCTGCCTACTGTGGTTATTATTATTTGTCACAGAATAAATAAACAGTGTATGATATAATTGAACTTTTTTAAAGAAGCTGGGTTGAAGGGTCAGTGGGTCGCTAGGTGGATAGGTGCAGTAATGTGCTGCCCACTGCTCCTAATAACAGGATGGGTTAAATGCAGAGAAGAATTTCTCCTGTGTGAGATCAATAAAGTCACTTCTTCTTTAACAGAATGAAATAATTTGACAAATCTTATTTTATATAATTCTTGTAGCATCACTCTGGGAAAAAGGTAGGACAAGGGCCAGGTCAGGATGTGTCATTGGGCCACTTTAATATGTGAACCATGGAAGAATAAAAAATTCTTATAGCTCCATGGTGTGTGACCGTATGACACTTTCATCCATGATAAAGCTTTAGAGACATCTGAGATACACTCACACAAACTCACACACACACACTCAAACTCACATGCACAACCTCTCACACTCACTCACTAACTCACACAAACTCACTCACACACCGCAGATTATTATTTATTGAACAGTCTACTATAGAGCGTTTTCACGGACTCGGAAAAACAGGACGATTACCCGTATGTGTGGCCATCTTGGATGCATTACACGCTCAAAATTACATCTGTTTATAAAGCAACCATGCAGAAAAAAAATTTAACTTTCACGAGAAACCTTCCACATCGGAATCCAAACGTTCTGACACAGTTGACCAGCTGTATAGGGATAAGTTGGATGCCAAAGAAAAGGATCGTTATATGAAAAAACTCAAATTAATTGGGCAAGAAAATCCACATGAGATGGATTGAAGTTTGTTCAGTGTCAGTGGCGATTTGCAAATGTTGTGATTTCTCCCATCCAAGTTCTGTGTGAGATTGGCGATCCACAATCTCCTTTCCTTTAATAATTGCTGTCTGTTCACCCTGGTTTAGATCTGGATTAGTCCTGGTTTAGTTCTGGTTTAGACCTGGTTTAGTCCTGGTTTAGTTCTGTTTTAGTTCTGTTTTAGACCTGGTTTAGTCCTGGTTGGTCACTACCAGGGCTCTCAAGTCTCACGCATTGAGAGTGTGACACACGCAATTTGACGTGTTCACACGCAACACATGGTATTTCTCACACTGAAATTTAGTTATGCAATTCAAGCGCAGCGCTTCTGTGCCCAGAAATCGGTTTCTCGCAGAAAAAAAATTGTCACTCGCAACCCCTCCCCCCGGAAATTACGCAGTCACACGCACGACCCCGCTCGAAAGTTGAGAGCCCTGGTCACTACTTTAGGTAAACGATAGAACTGCAGGTGTTTTTCTCTGTCTGGTCTATTGTGACAGCCTAGGACCCGATAATAGTTGACCATTTTGCTTTTTTCTTAACTTTGCGGCATAAGTGCACTGTTCGCGGTGTTTCGAATATCTCCAAGATGGCGGGCTTCCGGATTATGACGTCACGTGAAAATGCTCTATTACAACTACTACTCCTACTACTAGTATTTCTACTGTAGTAATAGTGATAACCAAACACAGTGCAAGTGTAGGACAGGTGACTGAGGAAATATAAGGCAAATTATTTATATTCATTCATTCAAGATATAGTTTAGCCAATAGTGATCAACATGACTGTCTCTGCATTCGTTATTATACAGGTATTACATCCTGTGGCCTATGTTTCTCCGTCTCTTCCATAAAGCGCTATCATCTCCGAATAGGGACCTGCTAGTCTCCCCAAGAACTGCAGAAAAAAAACATAATATAATATCTTTCGTTGTGACAGACTCAAAAAAGGTGGAGGTGTAGCCATCTATATAAAAAATAAATTTAATGCCACTGTCCTTTCCTCCCTGTCCGTTCAGAAGCAATTTGAATTTCTTGCCCTGAAACTTGAATTCTCAAAAGGTCAGTGTCTCACAGTTGTGGGCTGTTACAGACCCCCATCAGCTTGCAGTGAGGCCCTTGCATCACTGTTTAATCAGGTGATGGCTTTAAATTGTAATGAACTTATACTGATAGGCGACATGAATCTTGATTGGTTGACGACAAAATCTGAGAGTTTAAAATCTGTCTGTGATTCTTTAAACATGGTTCAGCTAATAGATAGCCCTACCAGGCCTAATATAAAGCATCCCTCTAGATCGACCCTCATTGATTTAATTATGACAAACACCCCACACAAATACACCGACATAGGCATTTTTGCTAACGATATAAGTGATCATTGTGCCTTTGCCACTATCAGAAATGTTAAATTACCGAAAACAAAACCTCGTATCATTGTAAAACGAGATCTTAAACACTTTAATGATCAAGCATTTATCCATGATCTATCAAATTTCGAGTGGAGTAGAGTGTCCCTGTTTGACAATGTTGATCTAGCATGGCAGTACTTTTATGAAGAATTAATAAGACTTATCAACAAACATGCCCCCTTGCGAACTTACAGAGTTAAAGCGCGAAAAAATCCTTGGTTTTCCCTTGATATTGACAATCTCCTTAAAGATAGGGATGCCGCTTGGGCTAGGGCAAGGAAAAGTAAGTCTGAAGTTGATTGGCTCAGATTCAGACAATTGAGAAATAAATGCACTTCGTCAATTAAAAGAGCAAAATCAGATTTCTATCTTTCAGAAACAACAAATAACTTAAATGACCCCAAAAAGTTTTGGAAAACTGTGAAGTCAATTTCTGACCCAACACAAGATAGTGATCTTCCAAATTTCTTAATCAAAGATGGAAAAAACATAACAGATAAATCTACCATGCTAAATCATTTCAATGAACACTTTATATCAGCAGGTTCACTTTTCGATTCTTTATATCCTGATCCTTCAAGCCGTGTTTCAAATTTTGATTCTTCAAATAACTGCCCTTTCGAACACAGATTTTATTTTAAAAATGTGTCTGTGTCCGATGTTCTTAACGAACTTAAAAATCTGGACATCAAGAAAACAGCTGGGCCAGATAAATTGGACTCTTTATTTTTAAAGTTGGCTGCTGATTTTATTGCTGAGCCTTTGTCGCATATTTTTAATCTAAGTTTGACTTCCAGCAAAATTCCGAATGTCTGGAAATCTGCTTTTGTGCTTCCTCTTTTAAAAGGAGGTGACCCTTCAGAAGTCAACAATTACAGGCCAATCTCTAAATTATGTATTGTGGCAAAAGTCTTTGAAAAGCTGGTCAGTGACCAACTGAAGGTGTTTTTAGAATCACACAACATTTTAACTGATTTTCAATCTGGTTTTAGAAAACAGCACAGCACTGTCACAGCCTCTTTAAAAGTTTTTAATGATTTTATCCTTGCACTTGATCGCAAGCATTATTGTGCTGCTTTGTTCATTGATTTGTCCAAGGCCTTTGATACTGTGGATCACTCTCTCCTTGTTAACTCCTTGAACAGTATAGGCATGTCAAACCAAGCTGCTGATTGGTTTGCTGACTACCTAACAAATAGAAAACAGTGTGTGCACATGTCTGGATCTTTTTCAACTTCCCTTAAGGTCACAAAAGGAGTGCCACAGGGCTCAGTGATGGGACCCATTTTATTTTCTATTTATATCAATAATTTATGATCAAAGGAGAAGTTCAATTTTTCACGCATCAATAATTTATGTTTTAATTTGTCAAATGCCACTTACCACTTTTATGCCGATGACACAGTAATTTATTGCTGCTCCACCTCATTAGTACAGGCCTTCGAGTATTTACAATCTGCTTTTGATATTGTTCAGACACGTCTGCAGTCCCTGAAATTAGTTTTAAATGCTGAGAAAACTAAAGTTATGGTGTTTTCTCATAAGTGTCTTTTTCCTGAGGACATGCCTGAAATAAAAACTGTCCAAGGAAGATCAATAGAACTTGTCAGCAGTTACAAATACCTTGGTTTTCTGCTTGACTCTGAGCTCTCGTTCAAGCTACATATTGCCAATCTGGTGCGCAAACTAAAAGTGAAACTAGGTTTTTATTATCGTAATAAATCTTGTTTCTCACTCAGAGCTCGTAAACATCTTGTTTCAGCAACTTTTGTTCCTCTGCTGGATTATGGTGATGTCTTGTACATGACTGTGTCATCTAAATGTCTTCAGTCCTTAAACACAGTGTATCATTGTGCTTTGAGGTTTGTGACTGGTTGTAATCGCCTTACGCATCACTGTGAACTGTACGCCAAAGCAGAGTGGCCTTCTCTGAGCACACGAAGGTACACTCATTGGTTGCTATTGGTTTACAAGGCACTCGACGGCTTGGCACCCTCGTATCTTTGTACATTGCTTCAAAGAACTACCAATGCTTATGCCTTGCGATCTAGTGACATTTTTCAACTGCAAGTTCCTCGTGTTAGGACTGAGTTAGGAAAGCAGGCTTTTAGCTTTTCCGCTCCATCGGACTGAAAAATGACTGAACTTGTCTCATTTAAAACATTTCGCTCCTTTTTATATAATCGGCAAAAAAAAAACATAAATCAGTGTCTGTGTTTTTAAATGTACTGTCATTTTAACTAACGCATTTTATCGCTTGTGTTTACAATTGTTTGCACCTTTTTAATATCATTTGCACTTAATTTTACTGTTTACAACTATTGCACTTTACATTTGATATTTTACTGTTATTTTACTCTGGACGTGTGCTGCTGACCTCTTGGCCAGGTCACCCTTGTAAACGAGGTCTTGATCTCAATGGGTTTTTACCTGGTTAAATAAAGGTTAAATAAAAATAAAAATAAAAAATAATTAATCATGATGACCCTACCTCCGTAAGGACCAAATTACAGTATTGCAAATTATGTTTTTATACTAATCAGAGGGGGCAGCATTTCGCTAAACCAGCGTGCAACCTGCCGGAAGTCATTAGAACAAGTAGAAGACCAACCGGAACTATTACTTTAACTCTAAGTTCTTAATGTTTCGTGTCGGAGTCTGTTTCGGGTTGGACTTTCCGTTTGTCATTCATTCAGGATTTTGGTTTTGGACACCGTCAACTGTCGCTGGCAATAAGTAAGGCATGTTTTATGTACAGCGTTTTTTGACTCGTTATTAGCTAACGAGAGAGATTTCTATATTGCATTTTTGTATTGGTATACAATAAATCTCCTCACGACCAGCGCGTACGCATACGTATGAGCAATAGCTAGCTGCTTAGCATTAGCAATGCCACTGTCAGTTAAGGATATTATTATTTTTATTATTTGTATACTTCCATACTGTCAACTGAAGCTTAAAATGTGTTTGTCTTCATATTTCTTTTGTAGTTGTATTATTAACCGCCATAGTGAAAACAAAACTTGTTGAAATGTTTAAGTTTGTAACATAGACTCTTGTCTGTTCAGTGGTTGAAGTGAACCCACTAAAACAATTTCTTGCCACAAAAAATAATGTGTAACCTCTTACCCAATTGTTCAGAAATACTTGTTGACTGTCTGTGTTTGTTTCTCTCTGCAGTTGAGCTGCCCCTTAAAGAAGCATGACCTTATTTCATTTCGGAAACTGTTTTGCCTTGGCCTATTTCCCCTATTTTATAACCTACAAGTGCAGTGGACTGTGAGTGTGTATCTGAAATGTTATAAGTAGTATTGTATAGACTAATCTGATGTGTGCTAGCCTATAATCCTTTGCAGCATTTTAGCAACAGATGTCTTTCCAGGGAGGATAAAACTCTTTAATAAGCTTAAGGGATATCAGAAGTTTGCAAGTGTCATAATCTACGTGAAGTTCTTGGTTGTACCATGATGGTACTATTAAGCATGTTACGAGCACCCTACTACTACTTTGTACTGACAAGGGCACTCGCACAATACAAGATTAAAGCCCAAAGACTTTATAGACAGAAAATTTACAGCAGCGTAAAACGGAAAGAAGAAGTGACTTTATTGATCTCACACAGGAGAAAGAGTGGTAGAAACGTTCAAGAATGTAGGTTTTAACAACCACAGATGCACAGTTCCTTAGATCAGCATACTACCAGTAAGAAACAATTGTTTCTGTGATGTCTTTTGCTTTCAGATGAACAAATTTGAACATGTTTTAATAGTTTAATGTCACATTTATTGTTATGTAACTTTCTCAACATCCCTTCTACAGTCCTTTTGTCTTTGTTACAACATTACAAACTCCTGTCAAAGGAGAATACTATTTTTGTCCTGTCTTTTTGCATAATGTTATATTAAATATATGTTTTTGCAGATAATTTCCTATTTTTTCCCTGCAGGTCAGAGTACAATGCTTTCTGGAGGTGTGTTCAGGCTGGAGCTACCTATCTTTTTGTGCAGCTTTGCAAGGTAAGATCATTGTATTTCTTTCTATACATATACATATAGTAAGATAATCTATTCAGGTCTAAATCGTCAGAATGAAGAAAAAAGTTAACTGTTAATAGCTTGTCATTCCATCTACTTGAACTTTGGGTACCAAATGTTGGTCATTAACAGTTATTTATACATTTTAATTATTTATTTATTTTTTCATTTTATTAGTTTATTTGGGCCAAAGTTACAACAGGTCAATGGACCATCACTGTCTCAACATGCTGTCTAAAAGTAATTTGTTTTCACTTCAGATGTTATTCTTGGCCACATTTTTTCCAACATGGGAAGGAGGAGCAGGAGTTTATGACTTTGTTGGGGTATGTTAGACATCAACAGCTATAATTATTTACATTCCATGCCATGGGATTAGAATCTACCTTGTGTTGTCTCCAGGAATTCATGAAGGCAACTGTAGATTTGGCCGATCTGCTGGGCCTACATCTAGTCATGTCTCGTAATGCTGGTAAAGGAGAGTACAAAATCATGGTGGCTGCTATGGGCTGGGCAACTGCTGAACTCATAATGTCCAGGTGAGCTTTTTGTATTAATTTGTATTCAATTTGAATCCTGTTCATTATTTTTGCCTGATTCAGATGTCTTCCTTTGTGGGTTGGAGCCAGAGGCATTGAGTTTGACTGGAAATACATTCAGATGAGCTTTGACTCGAACATTAGTTTGGTGAGTATTTTGTTTATTGCCACTTAGTTTAATTCTTGGAATAAATGTAACCAGCTCTTGAATGCTTTTAGGTCCATTACATTGCAATGGCGGCTGTTGTGTGGATGTTCACCAGATACGACCTTCCTAAGAGCTATAGGCTGCCGGTCACAGTGCTGTTGACTCTTTGTGTCTACAAGGCATTCCTCATGGAGTAAGCACCAGACAGACCATCATAATTGATCACTTGCATTTACTTGACAAAGAGTTAACCTAAACCCTGAGTTCGTTCCCATAGTAACTCAATCTGTGAACCTAACCCAGTCCAGGGCAGGTTTTATTTCTTGAACCTCGAGTTAAACTAGAGTCTGTCCCTGGAGGTGAGCTCTGAATGGACAGTTCACTTATCCATTCAGAGAAGTACTGGAAAAATTAAAATAAGATTTAATTATGAGGATTTAACTTTTAAGTTTAATTTATTTTCCGCGTTTATAATTTTTTGTTTCAGTTTGTAATATATAATGTACTGTAACACAACTCACCATTAGTTTGGTCAAGTTAATCACCTTGATATCAAGAAAATAGATCGATACATTTAGTTAAGTTTCTTAATTTGATAAATGAATAGTTCAGTTTTTTTATGTGAATCTGTATGGCATTCCTTTCAGCAGTGTCGTGCATTAACACTGACTTACCCCTGACGGTGTCCTCTGAGCCGAGTTCTGCCCCATTTCTGGTGTTGACGAAAGAAGGTCCGCCAAGTTAGCCAGGACAGTTAATAAAGCTTGTTTTTCTTCTCAAAACAATATTTGTCCAACAAAAAGATATATTTGCGTCACAAAACAGTTGTCCACGAAAAAGTCAGAAGTCATAATCGCTTGGTGTTATTTTCTCTTGATTCCTATCACTGCGCGCTGCCCCAACTGGACAGCCGTACCTGCAGGGACAGCAGTGCTCTTCAAAAGTTTCCTCCTCCATGCTGGGCATACATAATCCTCTTCACTGAAATGTGCATTGCACACATGAAGCTTTTTTATTTTAGCCAATTTGGTGTCCACATTGAACCATATGGCAAGAAGCCAAAGTTGCCTCAGACCAGTTTGTGACAGGAAAACGGTGACAGGAAAACAGTTCATCTTTGTTGGTACAACCTGGGTAATCACAGGTCCGCCCCATTTTATAGCTATTGTTTTCTTCTTTTTTTATTGATGGCTATATTTTTATTTTGACGTTTCTAAATTGGCTCTGAAGATCTGGTCTGAGGACCAGCCAAACAACTGAAAAAGTGTTGGGTTCGCGCGTGGCTGTCCAGCTGGTGGCAGCGCGCAGTGATAGGAATCGAGAAAATAGCACCAAGTGATTATGACTTCTGACTTTTTCGTGGACAACTGTTTTGTGACGCAAATGTATCACTTTTTGGACAAATATTGTTTTGAGAAGAAAAATGAGCTTTCTTAACTGTCCTGGCTAACTTGGCGGACTTACTTTCGTCAGCACCAGAACCGGGGCAGAACTCGGCTCACAGTCAGTGTTGATGTACGACACTGCTGACGGGGATGCCATACAGATTCACATTAATATATATATATATATATATATATATATATATCCCTTTAATGTCACATATAAAAGTACACTTTATGATACACTCCAAATAGCTGAAATATTGGATTTTTTTAATTATTATTTTTAAATTTAAAATTGTCTTAAATGAGCTACAAACTTGGCCCAAAGAAAATGATGTGTTTTAAATGCATCTTACTAATTATTTATCAAAGAGTTACTTAACATCTTATTTTAATAGTAAACCTGAATTTAACCTTTCCAGTTAAGCCTCTGGTTTACCATAGTCATGCCATGGCTTTTCTCCTCAGCTAAACTCCAGTCAAACAAACTCTGAAACTCTTGAAATGGGGCCTAGGTCTGCGGAGCTGCAAAACACCAGAGAGCATTGCAATTTGTTACATTTCAAATATGGCAGATTTAGGCAATTTATACCTGAATATTTGTACTGGATATTGGTCATTGATTTATGCATTCTTGCTTTGTGTGCTTTTTAGGTTGTTCGTTCACATTTTCCTGTTGGGCAGCTGGACCATCCTCTTGGTGAAAGCGGTCGTGACTGGTGCCATCTCTCTTTGTTCACTTTTTCTTTTCGTCACCTTGGTCCACAATAACTAAAGACAACACAACCATCAGAAAAAATCCTTGAGGACTCAAGGCTGGACAGCGGTTCAATGCATTAAGCATAAATGTAAAATTACCACTGGGACTTTACAGACCAAACTACTGCTCCAAGATGGTAGGCAGTTTTCAATGACTCCCGACATCTTAAAGGACAAGTAACGTTTTTACAATCTGGACCTTATTTCGGTGATAAAACAACGTCATTTACTCACCCATTGTACTTTGGTGTCATTTGGAGTATTTCCGGAGATTTCGGAGTTTGGCGATATCCGTTTAACGTGAGTGGTCGGGGCATGCTATTGCATTCATCAAATAACAGACTTTATCACTTTTCAAATGATAAAATGTTAGTCTACACTTAAGTTTGAGTCAAAAGTGGAAGCAAAAATCCAGTCATGGTTCCGATTGGATGACGTCATCAACGAGGGCCGCGTACATTCACACGTTACTTGTCCTTTATTAAGATTTACATGCTGTAATGATTTGGTTTAGTATTTGTTTTTATAATTGGAGTGTAATCTGTTGTAAAATTAGATGGTGAATAGAGAGATTTCTAATTAATTAAACTGAAGTAATGAGTGTTAATGGGACTGAAGTGAATTAAAGGAACCATATCTGCGCTCTTAGTTTAAAACGATATAATGGATAGGCAATGCCTCTTGTGAAAACTATCAAATTCACTCTGAGTTGTCAAGATCAATACTTGGCTGGAGGTACTGGGGGTTAGGTAGTGATGATTCAGATCAGAGACTTTTATGTTTTAACCACCTGGATTTCAGCATTGGAACTGGGAGCCCAAATGTGAGGCTCATTCTGCATTCATAATATAAACAACCTGGCCATCATGCCCATTGTTTTACTAATAATAAAATCGGAATTTCAATTGTTATTATCTTATGTGGCAACATGCTTTGGTCATGTTTATAGAATTTAAAATCATAATCTTAAATATGGTTAATTTAATCCTCATTGAAAAAAAGTTTGACCAGAGCTGGTATATATTAACAGAATTAACAGATACTAAATAGTTTTGTTGTCATTAGTGTGTTGTGTACAATAAACTAATTTTAATACTACACTTTTCTTCATCTGTAAAGTAATGGGGAAATTCCAGTGTTGCAGAGTTTAAGAACAGTAGGACACATGCAATCAATCAAAGTCACAATAACTAGAATATTGTTAATACTTTGAAATAGAGTTAAGACACAGAGCGGCTTAAAGGCCCCAGATTACACTGTTTTCTGATCTGATGTTTTTGAGTTGTGTTTTGTTTGTCACATGTTTAACACAAAGCCTTGTGATGTCATCCTGTGAAGTGCTCCAGTGTTTTTATGCTCCATACACCTTCACTAGAATAATTTGGATGATTCCTTGCCTCAAATGGAGGAGTTCAAGTATCTCGGGGTCTTGTTCACGAGTGAGGGGAGGATGGAGCGTGAGATTGACAGGCGGATCGGTGCAGCGTCGGCAGTGATGCGGCCGTTGTACCGGACCGTTGTGGTGAAGAGGGAGCTGAGCCAAAAGGCAAAGCTCTCAATTTACCGGTCAATCTACGTTCCTACCCTCACCTATGGTCATGAGCTCTGGGTAATGATCGAAAGGACGAGAACGCGGATACAAGCGACCCTTAGAGATAGGGTGAGGAGCTCAGTCACACGGGAGGAGCCCGGAGTAGAGCCGCTGCTTCTCCACGTTGAGAGGAGCCAGTTGACGTGGTTCGGGCATCTGTTCCAGACGCCTCTTGGACGCCTCCCTTTGGAGGTGTTCCGGGCATGTCCCACCGGGAGGAGGCCCCGGGGAAGACCCAGGACACGCTGGAGGGACTATGTGTCCCGGCTGGCCTGGGAACGCCTTGGGGTCCCCCCGGAGGAGCTGGAGGAAGTGTCCAGGGTGAAGGAAGTCTGGGAGTCCCTGCTTAGACTGTTGCCCCCGCGACCCGGCCCCAGATAATGGATGGATGCCATTTGGATGGTTTCAGCCATGGAATGTCCAATGTCTTCTAAACTAAAGGTAAAATGTGGTTGTTGACATGAAAACTACGACTACGTGACAGTACTACGTGACAACCCAAAAAACATTCTCCAGGTAAAATCCTCCAGCTTAGATCCTGACCAAGCCTAGCAATAAAATCATGGAAATGGGTCCCCGGGCACCTGAAAGATGAGCTGCCCACTGCTCCTGAAGGATGGGTCAAATGCAGAGAAATAATTTCCCTACGGGGATAAATAAAGCAGGTCTGTATTTTGAGCTTTAGAGATGTAGAGGTTTGTTTTTGATGAGGAAACAGCATTATAACATGGCTTTTGTGTAGTATAGAACCTTTTAAAGATATTTTAATAGCCCTACATCATTGTGCAAGTACAGTTGAGGGCGTACAGTCCATTAAAGGTGCTGCTTCTCCCACACAGCTCAAGTTACAGTACCACAGTGTGAAAGAAAATAGGGCTCGTAGAAACAAATTTACTCAAAGCATGGATCTCACTGGATCTCGAAATTTGATCATTATGCTTCCCCCCCGTTGCAGTAGCTGTTTGACCTGCTGCTTGTTTGTGTGTGCTACATAAAGCCACCTCCCTTACTTAGTTTTAAAGACTGAAGGGGAAAAAAGAGGTAACCATGCTTTTTCAGTGGCTGCTCCAAGATTATAGGATGAGCTTTCACTGAGAGGGTATGTCTAACTTCTTTCCCGTATTTAAATCTATTCTTAAGTTTTATGTATTCATTTAGTTTGTTTCCTGTTTGAATTCATTGACATATATTGCAGTATGGGTTATATAAATCCGTGACCAGCAGGTGGCACCATCACCTAGTATAAGTTTTGAAGTTCGGTCGGAGTGAGATTGTAGTGAATCTTTTTAGCCCTTTTTTGTATGTGTGAAGCGATTTTTTAACTATTTGACTCAAACCTGAATTTAATTAGATGCATATTTGAGTGATATGAACACAGGGAAAATAAATAATTATCAGCAATTTATTTTTAATACAAAGTAACAAAATGAACACAATAAAAGAAATGTCCTGCTTAACTTAATACTGTATACATTAATATAAACAGGGATGAAAGTGACCAGTAATGGAAAAAGCTGAAAGTCACTGAAAAGCTGGGGGGTCCGGGGGCATGCCCCCCCGGAAAATCTTTGAACTGTAGATGCTCTGAGATGCAATCTGGGGTCATTTCAGCCACTTTGCACTAACTTCTCACAAAATGTGACTTGCACTGGATGGAATCAGCTCGGGATGTGTAGTCTGGACAGTAGCTGCTGACAGCCAGACTCAAGCACATTTCTAAATGATCATCAGTCATGGTGGAACAGTACTTAATGATCTTCATGTGGGAAAAGGCTGACTCACATAAATAAGTTTTCATAAATCTATCTCCATTTTATCTGATAAATGTTAATTTTAATCTTAAAATAAGCTAAGCAAACTGTACTGCACTTAAACACTGTGCCCCGTTTTTGGACCCTCACCCACATTTTGAGAACCCACCCCCCCCTTTTTTAACCTGTTTTTTCAACTTCCTACCTGGAGTCACATTCTCTTACTGGTTTTGCAGTGGTATTTACCAGCCTCTGCACATTTGCGAGTGAGGTTTTTTTTTAACGCTGAAAACGGCGCGGTGCATAACTAACTCTTCTGAGCCACACAGACCGATTTTGTGGGCACAGAAGCGCTGTGCGCTGCACTTGAATTGCGTAACTAAATTTCAGCGTGAGAAATACCATGTGTGAGCATGTGAACACGTTGAATTGCGTGTGTCACACTCTCAAAGCGTGAGACTTGAGGTATAAGTTTTATTATTTGATCTGATTTCTGCCTTCTGAACTAGGGTTGCCAACCGTCCCTTGAAAAACGGAATCGTCCCGTATTCAGCGTGTTCAGGCTGGAGCTACCTATCTTTTTGTGCAGCTTTGCAAGGTAAGATCATTGTATTTCTTTCTATACATATACATATAGTAAGATAATCTATTCAGGTCTAAATCGTCAGAATGAAGAAAAAAGTTAACTGTTAATAGCTTGTCATTCCATCTACTTGAACTTTGGGTACCAAATGTTGGTCATTAACAGTTATTTATACATTTTAATTATTTATTTATTTTTTCATTTTATTAGTTTATTTGGGCCAAAGTTACAACAGGTCAATGGACCATCACTGTCTCAACATGCTGTCTAAAAGTAATTTGTTTTCACTTCAGATGTTATTCTTGGCCACATTTTTTCCAACATGGGAAGGAGGAGCAGGAGTTTATGACTTTGTTGGGGTATGTTAGACATCAACAGCTATAATTATTTACATTCCATGCCATGGGATTAGAATCTACCTTGTGTTGTCTCCAGGAATTCATGAAGGCAACTGTAGATTTGGCCGATCTGCTGGGCCTACATCTAGTCATGTCTCGTAATGCTGGTAAAGGAGAGTACAAAATCATGGTGGCTGCTATGGGCTGGGCAACTGCTGAACTCATAATGTCCAGGTGAGCTTTTTGTATTAATTTGTATTCAATTTGAATCCTGTTCATTATTTTTGCCTCATTCAGATGTCTTCCTTTGTGGGTTGGAGCCAGAGGCATTGAGTTTGACTGGAAATACATTCAGATGAGCTTTGACTCGAACATTAGTTTGGTGAGTATTTTGTTTATTGCCACTTAGTTTAATTCTTGGAATAAATGTAACCAGCTCTTGAATGCTTTTAGGTCCATTACATTGCAATGGCGGCTGTTGTGTGGATGTTCACCAGATACGACCTTCCTAAGAGCTATAGGCTGCCGGTCACAGTGCTGTTGACTCTTTGTGTCTACAAGGCATTCCTCATGGAGTAAGCACCAGACAGACCATCATAATTGATCACTTGCATTTACTTGACGTATTCAGAAACAAAATTACGCGTCCTGTATTGAGCTGAAAAGGGACGCACTTTGTCCCGTATTATCGTGTGAATCAAAAATAGTGTCTAAAACAGGGGCCCAATACGTTGATCTACCAGTCAACTGGTGTCGAATACTACGACACCGGTCTTGGTCTCGAGATGAGTGCAATCATATTTCATTACAGCCGCTGCCGTGAGCAATAAACTTTTACCGGTGTGCGGGACCGCGGGGGGCTTCGCACTGCAGCGCAGCCTGCGCGCTCGTCTGGAGCCGCCAGCGCGCGCAGCATGTTTGCTACAGCGTGTACCTTCGCCTCACGTCCTCCTTTTCACACTGTCACTTAGGGTGACCACCGGCATGAATCAGGAAAGGAGGACACTTGTGTCCAAAAAGGAGGACAAAGGCCCTAAAGTGAGGACACCTTGTTTTTTGTTGTTGTTTTTTTCCCTCAGGGGGGGGTATTATTATTATTATTATTATTATTATTATTATTATTATTATTAACAAGGTCCAACGTGCTCCATAAGCATAAGAAATCCAGGGTTCTCTACAAAGGCGAATGGTAAGTCACTCATTGCGATCATTTGTGCACCTGGCTGTGTTCTCCTGTGCCTTTGCACTGTCAAGGGGCATTTTTTTGTCTCCTTTTCAAACTCTTCTGCAGCGTGAGCTGACTCGTCTTTGGCTGGGTTGCCTGTAACTCGCTGTATTGTGTCGGGTGTTTGTTTTTGAGGTGCCGTATCGGTTTGTTGTGTTAAATGTCGCCCTTTCCTTTCCACCCCTTGCAATCCCAAGTTTACATATCCCACCGTTTGCTATGTCAATGTTGTTGTCATCAACTTTATAGTATTTCCAGACCCAGACAAACATTATAGCGTTCTTATAGCGCTCATTATAGCCAGGGCTCTCAAGTTTTGAGCGGGGTCGTGCGTGAGACTGCGTAATTTCCGAGGACCGGGGGGGGTGCGAGTGAAAAAATTTTCCCGTCGTGCTCTGAGTGCCTTTAAATATATATATTAAATATATATATTAAATATCCGTTATTGGCTACAGCTGTAGGCCAAATATCGGATACCTATTGATTACAAAAATTCATCTACATAGAATACCAAGACTAAGCCAGGACTAAACCAAGACTAAACCAGGACTAAACCAAGACTAAACCAGGACTAAACAAAGACTAAACCAGGACTAAACCAAACCAAGACTAAACCGAGACTAAACCAGGACTAGACCAAGACTAAACCAGGACTTAACAAGGACTAAACCAGGACTAGATCAGGACCAAACCAGGACCGGTCCGGGGAGTGACTCACCTGTTCGGAGCTGCAGGTCGCTCCGTGTGTCCGCAGCACAGCCGGTACAGTACACCGGGCTCCGAGCGCCTTTCCCGGCTCACCGCGGGCTGAGGGTCCGCTGACAGACCGGGGGAGAGGAGGAGACACAGGGACACCCGCTAACTGAGATTTTTTTCCGGGGAGCGGGGCGAGGAGGAGGGGAGGGGGGGGAGTTTTTTTCGCTGAAAACGTGCGGTGCCTGCATAAACTGAGCCACACAGACCGATTTTCTGGGCACCAAAACAAACAAACAAAAAAATCAGCGTGAGAAATGCCATGTGTGGCGTGTGAACACATCGAATTGTGTGTGTCACACTCTCAATGCGTGAGACGTGTATTTAACCAATAGCGTGTCATGCCGCAAACGTTGATGTTTCTGTATGAAGTCTCTCTCTGTGCCACCGCATAACCGTCCATAGATCTCATCTAGGATATGTTAAACAAATAATAAGAATACTTGCTACTAGCAAGTGTAAATAATGGGTGGGGATTTATGACGATTTATGCAACAGTGGGCGACGAGCAGTGTTGTATAGTAACGAAGTAATAATACTTCACTACTGTACTTAAGTACATTTTGGGAGACTTTGTACTTTACTTGAGTTTTTAAAAAAATGATAACTTTTACTTTTACTTCACTACATTTCTGAATTTAATTGCATACTTTTACTCCACTACATTTTCAATGTGCCGTTTAGTTACTCGTTACAAAAAAACCCTCTACTGACTGAAGGAAGTCAGGACGTGCCTGGGCTTGTTCGCTACTTGCGCATCAGCCTACACCTGTTGGTGTAGATGAGACGATGAGCATCCCTGGCCATACTTAAACACAATGTTCTCTTACGCTGATATGAAGGATTCGTCCTATCGAATGAAGTGCCTCTTGTGCCTTCCAAGAAACGTGGAAATCCTATCTTACAGAAACAGAGGTAAGTTCTAGATTAATGAAATTGTTAGCGTCTATATTCCAATTTCAGTAACCATAGCATGGACATTCTAGACACCGTTGTGAAACCTTGAGCATAACATGTAGAAATTAACTTTGTGTGACATTGTTTCGGTTACACAAAGCGTATTTGACGATGTTGGAGCTAACAGGCTACCTAGCTTTTTCGGCTCAAGGGAAGGCATAGCTGTAGGCTAAGTGTAACGAATGAGAAAGGACACACGAGTTCAAAAGGACAAAAAATAACATTAACATGTGCCTACTTTTAAAAATGTAAACAAGCGCTGTGTGTTTGTGCGATCTAAGTAACAAAGCGAGGGTTAGCTTCAGACTGCCTTTTACTTGATACTTTTACTTGTACTTTTAATTACATTACTTGAGTACATTTATTTTTACATTACTTGTCATACTTAAGTACAAGAAGTTCCAGATACTTTAAGACTTTTAGTCAAGTAATATTTCAGTCAGTGACTTTTACCAAAGTCATTTTTGGGAGGGGTACATATACTTTTACTTGAGTTTGATTTTCCAGTACTTTATACAACACTGGCGACGAGGGTCCGAAAGGAGGACAAAATGTAAAAAAGGAGGACACGTGACAGACGGCCGGGCAGACAGCTCTAAAACCGGACTGTCTGGACGAAATCCGGACGAATGGTCACCCTACTGTCACTCTTCCCCGACTATAGCGTACACAGGCTCCTCCTCAATGCCTTTGATTAGAAGACAAGACGAAATGCAAAGCAAAAACTAATCTAAATTGATGTTACAGTGTCCGCAGAGAAGCAGGTCTACAGAATAGAGCAGGTCTACAGTGACATGTGGTTGCCTAATAAAAGTGCACAAATGCATGTTTGTCACATGCATTTGGTAAATGTGCAGAGGTAAATACCACTGCAAAACCAGTAAGAGAATGTAGGAAGAATGTAGGAAGGTAGGAAGTTGAAAAAACTGTTAAAAAAAAAAAAAAGGGGGGGGGGGGGTTCTCAAAATGTGGGTGAGGGTCCAAAAACGGGGCACAGAGTGTTTAAGTGCAGTGCAGTTTGCTTGGCTTATTTTAAGATTAAAATTAACATCAGATAAAATTGAGATAGATGTATGAAAACTTATTTATGTGAGTCAGCCTTTTCCCACATGAAGATCATTAAGTAGGCTACTGTTCCACCATGACTGATGATCAATTAGAAATGTTCTTGAGTCTGGCTGTCAGCAGCTACTGTCCAGACTACGCATCCCGAGCTGATTCCATCCAGTGCAAGTCAAATTTTGTGAAAAGGTTGTGCAAAGTGGGATCATCAAGAGGGAAAGGGAATTTTTCCCCCAAAATGGGTGGTTGACATCTTAGTGTTTATTGGCTGGAATGACCCCAGATTGCATCTCAGAGCATCTAGAGGCGGACCCGCCTAGCTTTTCAGTGACTTTCAGCTTTTTCCATTACTGGTCACTTTCATCCCTGTTTATATTAATTTATACAGTATTAAGTTAAGCAGGACAAATATTTCTTTTATTCTGTTCATTTTGTTATTTTGTATTAAAAATAAATTGCTGATAATTATTTATTTTCCATGTGTTCATATCACTTAAATTTGCATCTAATTCAATTCAGGTTTGATTCAAATAGTTTAAAAATCGCTTCACACGTACAAAAAATGGCTAAAAAGATTCACTACACCACGAAGGGTGAAGGCCGGTCCTGCCGATGAGGTGCCCCTTATTTTTTTTTCAGGGAGTTGGCAACCCTATTCTGAACCCTCAGTCATGTTGCCTCCATGGTTTCGTTCCCTTGTCTTGTCTGAGCTTTGGGACACCATTTAATATGGCACATTTGATTGAATCAAGGAGAAAGAAGCAAGGAAAGAGAAATGACACATGGCCCGGGACAAATTCATATGGCCTTTGACCCCCACAAAGGTCACAGTCAGGTGCTGAATAAAGTTTACATGAGGGAGGGGTTAGAGCACACTTATATGACCTGACATTTACAAAATAGAGGTACAACTGTGGAATAGCACACCAGCCTCACAGCCAAACAGTCCTGGAGCCAGTGACCATTTATTTTGCAGCATTGTGGTTTGAGGGAGAAACCACAAGACTAAATCAAAACAATAAACTATGATGGTACAGATGACAGCTGTCCCTGACTGATAATGTGAAGAACTCCATTCAAAGTGCCAAATAACAATTTGGCTTCTGCAGATTTCCAGTGAGGCTTTCTTGGTCAAATAAAGGCAGTTAAACATCTGCAATTTGAATCAATTTGAATACAGTTACATTCTGACCTGTTTCATATCTTTATACAACAATGCAACATTTGACAACATGAATTAAATCAATCTAGAATTTTATCTAATCAATACTGAAAGAGCTTCATGTTTTTCTGTTTCTTGGTTTGTTGAGGTAGAACCTGTGGTTAGCCTGTCAGTTAACTAAGTTTAAAAGAAAAGTACAAAAATAAAAGAAGAGTGGCTGTGTAAACATGTTGCTGCATGGATCTAGTGCCAAGGGCCTGTGCTCTGCCTGGAGGGACAGCACGGGCTGTTTAGCCCGGAGAATCCATGAGTGCACCAATGGAAGCACGACTGCCTGTTTTTCACTGTTAGGGTCACATTTTTATATAGTAGTTTTTCATCTTCAAGGTGGTCAAAGCAGTTTTGTATCAAGGAACCATTCACACACACATTTATACACGAGTGTATGCAGACACTGGGGCCGAGGTGGGTAAAGTGCCCATGGACACAATAACAGCATTCATTAGTAGGAGCTGGAATCCCACCGCCAATCTGTGTGTCTGTGGTTTTGACTGCTCAACCAATGATGTGTATGTCAAGAGGGGGATTCAAACTGGAGATGTCATTAACTTGCTTATTTTACTTTGCATTTATTCAATTACAGGTATTTGTATTACCTTGAAAAAAAAGCTTTCTATGTGAGTAGGGTCACTTCTATTCAGATCTTATCCACTTGGGTCCATGTGACAAGTATAATAATAAATAATATAGCTGCAAGCAGCAATGTGGGGCCAAGCACCGAAGGTGCATGTAGGCCTCAGCATGTATTATCGTTTTGTCATGACAGCCAATCAAACGCTACGTTATAGGCAGGAATGTCCTTCAAATTTTGTCCTGTTGGTGGCGCTAGAGACCGTAACAGGGTCTGACAGGGTCTAACAGAGTCTGACAGGGTCTAACAGAGTCTGACAGGGTCTAACAGGGTTTAACAGGGTCTAACAGGTCTGACAGGGTCTAACAGAGTCTGACAGGGTCTGACAAGGTTTAACAGATCAAAGACACATCAAAGACAGATCCTGAAAATTCCTGCAACTTTGACCTGCTGGTGGCACTAGACGGTTGGGGGTGGGGGCCTATAAATTGCTGTGGGTAATGAGGAGACTGGCTGGAATGTGCATGCAAAATTTCACAACTTTTTACCAGACGGTTCTAGGGGTTGCCATAGACTCCCATGGTCAGAGAAATAATGTATAATAATAAGAATCAGTAGAAACACTACTTCGGTGCTTGGCCCCAATTAAACTGTGTAGAACATTCCAGGCATAACAATGACAATTATCAAGGTGATAAGCAGGTGATGGACACTCGAGAAAGGTAATATAGTGTACAAAATAAATTAACTTTTTCTCACCCAAATGTAACATTAGCTGACTATAAATGTATTTTATTTTATTGTGATTTCATATAAAACAAAAACATGACTAACACATGCGGGATATTTTACAAAAATGTAATCTATTGAATATTTTGAATAAAACATTTCAGCATCCTCCCCTGAGTGAGGGGAGGATGGAGCGTGAGATTGACAGGCGGATCGGTGCAGCGTTGGCAGTGATGCAGTCGTTGTACCGGACCGTTGTGGTGAAGAGAGAGCTGCCAAAAGGCGAAGCTCTCAATTTACCGGTCAATCTATGTTCCTACCCTCACCTATGGTCATGAGCTCTGGCTAATGACCGAAAGGATAAGATCGCGGATACAAGTGTCCGAAATGAGTTTCCTCCGCAGAGTGGCTGGGCGCACCCTTAGAGATAGGGTGAGGAGCTCAGTCACACGGGAGGAGCTTGGAGTAGAGCCGCTGTCCCACCGGGAGGAGGCTCCGGGGAAGACCCAGGACACGCTGTAGGGACTATGTCTCCCGGCTGGCCTGTGAACGCCTTGGGGTCCCCCCGGAGGAGCTGGAGGAAGTGTCCAGGGTGAAGGAAGTCTGGGAGTCCCTGCTTAGACTGTTGCTCCCGCGACCAGGCCCCGGATAAGTGGAACAACATGGATGGATGGATGGACATTTCAGCATCTGATGAGTGTGCTGGTGTGCCCCTCCCTTGTCTTCCCCATGGGCTCTGACACTGGTCCAATTATAGCGTAGCCTTTAATTTTACAGTGTGTTTGTGTGTGTGTGTGGTCTATGTGTTGCGTGTGTTGTTTGTGCGTAGTGTCTGCAGACCCGGTGGTGCCTGCTCGAGACACCCACCTTGGAGCTTGTCCGCTTGCCCTGCCATGACTGCCCCACAGGATGCTACTGCACTTTGAGGATCTTTTATCATCAGCACAACATTATAGAGCCAATACAAAGATGTATGATCTTCTGAAAGTTTGTATCATTCATTTGGTCCAAGTCTCTGACTTCCTCTGCCTTGAACCCTTGAACCAAACACAAACAGATGTTCAACATCAGTCAGTGTTGGTCAACTTGAGCTTCATTTCACTCCAGTAAGTTTTATAAGACACAGAGTAAGACAAATTATGTAATAGTACTTGACATAATGTGATATAATTTTTGCGTTTTATTTTGTTATGCATTTATGTCATTTTTAGGTCAGGTCTACATAATACATATAAGAAGGCAAAAGGAGTAAGTGGGTCTAATAATGAGGTTTTAACACATGTAGTTAGAATATTAGATTATTTATTGTTTAAATCAATCAATCAATCAATCAAACAATATTTATAAGGCGCTTTTCATACAAAATTGTAACACAAAGCGCCTTACAGTTGTCAAGGATTAGAAGATTGACATTTATTGATCTCGCACAGGAGAAGTTGTTTCTATATTTGACCCGGGGACCATCCCCAAGATTTTGTTTTGTTATTTAGACTTGGTCAGGCCCTAAGCTAGAGGATTTTACCCATGGCGCATGTTTAGGTTGATGGGGGAAACCGGAGTGCCCGGAGGAAACCCACCCAGACACGGGGAGAACATGCAGTCTCCACACAGAGAGGCCCGGGCAACCGGAACCTTCTTGCTGTGAAGCATGAGTGCTAGCCACTCAGCCACCGTGCTGCCAGGAAGAAAAAAAAAAAAAAAAAAGCAAACAGACAAACAAGCAGACGAACAAACAACAAACAGATATACAAGCAAACAAACAAAAGAACAAAGAAAAGACAAGCAAACAGACGACGGAAGTCAATCAAAGGCCAAGCTAAACAGGTGAGTCTTGAGCCCACTCTTAAAAACATGAACGTTCTCTGCATGTGTGCTTGACAAAGGTTTTATTCCTTGATGTCGCCACAGACCACTGGCGGCTCTCCCTGGGGCCACATAAAGCCACTATACACACCTGATGAGCAGATAACATACAGTGATCCTAACATCCTCCTTTTAATTTTCTTTATGTTCCACAAATGTCATTAGACTCAAGTAATAAGCAGTATTGTAGACAGAACATACATTAGTCTGGGAACGGGAGGGGGAGCTCAGAAACAAAACCCTTTAGCAGCTTTTTTCACTTTAAATATTTTTGATCAGTTCAGTCAAATTGAGCTAATTTATTTTCTTTTAGCACATTTAGTATATCATATAGAAATAAACATATAAACACCATTCCATACCTGTCCATATTTTGGTGCAATATGTCAGACTTTCAGTGGGGCACCCCGTCCTGGGTGTCTGCTCAGATCCGGGCTGTGGGGCAATTAGCCATAATGACAGGAAGCTTGTTAGTGTTATCACTGGCTCTCACAGACCGTGGATCAGTCACGTACGGGCACACCGTCTGACAGCGAGCTTAAGGGAAGGGGCACAGCCTGCAGCCAACTGCCCCAGAGAAGAGCAATCATCTCAGCTTCCTGCAAGACATAAAGCTCAGTGCATTTACAATCGCACTGTGTTAGAATTAAAAGACTATGTATTGATTAATTGTTTTAAGGCAGACCTATGGTGCATGAAAGCAGTCTGGATTTAGGGAAAGAAGTTCCAACTACTCCAACAACTACTTTTACTATTAAATCAAAGGAATGGTATTAATGGAGATAGCAGTAGCATGTCTGATTCACTATTTTGAGAATTTGAGACTTGATAAAATGGAGTAAGAATTTGGGACTTGTCTTGGTCTTGAGCCCTGTGACTTGAGATGACTGGTTGCTTCTGTTCAAATAATAAAAGTGTATAGCAAACACTTTTTTCTATACAGCTCATAATTAGGCCTAGATGTACTATCAGTTCATTTTTAAAACAAGGATAAGTTCTTTGTACTTTATTATTGTAAAGTTAAAATGCTTATTTTTATTCACAGTATAACTATTTTGTACAAATGATGTCATAAAAGTTTAGCTCTATCACATAACGCTGAGCATTCATGCAGTGGGTGTCAGGGTGGGTGTGATGACGCAAAGAGTAGCACTCAAGCTTAAGAGGATGTGTCCAGGAAAGCCTTAAATGCAAAGGAAAACAAACAATACAAATCCCTGAGTAATGTTTAGACACAACAAGAGTCACGTAGGTTTAATACCAGTTTTAGGTCGCTGTGCTGCCTTTGGCACATTGACAGTTGTAGTGTCTTTGATTTTATTTACGCAGAAGCTCATGTCAACATCCGGCACAACTATATCTTCAAAAGAATGAAATGTAGTAATGACAAATATAG
The DNA here is from genome assembly GCA_036785185.1 of Paratrypauchen microcephalus. Taxonomy (NCBI): domain Eukaryota; kingdom Metazoa; phylum Chordata; class Actinopteri; order Gobiiformes; family Gobiidae; genus Paratrypauchen; species Paratrypauchen microcephalus. The sequence goes on along the minus strand of JAVJIX010000002.1, from coordinate 16,476,614 downwards.
AAAAACAACGTAAGGAGAAATATTTCAATGAACATAAACTTTATTTATATCACGTAATTACATGAAAAGTTTCACTTTATAACGAAAAATTATCACTTTATTTTGTGATATGAAATTCCAAAAGATGCTACATAACTGGGTCAAGAAACCACAATCAAAGAATTGAACAATGGTGGATTTCAATTGCCTCCGTAGGCAATTGCCTCCGCTTATTTGAATCCCATCCATCCTAAGACATGTTCATATTTCCCAGTGCCTCATGCCAAGAAGGAAATAAAAGCATATACCGTGAGAGACATCCATCATTCCCTGAGGGAAGCGTGACTGTGACTGATCATATAATGAAAATCAAGTAAAACCACTTGATGTTTTCTCATTATAACGTGAACACATCATTATATAATGAAATAACGTGATAATTTCATATCACAAAATAACGTGATAATTTAACATTATAACGTGATAAATATCATGTTAAAACGTGAATCTTTTCACATAATTATGCGGTACTGAGCCGAAATATTTTTCGGGAGTGATAGCAATAGGCCACCGTAGTTTTTGGAGGAATATGAAATCCATAAAGTTTATTTTTATGAGGTAAGTGACAGTGTAAGCATTGTGTGTAAAACATCCTTTTGCTGACTATCAAAACACAGCAGTAGCCTGTATTGTTTAGGCTTGAATTGATCAAGTCATAAATAATAAACCATGAGTTAAATAAATATAGCTCCACCATTGTAGTGTTTATGTGTGTAGCAGTCAGACCACAGCTTCCCTAGTATATGTAAACTGACCTCCCTGTCTTAATTAAATAATATTGTTACAGGATGCTTTTAATAACAATAATAGAAAAATCCAGAATTTATTTTTGAAAAATGTAGAAAAATCTAAAACATCGTAAGGTGTCAAATATATTATTGCTTGACATGATTTGGTAGTGATAATATAGCATTAAAATTAGGGTTTGTGTCTGAATAATCTAGTATTTTGTTATTGTTGGGTTATTTTTTGTCAGGTTTGTCATTTTTGGCAAGTTTAATGGAAGGAGATTAGGAGGAAGCAGGAGAATCCTTATCCATTATAAAATGAGATCTTGGAACAGGCCGCCTTGTACAACTAAACAATACAGGTCACGTATGCAGCATCATGCTTTGTTTGTATATTAATTGTACATGGATAACAATGGTTGGCATAAACAAAGATTTTGATGACACTGAGGCGCCACTCTCGATGTCATTTCTATCTGTAAATAAAAGCAGGATAAATATAGGGACCGAACAAGGATAGAAGGAAGTGTTGCTTTTGTGTGGAGTCCAAACCATTGCTATTTCAGTAACAGAGAAGTTAGGGTGGGGTCTGAGTCCTCATCCCAGCATCCAGCGTGACTAGAACTAATGCTACTGATGCACACAGACACTTCTGTATTATCATTATTGACATATCTTGAGATAGTTTATAGAGAAATGACAAGCAATTCATTTACAATGCATCAGCCCAAACTGAACACAAAGGTAAGTTGTGAAACCATTAGTTCTGGGGGATTTAAAATGAAGTAAAAATAATGAATTCAAAAAGTAGTTCCCTTTACCATCTCCATGCACATTTATCATATTTTCAACCAACATAATAAAATAAACATATTCAGTTGTAATTTACAATTTACAAACTTTTTAGATAAAACAGCAATAGTGACAAAAAAATACTGTTTAGTAAAAAGTAAAAAGTAAAAATATATTATCTTTATGCAATCTAAATATCTCACTACAAGTTTTTTTTTTTATCCTGTATTGTCTAGCTGTTTGTTTGTCCCATTGTTACAGCTAGAGGCTAAACACACTGCGATGATGTCACAGAGGTGATAGCGATCTATCCACATACACGTACTCCTGCACTTCCTGCATTGTGCTGGAAAGCCACAACAGAAGGAGTCCAGAGTCAGCAACTTTTAATTCAACTGAACTAAAAGTTCAAGAAAAATAGAATAGAATAGAATAGAATAGAATAGAATAGAAAGCCTTTATTGTCATTATACACAGTACAATGAGATTTGAAGGCCCCCTTCAAAGTGCACACAGCACAAGTATAAAAGAATAAATACTGTACTAATAAAAATTATAAAACCGCTATGCTAAAAACAAGACACATATACACATATATACACACATACAGAATACTGGGTAGAGGTAGTGGTCCAAGAGTCAGTGCAAATGGCAGTTCTTAGTGCAAGTTGGAGTTCAGAATGGTGACAGCTTTGGGAAAGAAGCTGTCCCTGAGTCTATTTGTCCTGGCTGATATGGACGTGTAGCGCCTGCCAGAGGGCAACAGGTTGAAGAGATGGAAGCCATGGTGGGTAATGTCCTTCAGAATGTTCCGGGCTCTGCTGAGACAGCGGGAGTTATAGATGGAGGATATGGAGGGCAGAGGGCAGCCAATGATTTTTTTGTGCTGGGTTTGTCACCCTCTGCAGTCTCTTCCTGTCAGCCTCTGTGCAGCATGGTGGAACGTTAGAAGGTCTCCAGCAGGCTTGTGTTTAGTTTCTCCTTCCTGAGCACCCTCAGGAAGTGTAGCCGCTGCTGGGCCTTACAAACGTGTATCTGTGACTTTGTAGTATGGCACACAGTTGGAGGAGGGTGTGTAAGTTACAGTCACGGCACACAGTGACTTTGTTCTTCCTGTCTGTCGCGACCTCCTGTCTTCTCTCTGCCGCAAACATTGTTTATCCCTGAATTGTTTGCACATTAACATGGTCTATTTCCATGCAGATGTTTCTATTGTTGAGTAAACCCAGTCTGAGGAACACAATGTCCACCATGACCGAGCTTCTGCAAAACAGTGCATCAGTGTACATTTTGTGCAAATGCTCTAAGCACTGTTATGTCTCTGTGTCCTTAAGATACTAAACCCCAAGGTCATAATTTTAGAAGAGGGTATGCTACCTGCTTGTCTCCAGGGTGATGCAATTGTGTTGTCTGGAATGTGTCATAGTAAGTCATTAAACTTATCTGTCTCTATGGGGACAAGCAGGTGATGCCACCAGGCCATGTCATGCTGTGGAACATTCCAGGTAGAACAATGACATACCCAAGAAACACATGTAGTGTACCCTCCACCAGAACGTTACATAGTGCATCTTAGTGAATGATGATTACGTATTATTAGCATATAGTAACTTGCGCTCATTGAAAAGAATATGATTTAAACATACATTTTTGTTCGTATTACTTTAATATTGTTGTTTCCAGAAGAACACAGTGTTACATTGTCACATTTAAAACAACATCGTGTTCAGGACCTATGGTTTGCACTTGCTCCTACTGCTTCTTTTAAACTAAACTGGATTAATAATTGACACTTTAGTCTAAATACATTTTACTAACATAGAGAAACTCACTGTAGCAGTAATATTTAATAACTGACTGGGCCCATAGATTGGGGCATTGGACTGACATTACCTTTCAGTACACTGCATTATTTAATACCAGGGCTCTCAAGTTTTGAGCGGGGTGGTGCGTGAGACTGCGTTTTGGAACACTTTCACATAGGATTGGGTAAGATGTACTTTAGGAAAATACATGTTAACAATTCATTAAACCAATTTATGTTGATTTATGTTGTTTTTTGGTATATACATATCCAATACAGGTATGTGTTGGGCCATCATTGCCTTTAACAAAGTTATTCCCTGTCCAGTACGGACAGGGCAGCTGTACAAACTGTACAAAGCAAAACACACAATAACGTCATCTTCTTTGTATTTAACACATTAATGAACTGATCAAAATTGGATTTCACTGAGGCACTAAATAAACATTTGAGTGAAAAATTACAATTATAGAGCAAGACTTGGATAGCTGAACTTTTAATAAAGTGCCCAGCCTTGTTAATGGCTCTGGCAGACCTCGTTATGAGCACACTCCATTGTAATGAGCCATAATGGCCATTTCTGATAATCACAGTGATAGGTAGCCCCTTCAGACTCTGCGTCCTTTGATTGGTCAACCGTATTACAGGGCAAGAACACTGATAGGCTATCAAAGGCAAGGTGGGCGGGTCCTCTTGGCGGTGGGCCAATAGAAGGACCCAGTGGATTTAAGCCGAGTGGTAGAGAGTGATTAGATAAATGGTGATAAAGTGATGATTGAGAGTAAAAAATAATGATTTTGAAAAAAAAAAAATGGTGCTTTGATTTGACTTTGATCTGAACTGGTATTTTTAATTTATTTTTCGTTTATACTGTCCATAGCACAGTACAAAAGAAAATGGGGTAGCTCCACCAACCAAAACTGTCTGGCGCCGCGCCTTGTAGACACATTATGTGGAGGCACTGTTTTGTTGTTTGTGTTTAGAAAGAGTTTGACCCCCTTTTTTAGATGATCAAGCGATAAAAATATCACTCTCCATCTTTTTTTCCCAAAGGACAGCAGCCTCCCCTGCTTCATCCGGTAAAGGAAGTGGAGTTGTACTGAAGAAGGGGTCAAATTATGCTGACATTGTTTCTAGAATAATATAATTATGTTAAAATGATACACATTATAAATAAAATCTCAACATTTTGAATTCTTAATCATTAAAGAAGACATTGTATGCTTTTTGGAGTATTAGTATTATTTACTAGCCTATTATAACATATGCATATCATAATTTTACATTTTGTTCATTGCAAACCACAACATTGACCGAAAACATCTTTTTTCCCATTGACTTCCTGTTCAAACTCAAGATTTGAGAAGTCCTGCCTCTTCATAGCAAGCAGTATTTTTATTGACCTTTTTCCATTACATATGTCTATGACATTTTATAACCCTACATGTAAGTCTATTTTTTTTATTTTTTTTTTTAATAAGTTAATAAAGAGCAGTGGGTGGAGATAGGGGGTAGGTGAAAAACAAAACTTTTCACTGCTGAATACAAGATAATGCAGGATTTACTCAAACATGTATGAATCAATTGAAATACAACTCAGTTAAGTTAAGGATAAGGGTGACATTTCATTGTTGTCTGTCTGAAAAGAAAGAAAGTACTCCAAAAAATATACTTCCTTTGTTGTCCATGTCAGAAATTGTTTATTATAAATGAATCAGTGTAAATGAGCATTCACTGTTTGTCTATATTTGCAAGATAATATAGCTACTAGCCACTACACTACAAACTATAAACCAGCATTTAACAAAGTAATTTTTTAATGAAGTATGATCAAGTGTGTAAAGTTAGTGCACTCCCTCCATGCTTCTGTCTACAGAGGCACAGCCCTCTCCCTTCCTCTGCAGTCATCTCCACTGCTCATCAAGCCCCTATAAAACCCCAACAAGACCCTCTGCTCACCCAAAACCTCTTCTGTCAAAGCCACAGGTGTCTTTCTCACACACGCTTCAAGGTCCAGCATTTTATTAATGGATACAATGGTGAAATCTTTAGCCTTGTGGACAACAGCATCACTTCTGGCAATAATCATCTGTAGCTCAGGTAAGATTCACCAACTTTATGTCTTATTACAGCAAAATGGGGAGTGACCAAAGAAAATATTATTTAATATATAATTAGGCTATCTAATAGCCAAATGGAGCAAAGTAGACAACCATTTGTTTCTTCTCTTTTAGATGCCAAATTAGACATAATAACTACAAAGCAAGACATCCACGTGGGAGAGGAGGTCTTACTATTGTGCAAAGGTGAGTGTTTTGACTCCCATGTAATCAGAATAAACAGTACAATGGTTCTAATTTTTTTGTAACTTCTCAGCGAGTGTAGAAGGAGAGATAACGTGGCACAAAGATGGAGAGGAAATAGATGATGAAGAGAAAGTGTCTAAAGTGGATGAAACATCCTCTAAACTGCAAATTAACAAGGTTACGCTGCAGGACTCTGGCAAATACATCTGTAGATGTGAATTTGACTCAGGACACACAGATGAAGCCCAGACTCAGCTTTTTATTTATAGTAAGTAATTACACTAACAGTGAATGAAAGCAAATATTGCATATTCAATTCATTGTGTGATACTAAGTAATATTAAACATTTGAAGTTTGTGAATTGTAGTGATTTAAAGTAGCTAATAATAATAATAATACATTTTATGTATTTTTTCTTATAAATGTGTCCTTACATGTCTGTAACTTACTTAACCATTGTTATTTTTATGAATTTAGCTGTATAATAGGCTAAAATACTGTTACAATTGCTGCACTATAACTGTTACTGTAATTTTAAATGCAATCCCATAAACAGCTTAAAATAAATGTTGACTAATATTATTTTTCTTTGACAGATGGTCCATCATTTGATGGCACAACCTTGTACCATGAGTTTTTGGAGGGAACAGATGGAGTAGTCCCATGTCAGGTGTCTGGACAGCCAGCAGTGGATGTTGTGTGGCTCAGAAACAAAGAGGAGTTTCCCATGAACAGTATGTCTAAAACATAAATGTTAAGGTCTTTACCGTTGTGTATTATTATAACAATTACAGTTTTTAGGTGCAAAGCGTGTATGGCAGAGGAAAGATAACACTCTTTTCATTGGGCAAGTGAAGAGAGATGATGCAGGGACATATGTGTGCCAGGCTCAAATAAAAGGAAGGCCGATCTTTAAGTCACTGTCCGTATCTGTGGTCATCAATGGTCAGTATATACACCTATGTTCTACTGTAATAGAGTAAATGTAAGAAGCCAATAAACTAATACCATACACGTGCACGTGTTTGCAGCTCCTCCAAAAGTACATCTAAAAGAAGACGTTAAGAAGGTGTTGGCTGGACCAGAGGCCAATGTTTCCTTATTGTGCTTAGTCGATGGCCTACCAAAACCCAACATCACCTGGACCATGTAAGAGAAAATGGGGACACAAAATCAGTGCAATTTGACTTCACATCAAAAATACAATAGACTAGTGGTCTATGAACACCATGGAGGGTCTGTTACCTGCTTGCTACCATTTAGATATTAATGCTTTTCCAGGAATGTTCCTCTGGAATATTAGACTACTGCTAAATCAATAGCATTTCAATGGACACAAGCAGGCAGTGCACTTTTAATTGCAACTTTGGTCATAAAAATGACTAGAAGATGGGATTCATGTTTTCTATTAACCTTTAACCTGTTTGGTGCTTATTCCAGGCCAGTTTCCCTTGACAGGTCTCGGCATCAGTTCAACTCAGACAGTAGCCAGCTCGACATCCTGTCCGTGATGAGAGAGGACTTCGGAGAATACGTCTGCACGGCCATGAATAAGATCGGGGAGAGCACTGCCATTATTACTCTTCATGTTTTTGGTGAGTAATTCGCCCATGATAAATGAAAAGAGTTGAATACACTCTATGAGTTCAAATCACAGACTGTATTCAACTGTATTCAACTCTTTTCTTTTGCTGTTTCATTGTGTCAGAGGCCCCAGAGGTGTTTGTCTCAGCCGAGGAGCAGAGGGCCTCCCTGGGTGACCAAGTGTCTGTCTCCTGTAATGTCTCGGGACATCCCCACCCAGAGCTCCACTGGCTCAACAAACTCAATGGACAGGCTATAGTAAGTCTTAATAATACTTATTGGTTGACCCTATGCATTTCCCCACTTGTGTACTTATTGAGTTTGGTGATTGATGCCAGGTTCAAGACTCAGGGCGTGTTCACATGGTGGACGGTGTGCTAGTGATTGATGACATAGTGCCCTCTGATGGTGGCTTGTATTCTTGTATGGCAGTAAGCATTTCAGGGAATGCATCCAGGGATGTTGCAATCCTCAGTAAGTCTTTCTCAGAATAAATGTTATCAGTCATTATCCTACTACCAGGCTATATCAACTGTAATAATTTAACCTGGATTACAGCACAGCCTGGCCCTCCACTTTACATGTCTGTCTCTCCTGGACCCACATCAGTCCACTTCAACCTCAAAACCCTACCTTTCAGTGGAGGAACACCTATCACAAGTTTTGTCCTGCAGTGGAGACAAAGTCCAAATGAACAATGGAAAGAGACCACTGTCCCAGTTTCAGGTAGGATAATTAATAATTTGTGATAAAATTTAAGTAGAGTAACCCTCTGCCATCTCTTTGATACTTTTACTTACTTTGATTTTTCTAATAATTTTCCTAGACGCCCTGGCCATCACATCCTTAAGACCATACACAAAGTACATAGTGCGTCTGGCAGCCCTCAATGCTGTGGGCCTGGGAGAGTTCTCAGACAACAACAACGTTCGCACTCAGGGAATACGTAAGTGAATTACTGCCCATTGCTTCAATATAAGTCTATTGTTGTTTTCTTTGGCAAGACACTTCACCCACTTTGCCTATTATAAAAGTGGTGTTATGTGAGTGATAGGTGGTGGTTGGAAGGGTTGATGACGCAGATGGCAGCCTTTGTGGGGCTACTACTACTACTACTACTACTACTACTACTATTACTACTAATAATAATAATAATAATAATAATAATAATAATAATAATAATAATAATAATATGCATGTAACCTACTATAATATAGGGTGTCTATTTTGCTCAACCCTACCACTATACACTGGCTTGTAGTTTTTTAACAGTCCAACTGCTGTCATAAACTTTATCTGACAATATACTCATAGCTATTTTTCTCCATCTTTGCCTCATACGCTCCTGCCTTCATTCATCTTACTGATGTCAACTCACAGAGGGTAAAACATTACTAAAGCACTAACTTGTAATGTTATGTGTGTCAAGTATCAGATTTTAATACATGATGTACATTGTTTGTAGGAGAGCCGGACAGTCCCATCCTGTTGACCGATAAAGTAAAAATCGAAGCCAACTCTTTCTATATTCCGCTCAGGCAAAGTGAGGATGGTGGATCTCCTTTGTTAAACTTCAGTGTACGCTACAAACAGGTAAAGCCAGTCTGCTAAAATTATACTATGCATTATATAAAATTCTATTTATTTTAAGACCATTTAATAGCTAATTAAATAATGCAAAAAGTTATATGATTATGAAATATTTTGAATATCCATGGACGGTTTGTGCATTATAAGCTGTAACCAAAGCTGTGGGAAAGATACAGATAATTATGCAGTTTCACCTTTCCCAGGATATTGAGGCTGCTGAGTGGAAAGAGATGCAGCTGTCTAAGAATGCAGATTCAGTCTTCCTCCAGAATCTGTCCTTTGGCTCTGACTATGATCTGGAGGTAATGGCCATCAATATTAATGGTTCCTCTATTCCTGCTCGCTTCAATTTCACCATTGCAGAGCGGCCTTGTAAGTTATGAGTGATGCTTAGAAAGTCACAGACTCAAACAAACTACATTTGTATTCATCATTTCTTCTTCTTCATTCCTCATGCAGATAAAGGCAGCAGCATAACCAAAGGCGGCATAGTTGGTATTGTGTTGCTGATCTTCTTGGTGGTTTTTTTGGCAGTTGATGCCACCTGTTGCTATAGGAACCACTGCGGGCTCCTCATGATTATTGCAGTAAAGATCTTTGGGCAGAAAGTACCAGGGATGAAAATGCTTGAAGAGGGGGATGCTACTGGAAATGGGTATGGGGCACTTTTATAAAATGATCCTAAGCTCTCTATTGTACTTGTGTAAATATGTCTGGCCTTGTTGCAGAGTTAAGCTGAAGGGAATTACCTCTAGGGGGAGCTCACACCAGCTTGCTCAGCTTGCTCTTCAGGCCTCAAAGGACCTGGGACAGCACAAAGACGGCAGCTGTGACAAGGCACCACTCACCAGAAATGAGTATGCACATATTCATAAATAGGCCTTTGGCAGTTTAGTCAGATAGTAAATGATATTTTAAGTGCCCCAGTGACACTGAAGGATGGGTCAAATGCAGAGGACAAATTGTGCAAAGTATACCTTACCTTACTTTACTTGCTTCATGTGCATTTATTTGGATTGTATGTGTATTTTAAACATATTTTAATTATAAAGTAAATAATAATATTATAACCTACCCTAAATGATCTTCTTTTCATATACTTTTTTCTTAAGGAAAAAACCAGCTGGTCGTGAGCTGTCCAGTGCAGAAGCATGAGATCCGACACAGAAGAGAGATTACCATCCTCCAGTCTGAACTGCTGCTACTTGATCAAACTGCTCCTGTATCAGTCCTTAACAGACGGCCGTGCCTCCGGGTGTTGTAGTGATTAACTTGATGAAAATGGACATTTACTGGGTAATGCGTGTGTTATGGGGTAAATTTCTCTATTACCTTAAAGCACAAGTAGTGTAGGCTAAGGCTGATAACAGTATTCACTGTACACACATCTTTGGCCAAAAATGCTTGGCCTTATATTCAGCATTTATCTTTTATATTTGTAACAACCACTGTGTACAACTTCTAAGTTAAGGATTATTTGTGAAGTATTACCATTTCATTTTGAAGTTTGTATTTTGACATCACCTGTGAAGCAGTTTACATAGCAATAACTACAGTGGACATTTAATTGATCGTGCATTTCAAATATTATTTTGATTTTGGCTTTTAACTTTGTGGATTGCTTTTCATTGTATATTGTGGAAGCCTGTTGTTAAAATCACTGTAAGTGTAACTGTACATACTGTACATACATTGATTTTCTAAGTAAAGTGTGCAAATTATAATTATGGAATAAATGCAGCATGCTTTTTAATACGACTGTTCCACAGTTGCTGTTTTTTTGTTTTGTTTTTTTCAAATTAAGCATATTCAGATTGTTTAGTCTGTGAAAATAGTGTCAAATAATAAGTTCATGTGCATGTGTTACTGAGTATTAAAAAATAACACCCTTTTTATATTCCACTTTAGTCACTATATAGCCCAACTGTATGATCATCATCAGATTTTTGGAGTAAACTGGAAATGTCTTGTAAACAACTGCAAAAACTGAACAAAACAAAAATGTTTTGTTTTTGGCCATGGACATGTGTAAGTTTTGATGAGGAATATTCCGCAAACTTATCATTAGGCCAACTAATGTGGCAGTGACAGAAATGAAAAAGATCATGTATAAGATTGAAGGGTTATTTAAAAAATAAATTCAAACACGGTAACAACAGGACATAGAACATTTGAACTCATAGTCTAAAAAAGTGGACTAGGCGAAGGTGACGTCACTCATAGTGTTCAGCTCCACTCAAATGAAGCTCCCGATATGGTCACAATACTCCCACTGAAAATGGCAAATTGTTTGAAACACTTGATGATAAAATTGACTTTTGGCTAAATAAATATCCTAATGCATACTTAATTACAGGAGGTGATTTCAATGTAGTTAGGGATAACAACCTGGACCAAATTTCATCAAACTCCCCAACACATACATACTTATTAGAGTTCTAAGAGTCTCACAAAATAATCCAGACTTGGCTTCTGGCTTATTTCTAAACTGATTTCAATATCTGATGCAGAAGTAAATACTTATGTTGGCCCCTTTTCCAACTATAAACCAATCACCCACTAATATCCCTAGAGCTGTCTGTTGGAAAGTGAATAATAGCTTTCTCTCCCATGAAACAGTTATCAATGATATTACAAACCTCATCAAATCATGGTGGGAAGAAGAATGAATCAACAGTCCTTTAGCCTGCAGTGGGAATTACTGAAATTTGATACTGGCAAATATATGAGAGAATACAGTAGTAAATTAGCAAAACAATGCAAACTTTAACAGAATGACTTATGTGATAAAACAGCTTTCTTAACCAACAAAAATCTCACAGAGGAGGATCTTTCACAATGTCAAAATAAACTTGATGAAATGTACAGACAGAGAACACAAGGGGCATATGTGAGATCCAGATTAAGGTGGATGGAAGAGGGGGAACAATCCTCTGCATATTTTTTTTGCCTAGAAAAAGCTAAAATAAGAAAACAAACTATTGACAAATTAATGACCAAGTCACTTCCGATCAAAAGGTTATAGCTTCATACTGTTCAGAGTTCTATAGTGATCTCTATAATAGTACATTTAATGAAGAACATACAGCTCAAATGTTACAGTCTATAAAATCATGTCATACTATACCCAATCTAATCCAAAAGCAGTGTGATGCTATATAACACTGACAGAAGTCCAGGATGCAATCAAAAAACTAAAATGTAACAAATCACCAGGGAATGATGAGTTATCTGGGGAATTTTATAAAACTTTCAGTGAAGCGCTATACCCCTTTCTCCTTAAAGTATTTACAGAAAACATTAATAAAGAAGAGCTTCCTCCTACATTAACCCAGGGACTAACGACTCTTATTCCCAAAACAAAAAATATTTACTCTTACTTGATCATTGGTGTCCTATAGGTCTTCTGAACAATGATTATAAAATACTAGCCACCACAATAACAAAAACAAAAACAAAAAAAAAAGCATTATCAGTGGTGGAGGAGTTTCAATCTGGGTTTTTGAAAAAAAAAAAAAAGACATTGCAAATAATATACAATTAGTTTATGATCTTATTGAATACTTAGAACTTATAGATGATGAAAGCTATATTTTATTTTTAGACTTTGATATGTTTGATATGCTGGAACATCAATTCATTTACCAATCACTTCTCAAATTTGGCTTTGCATGTTTTTTTCTTTTTTATATAAATGCAGTTCAAACTCTGTACTGCATCTCCTCTATCCGGGGTAAATATGGCACCTCTTCTGGCTTCAGAGTGCTGCGTGGAGTACGTCAAGAATGGCACTGGCTGGTTGGCTCAACTAGTAAGTCACTGACTTTCCCCGGGGGGATGTGGGTTCAAATACCCCCCCCCCCCTTAATTAATGCATCTTAATGCACCTTACTGTGTTTGCTAGCAGTGCAACTTTTAGCCACCTTTATTTTAGAAAGTAGCATACAGGGTATCTGAAGAGAAACATTATCATAAGTCAGGTGGCAGATGACACTACACTCTTTTTGAAGGATGCAGATCAGATTCCTAAGGCAATACAATATCTGAAGGAATTTCCAGATTGACATATTCAGCTCTAGCCCTTAATGTGATGTGAATACATGTAAACTTATTGTTAAAATACCATACAATTTCATCTGGAAAAAACAAAACTCATTACATAAAGAACACTGTAATAATAATGGACTTCACATCCTTCAATTACACATTAAAAAACAAAACTGGTTAAGGAATGTTTACATAACCCTAAATCAATCTGGAATTTCATTCCCAATGCCATTTTCTCCAAACTGGGGGGCCTGTCATTTCTATTAATGTGTAATTACAATATTGAAAAATGATCAGCTAAGCTGGCTGTGTTTCATAAACAGATGCCATAATGTGGTCCATCATTTACAAGCATTCATTTTCACCCCACTCATACCTTATCTGGAACAATTGAAACATCACTTTTCTTTCCAATCTGGTTTGAGAACATTATTTTGTATGTAAAATAGTTATTTAACTCCAGTAGATTTCTGATGAACTACTCTGAATTACTAAATATTTATCAAATTCCTGTCACCCCAAAACAATTTGCTGTTGTAATGGACGCCATACCTAGTGGGGTCCTTATGCTCTTTAAGGATTTCACAAACACAGCCTGATCATACCCGTTGTCTGTTTTAAATACTGTGATAGGCAGAAGTTGTTTTGTTAAACCAAAACAGGAAAATAAGAGATTTGTTTTAAAGAAATATAGTTACAGTTCCATATGTGATTCACCAATGGAGAAACTTTGTTGACACTATTCCAAAGGAAAATGTATGGACATTACCACACAAATATCTCATGACCAATAAGCAAAGGGAAATCTGCTATGAACTTTTACATCACTGCTGTCCAGTGAAGAATAATCTCAGAAGAACAATGGACACAAACTGTACATTCTGCAAACTGAAAAATGAAACTGCCTCTCATCTATTTTGGACCTGCTCAGACTTTTTTTTGGAAAGAATTTGTCAAACACATATGCACCTTTATTATTTTACACATATTACCTTTTTTTCATCACATGAAAAGTAAACAATATTATATAATTAATCTCTTAATTGTCTTGGCAAAATTTCATATCCACAAATGTCAATTCACTATTCGTAAACCCTACTTCCCCATTTTCCTGTCTTAAATACTATAAGAAAACCATCCAATTGTCCTCCAATTCCAAAGTGGTTGAAGGAGAATTAACATTTTTTACAATCTGAGCCTTATTTCGGTAATAAAACAAGTTGTTTTACTCACCCATAGCACTTTGGTGTCATTTGGAGCATTTCCAGAGATGTTTTAGTTTAGCGATATCCGTAATGTGAGTTCTAGGAGCATATGTTTGCGGTCTCCAAATAACACAAACTTTGGCACTTTTCAAATCATAGAAGCTCAATGTCTTAGTTTACACTTTCATTTGAGTCAAAAGTGGGCTGTAATCCGAGATTTATCCATAATTTACAGCTTTGCGTTTCATGTTTGGGTCCCGAGAGCTGAGAGCGAAATAAGCTGTGACTCCGCACATGCGCACTGGCCTCCTCATCTACTCGAATTTATGGATAAATATGCCCCAAGAACTCACGTTACGGATATCGCTAAACTAAAACATCTCCGGAAATGGTCCAAATGACACCGAAGTGCTATGGGTGAGTAAAACAACTTCTTTTATTACCGAAATAAGGCTCAGATTGTAAAAAACGTCAATTCTCCTTTAAAACTCTGGAAATTCTGTCTGATATGTGATCACACAGCGCCCTCTGGTGGCCACAAGCAGAGAATCGCTCACGCAATAGTTCATTGAACGAGTATTGTTGTTGTTGTTGTTGTTGTTGTTGTTGTTGTTGTTGTTGTTGTTGTTGTTGTTGTTGTTGTTGTTGTTGTTGTTGTTGTTGTTGTTGTTGTTGTTGTTGTTGTTGTTGTTGTTGTTGTTAAAAAACACACACACACACACACACAAAACAGGGTCTTTTAGACATTGGCAGCACGGTGCGTCAAAACGTTTGGTCCCAAGCAGACAGTCCCGGGTTCGACTCCCGGGTCGGGTGAGACCATACAGTGTGTGGGTGAGACCATACAGTGTGTGGGTGAGACCATACAGTGTGTGGGTGAGACCATACAGTCTGTGGGTGAGACCATACAGTCTGTGGGTGAGACCATACAGTGTGTGGGTGAGACCATACAATCTGTGGGTGAGACTATACAGTTTGTGGGTGAGACGTGTGGGGATTCTGCGTGTCCCCAGTGTCCAGGAGCCTCTGGCTGGACACACGCATTTATAGACACATTGTATGGGCACGTGTCTCCTCTACGTCACTACAGAGCAGGACATGACCGGGCTGTTTACACCTGCACACGGACCAGCGGTATGACAGCGAACACAGCTGTTTACAGACGTACTACATCACTGAGAAAGCCAAGATAATTTGGAGAAGTGGGCAGTCACAGAGGGTCGGTAAGTGAGCGCTTTGTTTATTTTCTAGTACATGACGCGAGGACTCCCCTCTTCCGTAGCAGCAACAGCTAATTTCGCATTAGCCTAGCTCCACCAGAAGCGTCAGTAAACTGTACAATGTATAATAGTAATCATAGATATAATCAATAATCATACACTACTGGAGATACGGAAGACATCGTCTAGATACGGTATAGCATTCATTTTTTAATATATTTATAATTAGATCCATGAGTAGAGTTGTCACTGATTAGAGTTGTGTAATTTCAGGAAACATAGATTGATAGCAGATGCGTTGCAGGACTTGAATGGCATAAAAGTTACCATCAGCTGGGTTACTATTAGTATTATCTTTTTGTTGATTCCAGCTAAAGGAAAGCTGCTGTGATCACCTCAAACCCTGGAGAGCACCATGGAAGACACAGATGTGGAGCGTAAGATTTTCTTAGGGATAGATTCAAATGATAAAGTTCATAATTCAAATTTCTTTTGACTTTTATTTTAATACCAGAGGTGACGCTGGCTTTATTAGATTCTGCCAATGACAAAGACACAGGGGTCCAGGAGCAGGTCAGGAAGTCTGTCCTTACCCTGGGGAAGAAGCAGCCAGAACGTGTCCTAGCCATGTGCCAAGACTACCTGGTCAAACACCCAAAGGTGAGACTGCAGAGGGAAATGCTGGGACTGCTATAAAAGCAGTTCACATGGATGTCATTTGTAGAGCTGGTTGATTTGACTGTCTAGAACATGAACAAAAGCTGTATGTTAAATCCGATCCGTAGAGCTGTTGTCATGTGATTTAAGAAATCACATGACAACAGCTTTATAGAAAGCAAGATAATGGTCTTTAATAATTTGTTTGTCTAAGTATATGCTTTTATTTTTTATATGAGACCTGTTGTTTACATGGATTTCTAATGAGCACTTCTTGTTTTTTTTCTGTGTAGCTTATTGTGAGCCACAGAGTTGTGATTCTTCAAACAATTGAACTGATTGTAGACAGCAAAATAGACAACATCAGTTCCAATAAAATCAAAAGCATCCTCTCACTTGCATCTGATGAAATGACGCGTTCAAAGGTAATTCTGTTGTCTTACCGTTGATCACAAGCTGTTTGTGCCATTCTGCTAAAAACCATTCCCTTTTGTGTTCCTTTTTTAAACAGGATGTCATCCCTGATTGGCAACAGGCAGCAAGTAATATTTTGGTTGCTGTGGGTAACAAGCACATAAATGACATCATGGAGGAGATTTTGAGCAAGTTTCAGCCTGGAGTCCTGCCCCACTTTTTTGTTGTTCAGACATTGGCTAATCTGTCAGACTCAAACGGTAAGAATGAGCAACCTAAATACACTTTAAAATATGTGTATTTTATTAGTTTGCACAGCGAATGTTAACTCTCAAGAGGACTCGCCACACAAATGTCATTAAACAGGAATTCAAAAGTCATTGTGTTGAGGAAGACCTGAACTCGGCAAACCTGTCTAAAAGTGTTAAACTTTTATGTTACGAGTTGTGGCAGAAATTACCACTTTATTGCACAATCAATCGATCAAATCCATCATGTGTTTTTGGAAAAGTATCGCTGCCAGTTAAATACTTTTTTTAAATTATTATTATTTTTAACTATCTATTTCTCTTTTAGTTTTTGGTATGGTGCCTTTCTTGAATGCTATATTAGGCACAATGCTGCCCATGCTTAACATGGCCAAACAGGACAACATGAAGTGGGTCTTTTCTTCTGGTAAGACTTCACAGGTATATAATAGTATATAATAACATAACAGTCTAACTGTTGTATTATTTTTTACATCACTCTAGCGCTCCGTCATTTCAGTGACAGTATCCTGGAGTATCTGGCAAACCTTGATAAAGCTCCAGATCCCACGGTTAGAAAAGACACCTTCTCCAGTGAGATCTGTGCTGCTTTTGACATACTTTTCCAGAACTGGTTACAAAGCAGAGAGCCTAAGGTAGGAAGTCTGTTTGTCCCTAGTTGTCTTGTTGCTTAAGAATTTCACTTTGTTTTCATTTGCTTCTTTATCTGCACACAGCCACTTGGAGAAATGTTTACATAAGATGTGTAACTGACCTGTTTCTCCAACATGTGTTTTAGTTGAGGCTTACTGTGGCTGAGGCATTGGGGTCTATGTGCCACCTAATGGCAAGTGACAAACTGGAGGAGCACATTCCAAAACTGATTCCGTCGATTTTGTCTTTGTATAAAAAACATAACAATGAACATTATATTATAAGTAAGGTAATGTTACTGTATCTTGTTCTGGTTCATGGGTATAAACAAAATCTAATTATTTATTCTTTAATGTAGAGCTTGTGCCAAGTGCTTGATGCCTCTGTCAATATGGGCAGCCGAGTGTTGGAAGCACAACTGGACAGTTTACTCTTCGCTCTTCATCATCAGGTATATTATGTATGTATGTATGTATGTACTGCATGTAATTTATGTATGTATGTGTATATCAAATCTGATGACAGCATTTTATATATATATATATATATTTGGTTTATTATTATTTTATATAATAATAAAACAAATCTATTTTAGCTGACAATCGCCCTACATGTGATAAATGGCTGTTATAGTCATATGCGTATGAGTCAGCTGATTCTCTGTTTTAACTGTTGATTGTTGCAACATTAAACCACAGTGACTTTGAGAAAGATATGGTATGCTGCATGTCATGTGGGGAGAGGAAGTTATAGTTTAATTTCAGACTTTCACAAAATGTTTTTTGTGCTCTATGTTAAATTGTCATTAAGATAATGCTACACCAACATTTAGCCCATACTGTTTGAATTGACATGAACATTACTTTCTTATATTCAGGTGTCTGTCCCAGTGGATTACAGTAACCCACCAACCATAAAGAATCACAACGAGGTCCTTCGCTGCTTCAGTTTGCTCGGTATGATAATCTTTACATATAATTCAGGGACAGTCAAGTGTTTTCTGTGTTTCAGCTCTACAGAGTCACAAGAGCACTAATGTGATCATGCTTTAATGAGTGAGGCTCCATGTCCTGACAAGATAATTATATTAACTGGGACAGTTCCCTATTCAGTCTAGTTTTGATCTGTTTTTTTTTTTCTGCTACTTTCTTACAGCTCACTTATGAATGCCATTTTACTTTTACAGCAAACACATTTCCAGACCGGTTGATTTTGTTCGTACTTCAGAGGTTGGAAAACACCAATGAAAGAAGTAGACTGGGCTCTTTGGCTGTGCTCCGCCACCTGATCAATTCTAGTAGTGAGGAAGCAAATGTTAACAATATTCATTTCATCATTTCTTGCAACTCTTTATGTGTAAATGAGTAAATTTTCCTTCCAGCTTCCACAATGGAAACCAAAAAGCTCCTGATATTGGCCAGCATTAGACAACCAATGGCTGACCACAGCAATAAGGTATTACATTCAGTTCATGAATTTCTGCTATTTGAGTTACAGGAGCAGCATAATATAGCGCTGTCAGTTTAGTTGCATTTTATTATAGTAGATTTAATTGTTTTCTTGGTACTACATTGTCTTGTAGGTGAAGAAGCGAGTGGTACAGGTCATTAGTGCCATGGCCCATCATGGTTATCTCGAGTTGGAAGGAGGAGAGTTACTGGTTCGGTTCATCGTTCAAAACTGCGCTCTACCTGACACGTACCATGTAAATCTTTTATCTGTGATATAACATATTATCCATTATCTTATTGTTATCTTAAGTGTTCTGATATTGTGTAATAAATAAAACTTGTGATATGTTATTTCAGCGTGGACAAAGAATCACAGATCCAGAAGAGGTGACAAATGAGGCCCTTCGATCCATGTGTGACAACACTCTCCATCTGCTCACCACCACTGTTGGACAACTAGCAGATGTTTGTAGAGAAATCATTATTCCCCCAGCAATTATCTGCATCTTTTAGCAGTTTTGTTCATTTATAATTGTGTTTGCAGGTTCTTTGGCCAAAACTTTTGTATTTCTTGACCCCCCCACAGTACAGCAGTGCCACCACTCCTCTCTGTAAAAGTTTAGCTATTCTTGGAAATAAGAAGAAACTTAACCAGGAGAGCACTTTCCACATTGACTTCACACGAGAAGGTTAATGCTGGTGATAATGTCACATGCCAATGGTTATAATGTGTTGTGATTTGTTGCCTGTGGTTAATGTTTAACTTTTTATTTTACAGTTAATTTACCTACCCCTCATACACTATTCATACGACTTCTGGTAAGCACAGGTCAGCATAATGGTTATTCTTATTTTGACTGACTGATTTTAATTACCTTAATTTATTTTATAGGTGAATGCAGCCTTTCCATATAATAGCAGAGACCATGGTCCTCCTTCACTCTCTTTGCTTCAAGTTCTCAGCACCAACATCCATCCAAAGTTGGACACACTGTGGGACAATGAGATACCGCCATTATTAACACTTTTAGAGGGTATGGTCAGGCATTTTAGTTTAAGATCAGATAAGATAATCCTTTATTTGTCCCACAATGGGGAAATTGCAGTGTCACAACGCAAGTTTCAGAAACAGTTGGGGAAAAAAGAGCATGCATCAAAAATTAAGATAAATAATAAGTATGTACAATCAACTAAAAAAAACACAACACTGTAAGGTTAATATGTTCCATCTAATTGGTGCGTGTTTTAACTTTGTCTGTGTATAACCAATGTGTAATATTTTCAGAGTCCTCACCTGAAAGTCTTGACAAGAAAAGCTGGGATGATAAATTGTTAAAGGTAAATGCAAGTTCTTAAAGGGCTCATATTACACTATTTTCTGTTATGTTTCCTCATCACAAACATACCTGGAGTTGTGTTTTGTCTCATTCTCACATGATTAACACTCAAACACAGTATCTTTAGGCTGAATTCTTCTTTTAAATGGAAAACCACCTTGTGATGTCATGTAGTTATACAGGAAGTGCTCCACTTGATAATGACTGGTAAAAGAGCTGAAAACTCCCATTTTATGACATCACAAGATGGAACAGAGTATTTTGTGCCTTGGAGATGTGGACAGGTTAATAATAAAGGATTACTCAAACGTGTGAAAACAAGAACAAAGAAAAAAAACTAGGGAATGCAGCAGAATTACAACAAATGTCTAATAAACTTGACGTGTCTTTCAGTTCTTGTCCAAAACACTAGCTACTCTTGACGATGACAAGTGGGTCTGTCAGTTGGCATCTGAAGGAACTCGGTACCTCTCCACATATATCAATGCCTTAGAGGAAAAGGTAATTTTCTTCTTAACAGAATATTTTTTACCATATTTATGTTTACTGTTTATGAGTCTGAGAGTGCAAAATAACATACATATTCTGTACTTTTTGTCTGCAGAGCTTCCTTTATCGGTGCATAGGAGTGATTCTTCAGCAAAGTTCAAACAAAGAGCAAGTTAAAAAACAGTTGCATGAAATTCTCGTATCAGCACACCATAGTGACGCTATTGAGAGAGAGGTAATAACCATCTTAACAAATGATAACAGGAGAAGTTCAATTTGTCAACTGGACAAAGTTTGTTTGGTTGAAAACGTTTCGCCGCTCATCCGAGAGGCTTCGTCGGATGAGCCTCTCGGATGAGCGGCGAAACGTTTTCAACCAAACAAACTTTGTCCAGTTGACAAATTGCAATTCTCCTGTTATCATGGATTCTACCTGGACGACTGAGGGACTTTTCACGCATCTTAACAAACACATTTTAGTGCCATTCTCTAATCTTTTCACTTTCATTTCCTCATAGGGAGTTGCGATGGGCGTTGGTTTGTGCGCAAACAGCCATCTGGAGGGTACACTGGCAAAACTGGAGGAGTTTGGCAAATCAGAAGCTTTTAAGAAGTCACCAAGCATTTTCAACTTGCTAAAAGTACATTCAACTTCACTCATAATGCATAATTGAAACTACTACTGTGCATTTGGTTGAGGTGTCAACATAACCAGTTAATTGATGAGGGCTCTATCTAATTTTAAGAACTAAATATTAATAATCATAAGTATTTTAGTAGCAAAACTAGTTTCAAATCAACCTTAAATGGAAAAAGTGCTTTATCATAAAGTTAATTTGCGCAATGGTGATCTGTACGATTATATACAATTTTGTTGGTTATGGTGTCAATAATTATGAATAATCATGTTTCTTCTCCCAGTTTTATAAAAGCAATTTTTGGTATTGTGACATTCCTAACATATGACACTTTAACTTCAGGAGCGTAATGAAGTTGAAGTGGAGAAAGTGAAGAGTACTTTAATCCTGTGCTATGGACAAGTGGCTCTGTATGCTCCTCAAGAAAAGATCCTGAACCGCATCGACCAGGACATCCTCCGAAACATCAATAAACACTTCAATACTAAGGTATTCATCAACAGGTGTATAGGTATATGCAGTAATGTAAAGTAAAGTAATGCTATTGCTATTTTATAGAAGGTATTGCACACCTGCTAAGGAGACTCATAAAGGTCGGTATAGCAGTCCAGTCTTATGACCATTGTCACTTCTACTCCACACAGGTTCTGGGGATAAAAGTAGAGACTAAGGTATCGTCATCAAACTACATGGGGCCTCTTCTGGTTTTAGTATAAATGCTTTGCTCCTGCCTTTTTTCTATCTTTAATCTGAATCTTTCTTGGTTTCTTGTGCTGTTAATGCAATGTGGTAAAACCAGTAGATTGTGACTTGCAGTGTCACTTGCTGTGTCACTGGCCTTTTTACCCTTTAAAGCTGCAGTATAAAGTATCGGTGTCATAAAAGTGTAGTTTCTTAATAGCAATCCATTTTAAGTCGTTAAATATAACAAAATTATTCAAATTAATGTGTGATCCCATTTGTAAGTTGTTGAATTGTATAGCTATACCCAAACATATTTTAATTGTGTGAATTGAATGCATACTTCTGCTCTGTAGCTTTAAAGAACAATTTACACACTTAAATCAACTAATGTTGGCTGCAACATCTTTGTCGAAAAGCAGCTAACTACAAGAGAACTACAATTTACTATGTATTTGGATATTGGATAAGCAAAATTGTAAAGTAAAGGTATTAATAGAAATGCGTACTGGTTGGGTACCTTCAGTCAGTGCATTGATGTATTGCTGTTCTGCACCAAAAAGAAAACGGTAGATCCTGTGTTACGATTTTGAAGTATTTAACATACTAATCTAATTTGAAATGCCTTTATTTTTAGTTTCAGGCTTCCTCTGATTTGGTTGAACAAAACTTTTGCTGTCTTCCTTTCCTCTCAGGTGTCTCTTCTGCATAGCTTTGTAATTAACATTTAAATCAGTCATGTGGTTCAAGGTGAGAAATGATCATCTTTACCTCTAGACTTCTGCCTGTAGTTTTTGCTGGTGGTTTGCCTCTGAAACATATCTCCCCTAATAACACTTGTCACTTGTCAATATCTCTAAAACCTGATCAACATTCTTGCTTGATGTTTGAGTTTATTTCAAGTAGAGCTTTGCTTTTGCTTAGTCTCAAATTTAAATTAGGCTGTGCGCTGTGTTGTGCATTTTTAAATTAGAAAGCTACTCTAAATTTAACCTCTTGGGCTTGACCTGAATCTATTTCTCAAAATTGTTCTTGTATTTTTCTTTCTTTTGCTTCAGGACATGACCATGAAGCTGAGCTTGATCCAGAGTGTGGGTTTTATTGCCAAAGCCATCAGTGAGTGTGTGAAGAAACAGGGCTATGTTTTCACTCGCAAACAAGAACTCATCACAACTATGTTGGTCAGTAACAAGTGAACAAAGAATAAAATAAAATAAATAAAATACTTTTGACATCTTCCCCATGTTCTTGAAAGGATTTCATAAAGGCCGAGGCAGCTGATTCTTTGAGAACTCCAGTGCGCCATTTAGTGATGACAACTTGTGCTAACCTAATGTATCCTTCATGTGTATAAAAACTCAGACTGTGGGGATTGTAATCCACACTGTGGTGCGGTGGTGAAGTGTTAAACCTCACATGAATACTTGAAGTACCACTAAACTCTTTAACACCCATTCCAGCGCTCTTGACCCTGCTCTGAACGAGAATGAGACTTTTGATTTGCTGAAGGTTTGTGTGAACAGTGTGTTTTCATTGCCACCTGAGACACACACCCCTGAGAAAGTTAAAGAAGAGGAAATACTTGATCCTAAACAAAGACAGGTGCAATATCAACTTCAAAATGATGAACCCCTTTTGGTTTGTTTTGGTGAATTTTCATATGAAATCTGTGCAGACGCTTTACAAAGACACATTAGCTGCACTTCAGGATCTGCTCAGGAGTGTTCTGTCCAGAGACCCCACTCCGGATGGCCTGCAGAGTGTTTTTAAGGTGAGGCAGGGTTTAAACAAATGGGGTCAATATAATATTTTCTTACTTGGAAATCCTCTACTCCTTGTTTCTTTGGAACTGAGATTTCCTTCAGTTGTATTTGTTACAGTTGCCAGCTGTATTTTTTATTGTCTTTTTCAGCACATTGAATCCTGGTTAAGTTCAAGTCAGGATCACGAGAGGGAGAGAGCTGTTTCTGTTATGTCAAACATACTGTCATACTATCTAGATATCCTCACAGTCAAGGTATGGGCCCAGAACATGCATACATAAATATATTGTCATAACCAAGCCAAAATCCATTCCATAACCAAATCCATTTTAATTTCTTGGTTTTAGAATATGGTTTCTTTCCACAATCTTGGAGCTCTCCTGGGGCGGCTTTCTCCACGTTGCTCTGACCCTATTCTCACTGTCCGAACCGTTGCTATTGACTGTCTATATACTCTTCTTTATATACAACTACGATATGAAGGTACAGTCCAAACCAAAGCTTATATTGCATTATACTATTAAATATACATACACATGTCTAATAAAAGAGTAGATAAAATCATATAAAATGTAGATATTAAATTATAACATTTTTTTCCATATTTTACAGGATTTGCCCTTGATTATAAGGATGAAGGCGTGGACAATTTACTACAGTTAAAAGAAAGTCTAGAAAACCCAAACCATGCAATCCTGTATAAAACTTGTTCAGAAATAACCAAGGTACAGTAACTTTTCACCCTCTTGTCAAAATATAAGGAAGCAATATGTAACTTTTCTGGTGGAGGGTTCTGCTGCATGTTTTTGTCTTCATGGAGCTGTACTACTTTGCCCAGAATATTATTCCACACTATGGCATTAGCTTAACATTAGCTTTTCTTATTGAGAAAAGCAGGAGACACCACCAGGTCTAGTGGTCAGATCTGCTCACGGGCATCCTTACAGTACAAATGCATGTTTTTCAAGGCAATTAAACATTTTAATTGAATAAATCTAAGATAAATATGATGCCATACTGGGGACTTTTTCAGGTAAAGCAATAGCATCTTCATCAGATAAGCAGAAAAGTGACATATTGTACCTTTAAGTGGCACTGTATCTATGATATTTTGCTTTTAGGTGATGAGCAAAAGACTGCCACAACAGCAGTTGACGACACTGGTTTTCATGCTTTGTGAGGGACTAGTGGACACCCAGGCAAACTGCTGTAGAGCCTCTTCTGTCATCCTCAATACTCTCCTCAAGAACAGAGGAGGCGGACTGCAAGAACTGGTAATTCACAGATGAAGAAGCAGCATAAAATAGTCGCATTTGTATCTTTAATATATTTTAACCATCTTAGGTCCCTGAGATGCTTGAGGTGCTACATGTACAACTGCAGAACATTACAGATGACCAGGTAAGTATTTGTTATTCCTAAACATAGACTAGTACCTCAGAACGAGCAAAGTTAAATTTGTGATATTGCCCAAATTTAATGGGCAATTATGCGCTTTTCTGATCTATGTTATAATGGTTCCTCATCAAAAACATACCTGGAGTTCTTTGTTGTTTCATTCACACATGACACAAACTCTGCATATTTCGGGCTCAAACAGAAAATTCTCTTTGTGATGTCATGTGGTGATAGAGAAAGTGCTGCACTGTACACTGTATACTCCATACACCTTCACTGGAATAAATTGCCCAATTTTAGTCCTGGAATTGCCCGTTAACTTAAAAAAAAAAAAACTACTGCTTCATGACATCACAAGGTGGAATAAAGCATTTTGAGCTTTGGGGATGTAGACAGACTAATATCAATGGGTTACTTCCTGTGTGGGATGTGTGAATGAAACAAAATACAACTCTGGGTATGTTTTTGAGGAGGTAACAACATTGTAACATGGCAAAAAGGTGTCAGTTTTGTGTAATATAGGGCCTTTTTAATTAAATTTGATTATCATTGGTAGTTTACAATTGGATGCTCTTCCATCTCATAGAAAAATGTATAGCTTTATCTAAATTTTGTAGATGAACAGCCCTATTACAGTTTGACATTCTTTACTGTGCTTTCATCAAATACCAAATGTTGCTTCAAGTGTTCAAATGGTCTTGTTGTGTACAATCATGATTTTTGTTTGCAGGTAAGAGTCGCAGTGGGACAGACAGTACTGATCTTGGCTTCTCAGCATCTACACACCGTAATCAACACACTAATAAACCAGCCACTTCCATACAACAGGTACAAACCAAAACACAACAGGATCTTTTATATGTGTAATAGATCATGCATAATATTTGTGGATAAAATATTTTATCTTATTTCAAGTTGGATCAGTGAGATGTGGATGGCTTTGGGGTCAGATGCTGTCATAGCCAAACAGATAATGGAAATGGTGATGGAAAAACTACTCATTTTGGCTCCGTACGTTGACCGCAAAGATGGAATGATCAGAGGAGGAACTACTAAGATGGCCACAAACCAGCCTCTTGCTGTAAGCTACTGGGTCGTAAGCACATGGATTCAAGATTCAAGATTCAAAGCTTTTATTGCCATATGCACAGTAAAGAAACACATTTCCCTGTACAATGAAATTCAATACTGCCCACCCTGGATGCCAAGAGTATACCAAAAAAAATTAAAATAGATAAATAAGATAAAGAGAAGCGTGTAAAAAAAAAAAAAAAATATATATATATATATATATATATATATATATAAAAAATCAAAAAGAAACAATCTTTACAGAATATACACTATGAAAATCTTAGCCCATATCCGATATTAATGTTGCTGTTATGGCAGATAACCGATATCGATATATTCACAAAACCCTTGTTATAAAGTTTAGATTAAAAAATACAAAATACAAAAAAAACACAAGGATGATAAATCACCATGTCACTCTTAATCTGCATTTCACATGGCTCCCATATCACCACATACAGTATACTTCAGGTGTGGGGGCCATTTTGTAATGGCCCCCCACTGTAAATGCCTCACCACACACATTATACGCTTTTCTCAGACTGGAATTAACCTTTTCTCACATTTGTTCTCGTTTAAACACTCAAACTTTCATAGATGTTCAACAAAATGTATTAATAGTGACGCGGGGGGGGGGGGCACGGCCCCGGAAGCCCCGCCGGACACGCGAGGAGCACCGCCACGTCCCTGGACGCAAAGCGACGCGCACCAACCCCATGGAGAAGCTCCACACGTGCACCCCTCATCGTGGACAAATCCGTGACACAGAAACGTGACCGGCGCGAGGCCGCGCGTACACCGGGGCTGTGAGCACGAGATAGAACCGCCACGCCCGGACCGCGTGCTCTCAGCCCGAGCCACAAAACAGCCGCACGAAACCAGCAAAGAGCGGTTTAATCCTAGTTTTGACCTGGTCTAGTCCCGGTTTAGTCCAGGGCCAGTCCAGGTTTAGACCTGGTCTAGACCTGGTTTAGTTCTGGTCTAGACCTGGTTTAGTCCACGTTTAGTCCTGGTCTAGTCTCTTAGCCAATCAGGATGCAGAACACAATGTTACACTATTAAAAAAAAGTTACACTATAAAAAAAATTGAAAAAAAAATGTTTTTGAAAAAAAAATCTGCGAAACAGTGAGGCCGCGAACAGTGAACCGCGATAGAGCGAGGGTTCACTGTACAGATAATGCAGATGAATGCAAATTAACATCGACATTTAAGATAACAAATAGTCTTTTGCACATTTTTTCAGATGACATGTGGACTTAAAGACTTATTATTAAATGGCCAAAGTCAAGAGCCTGCTCTGAGCTTGTTCCCACAGCTTTTCTCATCTCTCACTGTGAGAATTGGGGCAAGTGTTGGTGTTGCTGCTCCAAAAGACAATGCAAAACAGGCTGGGACTCTCCATGTAGCAGGGTGGGTAACTAATTTCCTAAACCTAACAAATATTAGAATAACATAATGGTAGCATACTTTTATGGGGGACATTTTTTATGTTTGTGTGCAGGGTTGCAGCTGACACACTGAGGATCTTGTTAGCGCGAGTCCAGATGGATGAAGTCATGAAGAGACTAGATGAAGATGATGCTTGGGATGCAATGAGAGAGCCCCATTCACACATAAGTGGAATTACACTACTGGCCAGGTTTGCTTCTACTGTTTAAATATGTAGCTTTCACCATAACTTGATAGTGGAAGGATTGTTTTTGTTTTGAATAGAGCTGTTGCTAAGCATGCGGGTCCACGGTTACCAGCGATCGTTGAATGCTTGTGTCCATCTCTAAATAACATCTATGAATGCCAGAGGATTACTGTCACAGCTTTCTTTTCTGAGGTAACTCCTGTGTTATTATTGCTCCAGTTGGGATTCTACCAGATTTTCACTGAGCATGCTTGCCTCATCCCCTGTAGCTGTTAAAACATCATGTGGTGACAGAGCTGATGCTGATCGATGTGTTGATGAACAATATGATGGAAAGGATATCGGACCACTGCAGCACTGTCCGAATGTTGGCTGTGAGGGGCTTGGGCAATATAGCTGTTGGATCACCTGAAAAGGTACAAGTCTTATTTAGATGCACAAATTATGTATTTTAGTAGTTCACTTCAAGAAGTATTTGTATTGTTTATAATGAAGTAGGCCAATTAGTTAATTGTTTTGCCATGCATATCATCTCCACCTAGGTGAATAAATATGCAAAGGAGCTGCTGGCAGCTATGAGCTCAGGCATGGAGGAGAAGGATGATCCGGGTAAACTAATAAACCGCTTTTTTGTATGTATTTGAGTCAGTTGCAGGGACATTTTAATGAGTATTATTTTATGCCTTTTTCCTTCAGGTAAACTGATCACTCTTGAGGCCATGTCTGGTCTGTCAAAAGTTCTTCTTCATCTTGATAAGAAAAATGTTCATTTACTGGTGGTTTATATTTTTATGAAGATTAAGCCATTCTTGGAATGTGTAAGATATTTTCACACCTATAAAAAGCATAATTACATTTTTTTTTTTTTTAAATCTTTGTGTACGTTTATCCAGGAGAATGATGAGATTCGCTGTGCGTCCATACATCTGATGGGAAACCTGTCAAAGTTTGGATCGGGGGAGCCAGTCTTCAAAGACCAGATCCATAATGTCCTGGTGAGCCTGCTACTGCACCTGGTCGACCCAAACCCGGAGGTTGTTAAGGTAAGAAAAAACTCTTCATGATGATCAGATATTTAATGGAACGTAGAATCTATTGTTACGTTATGTTCTCAATACGGTTGTATTTGTGGTTTTACCTTAGGCCTGTAAGTATGCAATGCGTATTTGTGGTCCTGTGGTGGGCTCGGAGCAGATCACGTCCATGTTTCAAAACCACCTTCATGAAGACAAGAACCTGCACTACGGAGAGTTCATCAATGACTTCACTAAATACCTGGTGAGACACAACATGAATACAGCGATTCTCAACTGATGGGATGGTAACCTAAATCAAAATATATAGCTTCAATTACATGTAATGGTGTAATCTAAAACCTCTTTATACCACTAGTAAAACCCTAAAGCAACAACAAATAAACACCTCAATGAAACTGCATGCTCTTAAGTATAATAAGCATCTATGCATCTAATAACGAGTCAGAAATATGTAAATTATTTGATACTCTCTACCTCAGTATATCAAATTACTACAACAAAATAAGAAACAAATGAAGAGTAAGTCCATATAGTTATTAAAGTCACAGTACTGCTACAGAAAGATCAGCTGTATTTTGTTGCATAACATGTAGGTTAGAATTAAATTGAGGTTTAGAAACTATATATTTGTTTAGAAACTATATATTTGCTTGCAGATCCAGGACTTCCCAAGCATGTTAAACTTCTATCACATCTCCGTGATCCAGTTCTTCAAAAGCAACTGGCCTGAAGTCAGAGCAGGAGCCGCCATGTTTATAGGTATGACTTTACCTCTTATTAAACGTGAGCTTTAGCTGCCTGTAGCCGTTTTCCTTTTAAATTAACCTTTTAAATGTTTTTAATCAGGATTTCTACTCGGTAACGTACAAGAGGAGCATCTCTCCCATCTCAACATGGGCACCATTACTAAAGGTACTGTCATCACTTCACTTTTTACATAAACAGGATTTTAACTCCGTGTGTGCTGCTTTCCAAAGGTCTTGTGATGCTGCTTCAAGATCCAGATCCCGTTGTGAGGGTTAAAGCTGCTGAGGCCATGGGGCATTTTCACTGACACGTTATACTACAGTGTTTGAAAATGACTGGAACTGAGAGAGATATATTTGTTTATAGGCCTTACATTTACTACAGTGATTGGATATTAGTGTCATGTGCCATTCTTGCACATACAGAGTTATATCGAGTAGTTAGCAGCAAATTTTACTTTTATCTGTTACTTGAATGCTTATGTTAACTTTAATTTAGTGACCAAAGACTCGATTTCTGTAGCATTTAGCAGGGCAATAATCGTTTTTTTTGTCAAAGTGCAAATTGCAAAGCATATTTTAGAAGAAAAGTATAGTACATATGATTTATTTTATAACTTGATTTGTGAAAAAAAATGTATATTTAGTACCTGACAACATGTCTGAGGTAGTTTCAACATTAAATTATATAAAGGTAAACGCTAACTTTTCTGCTGGATGGTCTTCTACTTGCTTGTTTCCACGTAGAAGTAATCTCTTTTCCTTGAAGGTTTCCCAGTATAGAATTAAGCTTATTTATCTCTATGGAGACAAGTGACAGGTCACATCTGTGGAGAAGTGAACTCGGCGCAAGAATGCATACACCTTGTACAAATAAGTTTTGTGTTGTACTGTGGAACATTCCAGGCAAAGAAATAACAGCTCCTTGCACACTCATTATTTAACAGACTGTCCACCAGTAAATGTAATCGTGCCCCTTTAAGTTAGTGGTACAGTACCAGCATTTGTAATGAATTGTAATGTGCTGCATAGTTGGAAGATTTGGCCGTGTTACTATATGTGTGGGGAGATGTCTGCCTCAGCACATTTTCACTTGAATCATCTGCAAAGAAAGAACTGAAATTTTCAATGAGCCAAAAATCATTAGTTATCTTGGATGTGTCAAAACTGTGGAGGGCTCAGTTGCCAGAGTAAATACATTTTGGCCTGTCTCTAGTGTACAAGCTGGTGGTAGTCCTGTATGAATCTGAACAAAATGTAGCCTCATAATTGGTGCCAAAGCTTCAATGTTATCCAATTTTAACTGAATAATGCAAACTGAATGCCTTTGTACGCAGTTGTAATCCATGCTTGAAGAAAATTAATTTGTGTATATATATTCAGAACATATCAAAGTTAACTGAGCACTGTAATGCATGTTGTTGCCTTTTTCTTTTTGTACTTTCTCAATATTGTTAAATGATCTCTAAAGATGAAGCCTGTAAAATATTATTTTAAAGCTGACAAGAGGTACATCTTCAAATGAAATATGTAATAACTGGCATATTCTGCTCCTGAATGGGCTATATGATCCTAATATAGATGTGTAGGTACATGGGTTGAAACAAAAAAAATGATAAATGATTTGCATTTTTAATGCCCTACCTATATTTTTTCATTTCTTGAACTGGTATATAAATGTCATTTACATCCTAAAATGCAAGAGTCTAGGAAATACTGCATAAATATGTAAATAATAATAATAAAACCTTATTGTCAAAAAATGTACATGTGGCCAGTTTGTAAACATGGTATTTACAGCTTTTAACCATTTGGGGCCAGTAAAGTACCACTTACAACAGAGAATAGTTAATAGAAACTGTGATTTATATTATATTAATGTACTATGCTGTCTGTATGCCCATTCTGGATGTGTTCAAAACATCACAACAATAACTGAAACTGCACATCAAGCTTGGCTATTCTGTTACATTTCCAAATTCTACTCTTACAATATTTTGCTAATTGTTTGTCCTTATTGTCTTTCAGGCAAATTGCATAATTTCCGAAAAATTGTAACATGAGCCACACATTTAGCAGTGAGGCAGTTCAGTTTTATTTATGAATTGATTAATTATTATACCACTCCTGGATTAGTTGAAGACAAAGCTGTTGTATTCACCAAATAATATTCATAATTCATCCACAATATACACAATATACAATATACACATCTAAATTAAAACACAAACATTGGAGACATTTCATGAAATAAATAATTATTTTGAGTAGGCAGATTTCCAACACATTTGAGTGTCCACTATTTGAAATGCAAATTAAGTAGTGAATGTGTTTGTTTATGAGGAAATAATGAGCATGGCTTGGCTTTGATGAAAAGTAGTGTCCCCTTGACAATTAGACCAACTGTTCCTCTGAAAAACAAGGAGGTGCTTGGAATCAGCCTCTCAATCTAAAATAGGCCAAAAGTAACAATAATATAGGATTGTGAGGCAGTGTGTTCTGGGGAAGAGAGATATTACCAGCTTTTCCCTCAGTACTACTTTTTTAAATTGTTTTTTTAATAGTACACTTATGTACCACAAATATGAATGAAGCCTCTTTACACAGTGCTCACACAGTGCTTTTGTTGGGGAAGGAATACTAGGGCTGCACAATATATTCAACATATAGCCTTATGCAAATCATCACGTATTAAACCCACAAGAAAAGTAGTCCTTGGGTTATATTCCCATTTGCATTGATTGTATAATCTTAAACAAAATACCATACTAAATGTTCTAATGGTCTAATTTTAAAAAGTTTCATTATATTACATTGTGCATGTTTGTGAATATTGTGCAGCACTAGTGGATACATTCATAAACACATCTGAAAACAAAACACATTTAATAAGGCTTTAAATCACAATTTAATGTTTCATATCAGTAGCTGTTTTGTTTTTCTTTAAAATAATAGTTGTATAGCATGTCAACTTAAACATTTACAATATGTATATATGCCCTGAATATATGAATGAACTTGATACATCGTCTTGTGGAACATAATTAATTGCAGTGAGAAAAGGCCTTATTTCTGTCATTGATGATTGTAGGTGGAGACAGGTCTTAAGAGGCGTACTCATACTCCTCGGCACTGCGTCTCCCAAAGTCCATCCAGCCCAGGTAGTCTCTGTCCTTTATCCTGTGTCCTGGGGCTGGTCCGCTGGCTCTGCTGCTCAGGGAGGACCGCGGGTGGGAAGCTGCAGCTGAGTAGAACATCAATAATTTTTAAATAAAGCAAAAATATTTAACCACTGATATGTAACATGAATAAGTCTGTTAGTTGATACGGTATATTAGGCAGGGTGGAAGAGATGCAAGAAATAGACAAAATTTGGACTAAATTTAAGTGATCTCAGACTAGATTACTTTGAGACCACGAGGATAGCATGGGCTCTTATGCATGTTTAGATCCAATGCAGCCAGTGTGACCAGCAACGCAAAACTGTCCCCAGTGGGCTTGTCCTATAACTTCTACTGGCTTGTTTGTCCAGATTCAAATGGAAATTAATGAGCTCAGCTAGTGATGGGAAAAAACAAAAGCATTGCAATGTAGATATGCAAAAAGATGACCTAGAGAACAAGTGGTTGTGATGAGATGAGTGAGTGTAAATGACTGAGTGGGGCCTCGGAGGGGTGGGGGGGCACAGGGAGGTGGGACAGGGGACAGATGGTGGGATGGCAGCATGGCATGACGGACCACAGATCACACAGAGAAAACCATAGGACACAGTGTTTACATGTTGACCTGGTGTATTTGACTGGGTTTAATTAGGTTTTATGGGCAGGATAATGCTTATTATTCATATTATATCAAGATTCCTGATGCAATTCAGTAACCTCTATGAAGACTTAATTAGTGGCATTAGAAAAATGCATTTGTCTTGGATTTAAAGGTGCACTACCACCTTTCTGGTGGAGGGTCCACCACCTGCTTGTGTTCTTATGGATGCTATTGTTTTGCTGTATGGCACTAAACTTAAACCTTACATTTATTACATTACAGGTGTTTCTCTTTCTCAAAAATAGTGTGAGTAGGCTCACCTCTCCACAGACCTATAATTTGGCCTGGTGTTACCTGATAGCTAGACACATTTAATGCCACACTGTAGAACATTCCAGGCAAAGCAGTAACATCCTCATGGTGACAGATCATTGTGTACGAAACCCTTTAGATGTCACTATGAAATATGAGGGGACGCCAAAGACCAAAGGACATGCCTAAAGCTGTATTATTATTAAACGCACATAAGAGCAAGTGTAGCCAGTGGCCTCTCAGCTCACCTTTCCTGGAGAGCAGCCTGACGAGCAGCTGGTTGAGGGTGTTGCTTGTCTCTGTTTGGTCATGGGACAGCCCTGGGCCTGCGGAGCGGACTTGACGTGTGTGACTGTCCTCAGGGGGCGGGGCGAGGGTCTCTGACACCCGGGGGCCTATCTCTGTATTCTGTGACTGTGGATAAATGACACTATATTCATTAATAAGCACACAACCTGCATAACAAACACGTTTTTTTATATATATATATAATGACTTACCGTGGTTTGTGAAGGCAAACTCAAGGAACTGCTGAAGAGAGCAGCCAGGAGGACACACACACTCATACCTAAATTCATGTCTAACCAAAGAAATAAAGAGAAATTTGTTAAAAAATTATATCTTATTGTAATATCTACCATAGCACACGCTGCAAATCTCTATCGCAGCATGGATTTGTTGTCTATATTGTATGGTCATTAATTATTCTAATCTTAATTTGGCTTTGATCCTACACTCTTCATGCATTTCAAGATATGGCAATCATCCACCAGAGTCACACCAATTAAATAATTCAAATCAAAATATTATATCTTTTCAAAGGGGAAATGTCCTTGCTGGGTCCTCACAAACTCCTTCAAATCAGGAAGGAATTGAATAGAAACCCATGAATGCAATGTTGTTTGATTAGTTTTGATTTCAGAATTAATTGATTTTATATAACTTATTAAGGATTTGAATCTATGTGTTGTTTTAGGGTGAAAAAAGTTGCATTCATATAGTGCAAAATCTACACAGTTTTTGGACAAAGTGAGCGTTATTATTTTCAGGGGCGTTAAAAAGAGCATTTATTTGTGTTTGTCTGTGTGCGTTTCTGTTGTGATGAATACAATCTGCCAACAACAGCTACGTCCCAAAGGGAATCTGCCAATTATCTGCAAATCTTCATTTTGTGGACTGCGCAATGTATTTTTTTTCTTTTTTCTCCAGACCAGTTTCACATGAAAGCCTTGAAGCTCCTCGGACTCATTTGTGTCCATGACTGCATTTCTTATTCTAATTAACAAAAACAAAAATGCTCTGATGGTTTTTTGAGGCAATGGACAAGTTTCAATCGTATTCAATTGTACAAAAAAATCTAGTGACGGAAAGTTTCAAAAAATATAACCTCTCTAGGGGAGTTGCTAATTGCCCACTGGGTTAACATGTTTATTTGTACAGTAATAAATGAAGCCATGAGTTGGATTCCTGCTCATCCAAAGCAAATGATCCAATTAAATAAAAGCAATAGCACCAGCCGCTTCAAGGCGCTTGGCTTGACTAATTCAAGCTTCAGTATGTTCCATAAGAGCTCTCAATGACTGTCACTGACTGTTGCAATACACAGGGCAAAACAATACATCCAATCAGTAAATTAAAATGATAAAATTGTGTACTCCATGTCTGGTGTACTAAAGGAAGTAGCTACAATCAGTTTTTATTTTAACTAGTCTATAGTACACATCTTTATACACATTTTTAATTATATATTATATTAAACATAA
This sequence comes from Paratrypauchen microcephalus, assembly GCA_036785185.1. Lineage (NCBI taxonomy): Eukaryota > Metazoa > Chordata > Actinopteri > Gobiiformes > Gobiidae > Paratrypauchen > Paratrypauchen microcephalus. Next base: position 16,441,237 of record JAVJIX010000002.1, on the reverse strand, counting down.
CTACATGAAAGCAATGTTGTTTGATTAGCTTTGGTTTCAGAATTCATTGATTTCATGTGAATTATTAGGGATTTGAGTCCCATTAAATAAACTGCATATTATTTTCTGTTTCAATTGTCCTGTTTTGGTCGCTTTAACTCATCACACCAGTGTGATAGATAATACATAATGTGAGGTGTATGTAACATTTTCATTATGTAAATGCAAATATAGTTCCAGTTAGCAGCTGGTCTTAGTCACTCATTCATTATTCAATTGGCTGTAATGAGGTGGTGCAGCGCCACTCACTCCACGTGCCCACTTAGTGCAAAATTGTGGTTAATCACCTTAAATGTAATAATCAATACCCTATACAATTTTTCTTAATTTATTCATAGGACTCATTAAGATGGGTGGGAAAATATAATCCAAAACCAATGCTCAAATTGTTCTAAAGATTGTTTTGCAATAATTTGATGCAAAACAGCTTTATTGATTCTTAAATTCAGTTAAATCAATCAATACCAAATAAATCAGTAATTCGCCAATCAGTTCTAATTCTAATAGATATTTTTAGCCTTTCTAATTGCACATTTTAATGATATGGATGATTGAGACACAGCAGAATTAACAAGTGTAAATTATAGAAATTGCAGTGCACCTTTAGCAGTTATTTAGTTAAAAGCATTTATGATCATATTTAAGTAATATTTGTTCATGTATGTTCTCAATAAAATGTATTTCTTACCTGCAGTGGTAGATGTGGAGGAGGACCAGAAGATGCAGACTTTTTGCTCCAGTGATCAGTTCACGTCTGAGGCTCAGAGGAGGAGGTGGCTTTTATAGGACCACACAGGAAGGGTGAGGGCCTGCTACGGGGGGCGGGGCTTGATACTGGCGCACAAACTACAGTCAACTGACGCAATTCAAGACGCATTCATGCACTGGCAAAACCCGGCGTATTACATAAAAAGCACACATGAAAAGGAGGGGGAGGTGATGAGACAAAGGTGAGCGTGACAAAAAAGTTCACCAACTTCCAAATTAGTGGGTGAAAATTGGATGTTATGTTAATAGTGTGGTTTCTGTAGCACTGATAGGAACAAAAAGATATAATATTTGGTTTTTAATTGTTTATTTCTCTGTCAGCTGCACTAATTTTTATCACTGTGAAACCCAAAAATTAAAATAGCAGGTAATCTTAAAACTGCAGCAGCTGTAGAAGCGGTAACACCAGGAAAACCTTAAAAATACCCTTTTTCAAAAGTTTGGTTTGGTTTGTTCTTACAGGGGCATTGAGTAAAAGGAGATTTTAAAGATTTGATCTGCAGCATGAAGGTCAAATTTGAACTTTGAAATCTTATGTTTTTCAAATAATCCATTTCATCAGTTAAATCGATGTGCAAGACAGGCCAGAGTTTGGCTCGCACACTGGCTCTTGGGAAAATACAATATTGACATTTCCTCTTCATATTTGCATCTGTTTTTGCAGCCAACAAGAGGCAAGATGTGACACAACCTGATACTGTGCTGAGGGAGGTTCTCTGATCTGATGCACACTGAGGCTCTTTTCATTTTTCAAATAGATAATCCAGAAATGTTGAATAAAATAAAGATATATTATTTGGTCCGTATAATAAAATCAGTGTTGGAACCAGACTACGACTATACCAAGACTGAACTAGAACTATCAGAGGACCAAACCAAGTCTTAGTCAGAGAACTGGGTTCAAACCAAGACCACACCAGGGCAATGTGAACACACACTAAGAGTTAACCTGGGAATCTGGGAAAAATCCCTCAATTGTCCAGGTAGAATCCATGGCAAAAGGAGACATTCAATTTGTCAACTGGACAAAGTTTATTTGGTTGAATACTTTTCGCAGCTCATCCAAGCTGCTTCTTCAGTTCTGAACTCAGAACTGAACATAGAACAGAGCTGAACAGTTGGCAAATTGAATTTCTCCTTTTGTCATTAACCTGGGAATCTCTTGCTCAACCCTGAGGTTGACACAAAACTCAACCACAATGATTGAATCATGAAGCAACATTACTCAGAAGTAACTGACAGTATTATTTTTTTCATGTCAGTATTCATTGCTATAAAACTTTAAGGTATTCAAAGTTAACTGATTCAAAACTTTGACATACTGTTTTCAGTCTAACAAGTCTTCAAATTTACATTGCACAAAAATCCAATAATGTACTTCAAATATCAAATTCACCATCTTAAAGTGAGTGATATTGATGCGGTGATAGTGAATAGGATAGTCCTTCATAATGCGGCTTTATTTCACTATTGACTCAAGGGTTGTTGACTTGCTGATCACCCATTAAACACTATTAGATATGCTTTATAGTAATAGTCCTCTGTATGTGTGTTCCAGTACTTTGAGATGAATGTAAATCAGAATAGTTGACAGAATCTATACTCGGCTAATCTTTCAACCCTCCCAAGTGCAATCAATAAAATAAATTATACAACCCATACTGCACAATAAAAAGTCCCAGCAGGAAATATGTGTGCATTTTGAACTACATTTTCCATCAAAGAATGACCTTGGAATATTTTAATTGTCTTTTCATTCTGTAGTAAATATATTAATATTACTTCATGATTTAAAAACAATTTGTAAATGATCCTAACTAATACAAATTGTTTTCTCCAACTCTCCCCCCTGGCAGAGACTATATATGTCTATCTATGTTGTGTGTCGGTGACCTGTCCTGTGTGTTTTTAGCCCTATACTCCAGAATGCTAATGAGGCTAACATTAGCCTGTTTCCTAACACTGCGGGTGACAGCTGAGTTGGATGGGCATGCTCCTTTCTCCCTTCTCCTGTCAATGACACCTGCCTAACTCCAGCCTGCACACCGGCTCAATTTTATTACCTCCTGTTTCTGCAAGACACCGCAATACAGCAAACAGTACGGCAATCTATGCAATATTCTTAATCACATTTTTCACCAATACGTTTTAGACACATAAGGTTTAGTTTACTTTTACAAAATGTAAAGGAAACACAAAAGAAACATGTTCAAATAAAGACGGAAATGAAAAATACCACTGTAGACTACATTTGAACAAGAGAACGAGAACACTCGTTTGTATGTTGTCTTAGATTAAGTATTATTATATTCAAACCTACATCTTGGTCATTAATGGTTAGACCCTTTTTAACGATGTTCTCTTGTCAGTCAGCTGAGCTCTTGACTTAATTGAAGCGTGTTGAATCATCATGTGGGTCACAAACCATCTTTCCCTTTATAGTTCTCACCGCAAAGTGACAGAAGGTCTGTGGGAAGAGGTATTACAATCTATCTATAAGAAATACATAGACATACATAATATGAGAAAGAACTATTCCTTAAAATGACCACCTCATGTAACCAAAAATATTACTGCAAAGGTCTTTTCCCTGTCGGTTGCTCCAGTGCAGCAGAACACACCTCGTTGTTTTTAAGTAAAAGGTAGATTAGAGAACATTTCATAATGATGGTCCCACTGCAGGAGTGGATAATTTTGGTGATTTTGTGGTTTGAAGGAGGCTTGTAAATGTAGGTGAACTATTGTATTTCCTGGTAATACCTATTCATTAAACAAAATGTAAATGAGCAACAAAGTCTGACTTCTTTTGAATGATGCTTTCAAAGGTGTTTGTTTTAAACGACAGGTCTTAAGACGTTTTTCTCTGGGGAAATAACATATGACCACAACACTTATCTCCAATAGACACCTTCATTAGCGCTAATGCTTCTCTTATAACAAAAAGTTTAACAAATGGCATTTACTTGAACAACAAAATATATATAGACCATACAGGTATAATGATAACAAGAAAACAAACTATAAGGGCAAATTTATTATTATTATTATTATAAACAATTAAAAGCAATGTGACTAACAAGTACCAGGTCAAATCAAGGTCACTCTTATGTTACCAATGTACATACACCACATAGTCTACAGTATATACTTTTGATAGAGCAGAAATGTATATAATTAAATTGAAAACAGCAAAAAATCTATATGTTTTCTATTGTAGACAAACAAATAGTCGTGTAATGTAAACAAAAATAAATAATAATCAGCAGTGTCCCAGACTGACATCAGTAATTCCATAATTTAATGGGATATGCTTGTGGCTTTAGCATACAGATCTTAACTATGGAATACGCAGAGGTGGGACAGTGGTGACACAGGGCCCTCTCGATGCCGTTCTCTACTTTAGGATCCTCTGCTGGCTCTTGTTTTGACAGTTAGTTTAGACAGCTTTATTGCGAGCCCCGAGCGGTCTGTCACTTGCAAGAAATAGACGAGTTTCCCTGCTGCAATGACGAAAATGTTTTGTTAGAAATGTGTGTGGAGAGGTGGTTTATAGGCTAACATTGATTTTTAACTTCAGTTAGCATAAGAAACACAGCTGTAAATATTGACAGTGGGAATGACCAGTGACCTGTTATCTTTTCTTTTATCGATAACATATTAAACTTTGGCCTTTACATTGATGATTGTTGCCCAGAGAGGTATCTATAAAATTTAATTATTTTATGTATTTATTTCCCTTAAGGCCGTTGCTTCTGCTATTTCATTAGAAGAAACACACTTCGGCCCAGCATTCATTTGTACGGGATCAGGATAATGCATCTTTTATGAGAAGGTCATAGATTGGCTGCTGTGGTTTATCCTGGAGCACTTTTGCTGTTCAAGGAAAAAAAGAACACTGTAGTGACGCAAAGAGATTTTTTGATATGAGAGAAAACGAGACAGTCATTAAAACTAAGGCTATCTCATTGGTTCATATGGCCCCTATTATTTAAAGCCATATTTATTTCTATATACACATTTGCAAATATAATCAAATCAAAAGTTTGATTGATCAATATGAAGTCTGCCATATCGTAGAGGAAGGAACTGATTGTTGTTTTGTTTGTTTGAGTTATAGTTTAACACTAAAAACACATATTGCTGTCACTTTCTTTGTGCCAAACTGGAAAAAAAATAATGGTCAGAAAAAAAAAGTACCCTAGGATGACCACTAGCATGACAGCACATCCAGTATGGGTTATTACATCCAGCAACTAACTACCACAATGCTTCTTTCAGTTATTAACTGTATTTTTTGTGTTATTTTAGCATTCTTTTTTTCAAAAATCAATATCCTACCGCCAAAAGGCAGCACTCATTAACCAGTGGGGAGCAGTTGTATTGTGTAGCACCCACGGGGAGAGTTCAGTGTCACACCATGTGGGTGCTGCTGTGTCTCTGTCTGGCTCTCGCTGTGCCTCAGGCGGCATTGCACCAATAAAAAGGTGACAGAGATGCACCACTGAAAAGACAGACTTGTATAGAAATAAAGATATCATGGTGGACAGCAGCTGCAGGGCATGTAAGTCTAGAGAAAGTTTATTGTAGTACTCTGTTAGTGCTGTTATTACCTGTGTCTGCTACAAGAAACACATCTGCTAAGCTGTAAACGTTAATATAAAAGGTCAGGGGTCAGACATCGTCCACTGTAATAAGGTGGGATCTTATGGTTTTGTCATGTGACTCAGAAAACCGACTTAACCTAAACGTTCATGACCTGAGCAATGATAAATTACACAAAAAATAAGTAACCAGCAGTGACAGCTCAAAGGTGCACTATGGAACCTTTATGGTGGAGGGTCTGCTGCCTGGTTGTCTCCATGGAGATGTTATTGCTTTATCGGGAATGTTCCACAGTATACCATTAAATGTACCTATCCTCCATTTCTTCAAATACTGTTGTTTTTATTTCTCAATGGACCTTTGAAAAACAAGAATTCCTATTGCATACAGGCTCACCTCTCCACAGAACTGTAACTTGTCCTAGTGGTGATACAAGGAGAAGTTCAATTTGTCAACTGGACAAAGTATGTTTGGTTGGAGAAACCAAGCAGCCACTTCAGAAGAGGATGTACCAACACAGACGGGTGTGCCAGAGTGGACCGTCATCTGCCGTATATCTTCACCTAGAAGCCACGGGCCATTCTTTTGAGGACAGTGAGGTTCAGATCTTAGCCAGGGAAAAGAACTGGATTGAGAGGGGAGTTAAAGAGGCTATTTTTGTCAAAAAAGAGAATCCTTCTCTGAACAGAAATGGTGGAGTCAGACATAATTTGTCTCCCATCTATAATTCCATTCTTAAGCCTAGATCAAGCAAACAGGGGAACAATAGGGCTAGCCAGTTCAGGGCCAGAGGTGTGAAAAAACAGTCGTGTAGGGATGAATAGGGATCGTTATCTAGACGCCAGAGAAACAAAATACGTAAATCAATGAGATAGTTTCGGAAAGTAGTTAGCTAGTTAGCTCCTCCCTGCAGCAAGATATAAGCAAGTGTCTTACCAGCATTCTTATTAGAGCTGACGAAGCCTCTCGGATGAGTGGCGAAACGTTTTCAACGAAACATACTTTGTCCAGTTGACAAATTGAACTTCTCCTTGTATCATGGATTCTACCTGGACGACTGAGGGACTTTTCACGTTGTCCTAGTGGTGTCATGTGCTTTTTCTTTTTCATAACAACCCAAGCTATCTGTTGTTTTGTGAGTGTTTAGGAGACAGCCCCAGGAATTCTGCTCTTCTTATTGAGTCTGTCTGTGGAGATCCCACCTGGAGACCTGGCGGCACAGGCTTTGCAGGGCAGGTGAAATGACATTAAACTCATCTATCTCCATGAAGACAAGTTTAATGGGACATTTCAGGCAAACCAATAACATCACCATGAGCTAATACAGACAAATATTTTGTGTCTGTTGAATCTGCCAGAGTAAAACAATATATTTATAGTCATTATATTTCTTTTAAGCAGAAAGATAAGCAGAAACAAGGCTATTTTACTATAAATGAAAACTTAAATTTGAAGCCATTATTTAGAAAATGAACCTTTTGTGAATGGAGTGAGTGAGATACATTCATTACAATGGCCAAAATCACTCCTTGCTAGACTATGCTTATTTGGAAAAACAGTGAACCGAACACAATAAAACATATGCATCCTGTGTCTTGATAATAAAAACTCCATAGAAATAGCGTATTTCTCATAATTGTGATGTTGACTACCGACCTTGTTTTGGAGCCTGTCCCATTTGTTCCCATGTCTCCTACCTAACATTGACACAGCATTGACAGATTGTATTAGCCACTGTCGAGTATATTTCCTCTTTTTTACCTTCACAATAGCACCCACGCTCATTCTCACTGACCTCTGCGACCGAGATAAGCACATCAATGTAGAATATTAGTCATAAGCCTACAAGCAAAACACGCAAAGATGTATGTCCACAAACTTGCATCTATTATTTTATATACCGGGTTAAACAGGGCGCTCAAACATCTGCGGTCAGTAGTGAATGTTCATTTCAATGAGAGTGAATCACTGTATCAACAGCCCCCATTGTTACCTATGCCTGTGTTTTTGATGGAGAGCAGCTGAGAGTCTGTTGCTGTGCTCTGTGCAAAATATTGCTAAAGAAAATATAGATAATAAACAATAATACTGAAACCAATCTATAAAGCAGAATTCTTCCCAAAATGTATTCTAAATTTACAATATTGTTAAAAAAGCTGCAATAAATGACCGCAATGCAACAGTTAAATAGTTAGTTTGTATTGATAATGAGTCATAGAAGTTCCTAATTCAACCATCAAATCTTATTGTACAACAGAAAAATAACAAAAAGTTTCATATTAGTACTGAGAAAAAGTCCCCATGACAAATATTAACCCCTAAAAAGTATTGTTCCGTCCATCATGTATTGAACAATAAGTCGATTTAGTAATTATCTTGACAGGTCTACATTAAAAACCTAATTAGGTGCTCTATGCAAGTCCACCATCTGCTTGTCTCCATGGAGAGCTCTTCAAGCCTAGAATATTCCACAGTATGGAATCAAACTTATTTGTCTTTCATTTAGTCCATTACAAATGGTAAAAGATGCCTCAACAAACATACCCACCTCTCCACAGATCTGGCATTGGCCTGAAAGCATCACCTGCTTGTCTCCATGGACACTGACAAGTTTGATGCCATAGTGTACTGATATAGATTCTAAGCAAACCCAAAACATCTCCATAGAGAGTAATTGGCAGACCCTTCACTAGAAAAGTTCCATAATGCACCTTTAGAGAATAGACCTTATAAAGTATAACATGTCTAACTTAGTGAAGCAGTTTAAACATGTTCAAGGACGGTCACATTTTTAGTAACTTTAAATAAAAAGAATTGAGTCGAGTGTTTTCATTTCAAAGCATTGACACCACCCGAGTGTCTAGGGAGCAAAACACATTTACATTTTTCTGTCACGACTCAAAATATAACTCTTCAAACATCTACAAACAACACTGGTCTTATAAGTGAAGAATAAAACAGAAAAAGACTTTTAGACTTCTATTTAAACCTGTAATCACATAATGGGCATGTTATCACTGAGAATCATTGTTCATGGTTTTGTGGAGGATTGATCTTGACTGAAAGCATGGCACAGGGGAATGGGGCAGACTGAGCAGAGATGCCTAATTGGTGTGGTGGTGCTCCCTGCAACACTTGTCTTTCATTATTAAGAACAAAACAAATCTCCTTACTTGGCGACCACGCTGACAGTGACAGACATGTAGAATACACACTGCAGCAAAACATTACTGGGTTGACTATAAATGTGTATGTTTAACTCTATGTTGACAGGAAAGTGGCTATACTTGTTTAGGGTCTAATGTGTATTCATTTTTGAGATAAGGGTCATATGAAACAGTTGTCTTGGTCACAGAGGTTGGGTTTTTGATAAATTTTATGGAATGTTTTAGTTAAATTTATTGTTATCATTAATAATAACAAAGACACAAACGCTTTCAGTAGCTTTCATCAAAACTATGCATCTATGAACATGGCAAAACCATTGTGGTGAATCAATATAGTACAAATGACATGGTCCAAAATCAGTGAGCGCTGCACTGTTACAGTATTGTCTCTAAGGTGAGGTCGACAATCAATATGAAGCTATGATGGAAAAGAAAGTCTCCCGATTTACAAAGTTGACAATAGACTTGTCCATTCCTTCCCTGTCTGAGCAGTTCAACCATGGAGGCTGCCACTGTGGCTGATAGATTATGATTTAGTATTAGCGACCAGCTGTCTGCTTTGTCACTATGTAAACTTCTCCTTGGAGAGGTCGATAGGAGGCTTGGCCACTAAGTAGCCATCCATCACACCACTCTCTTGGGCTATCAGCTAACGTTCCCTTTTCAAAGTTAAGTGTTGCCATTGAACCATTTGTTATTAAATAAATATAAAATAAAATCATGCCCTCGTAACCAATAAAAAAGAAAGTGGTCTTTCTAATAACGTTGCTTAAGTTAACATCAGATAATGCCTGATCACATACGGTAGTTTACATTAGACTTTTATCTTAAAACTAAAATAAGCTCTAGTGAAGATGATTCGTGTTGGGAAAACCCAAAAAGGGACTCTACGAGCTGTGTATTTTTGCACTTTGGTACAAATCAATTATGTTTAAATCTTGAATTTAACTCAGATTAGACCACTGTTCAGTCTATGGAGGTTAGGAATTTACTGGAGAAAAGCAGGAGCTGTAACATAATAACCCACAGTAATAAATACAGTTTAAACGTACTGATCTCATTCACTAATTAAAGTGAACAATAAATTGTGGAAAATACTATGTATGGATTTTCATAATGAGGGTGAAAAAGGAAAAAACTGCTTTGAAAATTGCCAGTGGAAGCAATAAGAATGTATTTGTTACACATATTATGATTGTTTAATCTGTATGTGAGTCACAAATATATCACAATATGGTGAAAGATATCATTTATATGCCAAAATACATTTATTCTGCCTCATATTTAAATGAATAAATATGGATACATGACAATATTGATTTTCTCACTTGCAGGTTTAATTACAAATCACATAAAAATGAATTGAACAATATGATACCGAAGCTGCAAAATGTGCTAAATATTGCATCTGCTTTGGCTTCTCACTCCAAATGAATGATTATTAATGTCTATTTATAAAAGCAGATTTGTGTCTTTGGCCCTTTGCATGTGCGTGTAAATAATGAATGTTATCTATAATCTGTAGCTGTCAAAACGTGAGCCCAATGCTTCATGTGGATGAGACTGCACTTATGACCTGCTGTTTCCAGTGGCTATTACCGTAATGGCTTCTGCTGAGCTGTCGCGACGAGATCATTATAGGCACAGATATAAATCATGTTTAACACCTGTGAACTTTTCATTAATAATAAACTCAAGCTTAATGCCAAAAGCAGCTTGTTCATGTGATTCAGGCTACTGTAAATAATAGATAACAGATGGAAATGAACACAGGAAAAGGTCATACACTGGAAATACAATTACAGATTTGGGGATGTAGTCACTTTAAATGTTTTTTTTTTACATCACTTGAGAAGTAGATGGCTTTATCCCATGAATTCATAGCCAATATGAATATGATTATTAACAGAATTATAATGTTTCTGGGTGAGGCTAACATCAATGTCTAACAATATGTTGCTATTTGGGGGCTGATGATGAAAAAGTGGTGAACGAAAAAGTGATTTGAAGTGTTTACAAGTTCAGAAAACCTGTGCTTCAGGTTACATCAGTATTTGAAGTAAAGTCACTTTTTACATAATTTTAACTAATAGAACATACTACTACTACTGCTACTACTACTGCTACTACTGCTACTACTGCTACTACTACTGCTACTTCTACTACTACTACTACTACTAATAATAATAATAATAATAAATATAGCCGCAAGCGGCGATGATCGGCCCTCGCTTGCACTCGCAGCCCCCTGCTAACGCGCCATTTTCCTATTCCCATGAACCATCTATGTGCCAAATTAGGTGTGGCCACACCAAAGTTTTTGCCGGGCATCCTAATGGCAGGGACAGATGTTTGACCTGTTACCATGGCAACATGATGTGAGATGGAGTGGGGGTGTTAATGTGTTTTTTGATCAAGACCATGTCACGAATGTGTGTACCAAATTTGGTATGTTTACGACAAAGTAAAATTTTGCACTTCCATGCAATCTCCCTAGGTGGCGCTATAGCACCTATTTCAGATTTTCTTATATCAATCTGTGTAGGGCCGGGGTGTCCACCAACGATTAAAGTTTGAGTAAAATCGGCCAAAGTATGTGCGAATTATCACTCGTCGAAGTTTGACAGGAAATGGCGCCTTCGCCACCACGTCACATGGTCTATCCAAAATGGCTGGTTGGTTGCCTAGCAACGGTATAATATACTTTTTGTTTATCTTCCCATGATGCATCTGTGTACCAAACTTTGACTACGCCAAAGTTTTTCCAGAGAATCCTAATGACAAGGACAGATGTTTGGCCTGTTGCCATGGCAACACGATGGGAGATGCCCGGGGTCATCATTGAGATTTTTGATCGAGACCCTGTCATGAATGTGTGTACCAAATTTGGTATGTCTACGACAAAATAAAATTTTGCACTTCCCTAGGTGGCGCTATAGTGTCCATTTCAGATTTTCTTATAGAAATCTGTTCAGGGCCGGGGTGTCCACCAACGATTAAAGTTTGAGTGAAATCGGCCAAAGTATGTGCGAATTATCACTCGTCGAATTTGATGGCGAGCCACAAAAACGAACCTGAAATTTGTGGCGTTGTCACGGAAACACCGTTCACTCTTTTAGAACGCTTTTAACAACTTTTAATGTCCCACTTGTCTAGATGATACAGCACGATTCTGGTGAGTCTGGGTCAAAAACCCTAGGAGGAGTTCGTTAAAATACGAGGACAGGAAAATGCGCCCTCGGTGCCAGGTCACGTGCTCGATCCAAAATGGCCGACTTCCTGTTGGTCGCTTAGCAACCGCATAATATACTTTTTTGTTCCTTATCTCATGATGCATCTGTGTACCAAATTTGGTATGGCTACGACAAAGTTTATGCCGGGCGTCCCATTGGCGACGACAGATGTTTGACCTGTTGCCATGGCAACACGATAAGACATGGCGTGTTGACGTCATTAGGTTTTTTGATCGATACTCCGTCACGAATATGTGTACCAAATTTGGTATGTCTACGACAAAGTAAAATTTTGCGCTTCCATGCAATCTCCCTAGGTGGCGCTATAGCACCTATTTCAGATTTTCTTATATCAATCTGTTCAGGGCCGGGGTGTCAACGAACGATTAAAGTTTGAGTGATATCGGCCAAAGTATGCGAGAATTATCGCTCGTTGAAATTTGATGGCGAGCCGCAAAAACGAACCCGAACTTTGTGGCGTTGTCACGGAAACACCGTTCACTCTTTTAGAACGCTTTTAACAACTTTTAATGTCCCACTTGTCTAGATGATACAGCACGATTCTGGTGAGTCTGGGTCAAAAACCCTAGGAGGAGTTCGTTAAAATACGAAGACAGGAAAATGCACCCTCGGTGCCGGGTCGCGTGCTCGGCCCATCATAGCTGACTTCCTCTTGGTCGCCTAGCAACGCCATAATATATTTTTTGGTTCGTAACGACATGACCTATCCACCACCCGAATTTCGTTTATCTACGACAAAGTTCATTTATTGGGTATAGCCATAGGCGCAATGTATTTTGATTTTTGAGGTGGCGCTGTGGAGCCATTTTTAAAGATTTTTTAATACAGATTATTTGTAAATTCCTTTTTTGGCGTTCTTGAATTTTGCGCAAAATTTCGTGAGTTTTCGTCAGTGGGAAGTACCCGAAACCTGAAAAAGTGGTCGGGAAAATAATAATAATAATAATAAGAAGAAAAACCAGAACAGTAACAATATAGTGCCACGAGTGGTGGCGCGAAATATATCAATGGAAAGGGCGCACGTCCAGTAACCCACCCGTGGGGTCCATTGACACCTACCAGCGCGTTTCACACGTTCCACGCTGGTTCTGCAGTGCTTCGCACCGCAGAACAGTTACAAAAGGCCCTATGCGCTCTTCAGCGCTCGGGCCTAATAATAATAATAATAATAATAATAATAATAATTTGCATAGTACTTGTATTGGATTAATAATAATAATAATAATACAAAGGAGAAAAACTTAGAGTTATTTATGCAATATTCAAGAAGATAAAGAGAAAATTGATTTAAATCTTTTTTTTTTTTTTTTAAAGTTCACATTTTAAAAATTGCACAACTAACTACTACACTACTAAATCCCAGAAATAGAAATAGAAAGCCTTTATTGTCATTATACACAGTACAATGAGATTTGAAGCCCCCCTTCAAGTGCACTCAGCGCAAGTATAAAAGAATAAATAGCACTAAAACTATAAAACTACTCTAAAAACAAGATAGTGTAGATCAGCGTAGTGTAGCTCCTCTGATGAGCTACTTTAACCAAACAAAAATGCCAGAGAGCTATTCATTTTAGTGTTTGCAAGAAATATACTCAACAAAAATATAAACGCAACACTTTTGTTTTTGCTCCCATTTTTCCTGAGATGGACCCAAAGATCCAAAATTCACTCCAGATACACAACACTACCATTTCTCTCAAACATTGTTCACAAATCTGTCCAAATGTGTGACAGCGAGCACCTCTGCCCCGCCGAGACAATCCACCCCACCTCACAGGTGCGCCACATCAAGATGCTGATCCGACATCATGACCAGTGCACAGGTGCGCCCCAGACTGCCCACAATAAAAGGCCACCCTGAAATGTGCATTTTTTATTTTTTTGCTTTATTGGGGGTCTGGGGACTCAGAACCAGTCAGTATCTGGTGTGATCACCATTTGCCTCATGCAGTGCAACACATCTTCTTCACATAGAGTTTATCAGATTGTCATTTGTGGCCTGTGGAATGTTGGTCCACTCCTCTTCAATGGCTGTGCAAAGTTGCTGGATATTAGTGGGAGCTGGTACACGCTGTCGTATACGCCGGTCAAGCACATCCCAAACATGCTCAATGGGTGACATGTCCGGTGAGTATGCTGGCCATGCAAGAACTGGGACATTTTCAGCTTCCAAGAATTGTGTACAGATCCTTGCAACATGGGGCCGTGCATTATCTTGCTGAAACATGAGGTGATGTTCATGGATGTATGGCACAACAATGGGCCTCAGGATCTCATCACGGTATCTCTGTGCATTCAAAATGCCATCAATAAAATGCACCTGTCCATAACAGCCTTTGAAGAGGAGTGGACCAACATTCCACAGGCCACAATTGACAATCTGATAAACTCTATGCGAAGAAGATGTGTTGCACTGCATGAGGCAAATGGTGGTCACACCAGATACTGACTGGTTCTGAGTCCCCAGACCCCCAATAAAGCAAAAAAAATGCACATTTCAGGGTGGCCTTTTATTGTGGGCAGTCTGGGGCGCACCTGTGCACTGGTCATGATGTCGGATCAGCATCTTGATGTGGCGCACCTGTGAGGTGGGGTGGATTGTCTCGGTGGGGCAGAGGTGCTCGCTGTCACACATTTGGACAGATTTGTGAACAATGTTTGAGAGAAATGGTGGTGTTGTGTATCTGGAGTGAATTTTGGATCTTTGGGTCCATCTCAGGAAAAATGGGAGCAAAAACAAAAGTGTTGCGTTTATATTTTTGTTGAGTGTACATATAGTATAGTACGGCAAGTTTTAGAGATGGGGTACAGTTTGACCCTATAAACCATAAACCATCATCTGTTTAACAGTATACAAATTTAGGCATCAAAATTATACATTTACAATGGGAATTAATACAATTTTAGTTATTCAGCAGAGTATTCAGAAATCCCTTAGCAAGCTACACTGAAGGGGGTTGAGAGCTACTGGTAGCTCTCGAACTCCAGGTTGAGACCCCTGGTGTAGATAGACACATTCTGCTTTGCTTGGTGAAATAAGATAAGATAAGATAAGATGTTCCTTTATTAGTCCCACAGTGGGGAAATTCTAGTGTTGCAACGCACAGATCAAGAACAGCAGGAAAAAGTAGCATGCAATACACACTGCACTGCACTGTCCCCCACCTCCTGCAGAGGACAGCCCAGGACAGAGCTGGACTTCTTGATGACCTTGTCCAGCTTCTTCCTCTCCCTCTCTGTGATGCTGCTGCTCCAGCAGACCACACCGTTCAAGATGGCTGATGCCACCACAGAGTAATAGAAGGTCCTCAGGAATGGCCCTCTCACTCCAAAAGACCTGAGTCTCCTCAGGAGATAGAGCCTGCTCTGGCCCTTCCTGTACAGTGCATCAGTGTTGTGAGTCCAGTCCAGTTTGTTGTTCAGATGAACACCCAGGTACTTGTATGAGTCCACTCTCTCAATGTCCCTTCCTTGGATGTTCACTGAGGGGGCAGTAGAGTGGCGTCTGCGGAAGTCTACCACCATCTCCTTGGTCTTCCCTGCATTGATGATGAGGTGGTTCCGCTGACACCAGTCCACAAAGTCCTGTGTTAGTCCTCTGTACTCCACATCGTCGTCATCCTTGATGAAGCCAATGATGGCAGAGTCATCAGAGAACTTGTGCAGGACGCAGCTGTCCGTGTTGTGTCTGAAGTCCGCAGTGTAGAGGGTGAAAAGAAAGGGCACGAGGACAGTGCCCTGGGGCGCCCCCACACTGCAGGTCAGGACGTCAGACACACAGTTCTTGATTGATCAAATCTCTGGAAGTGAGAATTGAGGTCATTCACCCACTGCAGGTCCCCCCTTCGGCTGTTTATCTGGTGTACTGTTCAATTGGGTACCCAGTAAACGATAAGTAAACCACGATTCATGTCTGCCTTCTTTATTATCAATCTAAAGTAAGGTCCATATATAACAACCAGTAATTAAAAATATATATGATAAAAGTAATAAAATAAAAACAAAGAAATAATTTCAAACTTCCATCCATCCATTTTCTTCCGCTTATCCTTGGCTGGGTCACGGGGGCAACAGTGTAATGAAAAGAAATACAGCAAGGCCAATTACGTCGCCCGGATTGGTGTTACCAGGGCCCCACCCTGGAGCCAGGCCTGGGGTGGGTGATTGACAGCGAGCGTCTGGTGGCCTGGCCTTCCCTCACGGGCCCGGAGCGAAGTGGGGCTGTCTTCCCGTGGACCCACCACCCGCAGGAGGATCCATAGGGGGCCGGTGCAGTGAGATCTGGGCAGAAGTCATTTCAAACTTATTGGAGGTTATCCTTTGCCCGGAAAAATCCTGTATAACAAATACAGAGAGATACCCTTCTGGATTTCTAGCAAGGTTATCCTTACTACTAAAGTTTTTTGCAGTGCACTTTTACACAGAAATATACACGGAGGAACAATATTTCACAAATTTGTTAAATATAGTAGTAATTTATGGGAAGAACCACTTCAGTGTCCTCAGCTTCTCTGGATGGTGGTAAACCTATATTACAGGAAGAACAGATAAAATGAGGTTTCATGCCTGTTTCCTCTGTATTCATTCATTTATTTCTGACAATTATTGGAGAGTTAAACAACTGCACAATGTCATTATAACCTGGACACAAGAGAAATGGGCCATAAACATACACAGTGGGGTCCAAATGCTTCATAAAGTACATAATCAAAAGGCGGCTGTCAAAAGGTCAAAGCTGATAAGGAAAAGCCACCATTAGAACATGTAACAATGATGTGATCAGTGAATATTCTGTACAATAAAACATGGTACCATTAATAACTCCTCCTCTAATCTCAAGATGTTTCCTCTGAGAATCATTTACACACAAACTACTGCACATTGAGGTGAGCGCCAGCTCAGGGCACCTACAACCAAGACCCACTTTTATTATTTTGCTTTAGCAGTGTGTGAGTTGAGTGCTTCATTGGTCAAGAATCTAACTATTTTACCTTACCTTTATTTTTTAAGTAATCCTTTGTTTGCAAGTATTGAATGAAATTAATATGTAGTATTTTCTATGCATATCCTCCTGCTCTGAAGACTAATCTATTCCTGTGAACAAGCTCTAATGGCATCCTCCACCTCTCCTCGTGAGTCATGCTCGTTAGATTAGTTTTATGTCAATGTTTTTATTATGTTAGCACCAGCAATAATGCCGCTCTGTCAGCTTCACCCATCATTCGCTCTAAATGTTTTACAGATATCATGAAAATTTAACACAAAACACAAATTACATGCCAACCCGTGCACTGCTTAGGGCAGCGTCTTTGCTTTCACTTGAACATAAACACAAATAGACTCACTGAATGATATTTGGGTCCACACTAGGCCATACAGTTTGTGATTATCTAAATATCTTTCCATGACAATCATTGAATATGCACATAATCTACATCTCCTATCTCCATCCTCTGCTCCTACATCGACGTGAATGATACAAGCTGCTATATATAAAAATGTCACCTTGCAATGACATTCCCAAATCCAACTGTGTTTTTCAAATGTGAGTTGGAAACCCACCTCACATCCGCTGTGAATATCCCCATAATCACGTTGGCTGACTCCTTGGGTTACATGTTTATAAAGAGCTGTGCAATAACCTGTAACAATAACATGGGTGAAAGTTAGCAAAAAGTGGAAAAATAATAATAATAATAATGCCAATGAGACCATGAGAAGAAATGACTTAATAGATCTAGACTTTTTGAGTCACTGGGAGGAAGTAACAAATCATACGCTATAGTGAAGTCTAGGCATATTTACTCAATTGTTGCTGGGTCAAAACCTGGGCTTTAACCTCATAGACAGCTGACGTCAGAGCAGAGGGAATGACGACATCCAGTACACACATATGCTTTATTTAATTTATACTATACCTACACTATATACTATATGTTTTACTAGATCGGGCTGATGTAAGAGTGAGAGAGGTTGAAAAGTGGAGAGAGGCATTGTGCAAAATACCGAAGCTAGGAAATGATGCAGATCTGAGATGTTTTCACTTGTGGTAAGGTCTGTATTACTTTACATTAGGGATATATCGGCATTAACATCGGTATCGGCCAATATTGCCAAATTTTTAACATATCGCTATCGACCTGATGTGTAAAAGTGGGCCGATATTAAGGACCGATATTTGTCAGTACAGTAATCCCTCGAATTAACGTTTTGTCACATTTCTTTCATTGTTTAGTCCAGGTCTAGACCTGGTCCACTCCTGGATTAGTCCAGGTTTAGTCCTGGTCCAGTCCAGGTTTAGACCTTGTTTAGACCTGGTCTAGACCTGGTTTAGTCCGCGTTTAGTCCTGGTCTAGTCCCTGTCTGATCCTGATCCCCCCCCCCACACACACACACATCTATAACATCAATCGGCAAAGGTCCCTTAGCCAATCAGGACACAGAACACAATGTTACACTATTAAAAAAAAATTGAAATTGAAATAAATTGGAAAAAAAAAATAATTAAAAATTAAATAATAATCGCTATCGGCCGATATCAGCAACATTAATATCGGATATCGGTATCGGCTAAAAATTTTACATCGGTGCATCCCTACTTTACATTAGTATTATTATACGTTCATGTTACACAGCTCCACATATTTTTACATAATTGTACACAACAGTATTTTGCAAAACAGATTTGCCAGTTTTTGAATGGGGAACTACATCATGTAAATTCCTATGGTTCGTGCTGTAAGTAATTTGGAAAATAGTAAGTAACGTAATGTTATTGCGGTGTAATTGTGGTTATTTTTGTCATTCATTCATGAGGAGGAAATGAGGAGCGGTGTCGGCAGCTATTAATTCATGTTCCCAGGCAAATCACAGACACGTAATTTGGCCAGATTGAATTAAGCAGCAGGCTAATTCTGTTAATCACATATGAATATTGTTGCAGTAAAAATGTCACAGTCAAATTGTAATAATTGTCATGGGATACAAGACAAAACCAAAGGCTGTTAAAACTGTTATTAAATCCACTTCTTTGGGCTTTGGATCGACACAAAAGGCTCTGACTGCATTACGAGTATTAGTGCTTATTAGCAGGTCTGTCATAACAAATTTTAGAGTGAAATATATTGCTATAGAGAAATATCAAAATAATCAATAATACTGAAACTTTACGCCACTGACACAAAGCAGGATAATCCCAATTTTTAAAAACAAATTAAAAATATACAGTATCATAAAAAGCTCCAACAATTAAATAGTAGAACGAACTAATAATTTGCCAGAAAAGTTACTTATTCAATGTTTGTACTCTTTAAATCTTATCATATTACAACACACAAAACAATAACAGAAATGTACAGCAAAGAAAATGTGCACAAAATAAGTTGGCTGAATGTTTTTATATTTTACTTTTTTTTTTTTTTCCTTCAAATGGTCTGTGGGAAAAAAAGAAAGCAGGAGGGCAGGACTGATGAGCTTTAGTGCTTGGTAGGTTATCATGTGCAAACTCCTCATGACATCAAACTGGCACAAAGGGCTAACAATAAGCCTGTGATATATGAGGGGCCCGCTTTCACATCGACTTGACTACATATTGTAAAGTCACACTTAATGGTAATAAAAGTGGCTAATGGAAGAACATTTAAAGCAGCGATAACCCTGCATGAGTGAACAGCAGCTGCAGAGACCTCTTGAAGACAAACATTATTTTCTATGGTGTATTTTGCAAGCGTAGGGCAGTCACGTAGGGCAGTCACAATATTTCACCTTCTGCTCCGACTGGATAATTAAAGCACTAAAGCTATTTGAATATATTACTTTTTTATACCAACCCTTCTCTCTGTATATGTGGACAACAAAACATCTCAGAGGAACACAGTTATATTATGGTCAAATAAATGTCCCATGAGTGTACTTTCTGTGCCACTTGTAAGCCTTGCTAAATATCAGAAAAGGTGTTCACTGAAAAATCAAAATGTAAATCACAGCATACAGGGAGTAAAAAAAAAATTTTTGCTGTAGCGACTGAAGGGAAAAGGTGAAAAGGATATGTATTTTAATGTGAGGATGCATATAGCAATTAGATCTTAACCATAAATCTTAACAAGCCTCCTGGTTATTTTTATTATTTGTACTGCCATACTTACAAAATAAGCCAAGGCGCCATGCAATATTCATGTTGGCAGTGCAAAATATAAATATGAATGAGCATCTCATTACCTCACTAAGACCTCACCTCACTTCTATTAATAGAAATCACAACTTAATCATCAGCTATGATATGCAGGTCCACACCAGCGAGGAGGAATACAGCTACATTTAAAGTTGGGGAGATTTCCTCTGTATAATGGGGTCCAATGAGTCATTTGGTGTTTAGAAGTTAAATCTGTGAAGTCATAGATCAACATTGACTCCGGCTGTGCAAAGATCACTGTGTGCTTCTGTCTCCACTCTGAGCTAAAGAATGGCGGGATGCCTTAGCTCTCCCTGGCAAAACTACAGACTGCTACACTTCTAAATCAAAATGCAGTCATCATACACATTTGAGTTACATTACTAGATATTAAGCCAGGAAATGTATTACAAATTGTCATTCCCAGGCACAAAACATAATTGGACCAATTTCATTTCGGCCTGGATGAGTATCTAATTAATTTATTGCAGCATGTTTAGCTGTAATGTGTCTAGCTATTCTCCTTTGACCTCAGGCATACCCATCACTTAATCCTACATTATTCTGCTTCAAGTTTAAAATCCTCTACCATTATAACCTCAATAACAAATTTTGATGTGAGACGGACCAGATTTTAAGGTTCCAGACTGACTTAATGTGTAGTGGTACTTCAAATCATACTTGAGTTGTTGAATGAATCAGTTTCATCTATGTGGTGTATGTGAATGTATCTGAATCCTCCTCCTGCCTTAGTGATGAACTGATTTACATGCAAAACCTGAACCTACATATATCTACCAGTGTGACCAATTGCATGTAGCCTGTGATTCACTGCATTGTCTTCATATTAAGCTGATATACCGATAAGTACCTTCCCAGATCTTCTCTGGTCAGTGAGTGGAGGGTGGCTGCAGTATGATGAGGATGATAGTGAACCCTGCCATGTGCTCAAGTGGACCTCCTCATGTTGCTTTTAATTAATCCATGCTCAACACGCTCTTGGCTTTGAGGGTCTACTATCTATGGAAGCACGGCCATGTGGAGATTTAAAATAAGATAAGATAAACTTTATTGTCCCCAAGGGAAAATTTTTCTTGGGTTCACTGCCCGCATCTTAAAAACACAGTTATACTCACAGTACAGACAGAAAGACAGAAAACAGTCACAGCTCATTGCCAGATACATTTGTCCATCTTTGATGTCCATTGTCCATTTGTGTACTGCACAACCTTACAGTGTTCTATTTATTGCACCAGCTCTATTGCACAGATAATTATTGCACAAGCCCTATTACACAAACTGTTATTGCAAAATAGTTATTGCACCATTCAATATAAAGTGACTAAGTGCTCCTTTTTTGTGCAATAAAAATAAGGTGACTAAGTGCTCATTTTTTGTGCAAATTTGTTCAAGAGTGCAACGGAAGAGGGCACAAATGAGAGTTTATATCTGTTACTTTTAAAGTTATGTGCTCGATAGCGTCTGCCTGATGAGAGCTATTCCCCATGCAACAGGTGAGTCACAGTTCCTGACAATCCGTCTGGCCTGAGCGAGCACAGAGTCTTGAAAAATGTCCCGCAGAGAAGGAAACTCTTTCCTGCCAATCACCTTCATGGCCTTATTTACCAGATTCTCAAGTTTGGTTTTACACTGGACAGTTAAGGAACCAAACCAGGCGACCATACTGTAGCGTATGAGACTCTCCAAAACAGCATTATAAAAACAAGTCATGATTTTTGTGCTCACACCAAACAGCCTCAGTCTCCTTAAAAAGTGGAGCCTCTGGGACAGCTTGGAACAAAGAAAATCAACATGTACATTCCATTTAAACAGACTGTCAATGTACACACCCAAATATTTAAAAGATGCAACCTGCTCTATTTGTTTGCCCTCAATGACAACAGGATCATGGGTTTGCAGAGCACGAGGATCAAACACCATCTCTTTAGTTTTAGAGATAAGTAATGCTCACTGCACCAGGACTGGAAGGAGCTATAGGAGATACAGATAATGATTAAGTTGGACTTATTCTTTGTCTGGAATGTTCCACAACACAACTTTAAACATATCTAAGGAGACCATCAGGTAAGGCCAAGTTACATGCCAGTCCTGTGGATCCCGTTCACTGTAAACATGTTCTTCAAGGTACTTTTGAAAGATTCCAAGTATAACAAGCACAACATCTCCATGGAGGCAGGTGATGTACCCTCCTCCATAAAAAAGTTACATTGTGCACCTCAGTGGACTGTTGATACGTCAAATCCAAATATTACTTCTGCCCTACTTGCCTTGCCTGAGGTAGGACATAGTAGACAAAGGAACCACACTGATAAATACCTCAGATACATTGTGTGGGAACAATAAATTATATAGCCAAAAAAACCTCTGGCCATCACACAGCCACACAAAGATATTAATAAAGTGTCTTGCCCAGGAAGACAACAACTACAGCCTCACACTGCAGGGCATCTGCTTGGGCCTATCTGCCACAGTTGCCCAAATGATTCCTATGAAAGCCATGTTATAACCATACCCCATGCAGTACATTTGGGCATTGGTTCCTAGCTATCTCAGTGGAAATGGGAATTATTTATAGAAGACTATGACCATTAGGGCATTGTATTTGATCATTACTGTGATAGAACTGACCGACACAGTAAGGGGCAGTTGTGAGAGCTGTCGATTCGATAGATAGATCTACTAACATTCTCCAATTGAGGGGAATTTCCCGTATCCTATAGTATAGCCTATAGAAAATGAAGTTTCACTGTCAAAGCAAGACAATTCCCAGTTGTCAAAGAATGCTCGCTCGAGTCTCTTCTACATGTTAGGATAATTGGATGTTGGATGTATTAACTTGGGTCCTGGCTGACTCAAATCTCCAGACTGTCCCCGTTTCCCCAGCGGGACTGCGCACACCTGCTAGTGCTCCACAGAGCTTCAGATTGAGGCTCACAAGGATCCAGTCCTGCCCATCCATCTGGCACCAGCTCCTCATCAGGACGAGTGGGGCCAAGAGCGCGCAGCCGTGCGTCCAACCAACCAGCTCCAACCAGGTCCTCCTCCTCGGCTGGATTCAGATGAGTCGTTTGCTGCTTTAAAGAATGAATGGGAAAGTGTCCCTCTGTATGTGGATAAGTCTAATATCTTATGTGCTCTTTAACACATAAGATTAAGAATGCTGTTTAGGCTGTCGTGCACGTTTTAGAAGGCTAATAAGTTTTTGGAAATGTCTAAGTTTGATATGCGAGTACTCACCTTGAACCCTTTCAACCTGGAGTAGAAATGTAAAACGACATCGAGGCTCGAGTTTGGCACAAACGCATTTAAAAAGCTTTTTTCATTAAAGTAAAAAAAAGCTTTTTCCACAGTAGTGGCGCGTACATGGAAACACAGCGCCTCTCAGTGGAAAACAAACCGGAATGAATCAAATAAACAGAGTGGACAGTATTAACAATCTATATTATGTTATAAAATAAGATAGGCTATCGTAACTATGCACTTTAGTTGAATTACATTGTCACAACATTATTAGAATGTACTTTTTGGACTTTTTTCCCCCCAACATTTTATCTGTCAGCACGGTGGCTGAGTGGGTAGCACTCATGCTTCACAGCAAGAAGGTTCCGGGTTTGATCCCCAGGTGGCCCAGACCTTTCTGTGTGTGTTCTGTGTGGAGTTTGCATGCATGGTCTGGGTTCGATCCCCGGGTCACCCAAGCCTTTCTGTGTGGAGTTTGCATGTTCTCCCCGTGTCTGGGTGGGTTTCCTCCGGGCACTCCGGTTTCCCCCACCAACCCAAAACATGTAGGTACCTCCAGCTTTGGTCCTGACCAAGCCGAAGCAAGAAGATCATGGAGCTGGTCCCCGGGCGCAGTAATGTGCTGCTCACTGCTCCTGATAACAGGATGGGTTAAATGCAGAACTGGAATTTCCCCACTGTGGGACTAATAAAGGCATAGCTTTTCTTTCTTCTTATACATGCAGTCTTGTTTGGCTCTCACTTTTATAACTCAAACCCGAAGCAGGCGGTTTTTGTTTATATTTTTTATTGATATTGACAGTACAATCTGTTCAGTCCCTGCACAAAATAGTTTCTTTCCCTCTTATAATCCCTTTATTTTTGTTTTATGCTTTTCTTTACAAAAGGTAGCTTTACCACTGTGAATTGCTGCGTACATTTACAATGCAAATGAACATATGTGCACAAATATGGCCCTACAGGATGAATGCTTTCAATAACACATTCAAATGATTCAAGTGACGAATAACAAGGACACACGGACTGCTCCCTGCTTCAAACTTGGCACTTAGAATATAAATACTGTATGTCTTAACAGTGCTTTTCATGACAGAGTACAGTATAGGCAGGACCACAGCAAACCAAATAAATAATTATGGAAATGTCAACTTTAACTGCCACATAAATGTTATTAGGTAAGAACAAAAGAAGTAAAATTACATTATGAACATTCAAACCAGTCAAAACTTAAACATTCAATTAGATAGTCAGTGCTCATTTATTAAATATAGAATAATCTCATTCTAAAAACTTACCCCTTAATTATCAAGGATTTCAGCAGCTCTTCAAAGCTAGACAAACATGTCTACTACTACAGCATCTCCTATTATGTATTGCCACACACATACATTAGATGTTTGGGGGAAAAGGCAGTAATGTATAACAAAATCTAGAGGCAGGGTACTGCACTCATATTGCAATTTTTATATTCAAATAATTTAAATCCAGACAAAGGTAGTCACAAGCCAATTAAATAAAACTGACAGGTTAACTTCAGATTTGCTTTACATTATGACTGCGGTATTTAATTCTTAATCTATATTATGTGCTTCATTTGGAAATCAACTACAAAATATACTTTTCTGTCTCTTCTGTCATTTTGTTAAACATCTGGCTCTTCTCCCAGTAACCTATAGACAAAAAACAAACAAAAAACAAAAGACTATAGCGGTTTGAGTTGATGAATAACACATGGGAATAATGGATACTCAGAATCTCCCATTGAGTCCCAGTCACAGTGCTTGAACAGGCAACTTCTTAAAGGGATAGTGCGTTTTTTTATGTTATGGGTATGGGTATGTATGGGTTTCCTTCTAAAAGTTAACTTTATCAGCCTGTTCACCTTCAGCGGATGTCTATGCCGAAGTTTACAAGTGAACAGCCTGATAAGAGTTAACATGGGCGTAGTGATACGAGTGGAGAGAGACAATACGTGAATGCGTAATATGCTGCTGGATGTTTCAGACGCAAATATATCACCTTTCTAACAAATGTTTTGTTTTGAGAAGAAAAACAAGCTTTATTTCATGTTCCAGGGAAGTTACCGGACCTACTTACGTGGGCTCCAGAAAGCGAGCCGAACCAGGATCAGCTGAGACTGTCAGAGGTAAGCCGGTGTCAACACACGTAACTTTTAGAAGGAAACCCTTCTAGATTAACATAAAAAAAACGCACTATCCCTGTAATGCCTTGAACTGACTGAGAAGCAAGTACCAGAGCAGATTCGACAAGTGTGTCTGTAAAATGCAAAATCCAAATTCAAATTTACTACAGCTTACATTTCCACTGGAGGCTCTTTGAAACAACAGACCTGTAGTCCGATCTGATTCAAGATGATTTAGGCACATAATGAATCTTCCTTCATGATGCACATTAAAGGCCCAATCCAGACTGTGCACGGTTATGACAAGCAAAACATATTTCTGGTAGGTAAAAATACAAATCCCCTTTTATCTTAAAACAAACAAAATCATTTAATTTCTGGTATAAAAATAAGCTAATGCAATAAAATTATTCGATTAAAAAGTTAGGACATGTGACCTTTTTACCATCATTTACTACAGAATACATTTTATTCATGCAATGTCATATATTTGAACATTACAACAACAATGAGGTAGAATGACCAGTTGCATGGTTGGCACACAGACATTCAAACCTCAACATCTATACTCAAACCATCCTGCCACATTCAGGATAATAACAATGGTGTTGTATAAATTCAAATTAGACATTAGATAATAAAATATGTTGAACGAAAAGTGGATTTATGCAAGTTTTTTTTTTTAATTAATCTGGATCAGGCCTTCAATTCATAATGCCATATATCGCATAGTGCATATGTGTATACCAGCCATGTATTAAATGGGCAAATAGAAGGCAACATACTCTGCCTGGTCAAGCAGTTTTACAAATTGCCACAGTGTAACAGAGTTTTGTCAAGCAACAAAGAGGGTTTACCTCAACTAAACACCTGTGCATAACAATTGACTTGAGAGCACTGGGATTTCTCTTTCCATTTGGTTTCCTGTGCAAAACTTTATGCCCCAAATTCATCTTCGCTATCTACTGAATCTTGCAGTATGAGTTTTGGCCTAGTCTTTCTGCATGTTGCCGACTCTATTGGGTCATGTTCTCTTGCTTGTGTTAAGGACAGAGTTAAATTTGTAGGATTTTTGCTTGCATCCTGTGATTCCATCGGTTGTGTAGTTTGTGGTATCAGTATATCCGTACCTCCTGGGTCTTTCATTGCCATACTGGCCCCGACCAAAGCAGGATAGCTCCGGTTCCTCCTCAGTCCAGCATTAAGCCCCGTCAGACCTCCACCCAGTGCATTGTTAGCTAAGTTGGTTGAACTGAATGGCACTAGCAAAGCACTCCCACATGAAGCGGAGAAGGGGGAGAGGGTGCGAAAACGTTTCAGTTTGTCGACGAGTCTCAAGTTTGAAGTTTCCGTTTGGCCATTATCGTCTTCCTGTGCGCCCCGCTCTCTCTCAGACTCCCCCAGGATTTCCCTTAAAATGGTACGAGCTGGTTTTGAGGCAAGAAAGATGTCATAGTATGGTGGTTCTTCCTGGCATGGGCTGAACT
The DNA here is from genome assembly GCA_036785185.1 of Paratrypauchen microcephalus. Taxonomy (NCBI): domain Eukaryota; kingdom Metazoa; phylum Chordata; class Actinopteri; order Gobiiformes; family Gobiidae; genus Paratrypauchen; species Paratrypauchen microcephalus. The sequence goes on along the minus strand of JAVJIX010000002.1, from coordinate 16,414,346 downwards.
GAAATACAGGTCTAGCTTCAGGTGAAGAGGCAGATTTTAAGCAAGATTGAGGAGAATTCGGTGGTGTGTTTGGGAGCATTAGAGGCAAACTGCTGGGACGCTGTGCAGGTGTTTTTTTTTCAGGTTTTAAGAGTGTCCTGTCTGCCAGGGGGGTGGATGCTGTGCTAGTATCCAATCCTCTGTCCCAGCTGTGAGGGTCATACACTGATGCAGAAATCCCCCGCTCCTGCAGGAGGCGCACCAGGCCCAAAGACGTGCTGGTGGTCCTGGTTGAGTCCCGCAGGTTTGTAGAGGATTCAGCCAAAGACAGGGACAGAGACAGGCGGCGTGGGGTGCAGCTTGGGGTGTAAGATGGTGTGGGTGGGGCAGAGAAAGGAACAGAGAATGGAGTGTGGGTTGGGGTCCCAAGACAAGCACTGATCTGACATGATGCTGTGGACGGACTAGAGAGAAAACAGAAAGAAAGGGATACGTGTTCATAAAATAGTCTTTGTGCCCCAGTACACATCATGCTATTTTAGTGTTCAAGACTTTATTTTGTGCTAACAAAAGGTGGGGACCTTGAAAGAATAGCGTCACAAAAGGGCATCTTTTTGCAGTTGAAACTGATACCGTTGTAGGGTAGAATATTGTTTTCATTTTAGTTTTGATTACCCTGACTAGTACCAGCGTCGATAAGTTAGTTCCAGAAAACATTGGTCAGTAACAAATTTAAATTAGTGTCAACATTTTGAGTTACATACACCCATTGTAACAGAACCACACTCTCATGCATTTTCCTCACCCACTGTTCTCAGTGCTCTACATCTGTCATATGATACAACTCAACATCCTCCTCATCCTCACTGGACCTACTGGGGCTAATCATAAGGCAAGGCTTTAAGAAAACATGTAATAATCACTCATATGTATTAAATCTTATGAAACTGTATTTTACCTGGGTGACACTGAGGTCAGCTGATCAGAGGGGTGCAGGATCCTGCAGGTGGTGAAGGTGTATGTGGAGCTTGTGTGGGACATACACTTCCCTGGAAAATTAACTACAGGGATGAAAAAGAAGAGCACAAAAGGACAAAGAGTTAACTACATCGCTATATACAGACTGATACAGAATATAGTGAATATGAAGGGAAATGAAGCAGGAGAGACCCAGAGCAGAAACACATCCATATTTCTGAAAGAGCAGATAAAGTTTTTAAAGATGACCCTAGAGCAGATACAACCTGAGCCAGTCTGACTGAGGTCACATGGTCATGTGAGTTGGACAGCTGCACCAAACGTGATACTCGCACTCAAAGTTCACTGTGTGAACTTCAGCACTGACATTTCAATGTGCACTGGTTTGTGCTACAGCTGTACTAAAGCAAGATTTACTAGATGTGTACAGTAATAAATTATGTTTAAAGCAAGTCAGAAATGAAGAAAGAAAGCTGGGGAAATGACAGAGTATTAAAAACATAAAAGTACTCAGTTTCGATGGATGCGATGACTGCACAGGATGCTGCTGGGGTGAGATCATGACAGGACGTCACACTTAGGGGGGTGCCATAGCTTTTCCCATAACTTCCCTCCCGCCCCTCTATCCCCATGATGGAGGGTTACAGTGAGGGCAGGGGTAGGTGCAGTATTTGAGCCCAGCTAAGGTGTTCCCTCACCAGGCAGGCGGCCCACTGCACCGGACTGTAGGGCCTGGAGCTCCATCAGGTCCAAGTGTCCGTTCACATCAGAGGAAGACGATGGGCTAGAGCAGGAAGGGGGCATGTGCACAGCTTGTTCATCTTGTAATATTTCTAAATGGTCTTTAATGGCGCCATTTTGGTTGCAGCAGGCAGAGGATGAGGAGGTAGTGTGTGTCAGATCCAAGGCAGAGCTGTTAAAGGAGTCACAACAAGCTTCATCCTCCTCAGGCTGATCCAGCTGCCAGCTGTCCTGCTCCAGCTCATGATCTAAAGTGCGGAAGCCTTTCGTCACCACTCCGGGACGGTGGTCCAACAGGCCGCCCAAGTGAGGCTGGGCCAGCTGCTGCCAGGCATGGAGGGTAGCAGAGCCTAAAGGAAAACAGGAGATGTCATTTGACACTGCAAAAACAACAAAGTCAACTATGGTGTTTTCATTGTGAAAGCTTCTACAACAGTGAAGCTGGATACTGCACATTTCAATACTTGTTATTGCCATTAGAAGGAATTTTAACACTTGGTAAGGATCTTACATGTCAAAGTTTAAGTTTAAAGGGGTGCAAATATACGTACATAAATGTATAACACAAACAGTACTTGGAAGATTCTGTAAAAAAGTTAAAGACAAAAGAAGAAAAATAAATGAGAAAGGGGAAGAGCAGAAATTAGTAGGATTTTTATTGATGTCAAAGAAAAAAGGTTCAACAGAAACATTAGGGAAAAACAAGAGGAGAAAAATATGAATGAGGGAAACAGTGATAAATGAAAAACACAGAGTACACCCAACTGTGGTAGGGTCAGACTTCTACCAGCAGATGGCGCCATTAAATTGCATTCACATAACTATATTTATAGACCAAGCTATTGGCTAGCTTTGCCTTTGCAAACAAGAAAAAAGGAGGAAACATATCAGTTATACCTCAGTGTAAAATAAAGTGCTTTGTTTGGGTAACCTTTGGCTTGTGTATACGCTTATGTGCAATGTAGTTAAACCATAATGACATGCCACATTACTGTCATAATTCAAACCAGCAGCGTGGCTGTGTATTTCTAAAGTAAAATGAATGCTGGGGGCTGAGAGCACCTTCTGATGGTTCTAATACTTGTATCAGCCGAGTGACTAAAGCAAGAGGAATTCTGAGCTGTGCCTGTGACCTCAGGGAGTGGCTAATACCAAACAGACTGGAGGACCTCTTCATAGGGCTGGGAAACTGGGAGGCTTTTACTGAGATGTTGGATTCACCACAGTTGTAAATTAGGTAACAATTTTGTTGGCATCTTGGAAAGGTTTGATTCAAATCTCTCTGTGTGAAAGGCTGGTGAGTATGCCCAATGTTCTGATTCTGTTTATCATTAAAATCTTTATTTTCCTTCACCACAATCAACACTTCATTTCTCTGTGCTAAATAATCACCTTCTAGTGGCTTTACAATCTGCAGCTTCTCAGGAAGGTAAGACCTGGCTGTGAACGAGTATCCCGACCAGATGCTCCCAATGGATGGATGTGTGCAGAGTGAGAATAGGCTCTCTGTTGGGGTCCCAGGGTCTCCACTACCTTCTCCATCCCCCTTCTCTTCTTCTTTAGCCAAATAAGCCAATTTCCTCTCCCTCTCATCCTCAAAGAAACGTTTTTCCGAGAGGTAGTTGTCGCGCCGGAGAGACAAACGTCTCAGAGCTGCCTCAAGGTCCTTGCTGCCTGGGGTCCCTGGGGTCCCTGGTGGACGCTTGTTTGAATCCTCTGATCTAGGAAAGAACAGAACATAATAGATGGTGTCAGAAAAAAAAAAATCACAAATCTGCTTTGTCACACTTGAATTTATTATTTGAAAGTGATCTATCTACCCATTGTCTGGGGCCTCCAAAAAGCTGCTGGTCCTGTTATCCAGGATAATGCCACTTCCTGTGTCACTGCCTAAAACGGAGTTACAGCGCGGTGTGCCTTCTCTGCTGGAGCGGCCAGAGTTCAAACTGGACGTCTGGTTGGATCCGGGGATGTTCAGGGGGGACGGAGCCAATGAAGCCCGCTGCTGACGCATCAAATTCAGGTTCTTCACGGTCTGAAATACTCGCTTTGGCTGCAGCCTGGAGAAAATGTATATGTTGTTATTTCATGGTATTTCCATCATTGAAAGATTAAATACTTAAATACTTAAAACAACAATTTAGTGGAATATATAATACTGCATAGTAATGATGTAAAGTGCAATAAAAAAATACAAGACCTCCCATAAACCCCACAAATAACTACAGTGAAAACCAAACACAATGACAGTGCACATATGTAATAAAAAAAGTAATTTTGTTGTGCTAATGTTTGCACAAAATGGCACACAACATGACAGACATATTTTAATATACAAACAAAAGATAATTTGGTGGCTCTTAGTTAATGTTAAATTGTAACCAAAAAAAAGGCATCTGTCAAGTTTTACCGTTGTTCTTCTACATCTGGGTCATCATTCTGAAGCTCTTTTCTCATGGTGCCCTCTATTTCTGCTGCTAAAGAGTCCTGTACCAAAGTGAAAGAGAAATATAGCAATAAGATTAATACATAATAAGCCACTTATTTTTTCTTTAAAGTGATTTCTCATTTATTCACCAGTGGGAAGAGTCCGAGTGAGTGGAAACGCCGGGGTGTGCTCAGAGGTAACGTTTTATTTCTAAAGTTTTTGAGTTCCTCTTGAGCCTCATGCAGCATCTCCATACACTCAGCGTACTTGTCCTGTAACTCTTGCAGCTGTGCAATAGAAGGTCACAGTGTTAGTTTTTATTGACATAATATGACATATGACATCATTTATTTATAACATAACATGATAAAATATCCATTAAATGCATTTTTGACAACTTTACCTCAGCAGTGAGTTGCCGTTGGGCATCTTTGGCTGCTCCTAAGTGCTGAGTCAGCTCCTCATTTTCCACAGCGTACTGGAAAATAAACAAAATGAGGACACAGGTGAAATACTGCACCATCTATAAAACCTTGATTATATATTTTTAATGATTGTAAGTGCTTTTTACCACTTTGGCTTTTTTCTGAAGGTCCACGATCTGTGAGAGGAGGTGTGTGATTTCTTCCTGCTGCCTGGTGGCATCTTCTGTCTTTTTGGCCAGTTCTTCGGCGAGGGACCCAATCTGCCGGTTTGCATCACCTGACAGAGCATTGCAAGAAATATTTTTTATGATAAGGATATGGTGTTATTGTAGCAAGCCCTCTTCTATCTGTAGCAGTAACATGCTAATATAGTGAAGATGGTGTGTAAGGCGAGTGTAGATACTCACGCAGTTCCTTAACACAGTCATTGACCAACTGCTGCTCTTTCTCCTCATAGGAAATTGTTTCTGTTTCCAAATGGCTTGCCTATATATAACAGGGTATCAGTAAGTTATTCTGTTCCTACATTACCTAAAAATTGTCATTACAATTTTTGTACCTCAGAACGCAATGATTTATTTTCTTCCTCCAGGTCTTTGAGTTTCTTTTGCAGTGAATCCAGGGGGAAAAATGTTGGAGGTGAGACACTAGTATCAGGGGGGCGGACACTGTCAAACATTCAAACATGGCAAATCTATCAAACAGTCAATATTATTACATTCAGCATGGGAGCAACAACAAAACATTATAAAGCAGGAAAAGTTTTAAGGTGACACTTGAATAATAATGATAAAGTGTGTGTGTGTGTGTGTGTGTGTATCTATCCATATTGAACCGAGAAATAATGTAGTGATAATGCACGTTTACTTATTGATCTATACAACAACTGCTTTTATTAAAAGGCTTAAGCAGCATTTTATAAAATTACTTTCTGCATGAACCAGAGCCTCACAGAGCTTATAGTCAGGAAGTCTGCCTTTGTAACTAATGAAATGTTGTGTTTGAATTCGGGTTGCATAACTGTGCTGTACTGTACTGTAGGGGGGCTTACGGTGTGGAGGTGGTGGACTCTCCCTCGCTCTCCTCAGCAGCGCTGGTGTAAAACTGCAGCAGCTCATCTTTCATGGACAGGTCATGACGCAGCTGTGACACCTGGAGACAAAACAGGGCAATAATGAATGAATTAAGACAATGAATTGTAAAGCCAGAGGAGGTGGTTTTGTTCATACTTCCTCTCGGATGTGCTCGACTTGTTCCTCCAGCAGCTCATTCCTCTCACTCAGTGCTTTGTTTTTCTTCAGCAGCGACTGCCCAATGCGGGCAGCAAGTTCCAAGTCGCGCTCTTTCTGCAAGTGAAAGTGAAATTGTACTAACATTATATGCATTAAAACAATATAAAGCAAGCAAAAAGCATATTTTCTGAGGAGATATTCTTTGGGCATGTTCTGTATGAAGTGACTGCATTATTATGTATGATTTATTCATCACTTCCTTTTCATGGCACTGTAACAAGCAAGCAATTGAGCTGTGACACTTGAATCATTTGAATATATTTTAATATTTTTAATGGTTCTTTCTTATGAAAGCTTCTGTGCCATGACATTAATCAGGTGAGATGTGTAGACTCAGAGCATAACTTCATCTGTAAAGTTTGGCAGTTCAATTCCAAGTCTCCTTGGACGAGACATTAACACACAAGTCACTTGATCAGTAACACAAAGTTTTAGTCTGTCAGTCTGCCCCAGGGCAGCTATGGCTACAGGGCTACAGTGTGTGATGTAAACAATATCAAAGTTTATTAAACTGGCTTTTACCTCCTCCAGAAGTCGAGTGACAGCATCAATGTCACTGTATGTTTTTGTCATCTGGCCAACTCTGTCTGCACACAGCACTACAAAGACAAAACAAATAAGCAAAATTATGATATAATAAACTATAAACAGTCCAAAAGAGTTTTGTAATAAACAGAACTGTGCCGAGTTCAGATTCTGTGTATAGCAATACACTCATCTTTAGAACTACTTATTTATTGTAAGGTAAAAATGATCATACATTTCTTTCTACTACACTTTCTACCATAAATGACACCCAGTTGAGTATGTTCAAACAAATATCCAAGGAGGACCTCCCCTCACCGCTTTATAAATCAAATATAAATCATCAGCCGAGGCAGTCACTAAAGCACCACACCTGACATTCCACAATAGTCTAGTCCAACACTGATTTGTTGTGAAGTGTAGGAATATAAAAGGTAGAGATAGATCAATATATCTGTTAGCTGTTATATCGGGTCGATAATTATACTTTTTAAATCGGTTATTGGCCTTAAATCTCCAGCACAAGCTGATATTTAGTTTTGGCTGACTTGCAAGAGTACACACAAAGCTTAATTTGTGCTCAAAACTGACTACACAGATCTCTTGAAGGTTTGTGGTAAAAAGGGACTGTAGGCGAGTTTATCGTAAATTAAAATGAATCAAAGCTCCCTCTACATATTGGCCAAAAATTATCAGCAGACCTTATCGGCCACTAGTTGTTCTGAATTCTAAACAATCATATCAGCTTCGGCCATAAAAACAAACAAACAAACAAGCAAACAAACAAACAAACAAAACACATTGGTCGATCTCTAATAAACGATAATATATTTTCTGTATATTTTGCACTTTAATTATTCACTTTTATTTTAAACATATTTGACCCTGTTTTGCCCATATGTAAAACACTGCTAATGCAAACAGTCCATTTACATGTGGCAACACAGTATGGCACAGTATGGACAGAATACAAGGCTTGCAGAAACCTTTTCCAGTGGGACACACATAAAACTTTTGGTTTTGCTCCTTTGAGGATAGTTGTTAAGGTAATCTTAGTTACCAAAAAAATCTGTATTAGTGTTCAATGAAAATAATACAAATATGCCCCACATGTTTAAACAGTTATTAAGTTTAATGTTATCGACCCAACAATGGGACTGGGTGTTTGATAAGAACCCCATTTGGCTATCACTTCTTCCTGGTAAACAAAACATGGAGTTAACTCTATAGCAACGATCAATATAATGCTGTAATATATAGGCCTATAAAATATACATTCTCTAAATACTCTAAATGCAACAATAAATCAGTAGCTTCTTTAGTTAACACTATTTTAGTTAGATTATATAAATAATGGAAGATGTGATTAATTGATTAAAAGCTCAATGCGTAATGTTTAGCAAATTAATTAACATTACTGTTTATAAAGCAGTTGAAAAAATATTTGTACTATGTTGACATTTCTATTATAACCAACACAAATGAACATGAATTTGTGGTTAGCTTTTCTAGCCTGTATGCATTATTCTTTATAAGAGAAGTGCTTGATGCCAGTGCTGCACAGGTGAAGGTGCTGTAACCCAATATTGGTGACCGGTGATAGGTGATCTAGATGTTTTTCCTGATCTTTTCTACACAGAGTGACACAGAGTGAGTAATTCAAGACAAACCCAATCACTTGTGTCCCTTTACAAAAGTAAGAAGAGATCTAAAGTAGTCTTATACAGCCGGTTCCCAATGTTCACCAGCGCAATACAAATACCTTTTTTGGGGCCTTTTTACTATTCATATTACGGACTGGAAAAGGCTCTTATTGTGTTGTAAAGTTGTCAGGGTAGGGAAAGTTGTGAGTTTATAGTCATTGCTACTCTGGGCAACAGCCTGTCAAAGGTTAGTGACAACAAACGCAAACCAAGACAACAAACAAAAGATTTCTTGGATTTCTTATGACAACTACAAACACACACAAATAAAGTGGAAGAAAATGTGGTACTTGTACTTGGTGATATACACACCTTTGAAAAGAAAACACTTTTGTCTTTACTTATATTATAGTTGTATCAGAAAATTACTTGCTTATTAGTAAGTACTGACCCCCTTCCCCAAATACATTTCTTAACAAAATGTTTAAAAAAAACAACCTGTGTTTTCCAGTGTATACAAACTATGGCTTTATCCAGCTTTAACTTTAGAAAGTTATTATAACGACACATATCAATATCATGGTATTACTGGAGGTCAAAGGTGAAGATGTCATTTACACCTTAACATGAGCCAAATGTACATAGGACAGACCTTCCAACATAAGCTGCTGCTGCTCCTCGTACTTCTGCTGGTCCTGGTTTGAAACTTCAATACTATCCCCACAGAAATATTCCTCTTGTTCTTCATCTTCTTCCTCCAGTTTGGTGCTTTCACAAACAGGAATGCCAATACAGTCGTCATCCTCCTCTGGCTGGTTTAGGCTCTCGTAGACCTCAGTTTTGAGCAATGCCATATTCCACTGTTTCTAAGTCCAACTGCAAAAATGCAAAGCCAGCAGGCGCAATGCCATGGCTCCTACCTGCACTGTTTGCATCAAGGGAGTGTTTTTAATCAGTATGTAACCTGGATGTATTGTGTGTAAAGTATATCCAATAAGCATTGCAGAAGCATACTATGTTAACAAAAGGTCCACAACAATAATCCATGAATGAACTGTGTTGGCTCAGTTAATGTCTAGTCTGGCCAGTCTTTATTGTGAGTGCATCATTGTGACATGTCTAAATGACACATGAGCTCCTCCCCCTCATCCTGGTTGGTTGAAAGTGGTTTACTTTACTTTCCTTCAAACCAAGGGGTGAAAACACATTTCCAAAGACAAGACTACGACATCTCTCAATCAAGGTCAGTGTAAAATAAGAGGGGATTATGTTTAATCTGTAATATACATCTAGGTCAATTACAGTTCACAGCTGTTGGAAAAATTGCACTTTTCCCCATCACTATTTTCCAATATAAATTAAATAAAAACAAAACAATCCACACGAGTTAATTTGTTTTGAGAAAAAAAGAAAAAAAAGAAAATTGTAATTGTAAAATGATGGGACAAAAAATGTAGTATACTGGAATATCTAAAAGTAGACTGGTACAAGTGCCTTCATGCACATAATATCACACTTAATATGTGGGCTATAATGATGAACAAAAACTAGAGATTTAATATAGCAAAACAGTGGATAGAAGGAAAGACAAACCACCCCCTTTCATTAAGCAACATGGTATAATCTGGTATAGTCATGGTATAGTCCTGCCTCCTGTGCGTTGGGTGGGGCAAAGGAAACTTCCAGGTAAGTGTAGTGTTCACCTCTGCTTTAGATAGATTAGAGCCAGACCTGAACGCCCAACATGGATAAGATTTTAAAGCAGTATTTGCACAATTAAAATGCAAGCACAAACCCAGCAACCCTTATATTTTGCCCTTCAGTTACTGTTTAGTATTCCAAATTTTCTGCTCACTAGGTGCCATTCAAGTGTGGTAATTACAGTACTTGGCCAAGAATGTGCTGCCAAATTAGACAGAGCTTTACGCGTGAATAAGTTTGTTCAATGGTCCCATACATGCAATGCAACAAAGGGTTTGAGACAGGCACTCCTGTGTCTCTTATGATATAAAATTAGTTTTCTGGTCATGTTTTCAGCCTGACCTCTTTTCATGAAAGTATTCAAAACATGTTATCATCTACTGCTAATATTCGAGAAAGTTAAACATAAATAAATAAATAAATGTTAGATGATATGAAAATCTAAATATAATAAAAATACTCTTCATTTATAAAATAAAATGACTGCTAGAATAAATAGAGTATTCTTACATTGCAATGTTAACTTTTGAATCCCCCCCCATTTATTAGGTTTATTTACTACATTTCCTTAAGGGCCAAAGTTACAGAGAAACTTTATCAACAATCCGTTGGTGAGTAAGAGGCAAATGATTGATCTAATTATAAACCAACCTACTTCCTCATTCTGTTCCTCAGAATAACACAGCCAGTTTTCCATTCCAGGGCACCACCATTTGAAAAACAATTATTAATGTTTCTATGTAAAATATAATAATGTACATAGACTCACATTGGTATTGTCATGATGCTGGAGCTTTAACAACAACCCTGCAGATGTAGAAAATATTACAGATTGGTGGGTGCAGAGTCTAGTCTGGAAGATTATGTAACATCCGAGAGCATCCCTTACACACATGCTTAATATTAGACCTCATTCTCACAGACTGGAGTACATCATTTAGCTGGTACCATTTCACAGATCCATATTGAGTATTGTGTCAGAGTGGTCCAGATAGCTTTTGGAATAGCAAAAGGGTACTTTTTTGCCAATCCAACCAACTCAAGCAGACAACAGCTCACTTACTATGCCAAATAAGTAGCTCCATAGCATTTAAATTGGGGCTGCAGTATATTACATAATAATCACTATATCCATGTTTATGGTCTATACACAATTCCCTATCCTAATGTAATGACCTATTAGCACTACCTGCAGTTATCAAATCCTCTGACACTTCTTGTTTTTCACACCTGCATCTCCATACATTTTCTCTAGAGAGATGTTGCTTCCCTAATGACCACAGTAAGCAGCTGCAGTAGCTAAGTACCTAAAAAAACATTTCCACCCATCAAAGGCAATAGAAGTAATCCCTTAATTTCCAGACTGCTGCACTGGCACCTTCACCACTTCTCCCTATTTTAGAATCTGGTCACAAAGAATGGCACCTGTTACAACACCCACCAAGAGCAGCTGTGGTCTGCTCGTGAAATCACTGCTTAGTCACTGAGACATACTAGATTTATAATGATAAGTTATGGTAAATCATACATTTAGTAGATCATTTTATATTGTAGTATAAAAACTTTGAACAACTTAGGTTCCCCTATGATAGACCCAACTTACCATCTGTACACTCTTCATAGTACCAGTCCAGCTCGTAGTAGTCTGCTTTAACAAACTTCTGCCCTTTGGCCTGGCCTTGCCTCTTCATCCTCACTGCTTCAGGAAACAGAAGTCTAGAGAGCAATTTATCCTCTGCATTCTCAACTTCAGCCACATACCCTCTCCAATCCAAAGTCCTGATATGCTTTGAAACAACAAGATGTCACTAATTGTAGTCGCGTCGGTTAGTGCCCATATCCCAGCATGCCAAGCGACTGCCAGCTGTCCCGCAGTATTTGTTTGTGAAGGTCCAGTGTCATCATATGTCCTCTCTGTCCCAAGCTCATTAGCGGCGAACAGCCTTCATATTGTTGCAGCTACTATGCCATCAGATGTATAACGCATCAGTTTTTGTGTTGTTCAATAAGGTCACACTTCCTTTAAAATGGTTTAATTTTCTTGGCATCCATCCTTCAATCTTCCCGGTCACTACAACAATCTGCTAACATCATTGTAAATACCAGTCTCCTTCTGTTACTGTTTACATTCTTGTCACTCCATCCTCCTCGCTTGTCCTCTCTCTGCATCGTATCCGCTTAGCTCCCATGTTAACAATATATCTTCCAGTTTTGCAACATCGTCATTTAGGGGCAGTCCTAGCTCCGCACATGGGCTGCCACATCTCTCACAAAGATACAAAAAAACAGAGGTCTAGAGAGAGTATCCACTATCACCAGCAGTAGCAGCAGTCACGGGTTTTGCAGCAGAAATGATGACACAGTGGAGTAGGCGGGGGCTAAAAGACTAACACAACCAATCAGATTCTTCAAGCATCCCTCGCATCAGCATCTTGTCCCCGCCCACTCCATCCCTGTCAGCATCCCTCTCCCTCCTCTTACATAGTTCTCCTCTGTGGTTGCTATAGTAACTAGCTCAAGGCCTGTGAAATCCTCAAAGCTGGAAAACGGTGTGTTGGCTGTGTAGCGTTGGCAGAAGTGACGTGGCAAACACCAAATGAAAGAACACAACGGGAAAGTCCTGTTTTGGCTGAGGAGAAATGGCACGATAAAGTCCTCACGCACGCACATACACAGGAAAATGGCAAATAAAAACAGAATGTATAACAGCTTGCGATGCATTCCCAATCTATAATAAAAATAAAGGCTAGCTAAAATAAAAGGTCGCATGTACTTGGGACGTGTTTAACAGTGCTGCATCACCCATTCTTCGCATAAGATAAGATAAGATATGCCTTTATTAGTCCCACAGTGGGGAAATTCTAGTGTTGCAACGCACAGATCAAGAACAGCAGGAAAATGTAGCATGCAATAAAACAAGATAATAAATAATAGCTTAAAATAATTTAAAAATAGACCAAAAATAGACTCTCGAGTATAGCTGAATATTGTAGTGTAGATAAAGTTGAGTGACATATTAACAGTGTTCGTTATAAAGTCTGACAAACTAGTCTAGTTAGTTTTGACTTCACTACTCACATGGTGTAATTATTTTTCGTGTTGGGTGTATATTCTATTATGGTTGGCAAATACTTAAAGTGACTTTGTGATAAAAGGAGAAGTTCAATTTGTCAACTGGACAAAGTTTGTTTGGTTGAAAACGTTTTGTCGCTCATCCGAGAGGCTTCTTCATTTCTGGCTCTAGTGCTGGTTAGACCCTGTTTATATCTAGCTGCAGGGAGGAGCTCACTGCACTGAAACTATCTCAACTAACCTGTATCTTTTGTTTCTCTGGCGTCTCGTTTAGCATCTCTATTCAGCCCTAGGCGGAGCTCACTGCACAGGTAGAATCATGGATTCTACCTGGACGACTGAGGGACTTTTCCCGCATCTAAAGTGACTTTGATTAACTGGATTTGAATTCATGTCTGTTGCGTATGTGTGGAGCCCCAAACAAAGCAATGTGTCTACTCCATTCAGTGTAGTGAAGACTGCAGTGAGCGCTACACTGGAGAAACAAAACAGCCACTTCACAAGAGGATGTACCAACACAGACAGGAGAGCCAGAGTGGACCTTCATCTGCTGTACATCTCCACCTAGAAGCCACGGGTCACTCCTTTGAGGACAGGGAGGTTCAGATCTTAGCCAGGAAAAAGGACTGCTTTGAGAGGAGAGTTAAAGAGGCAATTTTTGTCAAAAAAGAGAATCCTTCTTTAAACGGGAATGGGGGAGTCAGACACAATTTATCCCCCATCTACAATTCCATTCTCAAACCTAAATCAAAACAAACAAAGGAAACAATAAAGCAGCCAGGTCAGGTCCAGAGGTGTGAAAACACCCATTAGGTCTTTGAATGGGTATGCTAAATGCCAGAGAGACGCCAGAGAGAAACTAAAAAAACAAAAGACAGGAAGCTGAAAACAAAGAGGTGGGATAGTTTCAGAATAATTTCACTGTAGTTAGCTCCTCCCTGCAGCGAGATATAAGCAGTGTCCACCAGCACTGTAACCAGGATTGACGAAGCAACTCGGATGAGCTGCGAAACGTTTTCGACCAAATAAACTTTGTCCAGTTGACAAATTGAATTTCTCCTTTTACCATGGATTCTACCTGGACGACTGAGGGATTCTACACACATCTGTGGATAGATGTTTTATTTTACTCTATTGATTTCATATATAAAACAATTGCCCCTCTCATTCAGTTTTGGTGTGAGCATAAAAAAGTTTGTGCTTTGTTTAAGATGCGTTTTTTGTTTAAGATGAAAATGTTCCATATGTTTGCTTCTATTTTGTACTACCAAGTATCCCTCCTTCTCTAGGCCCTTTCACTGTTTGCTGCTCTACAAGACTCTTCTCCCAACACAGCTCGTAAAGGAAGATCCAGTCATGTGACTCTGAGACACCTGCTGACCCTTCCATTATGCTTTGTTCTGTTTCACACTGGGACTCTCTGTGCAGTGTGGATAAATAATCTAGAGCACATGAGAACAATAGCCAACATCATGTTCATATTTAAAATCTACCAGGGAAGCAAAAACGTCAGCTTGTCAGAGATTCATATTTAATCTACTTCTTACCATATGTAAAATTAAATATGCATAACTGATACTGACTGCATCATTATTCTATATATTTTCAAATACAGTAGATTTATTTTAAGATTAATAAAAGGAAGAATGACCTCAGTGTATGCCCTTGGCCAGTCCAGTGTCACGGCCACTGTTAACATGAGGGATTAAGATTACATTACAGTCTTGTGTAGTCACTATTTTTAAAAGAAATGTATTTTTAGCTACGGTTTTACCCTGAGTCACCATCTGTGTAGACGAGAACCAAAGAAACTCAATTATTCATAATGGGAAATACAGCACTCCCTGCCTCGCCTTAAATGGCCTGTGTACATGTACTGTAAATTTTAGTGATCATTCACAGACCAGCTGGATCCAAGGCAGACAGTTTAATATGATAAGCCCAGAATAGACACACAATATTGAAGAACGAGAGACAGCACTAGTGGATCAGATGCATTTGTTGTGGCAACCTCAGCAGCTGTGTCCACAATGAAATGGGCATGAGTGTCAAACTGCCACATAAAATTATTAATAAAATAGAATAATAGTTTACATGGGTTCAACTAATATCTTAATAGTATTATTATTTTAATTTAATCATACATTTGTTTAGACAAAATGCCCTGTGAGACCTGGTCACTGTTCTTAGCCTTGGTATCAGGTGAAGTCTTTTGGTTTAGTTCTGAATCCCAATTATGACCCCAAGACAGCAGTTTGGGTAAAAATCTTAATCCCAGTCCAGTTTTAATTTTTTTAAAATATATATCTTAAGATGCACATAGTTTGTTAAAGGTTTCTGCTAAGATATAAATATATGTTAAAAAAAAAAACACATACGCAAATGTACTTACAGAAATATTTGAGAGTCTCCTCTATCTGTTCAGTGGTCAGGTCGAGGGGAGAGTTGGGGTCCACCAGTGGAGTGTGCAGCCAGTCATCTTGGTCGTACCCAAAGATGGTATCAGCCCTCAACTTGTACACAGGCAACTGTTCCTCCAATAAACTGATAATCTCAAGCTCCGGCAAGTCAGTATTGTTACACACATCTGCAAAACAATGGGAAGACAATGCGTCATGTAAATGTCTTAAGGTAGTAAGTATACATATCTTTAATTAACATGAATATGTGGTTGCCATTCAAGTGATAAGTAGGTAGTAATACATCAAGTATCAAGTACAGCATATTATGCATGTATTTAGGTCTGAGGCGCCCTCTTGTGTCCATGTTATAATATAATGCATACAGGACAGGCACATAAAACGTCTTCTAATGTTAACATCTATACAATAATGTCTAGAAACAAAAAAAAAATGTTTGATAGGTCTTAGGGTTGCAAGCTAAATTGCAATCAAACTGAAGTCACAATATAAATGGCTGCAATTTTTTAAAGTACCTTAATTATTATTATTATTATTATAATTATAATAATTATAACAATAATAACAATAATTATTATTGTTATTAATAATAATAATAATAATAATAACAATAATAATAATAATAACAATTATTATTATCATTATCATCATCATTATCATTATCATTATCATTATCATTATCATTATTATTATTATTAATTATTATTATCCATCCATCCATCCATTTTCTTCCGCTTATCCGGGGCCGGGTCGCGGGGGCAACAGTCTAAGCAGGGACCTCCAGACTTCCTTCACCCCGGACACTTCCTCCAGCTCCTCCGGGGGGACCCCAAGGCGTTCCCAGGCCAGCCGGGAGACATAGTCCCTCCAGCGGGTCCTGGGTCTTCCCCGGGGCCTCCTCCCGGTGGGACATGCCCGGAACACCTCCCGAGGGAGGCGTCCAGGAGGCATCCGGAACAGATGCCCGAGCCACCTCAGCTGGCTCCTCTCCACGTGGAGAAGCAGCGGCTCTACTCCGAGCTCCTCCCGTGTGACCAAGCTCCTCACCCTATCTCTAAGGGTGCGCCCAGCCACGCTGCGGAGGAAACTCATTTCGGCCGCTTGTATCCGCGATCTCGTCCTTTCGGTCATTACCCAAAGCTCATGGCCATAGGTGAGGGTAGGAACGTAGATTGACCGGTAAATTGAGAGCTTCGCCTTTTGGCTCAGCTCCCTCTTCACCACAACGGTCCGGTACAACGACCGCATCACTGCCGACGCTGCACCGATCCGCCTGTCAATCTCACGCTCCATCCTCCCCTCACTCGTGAACAAGACCCCGAGATACTTGAACTCCTCCACTTGAGGCAAGGACTCTCCACCCACCCAGAGAGGGCAAACCACCTTTTTCCGGTCGAGAACCATGGCCTCGGATTTGGAGGAGCTGATTTTCATCAGCTCCTCCAAATCCGAGGCCAAATCCGAGGCAATAATTATTAATATTATTATTATTAAATGCTAGCCCTGTAGCTTAGATCTGTATAAACATGTTCTGAAATGTGATTTTTGTAGTTTCTGTATTTTTTGTAAGCTTGTCTGGATACGTCTAAATGTGAACTTGGAACAGAGCCCCATTATTAAAAGATGCTATTGTAATGCTTGTCAGAACAAAATGCAATTAGCGCTGCATGATTTGGGAAAAAATATCTAATAAGTCTTATATACAATCAAAAGATATCACCGAAGCTTTTACCTGTGTTTGTGCCCGCTGCTGTTCACACATCTATTTTTACGTGCTATTTAAAGCTCCATCCACTTTGGACCAAAATACAATGCCCTTCCTCTGTGTAACATGGAGGAACCAGGCCTGAATCAGTCATGAACGAGCTGAGCAATAGACAACAGCACCCACCATCACACAACATTAACAGAACAGAAATGCAGCCTATAGCAGTAAACAGGACAGATATGGTTTGTTGGTGTGCCGTCTGCCTCTCCC
Source organism: Paratrypauchen microcephalus (assembly GCA_036785185.1). NCBI lineage: Eukaryota > Metazoa > Chordata > Actinopteri > Gobiiformes > Gobiidae > Paratrypauchen > Paratrypauchen microcephalus. The sequence goes on along the minus strand of JAVJIX010000002.1, from coordinate 16,397,164 downwards.
TCTGGATGTCAATGTTTGTGAACAAAGCTCTCTGTCACTGTGTGCTAATCTAGACAGAATGACTGACTGTGCTGGAAAAGTAACACATGTACAACAACTGGGGGAAAAGCAAAAGAAAACCAAATAAGATTCTGATGTGGTATGTGGTTCTCTAGGCATCAAGAAGTAGTAGTATCATGACCAAAATACAGCCTACACAAGAAGTCATGAATCCCCCAAAAGAGTAGGTGCTTTCTTGAAGCTTTCTAACTTTGTGGATATTGTGGATATTTAAACTAAGCTTGTGATACAAAAAGACAAAAACAAAACAAAAAAAACATTCTGACCTAAATGTTTGTTTCTCAAATACCTGTACTTCAATAAACCAACATGTCTAAGATTAGTAACCGGCACAGACACCATGAAAAGAAAGTTCAAGTTCAAAGTGTCAATAATAGTCAAGTTGGCCACAATGTCAAAGTAATAAACACATGGAAATATGCAGACACAAAAAATACTGTTACAAATATTCAAGCCACACATGGGACTTTTTCTGTTATTATGCTAGTTGTTAATATGCACATAGAGCTGCACAGATTATCATCAAACACCATGCTTCTCCCATTCACTTGTGGACAAATGTTAAAATTAGGTCAATGGAGACGTGGGTAAATCATCCCACAGGCAGAATACAAACCACCCCCTCGCAGTATGTGTGTCACACTGCCAAATCACATGGACACAACTTTTAGACGCAGAATAATAGACCGTGTCAACAATAATTACATTTGCTAAAACCAATAGTTATGCTTTTTTAACTGAATATTATAATACTAGTAATACCAGTATGTATACTGAGAAGGTAATTTTATAAGAGATTCAAACATGTTCAAAACTTTCCTGTTGTGTAAAGTTTTTTTTGGATCTCAAGAAAACTAGGATTAAACCAGTCAAGACAAACCCATTCAAGTAGAACTAAAGCAGAATAAATCTTAAGTTTAAGACTACTAGAATAGTACTAGAACAAGTAGGTTTACAGCCACCTCATTATAGTTTGAGATCAGCTAATAATTTGTTAACCACAAAAGGCACAAAACAAGTGACTCAATGAGACAAGAATGACACAAGTCCAGTCCTACGGTCATTTACTGTAAAAGCTACTCATTAGCTGTGCTAGCCTAGAAGCCGGTTTCAAGATGACAACAAAGGCACACTTCATTTCTCAAAGTTTGGTACAGTTTACTTACTCATGGTGCCCAAAACCACTAGTGCTTCTTCGCCTCAGTCACATTTTCAACTGTTCCAAGAGACATAAAATGCCATCTAAGAAGTCCAGAAACAGGAAGAACAGTCAGGCTGTTGGAAAAGAACTTCCCAAGGACAGAGAAAGAGAGAGAAAGAGAGGGCTGGCGGGAGAGAGCAGCCAGGAGACCCGAGCCAAACTGGTTCATCATGCTTCACATGCCAATGACGGTACACACTCGGACCGCCCCAAGTGTGCAGCCCCCTGAACGCCTCCCCTTCTCCAACACTCCTCTGACTAGAAACAAAGCCAGCAGGACTCTAGAGTGCACACTGGGCCTGGTGAATAACTTATAACAACTTTCAAGAGGTGCAGTGTACAATGCAACAATCACTATTTAAAATAGTTTTTGAGGTTTTTTTTTATTAAGTTTTTGATACAGTATGTTAAGTTATGATATTCAAGTTATTAAGTATTTGTTTAATTTTGTGCAAGTTCCTAGATGCTATAGTAATGTGTTTACTTAAACACCTTTCCTGAATACTTTTAGAATCAGAATAAATTATACTGTGTTGTATAACTGATGTATAATCTATGATCATCATGGTGGTATCAAAATCAGTATCAAATATCAAACATTTTCCTTGGTATCCAAACTGAGTATTAAATTCTGGTATTGCAACAACTTTATTATTTATGAGTAGCAAACAGATGTACATCAGAAGAAGAGAATCAGAGATAAAAGGGCAGCAGTGTTGGCAGCACTATGACAGGTTCTGGGAAAGAACATGTACTCTTAGTAGAGCTCCTGACAAGGGTCAAACCAGGGCTTCAAATGACACCTACACTCTTCCCGAATACTACTACATGAGAGCTGGGCCTCTCTTAGTGAATGAAAGAAATGTGAAGGTGAATGTATTAATTACAAACTTTGTAAACAAGCAACATTATACCTATAATACATATTAAAGATGCGGTGCAGTGCGCATGACAAAGTGGGAGGAAAATATGTAAACATTCCCCTTGGTCTTGTCAAAGAGTCAAATCAGATGGGAAGCTTCACTGGACCAGCAAATCCAGACCAAGAGATTTTCATACAAAAGGTGTGTATTTAGGGGGATTTTTAGCTATTTGCTTTGTTAATGTTATCTCATACTTATCCAATTTTCAAGCACAGCACTGTGCTAGCCAGGCCTTTACATCACCACTGCTGGTAACCACAGAGAATTAGCCTTACAGCTCGGAACTTCCTGATGGGAACAGCCTTTGAATTCACCCCTTTGTGTTCATTGATGCTCCAGATTAATGCCATTATACACAGATACACCCCACCAACAAGGCTACTGCTCAGTGTGCAAAACATTCAGCAGGCTAGAACAAGTTAGGAAACAGGCAAGATACATATAGTTGTAAAATCCTCCAGCTTAGGTCCTGACCAAACCTAGCAATAAGATCATGGAGATGGGTCCCCGGGCACCTGAAAGATGAGGTGCCCACTGCTCCTGAAGGATGGGTCAAATACAGAGAAATAATTTCCCTACGGGGATAAATAAAGCATGTCTTCTTCTTCTTCAAATCTATTACAAAACTATTACAAATGGCTTTGTTATCCAGCAGGTGTCAGTATTTAGACAAACTATTTCACTCATGGAACACTTTACTGTATAGATCCTGTAAGCAGTTCAATGGTTTCAATGGCAGTTCAATGTGTATGTGGTTTATTATGGTTTATGTGATATTAGTTTCTGCTGTAACATTTAAATTGTTAACACTGGTATGTTAGCCTCTCAAACTCATATAAGAGCCACCCCTTTTCAGACACTCCCTGTTGCTGTCCATTCTTTTGACAGAAGGCTGTTTGGGTGGAACTTTTCCTGCACTGAGTTTGAATTAAAGGAACTGACTTACTGACAAAGTACTCTTTCCTTTCTTCACGGTACTCCCTTTGGGGAAATTTAACAATGTAACAAACAACAGGAACACACACACTTCATCAGTAAGATAAGCTAAACCCACTTTCAAAGATGTGCCTATTCAACAACATGCAAGGCCCCTGTAAAGGGTGTTAGTGTCCAATAAACAATAAAATGGCATGTATTTTTTTCTTAATGTAGTCTTTATTTCAATTAGTCATTTTCTGTATACAAGTTTAGAGACTGCCAATTTTATCGTGTTTTTTTCATTCCCATGTTCACTAACTCAAAAACACTAAAAAAAGTACTCAAATCTAAATATTGAAATAGCTTCATTAACTCATTTGGTTGGTTGATGTCATTTTAAGAGCATTGTTCCCCAAGAGATTAAAAATTACCAATTTATAAAAAGCTACCCATGTCAACATCAGACAGAAGACATACAGTATTTAGTAGCTCGATCTAGTTTGGTGATTCAGTACGATAACATGCTGCAACAGTCTCATCAACAGTCTTATCAACTCAGATAAATAAGATAATCCTTTATTGTCTCCGTCTCGCATGGGAGAAATTTATCACATGCTTAATACAAAGACAAGACAACACAGCAAAACAAATAAGTCTAAATCAATTCCCATCCAGCATAGAACATAAATAAAGAGACAAAGTATGACAATGAGTGATACACCAGCAGGACCTTTAAGTCACTCTATACAGGCAAGCCCTTCAGAGTCTTATAGTCCAGTGTTTCCCATCCTTTTTTGTCTTGTGTACCCCCTGAGCCTTTTTGTCATACCTCGAGTACCCCCACACTCATACAGTATGTGTTGATAATTCTCCAAAAGTAGAACGTGACACAACAGATTATTTAATGAAAATAATTTTATTTAATCTCCTTAATTTGAAAATTTAATTCTCAGGCATTTTCTCTCTTTTCTTTAACTAAAATTTACTCAAATTAGAATAAAAAATGTCAAAAAAATCTCCCTCTGAGCCTGCCGAGTACACCCTGCAGTGTGCTCGTGTACCCCTAGGGATACTTGTACCCCTGGTTGGGAAACACTGTTATAGTCGATTAATAATTGCACACTCTCTAGGCCTATGTGCATTTTTGATTGCACGTTCCCTATGCCTGTATGCAATCCTGTATATTATTCATAAAAGTTATTTGTAATTCAGACATTTGTTAAGCACCTTTACCTGTATAACACAAGAGTCTGTTAAAGTCTGTTCACTGGAGACAGAGTGCTGGTGTTTAGGCCCTCAGACACACTGACAGTGGGATGAGTGCCAGCGACAGAGAGTCCACTGGGAGCTTCTCTTTCACCGTTTCTGCTTCAGAGCTGAGGTCCCCTGGAGCCAACTCTGACAGGAAGTGACTTTAAAAGGTCACTAACAGGGAGACTTTCTCACAGCCTCACTGCACCAAACCAAAACCAATTCCACTCACAAACTATGTAAGATGAAGAGTTTTGTTGCACTGGACATAGGATTTGTATTTTTGTATTAAATTGTAACCTATGAATGATTATAGAATGCTATGTTTTTAAATTACTTTTATTACTAGGAAGTAATGCATGTTATTTACCAATTACCATTAACATTTAAAATAATTTTTGCATTCTATTTATTAAATCCATTATCATGTTCATTCAAGATTTAAGATTTGTATTGTCATAGAAATGAAAATGAAATTATGTTTAGAGAATCAAACACTGCATAGTTTTGATATATATTATATTATAATATTTGATATTTCTTAATGCTGCTAATGTGTGTTCTGACTCAACAAGGCCAGATCTAAATACAGATATACACAAAATCTTTACCAGTGATGGTCTCGGCATCTCTGTGTGTAATGGGACAGTCCTGGGGCACAGCCTCCAGTCCTGCGTCACTGATGAACTCCTCCTCTTGCCCTGAAGTGCTGTTCAGTTGAGGTCCAGGGCTGTCAGGCTGGGTTAGGTTAAGGGGGGGTGGGGCATAGGAACAGGTGTAAGGTGGCACCGTCCAGGAGGCCAGCTTGGCACCGTGCACTTAAACATCCCGAACCATAAACAGCATTTTGACTAAAACAAGCAGTCCTCCTCAGAGAGCCACAGTACAGAGGCCAGTCACAGCAAACCTGGGACAGACAGGAGAAAAGATTATTTTACAACAGCAGTACAGATATCAATCAGTTAATCAGTATTATTCGGGTCACAATATAATTGTAAGGACAAAAAAATATATTGTGAGACTTTTGGAATTAAATAGATCATTTTAATTCAATCTATATTCCAAAATTATAAGCTTAAATGTAAAGTGATTTCTGGCTGTTTGTCACATTAAAAAAAATAATTTCATGAAGCTGGTCACATACTAGGGGAGTGGTCATCTATTATACAAAGGGAAAACAAATGACATCCAGGGATGTCAATTGTAATGTTTCTTGTTACAATACTATGACATGCCTAGCTACCAAAAATGTAACATTATTGCAAACTGAATACACAGAACAATGTAAGCATCCGGCCCAGTTCTGAACAGGAACTTGTTCTATTAATAACCACACATGCACAACTTTAACCAGACTCTGTTTGAGATTTGCTTCATAGACTCCATGTTATGTTACAAATATTTAAAAATACAAATAGGTTGAAGTTTTACTTGAAAATGCTTTTGTTATTTGCACTTACTGTGTTTGCAATTCTATTTTGAGTGCTGAGGTTTGTCTTTGATATTCTTGAGCTGGTCTGGAGTTCTCATGTGGTTTCTCCCATTTGGTGTTCTCTCGTTTGGTGTTTGCCGCGCGTGCTTCCGTAGTCAGGAAGTCGACCGTAGATAAGTGAGGTTCACATGTACCATGAGCGTTCCTAGGATATTTGCTGCTTGTTTCTTCTTGAATGCTTAAGGTAGCATCGTCGGTACGTATCTACTGTTTATTTCTTACCTTATGTGTGCTGAGCTTGATTTGTGTTCTTTCGGCGGAGATTTGTTATGGTAGTAAATATGCAGAATGATAGCTCGCAGGTCTTGTTAGGTCACGCGATGAATGGACTTGCCTTTGATTTAAATGATTATGGCAATGTATGCATTTCAAACGTTAATGTTATTCCCGTTTCATGTATGTGTGTTGCAGTTTCACACTTCTTCACGTCAATAAACCTGTGGACAGCGAAACAGTCTTCAGAGTACTTGATGTTCAGGGAGTGTTTAGCTGGCTGCTAGGATAAGTTATGCCGAAGACAGCACAGTGAAACGACGCTATCAAGCAACAAGAAAACACAGTAGCTACGACAGGCTGGCAACTCGTCACACGTAATCACTAGAAGAAAATGAACGAGGAAGGATCAGCGCGCCCTAAGCAGACTAACGGCGCCGCCGTGCTAGTTTCAGACGAATGCTTCCACAGCGTATCGCTAAGAACACGCTCTCGTGCCGGGTGCTCCTCGCGCTCGGGCGCGTCATCGACGGGGTCGGCAGCAGCCAAGGCGAGAGCGAAAGCCGAGGCAGCTAAAGCACGTCTGACCTATGCGGAAGAAGAGATGAATCTGAAATTAGAAAAAGCTAGGTTGGAAGCATCTATGGAGGTACTTAAACAGAAAAGGGAAACTGCTGCAGCCATTGCTGAGGCAGAAGCACTGGAGGCTGCCATAGAGCTCAGTGATTCACTCACTAATGATTCATTCAGTTCTGACATGAACGACATCCCTATTCCGTTGATGCCCTCACAGCGCACACAGCAATATGTGACTGATCAACTGAGAGAAGGTTATCTGAACTGCAGTTAAATAGTAATGGTGGCACAATGATGAGGTCTGCGCCGCTGCCCCACCTCTTAAAGCTGAGGCTAAGCCTTTCATGCCACATCATAATAGCCACACTTCACCCATCCTCACGCCCCAGCAGCCTTGTGGGGGTGTGGATGGAGGCTCCCAGGAGCCAATCACCAAGACCTGTGGTGAGGCTCGCGCCCCATATGTTAAGATCAAAGATGAGCATGCCACTGCAATGCCAGTTCACACCAGGGCATTATGATGAGTATTCTTCACACTATCCTATCCCATCAAACCACAACAATGGTGGCTCGCGCCCTTCACACTACCCTATATCACTGAACAGCAGTAATGAGAGCTCACACATGAATGACTTTGTAAGGTATCTCGCCCGCCGTGAGCTGGTGGCTACAGGACTGCTCCAGTTTAACGACAAGCCCCAAACCTACAGAGCATGGAGGCGGTCATTCCAAACTGCAACCAGAGGCTTAAATCTGACGCCAAGCGAGGAACTGGATCTTTTACTTAAGTGGCTTGGGAAAGAGTCAGCTGAACAAGTCGAACAGATAAGAGCAATACACATCCATCGCCCAGAAGCAGGGCTAGCTATGGCATGGGACAGGCTCGAGCTCACATACGGATCTGCCGAAGCTATAGAAAATGCCCTGTTCCAACGCATCGATAGCTTCCCACCGATAATCGGTCGAGATGGAGTCAAGTTAACAAAATTGAGCGATCTACTAATGGAGCTACAGTCTGCCAAGGCAGAGGGTGACCTGCCTGGTCTCTCCTTCCTGGATACAGCTAGAGGAGTCAATCCAATAGTCCAAAAACTTCCGCCTCGCCTTCAGGAGAAGTGGATCTCTGTGGGTGCGAACTACAAGCGGAAGAAGCGAGTGGCTTATCCCCCTTTGCCTATTTTGTCGATTTTGTGTCCCAACAGGCTCACATGATGAGTGATCCAAGTTTCAACTTCACCACGCTGTCCGACACAGCTGCAAAGGCTGAAAAAACCAAGCCAAGCAGACAACAAGACGTCTCTGTTGGCGTCCACAAAACAGAGGTGTCTCCTGGAGCCATGTCCGACACTGGTGAGGCCCCAACAAAACCAAGCGACGACAAAGTATGTTTATTGCACAAAACATCCCACCCTCTGACCAAGTGTCGGGCATTCAGACGAAAGCCCATAGAAGAGCGCAAAACATTACTCAGAGAAAACAATGTGTGCTTTAAATGCTGCTCTTCTTCATCTCACATAGCAAAGAACTGCAAAGTCAACATCCAGTGTGATGAGTGTAAAAGCGAAAAGCACAACACAGCACTTCATCCCGGACCCCCACCATGGATCCAAGAGGCAGCCCCGGCACCTGAGCACGGCGGGGAGGAGGAGAGAGAAACTTCGTCATCATCTCAGGTCACCAACAAATGCACAGAAGTCTGTGGCGGTGAGTTGTCAGACCGCTCCTGCTCCAAGATATGTCTCGTTCGAGTGCATCCAGCTGGTCACAGAGAAAAGGCAGTTAAACTGTACGCAATATTGGATGAACAGAGCAATAGATCACTAGTTCGCTCACAGTTCTTTGAACTGTTCAGTGACAAAAGCCCGAGTGCTCCATACACCCTGAGGACTTGTGCTGGAGTGAAGGAATCTACAGGCAGGAGAGCCAGCGGCTATGAAGTAGAATCCCTGGACGGAACTCTCCACGTCCCATTGCCAAGCCTCATAGAGTGCAATGATATTCCGAATAACAGAGAGGAAATCCCGACTCCCGAAGTGGCACTCCATCATCCTCATCTAAGGTCAGTCGCACACCTCATTCCCGACATTGACCCGCAAGCCCCCATTATGCTTCTGCTGGGTCGAGATGTCATTAGACTGCATAAGGTCCGTGAACAGGTGAATGGCTCACACAATCAGCCCTATGCACAGAAATTGGACCTGGGCTGGGTCGTTGTTGGTAATGTGTGCTTAGGTGACGTCCACAAACCTCTGACAGTCCGCACGTTCCACACGAACATTGCCGAAGTGAAACGTCCCACTCTATTCACCCCATGCCCCAACGTGTTTCATGTTAAGGAAAAATTCAGTGAAGTTCAGGCAACCAATCACGCTCCGACATGCTGTGAAGACCAGTTGCCCTGTGAAGCCGACCACTTGGGGTGTTCTGTGTTCAAGCGGACCAAGGATGACAACCAGGTGGCTCCTTCCGTCCAAGACGCCACATTCATGGAGATAATGGAGGAAGGGCTGCGTAAAGACTCTAGTGGCAGCTGGGTGGCGCCGCTGCCCTTTAAGAATCCACGCCCGCGGCTCACAGACAACAGACCACAAGCAATGAAACGCCTCATATCTCTGAAACGCAACCTTGAGAGGAAGCCTGAAATGAGAGATCACTTTCTCAGCTTCATGGACAAGATGTTAAAGAATGGCCATGCCGAGTTAGCCCCACCTCTCAGCGAAAATGAGGAACGATGGTACTTGCCAACATTTGGAGTGTACCACCCAAAGAAACCCAAGAAAATACGTGTGGTGTTCGATTCCAGCGCTCAACACAATGGGGTGTCACTCAACGATGTACTGTTAACTGGGCCTGATTTAAACAACACGCTGCTCGGGGTACTGATTCGATTTAGAAGAGAAGCAATCGCCTTCACAGCCGACATCGAACAAATGTTCTACTGTTTCCTGGTGAGCGAAGAAGATCGCAACTTCTTGCGCTTCCTTTGGTTCCAAGACAACGATCTCTCCAAGGCCGTAGTGGACTATCGCATGAGGGTCCACGTGTTTGGCAACAGCCCCTCACCAGCGGTGGCTATCCATGGCCTGCACAAGTCTGTCCAAACCAGTGAGCTGCACGTCGATCCAGATGTCAAAGACTTTGTGATGCGGGACTTCTACGTCGATGATGGGCTTAAGTCCCTGCCCACTGCAGAAGCTGCCATCAGTCTTCTAAAAAACACACAGGATGCTCTCTCAAAGTCAAATCTGAGACTACATAAGATCACAGCCAATAGCAAAGAAGTGATGGATGCGTTTCCAACCAGCGATCACGCTAGTGAACTCCAAAGACCTTGACCTTGACGCAGACACAGTGCCCCTGCAGCGCAGCCTTGGACTCACTTGGAACCTCCAGTCAGACTGCTTCATGTTCAGCATCTCCAAAGAGGTAAAGCCGTACACCCGCCGGGGCGTCTTGTCTACTATCAATAGCCTCTATGACCCGCTTGGCTTCGCTGCGCCTGTCACAATCCAAGGTAAGGCCATCCTGCGAGAACTCACGACAGAGAATGGTGACTGGGATGCCCCGCTACCTCCAAGCCATGGAGGAGGCCTGGATATCGTGGAGAGCTTCCCTACATGAGCTGTCCGAGTTTTCTATTCCTAGGCGCTACACAGAAATATCACCATCTGCAGCTGCGAGAAGAGAATTGTGCATTTTCTGTGATGCGTCAGTTAAAGCTATTGCTGCAGTGTCCTACCTACAAGTCACGGACACTGATGGGAACAAGCAAGTTGGATTCGTAATGGGGAAAGCCAAGCTTGCCCCTCGCCCGAGCACACAGTGCCCAGACTTGAACTCTGTGCAGCGGTCCTCGCCGTTGAGCTAGCAGACCTGATCTCAGCACAAATAGATCTTGACATCGATGCCGTGACTTACTTCTCAGATAGCAAGGTAGTCTTGGGCTACGTTTATAATGAGAGCAGACGCTTCTACGTTTACGTCAGCAACAGAGTGTCACGCATCCGGAGATCTTCTCGTCCAGATCAATGGCGTTATGTGCCTACTCACTTGAACCCTGCAGATCATGCAACACGGTCTGTACTCGCGAGTCACCTAAAACACACCAACTGGCTAAACGGCCCGGAATTCTTGTCCAGAGCAGAACCGAGCACCTCTAAAACCACATATGACCTTGTTGACCCTGGCACAGACCCAGACATTCGGCCTCTAGTGTCTGCCTTAAGCACTTCAACCACACCAAAACGGCTTGATTCCCAGCGCTTTGCCAAATTCTCCACTTGGAAATCACTCACACGAGCAGTCACTCGCATCATTCACATAGCCCGCCATTTCAAGAAACCCCCGGAAGAGAAGAACTCATGTAGAGGCTGGCATTACTGCAAGGCTGAGTTCACAGTTGAAGAATGCAGCAAAGCTTCAGCTGTGATTATCCGAGCAGTTCAACTGGAAGTCTACAGCCAGGAACGAGAATGCATCCAGAGGCAAGAGAAGATACCAAAGACAAGTCCTCTCCGAAATCTAGACATCTTTGTCGATTCAGAAGGCCTTCTAAGAGTCGGAGGCCGCCTGCACAACTCAAGCCTGGAACAGAGTGAAAAGACTCCCTTGATTATCCCTGGTCAACACCACATCGCAGCATTACCCATAAGACACTACCACGAGAAAATCCACCATCAAGGGCGCCACTTTACAGAGGGGAGCGGTACGTGCAGCTGGCCTTTGGATAGTTGGCATGAAGAGAAAAGTGAGCAGCATCATCCACCAGTGTGTAACCTGCCGGCGACTCAGAGCTCCACTCAGCGTCCAGAAAATGGCTGACCTGCCAGCCGATCGTCTGTCGGCAGAACCCCCATTCACGAGTGTCGGACTTGACGTGTTTGGCCCCTGGAACGTCTCCTCACGCAAGACCAGAGGTGGCTTAGCTCAAAGCAAAAGGTGGGCAGTGATCTTTACGTGCATGAGCATAAGAGCTGTGCACATCGAAGTCATAGAATCCCTTGACACATCCAGCTTCATCAATGCGCTGCGGCGATTTCCTCGCTGTACGCGGGCCAGTCAAGCACCTCCGCTCAGACCGCGGCACTAACTTCGTAGGTGCCTGCAAAGAATTGAAGATACCCGCGAACATTGATGGTACAGCTGTGAAAACATACCTTTCAAACCAGGGCTGTACCTGGACGTTCAATCCTCCACATGCTTCCCATCATGGCGGAACTTGGGAAAGAATGATTGGACTCGCCAGGAGAATTCTAGACTCCATGTTCCTCAAGCTGAAAGACAAGCTCACTCACGAGGTACTGGTTACCTTCATGGCAGAAGTGGCGGCAATCATAAATGCCAGGCCACTTGTTCCTGTGACAACTGACCCCGATGACTCCTTCATACTCACACCAGCTGCTCTGCTCACGCAGAAGTCGAACATCGTTCCTGCTCCAGCTGGTGAGTTTGGAGCAGCAGACCTCTACAAGTCCCAGTGGCGGCAGGTTCAGCACCTGTCCAACACCTTCTGGGACCGCTGGAGGAAGCAGTTCCTCCCTACACTCCAAGCCCGCAAGAAATGGCAGTCCTCGTACCCCAACATTCAGCCAGGAAGTGTTGTTCTGCTCAAGAACAGCCAAGCACCGAGAAACGAATGGCCTCTGGGACTGGTGATGCAGTCTTTCCCAAGCAAAGACAAGAAAGTGCGTCAGGTCGAAGTTAAGATCATCAGACCAGAAGGGACTTCTCTTTTCCTCAGACCAGTGAATGAACTAGTGTTCCTTTTGCCGCCAGATACTGACTAAGCAAAAGTAATTATAGACTGTTTAGTGACGTAATCACGTCAGGCGGGGAGTGTTATGTTACAAATATTTAAAAATACAAATAGGTTGAAGTTTTACTTGAAAATGCTTTTGTTATTTGCACTTACTGTGTTTGCAATTCTATTTTGAGTGCTGAGGTTTGTCTTTGATATTCTTGAGCTGGTCTGGAGTTCTCATGTGGTTTCTCCCATTTGGTGTTCTCTCGTTTGGTGTTTGCCGCGCGTGCTTCCGTAGTCAGGAAGTCGACCGTAGATAAGTGAGGTTCACATGTACCATGAGCGTTCCTAGGATATTTGCTGCTTGTTTCTTCTTGAATGCTTAAGGTAGCATCGTCGGTACGTATCTACTGTTTATTTCTTACCTTATGTGTGCTGAGCTTGATTTGTGTTCTTTCGGCGGAGATTTGTTATGGTAGTAAATATGCAGAATGATAGCTCGCAGGTCTTGTTAGGTCACGCGATGAATGGACTTGCCTTTGATTTAAATGATTATGGCAATGTATGCATTTCAAACGTTAATGTTATTCCCGTTTCATGTATGTGTGTTGCAGTTTCACACTTCTTCACGTCAATAAACCTGTGGACAGCGAAACAGTCTTCAGAGTACTTGATGTTCAGGGAGTGTTTAGCTGGCTGCTAGGATAAGTTATGCCGAAGACAGCACACTCCACATCCCCTTGTTTCATTACAATACACTGTCAAAGTTGTTGAATTTTCTTATGTTTGGGTATGTTTATTTAACCTAATCTTAGACAAGCTGAGTGAGCCTGGTGTGGGAAGTATTTAGGTCATACAGTTTCCATAGTGGAGGAGGACAGCACATCTGTAATGACCAAACACTGTCGCCAATAGCAACTAAACAGTAAAAATATATGGAAGAGATGAACAGAGGAGCTGTTTAGCTTTTTTCTTAGACAGAGTTTATCCAAACCTTAAATGAACCTATTGCATTTTTCCATATCGTACATAGTTTCACATTTACTTAAAATAATTTACTAGCTACTAAAAGAATCAACATCAAAGCTCAAACAGCAATAGTGAATGGCAATTTAACATCCTTTTTATGGTCATAGTTCAAATTTTATAACATTTTATAACAACAAAGACAGCTGCTGTGCAAGACTGATATTACTGAGGCTGGAAAGGCTGCACTAAAACAATACGTTTAGTCAGCTTATTAGCAAACAACAGCTCCACCCAAACCTCTTTTCCACAATAAGGGTTAGAATCTGAGCCTGTTGGCTTATGGAGAAAATGGCAGGCATTTGTGATGCAAGGTCATAGTACCCTAATGAAATATCATATTATGCCATAAGAAGTTAATGCAATCTTAATATATTATTGCAGTTGTTATGGATTTTAGTTTGTGTGCCACCCACATAAACCCATTATCCAGGCACACAATTGGCAGATGCTTTCAGCCATTGGGCCCAAGTGTTCTAAAAGCCTTTAGTCCATCTGCTGCACACTAGTCAGTCAATACATGGATTAACAATATATGATTGTCCTGGTTTTAGAAGCTCAATGCTTTGTCCTTGCTTTAGGGAATTCTGCTATATATGAGTTTTACCATGTGTGTTTGTGAGAAAAAAACAAACAAACAAAAAAAACACAGTATTTGGACGTGTACTGAATAATATGCTACAATGACCCAGTTATGACAGGCATTGTAAGGATTCTTAGAAGACTGACAACATATCGGCAAATCTATAATCCTTTTAAAAATACAGTAGCAATATAACTTGATCAAAAATGTTATCAGAATGCATATTAGTCTTACATTTATATGTTATGTGTTTCCACTATCTGTGATTGCTAAACGATCAATAACCCAATCTCCTGGATGTTTATTCAAAAGGGAACAGGCTAAGGATACTAAAACTTTTAAACATGTATTTGTTTTCTAAATATTAAAAGCTTTACTGAATGCCTTACAATTATTTTACATACTTGTCATGATTTCTGTTACTTTAGCTCTTGAACTGTATTATGACCATCAATTAGCAAATGTACAGCAGTCTAAATGTATAATCTTTTTACAGCAAATGTAGACCCACTGAGCAGCTGGAAAACATAAAAACCCTTGACACTTTTTTGTTGAAACATCCAAGGCCATTGTTTACCATAAATATGTATGTGCCAGCAGGGAATAAAACAACATACCTGCATGCAAGTATTTTATAAGTATTGCAAATAGTTATAAGCTTTCTTAGTTAGTGGATTGCTTTTCAAACATCTTTGCTCTAGATACTTGCAGTTTGGAAATTTGTTCAACATAATTTTACCGTGTGTCATGTGCAGGCAAGAAACAAGCAAGATAAGAGCAATCTCTCACTGGTTACTCAATCTATTACTGAAACTATCCAAATTTGGTTCAGTGGACATTTCTCAAGAGTGCCTATGTAAAGAGGGAAGAAACCCAGGGAAACTGTGTCGAGACAAATCGCGTGCAAGCAAAGCAAAACAATATTAATATTATAACAATATAAAGAACTTTTCACGTTATACTGCAAACAGGACAAAATCTGAATAAAAAGTTAGACCCTACAAGAATAACTAAAGCAAACATGAAAAACTTCACCATACTACTACAAAACTACATATTAGGTCAATGCTTTAATTAGGTTATCGAATGTTAACTTTTAATAAAATGCGGAGCAATCCATGTATTTTATATTAAATATACAAATTAAATAATAAATAACAATTCATAACTTTTGAGTGTGCTTGATCAGTGTGAAATATAATAACAACAGGTTATTAAAAGCAAAATACAATGCATACATGTGACAAAAAGACTCACCCTGAAGAAGATGGTGCAGTGGAGCGGAGCTTTCAGATTAATTCCGCTTTCTCTCTCTTTTGGGGGGTGGATGAAAATGACTCCAAGTTAAAACTTCACCTGTGTGCAGGGTCAGGGCAACCGCAGACGATAAACTCTGAAAACTCTAAAACTGTGAACACAGACAACCAGACTGGTTAATTTGAGTAGTCTTGCATTTGTTCGTACCGGACTTGGAGCACTTATGTTTGGCGTACAGCGCTTCAATCAAACAAAGCCACGCTTTGGCAAGTTACCCAACAAACTCTGATCCGGGAATTTAGTTTCAAAATAAAGTAATCTATCCTTTTCAACGTAAGATCGGGTTCCTGAGTCATATAAATCGATAGCATTATGTATTAAGTAAATAATAACTAATTAATGTGATTTGACCCTCGTGTAGAATTATGTGTTTTTATTATTTTGGAACGTCACCGGAAGTAATAGATATGCAAAAAAAAAACAAAACAAAAAACTTGAATTTCTCTCAAAGTAACTTCTACGCTGTATACGTTCAATAGTACGGTAATATTGTGTGCAGAATTGGCATAAAAGTGGATTGACGTAAAAGTAAAAGAAAAAGTAGAGTAAAAAAAACTTGCGTCCTTTTTGTTGCGCTTTTGTAGCCTAGCAACCACGGACTAGACCATTTAAGGCAGGGGTCACCAACCCTATGCCCGCGGGCACCCGGTCGCCCGTGAGCCCCATTTCAGTCGCCCGCAGAGCAGGTTCTAAAAATAGAACAGGTCGCCCTCGTACTTATATAAATAATAATGTTTTACAAAAATGCTGCGCCTTTATATGCACATATTTTAAAGTAGGCTAATAATAAAAACACTTACAGATTTTAAAATTTAAAATATGTTGTCCGAGTTCAAAGTTCACTTATCTGCGCATGACAATTAACCTGTTTGATGCAGCTGGACTAATCAAAAAAAAAAAAAAAAAAAAAAAAAAGACGAGACAGCATGGCGGAGAAGAGAAAGAAATCATATGTTTTTAACACCGACTGGGAAGAAGAGTTCTTTTTTCCCATGGAAAAGAGAGAAGTGTGTATGTCTCATTTGTGGAGCTACAGTGGCGATTTCAAAACGGCACAATGTGGAAAGTCGCTACGAATCACGGCAGCTTCAACACAAACTTTCCCCTTAAGAGTGCACTTCGAGCTGAGAAAGCACGAGAGTTAAAGGCTGCTTTAGCCAAGCAGCACTCTTTCTTCACTAGACCACTGAAAAAGGCTAAAAAGGCAACCGAGGCTTCTTTCAGGGCAACAAATTATTTGATAAAAAACAAAAAGACATTTTCAGATGGAGAAACTGTAAAAGGAGCGATGATGATGATTGCTTGAGACTATTTTTAAAGACGAGAAAAATGGATCAGATGTCATCTCAACTCTGGCCAATGTACAACTTGGTGCGAGTACAGTGACAAGACGGGTGTCTGCTATTTCCGAAAACTTGAATGAGCAGCTGGACAAGGACTTACGTGAATACAGGTGGTTCAGCATCCAGAGCGACGAGTCCGTGGACAACAGCAGTACGGCTCAGCTAATGGTGTTTATTATTATTATTATTATTTGAAATCATTCAGCCTGCTTCAATGTTGAAATTATAAGAGTTTGATTTGTTTAAAACAAAAAAAGGAGTTGAAATAATGTTAAATTTATTACTACATTACCACATTACTAGTATATTTTTGCTAATCTAATTGTGACATGTTCATTTGCACAAAATAAATGTCGCTTTGACAATGAAACACAAATGTGGTCATTTACACATAACTAATGCATGTATGCATACATTGTGATCAAATAAATAATAATACAGCATAAAAGTGCATTATTTAGACTTTTGAATTATCTTAATTGAGCTGGTAGCCCTCGTATTATTTGATGACCTTAAGGTAGCCCTCGGCTTTGAAAAGGTTGGTGACCCCTGATTTAAGGGGTGCTTAAGTAGGTAAGTTTTTATACGCATGTTTTTGTACATATGCTAAGCTTTTACTTTGAGTATCCATACTGTTTAAAGTACACAATCACCCACATGATTTAAAGTACAAATAGACATCTTTGAGTCTCGTCTTAACAGTGTCTTAATTTGTTATATTTATAACTTATAATTTGTATAAGATATGCCTTTATTAGTCCCACAGTGGGGAAATTCCAGTGTTGCAACGCACAGATCAAGAACAGCACGAAAAAGTAACATGCAACAGAACAATATAATAAATAAATAAATAATGGCCTAGGATAATTTAAAACTAGACCTAAAAATAGACTCTGGATTATAGTTGAATATTTGTAAGTGCAGATAAGTTGAATGACATGTTTACAGTGTTCGTTGTACAGTCTGACAGCAGCAGGAAGGAAAGACCTGTGAAACCTCTCCCTCACACAGCGAGGGTGAATCAGTCTGTCACTGATGCTGCTCTCCAGAGCAGACAGAGCGTCCTGCAGGGGGTGAGACTCATGGTCCAGCATAGAGGTGACCTTAGCCTAAGGACTCATATGTGAGAATGCTGTTCATAGATTTCAGTTAAGCATTCAATACCAAAATCCCACAGCAGCTCATCACCAAACTGGACCACCTGGGGCTTCAGACCTCACTGTGTAATTGGCTGCTGGACTTCCTCAGTGAGAGGCCACAGGCAGTGCGGGTCGGCAGGAACACCTCGAGCTGCATTAGACTGAGCACAGGAGCCCCCCAGGGCTGTGTGCTTAGTCCGATGCTCTTCACTCTGCTGACCCACGACTGCTCACCAGCCTTCAGCACCAATCACCATTGTGAAGTTTGCAGACGATACGACTGTGGTGGGTCTCATCTCTAAAAACAATGAGACAAACTACAGGAGTGAGGTGAGCCTTCTGACCAAGTGGTGCAGCGATAACAATCTCCTTCTTAATGTTGAAAAGACCAAGGAGATTGTTATTGACTTCTGGAGAGGCCCCACCTGGCACCCGCCACTGTCCATCAACGGTGCTGCTGTAGAGAGGGTGAGCAGCACCAAATTCCTGGGGGTACACATCAGTGAGGACCTCTCCTGGACAGCAAACACTGCATCACTGGCAAAGAGGGCTCAGAAGCGCCTCTATTTCCTCCACAAACTGAGGAGAGCTGGAGCCCCCCACCCATCATGACCATCTTCTACCAAGGCATCACTGAGAGCGTCCTGACCAGCTGCATCACTGTGTGGTACGGGAGCTGCACTGAACAGAACAGGAAAGCCCTGCAGCGCATAGTGAATGCAGCTGGGAGGATCGCTGGTGCCTCTCTCCCCTCCCTCCTGGACATTTTTAACACCCGCCTCACCCCCCACCCCCATATTGGCATAACCTGTATTCCATAAAAAGACATATCACTCTAGACACTTTAAAAACTGCTGCTAAGGACGACTGTTGCACTGTTGCACATTCACTACTGGAATTTTACTATTGTTGTACTGTTGTATACTACTGTTATTGCACATTCTGTAGCTGACGATGATGTCAGTATGCTATGTTTTCATGGCATCAAGTCCTGAAGTTATTGTTTTTCTGTTGTTGAGATGTGTCCGAACACCACTGTTGTTTTTTATATATCCTCCTGGGACCCGAAGAAAAAAAGTGTATTATTATTATTATTATTATGATTATGGTTATTATTATTATTATTATTATTATTATTATTATTATTATTATTATTATTAATTTATTTTTTATTTTATTTTATTTATTTTTTTCTATTTGGAGGTAAATGAACACCTTAACATTTACATTTTGTTCATTTTATTTTTATTCATAATGTCGAAACATGTCCTCTGTAATGGACTGTAATAGTGTTGAATCCATGTGTTAGTTAACAAAATTTTTTTGGTCGGTTCTACAGTCGGCTCAAAATATTTTTAGACTCCCTTTTAATTAATTAATTTATTTATTTTTATGTATTATTTTTTTATATAGTATTTTTATGTATTATTTATTTATTTACTTATTTATGTATTTTTATTTATATTTTTTGTGTATTTATTATTAATATTATTATTTATTTTTATTTATTATTTTTATATTGTATTTTTTATGTATTATTCATTTATTTACTTATTTATGTATTTTATTTATATTTTTTATTTATATCTTTTGTGTATTTATTAATATCATTATTATTTTTTTAAATTTGTATTTATTTATTTATTTATTTTTAATTTATTTTTAAATCATAGTGCAGCCACAAACTAGATTCTATCTCAAAACACTTAAAAGACAGACTGGTTAACTCAATGTCCACTATAAATGACACAAATGAATGGGGTCTCAGGGGGATATTTTATTTGTGTAATGTTTACTTTTAAGTCATGTGACCTTTACCTTGCCCCGGAAGTGGTTAGAGAGGGAGAGAGAGGCAGTAGAAAATACTCCAAACTTCAAAGTGCTATTTAGTTACCGCTGGTGGCGTACAGGCGAACACGGTGACGTATTGTGTTGTTTTGTATTGTATATTTATTATACGTTGTTTGTATGTAAGGTTGAGCTGTTTTCTCTGTCTGTCTTTATTCTAGTTTTCACGGTGATGTGTGTTCATGGTGTGTACAATGCTCTCAAGTTTTGAGCGGGGTTGTGCGTGAGACTGCGTAATTTCCGAGGTGCGGGTGAACAAGATCATCAGTACGGAGCGTAAAATCCTTTTATTGAGAAGAAAACCAGGGTAGCTACACATTTACTACTGGAATTTTACTACTGTTGTACTGTAGTTTACTACTGTTATTGCACTGGAATTACTACTGTTGCACATTTATTTGTATCTTTACTTTCAATGCACATTCTGTTGCACATTACCATTTCACTGCTGCATCTTCCATTGCACATTTTTGATGCACTCTGAACATTTTTGGACATCTGTAAATAGGTATTTATTTATTCTGTTACACTGCTTTCAGATTTTAGAATCTAGATTTTAGATTTAGATTTTTTGTCCTAGAGAGTTTTTGTTTTGTTTCGTCTTTATATTGTATTTTGTACACTGTCTTTTTTGCACTACTTGGCCAGAGAGAAACAAAATTACAATTCACTGTATGTTGAACACAAATAGCAGAATTGACAATAAAGCTGACTTTGATCTTTGATCGTTATTATTGTAAGAATCCCACAACGTTGTGCTTCCGGTAACAAACAGCGGAATGTAAAATGTGAAGTTGGCAAAGGTAGAGAAGGGGTAAATTATTAAACATATATTGTACGTTTGCCTATGTGCTTTAGGTTTTCATAGTTTTGATAAAACAATGCTATAGTTCTGTGTTGACTAGGTGTTTGTAATTAATACGCTACAATTTAAAAACACTTTAATAACCTTTGTCTTACTGGTGTTAAGGGCCACCAGTAAGACAAAGGAGCTGGTGATCGACTTCAGGAGAAGACCACTACCTCACTCACCGGGGAACATCCAAGGGCAGGACATAGAGACTGTGGACAGTTTCAAGTACCTGGGTGTTCACCTCAACAATAAACGACTGGTCCCACAACACCGACGCCCTGTACAAGAAGGGCCAAAGTCGCCTCCACCTCCTGAGGAGACTGAGGTCCTTTGGAGTGTGCAGGCCTCTGCTCAAGACTTTTTATGACTCTGTGGTGGCCTCTGCTCTCCTCTACGCTGTCGTCTGCTGGGCCCCGAGCAGCACAGAACGGGACAGGAAGAGACTCAATAAGCTGGTCAGGAGGGCCAGTTCTGTCCTGGGCTGTCCTCTGGACTCTGTAGAGGAGGTGGCTGAGAGGAGGGTACTGGCCAAATTCATGTCCATCATGGACGACACCTCACCCTCTGCACCGGACTGTAGAGGAGTTGAGCAGCTCCTTCAGCAGCCGACTGAGGCACCCCCAGTGCAAGAAGGAGCGCTACCGCAGATCCTTCATCTCCACTGCCATCAGACTATAATTCTACTATATAGTCCAGATGTGCAATATTTTCTATACTCTCTTATTTACTTATTAGGGGGCCAAGCACCGAAGGTGCTTAGGCACCCTATAGGAATTGCTTTGCGTTGCCTAGCAAGTTGCCTAGCAACCCTTTGATCTTTCCTTTGATGTTCTGGTCTCCTGATTCTTCTTCTTCTTCTTCTATATTCTTCTCCACATGGGAGTCTATGGCAACCCCTAGAACCGTCTGGTAAAAAGTTGTGAAATTTTGCATGCACATTCCAGCCAGTCTCCTCATTACCCACAGCGATTTATAGGCCCCCAGCCCCAACCGTCTAGCGGCATCAGCAGGTCAAAGTTGCAGAAATTTGTCAATTGCCTAGCCACGCACCTAGCAACCTTTGATGACAGATCAAAGGTTGCTAGGTGCGTGGCTAGGCAATTGACAAATGATGTCAATTGATGTGTCTGTTCTGACAGGGTTAGACCCTGACCCTGTCAGACCCTGTCAGACTTTGTTAGATCCTGTCAGACCTTGTTAGACCCTGTCAAACGGTGCTTGGCCCCCACATTGCTGCTTGCAGCTATATTTTTTATTATTATTACTGTTTGTCTGCATGCACTTTTTGTTTAAACTTTCTTTTGCACTTAACTGCCTAGAGCTAATGTGGCAAGTGAATTTCTCCTGTGTGAGATCAATAAAGTCTTATCTTAATCCTAAAAACATGTTCTTTAACGTTAGATGGAGAACTTTATTCTGTACGAGAAGCTGGGATCAGGCAGCCGGTCTGTTGTCCAAAAAGGAAGACTGATGGGCAGCCTCAACTATGTGGCTATTGTGTGTTCTGACAAAATCAAAAGACCAGAGATCATCAATCATGTAACGTTACCCTTTCAACATATTTTTGTCTTGAAAATCTTTTTTGTTTATAAAGACATGCCCCTTTTTGCCTTTTCCACATTAGGTCCGCCTTTGTCATGACTTTGAGCATCCCAATATTGTATCATTTTATGAGTGGTACGAAACCATCAACCACCTGTGGTTGGTGGTAGAGCTCTGTACAGGTTAGACATTTTTCTTTATATTTTACACACGCACACACACACACACACACACACACACACACACACACACACACACACACACACACACACACACACACACACACACACACACACACACACACACACACTGTCTCTCTTAAAGTTTTGCCTAATACATGTAAACTATCATTGCTCCAGGTGGCTCGTTGGAGTCTGTTGTTACTCAAGATGGATATCTGTCAGAAGATGTAGTCAGAAGTTTTGGGTGGGGTCTCG
The DNA here is from genome assembly GCA_036785185.1 of Paratrypauchen microcephalus. NCBI lineage: Eukaryota > Metazoa > Chordata > Actinopteri > Gobiiformes > Gobiidae > Paratrypauchen > Paratrypauchen microcephalus. The sequence goes on along the minus strand of JAVJIX010000002.1, from coordinate 16,374,702 downwards.
TCCAAGGATTGCATTATATCCATGAAATGGGTGTGGTATTGTCCGACCTGACACCAGCTAAGGTCTTTCAAAAATATTTTGATTGTCTTTTGTTGGCACCTACTTTTCTGTTGTTGACTCTCCTTGTGTTTCTCAGATCCTGCTGGATAATGGTGGAAAGTTAAAATTTAGTAATTTTTGCCACTCTAAGACAGAGGGAGAGACCATGAAAGATTTAATGGCTTTGCTCTCTACCCCTGAAATATCAGAACAGGGAGTTGTCCCGGAGCAGCTTGACAGAATGAGAACTAAATTAAAAGGTCAGTTAAATTTGTATGAGTGTATCGTGTGTAATGTCTCTTACAGCTTTATATTAACGCCAAAGCTATTAATACAATGAAACAATACCAATACTCTAAACATTTTTATAGGTTCTTTATTTTATAAAGCCCCAGAGGTGTTGCTAGGATCAGAAACCAACATTAGTACTGACCTTTGGGCCCTGGGCTGTATACTCCACTACATGTACACTGGTAACCAGCCAGCTTCATACACTTATAAGCAGATGCTTGAAATTTAAATTACACATCTTCACAAATGATTGTTTGTGTATTTCAGGTAAACCTCCATTTTATTGTGATGATTGTAGTGTACTAACAGATATGATTTTAAACAGAGAACCAGCACCACTCATACAACCAGGTATTGCTGACAAATTTGTCACATATGTTTATTATATTTAATACTTTTTGTTTTAACTTTATTTTCTGGTGTTAGTTACTTCCACAACTCCAAGTGAGAACTTCTTAAATCTTCTTAAAAGCCTGCTTGTTAAAGATCCATATAAAAGGTAAGTTACCCTAACACATATGGTAACCAATTAGTTTTATGAATCATCTATTATTTGCACTGTTTTTTTTTAGGATGAAGTGGCCCGAGTTGTTGCAGCATTCTTTCTGGATTAAAGCTCAAAAGGAAGACACATGTTATGAAGAAGTCGAGGAAGACCCAGAGGAAGAGGAGGTTGAAAAAGAAATTACTGATTGCAAAGAAGAAAGTGAACGGTATGTCTGTTTTTGTCTTTACTACATACCATACTATATCATGTTCTGTCCAGGTGATTTGTAAAAAAAAAAAAAAGTGTTTCCATATTATTTTCACAGAGGTCCCACTGTGTCAGCCTGCCCTGAAGAACACACAATCAAAAATACCATCCACACAGCAACAGTTGTACCAGGATGCAGGGATTCTAAGAAACATGTAGAACCACATTCCACAAGAAAAGTGGACCAATGCAATGAATATAGTAACAGCCTGCCAATTAATACTCAGAGAACAAGTAAAAGTGCAGATGGTGAAAGAAAAGTCGACAAGTTGACAGAATGTCAACACTCAAATAAATCAATGACACTGGGTAACTGCTCATGACAATTTTAGGATGCAATTGTTTGCATAATTGTACTAGACTATGTTTTTTTCCCCCACTGGATCAGATAGTCTGTCAGATTTCAGGCCGAAACAAGGTGGGGATGAGGATAATACTGAAGCTATATTTCTGCTCAGGTATTCGGTTCTCTACTATTGAGAAAGAAAGCTTTTTATTGATGTAAAATAACATAATATGCCTTTTCTTGTACTTCTCGTATCAGCTCCAGAAATAATCTCAGTCTCTTTGAATGCAGCACAACGTCTGGGTATCAGGTAGTCATAGTTGCCTTTTGTTCACATTATACTTTACATCATACTTCTTATTTCATGGTAAAAGTCATATTTGTGCCAAATACATACTGTCATAATGATTTACTTCCCCAAATCTTCCCATAGCCCACAGCTGGCACTGACATCACATCGACTGTAAAAGCTCTTCTCTTCACTGACTCTGATCTTACTGTTACACCAATCATGGACAACCCCAAGGTAGGGCTGCAAGATTAACAGAAACTGCACTGAAATTGCAACTTCAATTAATGCAACTAGCAAATTGCAAAGGCTGCAATTATTTTAAGTACCATAATTTTCTCCTTAAACAAAATATTCTATTTTTTCTTAAATGTGATCCTACTTTAGCTTGTCAGTTCATATTTCAGTCATTTTTTTCTGTTATTAAAGCATAAATGGCAAATTCTTGTCAGAAAAAAAATCACAATTTGTACAGCAACATTTTTTTTTGAAGAAAACTCATAACCAAGAATATTATGATTAACATGATGTTTATAAGTCTACTATACTTAACGCTAACTATGGATTGATATCTAGATTTTAAAGACTATCCCTGTGCGGTTTGATGCCAAAACACTTTGTGTTCCAGCGTATTCAGGTATAGCATTTATACTTCAAATATGTTATCTTTATCTGTGAGTAGATATCCATCACTTTTTGATTTATTGTTTTTTTTTTCCTCAGTGGAAAAGCTGTTGTCTTTAAATGAAGATGATTGGAACATTTTCCTCATGCAAATCTGTTCATTCTTTAAAGAACAGCACTCCACTTCCCGCTCCAAACTGAACCTGCTCTGCTACCTCTGCTGTGTGGTTGGACATCAAGACATTGCCAACAAACTTTTGAATTCCAGTCTGGTAAATAGTACTCACATATTACAATTTTAGTTAGATTACTATAGTTAATAGTAGTAAAGAAAAATATACAAAGAAATATTTATAATTATATGTAATTTCAACAAGACCCCATGTGTTTCTACATGTAGCTTCCTGTATTGACACAGCAGATACGACTTGCTCCTAACTGGGATGTGTGAGTGCACTTATATTTATAACAGTTGTGTCATTTGCCCAAACTGCTATTAATGTGTTTTGAAATCATACAAATTCTCAATGCTTAATGTTTTTTTTTTTTCTCCTCAGGAGAAGCAAAGTCCCCAGAGTCTTGGGACTTCTGGCACTGCACTGCACTGAACTTAGAGAGGATAGTCCTGTCTCTGAGGTTTGTAACTTTATCATATACCAACTCAGATATATTTGGGGCCAAGCACCGAAGGTGCTAGGCACCATAGTGTTTCTACTGATTCTTCTTCTTATTATTATTATACATTATTCCTCTGACCATGGGAGTCTATGGCAACCCCTAGAACCGTCTGGTAAAAAGTTGTGAAATTTTGCATGCACATTCCAGCCAGTCTCCTCATTACCCACAGACCCTGTCAGACCCTGTCAGACCCTGTCAGACTGTCAGACCCTGTCAGACTCTGTCAGTCTGTCAGACCCTGTTAGACCCTGTCAGACTCTGTTAGACCCTGTCAGACCCTGTCAGACCCTGTCAGACCCTGTTAAACCCTGTTAGACCCTGTCAGACCCTGCATGCGGCCTACATGCTGAGGCCTACATGCACCTTTGGTGCTTGGCCCCACATTGCTGCTTGCAGCTATATTTTCATTTAAGATTTTTATTATGAAAACAGGCAGTCAGTTCTTTATTATTTATATTAATACTGCAAAACTGTAATCTGTTATTTTGTACCAATAATACCATTATCATGCAGTAATGTTGTTATCCATATGATGGCAGCAGACACCACAGAAGATTATTTTCATTCACGCGCTATACATTTTTTGAAATTTAAATTATATCAGTCATATTCAGTGTTGCACTTCCAGGAACATTCATTTACTGGAGACAGATTCTAACCTTAACCATATGTATTACCTGCCTAACCCAAACCCTAAATTTAAACAGATTTACCCCATATCTTAATTTTAAACCATGCAAATTTCTTAATAAATGCTTTAGATTGTGGTGACCATGCAAGTAACTGTGTCTAGGCCCTGCAATGTCATAAATACTCACAACACTGAGAAAGTGAGATAAGACTATAAGTGATCACTTTGCCTCTTTACATGCATTTGATCTATTTTTAATGGCAAAAGGGGAAATTCAATTTGTCCACCGGACAAAAGTTTATTTGGTCGAATACGTTTCGCAGCTCATCCAAGCTGCTTCTTCACTTTTTTAACAATATAATTTTTTTTTCTTTTCTTTTTTTAACCAAATGTAGTTACTATATACAGACTTTATAAATGGTGACCAGCAGGGGGCATTAAAAACTTGAGGTAGGATTAGCGGTTCAGTAATTAAACTAGATGGGCTATGACATGCACACAGTGACAGTGCATCTCATAGCTTTTGTAAATATAGTTTATAAAATTTAGTTGTTTAAACCTCATTTTTATCTCCTGTATATGTATATGTACCGGTAAGTACTTCATGTAATAGTGTTTTTTTAACTGTTGGCTGCTTTATCAATAATATAAAATAGCCTACACTGCACTAGATTACAATCACAATTGCACAATACAATGTAATTCAAATAGTATTTTGTTTTTTTTACATTTGACTTCTTTTAGTATTTCCTTTATCTCATTTTGTCTTCATTCTTATCATCTTTTTGTTTAGTTGTTAAACAAAATTAATAAAATGGCTTGATGGAAACTCATTACTCATCTAAAACTCAATTGAACCAGTTTAAGAAAAACCCCTGTGTTCTCTCCGCATTTTAGCATATGACAAAATGTTGATATGTTAGTATGTTCATAAACCCCCTAGATGTAGAATGTGTGTAGGCTATTTTGTTTGTGCTCTCAGCAGGAGTCCTGTCTATTAAGTACAAGTAATTTGTGTATTTTCACTAATGGTATACGCCTGTGAAAATGTGTGTTTGTGGCTTCTAGGGTTGCCAAAAGTAATGATACTAATTATTTACTAAAACCAGAGTAAAAATTTGATGAAAAAACCAAAACAAAACACATAAACAGGATAAAATTGGACCTTTCCTGAATAGTTTTAGAATTGGCTTGAACTTTTCCATAACTAGTATGGGAACATATAGAAATTACTCTCATTGTGTGTGTGTATAAATTACATTTTATAGTTTGTTTTAAATTACTGGAGTAGTGCAATCAGGATCGTGTATCAAGCCTATCCCTTATCAATATCGAGTTTTACACTTTTTGTATATAGTAGATACATATGGTCAATTTAATGGTATTTTGACCATCCTGGGTCCTTATGGGTGAAATCCTAAGGTTATCGTCTCACATTGTAGGAGTGAGTTTGGGCTTGCAGAATAAACAGCAGAGATGATGTCCTCACAAAGCCGTTTGGTGCAGCCGTGTGTGCGCCTCTCAGCAGGGGTGCTCCTGCTGCAGTCCCACTGATTGGAGTGTCAGGGCTGGGCTTAGTCACCATGGTAACTGCTATATGCTTCACCCGTTCACTCTGGGACACACACACAGACACACACACATACATATACCTAGCTCTGTTGTGCCTAACTTTTTCTAGCAGTCTTTTCCTTTTTTCAGTTCCTTTGTTCTCCTCATCCAGAAGCTATGTTAAATTAACTTCAGTCAGTGAATTGTTCACTTCGTCAGTGAACATACAATCCTGAGTGTTTATCATTTGTACCTAATAAGTTTAAACCTGTTTAAGAGTGAAACAGGGTAAACAGAAGCAGAACACATACATCTTTTGAGCACTGTTTTTAGTGGTAGATGCCCTGCCAAAAGAAACCTGCTACTGTATAACATTTGAAGCTGACACAGAGGTGACCATTTAGTTGGACTTTTGGCAGTTTGTGATGATGCTTCTATTTCAAGTATGAGATTCAATTGTACCCATTAACTCCCAACTGAAAGGCAAGTCAATGAACTAATGTAGCTATTTACTAACAGTCTTCATGTTTATATGTAATACTGCAACACTTGGCCAAACCATAGGCAAAAGTTTCAACTCAGTATCTCACAGGCTTTTGACAATCCTCTGCTCATGACTATGTTGTTTAATTTTTCAATTTGCTTAGTTTGAATTGATCTGATGTTAAAATAATGATGATGTGTTTAGAGGGAAGTCATTTTGTGTTGATTCTGGGGTTTTCACTGCGGCTCATTGCACAGCGGTGCCTTTCAGCACTTTCTTCCTGATAGCAGCTGCGTGACTGGTTTTCAAACACATCCCAGAATCTCAACAAACCACTCAGCCATTCATGTTATTAGTGCATTTAGCTCTGGGTGATAGAGAGAGGAAGAATGACAGCAGAGTGGGCGAGCAGCGCAGCAGTATGTGTGTTTTTAACATCATGGCAGAAATAAATTGTTTTTGTTAAGGAGAAACAATTATAAGTTTGTTGTGCAGTGGCATAGCCTTTGTCAGAAGTTCCACTATGGGTTTGCAATACACAGATGGGCATTCCAGGTTAGAAAAACAGGATTAAAGCAGTCACAATCATATGTGAGGACAGTGATTAAAACACACTGTTTATTTATATTCATTTAAGTGAATCTCTAAAGGCATACTTTGAAACAATATAAGCAGAAATAAGATATATGCAAAAACAAGATAGAGAGAGAGAGAGAGCAGTGTGGAAACTCACATTGGATCACAGAGGGTGGAAGCTGGCAGTAATGCTAATGCCAGGAAGCAGCCAGGCAGGAAGGCTGTCTGCATACACTTAAGACTATGTGTGGAGCACGCTTTACAACTGCATCAGATTGCATGATTTAGTGAACCAAGTTGTTTATGCATATACTTATTGCTCTGAATACAGGTGCCAGGGAAGGTGTTTGTGTGCCTCCACTCGAACCGCTGTCTCACCTGCCTCCACTCCTGCTAGTTTATTTCAAAAACAGTGTGTTTTTTCTGGAATGAGTTTAGACAAAGTTGTCAAATTCGCATATCGTCTGACCAAGGTTTTTTCATTACAGTGGTTTTAATTTGCATGAGTCTCTAAGCTTGTTTACTGAGATGGTCCCTCTGTCGTGGCAGGTGGTAACAACACTGACAGACCTGCTCAGGGAGAACTTGAGAAACAGCAAAGTCAAGCGCTTCCTGCTGCCACCACTCGGAGAGTTCCTCTACCTCATCGCTTCACAGGTACCATCACAATGTCAACATGCTCATTAGAGGTGGCATAATCAGTGTCTGGATAGATTTGGATCATACATGCAAATAAAGGTAAAATCCCTTTACCCAAGATTGTAAAATTTATGTTGTTTTTTGAAGCCCCGCCACCCCAGCTTTTAAAATTATATAATTGTACTGCTGAATTATTTAATTGACTGAAGAGATGTGATAGCCTAATTCACTATAACCCTGAAAAACCACAGAAGATTGAAGTCTGATAAAGACCAGGGCTTCATTAGAAAAGGTGCTTCACCTCCATCTAATGTGCATCTAATTTATCGTCTTTTTATTTACAAGGCTGATGGATAACCTTCAAAAATCAATCTGTAGCAGATAGCTCAGCTTCTCTTGACACCATGGAGCATTTTATTCCCTGAAATAAATATTATTACTGAGTAAAAATACTAATTAGATGTGACTGAAGCCTACATTGTGCACAAATGAACTACAAATAATATGATGAACAAACTGTTTATAAACTATGCTTGCATTATGGATATGAATACAGAAAGAAAATGTGCACTCTTTTTTTTTTTTTTTTACTTGAGCAATGGTAACAAGAGTCCAGGTATTTGTCATGAACACACAAAGTGACAGGATGCAGGTGTGAGTACTGTGGATGGGTCCTTTAATTGTCCCCAGGTAAAATCACCTGCTTTGCCTCTTGTACAGCAGCAGTCAATGACAACGATTAACTATAGCCTCCAGTGCTGTCTCCGTCCTCAAGGTTAGGTATAGCCTAAAGCTTAGCACTACAGCAATGGAGCAGAGCATGCCTCATAACAATTGTTTGCACTCTGAGTCTTTTGGTTTAGTTGTAAATGTGTTCATAGACTTTTATGTTTATTTTTTGTAGTTGGTTTAGGTGTGTGTTATTAAATGGTGTATATTGCCACATGACTGTTTTGTTTGTTCAAGTTTTCTGAGAATCGGAACATTGAAATGAGAGAATAAGTGGTCAAGTATGCCCCTTACTGTTAGTGTTCTATGGCACACAATTACAGTGTATGACTTTTATCCTTGTAGAACTATAATTACCAGTTCCTCTCTTTTCACATGAAGATAAGGCATCTTATTATACCGTCTTGTATAAATGGGATGGTAATCAAGTAATTAAAACTCGTAACTCCTCTTGTTCACTGCTCCCAATCCCTTCACGGGCCATTTCGTTTCCTTATCTGTGCTTGGATCTGGTCCATGCTATCTGGCTGCTGTTGCCTCCTGCTCTGTACCTCCACTGCCCCTGCCCCACTGCCCCCCGTGTCCTCCTCCCTTGCTCACCCCTCTCCCTGCCTTTCCATGCCTCTCTATCAGCAGGAGAAGAGAGGCTCCCCAGAGGGACCGTGGTTCGTTCCTGCTGCCGCCTACACCGGCTTAATGAGGAGCCTGCGGGAAGGGGTGAGTGTCTCTGTGTATGTCTGTTTTTGTGCAGCAGTGACTAAGTCTCTCTCACTCTGTGTGTGTGTGTGTGTGTGTGTGTGGGCGCGCGTGCATGCGTGTGTGTGGCGGGGATCCCTGTGAACGGTAATGATGAGGCAGCTGTGGGGGCCTAAAGCGTTGTTTGCCAGCTGCAAGTCAAGGGCATGCAGAGCAGTCTCACACACATACTCTCTCTTACCTGCATCAAACATAGCCCTTTAGTGCTCCGCAGCCTGACCCCAGCAATTAGGACCCTCCAGACGCGCACTTACTGTAGGTACAGTTCTGGCACCATGGCAGTTCTCTCCAATGCCTCATTTCTGTTTAGAACTGTTTCTCTATCTAATTATTTTTTGTAATTATATAGTATGGTCAGGGGTATTTGGTTGTGGTTGGCTTAACACACTGATTATAACCAGTGTTTGCTTTCTCAGTTAGCCATCATAGGAAGATTGATAATTATATTACTTACTAGCCTAATAAATAGTCCTTTGGTGTACCTGTATAACTATGATAATCTCCTATTGGAATTAGAAAATGATATGCTAGGTACTCGAATGACAGTGCTCCTGACCCATGTAGCCCCCAAGTTTCTCAATGGCTAATAGATAAATAATGCAATAATCCCATAACTATTGCAGACAGATTTTGTGGACCGTGAGATGGACAGTAAACAGACAGAAAAGCACTGGATGGATGTTTTGTGTGTCTGGGAGGTAGACGGGGTCCCAGAGAGGGGGCCCACTATAGCCGAATGAATATAGATGAAACTGGTCTGCACAGTTGTCAGCTAGTACCTACTGTTGCTTCATTACCACTGGGAGTGCGGTGGGGGGCGAGCGGGGTGCATGACAGGAGAGGGGTTGGGGAGAGGAGAGGGGAGGTTGACTTATTTATCATTATTGAGCTGTGAGAGTGCACTGACGGAAAGACACACACTCTGACACACACACACGCACAATACACAATACAGCCTTAGGGACCAGACACTCATCTTCAACCCAACTTCTCTCCCTTCTCTGCCTCCTGTCCCACTGCTCCCCGCACCCCTTCTTTGGATGCCTGTGTCTCCCATTCATAGGACATTACCTAGAGTTGTCTAAAATTGACAACTTTATCTCAACGTGCGAGTCAAAGGTATGCTTAATTACAAGGTAGTTTTAGTGCTATTTAAGAGTGCTTTATCTCAGTATCTCCTCAAAGTTTAAATTAATCCATGCAACTATCCAAATTCTTAAACATCATGAAAATTCATTTCTGAACATCAAGTGGCGTGTTTATCGATTCCATGTTTGCTAAGTGTTGTGAGCATAAATAATACTGTGTATTTGGTGCATTCATTAATGTCCAGTTGCATTGCTATCGATTTCCCTCTGGTGGCTACGTATTCACTGATGCATTTTTTATGCTGTGTTTGTATGTCTTGACATAAGGAGATGATTTGTCTAGCATTGTGCTAAATGTAAATCAAGTGCCACACATTGTTTACTGAATGACAGTATTGAGATAGAGGCTGTCTATTGCGCTCCAGGCAGTGTGGGTTTGATGCGTTTTTTTGACCTGCAGGTTCACCCCAGCCCCCTCTGCTGCTGTTGAGAGTTTTCCTGATTTACAAGTTAACCACCAGAGAGAAGCATAGACATTGTTGTACAACAGGATGGGGTCAGCTGAGAGGGCACAGAGCCAAAGACATGATGGAGGTTGTGTTTGTGCAGTGATGGTTATTGGGGAATGGTGTGAGTGACAGAGGAGCAGAGAGGAGCAGGTGTGTGGCAGCACAGGGGATGGCAGAGACAGACACAGACCCAGTGCTGCTGGGGAAGAGGCCGAGCGGATGGCATGGTGTGAAAGGCAGGTTTCCAGGCCAGACTTGAGCTGCAGGAAATTATTTATGAGGCTGAACACGATGATGCTACTGCTGCCTATGATGAAAACTGTGTGTGTGTGCATGTGCAGCTGGGGGTAAAGCTGAACTGTAATACAGTGAGAGGAGCCAGCGGCCACGAGGTGAAATCCCCTCCTCGCTCAGCCACATGCACAGGCAGAAACATTCACAAAACAGTCTATTCATGATTTATCAGTGACTTCCCCGAAGGAGGGAGAACTCACAGAGACTCCATAAGGCCATCATGGGTCCAAGCCTAACAATTTAACACTGGATGACCATTTCACATAAGTGCAGTTTCAATTTGCACTCAAGTCAACATGAAGTTCAATAAAATTGTGCATTATTGTTACAACACTATCTTTCTCCAGTCACCTGTTGACTTTAAGTAAAAAATGCAACAGAATAATTTTTGATATTTTCAATGTTGGACTGGAGCAGAATTGGCAATTTTTACATTTTAAATTGAAAGACTTACAATGTAAAGCAGATTATAATAACAGTTCCTGTAATTGTAATGAGGAAAAAAGCACAACTGCAGTATACTGTAGATGTTTTGCCCCCTTGTTACTAATGGGGCCTATTAGTATCACAAAGAGGTGCTCCTAGTGGGCGGGAAGTGAAACAACATGATGTGACTCACCCGTAGTGACCAGGGACCCTCGCGATTATGTAGGAATGCATCAGAGCTTTCTGAAAATGTATAGTTTGTTCGCCAAAAAAAGTGTAACATCTCGCACTCGCATCGGAATATTTGGGCCCGAGCCCCTACAGGGCATAGGGCCTATTGCTTTTGCTACGATGAGCGCATGGACAATGATGAGTGCATGGGCGTATGCGAGAGGACGTCGTGCACCTTCGTCTTCTTGGTTGCCCCCGGCAGGAACAGCAGTATCCCAGTAAGCCACGCCTAAGGCCGAGGCCATACTTATCACCGCTAAAATGAATGGAAGTCAATGGGAGGTCAGGGGCAACCCCGATGAGATGGTCCAGACGCACCCGTCATTCATCAATGACCCCATGGTAACGTGGGGAAAGTCGAGAGGTTTCAGAAAACGTATAATATGCGGTTCCCATGTTAACGGATATATTGTTTTTGCTCAAATTATTATTAGGCCCGAGCCCCTACAGGGTGTAGGTCCTCAGAGTTGAGCCTTTAGCTGCACAAATCCATGTGTGCTCTGAATCAGCTACAAATCTCAGGGATGAAAGACTTCCGCTTTTTGGCAGATTTCCGCTTTTTTGTCAGCCGCCTGGGTCATTTTTTATATCAGTGCAAATCTGTAGAGAAAAATGTTGGGTGTGTGTGTGTGTGTGTATGTGTGTGTGTGTGTGTATATATATACATATATAAGTTGTGTTTAGAGTTGCCAACCATCCCTTGAAAAACGGAACCTGAATTAGTAATACAGGAAAAAATACGTCCCGTATTTAGAAACAAAAGTACGCTTCCCATATTGAGCTGAATAGGGACGCATTTTTTCCTGTATTACCGTGTGAATCAAAAATAGTGTCTAAAACAGGGGTGCCCAATACGTCGATCGCAATCTACCAGTTGATCGCCAGGGTTGTGTGGGTAGATCGGTGTGTCGAAGTACTCGACACCGGTCTTGGTCTCGAGATGACTGCGATCATATTTCATTACGGCTGCTGCTGTTAGCAGTAAACTTTTACCGCTCTGCGGGACCACGTGGGGCTTCTCACTGCAGCACAGCCTGTGCGCTCGTCTGGAGCGGACACGTGCCGCCAGTGCACGCAGCTTGTTCGCAACAGGGTGTAGCTTTGCGTACCAGCGTGTATCACAGAGCAGGTTAAACGTCCTACCTGTCCGTCAGCTTCACGTTAGCGTGCCGCTCCTTGCCTTTTCACGCTCTCACACCTCCTGCTCATAGCGCACACGCTCCCTCCTCAATGTGCTCTCATTAGAAGTGCAAGACTAAGTGCAAAGCAAAAACTAATCTAAATTTATGTTAGTGTTGGCACAGAGCAGGTCTACAGCACAGAGCAGGCCTACCATGACATGTAGTTGAATTTTGCCTAATAAAGTGCACAAATGCATCTGTTTGTCACGACATGCGTTTGGTAAATGTGCAGAGGCTGGTAAATACCACTGCAAAACCAGCAAGAGAATGTGACTCCAGGTAGGAAGTTGAAAAAACAGGTTAAAAAAAAAAAAAAAAATCAAAGAAGGGGTCCTCAAACTATGGGTGAGGGTCCAAAAACGGGGCACAGAGTATTTAAGTGCAGTACAGTTTGCTTTTATACATTTATCAGATAAAATGGAGATAGATTTATGAAAACGTATTTATGTGAGTCAGCCTTTTCCCACATGAAGATCATTAAAGCCTCAGTGTGTAGGATTCGTGGCGCATAGGTGGATAGTCGCTATTGCACTTTCTGTTTTAGCTACGGTAGACCTCGAGGGTCACCCGGGCGCGCCGTAACGCGTACAGCTCTCATACCCGCGCACGAGCCGCGCGCCACTAGTCTGGTTAACACCTGACCATATCACAAGTGAGATATGGGTCTGGAAACTTGCTTCGAAAAATCCCGTAGCGGAGGTGTGGTTAGCGATTGCCAACGGCCGTTTATTGGGCGTTATGAATGTCTATCATTGAGCGTATACGTAAGTCCATAGCCAATCATGTCAGTTGTCAGTTCAAACTACAAGCTTCCGTTTGTCATGTAGTACGTGTCACCGTCTTGCCACCCCTCCCCCGCTCTCTGATTGGGGCCCTAAATCTGGGACTCTCGCTTGGACGAGTTTCCAGGCCGCCTTCCAGTTCGAAACGAACGGAAGCGGCCTGGGAATTCCCAGGCTAGCGCGCCGCTACTGTATAAATAAAACGCGGTCCCGTTTTTTTTTTTTTTTTTTTCTCTCATGAAAACACACATTCCCGATCATGTACCATGACACTCTACACATCAAATGAAACCTTACAGTCTCCTCTTTTTGACTATGCAATTCATTTCCCTGCACAACAATCACTCCCCGAGCACATGGGGCTTTTATACGGAAAAGCACAAAACGAGGTTAGCTTACCTTAGAATGCTTTGCACAGGTCAAACTCTGTATTTCACCATAAACTTGCTCTCAATTTGTCCGCAAGGATCCAGCTAATAAAATCCAGTAAAACAATTTAGTCCAAAACACGTGTTAGATCCATTACGACGTCTGATCCGGCAGCATGCTTGTGTTGTTTACCCAAAACCACGAGCCTTGCCGAAGGCGAAGGCGGAGCCCAAATGTCCTTCTGTGGCTCTCGTATTCAAAATGGCTGCCTCTGCATGGGGAAGATCCCCCTTTTATGTGACTATATCTAAGTCCAAAAGAATACTTTGATTTCATGATGGAAGTGAAAAGGCTTGGAAAACAATGTATTTTTGAATGGGTATCTTCAATTTCAGTAATTAATGGGTAAAAATCTTACACACTGTCCCTTTAAGCCCTAAATTTTGTGAGAAGGTAGTGCAGAGTGGGATCATTAAGAGGGAAAGGGAATTTTCCCCCCCAAAATGGGTGGTTGACATCTTAGATTTTATTGGCTGGAATGACCCCAGATTGCATCTCAGAGCATCTAGAGTTAAAAAAAAATTTAGGTTATGAGTTCGGGCTAGTGTAAGGGTTAGAGTTGGGATTGGGGCTATGGTTAGGGCTACGACGAGGGTTAGTTTTAAGCTTAGTGTAACGTTAAGGGTTAGGCCTAGTATTAGGGTTGGGGCTAGGGGTTATTTTTGTGGTTGGGGTTTCCGGTTATTTGGGTTAGAATGGGGTGCGGCGTTTGTGGGGTGCGGAGGAAGCGCGCAAGGGCTAATCATTGCCGTTTGCGGCTATATTTTCTATCTCTTTTAGATGCTTTTGGCTTCACCTCTCATTCCACCTCTCCCGTTTACCCTTAAAGCATTCCTGTCTTCTTCCGGCCTCTGTCTGCAACTAATGGCAGTGTTAGTAGTGCAGTGAGAGTGATAGATGGCGTCGCTGTGGCTGCTCATTCACATCCAGGTGTTTTAACTTCTGTGAACTGTAATTACACGCTATACCACATCAGACGAGCCCACATCTCCTTTTTCATACAAGCGAATATCTATAAAGTCTTTTCACTCTTTTCATCTCGGGACAGGTTTTTCCAGCTCTTAGCCCAGGGGTTAAAGGGGATGAGCCTCAACTAATCTCTGAATAGTAGAAAGTCGTTTATTCATTTTGCCTAGTTGTGCTGTGGTATTGTAATACATAAAATACTGCTCAAGCCTGTTGAAAAGCTTAGTCTAGTTTTAATGTTAAATTTTCTATTGCAGGCAAGCCTATCAAACTTTTTTTGCTTAAGCTCCTTGAGATATACAATATTCAGTATTGCAAAGTTATTAAAAATGCAATATGTGGATATGAGTAAACAAACCTTAGAGGAAATCAGGTAAATGGTCACATTTTTATATAGTGATTTCCACCTTCAAGGCCCCAAAAGCGCTTTAGAACAAGGAACTACTCACCCATCAGTGTATGCAGACACTGGGGCGAGGTGGGTTAAGTTAAGTCTTGCCCAAGGACACAACAGCAAGATTCATCTATGGGAGTTGGAATCATACCGCCAACCTGTGGATCAGTGAATCTGACTGCTCAACCAATGATTTTTTTTAATGTCAAGAGCGGGATTTGAATTCCCAATTTTTAGATCGGTGGACAAACCAACTACCATCACCAATTTTATATGTTTATGTTTGTGAATATAATTGTCAGTTTGGACCTTTAAAAAGACCTACATTTTTCTCTGTATATATAAAGCCCAGGTCAGCATCTGAAGTCATAAGATCACAAGTCAATGGAGGGGATTGTTAGGATAGAACCACTGACTATAAAAATAATTATTATGCATTAGTCTTATATAATGCTTTTACAGACGCTCAAAGTTGCTGTACAATTTTGTGCATTATTCATACTTGGTGGTGGAAAGCTACTATAGAACACCTGGCATAAATTAATATGCTGATGTTTGCCCACTATGATATAATTTATTGTGGTAATTCTGAAAAGCACACACCAAGACTCATGGTATTATATTTCTGAACATTTGTTCAATAATTCATAGCAAAATCATCTAACAAATTGAATGTGACCTGAATCCTTCTGTGGCAGTTTTAACTGCAGTAAAATTTCAGCCAATTCCCATTTTCCCATTGACTTTCTGGAGAGGTTTAAGTAGGACACTGACAATAGTATAATGAGTGTGTTTCTGGGATGAACTTGTTTCTCTTACTGGGAGAAATTATAATGAGAATAACTTCCTCCTCTGTCTCCTGCTTTCCCTTCTCTCTCTCTGCATCGTAATGACGGAGTTTCTTGCATGAGCTACTTGTTTCCCACCACATGTAAGGCTCATACCCCACCCCCATCTATCACTGCCTCTCTCTCCTCCTCTCTCTCGACTCTGTGTAGTTCCTGGCAGGGCTACAGTCTATTAAACACACAGACAGAGGGTGCTCCCCCGTGGGCTCATTAGTGAACTAGCCCGCGTGGCCCGGGGAAAGCAGGAACACACCATTCTAGTTGTTCCCGGAGGGGTGCCAGAGGATTCATTATGTCGTCGTACTACGCAGTCCCCAAGTGCTGAATATACAATGTGATGTCCTATATTGGATTAATGGGTTGGTTATTTAAGATATGAGTGCTGATTAGTGTTCCCAAGGGTTCGAGCAGGATAGACTTTCATACTATCACCAGTATAGGGGGAGCAAGTAACTATTTTAAAGTTTTACCTAGTCTTTACTTGAGCATAGATACAGACTTTGTAATATAATTTTTTAGCCTCCTAAAATCAAATAAAGAAAAAGTTACCCATTTCTTCCCATACAATTGTTTATTTTTTTTCTTAAATAGCTAAATAAAGTTTCAAGTGGAGTCCAATTTGACAAGACCAGCTAAAAACTATTCATTCGTTTAACAGAGAGTGCATTCCAACTTGTCAGTGTATTTTCAACTGCAAGTTGGTTGTGCATTGGCATTTTACCAACGAGGTTAAGAGATGGGATGCCTACTTAACCAACACCTATGTGACATTTTTCTAGTGTGTTTGTTTTGTTATCCTGCACCTGCATAACCACTGCATAAACCAACTTTGTCTTATAATGAACCTTTCCAAAATGTAGTTAACTCCTGAATAGACTCCATTGTGTGTTATTCCTAGGCAGAGCAGTGTCGAAGTGATGTAACATGGTGAAACACAATAATAACCTGACAGAGGCAATCACGGCTCTTCCACTTCCTGTCTTTCTCCACAATGGCGTTCCTGGAAAAACTCATTTCCTCAGCCACAGAGATTTCATTAGCTGCGTCTATTGTCTGAACACAAACTATTCTCTACTCAACTCAGGAGTGGGGGTCATACAGTATACACCCAGCCACACGCACAAACATACACACTAATTGATACAACTATGCACACATTATTTCTCTCCTGTATGTATTGATGTGACGTGTTAAAGCTAATCTAATTGTCAGCTCTGTAATTGTATTAGGGTTTTGTTCATTGCTGCCGTTTGCTGCAGGGCCTTTTCAAAATCATGTCTATGGAGTGTAACACATAAAGGCATAACAATTGCAGGAGTAAAATTACGTGTTCTCACCTACAAAACAAGCTATTGTGTTTATATTGTTGCACAGTATACATGTAAAAAATACAAAAGAAAAAAATACATTGTAAAGTGTTTCACATCAGGTTGTTTGTCACAGTAACTTTACTTTATTATTCAGAAAGTTTGATTTCAAGAAGTTGGCCACATGCTAGAGAACAGTGTGAAGGGAAAGTTAAAGCAGAATTTACGTTTTTTATAATCTAAGCCTTATTTCGGTAATAAAACAAGTTGTTTTACTCATCCATAGCACTTTGGTGTCATTTGGAGCATTTCCGGAGATGTTTTAGTTTAGCGATATCCGTAACATGAATTCTCGGGGCATATGTTTGCGGTCTCCAAATAACACAAACTTTAGCACTTTTCAAATCATAGAAGCTCAATGACTTAGTCTACACTTTCGTTTGAGTCAAAAGTGGCCTGTAATCCGAGATTTAGCCATAGTTTCGAGTAGATGAAGAGGCCAGTGCGCATGTGCGGAGTTACAGCTTATTTCGCTCTCAGCTCTCGGGACCGAAACATGAAACGCAAAGCTGTAAGACCTTTGGACCATCGTGTTTGCAGTACCCACTTCAGTCAGGACGATTTTTTACCAGCAAAGGAAAAAGAAGGCCAGTGGATTCAGCACACGACTCTGAGAAGTAATGCGAAACCAATGGCTGTTCTCTGCGCTGCTCCTAAAACTGTCTCCGCTTCATTCATTCCGTATCCATTGTCTCCTCATCCGTATACTCCTCTTCAGCCCTCAGTCCTTCATAAGTCCTCTTCAGCCTCAAAGTCTGAATCTTCTGCCATGTGTCACTCGCAACAGAAAAGTTATTAGCGTCTTCTTATCTGCAAAACAGCTGTGAATGAGCGCATGCGCACTGGCCTCCTCATCTACTCGAAATTATGGCTAAATCTCGGATTACAGGTCACTTTTGACTCAAACGAAAGTGTAAACTAAGACATTGTGCTTCTATGATTTGAAAAGTGCTAAAGTTTGTGTTATTTGGAGACCGCAAACATATGCTATGGGTGAGTAAAACAACTTGTTTTATTACCGAAGTAAGGCTCAGATTGTAAAAAACGTTAATTCTCCTTTAAAATTAAACTGCTTGGTCAATAATGTCAGTAATTGTCAATAATTGTTATTAATCCTAACATTCAACATTGTCACTTCCCCTAAAAGAATAAAATAGAACATATAAAAACTGTTCAAACTTGAAGGATATCAGTGTCTATAAAGTCCATTTGCATGTAGAGAAGATTTTGATTTGTTTTTTTCTCACAGGATGATTCAGTAGTTCACCATATGGCAGCCAAAGCAGTTGAAAATATTGCCACCGTGGTCCCTGGTCCAGCGCACCCCCTGGTGACCTCAGACACAGGCCCTGCTCTGTGGTACCTGTTCACTCACTCCACTCAGGAGGCAGTCCGGCTCACTGCAATATCTGTAAGTACAAAAGACACAAACAAGACACACAGGCTTAGGAGTACAGTGTTTTTCCTTAAAATTCTTTAAAGGTGCACCATGTAACTTGGAAGGTCCACCACCTGCTTGTCTTCACGGACATTTTATCGCTTTACCTTGCATGTTTCACAGGAGAGCATTAAATCTATGTTATCCATCGAAATCAAGGAACACAAGAATAAAAACACCTGTAATAAATACAAACTACATACGCAAGTGTAATACCACACAGGCCGCTAAACATGTAGACCAGCATGTGGTGAACCCCTCCACCAGAAAAGTTACATAATAACTACAAACAATTGAAATCTGGATTTGCTAGGTTTTCCAAGGGTTTTCCAAATGGTGAACAATTTAATTTTGTCAAGAGTTTTTTTATACTGGACATCATATGAGTATAATATCAATTCTTATATCATTTAACATGCTGTCACATACTTAATTGCGGTTTGTTTTTATTTCAGTTTTGACATTTTAACCAGCCCCTTGCCCTGGTGCAGGCTTTCTTTCCTGATGTACATCTGTGTATCTCCAGGCCTTGTCCCGGCTAACGCGGGTGGTCCCAGCAGTGTTCTGTGCAGTGATTGACGTGTGTGGCCCTGCAGTCATATTGGAGGCTGTGGGTGGGGCAGGAGCCAGGGTCCAGCAGCACCTCCTCACCGCTCTGGCCACGGTTCTGCAAACCTCCAAAACACACACCCACCGCATCACTCAGAGCCAGGTACGAGTCTGACAGAGGAGCAGCTCAAGTAATTTAATTAAATGACCCATCTCAGCGTATTATAAAAATTGAGAAAAACTGAACTCATCTGCTCCAAACTGTAATGGAAAATGTAATCCTGGGGCTATGACCTACTATTCCATTTAGATTCATGAAAAGCACTGCTCCAGCATCTGCCCTAATCTGAATCTACAATGAAATTCAAATTTGTCTGTCTTTATTGTCTGTCAGTTACGCTTTTGCTTGCAATATTTTTAGTAGAGGAGAGGAAATTTCACTAATAATAAGGATAATTTTTCAACAACTGAGAAACACCAACAAACTTTTAAGTGAAAACAGCATACAAAGAAGACTGCACTGTACTAGTCATGTCTTCATCATCATTGACTATTTCGGTTATGTGTGTTTTTCCAGCACAAGTTATGAACTGCTGGTGAACCTTGCCTTGGCTAATTTTTCAGACTGATTTTTAATTTATATGTTTTACCAGTCTGTCCATTTCGAGTCTGTGGAAAAGTGCTAATCTTAGAAATGCAGTGGGGTTGAAATTGATTTAAGGGCTTTTAACTGGGAGTCTAGGATTGGTAATTGACTCTGAACTGAATTTATTTGCATTGAGCATTTCCAATTTAACACCAGAATACAAACTTAGTACTTCAACTCTGCTCTAATTATACACTGATATGCAACCCCCCCTCCCCTGGCGCAAAGACAGACCGTGCGAGAGTTTGTTTACACAAAACTCAGTCTGTTAGCGCGTGTCTCCTAGTGTGCATGTGTGTCTGTGTACATGCGCCTGTGCTAATTTGTATACTGTGTCAGTATCTGGGCTAATTGGCTAAATCAACATGCTGCAGCCTTCTATTTTAGCAAAGCATTATGGGTAGTGGGGAGGGACTTATCAGCTAGACACACACTACTGGGCTTTGAAATTAATTAACTTGGTGTGTTGCTTCATAAACACACATTTTCACATTCCCGCACACTGGCTCTCCCCCTTCAATACACATGCACACCATCAGTGGAGTGTGCTAGCGCTGCTGTTGGTGATAATGACAATGGTAATGAATGCCGGCCAGTCCAAACATTTTATATCCAGTTACTGCTGAGTGAGTGGATGTCTAAAACTGCTGTAGGCTTATAAATCCAACAACGTGTTTGTGTGTGCGACCCGTCCTCGTGCTGTCTGAGCTAATTAAGTTTTACACGGAACAGTTTTAAGATTTGATTTCTCTTAACGCCTGCAGGATAATACTACTAGCACCAGTGATACTTTACAAACGTTAATACAAAAATGTGTACCTAAGATTTTCATGACAAAACTGATATGCGTGTGTAAATTCCTAAACATATAATTAAGCCTGTCACAATAACAAATTTTGAGGTACTACATATTGCTGAAGTAAATATACATGATACACAATAATACTGAAACCAAACCATAAAGCAGAATTATCCCCCAAAAACTATTAAACTATAGTACAATATTTAACAAAAAAAATGTAATACTGTACATAAATGGCAGATCCAACACTATTAATTAGATTGTATATAACAGTTTTAGTTCATAATTCAAACTTCTACAGATAAAATCATATTATATTGCAGAAAAAATAACCAAAAATTCCAACTAGTACAAAGAAAAAAGTACTCCTGATTAATATTTGCACCCAGAAATTATGATGTCGATGTAGTAATTATCGTGACAGGCATACATATAATAGTCCATAAATTATAGCATGGAAGACAGAAAAACTATGACTTATGCCAAACATATATGCCACAATAAGCTGATGAAGGCAGAAAGAAAGACTGATAGGTACAGTAAGCCTTAATTAAGAAATATATTCTTGAGTTACACTCCATTTTCTTCTCTGTGCACAAGATCTTGGTATTTTTTTGCTTGCTGTCCTTGATTAGTTGATTAATTACTGTACAGGGCATGTCTTTTTCAGCCAAGAATTTCTTTAATCGACTACAGCAGGAGTTTTGTGTGCTTCCCTTTTTGGCCGGGCAACAATATCTTTACTCTTCTGTGTTTGTATTCTCTAGGAGCTGGTACTGAAGGCTCTCCGCTGTCTCGAGAGTCCATCCACGGTGACCAGAGCCAAAGCGTCACTGTTCCTGCTGCTGTTACTCCAAGACAGTACACAAACACTGTTGTACTGCTGTCAGCACAGGTGGGTACCACACATCCACAATATCCCCAAACATTTTAGGCCCTACAGGTAAACACAAGTGTATTTTTTTCATTTAGCGAGTGTAATAAACCAAACAAGACAACCGAATATTTGATGTATCCGTTAGTTCTCCCACAAAGCACAAAGCTCCCTCCACTGTTTGACTGCACAGAGACCAATGAAGCCTGCTCATAACTTTGGCTTGCAACTCTGTCAGACCACGGGCTAATTAGTTTCTGTGGAATGTAGTGGTTCATGTTCACACACAAACTCGCAACTGTCAAGAACAAAAAATAACATTTGTGAGTGCCTTTTAAATTATTTAGCTGCAGCACTCGGAGTCTACTCAAACACAGAGTTGCACCGTAGTAAAAACTAAATGTCCTCTAACTGTTTACTCTACTCCCAACATTACTGAATATGGCTTTCTATTGGGAGGTGATATAGGAGTAGGTTAGCTTGGTTGTATTGGAAAAAGTAATGCAAAATGAGACAACAGTGAACTCCAGCCTTGGCCTAAATGAACTGTGCATGCTTTTAACAAACTTTATTGGGCAAATTTAGCTCATAGTCAGGGACGGTTTTGCACAAGACATTATACATTCAAGACTGTTTTCAGAGAAAGGAAGAAGAGACCAGGGACAACTTTCTGAAAATGCAGCTTAGTGAAACTGGCAGAGCAGCTGTACTCTGAGTAACCTTTATGTTAACTAGCGCTGTAGCAGTGGGATTGAGAATATGAATATAGCGTGAGCCCTGGACACTTGAGTTTGCGCTAGTGTATGGCAAAACTTCACACGTAACTTCAAATGCTTCATTAGCTGCTTGTCCTCTTGTTCACCCCTGACCTTTGCAAATGTGCACAGTCCATAAGATCATATACATATACATGATAGATATATTTATACACACACTCTCGTCCCTGGTGGTTTTATCCAGTTAGTTTTCCAGCACAAAATGATGCCCTACATTACTGACATGTGGAGCTTTACAGCCTCTCGTCCCTTGATGTCTTCTTTCTCGTTTGCTGTCTTTCTTCTTCTTTTTTATTCAAATGCTACTCCGAGTGACCTCTTACATTTTTGAAGTGGCTTAAATGAATTAATTATTTCTTATTTGTGACTCTGTGTTGATCAATTAGTACAAATACTGTTTACGTTGGTGACTGCACTTCAGTTTTGATCTTGTGAATTGGTTTTACCATAAGAGCTTGTGCAACCTCGTTTGATCCCACATAGTTGAACATCTCTAACCCTTGTATTTATGTACATCATAATTAATTCATATAATATTACATCTACAGGAGTCTGTACGTTCTCACTTTAGTACTGAATGTTCCGTCCAACTAGCTTTTAATTTTATTTATTTACTGAATTACAAAACAAATCTTCCAGTCCTAGTGCATAGCTGCCCATAAATTTCAACAGTGCCAAGTCTGCTAAATGTTTAAGTCACATGCATGCTTTACTTAAGTAATCTTATCTTTTAGACTTCTTTAGTTTTCAGTCTGGGTTTGCTTCAAGAATTATTTGCACCTTTATTTGACAATAGTTATCCACATTACTTTATTTAGCCATGTTTTGGACTAGTGCTCTGTGTTAAGTATAGTAATAGTGGTCTGCAGTATTTGAATAAGGACAAATACAAAAACACTGACTAGTTTGTGACCTTTATACTAGTACAGTATAGAAGAACAGTACAGAAACAAATTTTGGTTTGTATTCTTCTAACATTTACATTCTTCTAACTGAGATTGCGCATTGCACTCACGCTGTCTCTCCCTGTTGTCTTGCTGTGTGTCTGTTGGCAGCGTTGGAGCTGTCAGTGTTGACCTGCCTGTTCCTCTCCCACAGAGCTCCCACAGACCAGCCCCCCTCTCAGTCCCTCTCTCTCTCTCAGTCCCTCTCTCTCTCTCAGTCCCTCTCTCTCTCTCAGTCCTTCTCTCTCTTTCAGTCCCTCTCTCTCAGTCCCTCTCTCTCTCTCTCTCTCAGTCCCTCTCTCAGTCCCACTCTCTCTCAGTCCCTCTCTCTCTCAGTCCCTCTCTCTCTCTCAGTCCCTCTCTTTCATTCCCTCTCTCTCAGTCCCTCTCTTTCAGTCCCTCTCTCTCAGTCCCTCTCTCTCAGCCTCTCTCTCTCTCAGTCCCTCTCTCTCTCTCAGTCCCTCTTTCTCTTTCAGTCCCTCTCTCTCTTTCAGTCCCTCTCTCTCTCTCAGTCCCTCTCTCTCTCTCAGTCCCTCTCTCTCTTTCAGTCCCTCTCTCTCTCTCAGTCCATCTCTCTCTCTCAGTCCATCTCTCAGTCCCTCTCTCTCTCAGTCCCTCTCTCTCTCTCAGTCCCTCTCTCTCTCTCAGTCCCTCTCTCTCTCTCAGTCCCTCTCTCTCTTTCAGTCCCTCTCTCTCAGTCCCTCTCTCTCAGTCCCTCTCTCTCAGTCCCTCTCTCTCTCAGCCTCTCTCTCTCTCAGTCCCTCTCTCTCTTTCAGTCCCTCTCTCTCAGTCCCTCTCTCTCATCCACTCTCTCTCAGCCTCTCTCTCTCTCAGTCCCTCTCTATCTCAGTCCCTCTCTTTCAGTCGCTCTCTCTCAATCCCTCTCTCTCATCCACTCTCTCTCAGTCCCTCTCTCAGCCTCTCTATCTCTCAGTTCCTCTCTCTTTCAGTCTCTCTCTCTCTCTCAGTCCCTCTCTCTCTCTCAGTCCCTCTCTCAGTCCCTCTCTCACTCTCAGTCCCTCTCTCTCTCAGTCCCTTTCTCTCTCAGTCCCTCTCTCTCTCTCAGTCCCTCTCTCTCAGTCCCTCTCTCTCAGCCTCTCTCTCTCTTAGTCCCTCTCTCTCAGTCCCTCTCTTTCAGTCCCTCTCTCTCAGTCCCTCTCTCTTTCACTCCCCCTCTCTCTCTCTGTCCCTCTCTCTCTCTCACCCCCTCTCTCAGTCCCTCCCTCTCTCTTTCACTCCCTCTCTCTCTCTCAGTCCCTCTCTCTCTCTCAGTCCCTCTTTCAGTCCCTCTCTCTCTCAGTCCCTTTCTCTCTCAGTCCCTCTCTCTCTTTCAGTCCCTCTCTCTCTCAGTCCCTCTCTTTCAGTCCCTCTCTCTCAGTCCCTCTCTCTCATCCACTCTCTCTCAGTCCCTCTCTCTCAGCCTCTCTCTCTCTCAGTCCCTCTCTCTCAGTCCCTCTCTTTCAGTCCCTCTCTCTCAGTCCCTCTCTCTCATCCACTCTCTCTCAGTCCCTCTCTCAGCCTCTCTATCTCTCAGTCCCTCTCTCTTTCAGTCTCTCTCTCTCTCTAAGCCTCTCTCAGCCCTTCTCTCAGCCTCTCTCTCTCAGTCCCTCTCTCAGCCTCTCTCTCTCAGTTCCTCTCTTTCAGTCTCTCTCTCTCTCTCTCAGCCTCTCACTCTCAACCTCTCTCTCTCTGTCTCACTCTCTCAGCCCTTCTCTCTCAGCCGCTCTCTCTCAGCCTCTCTCTCTCTCTCTCTCAGCCACTCTCTCTCAGCCTGTCTCTCTCAGCCCTTCTCTCTCAGTCCCTCTCTCTCAGCCTCTCACTCTTAACCTCTCTCTCTCTCTCAGCCTCTCACTCTCAACCTCTCTCTCTCTCAGCCTCGCTCTCTCAGTCCCTCTCTCTCAGCCCCTCTCTCTCAGTCCCTCTCTCTCAGTCCCTCTCTCTCAGCCCCTCTCTCTCAGCCCCTTTCTCAGCCCTCTTCCTTGTGTGTAATTAGCTCCACAGCAATGACAAAATGGAGTGTGTTAGCTGTCAAATGTGTATGCTGTGTGTTTGTGTTAGAAATTCGCTTGGGCCTCAGCCACTTATTATAGGTCATTTTGTGCATGGTTCCCACAGTGACCATGTGAGTTGGCTGGACACAGTACTGACATTGATGGAATGGTCATTCTACCATCTCTCCTGGTTATTTGGTCCACCATTCTACTCAACAATCAACCATCAAAACTACTTGATTTGATATCCAGAATATTGAATTTTGTGATTCTGTCATTGTGCATATCCTTAAAGGGATATGCCACCCCCAGGTCAAACTTGGGCATCTCCCCACAGTCCAGAGACTAAAATAAGTGGTGGAAAACGTTTTTTCTGGTGACGCAGCCATTGTCCAGGTCTGTCAGCACTGACCGCCACGGTATCTGCAGCTACTCCGCGTTAGACTGGAGTCTAACGTCGCCAGAGAAAGATTTCGGCCAAAAGGAATTCATTTGCTCGATGCGTTTCCCAATTACTTTCTGTGTAGTGCGCATTCATATCGAGTGCAAATAAATGTGCAAATCAACACGGAGAGCGCTGACAGGGGAATCCCTGTTACGCACCAGGAAGGGAGTTCCCCTGTTACGCAGCGTGGTGTGTGCTTCGTCTGTCTTTTACCGCACTGAAAAATAGTTCCCACCCAAAATGACCAAGTCAAGCTCTCCGTGTTGATTTGCACATTTATTTGCACTCGATATGAATGCACACTACACAGAAAGTAATTGGGAAACGCATCGAGCAAATTAATTCCTTTTGGCCGAAATCTTTCTCTGGCGACGTTAGACTCCAGTCTAACGCGGAGTAGCTGCAGATACCGCGGCGGTCAGTGCTGACAGACCTGGACAATGACTGGGTCACCAGGAAAACGCTTTCCACCACTTATTTTAGTCTCTGGACTGTAGGGAGATGCCCAAGTTTGACCTGGGGTTGGCATATCCCTTTAAAGTTATCATGATCTCCCTACTGTGAGTGAGTGACAGGTGGCTTTAACCTATTGCACATGTTTACCTCTTAAAGACGCTAGAAAAGTAGTTACTTTACATTAATTGCAGTAATACTGAAATCGTGATCTGTCTCCAAAAAAATCCATGATATTAATTTTTGACATATCTTCCACTCTTAATATTTCTTTTAATGATGTGTCCAGTCAGTGGCAGAGTTATTAGTTCCAATGTTTCTTAATAAGGTGATGCAAAATATGATTGAAATCAGACAGTGAAATTTTTTGTTAACAGTAGCGCTGGTGAAGTATTGTGGGTGTTTCAGCAAATGGATTTTTACTTTTTTGTAAGCTGCTTTGAGAGGCTGATGTTAAATATATTCAAAATTACATCTAAAATAATAATATTGGTTTGGTGTTCACTCCTCTCAAGGACACACTTATAATGCGACCTTCTAATATGGCCCTGTTTTACAAGGTTATGCCCACTAGAGCAAACAACTGATTTTGGGTAGATACATAGCACAGATGATGAATTTTGAATTAAAAAGACATTTCAACCATGGTTCCTCTAGACACTAATACATTTACAGTAGCCATGCAGAAGCCCTTGCGGTTAAGTACGAGATTATAAGCGAACGCATTGAATTTGTAATGGTCCATCCCCTTCAGCATCATCGTTCTGAAACATGAAATCAATATTTGTTAACTAACATGACCTCCCTGTCTCCCTGTCTGTGTTGGCTCATGTGTCTCTTTGCACTAGTGTGGGAGTGCCTTCTATGTGTAATGAATATCAGTTAGGGCTGGTAACCTCACCACAACACTCTGAATTTGTGAATAGGATAATATTGATTACTGTTCAATACACTCTGGCTGACGAGAATAAAAATGTTCTCAGTCTCAGGGTCTGTCTGCCTTTACCCTTATTGGCATCTTATGGCTCACTGACTTAATATGGATAAATCTATTCTACACTTGTCTGCTCTGTTTCAGTCAAACTATTCCTAAAATTGCAATGGATATAATCAAATCATTTCAGGTGAATTGTGTAACTTTTATGATGGAGGGTCTGACAAATGCTTTTCTCCGTGGAGACAATATGGCTTTGGCTTCATAGCATGGTATTAAAGATCCCATGACAGGGTACTTCTTGATGCTTTTATATGACGCCTTAATGGTTTCCTAATACTGTATATGAATCCTTCTTCAAAATCAAGCCTCAGTGCATGAGAAAGCCTCATGAACACAGTCAGAGTCATAAAAATGTCTGAAACGCTTTATTCTGGGTGTTGTTGCTTGAATGCAAATGAGGAGGACAGAGACAGAGACAGGCCAGTGCAGCGGGTGGGTTGTGGCCAAATGTGCCGCTGTTTCCTGGATTAGCGGTGCGCTGTGCACTGTCCCCACTTCCGTGTTTTAAGAGCGGAGGAAGATATGAGACGCTTTCCATTAAAAAAAACACATTTCCACAGAAAGTAAAATTAAACCACTGCTGTTTCAGAGGTTCGGAGGCTCGGATAAAGGACATCCGAGCCTGGAAACACTCTCACATGCCTCCAGGCAAATAAAAAAACGCATCTCGCATTTCGTAGCTCGTTTGCGGTCCAAACTCTCTGGGCGTGATTTCCAGAGACGGTGGGTAGAGGGGGGTGTGACGCGAGTGTGACGTCAGAAAGTTCCCTTGTTCAGAATCGCCCGTTTGGGCTGTCTTTTTTTCAAAAGCAGAAAAGGATCGCAAATGCTCAGTTTACACATAAACAGGGTAGGGGAGCTCACATTAACGTTCAAAAACCTCAGAAAGTGAAAATTTCATGCCATGGGACCTTTAAACCTTTCTATCTTCATGGAGACCGGGCCAAGTTACAGTTCAGCTCTGTGGAGAGGCAAACCCACTCACAGTCAAAAGGCCTGTTTTTCTAGATGTCTTTGAGCAGTAACACTACCTGTAATTTAATAAATGCAGTTTAATGTCACACTATGGAACATTCCAGGCAGAGCAAAGACATATCCATAGAAACAAGCAGGTGACGGACCCCCAACGAAAAGTTACATCATGCACTTTTAATAAACCAGTATTGTTTAAGTACTGGTACCAAAAATTTGGTCGTAGTAAGGGCAAGAAGTTCCTGTTTTATTCATGTTTTTTTTTTTTTTTTTTTAAATTTCACAAAATACAATAATAAACATAAAAACAAACCAAAAAATAGGACGATACCTACAACAAATGTAAAACGACAAAAACTGCCCACCCCTGACACACACACCCACAAATTTAATTCAGTAACAAAATGTGGTAGTGCAGCATAACCATAACTGCTAGGCCCTCTTATACATATATCATTTCCCTTTCTCTCTCTTTTTTTTTCATTTTTAATAAACACTTTTAATCACTATACTTAACTAACATTATTTTCACCTTCATCATTTCCTTTCATCATCTTTCCTTTCAGGTGTGTTTACTCTCTCAACAGGATTTTTTAAAGTGTACAATCTTATTATGCTGAGATGGTTTTCTGTGTTTAGACTGGTGATGTATCTGGAGCGAGACTTCCGCAAAGTCACAGCTCCGAGGGAGAACACAGTCCAGTCCAAATACCTGTCCCAGTGTCTTGAAGTGATGACTGCATATCTGAGTACCACTGCACCACAGATACTAGGTACAGACAAAATCAGGCCTAAGTTTCACCTTTTGATTCACCCAATTGCTTTCCTTTATTCATATTGTTATGTTCCACCCCGCTTCTTTTCAGATGAAGTGTTGTGTGGACTAAAAGGTGTGATGGGAAGAAGGCATCCATCGAAAGCTCAGAGCAAACAGCTTAAACAGATATTACCAAATTTATCCATTGTGTTAGAACTTCTGTCCTCGCAGGTACTTCATGTCATTTGTCTAGTTTTGTAATTAGATTTTACTACATATATTTGCACAATTTTAGTGCTGAAGGTTAAGTCTGATACATCATTATATTTATCTAATCCCTACAGTTTAGTATTATAATAGGCATTATTTTCTGACATTTAGAGTGATTTAAAACAATTGTTCTACAGGTTTTCAGGTCTCAGATTGTGACGGAAAAGTTCTTGGTTAACATTGGACAACTTCTGGTGAGTTTTATTTATTTACTGTTTGGAAAAATCCAGATTGGATCTAAGTGTTAACAACATATAAATGAGGTTGAGTTGAGGTTTTTAATGTTTTGTTTCTCTCTTGTTTAGGACCATATAATTTCCATTGACTCTAATGAAACTAATCTGGCTAGTGCTGTGGGTAAGTTTTTTAATTACGTACATCAATCTGCAAACACAAGCATTTTCTCTACCCTCTTCCTCATCATTTGCATAATGAGGCAATAAAACACCATAACTTCCCAGTGCAGACTATTTACTGATTTTGCAGAATAAATTTTTGCAATGGTGAATCATGTGAGATTTGCTCAACAGGTGTAACAGTTTGTGATGCACTGATAAGTACAACCCTGTCTATTGTGGAAGTCCTGAGCCAACATCATCCCCTCATCTTTCCTCATCATAGCATTGTAAGTGTATTTCCAAACTACTCCTATGTTCTGCTGTATAGAAAGGTTGAATATGTTTCTGTGAATTTAAAAAAAAAACATTGTAAATTGCTGTCTACTAGAGATTAAAAATTGAAGTTTGGCGGCACAGTGGATAAGTCGCTGAATGCTCTAGCGACAGATGGATTGGTGGAACGCAGGCGGATTTAACTTTAACCTTAACCCATAAGAACCCAGACACATTTTTCCTTAAAGGACAAATGTGGGTCCACATAACACAGGTCCATTATTATCCATGACCATGTTATTGTGACAAATCGGTCACATCAGACTTTTTATTCTTATTTTACTGCTAAAAGCCCAATGTGACATGTTATAGCGATATTTCCTTAACTGGTTTGATATTAATTTCTTCAACAAATATGGTCAGACCAGGTTGAATGTGATATAGGACATTTTCTCAAAGCACTGGGACTGTTAAATGTGTTTGAAATGACCTGTAGTATCAAAAAAAAACCAAACAGCTTTTTGAAATTAGCTGCTTCGTTGAAATTTGCACACAGGAGACAGCAGCATTTTGGAGAGCCCACTTCCTGTTAGAGTCACATGACTGTCACATGGTCATACCCAAATGTTTATGTCGCTTAGGGACTTAAAAGCCGTGTCTCAATTCGCAGTGTGCACAGTTCGGAGTGTGGTTTTAAGGGTACTCTGCAGACCGCATGAGCGTCGGCGAAATGCGACAGGTCCCGCAAGTACCAGATGCAGCCGCCAACTCCATTTTCTCCCGTAGAAGAAGTTGCATGTGTTGCATGCTGGGATGTATGACTGTGCGAAGTGTGCATGGATGCACAGTTGGTCCACGCTCCGATTTCCATGGAAAAGACTGCGGTTTTCAGGGTGCATTTTAAGTGTGCATGGAACAAAAACGAAATGGGACAGCAGTTGTTGCGCCGAAAGTGACGTATGGCTAAAGAGTTCAGGTCAGACATGAAGCTTTATAAGGAAAAAACTGGGGCATTCAAAGTGTTTGTTCCACTGGTGTCTTAATTTGAGTTTGCGCAATTAACAAAAAATAAAATGTTTAAAAAAGCCCAATAATTTATTTGCTGTACCTACAATTAAGGCCTCTATAAACATACTATAATAATACAGACAATACAGACACTAATGGAAATTGTACAGCTCCTCCACTACACACAGGGCACGTATTTTCCAGATCACTACACATATCCATTAAAGGTGAGGACGAAGGGTCAATCTGTGTGCTATTAGACGAGACACTAATCAACTATTGAACCAGCAGCAGCTCATCACACCAGTGTCTTTACCTGTATATTCATGTGCATGTGAAGGAGGGATGGCACGATCAGATGTGTTTAATGACTATTGACATGGAGAAGCAGGGAGCAGCAGGAAGCAGTGTGGATAGATGGAAACTAGGGAGAACAGATGAGGAATACAGGACTGCAGCAAACAGGAGCCTGATACTCAATAACACAGGAAGACAGTTTAATTACCTCCAGCCAGCTCAGATTATGTTATCATGCCTGCTGACTCCAATTCATTTTGAGTGAGAGTACAAACTTTTCTTGCTAAGTTTCAGTTCAACAACAGGTTTGGAACTTTTTCAATTATTTTTAGGTAACTAAAAACCAGCATTTTCAACAAAAAATTGGGATTTTGGCAAGGATTTTTCCATGTCTTGCTACGGTAAAAATAATCATGCATATTGTGCTTTTCTCAAAACTGGGTTAGAAGAACTAGAGGTTGTATGTATAGAAGATGGTGTCCAACAAGATTTCAAAGCTACTGAAATCAAAATAGATGTTGAACTTGAGCAGACTCAAATCCAATTAACAACCTATTTAGGGAAGTATTTGTTCACTTACCTTATACAGTTGTTTAAAATATATCTTGTGTATATCTGATTATTGTAGCTGGATACTTTTCATCCAATTTGGTATCAGATTTCTGGTCCCCTAAGATAAAAAGAGAAAGTGTCTTCAGAAGAGATTCCAAGTGAGGAGACATGTCGTGGAGTTCACATTTTAGGGAAATTAGGCGTGCACAGGCACAAGCAGATGGATACGCAGATAGACACATTGTTAAAAACACTCCATTCAGTCTTTTGATGGGTGTGATATTAATACACATCCCATTTAGCCCAACAGCGTCCTTTGTAGTTTGCTCTTTCCTGCTTCTATTGTAACAGCCTCACTCAGCATTAGTGTTGTTTCTATGGTAATATTGGTAATCATGCAAATTTGTCCAATACAGATCCATGGCTAAATAAGGGTCTCGACAATTGTGGGTGCACTTTTGTTTTGTGTTTGATCAAAGAATTCAGTCAACAGTGCATTTCCATGGTAATCTGATCCCTCTGATAGTGGTCTGCTGTCAAACCCAGCATCCTAATATAGTGCAGCCTGTTGTTTTCTGCATGTAAAATAGTGCAGTCTATTTTATGTATACCAGTACTGAATCATATTTGTGTCTATTTTGTTCCTAAAGGTAGTGGATAAAGTCCTTCCTCCACTGATGACTCTAGCCTTCAGTAAAAATGGTATTCAGCGTTTCCTTATTCACATTAGTAGAGCATATGCACTAAATATGTAAGCAATAACAATTTTCTCAGAATAGGCCTATTTGATACCATCAAAAACTTAAAGATCCCATGACATGGTACTTCTTGATGCTTTTATATGGCTCCTTAATGGTTCCCTAATACTGTAAATGAATCCTTCTTCAAAATCAACACTCAGTGCATGAGAAACAGAGATAAGCTGAGAAAGAGTAATTTTTCTCACTCTGAACACTCTATAATGGGCGTTGTTGCTTGAATGCAAATGAGGAGAAAAGAGCTGGCCAATAGTAGAGGGTGGGAGGCGTGGCCAAACGCTCCGCTCTCCGCTGTAGCTCACAGCTGATCCATTTCCTTGTTTTTGCAGAGAAGCGTTCCATTGAAAAATAAACACATTTCCACTAGAGTTGGGCGGTATCCAAATTTTGATACCGTTAAACCGTCTCCACATTTTCCCGGGGTATACGGTATTACCGTTGCTAAGGCTAAAAAAAAAACAAAACAAAAAAAAAAACACTTGGTAGCACTACAGTGGCGTCGCCTCGCCAAATGGCAGCTTGCATCTATACCGTTCAGAAACAGAATAGCAAGCATTACATAGGCCTAATTATACTAAAAACATAACAAAACATGTACAAAATTAGTAACTTTTATTAACAAATGTTTAAAGTGCAAATACAGCAGCCAACCGATGGAATGAAATAACAAATTGTCTGTGGGCTAAAGCTAACAAACCAACAGGAATCATTATCAGAAGCAGTGACTTTATAACCAAGTGCTTAACAAAGAACTGATAACAGGAGAAGTTCAATTTGTCAAATTGAACTTCTCCTGTTATCATGGATTCTACCTGGACGACTGAGGGACTTTTCACGCATCTTAACAAAGAACTGAGCAAAACCCGCATGGCAAAGCTGTAACAACACAGTTAAAGGGATATTCCAGGATTTTTGACATGGGGGCTCATTTCCGAGTTACCCAAGCTTGCTCCTGTCGTTATGTTAGCCTGCTGGTCAAAAGGCTTGCACGCTCATAAAGTTGTTGCTAGCCCGTGAACATTCATGTTGAGCACGGAACTGAAAAGACAGCCCCGCATTGATCGTTCATTCCAACAAACAATGCAACAACCCGGTTTTCTGTAGCTGTAGCGGGGGCTAACTCACCGACACTCTCGCGTTCTGCCCTTTCAACATCCATCCCTCTCAACTCTTCATCTGTATATTCCAAGCATCGGGGAGACCTCCAAACGTGGCCATGTCTGGAGTGTAGAACAGGGCAGGCTACTGTACTCTACGGCCAACGATGACAGCTGAAGGTAAACAAATATCAGCTGGAAACCTAACTGCAAGGTGATATCACTCCGCCCATGCCTAGCTAGATCGGGGGAAAAACGCGCTGTTGCATAAGGACATAAATCCTTTAAATTACAAGGTTGATTATATTTCTAAAATTGTTCCATCAACACAGACATTTGCATCGACAGTCTGGCGTTATAGTTGACTTGTTTTGGGTGCACTATGGAGTGGGTAACCCTGAGCAGGCTACCATTTACCATTGACTTGCGCTAGCCTAGCATCTGAAAACTCTGCAGCTGGAAGGACTGCATGAAATTCGCTAAAAAGTGTCTCTACATCTCTGCAGCACTCTGGCTAACTCGGACATGAGCCCCCATGTCAAAAATCCTGGAATATCCCTTTAAATTAATTATAGTTAATATTATATTAGGGCAAGATTTTTTTTTTTTTTTTAATGACGGTAATGAATCTGATACCGTTGCTACTTTTAGATACCGCAGTATACCGTATTACCGTATTACCGCCCAACCCTAATTTCCACATAAAATTAAACCACTGCTGTTCAAAGGTCCAGAGGCTCAGATAAAGGACTTCCGAGCCTTGAAACACTCCAGGCAAATAAAAAAACGCATTTCGCATTGCCTAGCGCATTCGCAGTCCAAACTCTCTGGGCGTGATTTACAGAGATGCTGAGTACAGACAGACGGGGGTGGAAATGCATTTGCATTTCTTTTTTCGATCTGACATCAATAAGGTGCCTTGTTCAAACTCGCCCGTTTGAGCTCCGATTTTTTCTAACGCAGAAAAGGTTCGCAAATGCTCAGTTTAGACATTTCGCAACTTTTAACCATGGGGGGGGGGGCCTAAACAGGGTAGGGGAGCTCACATTATCGTTCAAAAACCTCAGAAAGTGAAAATTTCATGCCATGGGACCTTTAAAGAAATTACTAGTTGTGGTTTTACAAACATTTTGGTTTATTTAAATCTAGACTTGACAAAACCAAGGCTCAGGCTAAGGCTACTTTATAGGTCCGGTGTTAATTCAACACTATAAACATTATTGAAGTTTTGTTGTCATAGTAATGGTAAACACATACATTTAGTGTTATTTTTCTGATCAGTTGATATATACTACATATACTCTTTTGAATTTGGTTTGCCTCACCTATCATTGGCTGGTGTGAATCTTTCAAAAAACATTTGGCAAATGTAGATTCCATTATGTTTAATTTTATGCTTGATTGTTTAATTTAAGCTTTGAGACTTTTCAGTGATTTTTTTTTTTTTTTTTTTTATGTGTGCGTGCAGTGGAGTGGTGTGTGTTTGTGCTGCAGGTGCTTTCAGAGCTCAGTCCGGTCCTGCTGGTTCGAGACCCTGAAGTCACTGAAGAGGAAAATGCACAGAATAACAAACAAAGGACACCGCTGGAACCAAGCTGTGTCAGAGGGGTGGAGTCCACAGCTCAATTTGTAGCTCTCATTTCAAACTCTCTGCTTCCAAGGTGAGATTAATATTGGCCTCACACAGTCATGTTTATTGGCCTCAAATATAAAGTGTTGCATTCAGGTTTATTGAAGTAACAATTCATTCTTTATACCGGGAGTCAAACTGTATACAGTGTCCCGGTCTCAAATTATTACCCTGCTTTTGACAGATGACAGACTTCTAATTTCAAATATTGCTATCAATATGTTTCCATTGAGTTATTTTACAGGTCCTATATCATGGAAAATTTACTCTTGTCAATGTTAGAATAAATCCAAATCAAATCAAGAATCAAAACATACCCGGAGCTGTGTTTTGTGTTGTTCTCATGTTTGAGTAACTTTTTATGTCTGTCTACATCTACATCTCTGTTCCACCTTGTGATGTCATGAAGCGGTTTTCAATTTAACAGCTACCCTTTACCTTTAGTTAATTAGAGACTGTCAAGTCCAAGTCTGAAATGATCCAAATGAATCTAGTGAAAGTTTATGGAGTTCAAAAACACAGTGGAGCACTATATAACCACATAACATCACATGGTGGAACTGTGTGGGTGTTTTCTGTTTGAGAGAACAACTCAGCCTAAATATGCAGGATCTGTGTTAATCATATGTGAATGAAACTAAACACAACTCTGGGTATGTTTCTGATGAGGAAACAACATAATAATATAGATCTTAAAATGGCATAATATGGGCCCTTATGTGCACATAGGTATGAGAGCCTACTTCAAGAGACGGAGCCCGTCCCACTTTACGCCCTCAAACTGCTGGTGTCAGTGACTGAACACAGCACTCCCATCTGCAGGTAGGCACATACAGACTTAAAATGGTGTACGCATGTAAAACTTGCATATCCAATGTGAAAAAAGTAGATACTGTATAAAATAATAATATATATCCACCTGGCAGATGAAAGAGTTCAGTGTAATCATCCAAGGCCTGTTTTTCCCCCAGTCCTCTGAATCGCTAAAGACTGCTTTTTTATGCTGCATCAACAGAAATACTCAATACTAATAGCTGTTATTGTTTGTTAAAGCTCTGATACTTATGCATTTATGTGAGGAAAAAAAACATACTTGCAAAGTCAGCACAAATGCACCACAGCTATTTGCACTACATTTTTTTTTACACCTTAACTGTTAGCACAGTGCTAAAGAATGGAAGGGAAAACCTTATACTTATGTATGAGAAAACAGTATAATAGAAGGAGCTTCCATCCAGAACACAGAATCTGATTGTGTAAATTGTGATTTTTAAAAAGCAGTTTTCAAGATTCTGTGTCAAAATGTGCCACCTATTTTTTACCACATTTTAGTCTAGTTGTTTTTCCAAATTTGTGATTAGTCCTTCTTATCAGGAATATTCTAACCTCTTGTGACTCCAGTCCATCATCCTGTAAAGGTCACAGTTCTCACTTAGAGCAGCAAGCACCCCTACTTCTCTTATCAGTTATTTTACCCCCCATTCCCTCTCTTTTTCTGACTCTCCTTCTTTCCCTCTCTTCTCCTTTTCGTTCACCCATCACTCCATGGCACAAGTAGAGTGACATGAACTTTTCAAATTGGTGTCAGCGCTCGCCTCTCTACCACTCATTTTCTTATGACATTATTAACATTTTTCTAGTCTTTCATTCATTTCCCCCTTTTCACAATCTCTAATTTATTAACATTAGCGCACAAGTCTCTCTTCGGCTGCCCTCTTCGTAAACTCTGCCTCCATCGTTGTGGTTGTACAATCAGAAATTAAATTGCCTGGGTCTTGGTTAGATAAGTGTGGCTATGAAGCGGGCCCGGCAGTAATTAGATGGTAAATTGGGGACATTAGCGTTGGGTAGGAAGCCCGCTGTCTCTCCCAGCATTATCACAGCTCAGGCACCTTCAATCAACTACATTTAGTTTGACCTTTAAGCAAAAAGAGCCCCAGTGCAGCCCCTGTGCGTGTCCAAGGGAGATTTACGGCCTTTACTGGGGTGACTACTCTATCCCTTCCATACATGGAGAGACTAGACTTTTGGATTGTTTATGATGCATTTTATTGTAATTTCATCTGAGAGTTTTCTGGAAATCTATGACCTTATTTTGTTATTTTGCAATATTGTTTTTCAGTACTCTCCTAGTTACTGTTTCTTATTATTATTACTTGTATAACTCCACTGTATGGTCCTAACGTGCAATATCGTTTTTCCAAAGTGCAATATCTTTTTGTTTTATTATTATTATAACTTATTCGATTATTACTTATTTTATTATTATTATTACTTATCTTTATGCCATTCTTGCCTGCATGCACTTTTCTTTCTTGTTCAAACTGTCTCTACCTGGAGGTACTGTGACAAGTAAATTTCTCCTGCGTGAGATCAATAAAGTCTTATCTTATCTTATCTTATCTTATCTTGAGATTAGACTTTATAGAATTTGGTCTCTCTCGAATAAATAAATCACAATTTAGATTTTATTGTGATTCTTATTTTCTAGCCAGCTTTATATTGCTTTTAAGGGGTAATTATATGGTAACTTTTTTGCTACACCATTCTAATATAGCATCAAACCACAATATGGCATCAAACTTATATATGATTTATTCAGTTTCTTGTGTTGGTAAATGGAAAAAAATACCTTGGAAAACATACATTCTTACTGCGACTGGATTTGTCTCGTCACAGATCTGACCTGTAACATGGTCCGATGCTTCCATGGGCATAGATACGATTAATGCCATACTATAGTAAAGAACCTTCCAAACAAAGCACCCCCAAAGACCTTATGTAAAACTTACATTAAGACATTTAAGAGGTCAGAGTTTGATTGGTTAAATCTGCTTGCGACTCATTTGCTAATTATGGAGGCTGACCGATTAGAAAAAGTGGGTACCGTAACAGGAAGTGATTTCATCATAAAAACAAAATGGTGCATTGTCAGGCAATATACTCTTATGATGAGTATTACATTAGGAAGAGCATCCAGTAAAAATCCTATGCTAAACAAAATGTATAAGATTTACACTGCATACCAGGATTCTGAGAAAAGCCAGAGACTGTGTTAGATGGTGTTTTTAATCTGTCTTACTTACAGATTTACTATGACACGTAACGTATAGGGTCTTACTCGTCTACCTGCTGCTCTGCTCTCCTGTTTGTTTGCTGTGTGGTGCTTGTTCATGCATGGCCTGTAGTTGAGAGATGGTCTAGTTTATAATGTCGTGCTGGCCAGCCTGTCCCCCTCCTCTCAGCCTGTCACTTTTTTAAGGGGAGTCTATCCATCACAACACAGTACAGTACAATTATAAAACCACAGCCACATGTTCAGTAATATTGAATATAGAAGCCAGTAAGCAAGAAGCTACGTTGATATACAATATTTGATCAATGCAAAATTCTTCAAATATTCTTATTTTTCTGTGTTGTATGAATTGCATAAATACTGTTAAGGTGTCATTCCTGCCATATCTTTTGCTTTACTTCTACTAAGAGAGCTGCAACACATGTAAAAAGAAAAATATAAAAATACACAAATTTAAAATGTTATCAACTTTTAAATTAAACCAACAGCAGCAAGAGATTTAAAAAACACAAGCACTTACCACTGAAATTACCATGGCATGTCATCATTATTCTTGATTTGTACATACGGTCATTACAGTTGGCATATATAGCAATTAGTTAAAGGATAATTAACGTTTTTTACAATATGAGCCTTATTTTGGAAATAAAACAAGTTGTTTTACTCACCCATAGCACTTAAGTGTCATATGGAGCACTTCCGGAGATATTTTAGATTAGCGATATCCGTAACACGAGCGGTCTCAAAATAACACAAACTTTAGCACTTTTCAAATCATAGGAGCTCAATGTCTTAGTCTACACTTTTGTTTGAGTCAAAAGTGGCCTGTAATCCGAGATTTATCCATAATTTCGAGTAGATGAAGAGGACAGTGCGCATGTGCTCAGTCACAGCTTATTTCGCTCTCAGCTCTCGGGACCATGAAAGGCAAAGCTGTAAGACGTTTGGACCATCGTGTTTGCAGTACCCACTTCAGTCAGAACGATTTTTTACCAGCAAAGGAAAAGAAAGAAGGCCAGCGGATTCAGCGCACGATTCTGAGAAGTAAACCGATGGCTGTTCTCTGGTGCACTGCTCCTAAAACTGTCTCCGCTTCATTCTTTCCGTATCCATTCTGTCTCCTCATCCGTATACTCCTCTTCAGTCCTCAGTCCTCCATAAGTCCTCTTCAGCCTCAAAGCCCGAATCTTCTGCCATGTGTCGCTCGCAACAGAAAAGTTGCGTCTTCTTATCTGCAAAATAAGATGCGACTCCGCACATGCGCACCGGCGTCCTCATCTCCTCGAAACTATGGCTAAATCTCGGATTACAGGCCACTTTTGACTCAAACGAAAGTGTAGACTAAGATATTGAGCTTCTATGATTTGAAAAGTGCTAAAGTTTGTGTTATTTGGAGACCGCAAACATGTGCCCCAAGAACTCACGTTACGGATATCGCAAATCTAAAACATCTCCGGAAGTGCTCCAAATGACACCAGAGTGCTATGGATGAGTAAAACAAATTGTTTTATTACCAAAATAAGGCTCAGATTGTAAAAAAACGTTAATTCTCCTTTAAGGTGATTTGATTAGATCTAAACTTTATTGATCCTGTAGGAAACCTTATGACCTCTCTGACTTTCTCTGCCCTATACAATCCTTGTACATCCCTAATTACTCATGAAGTAAGACTAGTTAATCAATAGTCATTTCTAATTTACGCCACCGTCTTTCTTTAGGAATTCATCTAGTTTCATTCTCTTTGTCCACATTTTCCATAGTGCCCTTTCCTTCACCTGTCATTTGTAATCTTCTCTACCACCATCTAAAACTTTCATCTTTTCTCCTCCTCCCTCTTCTTTCCGTTTCCAATTCCTCTCGAACGCGGCTGAAGTCATTATAGAGAAGCCCCAAACTTAATGAAGATGAAAATGTCCTGTATGCGAGTGCAGCATGTGAACTGTGCTTTAAAAATTGAATTAATTCCTGCTCCTTCTGTCCCTGTTCTCCCTCTGTTTCTGTTCTCTAGGTTAATAAAACACAGCACGATCCTACCACTGGTCTTTCAGCTCATTATGGTAAGAAACCAATCAATCAA
The DNA here is from genome assembly GCA_036785185.1 of Paratrypauchen microcephalus. Lineage (NCBI taxonomy): Eukaryota > Metazoa > Chordata > Actinopteri > Gobiiformes > Gobiidae > Paratrypauchen > Paratrypauchen microcephalus. Next base: position 16,334,840 of record JAVJIX010000002.1, on the reverse strand, counting down.
TTAATTAAATCATTTTCATTTAGCTACTAACTAAATCACAATGTCACTTTGTTGAATAGACTTTCAATAACATAATCAAGCACATTAATCATGGTGTACATTTTTGAATGAATTGCCGCTAAACTATACGCCTGCTTGGTGCACTTTTCTCAAATGCTTCCCCTCTCTCACTCGATCTAGCACTTACAATTGCATTATGTAAATCAACCTGAATGGTGTTGACCTATTGCAGCGCCGGTGTAATTGACTGGCAGGTCGTCCGTAAAGACGACGAAGGGTTAATTTGGAGGTTGGGGATGTAGATTGCCCACAGACACAACGTTTCACAATCCACTGTTATCGCTGAAGCTTGTCTCCAATAAACAACTTAATTCACTTGACCCTTTTCAACAAGCACATAGTGTAATCTGTGCGGCGACCCAAAATGCACAACAATTTATGATAATGTATGCAAACATTACTTGGACTAAATAATAAACGTTTTGCCTGGCTGCTTGTCCACTCCCTATGCACAATGTTAAACACTTAGCTGGCTGCCTGATTGACTTTGCCTCTCATTGTTTACTGCTGTCTGAACTGGTCATGTCGGGCCCCATTAGAGCAGTCTGCATGGTTCACTTTTAGATTGATTTATTCGTCCTGGTTTGGCTCAGATCTGCAGTGATTACACCTGTCACTGGTGATCACAGACGCCACAGCCTCACCTAATCGTATTTGTCTAAATGATGAAGTACTTCTACTAGATGTGAACGGACTTCAACCACCGACGTCTGGGTTTTGTAACTTGTTGGTTGTTTTGCAGTGAACTTCTGTGCTTCCTGTTTCTTATTGGGTGCTATGGCAAAATATAAAGTATTCTTTTGTACCTGACAAAAAATATAGTACACAATTGTGACGAGCAATATTCATTCTTTTTGTTTATGTTTGACTTCCAAGTAATGAATTAGTACACAAGACCCAACTGCTATAGCTATATTTAAACTGAACAATAGTTTTCAATGTAAAAAACAGACCACATGCTAATTTAGTTAGTTTCTTAGTAACAGTGAACATTGATGTTCAGTCCAACAATCTCATCCAGCTATGCAGTGAAAAAGTCCACTTTGCGAAGAGATGAGTTTCAAAATCATATAAATATATAACACAATAGCTCAGCGCCTGGCAAAGATCAAGAAAATTTGGGTCCATCTTTTGTTGTTGGTGGCAGGCAGGTCGTTGTGTGTAGATTTGATGTCATAGTCTTTACCCTGAGGCTAAAGCACATGATGAGTGTGAGCCAGGCTCAGTGCCCTGCACAGATCAGACCACTGCCCTCCAGGCACATGGCATACATTGAGGATCAAACAGAGGAAATAAGTGAAAAGGAATGTGAAATTAGGGGCTATGAATACAACAAATTATAGAGGAATGTTATGAGAGAAGGACAAAATGTGCTGTTTAACTGTTGTTTCTTTTCAAAACTATTACACTTAAAAGGTTACATAATATTTTGTATTGTTCAGTAGTTTATAGATGTTCATTATGGACCTTGGTTGATTTGAGTTTTGCTGTAGGTAAGAGGCACACCTAGTACACCTTGTACCAGTTTCCATTTGTTTTGTATCTGACAGCTGACATCTTCCAAACTATGCTTATTAAGCATAGCGTTAAGACCAGTTCAGTTAGACAGTATTAGTCACCTATAGTGTCAACTACCAGAAAGATGTAACTTGTTGTACTCCTTTCACCTTTCAGTGGCCACAATGTGAACCACAATCGGTTCACTCTATAATAGGTGTGTGTGTGTTTCTGTGTGTGCATTTGTATAATACACTGAACACAGTGTTTCTCTATTCTATTTCTAGGCCTGCAGTAATAATGTAACTAGTCCAATGGTTCAGAACGCTGTTGCTCTGCTCTGTAACCTGAGTGGCGACACCATTTTGGACCTGGAGCACTCGCACCAACAAGGTACGTGCAGACAGGACCCACTTTTGTACAAATCACTATCAATTGTCTCCTCCTGACATGGTTAGTGGAGGCTTTCACTGCACAAAATGAAGTTAAGTGCATCCTTGACCTGTTCTTGTCACGGATACTACAACAAATCTATCTACTCTGGAATTAGACAAAATTTTCCTGTCAGTTGTTGACGCCTTGTTTTGGCTGCAGTACAGTTTTACTGAGGGCAATACTCCTGTCTGTGTCTGATTCAAGTGCTACACTAAAATGTGTTTCTTTGTCAATGCAACACTCTCTGTAATTTATGTGTGTTACCACTAAAAGCTAGAGTTTACTCTCCTTGATGTTAAGCAAATGAGTTCGATGCATTTCTTTAATTTTATAAACACAAACCACTTAAACCTGATTCACAAAAGCACACTTGAGCATACAGAATGCCATTAGCTTTAAAGGAAGGTTACATAATAGCAATGACTCATTAGTACCACTTAATTCTTTAAAAATATTGGGTCTTTGAAGCTTTTATTCCTACATTTGAAAAATCCTGTTTTGATTTAAGGTCTTGGCACAACTTTATAGATTTTGCTATTGTGAATTACTTCGGAAAACCAAACATAAAGCCAATCAGTCTCAGTAATGCCTAAAAACATGCACAGTAGGCAAAATTCTCTAGCGAATGTAGTCCTGACTAAAATGACAAAATGATTCCCCATTGCTCCTGACAGGGTGCCTTAGTGACACTGAAGAATGGGTCAAATATAGACAACAAATATTGGGATCTTTGACCTTAACAGTGAGCTACTGTATGTACAAAAGTAAAACCCTTATGTATCCAGCACAAACACTTGTCAGGAACTTTTTTGACTCTCAACAGGGAAACCACATATTGCTAGAGTAAATCCTCTCTGTTTCTCGTTACTATTTACATGTGTGTTGCATCTCTAACTTTCTCCTCTTTATCAGCCCACACCTCACTTTCCCCAAACACATATTACGGGCCTCTCTCCCACGATTTCCATTTGGTCAGCAGTGCTTCAGTTTGAGTAGTCAGCATCATTATCACCCAATCAGCTCTCCTATTCTCTCAACAAGAAACTGTCAACCCAGCACTAATACTGCCCCGGCAATTAACACTATCTTCTCTTGTTCCTTTGCCACTTTATGTCATTCTCCTTCTTTACATTTTGCTTTCTAACCTTCACATCTTTCACAACATTTATTTTTGCTTATGTTGGCTCCTTGTCTGTGTCTCGTGCTCTTGTTTATGCCCTCTGCACTATTTTGGAAATCTACCTACACTTTTAGTTGTGGTTCATCCCAGATTGGTGTGACGATAGCAAAAAGCATGGAGGAGGTTGGAAGCGTGTATAATTGGTGTGACAGAGTAGGGGAAGGTGGTGAGGCATGCATGCTTGTGGCTCTATGTGTTTGGATGCAATAGAAAAGACCAAATAAGTAGTCCTGGTGTGAATTATTTGTGCTTGTGTCTATTTGAGAAAGACTGAAATGAAATGTTTGTGGGTGGAAAGTGGATGCAGGAACTCCCAGTCTAGAGTGGCAGAGGCGCGCACAGCGGAGATGAGGTTTATAATTGGGCAGATTTGCCTCTGACTGCGATAATGCCCCCCTGGGAATAAAAACAAGGGAGGGGAAGAGATGGAGAAAGTGTATCTGAATGAGGAAATGGTGAGATATATAGAGAGGAGAGACGATAAAGGCAGAAACGGAGCAAAACGCGAGGTAAAGAGGTTGTACAGAGGTGACAGCGGGAAGACGGCGGTACAAAGAGGCTGAGGGTGCTGCGTGCGGAGACTACTGGGAGCAGCGTCGAGATGATAGCAGGAGAAAATTGGAGGTTGAAGTGAATGACATTTTGATTGCAGAGATACAGTGGGGTGGGAGCGTATGAAAAACCTAGAGGAGAATCTCCCAAAACAAAGTTGGTAAAGATAAGCAAAGCCGAGCACCTCACTGCTGACAGGTTACTGGAGACTCATTTTGTAGACATAATGATAATCAGACAAATTCAGGATTAAAAGAGATGGAGATGTTGAAATAGGCGCCAAACAAAACAATATTTTTAAAAAGTTCTTATTCTTAATCCAGAACAGAGCGGATTGGAGTATCTTGGCTTTGGCCTTGGGTGCAGACAAGGTGCTATTTTAATTGCATGACTCTTGTGGTTTAATTAATTAGGAATGCATTGGGGACTGTGGGCATCTGGAGAATCCTTTAAGGACTTTTTGTTCCATCTCAGGGTTTAAGACTTCGCCAGTCCTTGTTATTTGTCTTGACCTTCTGCGTAGCGCTCAGAGGAGTATTTTAGGTAATTGCCTCTGTGCCATTGTTAGGGAGTTTCACTAGAACCCACATCAATAAATTGCCATTTTGAATTGGTTTACTTTCCCCAATTGGTGGCTAAAGCCCGCACCCATATGTGCCCAATCAATGAGAAATGACCCCAGGCAATTTATACCACAAAGATTGGTCTTGGTGCATACAATGTTGCCATATTATCAAATTCAGAAAAGGTTTCAAATGAGCGGTCTCCAGGATCTAATTAGTCAGGTGAGGCACAGTTTTGTATTGGGTGGTGCTAATAAGAACACATACAAGTATACACATTGTTTGTTAATATTATGACCTAGTACCCCTGACATCAACCATTCAGGCCATAGAAAATACGATCAAAATAAAATAAAAGTTCTTCACTGTGCTTTTAAATAGGCGAGACACTATCAATAAATCTTTGGATATGTTTTTTTTCCCTTACACATTTAAAGTACTGCTCTGTGACCACAAACATTTTACATATATGGAAACTCATTTGAAACCCAGATCCTCCACAATTTATTTTATAGACAAAATGAGTCACCATGACGTGCTTAGACAATTTGCTATGGTACAACGTGGCTCTTGTGATAAAGCCTAGGACTCAACAGTCAGTGGCATAAAGCTGCACATATATAGTGGTGCTACACAGAATTAGACACAGAAATGATATACTGTACTGTACTTCAAGTTGTTTATCATTTCATTAGATTTTTCTCAAGTGACAAAATAATTTTCTGCAGAATTTAACTGAACACATATCCTCACAGTCAGTCAAGAAATGTATTTTAGGAGTTATTCCCCTCCCTATACATGTAATCCTCCTACAGACTGAGCAAAAAAACATTATTAACATATCCGTGAACAACTATCGGGGCCAGAGCAGGAGGGAATTGTCACATTACATTACCAGCAGAGTTAGGTCTTTGTGTGTCCAAAGGAGCAGCCTGTTTATTTAATTATGTGGCAGTCTGACAAAGTTGTGCCTCGTCTCACTGACAGCAGGCTAGCTCCTTTACAGCATGCACACAGACTCCTGCACTTTCACTCCCCAAAATAAACAAGAGCATTAACTTTCTAAATAAAGACGCTTTTGAGAAAAGAACAGCTCAAGTGGATTTGACTCCAAGGAATAGATCATTGTTTTTCAGTGTATTTGTGCACTCTACTGACTTAGCTGCATCATTTTCTATATTAAGAAGGCGCCATTAAGAAGAGAAGATGCATATTGAGTATTTGTGAAACTAAAAACTGAGATTAAGTGCCAACAAAAACGATTATGATGGATTATATTTCACACTTTATTACATTATCCAGTATTCAGTTGATTACAAACTGCACTTATTTCTGTAGGTCATTAAGAATTGATTTCCATTATGTAATTTTGATAGCAATACACCATCACACTTGAACTGAAACAATTCAAATTGCAAACATCCCCATAAATGCACAGGCTGTAAATTTGATCATTTTTAACCCAGCGCAGCTCATAAAACAGTAACAATGTTTGGAAAAGCCTGGGTTGAATTATAGATGAAGTTCAAAAGTTGTCCGAGGCTGGCATCCACCCTTCACTTAAGCGCGCACCTCGGGGGCAGTTGTCTTCGATCGGTGATGCGCGGAACATGCAGCAAAATGCAAAGTATCCTGGATGTCATGTTAATTTTAATGAGAACAGAACATGGGTTTTCACTTTGGAGAGTGGTCTTTTATTCATCTCTGTGCAGCTTTACAACATGTTGGGTCATTTTCTTGACTGAGGGTGGAAAGGGATAAGCGTTATTAACTTGAGTTTTGGTGAAATATTTGGTGACAATATGTTTTACACACAGTGATTTAAAAAGTCCACTATATACAGGGTGTCCATAAAGTCTCTTTACAATTTAAACTTAAATTTATTACAAAGGCAGTTGTTGAGATATATTAACTAGATTTATTTTATTTGAATGAGTGTTTATTAAAGTTTTTTTCACTTTATTTAATAGACCTTTATATGGGCACCATTAGTTGCACGAAGCACATCAAGACGGTACTCAATTTAGGATAGTCTCATTAATGGTGGCAATGGCTTCACAAATCCTTTGCTTCAAGTCAGCAATGTCCCGTACCTTTGTTTGATACACGATATCCTTTACATAACCCCATAAAAAGAAGTCCAAAGGAGTGATATCAGGTGAACGCGGTGGCCATGAAATTGGCCCATCCCTACCAATCCATCGGTCTGGAAATGTTTGATTGAGGAAGTGACGAACATGCAGTCCCCAATGTGGTGGTGCACCACCTTGCTGGAAAACGATGGTTGGTTGTAAGTCAATCAGTTGTGGTGCCACATATTCGGTCAGAAGGTCAAGGTACAGTAAACATCTGCAGATATTGTTGCCTCGTGGGAGAAAAATTGACCATTTATTCGAAAATTTTTATGTGAATAAAAACCTTAATAAACACTGATTAAAATAAAACAAATCTGGTTAAGATATCTCATCAACTGCCTTTTCAATATTTTTTTTTAATTGTAAAGGGACCCTGTATTTCCCTCTTCATGGATTTAAAGTTTCAATTACATGCAACAGTTTGAGCATTTTTCCCATTCAAAATATATCTGATTTGTTTTAAATTGTTAATCGCTATGGCATCAGTCCTAATTTCATCTTTCTGAAACCCCTGAATTGCAACTACAAGTTGCTGAATACTGTTACAGCAGCTAAAGAGAGAGAGAGTACACCCTAAGCACAGTCGCATGGCTATCTCACACACATGAATAATAAGAATTCACACTCATTTACAAGCAGCAGTTGTAGCGTCCCCTGTGTAACACTGGCTCTTCCTCCTCAGGTCTAACAGAGGTGGTGGTGAGGACCCTGACTGAAGCTGTGTCGCTCCATCTGGACGGGGGACTCAGTGACAGGAGGAGGGTCAGCCAGCCTGTCCTGCCCACCCTCCCCACACTGCTGGAGCTACTGCACAACATCCTCAAGCAGACAGTCTCAGTCGTCCGCTCAGCACTACAGGTAAAATACATATACGCACAATACACTGCAAGTAAAATATATATTCAAAATATACACAATAATGTACAAGGCAGTTTGTAGTTTGTAGAGTGTTCGCCCTCTGATACGGAGTTTGAGTCACACTCCCACAGATGAATAATGCTGTGTCCTTGGCCTAGACACTTAACCCACTTAACCCACATTGCCCCTAGTGTCTTCACATTGGTGTATGAATGTGTATGTGTGAATAAGTGGCTTGTTAATGTAAAGAGCTTTGTTTAAAGTGCCTTGGACTTAGATATATATACAGTAGTTATTGTGCCCATTTACCGTTTATTTGTGCTATAGAAACTGCACAGATGTAAAAAGACTGAAATGGTTTTGCTGTATCATGTGTTGCCTTTAGACATTGACTTGTCACTTTTTACCATGTTTTTTCTCCACTGAGCACACCACCAACAGGAACACAAAGTCGGCTCCCTCCAAATGTTGCCCTGGCAGGTCCCAGAGGCCTCTGTGTAAATGTGTGTGCGTTTGGGTCTGTTTGCGTGACCACTGATGTGTGTAGTGGGAGCCAGCAGGTTGAAGCAATGGTAGTATTGAAGTTGTAGACTCAGGAGAAAGTGGATCATGTCCTGAGTTCCTGGGGCACACACACACACATACAATATAAAGTACACAAACACACATGGAAATACACACAGGGCCCTGTCTGGCAATGTCCCTGCGGCCTCATTATCAGCACCGGCTTTGTCCTCAGCTCGCCTCCCTGCTCTGCTCCACGCGCACCAGCCCCCACCTCCCAACTGTGTGCACCCCAGCCCAGTGCATACATATTAATGGCTGGACATGGTGGGGGGCTGCAAGGAGGTTCTGGGTAAAAGGATTGGATGAAGAGAGCAGAGAGGAAAGGATGGAGAGAAAGTAGAAATAGAGAAAAGCACAATTTGTAGCGGAAATCAATTCTGCCAGAAATGCAAAGCTCATTATAAAGAAAAACTTCAGCCTGAACCAAAATCATTTGGGTAATAAGGTCTGATAAGCAGAGAGGATGTGATTAGGCCACTTTTTCCAAACTATCATTCTGTTGGTCACGAGAGTCAAGTTGAGATAATAGAGTCTAAAAATACAGACAGTGAGAGAGAGATGCTGAGATGGTATGACTTTGGGGAAGGGTAAAATATGTGGCAGTCTTCATAATATGATTTTATTCCAAATCTAATTGTGAGTAGGTTTCACTGTAGACTGCAACAAGTGAGAGTCAGGGACTGAGGTGCTAATGAAGTGACGACAGGTGCAGGTGAGAGCCATAAATGAGTCGCTAAAATAAATTGAAGTGACACAGACACTTAGTGAAGTTGAAGACTTGTTGGTGCAGAGGTGTTGGAAAAAACAGCGTATGCAGGAAATGTACCTGAGTGTCTCTCTCCATCTGCCTCAGTCTGTCAGAATGTGTCTTGGCAGGTCTCTGGATCCATCATTATTGACTGTCAAATCTCTATAAATGATTTAAGGCATGTGTGTGTCTGTGCGTCTGTGTGTAGAGCCAGAGGCTATCTTGTCCAGCGGTGGAGACGGAGGCAGCAGCAGAGAAGCTGCTCCTGGCCAACAGACCCCTGAGCCAAGTCAGCACTCCCCTCATCCACATGGTGAGGCCGACTCACTCATTCTGTCTGTGCAGGGCTCTAAGTGCTCTGCATGCACTCTCCATCATGCAGGGTTTGGACTACCAACACAACAAAAATGATTTTATACAATGCTTACATTATATTGCACTGCATTATGTTATTTTTGTACAATTTAATATTCCAAGTGATATTATTTGAAGAGCTTGAACGGTTTTTACATATGAATTAAAAGGGATGGGTCTCTGTGATCAACATAGCACATCTTTCAGATCATAATAATCTAATTTAAGATAAAGTAAAGAATACATACAGTTTAAGCTTTTTCAGAAGTTATATTTCAGCTGTTATTTGCAAAAACAAAAAATGTTATCACATTTGAGGACAAATAATGGTTCAAATAAAACCCAAGGCAGCTTATCTAAATTAGCATTTTGGACTCAGAGGCTTTGGAATAGTTAATGTGACGTCGACCATAGAAAGTCTCAAATTAATCCATAAAATCTACATTATCTTGGGGCAGACCAGGACCTGTGAAATAAGTTTCTCTGGATAAATGGTTTTACAGATGGGCTGAATCCATATGAATTCTGGGAAGGCAAGGGCTGAAGTGGGAGGGCAGAGCGAGGTCTCCAGGGAAACAATAAAGGTTTTTACTTCTACTTGACACATGAAGTGTTGGGTGGGCGTCTAGTGTGTCTGCGCTGTGAGGGGGGGACTGACACACCCCTGGCCTCTGCTCTGCACCACAGCCCCATGGGAGATTAGCAGGATCGAGGGCAGGATATGTCAACATTATTCTTAAATACAAAACTCTGCATATATTACTTGTATAATACTTAAATGGGAAAGTGATGAAATATTTACATTTACAGTTACATTGTAAGAATTGCAATTAGATATCTCTTTTAATTAAAGGTGCTGTATGCAACTTTTCTGAGCCATCTGCTTGTCTCCATGGAGATATTATTCTTCTGGCTGGAACCTTCACAGTATGACATTAAACGTATCTATCTTGGAGTCATTCACTTCACGGGTGTTTTATTGATTAAAAAAATACCTCTAGAAGCATGTATTCTTAAAGGGATATGCCACCCCCAGGTCAAATTTGGGCATCTCCCCACAGTCCAGAGACTAAAATAAGTGGTGGAAAGCGTTTTCCTGCTCACCCAGCCATTGTCCGAGTCTGTCGCCACTGACCGCCGCGGTATCTGCAGCTCCTCCGCCTTAGACTGGAGACTAACGTCGCCAGAGAAAGATTTCGGCCAAAAGGAATTAATTTGCTCGATGCGTTTCCCAATTACTTTGTGTGTAGTGCGCATTCATATCGAGTGCAAATAAATGTGCAAATCAACACGGAGAGCTTGCCTTGGTCATTTTGGGTGGGAACTATTTTCCAGTGCGTAAGAATACAGCCGTATCACGCACCACGTTGTGCAACAGGGGAACTCCCTTCCCGGTGCGTAACTGGGATTCCCCTGGCAGCGTGCTGCGTGATACGGCTGTATTCTTACGCACTGGAAAATAGTTCCCACCCAAAATGACCAAGGCAAGCTCTCTGTGTTGATTTGCACATTTATTTGCACTCGATATGAATGCGCACTACACACAAAGTAATTGGGAAACGCATCGAGCAAATTAATTCCTTTTGGCCGAAATCTTTCTCTGGCGACGTTAGACTCCAGTCTAAGGCGGAGGAGCTGCAGATACCGCGGCGGTCAGGGGCGACAGACTCGGACAATGGCAGGTGAGCAAAAACGCTTTCCACCACTTATTTTAGTCTCTGGACTGTGGGGAGATGCCCAAATTTGACCTGGGGGTGGCATATCCCTTTAAAGGAGAATTAACGTTTTTTACAATCTGAGCCTTATTTCGGTAATAAAACAAGTTGTTTTACTCACCCATAGCACTTTGGTGTCATATGGAGCAATTCCGGAGATGTTTTAGATTTGCGATATCCGTAACGTGAGTTCTTGGGGCATATGTTTGCGGTCTCCAAATAACAAACTTTAGCACTTTTCAAATCATAGAAGCTCAATGTCTTAGTCAACACTTTCATTTGAGTCAAAAGTAGCCTGTAATCTGAGATTTATCCATAATTTACAGCTTTGCGTTTCATGTTTGGGTCCCGAGAGCTGAGAGCGAAATAAGATGTGTCTGCGCACATGCGCACTGGCCTCCTCATCTACTCGAAACTATGGCTAAATCTCGGATTACAGGCCACTTTTGACTCAAACGAAAGTGTAGACTAACTAGACATTGAGCTTCTATGATTTGAAAAGTGCTAAAGTTTGTGTTATTTGGAAACCGCAAACATGTGCCCCGAGAGCTCACGTTACGGATATCGCTAATCTAAAACATCTCCGGAAATACTCCATATGACACCAAAGTGCTATGGGTGAGTAAAACAACTTGCTTTATTACTGAAATAATGCCCAGATTGTAAAAAACGTTAATTCTCCTTTAATGTGTCGACTCTCCACAGATCTGACCTGTAACTTGGTCTTGTGGTGTCACTGGCTTTTCTCTGTTGACATAAGTTAAATGCCATACTGTGGAACATTCCAGGCTAAAAAGTAATCATAGAAACAAGCAGGTGACGGATCTTCCCACAGGAAAGTCTGTAGTGGTCCTTTAATGCATATGATAACATGAAATTACTTTGACAGCGCTCACGTGTGCATTTGTGTTTACTGATTATCGCTGGGTAATTTATTAAAGCAGCTCAGGTATAAAGTAAACTGACATTAAATAAACTATATTAACACTTTAGCACACTTGTCATATGCACTTGTGGAGTCTCACTTGATGTTTACATTGAGACCAGTAATCGCACCACCACCTTCATTTCCATAGTACGCAGAGTGACATAAATGATAGCCTTGGGAGTTTTTAATCTTTTATAATTAATCTTGGGAGATATAAAACGTGTCTTGTTCATCTTTGAAGTGATTAATCTTGCACTAATTGAATGAATATTTAATTATCTGTCTTCAGTTGTCCACGGAGCATCAGGAGATGTGGGAGGACTCTCTTCAGTGCCTCTCCATCTTGGTCCAGCTGTACGGAGGCGAGGGCCATGACTGTCTTTCTGCATCCTGTCTGTGCAGTTTCCAACATGTCCTTCGCTCCCACATGAACAGTGAGCACACAAGGGCCATACGCACAACTCTGAGGATTATTAAGAGACTGGTGAGTTTGTTACACATGCACAATATCTATCTATCTTGGTGTCCACAGGCATTCCACTGCTCATTTACACATGCCAGTGCAATCCTCGGGTCTCAAAGTTTCTTGTTTTTGTGGGTTGAAATCACCACAGTCGGCTAAAACTATTGGAATAAACAAAAATAAAAATGTACACATGTCAGGCTCGCTGTGCTGCTGCTCTCAAAATAGAGAGTAGCTTCGCCCGCTGCAGACTGACAGAAAGAGCAAGACAGATGTGCCGAAAAAGTGTTAGTTTGTATCTGCCTGTCACTCTCTGTTCGAGTGTCTGTCCAATTTTGTCTGATAGTCAAAATGATTTGTAGTACAGGCCAAAAAACGGCTGACTTGTAAGAGCGCGCGCCGTGGTAAAGCAGGAGGAGATATAGTGCGGCTCCTGCTCAAGCCAGCCTTAATAAATAATACCATCTCCATGTGGGAACATGGGGAAAACTGAGGCAACTGCTCCTGACACGCAGCAGCATTCGTTCTTAGGCAAGTTGGCAGCTATCACCCTGATCGACACGCAGCAATAATGAGGATGCTGTAACTACTCACTCATTCAGTTAAAAATTTAATGGAGGTGAGCTAAGTCCATTTGAATGGTCTGCATTTCCTGTATCCGCCTACTGTATGGAATCACTGACTTATTGGTAGCAAAAGTTTGTTCATAATCCCTTTAGTTGTGATTTGTTGGTGTTTTTTTTCTAGTATACAGTAAAAGTCACCTTCATCTCTTCATTTCACTTGTTTACTACCTCCACCGAATAGGTTCTATTTACTAATTAATTATTTTTTTGTTGTTGTTGATTGAGCAATGATTTAATAGATCAGTACTTTGTGAAATAGGGTGGTTTGTTGTTACTTTAGACCAGGGGTGGGCAATTATTTTTCCCCAGGGGCCAAATGAGAAGCAGAAAATATTGAAGTCTACTCTGGTTATTAATTTTATTTCTACGTTGAAATCAGTAAATTGCATTGTTTACAGAAGCTGGTAAGTTATGTGTTATTATTAAGTAATGAGAGAGTGAGGTTTTACAAAAACTGAATTTACTCGGTAATATAATTCAAAACAATGGTAACTGTGAAACATTTGTAACTCCACAATGCTTTCTGAGTTTAACTTTCTTAACATTGTATTAAGATACCACAATGTTTTTGTTTGCCAAATAATATAATACAAGATATGTCACAACATTTTTTTGTCCAACTGCCAAATTGTGTAAAAAAAGTCAAAGTTAGCATGTTTTAGTGTTTTTTTCTTGATCAGTGAGAGAAATCTAGCCTCTGTTGAGCTGAAGTGCATCAAAGTCAGGCTCATGTTTGAGGTGGAGATCTGAAACACATCCGACATCCGACACGGACAAATGCATCAGTACAAATGCATTATGTACAATTTTGAAAGTAGGTTTTATTTTATTAATTCCAAACAACCTTTCCTGGGCCGGTCAGAGTCGGCTCACCGTATTTGGCCCCCGGGCCTTGAAATGCCTGGGTCTGCTTTAGACAATCATTGCAAGATTTGCCTGACCAGCCTGTCCCTCGTACTGTCTGTTATTGTAAGTGTGTGGTTTTGATTGACCGGGCAATTGCGAGATAGGTCCAGTGTCCCTGTACAGTGTTCTGGTACAGTATGTGCAAGTGTACAAGGGCTTCTAGAGTAATTTTTTTTTTTTTTTAGAAATGACTTTTAAATATACATTTTGACACTTTAATCTTATGTGGTGCTAATCAAAACTTTGTTACCAACTGTTTTTGTAACCAACTTGTTTTGTTGTTGTAATCACAAAAACAAACCAGGTGGAACAGATTAAAAATAAATAAATAGGACTAAAGATTAGATTCTGTGCAGAATTGCTTTAAGTCTACATGGCTGAGGTTGAAAAATTGTCTTGCTTTTGCTGTGGACGTTTATGAATAATTTAAAATGCGATGCTAATGTTTTGGCTTGGCTGCAGGGTCGTGCGATGGTAGTGCGCACTCAGGACGCAAGGTCAGCTGTCACACCGAGAATGTACTGCGGCTCTGACTAAAGGGCCTGCCTACGAGCAGCTTTTCCCAGTGTGAGAAAGCCAGAGAGAGAGATAAACTATTAAATTTGTGTGCACGTTTCAAACCCTCCCTCTAATGAGTTTGTGGCACCTGAACTATACACGGGATCAGACTTCCTTTTCCTCCGTTGCACTCTGAAGGTTAGCTTGCTTTAGTCCTAACCACAGCCTTGTAGTCAGTGGATGACTCATTAATGCAGCTTAGTGCCAGGAGCTAAACAAATTTACATCAATCTACCTTTCTGCTCATTTAGCTACCCCGATCATTAACTTTTCAATACGATTTAAGGCTTGATAAATATATGGTCGCATTTTAATCTGCTTTTGTACTAGTCTCTTTCCTCAGATTTAAAAAGACTATCAAATCACAAAGCTGTCGCATTTTATAAGTTGTGTTGTTAAAAGACGAACGAATTTTCCAAAATCTCATTATCTATCAGCCAATCAGTGCGCAGAGAGCGGCGTGCAGCTTTGAACAAGTACATCAGACACACATTATGCACAACACACACCTCCACACTCCGACAAGAGCCTGCCCTTCAACAAAGGCTTTTTAATTATCTTTCATTGATTTCAGGCCTCGGCTAATCTCAATCAAAGATCCCACTAATGGTTTCGAAACTGCGAAGGAGGAGAAACTGAGAATAAATTAAGTAAAAAAATTCTTAAATCCTTAAAGGAAATGGGATTCATAAATGCTTAAAATAATTTCCACATGTTTATTTAGTCAATGTGTAACTTAGCAACACGACTTTTAATCTGCTCTGTTTCTGCCATCTTAATTTTTATGTGCATTTATTTCACATATTATATTGGGTGGGTTTGCAGTAATTATGCACTGATTATGTTTATAAAGAAACCTCCATGAGCTGCTAAGATATTCAGTGTTGTCGTCTTGGCTTTATCTGTATTGTTTGTTCATGACTGTAATGCTAACACATTCATCTACAGTCGCTGAAATACCTCGGTGAATGCCAAAGAACTTGACTCCAAATCATTTTGCAAAACATTTCTAAATGTGTTAACAGTTTCAGTTTGACCTCTCAAACCAGTTCTCAGTGATGAACACACATTTTAAAAGAGGTGAGGTCCCCAAGAGCTACAATGAAAGATTTGACTGAAAAGTAAACCAAGATACAAATGACAGAAACTAAGGGTGAGGGATCATCAACCTGCCGGGGGACTGAAGACGGACATTAGCCAAGTTAGCTATCATCTTTACATTTTTACAGTTTAAATGTTCATTAATATGTGTTTAAGGATGTCAAGAGGGTAAATCAATAATTGTGATTATATCCTAAGAACTAAAGGTAATATTCATGGCAATTCATTCATGCATCTTGCACTTTATCCGATATTCGGGTCGCGGGGGCAACAGTCCAAGCAGATCTGCCGCCCAGATCTCAACGCACCAGCCCCCACGGATCCTCCCGCGGGTTGTGGCTCCACGTCGTTTCAAGACAAAAATCGAAAAACTAGAATCTAAAATCTAAAAGCAGTGCAAAAGAATAATAATCGTTTGACCGGCCTTGATGTAACTGACATGGGGGCTCTCGACCAGTGTGCACCAACACTGGGGGCAAGGTGGGGTTAAGTGTCTTACATAGGGATGCACCAATGTGAAAATTTTAGCCGATACCGATATCCGATATTAATGTTGCTGTTGTGGCCGATAACCGAAATTAACCAATACGATATATATTTTTTAATTCTAAGATAACATTTTATACAGACTGAAAATCATGCAAAATGAATTTTTGAATGTCTTCTTTTATTTTCAAAACGTGTTTTAACTCCATAAAGCTTAACTTATTTTATTAAAACCCCCGTGTAAAAGTTTATAAAAAAAACCCACAAGGATGATAAATGACCATGTGCTGTCCTCACGACACTTGACTATGTGAGGCTCGACAGCCAGCGAACTAATAAAGAAAAACTCCGTACACAAGGCGTACTTTTCTTGTTTTATGGAGGTCTCTTTTATATTTATGTAGTAACTGAAACATAGAACAAAGAAGGCACATTACTAATTTTGTAAACATGTGATGAACAAAATACGAGTAGCTAGTTTAAACAGTTAAATCCGTGAAACCACAAGTTCAGGTCTTGTTCAAATGCATCACCTTATTCAAAGTGCTTGTTAACATAAAATACTCACAAAGGCGAATGTTTGCTGAGGTTCAAACGTATAAAACATATTCAGTGTGAACACGAGCCGTCTTCATGCTTAATTCGTATAAAACAGACCGGACTTTAACACAGGAACGCTCACTCTTTACTCAAAATAGAACGATCCTTAAAGGTGAAGATTTGTCACTCTGATTTTAACTATTTACAAATATGAAATGAACTCATTTATAACCTTTTAAGACAGAGACAGATTAGGGGGGATCGTTTTCAGAGCTTTTGTCATTGTAGGACGCGCCTCCCGGCAGCTAGATATAAGCAGGGTCTAACCAGTACAATAACCAGAGCTGACGAAGCCTCTCGGATGAGCGGCGAAACGTTTTCAACCAAACAAACTTTGTCCAGTTGACAAATTGAACTTCTCCTTTGATCATATAACCTTTTAACTAACTTATTGATCTTATGAAATATTGATGTCTTTTAACACAAAGACATGACACACCATGTCACTCTTAATCTGGTATTTATAGTATTGACAAATATCGGTCGTTAATATCGGCCCAGTTTTACACATCAGGACGATACCGATATGTTAAAATTTTGGCAATATTGGCCGATACCGATGTTGATGCCGATATATCGTGCATCCCTAGTCTTGTCCAAGGACACAACAACAGCACTCATCTGTGGGAGCAGGAAATCGTACCGCCAGTGATCTGAGTGGGATACGAACCACCAACTTTTGGATCAGTGGCCAAACGCTCTACCAACTGAGTTACTGCCGCATTCATGACAATTATAGAAGCAAATTTAATGTTTTTTGTTTGTTTGTTTTTGTTTTTAATCTGGATATTTATGTCATAGTAACTTTTTTTGTAATTTCATAAAGCTGGTCACATACTTGAGGAATAGACTGTAGAATAACAGAAAATGAAAGGTTAAACGTAAAATTGTGACGTCTCTTTTCACAGTAATCACACTATAATTTGAGATCATGATATCCCTACTTAGGAGCAGGTAATCGTAGAGTCTTCGTTTACATCTATTCGTGCGTTTCATCTTCGTCTTATGCAACATTTAGAGAACTTTTCACAATTCAAAAGATATAATATTTTTTACATTTTAAATCGCTTTTAATTGCTATGGCAACACATTTTTCATAATTTTGAAACCCATGGATAGAGACTATGGCAAGTACCGACTTCTGCCAGAACATCATAATAATCTTATTTGACCCCTTGTAGATAGATGGAGTATACTACAGGGAGCTGAATGAATATAGTATAACTAAAAACTATCTCGCCACAATGGAGAAGAATCAATTTTCAGTGCAAAAGTAAGGACCAGTGACTATAAAATGTTTTCTGTGAATTTTATTTCAGATATCTATTTCCTAGAGTGTGATGGAGGTGGACATCATAACATTAGCAGGATATCTTCTTCCACCTGTGCACCTCCATGTCCCCTGACACACTCAAAACTCTTCCTGTGCGCGTTGTTTGACTAGAGGGGGGTATTTTTTTTGTCTACTCCTCACCCCGTCTCCTAGCAACAGCCATGCCATGTCGCCGCGGAGACGGAGGTGATGATGTCACCGCAGATCAGAGACAACACGCTCACCGAATACGCAACAGGACGGGGGAGAGGCGGGCAGCAAACAGCGGTCATTATTTATTGAAACATGTTCGTTACACAAGTTGGACCTTTGGCCGTGCTGAGGATCTAATATTAAAACATGAATTTGTGACAACCAAGTACGCACGCAGCAGTACACTAACAGGTGTTCAAGGGCGTGTGAGAGGAGACGTGTTGAGACAAGGATACGTCAAATAACAGACAAAAAGTTCAGTCAGTTTAAAGGCACAGCGCTCCCACTCTAGTCCTGCAATCATACAGATATTAGAACTCATCAACAAGTTAAGTCAAGGGGGGATGAGTTAAGATCCAGCATTAATAAAACAGAATCAAACTGAATAAATGAATTTGGTTTTGAAAAAGTGGCCTCTCGACCACTGACAAAACCATTTTTGTTGATAATATTAGGCAACATTATAAAAGATATTAAAAATAAACGTATTCATGGGCTTCAGAGTGATTAAAAATTAGCCCTTTTGAAATAGCAATTAACAATTCAAAACCAACTTTTATATATATATTTTTTTAAATGGTCAAAAGTCCTCAAAATGTCGCCTTTAAACTGGAAGTTGAAACCCATGTATAGATTGCTTTCATGTTCTAGAATTTAATGTTATTACCTTGACAAACTTGTTTTTCTTATCAGTATTTGTTAGCTTTGGCTCCGCAAACTTGCCATATTAATCTTATGGTTTGAATTCCTTCTAACAGATAAGAATCACAGGTTGAACAATACCAATGTTCTGAGGCTTTTCTAACAAAATATGTGTATTTTTTGTTTATTAATACTGACTGAGAATACACTGAACTTTGTGCCAGTTTTTATTTCATGTGGATAGAGCCAGTAATTACAGAAATATTAAGTATAAACCAGTTTAAACATCTGCAGCAAATTCCACTATATAGAACTCTGACTTGTCCTCC
This sequence comes from Paratrypauchen microcephalus, assembly GCA_036785185.1. Taxonomy (NCBI): domain Eukaryota; kingdom Metazoa; phylum Chordata; class Actinopteri; order Gobiiformes; family Gobiidae; genus Paratrypauchen; species Paratrypauchen microcephalus. The sequence continues at coordinate 16,316,012 of JAVJIX010000002.1, read as the reverse complement.
TACTCTGTTTTAAACTCTTGATACTTTACAGTGACATCATGTCACGGGTTTTCCACATTCCACCATTAGAGATTCATGTAGGAGTTATCGTGGTGACATAACGCACACATTAGCAAACACTGACAGAAAAAAGTTTTAAGATTGTCTGAAAACTCAAGAAAAAATACAAAATTTAAACAACACATTATCAGAAGCCTGTGATCAATACATGGTCCATGGTCCTGTTTAGGAGTTCAGTTCTCAACAAAAATTTTAAAGTGATAACTGAAAAATTGTTTGTTAATGCTAGCTATTTTGTGAGTGTAATTTTTCATGTGAGGGACGTTTAAGTCAGCTCTTTCTGGTCAGACTGTGTTAAAATAAAGCTAAGATTAAGTTTAAATTGAGTAACAGAACTTCAGAGTAGAGTGGTCCCTCGCTCTATCGCGGTTCACTGTTCACGCCCTCGCTGTTTCGCGGATTTTTTTTTTTCCTCAATTTTTTTTATAGTGTAACATTTTTTTTTATAGTGTATCATTGTGTTCTGCGTCCTGATTGGCTAAGAGACTGGAGACCTTTGCCGATTGATAAATGGGGGACGCGGGACCAGGACCAGACCAGGACTAGACCAGAACTAGATCAGGACTAAATGTAGACTAAACCAGGTCTAGACCAGAACTAAACCAGGTCTAGACCAGGTCTAAACCAGGTCTAGACCAGGTCTAGATGCCGGCTGGTCAGCTCAACTGGTAAGTCATGGACTTTCCCCCTGGGGGTTGTGGGTTCAAATCCCCCCCGGGCAATGAGCTAACCAGTGTGGTTAGCTCATTGGGCAAGACCCTTCACGGTACTGCCCCCCGGGCGCCGAAAAAGATGGCTGCTCACTGCTCCTGAAAAGGATGGGTCAAATGCAGAAGTCAAATTTCTCCCGTATGTCACTGTGTGTCATTGTGTGTGAGACCAATAAAGGCTTAAGCCTAAGCCTAAGTCTAAACCTGGACCTGGACTAAACCAGGACTGGACCAGGTCTAGACCTGGACTAAACCGGGACTAGACCTGGTCTGAACCAGGATTAAACCACCGCGTGCAGCTCTTTGCTGGTTTCGTGCGGCTCTTGCGTTCGTTTGAAGTGCGTGTTCGGTTTGTGGCTCGGGCTGCGAGGGGGGAGGCATGGTCCGGGCGCCGTGGTTCGATCTCGTGCTCGCAGCCCCGGGTGGGACGCACGGCCTCGTGCAGGTCGTGCTGCTCTGTCACGGATTTGTCCACGATGAGGGGTGCACGTGGCGCGCACTTCTCCAAGGGGTTGGTGCGCGTCGCGTCCCGGGACGTGGCAGTGCCGTTGGATGAGCGCGGTGCTTCCTGCGGATCCAGTGACTCATGTCTCCGCTCCCCTCGCGCATCTTGAGCCGTGTTTCCCTCCACGCTTCACTATTAATACATTTTGTAGTTGAATGAAAGTTTGAGTGTTTAAACGAGAGAAATGTGAGAAAACGTTAAGTCCAGTCTGAGAAAAACGTATAATGTGTGTGGTGAGGTGTTTACAGCCTTGAAACGTGTAGAAAATTTGTGAAATATAAAGTTGTCCTACTTTGCGGATTTCGCTTATTGCAGGTTATTTCTGGAACCTAACCCCCGCGATAAACGAATGATTACTGTAGTGCTTTCTGTTAGCTTCTCACCCCCAGGGCATGTTTATGGCATCAGCTGCAAAACATCTATAGCCATTCTAGAAGTTGTGATGCCATGTGAAACCGACCCATTTTGAGTGGCTAAAGTGGTCATGTACTGGCGCTTTTTCTTTCACTATCTTATCTTCTGTTGCAGATGCAGACCACAGACACTGATAAATGTGAGTGGGTTGGCAGTTCTGAAGGAGGCGAGCTGCTCACTGTTATCCAGGAAATGGCCCGCTCTGACAGGTGAGTGCTCCTCCAGACCAAAAGGACCAAATATTATGATCACGCTGCTTCCTCCTACGCTGGCCCAAAATGTCGCCAATTACTTTCAATTAAAGAATGACAGCAAGTAGTGTCAACCTTAATGAAGGCACTGAATGTTAGGTAATAGGCTGGGGATTTGGTTTTCCCAGCATCTTATATCACAAATTTCCATTTTGCAATAGCTAATAAAAAAAAATGCTAAAAAATGAAATGTGTCACAAGTGCACATGTATTTGGTCTATAATCTATATAAGTCTGACCTGTAATTCAGTCTGGTAGCATCTCAGTGGGGATGCTGGAAAGGTTTATATCGGACCCACAACCAGAAAAGTTACATAATGCACCTTTAACAAATTATCTAGCATAGATCACAAAGAATGTTATGAAGTTATTACAAACTGAATCCGCCTGAACTTTTGCAAGTTACTACAAAGACTTGCTCTAACGGTATTTTTAAATGTGTCTGGATAATATTTAAAAGTTAGAAATCTCAAACAATTGATTTAAAACTGTTAATTTGAAGAAGCTTTTTGAGGCAATGCTTTCAAAAAATTTATACTAGTCTTAGTAAACCAACACTATCATGGTGTAAAGAATAGTAAAATAGTCAGTTGTATCTTGCAGACAAGTTCAGGGTCACAGCAAACCTCTTCTTTTCAAAGTTTTTGTCCGTGAGAGCCAACTTTGTATTTGTCACATCTGATATTTCTTGTGTGAAGAGCCCCGTGAACATCTGTATCGCTGCATCTCTCTCTCACTCTCTTTGCTTTTGTGTGTACGAGCCAAGGGTTTTGTTGCCGTAGCGACCATGCTTCTCTTTGATCTTGTGATGTACGAGACTGGCGACCTGTCACCCATTCTCACGCACACAAACATGGAGAATAGTCTGAAAGTCTCCTCTCAATTGCACAGCCCTGTCAGATCGATAATAAAGGTGTATTGTTGTCCAGCTACATAGACCTCTCCAACTCTCACCCGCTTTTTGTTACCCTTTGCACCCTCTTCCTTCCCCAAGAGTTTTTTTTTTCCTTTCTATTTGCCTGTTCCTCCTCACTGGCTCTCCAGCCCTCTCCTCTCTGCTCTGCACTCAGATGTGGCCTTTGAAGTGGCACACTCCATAGTGGTGCAGCCACAGTGGAAAAAGGGTGGAAGAAGGGAGGAGGAGGAGGAGGTAGAAGCAGAGGTTTTAGGAGATGAGAGGGGGAGGGTTTTTTAATTGAGAGGATGAAGCATGATGTCATTCAGTGTTTGCCATGACAACCTGAGGAATGCCTTTTTCAAAAGTGAGGCGTGGACAGAAGGGGAGGGGCTCAACTCAGCCCTGTACAAAAACAGAGAGGCCCAGACCGTACAGGGCAGTCAAAAACACAACAGGTGCAGCTGAGCGAAAAATACATTCTCATTTGGACAACACAGAGAAGGCAACTAGTGGAAATCTAACAACTGGTGCAGTGGTGAACACATCTCAGCAAGGTCCCAGGTTCAATTCCATGGAAGCATGAGGCCTTTTAGTCACAAGCTGAAGAAATGGAGTGAGATGCAAGGAAGGGCATCTGACAGAAAAATATGCATGTGCATCTAAACACTCCATTAGATAGATCATGTTGTAACTGGGGTTAAAGGAGGAAGAGTGAATAGATTCTTTCAGATCAGTTTCTTGTTCTATTATCCTTTTCTCTCCATCTTCCAGCTGTGTGAAATTATTATCAAATCAGCGTTTTAAACCATGGGTTTCATCAGCACTGACTGAAATTGACTTCTTCTATTTTTTTAATAGCTTTGAGCTCCTCACGCTCTGACTGAGCTGGATTGTTTTATGTGAATGCACCTCAAGTTATCCTTTTGGATATATAACACACAATGGAGGCAATATCATTATATGACTGAGCATCATTTCGACAGCACAGTTTTATACATTGCCGTTCACGAGTAAAATACTTGTGTAATAAATAAATAAAGATTTTCCATTGTCTTCCTACACTGGTTGAAATAGTGTTGGAGGTGATGGATTTAATGACTTGCCAAACTTTGTGGGGAAACTTTGAACAGATTCAAATTATGTTTTCTAAATCCACACAAACTCACAAGGATTTCCAAAGCCTGTGGGAAAAGTGTTAATTAGGTTAATTATGTGGATTTTTAATTAACTAAGGCAGTGGGAGGGTTTCCGCTGGTCTGGCTCAGAGGCTGCCCCACATACACCTGCAGCCACAAACCTAAGGAGAGAGGCATGAATAAAGCAGTAAGAAATGTACATCTACGCAGTGTGGAGATTAAAGGACTCATTAGAAAGTACTTTAAAAAAAACTAATTCACTACACATTATTCTAGGTAAATTCTGGAGCTTTGCCTTCATAAGAGGCCATTTATTTCAAGTGAGGTTTGTTGCACCCTTCCTATACACAACCTGGCTCAGAAAAACATTGCCACTATCAGTCTATGAGCTGTCCCTCTGAAAAACAATCCAGTTTGAATCTCATCAAAGCTGCAGTCACACTCTTATATGGACTCTTAAATGGACTGTTTAGATAGTGAGAATATGTTTTATGTGACTTTATCCTGTGGCTCTCTACAAAATATAATTGTGCTTTCTTTCAGGTGCCCTGCAGAGGTGGTGTCCCTGGCTGCTGAAATCCTCAATCAGATGACAGGATAAAAACGTTTTAGCACAAAGTTTAATCTTATTTTCAAATATTTATTTTTTGTTCTTGTGTAATGATACTTGTTCTGTAAATGTCTGAGCTTTTTCTAAAAATAAAATACTTCAAGGTTTTAAGAAATGATGGGTTCTTTGCTATTGCTATATGTAATTGGTTTCTTGTATGATTTTGTGTGGGTATGAATTTGCTAAAATGAACATTAAAATAGTCTCAAAAGATGTCACCTTGTGAATGTAAATAGCTGGTCATGCATGAAACCCTCATGAATTAAACTGAAATTACAGTAAACTCTGGTCACTGGAATAATCTGTCAGATCTTTAGCAGGATTACAGTTGGACTCCTGCCATACCACTACTGAGTAGGTCTAAAGCACTAGTGTTGATTCTGGAAAAAATGTAGTGGTTGTAATGCAGTTAAAACTAAAAAAAAAAAAGCAATGTTAAACTGGCATTTTAGACAATGGCTTTACTGCATTAATTCAAGAGTTAGATGGTTTGCAGCAGATTGGACTGGTTTGATTAGCAGGTCTGTGGACTTTAGGAGGGACATACAGTGAGACTTGTCCTGTAAAACCCACCACAGCTGTTCACCTAAAACACAGCACCAGCAGCCCCATCTCCTGGTTTTAATTTCATATGTAAATCTGAGTAAAGCCACAGCAAACAGCTGGCACACACCAGTCTGAACAGACTCATTTAGTTTCTTATAACCTGATACAGAAAACTGCAGTGTTGACAGACATGGTGGGACTTTGTCAATAGTGGGAAATTACATTTGCACAGAGCCTGGAATAATTATCTAAACAAGTACTCTAACCTCAGCCTGAGCCTTCAGCTATAACTGTCAAATTGACTCAAGTGTGATGTAGCACTGATTCACGTCTTGTGTTTGGGTTGAATGAAACCGAGGCACTGGTGTGAAATGACAGTCCATTTTATTGTTTAACACAGCAGGCTACAGCAACCAGCTCCTCCCAAACCCTCCCACAGTAACAGCACTGTCGGCCACACCCCTTTGGAACAGCAGAGACACATTAGTGTCCACCTTAAAGCAAGAAAATAGCTTCATATTTGGACCATGATTTCCAATTCATGTTTTTTTTTTTATACAAAAGCTACACAATGTTACACTTCATCAGAATACAATTCAAATGATTAACTTGTGTTGGACACCATTCAAAATGTGTTCAGATTTACTTGGATGGAGCATAAAAATGACAGACATGGACTGCAAAAACAAAATGACAAGCAGAAACAGATTAAAAGGAAAAGCAAGCTAAAAACATGTACCTTACAGAAAACTGGTTAAAGAGTAAAACCAATGGTAAAAAACTTAAGTACACAAAAGGATAATGCAAAATCAAAACAAAAGTTGAACTTGTCTCCTCAGAATCAGAGTCAGCCCATACTCAGGCTAAGAGCAGAACCGCACTTTTAATACTTTTGTCCCAATGGAGTTTCCATAGACAGGAAACAGCCGTTATGAGTCGTCTTCAGGCACTTTCTGAAACCCCGCCTCCTCCTCATGGGCAAATCACGATGCAGGTTCATCCAGATCACATGATACAGCTGCAAAAGAAAAAAGGCGTTGGAACTATCCTGGCAACAGGCCGCACAAGTGGATCAAAGTACCACAAAAGTCACAAAATCCACAACACACTTTGTAATTAGAAGCTCAACATGCAGACGCCATCAAGTCTTGAATCCAATGACTGCCCATTTTAGACATTTAGTACAACCATGAGCAGGCTGCATGATCCTTACCTAGTAGAAAGTGTAGTGTAATGTTGCTCTTGGTATTTACAGGTCTGTATCGAACCAGGCCAGTTGGTTGGAGTCACCGGGAGGGAGGCCTTCAATCAGTTCTTGGGCATGTCCCAGGTCAGGAAGGCCCTCAACGGGAGGGTAGTCCTGGCCAGGGTGGTGTCCCAAGTCATGGTCCATCATAGGCTCCAGGCCCATAGTGTCCCCGCCGTAACCCCCCGCATGGAAAGCACGGTAGCTTGGGTCTGGTGTTGGGAGGAGTGACGAGGCAGGGGGAAGCAGAGCAGCGGTTAGAGCATGTTAAAAACACAAGCGTCACACAGTAGTACAATCACTTATCACCACAGCAACACGCCACACCTCCGGAGCACGTTTCAATTGACAAATTAATCTCAACAGCAAACCAACTAATGTGCAGGTTGAGTGACCAGACAACAACTATGAGCCAATTACACTGACATGAGCCAAGGAAGAGGAACTGTACACATCCAAATAGAGTAGCTCTGTCCAAGATGCTCAAAGATTGTCAAGTTAACTAGAGGCAGCCACAGTGATCTACACTGTCAGCCTGGATTAAGGCATCACAACTGTCTCAGGTTACGGTTTAATACTAGCTCCTACAGTGACAGTGACTGAGAGGGCTCCACATACAGAAACAATGGGACAGCTTCATGAGGGCAGTAGACTTGTTTATCTGATCCATCTGCCCTCAGCTGCTCATGCGTTTCTCCTGGGAGCCTTGAAGTGGGAGGTGAAGAGGCGTCTTACCTTCAGGTCTGTAGCCCAGAGGCTCTCCCTGAGCACCAATGTCCAAGCCCAGGTCTCCGGTCTGCAGAGCACAGTACAAAGGAGTTAAGAAAGCATAATTCATGTGTCGACATTAATAAAGCTTTAATAAGTGTGGATGCAAAGAAATACCTCGTTCCAGGCCATTGGCTCTGTCCTGAAAAGTGAACTTGTGAGTTCTACTGAAAGACGTTTCTTGTAGTCCTGCGGTTTGTCCTCAGACATGCGGAACAAGACAGCAGCTGCATATGTGGCTGTGGAGAGATTAATCGCTCAAATTAATCTCTTGTCCTTTAATATACACTGAGAAGCTTTAGTTGATGTAGGTACGCACCAACTCCCTCGTTGCGGCTGTGCAGCAGCTCTGTCAGTGGGGCAGTGGCTCCCTCAGCCTCAATGGCCTCAGCCGCCTCTTTGTCCTGTGCCAGCTCACACAGCACCCCAGCAGCCACACGCTGGATGTTCTCAATGGGAGAGTACAAGAGCTGCACACACAATAGCATGTTAATACTGAAAATTGATGATGTTGAAGTGACAGCTTTCCATGTTAGTAAATATAGACCGTAAACATAAAATGAATTTGTTTTTATGTTACCTGAACAAAGAGAGGGATGGTGTTGAGCCCTCTGATAACTATTCTATTGTGAACGTCTCTGGCCAGGATGTGCAGAGCCCCTGTGCAGCCTTCCACGATCTCCTCCATACGAACCCCCTCCTGCATAAACATGAGTTATTAAACACCCTTTAACAGTGAACCCCCAGATTTACAAGCCTCAGGTTCAGGCCTCACCACAAACTGTTGCTGTGTGCCCCCCATGCTGGTGCGCCTCTGCGTGTCCTGGTGAGCTCGCACCAGCAGCTGCACCAGTCTTGGGATTGCGCCCTGCTCCCTCAGAGGGGCGTGGTTAGCAGGACACAGGGCCAGATTACGAATCAATCCAACTGTAGCCTGTGCAAGAAAAGACAAGTTAAACATCCCATCCACAGTAAACCACTTCATGTTCCAGAGTGGGACTGCATTATAATGTGCACCTTAATGAGAGGCCAGTGTGATGGAGGGTGCAGTAGTTTGACCACTACAGGCAGACCATAGTGCAGTCTCACAGCGTTCTGGGCCATCTCTGCCTCCTGGTGTCGTGAAGTCAGGTGACGCAGTGCACAAATGGCTGGCTCTGTGATGTCCTCCCTGTCACCAGCTCGAAGCACTGTGCGAACCAATGCTTCAATTCCCCCAACCTGCACAGAACAGGGGAAATGTAACTTTATAAATCAACCCATTTCAAATAAATAAAAAAAGGAAAAAGGTTGTACCTGGCAGACCATCATCTTGTTTTTATAGTTGTTGCAGGTCAGATTGGACAGAATACCAGCAGCACAGGTCACTACGTTGATGTCGTCACTTCCGAGTAGCTGAACCAGAGTCCCGAGGAGACCCTCCATTCCCTCCTGTGAACATGCACAAGTCGCGTTTATGTCCAATAAAAGAAAAAAACAAAACTGGGGTCAAACAAAACTCACTTGTTTTGTGGCGGCGTCTGACAAGTTCCTGAGAGTCCAGAGACAGTTCTGGACCAGTCTCTGGCTAGGATCTGTCAGGTGCAGACCCAGAGCCTGCATGCCTCCTGTACACAAACAGCATTTAAATCCATATGCACACGTCTAAATAACTATACAATTTCATTAAAAAAGGTCATTACCAGCTTCTACAATGGCCGGTTTATTACTGGAGCACACCGACAGCACTTTGAGCACTCTGCTGGTGGTCCAGAGCAGCTTCTCGTAGGTGTAAGTCCTCATGATGTTCACCAGTGCCTGGGGGCCGCCGCTGGCCAGGATTATCAACTACAACACACAGCAACAAGTGTAAGACATGGCATTTCCACAGCCTGCTACACATGTCTACCACTAAATAAGTTACCTTGCTTTCCTGGTTTCCATACGCCAGAATCTGCAGACAGTCTGTGGTAATGGCCAAGAACTTGACATTTGTTTTGTTGAGCAGAGCCACCATTTTCTGGAGCCCTCCGGCTAGTCGAACAGCCATCTTGGCTCCCTCTTGATGCAGGAGGAGGTTGTGAAGGGTAGTAATGGCATAGAACAGGACAGAATCCACTGGGGAGCTGCAGTAGACACAGACAGTTTTAGTACAATAGTGACCCAGAACTGAATAAAGCTTGTTATATGCACCACATGCAATTTTAACCATGTCTCATGCAGCCCTCTCTCTGCTGTTACATACCCCAGCATCTTAACTAGCGCTGGAATTCCTCCAGATTTGAAGATTGCCAGCAGCCCCTCTCTGTGGTGGGACAGATTGTGGAGGGTCCCTGCAGTGCAGCGAGCAGTCTCCACATCATTTGTGTTCTGCATGGTCCTGACAATGGCAGAGACCATCTGAGGGGAGCGCATGATGGCATGTCGCGAAGCCTCTTTCTTTGAAAGCTGGTGGACCATTACTGCTGCCTTGTTTACAACCACCTAAGACAGACCACACAAAGTCAAGTCTGGAGTAAAGATACAATGATTCAACAGTGTACCGAGAGCACCCACCTGGTCCTCATCGTTCAGCAGTTTGGTGAGCTCTGGGATGGCCCTGGTGGCCAGCTCTGCATCATCCTGGTAATTGATCAGGTTGACCACAGCGTGCTTTAACATCTGTGAGGGCTCTGCCAGCCTCTGCACATTGGTGGGGTTGGCAGTGTCATATTGTGTAGAGGGGATCTGCATGCCCTCTTCCAGAGTCTCTGGGAACATGGCTGCACGCACCCTCTGGGCCCGTGTCATGGCATACTGACCGTCAATGTCTGGAGGAGGAAAGCCGGTCAAATGTCTCCTTTAACAGCACCTATGAAATCTACCAAACCGGAATCTTTGGCCAAGAGTTCGTACCTTGAACTTGCTCCTGGGAGAAGTTCTGGTTGAAGCCCTGCTCCCACTCGTACATGACTTGGTTGTCCACATCCTCCTCATCTGGGTTTCCCTTCCCGCTCAGAGAGGGCGCTGTGGTGGTGGCTCCTGAGTGGATGCCTGAGTCCAGGTACGACTGCTGCTGCCAGTGACTGACTGCAGCTTTACGGTCCGGCTCCATGGCCATGTCCAGCTCCATCAGATCAGCTGCACACACAGACAGCCATTTACAATACAAACACATACAACACGTGTTCACATTAGGGTCACTGCCAGAGTGCGGCTGTGCTAATCAAAGCAAAATTTCAATGGTCATTGACAATGAACCATTTGGGATTTTGCTCAACACAGCATCACATTTAAAGAAACTAGACTGAAACCTAGTTTTACTTTTACAACTTCAAATTTCACTAATTTAGAACAGTTAAATGAAAACGCAATTGCCAATTGTGCTCAAATAAACAGTACAAACTTTCATGTTAAAGTCTAAACTCACCCTGGGAAGCCATGTTGCGCTCTCAAACCACAGCCTGCACAGCTTCCTGATCTGCAAGAAACAAACACTTAGTCCAATTTACTCAGTAAATATTTATAAAGTTAAAATGCATTTATAATCATGGCCTCCCTCAAGTCTGCACCTTTGAATACAGCCAAGTGCCACTGGTGACTGCGGCACAAAGAGCTACAAACTTTGAAATCTTGGAAACTTTTGTGTTTTTTTTTTTTCCCCCCCTAAACTCCAGTTGAGCAGAGGCTTGTACAAAGGCTCCATTAGGCAGCCATTTAGGTGCGGACGGACAGAGGAAGTGTAGCGTAGGGTGGAGGAGCAGGGAGCAGGCACACATTCCTGCTACGGCTTTGAACTCTGCAGGAGAAGTAAACAGTAGCAATGGCAGCAGAGAGCAGGTCTGCACGGGAAATTATTCACAATGTTTAAATAAGGCCAATGCAACCCAAAGAAAATGTTTTGACAGTAATGCACAAAAAGAAATGTGGCAGGTCTTTATGGAAAATGGAGGATAAACAGATAAGACCCAATAGGTCAGAGTCTCTTGACAAGCCATTTCAAAGGGCTGATTATTGCAGGATAAGCCAACTTTAAAACAAAGCAAATCCTGTTCAATTACAGCAGGCCAGTTTTGACATGTTCTGAAGAGTTCAAGTGCAACTGGCTGATGTTGCTTTAAGCCCTTTCACAACAAGTTTGATGTGTTCTTACAATTAATGAGAATAGCTTAGACCAGCACAATTTGTCCAATACTACCATCAACATGAAAAAGGCATAAAAGCCGAACAAAAAGATATAATTGGATTTGTATAGGGCTAATGTAAAGTACCAATGTTTGCATACAAATTGCTTAGACCTTCAGGTACCCAAGCGTTGAAGCTTAAGAGCACAGCACACATACAGGGGGACCACTAGTCTCAGCAGTCTGACTGAAGCAGTGTCATTAAAACACACTCTTGAATCAGGCCCAGAGACTGCTGGTTCTAACCACAAGCACAGACTCAAATTTACCATTCACACGCTATGCTGGGGCTCTGCAGTCTACCCTTGTATAACCCACTCCTAATGGAAGCCAGATGCCCCTTCAGACGTTTAAAACACCATCAAAGCCCTCGCAAAAGACTGCTGCAGTGGAAAGTTACTTCTCTACGTGTGGAGGCTATAATAAAAGCAGTGAGAGTTTACATAGATTAGTAAACAAATACATTAATACAACTTTCTGTAAGATTTTCATGCTCAAAATTGGCAACAAATACAAGGTGAAGTGAGCTTCTGTGGGGTCCATTCATTCAAATATAGTCATCCAACCTCAACTTGCCAAATTTCAGTGTGTACGAAGCCATACTACTGAAACCTGTGCCAGGATCCAATAATCCTGCAGTAAAGAACCAAGCCAAATTTCCCTTTTGCTCCTAGTGCATCCATAACTGAGCCCAATAAGCGCTTATCATCGGCAGGAGCAGAGGCAATAGCTGCGCCCAGCTCCAGTGTTGGCAGTGTAATGTGCAGGGTCAGCAGCCCCTCACTGCTGCCAACAACACAACGTGCCGAGAGCTGCAGCCGCTGCGTCCGAACTGCAACACTGACCCCTGCGAGATGCTCACGGCAAAACACACCGCCACCGCGTTCATGCAGAAGAGCGGAAATCATCCAAACTTGAGTCGTTTGGACAGAGCACGTCTCTGCGACTTGTTAACTGCAGCCACTAACAATGTCAAAGATTATAATCTCTTTTCAGAACTGTTCGCGCACAGAGCTAATTGCGAAACAACGGAAAAACACACGATTTTACCCGTGATTCCGAGAGCTACCTCAGACCACTACCGGTGTAGGCTCCGCCGACACCCACACTTCCGTCTCTAAACACCTGAAGAAATGTGCTCAAAACTGCACGTATTTCGGTTTTGATTTGTTGAATATAAAGTTGACACACAGACATATACGTAGATAGTTCGTGTATGGTTCTAATGGCAGATTCCAGTTGCTTTACTGAATCAACACTGTGGACGCTGCTAGTGGTGGTGGTCAGCGACGGGGGGAAAGCAAACCGGGTTTGTGGATGTAATTTAATAAAGTCCATTCAATGGCGCCAGTTGAATCCTCAGCCCGGAATAATGCCACTTATACCGCAAATCTAAAAAACGTGAAGCTGGAGCACAAAGTGAGCCAAATAATAGCCCCGTCTGGCCCCCTCCCACAGCTGCTGGCTGCCCGGACTTTCAACAACACTGAGTCAAATTTCAATCCAGGCTCCTCCTCGTCTTCCTCCAAAACCTCCACAGGCTACCTCCGAGGAATTTATCGGGCTTTGATTGAAAAGCAAAATGCCCCAAATGCGAGCCTCAAGAAAACACTAATGTGAAACAAAAATGATCATGTTTAACAAATTCATTTAAATAACCAGATTCCCTTTAGGTTAACCAACTCGATTTATGCATTTCATTAAAGTTCCGACACAACTTTCGACGAAGGGTTACGTGAAGCTAACAAGCTAACAGCGAATCAACATTGGACACAAGGCAAAACTGGATTTTATAAACCCAAGTTATCGTGACTTCAAAGCTGACTAATGCTTTACGGGAAAAGTTTCGGCAAAACGGCACAAGGTGAAACTACCGTCGAGCAAAACATGAGTCACATTAGAGGAATGTGGCCAGGAGCAAAAGTGGAGTTCGTACACCAACATGGGCTAAACAATCGCACGCTCACTCAAAGAACCATGGCGTCGAGGTTAACAAACTATCGTAGATTTCCAAAAAATAAATCTGACCGCAACAAGAGAGCTAAAATTTTACACTACACAAGAAATTAACACACACATACTACGCCGTTAACGAAACACTAATGAAAACAGAGGTTAAAGAAGCACGTTTCCATTGGGTGGTGTCGGGCAAATCCAAAAAATAAAGCCGAGGGAAGCAGCTGGAAAAGCCGCCGCCGCAGCCGCAGCAGCAGCATCCCCGGTCAAGCCGCACACAACAGCGGTCTCCATTCCCGTACGAGTCCCGTAAAGAGGGACAAAATAATAAAGCCCAAACTCTGAATGGCGATGCCTACCCTTGTCAATTCAGCAAGTCCGTTCAATCGAGTCCTGAAAAGTAAAAAATACCCCAAAAATAGAAGAAACAGGAGGTAAAATTGGGGAGAACGGCAGCGGGAGTCCGGTGCGCCCCCTTCGCAGCACCGGTCTGAGAGCGTCTGGAGAAGCTGAGACTGGAAAATGTAAGATGGCGGCGCTTTTATATAGACCGCAGCACGCCTCCTGTGGCCACATATTCTGCCGTATAGGTGAATTAAATAGAATCTCAAAACACATCACAAATATATTAAAATACTCACTAGATACAGTAATATATATTTGTTGGTGTTCTTGCTAAACACGTCATCGTGAAGTCGTTATGACAGCAGGACGGTGATTAAATTGAGCACCGTACTATGTGTATGAATACACAAATGAAATGAGTTCCGGCAAACGATAAGGGGGAAAATCCAACGTGTTTACCCCAACTTTTACATTCTAAGTTTGTCCTTATAAATTTCTACTGAAGATGTATTATTTTGTGTTATCAGCATATCCTAAGGCTTTTACAAGACTGCACCAACCCTATTTCCTACCAGGTCACTCAGGTAAGTGCTGTAAGACAACCTAAATAATTTGTGTTAATTTATTTCATTATTTTAATAATTTAAAATAATTATATGTAGATTTGAACATGTTGCCATTTCTTTACAGTCTTTAATTAGATAATTATATACTTTTTTTTACAAGATCATGCTAAATATTTCACTGTAGGATTAATCATTCTTTCTTACCCAATTACGAGCCAGATTCAGTCATTAAAATTACACTGATCCATGGGCAAAGCAAGGTCCTTTAAGTGAATAGTGTGATCTAGCTGGCCTTTATTCTCAGATCACACAGTGCTGGCTGTTAATTTTCAAATGAAATATTTGGCTCTGTATTAAGTCAATGCTCAAAGACCCATATAAAAAAGCTACATTATAGGCTATGTTTTAGAAAAACCCCAGCTTTAGTAGTGTCACTAAAGTCTAAAGCATGTAAATGTTTTTGCATTAGTTACCTGCCTCCACAGGTACAGAGACCCTTGATGCTGTATAAAACCTATGCCAAGTAGTTTTACTCAGTTTACAATATGCACATGGGGATTACTCTCACTGTTTTTATTATTATTATTATTACTGCTATTATTATTATTCGATTTATTACTTATTTTTTATTATTATTATTACCTATCTTTATGCCATTCTTGCCTGCATGCACTTGTCTTCTTGTTCAAACTGTCCCTACCTGGAGCTACTGTGACAAGTAAATTTCTCCTGTGTGAGATCAATAAAGTCTTATCTTATCTTATCTTATCTTATCTTACTTCCCAAAGCAAATTCCAATTCCACTCCCTCTCTGAAAGAATGTACTAGTGTACTCAGTATGTTCATGTGCCAGTATGATGAAGCCTGCGTCATAGTGTGTTGTCACATTGAAAATGACAGTAATTAAAAGTAATTATGTGGTTTTAAACCACATTAGGAGTTTCTGTTTTCAGCATGAGGTGTGAGAATATTACTTCATGGTGTAGGTCTACTGGGCAGTGTAATATATTTACATTTTAAGGACACACACATTGGTTCAAGAAACCCAGAAAGATATAAGCAAAGACATAATGCAATCACAAAGTACACTGCACACTTGATTACATTTAGAGTTTCTTTTTAATCATTTTGTCTTCATACACAAGCATTTTATATTATTTACTTTACACAATCAACTATGCAAACACCACCTATCAACTGTTATCAGTGTTAAATAACTTAACAGTTAATAAATTATTTTTGAACATGTAAGCTTAGATCAAACTCTGTGTACAGTCCTGTGCCTGTAACTACATTACACAGGCCCTGTCTCAGTATAATTAATATACCTTAGTAATGATTCAGTTTGTGAATTATTTCACCTCATTCCTTTTTAGTTCATGATGAGATTTCATAGTTTTATTTTACATGTTGGTTTGTTCCAGGCAAGATTTTTATCCACAATCCCTGTGAATTTACCCATGATGCACCAGTCCTGTCTGAAATAGCTCAGAGTGGAGTGTGCTCAGTGATGACCCACAGTGGAGCCCACACAGCTCCTGTTCCTGCAGCTGGAGAGGTCTTTCATCTGCTCCATGGTCTCAGGACACTCACCTGCAATTTAGAGATAAAAAATGTTATTAGTGGAATGACACATTTTAGAACATACACTAAACCTGAACTACAGTGTTATATTTAACAAGGGATATTTTGATGGGGCAAAGTATCTGTTAATATCCAGCTCTCTCACTCTCAGGTTTATTTATTCATAAACAGTAATTAATCATTTGAAGCAATATATGCTTTGGTCTGTTTTAGGAAACCTGTCATACTTGGTGTCTTGGTGTTCATAGACAGGGAGAAGGAGTGATGCGACCCAAACTGAAAAAAGTAGTAATTACTAGTATCCCTGCCATGTGGTCATCTTACAAAAAATGTAGGTAAAAAGTTATATACATGTATATAAAAACATTTAATTGTGCATATCACATAACAATGACATACCCATATATGATGACATGCAGTACATTTAAATATTTTAACATATTATTAGCCATCCTTTCTGTTTGTCTCTCTGCAGTACTCTTTTATGATTTCTCTCACCATTTTAAATTATTATTTTTTTCAACATCATTGGTGTTGACAACTGTCTGAACTTTTGTTTGTTTGAAAAAAAACATTCATTGTTGTTTTGAATGATTCATTGGCAGTGCTCTCTCTTCACCACATTGTATCCACAGTAAAACATAAACTAAATACAATGTCTATGAGAAAGAACAACATTTTAAAGCCACAAAATCCCTCACAGACGCTAACTGCACACCCGCTGCGTTGTTGTACCTTGCACTGCGCACATTTGTCAAAACAAACATGTAGTGAGACTGTTGCACTCGTGTAACATTTTGCACAGCTATGAGGACCCTGTATGTGTCCTCTGCTCTGTGTGCACTAGGGAGGGGTGTGTGATAATACCAGCCACACAATGCACATAAAAACAGGAGGCTTTTACTTTCCCTGGGGGTGGAAATTCATAAGGGAAGCACAGGTCAGATCTGTGCTCAATTCTGATTGGCTGAAATCCACTCGATAGGTTCAGAGAGGTATGTGTATGTACGTATGCCGAGGCGTGGAGCCTTTAAATTATGATCACTTACTCGTCCCCTGTGGATTTTGTTTGTGCTTTTGAGGTAGTTTTCTTCTTTAAGGTACCATATAGCAAAGGGGGCATCGCTATTAAAAATGGCAGAAACCATTATTATAGATATTTATATTTATATTGGCAATCATTTTGACATTAACACCTAGTAAATTAAATTATCCCATAATCTGAAACATTTGTTTTTAATTACTGTTGTTGATGGAGAAATAGCCCTTGACTCAAGGACATAGCAAAAGCATACAATGTTGAATATATAATGAGGCATTGGTTCATATCTCAAATTATGCCAACAAAACCCACACCCCTAATATTTTTGTTTATCTACTTATAACAGTCAGAATGTATATTTTCCTTGATTTTTGGAACATATTTAAATCACTATTACACAATTACACCCTAAACCATTTATTTATTCAATTACAATATGTTGTATAGACAAAGAGAAAATATGGTATTAGAATGAATTACCATCTATTGCTCTGTATGTAAAACTTTTCTGTACTATATGATAACTGTGTAGCAAAGCTAACAACCTATGTGAGTAATACTTTCTGGGCCGTCTATGTATATCTTTAAAAGTTAGAAAACTACTTCTTTACAAAAATAGATGAAAGAGAGAATTGGGGGAGTCCAGGGAATCACCCAAAATCCTCTTGGCCTTGAGGATGATTTTTACACATTGTCCAATGTCAAAATCAAACCTGCCGCTTGTGACAAAGACTCAAATCCCCCCTCACTATGGGCCTGGGCCTAAAGAGGTGTGGTTTCTTTCTCTCAGTGTGAAAGAACGGGGCAGGACAGAGCTGTAGACGGGGCAGACTAAACAAACAGCCCCCCTGAACTGCCCCGTAGACTCTCAGGTCACCACTGTGGTAATGTTTGCATAGAGCTAACATACTCGTGTGGAGGGCTACGACTTATGGCCCTCAATTCATGTTTTCTTCACACAACATGATGCTATAAATTATACACCATTCACTTTCTATTTTATACAAAGTTGTGTTGCTTCGTGTTGCACTATACCTGGGGTTTTCTGTTTACACCACAGGGGAGCATTGCATCATTACATAACCTTATCAAATATACAATATTTTCAATGACAAAAGCAGATGGTTATTTACAAAGAGATTGTTTTAAAGTCACAGTATACATCCATCGACCTGTTTACCAGTTGTTTTATCTTTTTTTTTTTTACAATAGGCAATCTTAACAGCGTATAATATAAAATAGTTTAATAGTACAATTATTAGTAAAATTATTATATGATCAGTTAAAGGCACAATACCAAAGTCATTCAAATAAGATACTGAATTAACTAATTAAGTAATTAAATTTTTAAATTATTTTTTAATTATTATTATTATTAAAAAAGTAAAGTCCATGTGAAAACAGCTAATGCATTAACCTGAGTAAAAACCCACTAATTAAGCTCTATTATCTATATGTTCAGTACCCCTTTATTTCTTGTAACTTTGTTATCTGCCAATACTCCCATGTATGTTCTTAAAATGCACACACAATTATTTTTCCAAATGTAAGTGTAATATAATGAGTCATATGTGCCATCTTGTTATCCATTTTGAGTTGGAGGCAAGAGGACACTGCTGGCTTCAGATACTACAGTGGGATTATCAGGATTGTCCAGTATAAGCCGATATAGGAAACAATGTGAGTCAGACCATAGGATACCGACATACAGGAGAAACGATATTGGTAAGCTCTCCAAAACTCGAGTGGTACAATAATGCAACCCGAGGATCCATGTTGAGGTGGAGTTACTCTGTCAGATACAAACTGCACAGACAGGAACCATGCAGCGATACATGAAGCAGTAACCTAATTTGGTGTAGTAGTATTTTAATGTTGACCGTGGCACACATCAAAAGCCCCACTTGTTTTTAAAGCCACTACTCAAATGACATTTCACCTTTGCTTTTATGAATCGTGTGTTGCTGCAGCAGGAGTCGCCGTACCCGCATTTATACTGCATTAGGGGTTGCCATGGTAAAAGTACTTCGGCAGAGAGAGAGAGGGGATGGGGGTTTGACCAAGATAGACAACATAGAGAGCCAGCAATATCAACAGAAATATATTCAATAATAAAATCATACGGACAGTTCTTGATAAGGCGGTGGAGAATACAAACCATCTCCTCTCAATCAAGATAATGTTGTAAAAATAAATACACTTTTGTATATTTTTTCTAGGGCATGGACACTATGAACTTCACCAAGACGTTCAAACTCTTCATCTGAAAAGCAGGTATTGCCTATACACCTTTTATTTTGTCAAGATATTAATAGGAATTGACCTGCTGTAATGGGAGTCACCCTATAAGTGTATAATGGGTTCGTATTGTATTTAGGGCATGGGGAGTTGATCAAGAAACACAAATGATTCTAGTAAACTAAACAAGTTAATACTCAGAACCACAGTACTGTATTGTTCTAATATCAAATTGAATTTAGTGTTGTACTGTATACATTTTCCCTGTTGAATATGATGGTCACACATCATAAAAGATGAAAAAAAGTAAACATGTAAAATATTAAAAACAAATTCCAACTAAACTAGAGTTAGGATTAGTTGCTTATACTGTAATATTACTGTATAATTTAAAACAATATCAGTTCCATTTTGATCCACTTTAGCCCCAAACCACTATATAGTATGGCAATAATATAATCATACTGCAATTTCTATAATGACTAACTATACAATATAAACTCCATTATTCAGCTGTAATAAATGTATTCTACATTTACATTACATTCTACATTACATGCATAATTTTAAACAAGGCCAAAAAAAAAGCACTAAACAATCAAAAGCACTGTTATGATTTTTCTAAGCACTGATTTAAATCCTTGTCACCTGCGGTTTGCTCTCTCTTGACCATTTGACTCATTCCTCACTTTAAACAGCTGGTCTCTCTCAGAAACACATACAAGTCATGAATCCAAAGTGATGGAGATGGTGCTTAAGCCAGAGTCAGACCCTGGCGTTCATTCGCAGCTCTCGATGTCATGTTCAAATTAAACTGCACATTAGGACGCCGAGTGGAAAGCTGCTAAAAGTCATTTATCGGCAGGATTATGGTCAACAGCTGCTCATTAAAGACAGACACATCTGGATTTATGGGCCATTTATGTCACATACGCAGCAGGTTCGGACCACTGCAGTTCACACGAGTACGACATAGGGACATATATCATTATCATTAGAGGGCTCAGAATCAGGCTTAGCTCATAGCATAAATGTGATAAATATTATTGAAGTCATTTAACATGGCTGTCAGTCTGGTACACAGCAGTTAAGATTAATGCTGTGTTAAAATTTATGATCCAATATGTGCTATATAAACAAAATGGAATACTGTCAATGAAATGCAATGTGGGGTTTTACATCAATTTATTATGAATATTGTCTAGGCAAACTTTATAAGCCTGTGTAGGGTAAATTAGAGACAAAACAGCTCATTGCAGAGGTAACAATTTTCTATGTGTACATGTCACGTCAGGATCCAAAAATGGGTCACTCCACAAGCTGCTTAAAGAGTCATTTAAATATAGTCTTTATTTTACTTTATTTACAATATTGTTCCATATGTCATGAGGCTGAAATTATTTACAAAATTATGTCATGTATGGTATATAAAATGACTGAAAAATACAAGACAAATGTGAAAGACACACAAATTAACCATGAAATTTGTTTATATTGCCCAATATGTACTGCCAAATTTTATATTCTGCCAGTGTATTATAGTAATTCAAATTTATTGTTTTCACTTTATATCACTATGGAGAATTTCTTTTTAATAAGTATTGTAAACTAAATCAGAACCGACTCTGTCAAAAGAACCCATTACACTAACTAAATTATTGCCAATTTACAACGCAAGGAAGAAACAATGCAGTGCTTTCTATGTTTCCAATAATCTCTAATTCACTTTGTAAACCAAGAGAATTACATATTTTGTGCAAATTTCTTCCACAGTAATTCTTACTTGTTTAGCCTCCAAACAATACCAGCTATATTATTATTTTTCTTATCAATAATCATCTTTTACAGTGAATAAAAACATTGTACATGGCTATTTGCGGTTCAACCTGTGGTTTAATCAATTTCTTGAGCCAATTTTTCTTGCAAACCTCCCAACACTGACACGGACAAGCCTGTTACAGCCGTCATATTAAGACCTGCCACTCTGTCATTAGTAAATCAATTGTAGTTTGTTGAACCGAGAACCACTGCCAGACCCTCCCCCTATTTGATCACAAAGCTGTAACAATACAAGAACGGTCCGTTTTAATAGGAAAAGTCCTTTAAAGTTGGACTAAAAGCTGCTTATGTGGCAACAATGTAGGGGCAGCCCCAAGCATGACGGATCCTCTGTGGATTGAATGGCTGTAAAAACAGGCCGTACAGCTCTGCAGAGACTGAAGATGCTCCGGCTATACATCATGTGAAAAGAGATGATTGATATATGGGCCTCAACTTGTGTGAACCTTCTACAAATAATTTCTCTTAACTTAAAAGCAAAGGTGCATCGGAAGTAAGTAATATTATAGAAGCCATTAAAGTAGTACATAAGTCGTAATAGATATAAAATAAAGATTGTTTCAAAGATTGATTTATGGTTAGTGTTCATCAACTACAGACTACAAACTACAGTTATCATAATTATCAGAAAGATCAAACATAAAATCTAAATCCTGATTTATTTATTTTTTAATTTAAAAACATTTTCTAATTTCTCTTATTTTATTTAATTTCAGAGAATGCAACAAAGTCCAGATATCCCTGGTGTAGCTCTCATTCACTATCCTTACAAGAGCCACAAAAATAACCTGTCTATAGATTACAAATAAAAAAAAACATATCTTATATAGCATATGTCAAGGCCATCCAAGTTAATCATAGATTCAATGTGGTAGCTGTTAATATCTGACACTGATGAAATCGCATGACTTAATTCAGTAAGTCTGGGTCAAGTGTTCAGTTACAGATGTGTACATTACCTGTACTGATAAGAAACACGCTGATCACAAATGGATAAATTACTTATAACACAAAGGTAAAAAGATGTCATTGTCAACAAAAGATGACTACGGATTTCTATCTTTCACATTGGCCAAAAGCATTTTTCATTGTATATGTAAAAGGGTTTGTGAGGTGAGGTTGAAACTAGGATTTTATATACAATAAAGATATAAATAAAATAAATATATAAATACATTTTTTAAAAAGTATTTATTTTCACTGTTTCAGTGCACACTTTTTTTTTTATTTCACAAAACATTTCACAGAACACTGTCTCTGTAACTAGATCTAATCCTGATAGTGGAATACATTTAAATGCATCAGTGTTTGGGTAAACTGCACAATACAGTAAGGCCTTGTCATCAGTCTGTAAATCTTTATTTTTAATGTTTCAGATGTTTATTATCAAGTGTAAAAAAAAAAAGAATTGTGAGCTCATATAATTAGAAAGGTTAGGACATATATGTACAGCACACAGCTTTGAAAAAATATATTTATATTTTTTCAAAAAATGTGGACTTTTAGGATCTACACATTTAATTATTAACTGCAGTGTTAGTTAGTATTTTTTATAATGTAATTTACAAATCATAATTTAACTATAATGGTATACAGTATCCATTAACTATACACTTCAGAAAAAGTTTAAAATAATAATACTGTATTCCTATACAATTAATTAAAATCCATACATCTATATTAACAAGAAAAAAAAAATCATAATCCCTGACTTCTCCCACCTCAGAGCATCATAAAAAAAAATCCAGATTACACAACTCAGCTCCAAATCAAGCCCCACCCTTTTTACCCTTTTGTGAGAGAGAAAAAAAAAATCAGCCCAAAAAGTGAAGCGACGAAGGCGAGAGCGGCTTGTAAACAACAGCTATGGCTGCCACTTTGGGTGTGCGTCCTACTGACCGCTATGTTAATCCACTTAAAGACACAAAAGACAGCAAAAGCTCACATCTCACACTCACTATTTTATTACTAACATTTCACCTGGTCCTGTGCCACTGCGCTGCTGCAGGTGACGCAAGGGGGGGCCGTCCTGCTTGTAGATAACCACCATCCAGGGGTCAGTGAATGGGACAGAGGGGTTAATTTTGCATGGTGTCTTCTCTGGCGCTCCTCTGTTTTCTGTATTACCTTAACAAAAGCCTCTTGCACACACGCATCCCATCCACCAGCGTGACAGACACAGACAAAATGGCTGAATGGTGACGGAGGGGCTGTGTGCTTCGTCTTTATGTTGGGACTAATCAGGCCGAACTAACATGTGTCAACACTCGGCTACAAATGGGCCACATTGTGCAAAGGACAGAATGGTAAAACTAACAGTCTCTTCATCACCGACACAAAATCATTTGGTTTTTGAAAATACACAATATTTATCAACTGTTTTGCAATTTCCAACTCTGAACTGTCCTTAAAAGCTGCAGCCAGCGAGCAGACAAAATGTAAACAAACTAAACAAACAAACAAACAAATTATGTACAGTAAAAAAAAAAATCCACAATCACAACTAAGCAAATGGAAAGCTTAGACCTCCACCAAGGTATTAAAATGTCTTGTAAAATGCATATTGACTGAATCTGGATCTGCTTTTCTTTCTTTTGTTTTGAACCAAACCATCTTCACAATACACAATTGTCTGCTTTAGTATCACAACACTAAAATTTCAAAGTCAATTTTTATACAAAGAAAAAGACTTGATCCTCAATATAAAGCACTTTTTTAGACAATAGACTATAATTTCTGGCACAAAAGTCAGTAAATATTGCCATGTGATCTCATAGCTCTTATATAATATAATGTACTCCCAATTCTTATAATAGTGTATGGAAAATGTATGCAATTTGATTTCACTTAACATTTGTATAACATTTCTTTATATAAGCAGGTAGAATTCACAAATACTATAACAAAGAAAGCAAAGAATTATAGGAGACAGGGCAACCTTTCACAGGCCTTTTCGGTTTATGTGATTTTTGTTCATTGTCGATACTTCAAATGACTGTCTATTTTTGATGCTTGTTTTAGTAGTATCTATACATCACTACTTTTGACCACAAATTGTCAATGAACTAGTAAACTTGTGAAATTAGTATGTCTCATAATACCTTAGAAATAAACATAAATCTGACTCTACATCATTTCTGTTTTTATATACAAATCTAAATGATAGTAATAATACTGGTACATTTTTCAGCCTAACCAAACCCTTGGCTGTACCGTATTATATTTAGCTGTAGGCAGGATCTCTATAGTGTGACACTCGGAGCAGCCCTGTCCGTGCGTTTGAAGTCTTGCCGCAGTAACACACACATCATCAGTATTCTGCTAAGGCTGCCTATGTCTCCAATTCGGCCCCGTTTGTTACCACTAAATTGACTGCTGACATCACCGTCAAAATGCACAGCCAATTCTTATAATAGTGTATGAAAAATGTTTGCAATTTGTCATGATTTCACTTCACATTTCTTTAACATTTCGTAAATATAAGCAGGTAGAATTCACAAATATAACAAAGAAAGTAAAGAATTATAGGAGACAAGGCAGCCTCCGAGCTATAACGCATTGCAATACAAATAGTGTTTCAGTAAAATTGTAATTGTAAATTTCAGATGGTCATTTTTTTTAATCACAACATAAAAAAACAGGAAAGATGAGTACGACCAAGATAATGAAAGTCTGATGCTAGCGCTAACGGCAATCAGAAGCTAACCTTGTGAATAATCAGAAGTCGGCAGCCACAGATAGATAGGGAAAAGGGGGGTGAGAGAGGAAAAGTGTGGAGACTATAGCTGCAGTAATCCTATCAGTCCAGCCCATAATGTGTGCGTGCGAGGGGTGCTCCCGCTGCGAACGCTCCAAAGCAACCAAGAATCAAAGCATCTGTGTTTCTGTTTATCGTACAATGGTGAACCGGCTCTGTCCGCCGTCTATACATGCAAATCATCTGCTTTTTCTGCACGCTCGGCCTTAGTTCTTTCTCTGTGTCCATGTGTGTTATCCTTGGAAGCCTCAGCTCTTAAAAAGGGCATATGTTTAGGCAAGGTATCACAGAATGGTGCAACGAAATGTACGATGTAAAGAGAACATTTATGAAATGTTGGAGAGAAATGTTGGAAAGAGTTGGAGAGAGGTTTGTACCATTGGTGAGGCTAAGATTTAAAAGTACAGGTGGATCTGAAGCTGGCTTTGGATAGCCTCAGTACCTTGTAGTATGATCTGTTTTCATCTTTGCATTACCACGTTCCAGCAATTTCACACAGTATCTTCCAAAATATATTTAAATTCATCGACAACCTTTTAACAACCAATAAATAACTTATTACTATATCCTTTGTGTTTTGTTGTACAATATGTAATACCACATTTAACATTATCTTTACATTGTTTCACACAATGTCTCCAAAAATGTATTTCAGTCAAATAATATCACCTAGACCTCTGCAACCAAAATCACTTAGTACTATTTCCCTTTGCTAAAATACATCCTTTAGATGATACATTACGTTATGTTGATCCCACCAAACCACAGCATGAAAGCAGTACCACATTTAACATTATCTTCATGTGATTAGCTTTCATCCATCTAAAAGCGCATTCTTGCTTGCTGAAAAGGGAAAATAAAAAATTGATGGCGGCACATTTTAAAAAAACACACTGCAACTTAGCCTTGAGTCTCAAAAGAAATAAAAAATAATGTCAGCGCTTGCTTTTCAGTGCTCTCAAACACCATCAGAGTGAAAGACAGGTGCTGGGAAGGTTACCGTCCTCAAATTCAACCCAAACTTCCTAGCTTATTCGAACAATAATACATAGATAATGGCTACACCCAGCACATCATCTTACATGGGCAACAACGGATACCCACTCCAAAAATGTAAGACACAAATCAATATTTTAACAATGCCGTTTCAGAGGGACTGATATTACAAAGTGATGTCTGGGTTCTCGCGATGCATTTGGTAAAAGCATATTTCTCGCCTCCATCTTATACAGCTGCAGCTCGACAGGCAGACAAAGAGACACCAGCCCTAGTGCAGTGTGCAAAAGATTCTGACGTAGCCACACTTTTCCTTTTGCTGACAATTACGGCAAGTCTATTTTGTAATTTTTATAGCTGTTAAACACATCATTACTTTGACATTTCTTAGAGATTATATGACAAAGATTCTGTAACTTATATTAAAAAATTATGTAAAGTTCGGGCACACTGCTGGTTCTGTTCCTGTCTCTAGCATTCTCACGTTGTATTTCAGCTATTTGAATTACCAATATGAAACATTTTGAGCATATTTTCGGTACAACATCGCGTATAGGTGGGTTCTTGCGGTGCTAATCGAAATTCTCAGCATCTCCGTGTTCACACCCCCTCTCTCCTCTTTGGTACCTCACCCATCCCCCTCTATACAGCTCCATACTCGCTTCTACCCTCTCTTTTACAGATTATTCCACAGTTGCGGGTTGTAAATAAAAATTTCAGCACCAGAATTTTAATGATAGACTTTTCCCCCCCTTTGTCTTCCTGGGTACTGTCTAGGAGCAATGAGAATATTTTAGATGGGAATGACTGCATGTATTTTCATTTTGACTAATAGTGGTAATGACGAGGACAATGAAACAATGCATGGTACAGTGGCACGCAGAGGCACTGTCAGATATGTTGGAGATTCAGCATCAAGCGTTTTAAAGACACACTACCTAAAAAAGCCCCAATATGATTATTTTATTAAAAACGTCACCCATATTCCTTCACTTGTCAATAAATGATCTACATCTGAGTGCGGTAGGCGAATTGTGTGTTATTCACATATTTCTTGTTCTCACTTGTTTTCTGTGCAACAATGCTGAATTACATGCTAATTCAATGTTCAAATTTTGAGCAAGAATAGCTATTGGAATTAGATAATGAAAGGCCATAAAGCATATTCAGATTTACTGTTTTGAATCAATCCTTTAAAAAAAACACAAGTGGGATATCAAATGAAATGCCAATGCCCTTAATTACCAAATACGTGAATCACATATTTTCATTTCATATAACAATAAAAGGTTGTGAATGTGTTGCCAGCAGGATGAATGGGGTAGATGCATTACTCACCTCTTAGTAGGAGATGGTAAGATAGGTCTGTCTCAAGGCCTAAAGAAGGCCAAGCAGCACACTCTTTCAACCACCCCAAAGCGTCTTAAGAAATCACCATAATCCAAACATTGTAGTGAAAATTAAATTAGTCTATTTTATCTATAAAAATAAATAAACAACATCTCAAAAAGCATCCATTCATCTCATAGCTAACATGGGACGGCAGTCAGAGCAGGACAACATGTTACTAGTTCACAACTTTCAACTTTGAGGAGCAACAGATGCCAGGTCTTGTATTGTGGAGGGTATTAGGGTGCGGGACACCCCAGAATCTCCCCCGCTGTGAGGGTAGGGTGAGGGTAGGGGTGTCTGTGTGTGTTGGGGGACAGCAGGGAGCAGCTCAGCTCAGGACGCCGCGCGCAGTGAGGGGCCATTAGCCATGGTAGGATGACCCACATAAAAGACACACACAAGCATGGAAGTGTGCTTTTGCAGCCAATGTGCCATGATAACCATAGAGCCAGGATTGTTGAGCGTTTGGTTCGGCACGGTCATTGTCACAGGGTTCTCACACTGCAGTAATGGTGGGTTTAGGCCCAAGCTGCTCCCATAAGCCCCAGTAAATGCAGCTCAAATCCAGTAAATTCTTCACAGCTATAAAGTGTATTTTGTCTAGATAACAAACACATTTTTGCCATTTTTAGTGCAATATTTGGTGTGTGTAATGTTTAATTATGGGTAGATAAAAACAAAAAAACAATATCACAATCAGATGACAATTTTAACTATTATCACAGTGCATGTAGTATTTTTATATTGCCTTGAAGAGGTAACCTATGTCATCTGCTTCTTCTGATAGTTCATACTTCATTGCAGTTGGTTAAAACCACCTATCACTCACTCATAGTGTTGTTGAGACCAATAGGAAGTGTGGGGGCATCTTTGTTTAAAGAACGATTTTACCAAAAGCGTATATAGCCAAAGGACTGAGATCACATTTCAGTGTTAATCACCATATTGCCCAGACATATTTAATAATAAATAATTATAAATAATTTAATATTATTTAAATAATGCTTAGAAGGGTTACTGTTAAAACTTGGTCAGTCTTTTAAAACTTTGTCAACATTCACTCACTCTATACTCCAGATGTATACCTACCCATGCATATATTTGACAGTAGCTTGAGGCCACAGTACCCCAGCGATTATCCATACACAGAATACATGCATACACTCATAGCACTGGTGTATCAATTGCTTATAGGTTGGAGTTGTAAACTCAATCCTTAGTCCTTGTCCTCACCTTGAACAAAGTACCTATATTGAGTAAATGTTTGGAAATCAGTATATGGTCTCTTGAGAACCCTTCTTGCACAATTGATTATATCTTGTTAGATGCTCACGCTAATCACTGTATCTGAAATAGGATCTACTTTCATGTTTTGAGGCTAATTATTAATATTCTTGAGTACAGACTGTCAGTGTTTACTCCATCCCAATATTGGCTTGTGTAATCAATCTTGAGTCCTTTTTTCTTTCCCGTAATTACAATTTGGCTGTGGCGCTCCACTTGCTCCGAGTGCTTCACAGACTGTGGAGTTGGCCTGCAGTTCTGAAACTCTTGCTTCTTTTCATTATTCTTATCTGTCCATATCTCTCTCTCCTCTCCTCTCTCCTGCCCCCACTCCACCCTCCACTCACACATATATTTATACATAGCCAGGGGGATTTGCTTGAGCATGTATCTCTGTGTATGCATGCACAGCAGCTCACAGCGGGGTGTTGCCAATTACTGCAGTGATTAGAACCCAGTAGGGAGAGGAGATAGAGGACAGAGGGAGACTGTGGATGGACAGACGGACAAGGACATAGACAGCACACTGTTGTAATTGTGGGTATGCAAGGCCAGGGTTTCAAAGAACTGGCATGGTAGTGTGAGTTTCAAAATACCATCATCATTATGGTAAGTATACATAATATGCATGATTATGGTAATGACCACAGCACAGTGCATTTTCTCAGCATTACGATCCATTCAAGGCCATTTCATCTAAGACTATGAGGGGCTGGAGCTCAAGACCTCTGCAAGAAACTGGTGCTCACTAAAAGGCCTTGCTTTTTCTGTGTAAACATTGTGTCCATCATTATCATTATAGTCATTATAACATATTTTATATAGTACGTTTTTACTGGACAGAGATGGTAAGTGAAATCTAAAATGTGTGTCACTTCCATGCCAGGTATTTTTAGTTTTCAAAAAGCAGCCTTTCCCTTCTGATGATTTCTCAAATTGGAGCTTTCCATTTCAGCCTATCCATTCAAGTTACACCAATGGTGGCTTACTCATGGTACTTGCAAGCAATACGACAATAGACAATGTACTGTTCGAACAAACCAAATCTTTTTGTTTTTCTTTTTTATTACTTTGTTTTACTATTAGAACTAGCTAATTTGCCTTAACAAGTGTTAAAAGTGACACTTTCATACAGCACCATGTTACTTCACCCTCTCCAAGACCATAATAATTGGTAGATGCAAGTGACATGCAAGTGCATAGTTTTGAGACCCCTTATATTAAAACAAGAACTAAAAGTCAAAATTCCCAATGCTTAGACATGTTTTAAGTGTGGACAGGCATCCCACTGAGAATATCCTGTCGCCATGTCATGGCGTGTGGATGTAAATAATGGTAATGGTTTACAAATAATAGATATAGATGGAGACACTTCACTAGTGGTGGGCAATTTGCTGATATGTAAAAGAAAAAAGTAGCACAAATGACTAAAGCTTTGGAGTTTATTGTGATTCATGAATGCTTAATGTTTTTACAATGCCTTTAGTAGCTAACTTCGGAGAATTCACTCCACACTTGACCTGTTACTCACTCAAAGCATAGAGTTAAATCATTAAACAGAGAAGCACTATTATAATATAGGGGTGTGCAAAATAATCGTCATGACAATGCATCGCGATACTAACTTTCACAATATACTGCATTGATTCTTGATGCCAAAAATCGATTTTTATTCATTAATAATGTATTAATTAATAATGTATTGATTAATTATTAATACATAAATAAATAAATTATTAGTTTATTTTTTTTTATAAATCCTATGCACTTTTTTCTTTGTGAAAGGGTATTGTTTGTTATGATGGTAGTTACCTTCAAAATGGCAAATGTTTGAACATCATTTTTTGTTTTAGAAAAAATCCTATGCACTTTTTTTGTTATTGGTTTGGTTTATTTGTTTTTGTTATTCAATAAATTCACTTATGAATTAAGTTGCTCAGTTATGTATCAATTGAAGACACTACCCAGATACACAGCCACTGATATTTAAAGTTATCCTCTTTTTTGGGGGGTACATTTTCACTGAAGTATGTCGAATATATTGCAATGCATCGCAATAATTCAAGTATCGTGATAGTATCGCATCGTGGCATATGAATCGTGATTCGAATTGAATCGTGACTTCTTTGCCAATACCCACCCCTATTATTATACTACAATATGGCCCAAATAGGATATCATAACTAGGGATCCAGCTTTTTCAGTTCTGATATTGATATAGTGGGTTAGCCTGGGAATTCCCAGGCCGCTTCCGTTCGTTTCGAACTGGAAGGCGGCCTGGAAACTCGTCCAAGCGAGAGTCCCAGATTTAGGGCCCCAATCAGAGAGCGGGGGAGGTGTGGCAAGACGGTGACGCGTACTACATGACAAACGGAAGCTTGTAGTTTGATTGGCTATGGACTTACGTATACGCTCAATGATAGACATTCATAACGCCCAATAAACGGCCGTTGGCAATCGCTAACCACACCTCCGCTACGGGATTTTTCGAAGCGAGTTTCCAGACCCATATCTCACTTGTGATATGGTCAGGTGTTAACCAGACTAATAGTGGGTATCTGCCAAGATCTGATATCGACGAATATGTGTGCAGAGTCTGACCAAGCATTTATTTCCTTTAAACAAAAATAAAATAAGACAAAACTGATATGTTAGCAGCTGCTATTTATCCCTGAAGTAACTACAGAACGACTTTGTATAAATAAAAGTTAAAACATTTTGAGACAATTACCACTGATAAATAGTCTTTTTACATTATATGCTCAATCAGGGTATTGATCAAACTGATATGCACTTATATTCAGTCCAGCTCATTTTTCAATATCGGCGCCAATATCCCACACCTAAATTGGTTTGATGCATCCCTAATCCTAAAGATCAGATCTCAACATCTCAGTTTGGTCCTCATATCACCAACCCCTATTGCTGTAGATTGACAGATTACATTTATTACTTTCTTAATGAATGCATTCACTTTTCCACAGTTAACATGTTCTTCCTTGGTTAATTGCTAAAAAAATGTTACAATTTTGCAAGGACGCCTGCCACCACTAAATCTTTTTTTATTATTAAAATAAAAACTCATTATGCAGCTCTTCAAAGTCAAATTAAAATTTGTGATTGGTTTCCTCCATCATATCGGGAGCCAGCCCTGGTCTTTTCTAATGACTCCAGTGGACGGTTTGATGTTGGGGGCTGCAGAGCTGGTGTGTGGCAGGTGAGAGCTATCTGCGGCGCTCACAGCCCGGCCCCCTGCTGGGTTTAATCAATACAGCGCCCAATCTCCACAAACACTTCGCTATCTCTGTCTTGGACGACAGGGGAATATTAACCAGGCACACTCATACATGTGGTGGGTGTATGTTTTCGATGTTTGCTTTATGTTGCGTCTATGGGTGGGCGGGGCTAATTAATTCCCGTCCATCTCGTCCGCTGGGAGGAGGAAAGGCTATATCAAGATTGAAAGTATTTCTTGTTTGTGTTTATGGGGGGGACAGTGGATGCCTCTGCTGTGTGTGTGGGTGTGTGTGTATGTGTGTGTGTGTGTGTGCGGTGTGGTTGAGGCTCTCTCAAGTTGACTCAACTGAATCGATTATAGTTCACACGGGACAGAGCTGGAGAGGGGCGAAAAGGTGAAGACAACGAGAAGCATCTAATATTCCCTCTTACTACTACACAAAGGCTACTTTGAGTGTATATATAATATTGGTGATATTTATAAGAAGAGTTGCATGGTGGCAGATAGGTGTTTGCAGTTCCGACATGTGAGGTTGTTTTTATAGTTTTCCATGATGGCCACTAATTAATGTTGCCATACTAAAATTTCAAACTCGATTTCACTACTAAGGAATAGGCTCAATATCAATTCTGATTTCGATACCATAGTCATTTGCATTTTCAACATAAAATAATATCAATCAATCAATCAATCAAACATTATTTATAAAGCGCTTTTCATACAAAAAAATGTAACACAAAGTGCCTCACAGTGATTAAAAACAATCCTACATTTCCTCTCACCCAACCAGCCCCACAGCTGCCCGACACCACACAACCAAGCAACCCAAACAGTAACACGCACACACATGCTAAATTACTAAGATACATGCTACTACTACTACTCCTACTACCGCTGATACTACCACCACCACTACAGCTACCTAAATTTAATACTATCACTACATCGCAAGTATGACTGCGTGTAATGTGTGCTATGTGCTAACACTGCAAGTACAATTTCTACCTTACCACCACTAATAATGATAAATACTACCACACTAGAACTGCATACTTTTGATAGTAATGGTACAATATACCTAAAATCGATCAATCAATCAAAACTTTATTTATAAAGCACTAATCATACAAAAGTGATTTACAGTGATTAAAAACAACCCACATTTCCTTCCACCCATCCAACCAGACCCCCACAGCTGCCCGACACCACACAACCAAACAACCCAAACAGCAGCACGCACACACACCTTTTTTTTAATAGTACTTATTTATGTTACTATGTGATTATACTATATCTTAAACTGTTTAGGAAAGGTCAAATTCTGGTTTGATTCTGTATTCCCCCCCCAGTATTGATACTGTGCAGCGTAAGTCTTTACTTATTTGACCAAGGCCCAAGCATCACAACTGCTTCTTCTACTGTCCTCAGCTAAATAATGGTGTTCAAAGCGTCTCCGAATTATACTTCTTTATAATTATGTTTCCCTTATTACCTGAAAAGCTGATTTGCTTCTCATGAGTATATGTCATGGTAGAAAAAAGAAACAATTTGCTTGTCTCTCTGCTATTTATGCTGCTGCCTGTCCCCGTCCCGCTGTGCATCGACTGTGTAAAAATAACTGCAGGTGGAGAAATCTGCAAATGGGCCGCTTTGAGACAGATGATAATTAACGGCAGTGTTTTACCTGTCACTCTCTCTCTTCTGTGCCCCCTCCCTCTCCCCCTCCTTCCCTCTCTCTCTCTCTTCTGACACTTTCTGTGGCCCACCCTTCACCATGCCACCAGCCCGCTCCCCGCTGAGGGAGCAAACACACGATCACCAAGATGATATGGAAATATGAATTATGCATAGACCCAGCCCTGCCTCAATGTGCTACAAAGAATTGAGGACTATACTCTCCCCGTGTATGAAATATATGGCTTTAGTATTAATAATGTAATCATCTTCATTGTCTCGTGCAAAATGGAGATTGGTTAGGTGTGCTCTGTGCTCAATGGCCACAAAATTACACTATTGACAAATTTAATTAAGGACATAATTATGTATTGTGAGTGCATTATTGGAATTAGCATAAATGATGAAACACTATATTCACAATCCTAATGAGAGCATGCAAGTGTTAGCAAGAAGTGTGTAACCACGACAATGGAAATAATTACAATTTGATGACTTTACATTATTCATTATGTGCTAAGGTCAAAACGGAGCAATATATGATGATTTTTTTTCACATAGCAGCAAAACTGAACCTTAAATTAAAGCATTATGAGACTGTCAAAGCCATCCCACAGTGTGACAATAGCTTCTTGCCACCTTTCGAGAGCAGATCTATTATTAGCTATTTGCCAAATACTAACATAGAGATTACAGAAGGAGCACCAGAGAGGAGGTGTTGACAGGCAAGCAAAATGTGGACGGAAACAGAAGCAGCTTCGGGAAAAAGGAATAAAACAGGAAGGCCCGGGAAGGCTCTGAGAACATGGGGTACAATATGATCTCCTGCAGACACTTATTTTGGCCTTTGTCTAAATTTGTAAAATGTAATCAAAATGTGCCTTGTCTAATCATTTTCAATTACCTTACAAATACCTTACAAAATTTTATGGTAAGCCTATACCCTATACGCCTAGATTAAAGTGAAACCACAAAAGCAACTGTAATGTTTGAATATTTTAACCCTTAATTTTAGAATAGATTCAACCTAATTGCCATTATCATGAGCAAAATATTATTGTATGCTGGACATTGATATTCTGCAGTAATCACCATCTATCCTCAGTATTTTACACAATCATTAGTAAAGGGTGTATTATTGTTTTGTGTCATTCTCATATTAATTTGGCAGCAGCTGTGTTTGTGTGTAAATCCAGGCATTATCTCAGTTTTGATGTGTCCAGCTCTTAATGCTATACACTAACAATGTAAACCCTCTAATTATCTACTTCAGATTGGCGGCCTGGAGATGACAGAGGCTCTGCTGATGTTTCCATAACTGTGTTGCTCTGACACCTATCTCCATGTACGAATCATCCCACTCCCTGCATTATTTAAAGGCACAGAGACACCCAGGTATCCATCCACACGCTGTCTGTTCATAACACGTCTAATTACTTCCCATGATCCTCTCTGGCTCCGCATTCCTGCACTTCCTTGTTCTCTGTTTGCACTGCCATGGGAAATATGATTAGCAGATCGCACACGGTGATGGTTACCAGGAGAAGTCACACAAAGCCCTTATCCCCAACTGTGTGTGCATCGAAACAGAAAAGGCGGTAATAGGCAGGTGAGCAAAGCAGCCGCGTGGTTAGCATCTCTCGTTAGCCGTGTTAGCACTCTCCTGGTTTTACACTAAAAGGAACCACTGTGCACAGGTTATAAGGGCCCAGGAGCTAAGATGTCCCCGAGTGGGAGTGTGTTTCTCTGGGATGGCCTGTTCTACCAAGTTTAGAGCCCTAATGAAATACACTTCTTGACAGGGCAAAAAGTCTGTCCAAATGATTATCCAAATCTGTTTAGAGGTATAATAAAAGATAAAATAACCCAGTGGTCTGCTCTGCCCAGTTTGGAGCCCTAAAGTAACACTTATCTAATTTTATTAAATATTACAGCGTTCTCATGAAACACTCTTCTTGACAGGCCAAAATGTCTATCCAAATTACTGTATAAATCTGTTTAGAGATGTAATAAATCTTATTATATCCTATCAGATGGAATTTGTGATGTTGTAAATACATAATGCTTTGCTTTGTTAATGTGTGATATGGTGTGTGTGTGTGTGTGTGTGTGTAGTGGACAGTGTGAATTGTTCTGATTGTTGACCAGTTGCCTTGTATAATTTATTCCTGGAAATCAGGGACTGCACATGGAAACTAGCTATTTAACTATAATCTGGTGCAGAACATCTCTGCTTTTTATGAGCTTAATGCCTCTGTACATTGTCCCTTCAAATAAAGACTAAAATAACTAAATCTAGTTAACCTATAAAGCTAAATTAATTACACTGTGCACTAGGGTCAAGTTTACTAAAGAAAAAAAGCATTATCAAACATTAGATTTATCTCCACAGATAGTGACATATTTTGAAGTCAATATCCAAAATGCATTTCTTTTATACTTTGAAAACAACTATAAAACACCTGATATCAAATATGTGATGCAACAACCAGCCATAACTTCATATATATAACATTTACGTTTTTACAATGACGGTTTACAATGACAGATATGATGAGAACAGGAGCTGAGACTGAAGAAGTGAATGCAATATAAGACAGACATCCTGGGATGGAGGGGGAGGGAGGAGAGTCGGTCCAAGTGGTTTTTGAGGCCTGAAAGGCAGCAGGTCACAGAGGGTCCTTTTAAATTTAGAACAAGCCCAGCGCAATGGAAAAGGCCTGAATGAGTGATTATAATGGCTGCCGCTTTGAATCTCATCTACACTGCAGTTTCTTAAGAAAGCCCTGACTACTGAGCTAACATGTGGGCCGGACAACATTTACTATCACAATCTGGGCGTTTAGCTGACTCCCCGAGAGCAACAATGAGAAGCAGAGGCAAAAAAGTGTAGTGTTAAAATCCTCTGATCTTTAGAGTGGTGGAAATACCTTGATCTGAACAATACCAGTATACAGCAGTGGTCAGTGAAGAAAAGGGCCGTTTTACTATTATAAAATAGCCAATGTTACAGCAGCTGTACATTCATTGTTTATATGCAATTGTCTATATGAAAAAATAATTGGTGTGTCCTATTTGATATTTTTAAGACTTGACATTTACCTGTATTCCACTGTTCATTTTTAAGATATACATACATTGTGCATGAAAGTGATTATTACTTTTGTTTGGCAAAATAGTGATATAGCAAAAAAAAAAGGAAAGACTATTTTGGTATTTGTTACATATTTTAATGCTAACAGCACAAGCCCATTATACAATGTTTACAATATTGATCTTTATTTATTTATTTAATTTTTTTCTAAATTTAAATTATAAGATCATGCAATAAAAATATTTAAAATGTTCAGTCAAATAGAATAACAAACACATGTGGTGTAATTGGAGCATTTTACAATAGTAAGGTCATGTTGTACATAAGTTAACATTGTCTAGGGTCAACAGCTGGATCTACCTGTTAAACTCAAAGGATTCTGTGGCGGCATCATTGGTCAGAGGCTCTGTCTCCTCCTGTGTCTCAGTCTGACTGAGAAATCATTCTTACATTTGAGTTACTTTGTTTAATATTAACTAAAGACAACATCATGCTATGGTTTATGTGCATGTCAATATAAATACATCATATGTTGCATATACAAACTTAAATCATAATATAGATTTATTACTAAATATTTCATAAATTAATGGTCTGACAACCATGAATATAATATGTGAGACGTTCGGCCTTTACGGGGGCACCAAGTCCACACTGTCAGTTGCAACAAAACTAGAGAATGTAATTTGAAATCTACCTTTAATACAAGACTCAAACAGGCAATTTCCTGCATTTATTTATAAAGCCTATCATTTGGGTAAATACATCTATTGATTTTCAGGCAGTCTTTCGAGGATATGGATAGCGGGCAGCACAAGCCATACCAGAAATATAGTGAGAAGATACTCACCGCACATGATGAAGGAGTGTCCCAAAAAAGATGCCCAAAATGCATGAACCTGCTCCTGTCCCAGAATGCGGTGCTGCCCTGCCCTGGCTCTGCCAAATCCTTAAAGAACAAGGATCTTTGTGTATGAGCCTAAACCTGCCGACAGACTGAGGCTTTGAGGCCCCCAACTGAGCCCGGCTCTGTGCTTTGAACACGCCTGAAAACTCGGATTTACTCTCCGAGAAATGAAAGAGAAGAAACTTATGAAAAGAAAAGAGAGACATTTGAAAACATGCACATTTTCTGGTGCTTCATCTTTGTCTCATACACTGTATACAGTCTATAGTTTTATGTGTCTGCACATACACAGGGCAGTTAATGTGATTTTTCAGTTCTGGCCTCATTACTGCGGGCTATATATTTTATGTTTTACAATTTTCAAGTGATATACATTTTAAATTGCCCCTAGTGGATGACTAAAGTTATTTGAGTGACTAACATTTGTTATAGTATAATATAGTGTATATATATCAAGGATATGGATCCTATATTTGATCACAACTGAAACATATCGACTATGTGCAGAAAAACATGTTTTATTAATTGACAGTAGCAACATATCTGAAAGGTTAAATTAAAGTTTGTTACTTTACATTTAGAGCACCTGTTTATAAATAACATTTTAAAAAACACATTAGACAAAAAACCAAACAATCAAACAGAATATAAACCTGAATAGTAATCAAATTATAAATATCAACAATAATTTAGCACTTCCTATTTATTGAATATTGTGCATGTTGCTTCTTTGCAAATCCTGCGAGGGAGATCAGCTGTGTTTGTCATAGTCTAGTCTACAGTATATCTTTCACTTTGATGTTTGAAGAGTAGAAAAACAATATTAGCGGTGTGAAGCATGTATGAAGTATCAATGCTACGCTCCTCTCTGTGATACGCAGACTTCATCATTCTCTGATAAACAAACAGTCATTTTATAAACCTGTATCAGATCACTAGCTCTCCATTCACTCTGCTGCTATTCACACAGTCCTTTAGACGTCTCTTGTGGACAAAACAGTGGACAAGTCTTACTGATGTCCTCCAAAACTAAGAGGTCTGACGCACTGGGACTCAAAACCAACACACAACATAATAGGGCCTTGTTGGATCCGCCTTAATGTTTCTAATGTTATGTAAATGACTGGGCCAGAAGAGGCAGAGGGACCAAGGGGGGTGCTTGTGGGTGGGTGTGTTAAAGGGGCGGGGGCTTGGGGGCGTCTAAGCGGCCATTACCAGAGGATTAGGCAAATGCTGCTGTTGTATCAATGATGATCGGACGGGCCTAATCTCGCATGTGTCCTTCCTCCGTCAACGCCTTCGCCACACCCGCCGTTGTTGTTGGGTAGAAACTTTTGGCTCAACTTTTCAACTCTCACAAATATACAAACTGCTGACTTGGCTGGCAGTAAATGCTCGCATTGATTTTTTTTCCATCAGATGCATGTCTTTGTGAATGCGCAAAGACTGATCAATATTGAAAAAGCCTGTATGTGTGAAGAGCGCGCCTGAAGACAGCTATGACCCACTGGATCTTTCAGTGCAGAGCTTCAGAGGAGAAGCTCATGGTAGAGCACATGGCACATGCACAGCTTGAGCCCAGATTCAGTCAAATATCAAATGTTCCTCAATGGGCACTCCATATTTTTCAAGAAGGAAAGATATAAAGTATAAAAAATAAAAATACTACTTATTGCAACTCTATTGCAACTAATAATATAAATACATGTTTGTCATATATTGCATGTATAATCACAATAGTATTAAAGTTCATTTTATTATTTTTATTAAAGCAATTTGCACATGCTGACATTTCATAATCTACTCTAATTAAATAGCTGTCTGAATATTGAGTGTAAAACCTGATAACCATGTTAAAGGTCCCATGGCATGAAATTTTCACTTTCTGATGTTTTTGAACGTTAATGTGAGCTCCCCTACCCTGTTTAGGCCCCCTCCTTCCATGGTTAAAAGTTGTGAAATGTCTAAACTGAGCATTTGCGATCCTTTTCTGCGTTACAAAAAATCGGAGCTCAAACGGGCGAGTTTGAACAAGGCACCTTATTGACGTCAGATCGAAAAAAGAAATGCAAATGCAGTTCCACCCCCGTCTGTCTGTACTCAGCGTCTCTGTAAATCACGCCCAGAGAGTTTGGACTGTGAATGCGCTATGCAATGCGAAATGCGTTTTTTTATTTGCCTGGAGGCACGTCCGAGTGTTTCTAGGCTCGGAAGTCCTTTATCTGAGCCTCTGGACCTTGCAGTGGTTTAATTTTATTTTATGTGGAAATGTGTTTATTTTTCAATGGAACGCTTTAAATCTCTCCCCCCGTGCAAAAACAAGGAAATGGATCAGCTGTGGGCTCTGAGCTCTGAGCAGAGAGTTTGGCCACGCCCCCCATCCTCTACTATTGGCCATCTCTTTTCTCCTCATTTGCATTCAAGCAACACCCAGAATAAAGAGTTTGAGAGAGATATTTATGACTCTTTCTCATCTTATCTCTGTTTCTCATGCACTGAGTGTTGATTTTGAAGAAGGATTCATTTACAGTATTAGGGAACCATTAAGGAGCCATATAAAAGCATCAAGAAGTACCATGTCATGGGATCTTTAAAGCCTCTGCAAGTTCTGAAATGTGGAATTTATTAGTTTAGCAGGTTTATTTTCTCAAATGCTAAAAGTGATTAAAAACCTCAGCGCCATTACCGTGGCAATTTACATTAAAAACAAAGTATTATATGTTTTGAATGGTGAAAACTGCTCAAAATGGCACCAGTAGATAAGAAGGTGAGACCCATGAATAAGGCTGGGTAAAATGTGCACAGTCAAAATAAATTTACTCAAAATTGAGATAGTAGTTGGGGAAAAAAATCCAGCCTAGTCAACAGTCAAAGTCAACAGCCTGATATTATGTTGCCTTCGGTGTTGTGATGTTAATTATAGTCATCAGGGAGTGAGAAATGCAGGGGCTGGGTTGTGTTTGGTGGCACAGTTGGACTTCGAACACTCAATTATCACATTAGCACTTTCCACATATACGAAACATACCGAGAGACATCACCCCCACGATGGCAGAGGCCCCCCTGGTGAGGCACTCAAACACACCACGAGGGAGGGGCCAGGGATGAGCGAGTGGGCTGAGTGACATTGAGACCAAGGTTAAAGAGAAGCGTCTGTTTGAATCTCTTTCTCACTCTGTGCTGTTCATGAGTGACAGTGTCTTGTCACAAAATAGAGTTCACACCACATCAAAACTACTTGGTCTAATGCATTATCCCAGGAGCTCCAATTTAAAGCTGCAAGGATGCTAGTTTTCTGTGCTTCAGAAAAGGCATAGAGAAAATGTCCGATTTGTATTTATTTTAAATGCAATGAATTAAATTAAAATGCATACATTAAACAATAAAATGAGTTATATTTTCAAACATTGTAGTATATGTCTATCAAATGAATTTACTAGATATATTTTATTAATCGATTAATGATGTTTTTGAAGGCTGAGCAGATTTTCAACTCTAAAATGGGCCGTCTCCTTCCTCACATTCGAGTGGGGGCCATAGGGGCCATGGAGACGCTTTCTTCTTTAGGGCTTTGTATTGAGGACCACTGGGAGACATAATATTATCTTTCAGCAATGTAAATATCCTGCTCTTTATGGAAGGTCACTATTAATATATAAAAAATAATATATAAATGCATATTGCCCAAGCATCTCCTAAGAATTATGGAGAGGTTCTTGGAGAATGTTGTTAAATGTTCAATTTAACAATGCCTTTGTATATAATTTGCCAATAACAATTGCATTAGTAAGTAAAATACTATAAAATCTCCATTAAAGGTGATCATAGCCAGAACACAACAGGCTCACACCACTGTATACATGATGCTATTGTTTGAAAACAACAGCCACTATTGATTTTTAAATTATTGTTGACTCTTGAAAATGCTCCCCTCAGACTGACAGTGTTTATGTGTTTTGTTGTGCCTCAAAGATGTTCCTACCCAACATGCCATGGGTCAAAAGTCCTCAAAATGGTGCATATAACAGAAAACTTAAACCCTTGAATAGTTTGCCTCATCAGTAATTGCTCCTTTAGTGAACAATAACAAATGATATAGTGATCTGGTTCAGACAGTTTAATTTGGTACATTTGTAATGCAATGACTCAATTTTTTGTCAATTTCTCTTGGATTGTTAGTGGGGTTTTTTTGTTTTTTTTTTTGTTTTTTTATTATTTAGTCCTCCAGGCCTGAAATTAGTTACACATACACCTGCTTTTTACATATTGTTAAGAAACAATAGGGAAACAAATATAAACATACTTGGATGTGGATGTTTCAGGTAATGTTTAATGCTTCTGGGGCCTGCAGTTATTTATATTCTTTTGTACTCACACACTTCCTGAGGTGACTGTCATCGCTCAAGTCAGATCCTTGTATTTTGAATGATTCAGCACTTTTACCAAACAGAAGTGCACGCATAAAAACATTTTGTTTGTGGCTCTTTGCTCTTGATTGCTTCTCCAGGTCTCGTATCTCCTCTGGGGCCTTCCCTTCTCCTCTGCTCTGTACAAACTGTCTACTGAACAAATAATAGCGTCTCTAAATAAATGTTGGCTGTGTGCTGGGCTGAGATGTCTTATAGTGTTTGAAGTTAAGGCTTCATTGTGAGAATTAACATACAGCCACCAAAACATGGCAGCATCATTTATAATATGGATTTCACATTTTGTTACTTACTACTTGTACATAACTATTTTCCATGTTTGATACACTTGTGGAAACTGTACTGGTTTAGCCCAAACTGTTCATGTTTTCTGTACAAACATGTAAACTACTCCACAGAGAAAGTAACTGCAGTTGTAATACTTACATAACATGTAATAATAATTATAGTTGAAATACTATAAAGTTTAATATTATGACACTGTTGATCTTTATATATTTTATGAAATAAATAAATACTTGATAGTTTCAAAGCAATAGCACTTTTATACATATTTTGGGTACTAGCTAAAGTCCATTCTGATTTCCTCGATGCAGCAGTTCCTCAGCCTCTTCCATAAATTTCTTTTACAGTGCATAAACGTCACAATTTCATTTTTTAATATTGACCAAGTGTAATAGTGTGCACTACTTATTTATGGCTGTAATGTTTTTCCTGTCCACTTTTATAATTGCCTGATAAATCACAGGCGCTGAGTTGGAGCATTTAATTGGCCGCCGGTTCACTGGATTCGAACAGTGGCTTTTAACTCTGTGTTAGCTGATGCGTGGCCACCTTTATTTGAGTTTGCACCAGTGGACAGAGAAGGGTCGATAACACTGTCCAGCACCGGTGAAGGAAGAAAACAGACTCAATAAACACACGTGCAAGAGGACAGGCTTCTACCTATAGGTCATGAGTCAAATATGAAATAAGCATGTGCACATTACAAGGGAGTCTTGTAATGGAGGTTTACTCTTTATGGCTTGTCAACCCTGATTCAGTAGTGAAAAACCCATAGTGTTATTGACTCCAGCAATAATAATGTAATGATAACATTGTTTTAGAGGTATGCGAAGATTGAATATTGAGTATATAGTTAGTACTAGTCCATAAAAGAATGCAAAAAGAACAGATTATAAATATATGGAACAGAATCATGTAAAAACATTGATTTTACTGCACTGTTGTGGACACATTTACATTTTTGTTCTATACTTGTTTCTGATAGTCTGATATAATATTAAAGTCATCAGGATAATTGCAAATAATATTGTGATGTTTTATCACTATTGCCCACTCTCAAATCAGAATTTAAATAAAACTGGAATGCATTGGGGTGGTAATATTCTTTTACTGGAGCTATGAGCCTATCCATTAAACTGTGACATGCTAAAAGCTGCATGCTGCTCCATAGACGTAAAAATTACTTTTATAATCCTAAAA
The DNA here is from genome assembly GCA_036785185.1 of Paratrypauchen microcephalus. NCBI lineage: Eukaryota > Metazoa > Chordata > Actinopteri > Gobiiformes > Gobiidae > Paratrypauchen > Paratrypauchen microcephalus. The sequence continues at coordinate 16,272,902 of JAVJIX010000002.1, read as the reverse complement.
ATGTATCTGTATAAAGTGTAATCTATACAGTACTGACAATAAAAACGTTACATACACATTATTTTGTCACAGTAGGAAAAAAATAAACCTGAATCTACACTTTAGATAAGGTAATATTACTTGTGTTAAAATTAAATTAATTGAATTGAATATTTCACCAATGATAAAATTGAACATGTTGTGCTTCTGCTCTCATAATACTAAAATGATGGCACCTAAAGTTGTTCATGAACTTGTTTTGTTTGTTTTGCAGCATGTGTCTCGCTCTGGCTTTTGTCCATCTCATGTTCAGAGTGTCTCCTGCAGCTGATCTCAAACCTCCACAGATGACTGCAGCCAACTGAGTCCACTGTGTCAGGTGTGCAGGACTAACCTTTGTTTGTGTTTAGGTTGGGACTGTGTTAATTATATAGCCATATATTTATGATGATATGTCAAATAATATCATTATTACATGATAATACTGGATTTTTAACAGTGATTTTTACAGTTCACTATAAGTTATTCATAAGTTATTCATGGATTTCAGAGTAATGGAAAAAACAGCACTGTTACCAAAGACATTAGCAATTCAAAATTTGAAAGATTTATTTTGAATGATGAAATGTCCACAAAACAACTACAAGCAGGAACTTGAGACCCATGAATGCAGAGGATAATGTCCCTCCATTAAGTGTATGATAAAGATTTAAGTTCAGTTCTTGCAGTTGCCTCAGTGACTTTAATTAAGTCATGTTTGCACTACTGTTCTGATGCTGCTCATCTGAACCTTTTTGTTATTTGGATTGTTTATTATTTTGTACTATATTATAGCTATATTTTAGTTATTATTATTATTTAGTGTCTATTGTCTAGTTATTACTATTATTATTTAGTGTTTTATGTTCGCACCTTATCACCGAGACAAGTTACTAGTTTTGTGAATTGTGTTCACTTGACAATGGCAATAAAAGTCTTTCTGATTCTGATTCTGAATGTGTTGTTAATGAGGCTGGTCAGGTGCACATAATGATCCAACCTTTGGATGGATCCAACCTCAGGTGTATTATGAGTGTGTGGAGGGGTCAGATGTGCCTGTGGGGGCAGATGTGTCTGTGGGTTCAGATGAGTGTTGGGGTCAGATTTGTTTGTGGCGCTCAGATGTGTTTGTGGGAGTCAGATGTGTCTGTGAGGGTCAGATGGGTGTCTGGGTCAGATTTGTTTGTGGCAGTCAAATGTGTCTGTGGGGGTCAGATGTGTCTGGGGGTCAGATGTGATTGTCCAGTGTGCAGTTAAGGACTCGTTTATACAACACATGTAGAGGCAACACATGAACAAACTCACCAATGTTTTTATCAACTGTGCATCAATAGCCACATTGTGACCGCAGTTAAATATAGACGGCAACAGAAACTTTTTATTAAAATTAATGTATATTAAGAGTTTAGATAATATTGAATCATATTTAGAAACCATTGCATTTGTACAAAGTCCTAAGAAATGCATTAAAAAACAACAAGAAAACAACAAGAAAAACAGAAAGCGTACAAAAAAGGTCATCGATTAAATAAACAAAGGGCATAAAATACAAAACAAAAATCTGTGCAAACCATATAGGACTATAACTACTGTCAGGGACACAAAACCATTCCTACAAATCTTTCTACTACATTATTTATCACTCTATGGAGTTTTTGCCAAAAAGTACAAACAAAGAGTGTATACAACTAGTGTACAACTAGTTTGGACAAGTCAGCTGCACTTGTCCATGTGTTTGCTATGTTCTGTGGCGCTTATAGAGAGAGCTGATGGCTGCTGCGTGACTCCACATGAGGGCCCTGCATACTCTGTTCATACACAGTGAACAAAGCTGTAGCCTGCAGACACTCAGTACATGTGGATCTGACAGACCACAGCCATAGAGATAACACTGTTTGTTCCTCTGTGTCGCTGCCCACTTCTCACGCAAAACATACAGCAGTTCAGCGCACTGATTTTACCTTAGTTATTGCTCTCTTAAACTAACAACTGCTGGAAATGTAAAATAGCCACAAAATAAATAATTATATGGCTCAAAATCTGTATGAATATGTACTACTGTATAGGTCATGAAGTTAAATCATAAGTGAGACACAATGTAAGAGAGGCTTCAGAGTATTTATGGAGTGCCTAATCCTTTATAATCCCACTGTCCTGAGTACAGCAGGACCTCAACAGGCCTCTGAGCTATTGAGCAGATGAATATCGTATTACTAATATTAATGGATTCAAGGATATAGATTTAAAAAAGCATTATATACTAGTATCTTTTGTGTATGTACATTTGTTTTACATCACCAGCTCCATCACACTGAAATCAATCACTGAATCACATCAATACGTTTCTTAGATAAGATCTATGCATATTGATTGAATATTGCATATTGTTCCTATATCTAATCTAATTAGGAAACAATAGGTTTTGCATAATTCTATTCAACAAACAAACATATAATAACTGATAAACACTGTCAATATATTATCAATGGAAGTATTTGCAAATCTTGATTGGGACATTTGTGCCTAGTTTACTCTTGTAGGCCATAACATAATAAGAATAATGTGTTTGTGTATTTGAATGCCTCCTGTGGACACAGGTGCACAGTGAGCTCAGGGAGCTGCTGCTGGGATAGAGGCACAGGTGGCACTGTGCCCTGCACTGCCCAGGGCGTCCGATCGGCAAGTGGCGCACAGCCAACCATACACAGCATATGCCAACAGTGAGGGAGAGGGGGGGAAGGGGAGATGTTTTTCTAACTTACACATGGGTCCACAGGTCTTCAGTCCACTACCATATGTTGTCAGCGTGTACGTCTTTCTGTCTGTCACAACAAAGTGAATGGTCACAGTGGACGAGAAGTTAAAATGCCCTCAACATAAAGCCTGTATACTCCAGCGCTCAAACAAGCCGCCATATGAACACTGTGCCAGCTTGCATCATTATCATATTCATCAATTATGTAAACAGTTATGTGAACAGTGGGAACAAACACACACAGATACTTGCCCCAAAACACATGCATTTTAATTTTAATGAAGCGCCCAGGGGCTGCACACGACCCCCAGCACGCTCTTACAGTATAACACACACTGAGGTATTTGACACTTGTATCCAGGGACTTGGACACAGTGGACCCATACACATTATGCAGCCGACAATAAACATGCCTTGACAATACTATCGTTTGAATCTTTATTCATCTTTGATAGGACTGATACAAAATAAAATGAATGGATGCATGTGACAAAATTACAAATTACCAATGGAATTCTGTTTAGTAATGCACAAATACATTTTAGGCAGCAGAAACTTAGGAAAGTGCTTTCTAAAAATCAACATCTATGTGAGATGTCCAGGGATGTAGTCATTAGCAAAAGGGTTATGTGTTTTTATTCCCTGGAGAACTAATCAAAAAGAAATCTACATTTTAATTAGCAGTAATTCTGACCTAACATAGCTATATTTTGGTATTTAAAGTCTGCAGTTATAAGTAAAATACATTTTATGAACAATGATTAAATAAACAAGATGGTGGAGTTGTTTGTCTAAAACTGACTCTGGAAAAAAATGTTTTGCACAAGGCCACTGGCAAAGAGAAACAAATTGCTGAGCATGCATATTTGATTTGTTTTTTGGGACTGGTTGGTGAGTGGGTGGAGCAGTATGCAAGAATTAGTTTCATTAACACACACACACATACATGCAAAGAGATTGGGGAGCACCTGTCTGACAGCCAAGAGCTGAGGCTGTGCAGGTAAAATCACGAGAGACACACGAATGGAGAGAAAGCCAAAAAAAAAAGCACATGCTGACAGCTAATCATTAGATGCTCTTGTTCTGGTATTTCAATTTGTATGGACAGGAGTTTTTCAACAGACTCAATTATAGCAGATGCAAATATTTTTAAAAATGTAAACAGATGTTTCTATAAAGGAGACATATTCAATAAAAAAAAAGTCCTATACTGTATTACACAGAATTGACGCTTGTGAGCTTTAAGCCATGTTAGAATGTTGTTACATTAAAAACAACATACCTGGAGTTGTGTTTTGTTTCATTCATACATGTTTGAGTAATTCTTTATTATCATCTCCAAAGCTCAAAATGCTCTGTTCCACCTTGTGATGTCATGAAGCAGTAGTTTTCAAGTCAACAGCTACCCTTTACCTTTAGTTCAGTAGAAAATGGCAATTTCAGGGCTGATATCATCCAAAGGATTCTAGGTTAGGGGTGGGCAATTATTTTTTCCATGGGGCCACATGAGAAATAGAATATTATGGATGGCCAGGCCAAAATGCTTAACTCAATTCTGCATAATATTAATTGTATTTTTCTATTAAAAAGCAGTAAATAGCACAAGCTGGTAAGACTGGTAAGAGTTACAGGATCAGACTGGCAATCTGGAAAAGTCTAGAACAGCCGTCCAGTCTACCGTCCGTCAGCTGTACTAACAGCAGAGGGCACTAATACGGTAATTTGCTTTGTAAAGCATAAATTAAATAGGCCTAAAAGGCGAAAAAGAAGAGTGTGTTACTTGTTGATTTCAACACATGTCAAATATGCCAAACAAAGAATGTAAGGAGAAAGTTGGATGGGAAAAGGTTAACGACAAAAAAGCTTAGTCACTTTGAAATGAAGTGATTTGGGTGTTTTTGAAAAGTAGTTAATCTTTGTGTGTTTTTTTCAATTATTTCATTAATGATTTATTGAAATGATTCATTAGTCCCTGTAAGAGTATATGTTATAACAATGCAATGAAAAAATGAGGAAAATTAGTCCATGCATTAGGTAAAATTATAAAATATGTTTATTTTGTAATTCCAAAGCATTTTAAATGGGCCGGTCAGTGGTTCGGGAGCTGTACAATGCCCAGGTCTGTTCTAGATGCAAGCTTAAAAACACATTGGAGCACTTCCTGTATTACCACACAGGTGTTTTCTGAGAAGAGGCTGAGAAGTCAGCCTAAATATGTTAATTAAACATGTCTGAATGAAACAAAACAGAGCTCCAGGTATATTTGTGATGAGGAATCATTATAACGAGATAAGATAACAATATGGGTCCTTCTCTTTTTTTCACTTTACATTTTGTTCCATTGTAAACGGCAATAGAACTAAAGCGGTGTATTAACAGAAATAGGTCCATTGACTTCCTTTTCAAAACTGAAGAATTACAAGAATAACTAAATTCAAATAAACACAACTAGATGTGGGCAGAGAAAGGGGGTAGGTGAAAATAAGAATTTTCTGAGCACTCAACCCTTGAATCCAAGACAATACAGGATCAAAATAAGGTTATTGAGGGAAACTCTAATTAAAAGCTCAATACGCTTCATTTTGCTCATATGGTCTCCTTTAATGTTGCTCTAACAAATAAAATATATGCAATAAAAAGTAGACGTTTAAAGATATTATTACTATATATATTTACAGCATGTATATGTACCTACATCTAGAAAATAAAACAAACCCCACAGTAACCCACCTGCAGTACAGACCAACTCAAAATGTATAGCCTTTTGTCCTTCTATCCAATAAACGTTCCCTGCAGTGTTTGGTGATACAGCTCCCTTACAGCCTTCAGCATTGATTTTGTCTGAGTTAATAATTCTGCTTTAAGCCATGTCTGGAAATATTGTTTTATAATTTGATGCTGATCTATAATATTGGACAAGGAACAAAGGACATATAACAATTAACCACAGCAGTCTAGGTTAACGCATACATAATGATATTTATAGGCCAACTTAGTGGGCCTAAGTTCATGGACTTATTTCCATGAACCATATTTTTGTAACCAACTGTTACAGAGTTAACCACATCATATTAGAGACTGTCCACTTCACTCTCTATGTTTCAGTCCTATACCTGAATAAATATATTCAGCGTGTATGTACATTGCTGCCTAGTATTGGTGGTTGGCTCTATGACTGTGGTACACCTGTGACAGAGAACTTGCATTGTGTTGAATGTTCAGTAGTAATACTGCATGTCTACCAGGAGCCAAACCAATGCAAAGACAAGATTGTGATTTGAATGGCACCATAGCTCTGGTGGCCTTGACTGTTGCTGACTAATGACAGAGTAAATGAGTGCAGTCAGCCTTGTGTGGAGCTGATTAGAGCTACACTGAACCCCTGAATGCCACAAAAGCTGGAGTCCCTCTCTGTATCATTTAATCTATGCTCCCCTTCACCACACTGATACTCATCACCCACATAATAAGTTACACAATACCTACATATCCAGACACACTGCGCCAAAACAATATGCCATCCAATCAGACAATACAACTGACTAATTGGACCAGAAACAGTGACAATGACATTATAGGCCCTTACAAAGAACAGCACTGGCACATTCTTGGGCAGAAATTACACACATTTTTGTTTTAAATTTTAGGTGTGGAAAAAAACCTTGTTTGATCAGCAGATTTAATTCTGCAGGTTGAAAATGTCCCAAGTTGAATATAGAGGTGAGCCGCCAGCTGTGTTGTGGCAACAATGGTCCCCAAGTCTCTGTGCTGATTAGACAGTGAAGCCTAGTCATCATCTCTGCAGCAGTAGATTATTTTATTGGGTAAAGAAAAAATATATATAACATATCCCAACAACATTATGACCAGGAGCCTGTCTTTATGATTCCTCCTAATTTTTTATTTTTATTTCATTTTGTTCATCAGACTGCAAATGAGTCTTTCAAAGCTCATTGGTTTGAAGCTATAAAAACAATACAGAGTGCCAAACCGTAAGTTGAATAGATCTAAACATTCCATGGTTCCCAAGTCAAACTGTTAAATCATAAGAAATTAGCGTGAATTTTCATATAAAGTGTGCACTAAAGAAGTAATGTGGATTAACCAATGGATACTAGTGCAATAGTTCAGATAATTAATCTGCACTTTTTGCGTGATAATGTGCATTCAATTCTTTCAGACATGCTGTTCAGTATGTGTTGGAAAATATTGATGATTGAGAAATTTGTATTGATGATAACTGCCACTATTGAATTAAAGTTGTATGTGGATGTGGAGTGACTGCACTGTTTATTGTCTGCTGTATTGTGTATTTTTATGCCCGTTGCTTGTCCAACAAGAATTTAATCTAATCTAAATATGCAAATGTGTCAAAATAGTGTCATCTCATTTAGCAGTATTCAGTAAAACCCGTCTCATTACACTGTGGTGAACAGGCAACAAGTGATGTAAGGAGTCAGTATAGTTGAACACACTGAGGGCCCTCAGTCGCACAGTATATGCATCATATTTCAAAGATGTTTTGAGCTACATAAAGATTGCATTGGCGCTAGAACATAATTCTCTAAATCTAAGGTGAAAATGGTCCTCCACTGCACTCTTTGCACCTCAGTCTTGGAGGCAGTGCTTTTACATGTTGTGGTTCTTCATGTGGTTTTTCTTGTCTCCAGTGATTAGTAAAGTTCAGCTCAGACCACATTAGTGCATTGGTCCAGTGCCTACAGCACTGTGCCGTGAGTGCATGTTTGTGGGCTGACTGCCAGTGTTGGCACGGCTACTCGCCTCTGTAGTCTCCTGAGAGGGGACCACGGTGCAGCAAATTGGCATCGCCCCACCTTTGTATATGTGTTTTTATATTTAGATAGCACTTCTGCACTTACTGTACATAATGAAGGGGGTGCCACAGTCTGTATACTAAATTCACACATATTTAAATATTTCATTTCCACTTTGGAGAAACTGGAGTCTGCCACAGGGGCACTTTAACCAAGAACGTGTTGTGGGATCAAGGTGAGGAGAACCTTCTCCAGATCTTTTGATTCATGATTTGTTATTCACACAGCTGGAGAATTAAGTTATCTGCACATGTTTTATTTTATTATTTACACTGCAGAAATCTTTGGAAGCAGATGATTTTTCTCAGCACTTTTGGTCAAACGTTGAAACTTTATGATCCAACCATCCAACATCTGCAAATTACTACATTACATAGACCAAATCCAAAGATCTTTTTGCTCTACAATATAATATTCAGTGAGCTACATGAGCTTAGTTTTTGTTGGAAGGGCTATGTTGCTGGAGGCACTGACTGAACACGTGTGTTTAGTTGAAGCAGGGGTTACAACCATCCGTCTACATCTTTTGGCACAAATGTCAGTGTCTTTCCCAGTCAATTACCGAGACTGTGTCAAAACACAATTCACATCTTAGTACCTTTCCCACAAGCATGGTGTCTAAAATGGTTGAGATGTTATTTGAGGTAATCAAGGGTAGCTACTGTTACTGTTTGTGGCTAATTTTACAGTTTAAACATCTGGCTTCTGTAGAACTTCTGTACAACTTAGAAGTTGTAATGATCTATGACAAAATACACATTTAACATTTTCCCTCTGGTTCAACTTATTGTCAGGTGGGCTTTTCATGGTTAAGTAGTTATTCAATTGTAACAACAAAAATACATACACTGCTTTATTTTAATGTATTAGTGTGGTGAAAGTTATTTTTCTCGTCTGAAAAAGCAAAAAAAAAGTGCAATTCCAGTTTAAAAGAATCACTCAATGTTCTTCAGTTGCAAACCAATTCTACCGGACCTCAATGAAGTTTCCTGAACCTATTTTCATTGCATGAGTCTTGTAGTCTGGGTGAGTTGTCCAATGTAGACAGCTTTCCTTGTTTGAGCCCAGCTGGGCCAGTGGAGGGGACACTTGCCTCCACTGGGTTTGAACTCTCAGACTGATATGATAGACTGGTTCATCAAGAATATCGCAGTAAAATCACACACTTGGTTTGGTGTCCTCCGGCTCAGGTCTCGATACAGAAGATTTTGGAGGTACCTCATAACTTTCACCATGTCAGGGTCTGGCTCTGTATCTGTAGCTGGGGTGGGGCTCATGCAATCTGAGCAAATTTATGCTCAGATTCCTATGCCCAGGAATCTGAACATAAATTTGCTCGTCTTTCTTGTATTTGTGCAAGCAAGACTCAAATGGACTGTCTGGTCTGTCTGGCATCTCAAAGCAAAAGTGGACCCCTGTCTTTGTAGATTTACACTTTGGTTTCTTTGTTTTTGATTTCACAGAAGGTCTGCCTACGCCCATTGGCTTAGAGTTGTAGTTTGCTCAGTCATCTAAATATACGTTGACTCATGATGATCTGCAGAAACTGCACCCTTTATCTTGGCTGCCATTGGGGTCATGCCACTGTTTGTGTTGCTTTTTGCAACACAAAAATGTGATGCATTTCAAACCAAAAGCAGTCACCTGCTTTTGCTATATTACGCCTTGGTTTCCATGGGTTTTTCATTGGTTCAGGCCTAGGTTTTTGTGCCTGAGGAATTGGAAATGCACCAATATTAGTAGGTTGGTACATCCCTTGCCTGTTATTGATATGATTAGCAATTGTCTGTGGCTGGTCTATGTCTGTCCCTTCTTTCATTTGGTCCCCCATTCCATGGGCCTTGGTATGCTTACTGGGTCGTGAGCACCGAGGTTTTTGGAACCTCCCTCCTCTTGCCAGTTTGGGCGTAAATGTCATCTATACCCATACTTTTCCTGGTATAGCACATGGTTATTGGACTCATGTCCAGCTCTGTGTCTTCTAGGGTTGGCTGAAGTTCCTCTGGTGCAGCAGATAGCAGGACTGGAGTCTCCTGTTTTGTTTCTTCAACTCTTCTAAGACATAATCCCATTTCTGTTTGAGGAACCTCTTCAGGAGTCTCAAAAGGTTGTCTGGATGTGTGCTATGCATTTTTAACCCTTTTTATTTTCTGTTACAGTTGTTTAACCTTCCCCTAAAACCTTCACAATAGGCTAAAATAATCCTGACCAGGCCTAGATCAAGATCTGAAGAGGGGCAAAGATGGTCAATTGCAGATTTCAGTATAGTACAGTATAGTGCATAATTAAGTAAACCTTAATCAACTTATTTTATTTCTGTGCTTATAAATCCTTTAATTTAAAGGGATACTCTATATTTGTTGATCAATTCCTTTATCTTATTTATTTTTGTTGTTAGTCATTGAATAATGTTTTATGAGTAAATCTGATTGACCACTTCTTACATCTCAGATTTTGTTTTATTGAAATAAAACCAAAGACAAACCCCCACACAATAGCCTAAAACGTCTTGAGGGGCAGATAGGCAAGCTGCAGTGTTCCTTCACAGACAGATAATGTGAGCCTCAAACAGAAGAATGTGATTGAAGTCAGGACAAAACCGCCTCAGAGGAACGTGACACTCTCTGGGGTCAGACCTTTGGGCGTGGTGCTGAATAGACTCTAATTCCTATTCACTCTCTATGGGCTCAGAGAAAGCCATTGTCAGGAGGAATTACCCAGCATGCCACACACTCCATCAGGCCCCATATATGTACGCTATGCAGTCCCGGGATCGGAGAGGCAGTTTCCAAATGTTTTTACACAACCTCAACCTGCTCTATAGCTGAACAAATGCTGTATTAAACCAAGTACAACTAGTAGTCATGGGTTTCAGACTTATTTCCTGTTTATGCTGGCCATTTTGGTGTCTTTTAACTATTCAAAAGATACAGTATACACATGTACTTTCTCAAGCCCTGCCAAACATAAAAATGCATTTCAGTTTAATCTACAAAACCATCAACCAAAATCTGTGGAGATGGACAAGTGGATCACAGTGGTAAAAGTATTTTATTTTTGGTGTGGTAGTTTTTAATAGGCAGCACAGCAGGAACTACTCTATATTTTAAGCCTGATTTGTCTCTACACATTTAAATAATGTAATGCACATTGCAGGTATTACATATACTGAATAGAATGAGATCTAGACTACTATGCTACATTAGTATGCCTATGAAAAAAACATTGGGCAAGACAGAAATTATGGCATTTAATATGTGAGTATACTGCTGAATAAAGTTTTAAATAAAATATACAGGCTCCTGAGACCAGGCCAGCGAGGATTTTGTAAGAGGACCTTGTAGAAAAATCAAAACTAGAGCCATACACACTTGTAAATATTTGATTTGTATGTTCAAGGTTCATGACACGTGCCAACGCTCTGTGATGAATGATGGATGGCTCTAGTATCTGCTGGAAATATCAACTCAAGTACATGTTTCCCAAAGAAATTAGCACTTTCCACAAATACTAACTAAAAAAATCATATAAATATGTTGCCATTAGAGTACTATTTTAAGTACAGTGGTACCTCACCTTACGAAAGACCCAACAAGTCCAGGTTTAGACCTTGGTCCAGACCTGGTTTAGTCCACGTTTAGTCCTGGGTCTACAGTCTCTCAGTAAATCAGGACGCAGAACACAATGTTACACTATAAAAAAAAGTTACACTATAAAAAAAAACTTGGAACGGGGTCTTGGAACGAATCAGGCTTTTTCCATTGAAATAGCTACTCAACTTACGAAAAATTCACGTTACGAAACCACTTCTGGAACGAATTAATTTCGTAAGGTGAGGTACCACTGTACATATTTTAAGATTTTAATCTAACTTTTTATGTAAATGTCAGTTTGGCAAACCCCTGAAAACCATCTTTATTAAATCAGTTGTGGTCTGATCTTCAGGTTGGGGTGCAGACCATATCTATATTTCTTGTTGGTGTCAAGCTCTAAAATAATAAAAACAGTGACTTACACAATATCGTATTTATCATATTTATCTGTGATGTTATTATTGCCATATACTCAGACAATAACAATAGCACAATAGCACATCATATGAATATTTAAAAACTGTTAAATCCACAGCGACGCCTCTTAAAACATGAATTATTAATAGCTGCTTGTGCTAAAAGGGGTAGAGTCTGTAAGTGATCTCTGCCAATAGAAGTCGGAGATAGAGGGAATCAATGTTAGAGGTTTAAGCTTATATAAATATTTACAGTCAACACACTGGACAATGTTGGTTCTACTGTTATTTCCTATGGGCCTAGCATACACCACACACACACACATGCACATGCACATGCACACACACATGCATGGACACACATATGAGGATGTACTGTCTCCCTGTGAGAGACTGCTGACATTTACATTGAGCCAGTGCTGTGCTGATGGCCCGCAGTGATGGCCTTTAAACAGACACAGGCTAAAATCACTGTGAAAGACACCAACATTAGCCCTGCATTATACATGGATCATTATTGCTTCTCCGAGCGTTAGTGAAGGAAGAGGAGGAGGGATTTGGTCTGGTCCGACTTCCGTGTTCGATACAACCAGCCCTTGATGTTCACACAGAAATGTAGCTCTCAGAATTTGCTGCTAATGTGTAAGAATGTATTTATTTGTTTTCTTTCACTTTGACATTTAAGGATCAACACAGACAGCCCCCATAAGTAAGCCTGTAATGATAATTATTGTATCGACTTATTGTTCAGTATATGATAGCCGGAATAATATATTTTGGGGGTCAGTATTTACTGTGTATACTATATATTTTATTTTAAATAATGAGAAGATTTTTGCCATTTTATGTACCAGTAATAAGATCAGATTTGAGCTGTAGAGGGTAGAACAAATAACAAATAAATAACTATGGCAAATGATTGGTTTCTTCTGCTTCATGCTTTTTATCCTGCTGGTGGATTTATCCTGCTTTGTGTCAATGGCATAAAGTCTTAATATGATCTTTTCTCGCAATATTTCTCCGTAGCGATATTTCATGCTTGAAAATTTGTTATCGTGACAAGTCTACCCACAAGGGCATTTTGTTGGATGCCCTCCCAGCTTAGAAAGTTTGTCTGCATTTGACCCATGTAATACCACTGGTCTGTCAAGAGCAGTGGATTTGTGATTTGACGACCTGTACCTGGAGGATAGCCAATTGTTCATGTTTGAGGATTATGGGGAAAGTTTGAGGAATTCCCCATCACTCAGAGGTACTTATGAACAAACACATAAGGGAAAAAGAAGAAGAAGAAGTGACTTAATTAATCTCACACAGGAGAAATTCTTCTCTGCATTTAACCCATCCTGTTATTAGGAGCAGTGGGCTGCACATTACTGCGCCCGGGGACCATCTCCATGTTCTTCTTGCTTCAGTTTGGTCAGGACCTCAGCTGGAGGATTTTACCTATGGTGCATGTTTTGGGTTGATGGGGGAAACCGGAGTGCCCAGAGAAAACCCACCCACCGTGCCGCCAAAGACCATCTATTAAAATACTTGACTAGCTAAATACATGCAGGGCCATTTTTGTGTAATTTAAGAAGAACAACAGAAACAACAGAAATATGGAAAACGCATACATTTTCTTGAAAAAAAATGATAAAGACTAAGCATAAAATATGTTGAGTGTACAGTTACAAGCAACTTGTTATTTAGTGGCTATTGTGTTATAGAATAAGGTTATGTAGAAAAATGAATAAGCGCTAATTAACAAGGAACTATATGCCTCTAATTAGATCTACAGATGAAACATACATTTACAAGCAGCTTCAAAGCCTCAGAAACACATGAATCACCTGTAGACCAGTAACCTGATGCTACAAGTGGATAGAGTTTAAAGATGTGCCTTTGGGGAATAACTTCATTTGTCTTAAAGTGTCTTTTTTTTTTTTTTTTTTTTTTACACTTTTTTAATTATTTATTTTAAAAATACAGTGGGCCATTTCCTGTATCACCACGTGACATCACAAGGTGGAACAGAGTGTTTTCTGTTTGAGAGAAGAACTCAGCAAATATGCAGGGTTTGTGTGTTAAACATGTGTGAATGAAACAAAACACAACTCCCCGTTTGTTTTTGATGAGGAAACAACATTATAACATTATAAAAGATTAGGAAATAGGATAATATGGGCCCTTTAACCTCATTCACATGCAAATTAACACTATGATACTGCAATTTATTTTTACCATTCACATCCTATTTGGAAAAAAGTGGTATTTGCTGCTAAGAATCATAAAATGGATAGTGTACAAAAATAGTATAAATAAATGCATTTGTTGTTGAAAAAAATTAAATACATTCATAGACCTGACCTCAGTATTTTATATGTATAGCCTTTTCACCCCCACAGTACTGAGGATTGACCTGTCTGACCACTGCAGAGGAGTTGGTGACCTTGGCAGTAGTATTCTCTCACTAGACAGACCCTCATAGACTCATAATGCTCCACAGGTTACACAGTTCAGCTCAGTAAAGTGGACACCACAGCTTTACTCCTATGTTATCAGGCTGCTGCAGGCTGCTGTCCACTGGTGTATGAGAGGAGGCGATTTACCACCTGGACACAGCTGAGTGACCAATACAATACATGAATATAGAAATATATAGACTGTGAGGTTGGTGCTCTCGCCTCTCAGCAAGAAGGTTCTGGGTTCAACTCTTGGGCAGCCTGAGCATTTCTATGTGGAATTTCTTCCCTGTGTCTGTTGACAAGAGGAAAAATTCTCCAACCAGTGTCCCGACCAAGCCTGGCTCAACATCTCCACTGTAATTAACACACAATCTTTTATTCCTCCGAGCATGAAGATGAATTCGACCTTATCATTATTTATTTCAGTGTGAATCTGTAAGCGGGTCCACCTCTCCACAGATCGCACCTGTAAATTGCCATGGTGCTCTTCTCCGTGGAAAAAGATAAGTTTAATATTGAACTGTGAAAAAATCCAGGCAAAGCAACATCTCCACGGTGACAGACCAGAAACTTACATAGTGCATCTTTTTGAGTGTTTGCAAAGAAATCTAAAGCTTGTGTACATGAACAGTATGGTTGTAGCATATCACACATGCATATAGAAGATTATATAATTATCAGTTAATGTGCCCATCCAGCTACAGCTTGGTCAGTTGAGAAATCAAAAATGTCATACTAAACCTAATTTAAGTTACAAGTATAGCAGACCTATTAGCTCTTATCTGCTCACCACACACACTCTCCCTCATATTTAGCAGCACATCTATTGGGGTTTGGTCCATATCTTTGTCCCGAGGCAATCTCTGAGGGCAGTGCGATGACAGCCGTATCTCCAGATGGAAAAACTCACCAGCTCCAGACTGGGCACTTGAAAACATCTCTGATAAATGAAGAGTTACTTAAAGTACATTTGGCTGGACGGTCAAAACCAAGGACATACACCAAATATTGTAAGTGTGAATAGTCATAAATATACACAGTTTTCCTGAGCTCACTTATGTAAACATACACTGCAGGCGTTGAATGTTGCAAGGAATTTTTTTTCTTTTTAATATTATTCTAAGCATTTTGAAGCTAAATAGAAAAAAAGCATTTACTCCAGACATTTATGAGTTCTGTTCTGTGTTGGCAAACTAACACATGAATCTGGTGGGTTATTGAGACGTCATTATCAACACTGGAATTATTTGTTTCTGTTTACTTGTTTCTGGTGCTACATGATAAGAGCCAAATTTAAATAAAGTAGCGAAAAAAAATACAGCAGTCTCTACCAAAATATAAAAATATTTTTCCATCTCTAAACACAGAGAGATTCAAGTTTCTATTAATTACTAACTAAAATCCAAAATGAAATGTGTTAAAGCTTTTGAGGTATGTTGTGGTTAGTTTCAATATTATTTAATACTATTTTAGTGGACTGCTTTGAATTTTTCAATGTCCTCTTTTCCTGTTGGCAGAATTCTGGCACATTTTTTTTATTCTTTGTTGTTGCCAAAATATAGAGCAATTTTTTTTTAACTTCTGTACTACTAGTGTGCGAATAGTTGTGTGGTTGGGTGTATGAATGTGTGTATATGTTTTGAAAAGACCATGTTGTTTCGAAAATTAAACAGCATTTTCCCAAAGTCTGGGTTAATTATTGAGAATTTTTTTTTAAATCTATCTCTACTAGTCTCTACAGTCTTTTCCTTTCTTACTTTGTATTTGGTTTCACTGTCAAACTACTGCAGGCCAGAGAGTACAAGTGGGTCAGTCTGGGAGGTCATATATTATGTGACCAATTCCAGTACAAAACAATTTGAGTGTGTATAAAAAAGCAAACAAAGTTCTTACAATTTCATTCACAATATTATTTTATTATTATTTTCTTTTATTAAATATATTTTTTTTCAATTACGCTAAATCTTTTTAAAATCGCTACTGCAGGGAATATTTTAAAAAAGGGATGTAGTAAAACTTTTGCACAGAACATTCTGTTGTTATTGTTTTGGATTAGCACAGACTTGTGCTCTCCTTCATTATGACTGTCCACAGTGGCTGGCAGAACAGAGAGATGGGTGTGAGGGTGAAGGAGGGAGAGAAAGGTGAGAGACGGAGTGAGCGAGTGACAGACTGAGGCAGAGAGAGAGGGAGCGTTATATCTGCTGCTGAAATATTCATGTGGGTGCCAGCAGCTTTCCATTCCCCACTCAGCAGGGGGCTAGTGTTTGATTCATCCATCGCCCTTCTCCTTCTCTCTTTCTCCACTCTCTCCCTCACTCCCTCTTTCCCTCCTCTCCCTTCCTTTCCACCTCTATTTGTCTCTCTGTCTCTCTCTCATTCTCTCTTTTTCTACACCCTCAGCCCCCTGTCTCCCTCCTTCCAAATGCTCTGTCTATCTCTACTCTCTCTCCCAGAGAAGGAAGGCCAAAGTAAACGGTTGTCCAAGGCCAGACACAAAACACACCTTTTTGGAAGAAATAAATATCCTTGAAAGTACACATTGTAACTTTTGAGGTGGAGGATCATCTACCTGGTTATCTTCATTTTAAACTCACCCTGCAAGTGTGAAAATATGAATTCTTACTGTGAATGTGCTCAAATCTCCACAGATCTGACCTGTATCTTGGCCTGATAGTGGCACCTGATTGCCTCCATAGATAAATTTCATGCCATACTGTGGAACATTTCAGACAATTATTCTATCTTCAAGAAAGAAAGAGCTTCAGAAACAATACTGAGTAACCCACCCTCTTAATTGCATGATGTTCAGCAATAATATCAGATCAATTTAGAAGACCGAGAGCGAGGTATAGTATGCAGCAGTAAAATAATATTTTCAGTCTAATGGAAGTTAAGAATATATTTGCACATTTTTACCTTTTTGGTTGTAAGTGACAAGGAATCAGGATTGACAGTTGCTTAGATAATTTATGTTAGCAATAACCACATATGGTTGGAGGACAGCATAATCTGATTCAAATCCCCATAGAAATCATTGAGAAAAGTAACAGCCCAGGCATAATTTCACACATACAGCTCAGGTTGCGTGTTCTCAGGTTTTGGTGCAGAAAATTTCACTTTTCTTAACACTGAATTTGCAGGTGCATCTTCTTCATGGGTCCTTAATGAGGAGTTCACTCTGAATACATTATTACATTGCCGTACAATGATCTCACATCAGAGGTTCAATATCACAACTGTTTATTGACCAGTTCAGGCCTTTGAAATTTGTGTGCTATAATAAACAAATATGCAAGTTGTGAAAAATGTCTTAATGCAACAGTATCTTGAGTAATTTGTAGCATCATTGATACAGACCGTTTAAGATTGGAGTGGACTTTGGTCATTATCTTGTGGTCATTACCTTCCATAACCATTTCAATAAATCTGCATTTTCCTCTATAATATCTAGTTCCATCAGACTTGAATTTAGATTTATATGTCATTGTTAATGATAAACTTCATTTTGTATCTGTATTAAGGCCCTGTGCAATATCTGAAACATTATAACTAAATGCTTTCAATTTTAAATGTTTATCTATGAGATGCTGATGTTTCTGATTTAAAAGTTTTGAATTAGTTTCTCTTGCCTCCATGTTAATGTTATTATGGTAGAAATGCAAGTGATCATGTGGCCAGAGCTCTATTTCCAGACATCTTCCTCAGCCCTGCTACAAGAGTCCAAACAAAACAGAGAGGGAAATTGAAACTATACTTGCAGTGAGGTTCAAGTGAACAACCCCATCATTTTACTTCGATCTCCTGGCTGGTGGTTAAACAGGCCTATGGTCATGAGTGTAGCTGATGCAGCTGAGGCAGTGTGTGTGTGTGTGTGTGTGTGTGTGTGTGTGTGTGTGTGTGTGTGTGTGTGTGTGTGTGTGTGTGTGTGTTTGTGCGTCTTTAAGCATTAAAAATATCTTTGCCACAGCAGGAAGCCACAGCGGCCAATTACAGTGCAGCATCTGGGCTTGCACACATGTTTTATGGTCGGTGTGTGTGGACATGTTTATAAAGTCATATGGGGACCATCATTTCCAAGGACGTGTGTGGACCAATACCAAGGCTGTGTAAGATGCGTCCACATGTGTCCTTTTCTGGTCCAAGTATTAGCCCAGTTTAAGTCCAAAGGTAGACTTTGTTATGTCCTGTTCTGGTCCTGGTTCAGTCCTTTACAAATGGAATCTCATTTGTAAACCGTGTGTACATATAAAGATGTTATGCACGTGACTTTCCATGCTAAGTTTGTGATCCTCTCATTTAAGAGTCTAATGTTCTAGTATCTGGAAACCACTCATGGTAAATGTCAAAAGATTCTCGTCACAAATGTCCAGTCACTACTACTTTACTATAATACTACTATAATAATAGTGAGATAAATTAACATTAGGCTAACTGAAGATTTCTATAGACAAAGAATGACCACAATAATGCCTTTATCCTGGACACAAGACATCAGCTGCCCAACCATCTACAGTTTCTTTTTATGATGCACCATTCATTTTCAATAAGGAACAGCTTTCACTGCAGACTGACAATCAGGCTCTCTCCTTATACTTTATATTGCAATTTAATTTTGAATGACATGACTATGTTTTTTGGAGGAGTGAATGAATACGGGATGGAAGCACATTTATAAGCCTGAGTTTTATGAATCAGGACACAGGCAAATGTTTTGCTGGGATGATGACTGCAAGGAAATCGCTCTACTAAGTAAGCCACTGAGACAATAAATTGAGGTTTTGTTTTTTTTTTATTATCAAAGCTAAAATCACAAATATGCCCCAATACTTGCAGTAACAGTGGGCACTTTGTATAGAAGATCCATTACTCTCAAAGAATGATACATTTCTATACTAAACTAAACCAATAATAATAAGCCAACAATGTTGTTTGTTTATTATTTGTATAATAAACAGTATCCAGAAAAGGACTTTTGACACACACACACACACACACACACACACACACACACACATAAATAGTCAAAAAGTGTTAAAAATCACTGCTCTATTGTATGTATATACTGCTCCCTAGTGGAAGAATCTCTCTTCAGCTGACAGAACAGGTAACAGAAATGTTTGCAGTCGAAATACATTTTTTAACAAATAAATTATTCATCCAGTTGAGAAGTAATATTTATATTTGAAGTTATTGTAGCGAGTTGATTTTGTGTGAGAGAAACAAAAGCTTTAGACTCCCATTTCCTTCATTCAGAAAAATCTAAATAAAAGACTTTATCAGTCCAAGGGCGTCCCTGTGTGATTCCCGGACAGGACTTCCTCTGTACCAACAACAATGTCCACATCCACATCCATACTGAGGCTGAGTAGAGCGCAGAGCCATGGACGGGGCAGCTGTGGGGTCCACCTGGAGGGGTCCAGTATCCCCCCAAAATAGTATTTCCACTTTGGCTTTTAACCAACCTGTCATCATGACCCCCAAGGGACTGCTTCTGATTGCTGAAATCGTAAGTGTGATGGAAATTTTAATGAATGTTTTATGGAAAAGTAAAAGTCAATTTTATTGCATAAGATTGTACAGAAAAGAAGTTCATCATGATCCTCCATCTTTATGGATTTTGATTAATTGGGGAATAAATAATCGAATCAAATTCCTACTAGATGTGTTTCTTCCTCTCTGGAACAGCTAAAGGAAAAGCTTTCTGTAAACAGAGCCTGGCTGTGGGTCACATACAATTGGTTACTCTTCTTTTTTGGCAAAACAGGGATGCTAAATTTGCCCAAAAAGCCAGTCAACAATATATCATCAAACCATGATGAAACCATATTATCAGTTGCCACTGAAACTAAAGTCACTAGTAGACTACTTCTAGTAACTACTGCATTTTGTTTTTCACTTTAAATTGACCTACCAAAATGAACAGTATAGTTACTGTATGTGTATTGACTTTTGTACATCAGCTCTTACTCACAGTTTCATTTATCTTTAGTTTTACAGTGAGGGCCAAATTAGACCAAACTCTCTGTCATGATTGTCTTGTTATAATACAAAACAGCATAGGTTCATTTAAAAAAACAGATGTAGGTGTGATTATAGGTTGTTCTCTTTTGATAGACAGCCTACTTTTTCATAGTGTGATGGGCTTTAAATTCATGGCCTGTAATGAAATGAAAGAGTCTATCTAAAGTAAAGGCTGAAGTCTACGTGTTTATTAGATAAGAAAGGTAGCTTGAACAATTTCTTTTCTGTAACTCAATAGAATACATAATGTTTCTATAATAAAATGATAATTTAGATTTTAAACAGTTACATGATTCCAAGATCAGTATTTTTAAAGGATTTTAAAAGGTCATCAACCCAAAACCCACCAAATGTATGGTAATTATTTGAATCAGTGTATCATTTAGTGTATAAAGACTGATGTTCTATATGAATGTATCATGTTTGTCACTACCTCACTGTAAACTACTGTTACCTGTGCAATAATCTGTGCAATATCCACGTGCAATACTTATACCATACTATGTGCAATATGAAATCCACATGCAACACTTACACCACACCATATTATGTGCAATCTGTGAAATACTCTACTTACACCTTATTTAATCCTACCTGCACATTTGTTTGTACATTGTATTTTATTACATTTTATTAAATATTTTTATTATATTGTTTACTTCTTCCCCTGTAATTTTGCAACACTTTTTTTTTAACATGTACTATTATTGCATGTTATTAGTACTTCTGACTATCTTAGCGAGTCAACGGTTCTTCTGATCCTCAGTATTTCATTGCATTGTTGACCCTGTGTTGATTCTGCATATGACAAATAAACAATCTTGAATCTTGAAATCTTGATTTGTACTTGCCCTGCTATATATTTTTAGTTTATTTTGTAGTTAAATATTTTAAATATATATATATATATATATATATATATATATATATATATATATATATATATATATATATATATATATATATATATATATATATCTTTAATATTCCAGTTTATTGCAATATTGAAATTTCCCCTTTATGGAACGAATAAAGGTTCCCTTATTTTCTAAGCAGTTAAGACGTTATCACATCAGAGCTTTTTAATATCTATGGAAATGATGTTGCTTTACATCACCCGAAAACACACACTCTCTCTCTCTCTCTCTCTCTCTCTCTCTCTCTCTCTCTCTCTCTCTGTCTCTCTCTGTCTCTCTCTCTCTCTCTCTCTCTCTCTCTCTCGCTCTCTCTTCTTTCTTCTTTCTTGATCCACTCCACCTGTTCCACACCACTAGTTACAACTGCATCAATCTGGCATACTACTATGAGGTTGTACAGCTACGATAATAAATATGACAATAGTTCATTTATATGACATATTGAAATGTTCAATGAGCTTGTTCATTAGTATGAAAATTGAGTAGGCCTACTGCATCACTGCTCAAAACCTTGTAACTCTCTTGCAGCTGTTTGGGCTCCTGGTGTGGATCCTAGTTGGAGGTACAGACTATTCCCACCTGCCGGCTCTCTGCTGGGTGATGTTTGTCGCCATCTTGTGTTGGATTCTCAGCCTCAGTCTGTTTGTCATTTACTTGACCGGAGTGCCAACCAGAGCCCCACACATCCCCTGGACTACACTGGTGAGGGCCACATTGTTTTTAAAGGAGACACATTATGTATAATCAACTTTAATGAGCTTTTAACCATGTTATAACAGTGTCCCCTCATCACTAGCTCAACCAGAGCTGTCTTTCCATTCCATCCATTATTGTCCTGCCTGAGTGCTTGGTAAATTCATTTTTTTCACCTACATCTCCACCCACAACTCTAACTAATTGTGATTAAAAAATAAATAAATAAAAAAATACACACAAACGCACGCACACACATACTTGTAGGGTTCTAAAATGCCATTTAACAATTTACCGTCAAATGCCATGAAGATGCAGGGCTAAGGGTGGAGCCAGCAGCAACATGAATTGTGTATACTGTGTATTGTATGTAAATAGTGTATGGATGTGGTGAGATTCACTGGAACTAGTTTTACTTAATGATTTAATGGGTAAATCATTGCTTTAATATATTTATGATCAAAGGAGAAGTTCAATTTGTCAACTGGACAAAGTTTGTTTGGTTGAAAACGTTTCGCCGCTCATCCGAGAGGCTTCGTCAGCTCTGGTTATTGTACTGGTTAGACCCTGCTTATATCTAGCTGCCGGGAGGCGCGTCCTACAATGACAAAAGCTCTGAAAACGATCCCCCCTAATCTGTCTCTTTGTTTTTCAAATTACTCTGACGGCTGGTTTCGACCCCCTATTCAACGTCTAACGACCCTCTCCACCCCTCTGCCCTGGCTCTGTTTGACTGGTCTAAGAATCGCATTATAAATGGGAGACAAGTTATGTCTCACTCCCCCATTTCTGTTTAATGACGGATTCTCTTTTTTGACAAAAATAGCCTCTTTAACTCCCCTCTCAAACCAGTTCTTTTCCCTGGCTAAGATCTGAACCTCACTGTCCTCAAAAGAATGGCCCGTGGCTTCTAGGTGAAGATGTACCGCAGAAGCCGGTCCACTCTGGCACGCCCGCCTGTGTTGGTACATCCTCTTGTGAAGTGGCTGTTTTGTTTCCCCAATGTAGCGCTCACTGCAATCCTCACTACACTGAATGGAGTACCAACACAGGCGGGTCAACAGAGTCAAACAGAGCCAGGGCAGAGGGGTGGAGAGGGTCGTTAGACGTTGAATAGGGGGTCGAAACCAGCCGTCAGAGTAATTTGAAAAACAAAGAGACAGATTAGGGGGGATCGTTTTCAGAGCTTTTGTCATTGTAGGACGCGCCTCCCGGCAGCTAGATATAAGCAGGGTCTAACCAGTACAATAACCAGAGCTGACGAAGCCTCTCGGATGAGCGGCGAAACGTTTTCAACCAAACAAACTTTGTCCAGTTGACAAATTGAACTTCTCCTTTGATCATGGATTCTACCTGGACGACTGAGGGACTTTTCACGCATTTTAATATATTTATGATATCAACCAGTCCAGGGACTGAAGATGAAAATGAGCAATTTTGCAATAACCTGGCACAAACTCTTTAGGTCAATGTTTTTATGTGCATTGTCCCTGACAAATAAACTAAACTAAGCAGCAGACAATCAACTGTGCAGTTTTGAACTGGAATCAATTATCCAATTTCTTAATTTCAGAGATCATGTTCTTAAGATCATATTTGTGATTTACAATGAACAAAACCTAAAATGATGCGCTATTTATTCAGTTCAATTCAATCACTTTATTTATGGTCAAGGGGCAATTAAAAACTATATTGAAATGTGCCTACAGTTCAATCCTAACTACCTGAAAAAGTTCCTGTAAGAAAATAGTGATTGTAACATGCATATATGACATAATCGGTGGATGGCTCTCTGCTCTCGGTATAGGCTCCTCTGATGGTTTGCCTGTATTCAGCCTCACTTTTTTACTATGTTGTATGTATCTAGTTGTATGTATTTTAGCATGTTAGTATGTGTGTGTGTGTGTGTGTGTGTGTGTGTGTGTGTGTGTGTGTGTGTGTGTGTGTGTGTGTGTTACTGTTTGGGTTGTTTGGTTATGTGGTGCCTGGGGTCTGTCCCGTGGTGGGGGGCTGGTTGGGTGGGTGGCAGGAAATGTGGGTTGTTGTTTTTTTGTATGAAAAGTGCTTTATAAATAAAGTTTGATTGATTGTTTGATATCTCCGTCTGGAGGTCACAAATAATAACTAATGGCATTGAAGTATTTTTGATTGATTTTTGCTGCTGCTTTTACCACTAAACCATTCACGCTGTAGCCTATGTACTAAAAAGACTCGCAGTATTTCATGTATTATTTTATCTAAACTTAAATGGGCACACAGGTCAGCGCTGGTGTGACCTTCATGTTTCTTGCTGTGTCCTCAGTGCCTCTGTGTGAACGCTTCTGCCACGGGCTTGTACCTGATCGCAGCAGTGATCAATACTGCTACTGTGAATGAGGCCACTAGAGGGCGCCACAATTTCAAATGTTGGGCTGCATCAGCTGTAAGAGGACAAATGTGTAATGTTTAACTAAAATGCATTACCTGATAATGTGACAATAGTATTTAACTTTGTACATGTGTTTACAGTGTTTTGCCTTCCTCACCACTCTGTCCTACGCCAGCAGCAGTTTCCTAAGCTACCAAGACTGGAGGAGCTCACAAGAGGTAGGCTACAGGACAAGAAATTCAGAATACTAAACCAATCAGATCCAACTTCTGATCATTTGCAGATTATATGGTTGGATGTGGCATGTGGTTTTATTTATTGTTGTCTTCGTAGGGCAATCCCCAATGAGTGATGCATGCGCCACTGAACCATCCACTTAGCATCTACATCTCTAAGTCAGGATGCACGGGATAGAAGTTAAAGGCAACCGAGAACACAACAGCGCCCCCATGAGGCAGTGTGAAATAGAATAATGCAAATTTGACAAGTGTACAGACCCCATTTGTTGTGCCAGCAGTAAGAGAAGATCCTCTGGAGGTCACAAATACTAAGAAATAGATTCTCTCGTTATCTGTTATCGTATCTTCCTGAAAGCTAAAAATGCAACATTATATATTTAATATAAAGGTGCACTGTGTAACTTTTCTGGTGGACGGTCCGCTATCTGCTTGTCTCCAAGTCCACAGTATGGAATTAAACAAATATATCTTTTATTTATTCAATTACAAGTGTTTTTATTTTGCAAATTTGTTGCAAAAAAATTGAGTTCTGTGAGCGGGTCCACTTTTCCACAGATCTGACCTGTAATATATATATTAAAAGTTTGCTTTTTGCTTTGTGTGGGACAATGACCGGAACTAGAATTAAGATGCCACATATGTACATTTACATTTAGTTACTTTCTCCAAGTTTCAGCAGATGCATACATTTAAAAATATTTGTATTTCTCACATCTTAAGAACATGTTTTGGCAATTCTCTTTCACCATTGCTAGAAAGGTTCTCTTAATACACATGAATGTCGTACCTGGACCAAACAGATTGATCTCCTGTGTCATCTGACCATTCAGTGCAACTATAATATAAATTTGTGTCAGAAATATTTGATACAGGTGCTGTGTGCTATGTCTGCAATTAAAACCACTCTAATGTCCAGTAATGTCTCTAATGTCCTTAAACAGAAGTTATAGGATGTAGTAAAATGCTAAATGCAGCCTCCAGTGCAGTGGATTTTATTGGTGCGGTCCGCGCCGTCATAGTGTTCCCAAACTTTGACCCCAGTGATTGGTCTGGTCATGCTGGAGGCAAATGAGACACCACGCCCACTTCCAATGGCTTTAGAAAAGGAGTCTAGTACCACATCTGTGAACATTACAGAACTTAGACTTAGACAAACTTTATTGATTCACAAGGGAAATTGTTCTGGGTACGGTAGCTCGCTCATCAAATATAATATACAATATAAAACAGAGGGTAAAAGGATGGAATAGCAACCAAAGAGCAATAGATCTGTGTCAGATGAGACACAATTATATACATAAGATAATGGTATATGTGTGTGTGTGTGTGTATATATATATATATATATATATATATACAGTGCCGTGAAAAAGTATTTGCCCCCTTCCTGATTTCTGTGTTTTTTGCATATTTATCACTCAAAACATTGTCAGATCATCAAACCAATTTTAATATCACACAGAAACAACCCAAGGAAAGACAAAATTCAGTTTTTGAATGATGATTCCATTTATTAGTGCACAAAAAAAATCTAAACCTATCTGGCCCTATGTGAAAAAGTAATTGCCCCCCTTGTTAAATCACAAACTAACTGTGACTAACCACAGTTTTGAGAAAACTTAGTTCAGTTCTACATGCCACACCCACACCTGATTGTCACCACCTGTGTTGAATCAAGAAATCACTTAAATAGTTCCTGTCAAACAAAGTGAAGTTGGCTACAACATCTCAAGAACAAACACATCATGCCACGATCCAAAGAAATTCAAGAACAAATGAGAAAAAAAGTGATAGAAGTCTATAATTCAGGAAAAGGTTACAAAGCCATTCCCAAAGCTCTGGGGCTCCAGCGAACCACTGTCAGAGCCATTATTCAAAAATGGAGGAAACTGGGAACAGTTGCAACCCTTCCCAGGAGTGGTCGACCAACTAAGATTACTCCAAGAGTGCGACGACGGCTCATTCAGGAAGTCACAAAAGAACCTAGACGCACATCGAAAGAACTACAGGCCTCGTTGGCCTCAGTTAAGGTCAGTGTTCATGACTCCACCATTAGAAAAACACTGGCCAAAAATGGCATCCATGGAAGAGTTCCCAGGAGAAAACCACTGCTTTCACAAAAGAACACAAAGGCTCGTCTCACCTTTGCCAAAAAGCACCTTGATGACCCTCAAGACTTTTGGAGAAACATTTTGTGGACCGATGAGTCTAAAATTGAACTTTTTGGAAGGTCTGCAGCCCGTTTCATCTGGCGTAAAAATGGCACAGCATTTGATAAAAAGAACATGGTGCCCACAGTAAAGCATGGTGGTGGCAGTGTGATGGTCTGGGCCTGCTTTGCTGCCTCAGGACCAGGACAACTTGCTGTGATTGACGGAAAAATGAATTCTGCTGTTTACCAGAAGATCCTGAAGGAGAATGTCCGGCCATCAGTTCGTGCCCTCAAACTCAAGCGCTCTTGGATCATGCAACAGGACAATGATCCAAAACACACCAGCAAGTCCACCTCTGAATGGCTCAAAGAAAACAAAATTAAGGTTTTGGAGTGGCCAAGTCAAAGTCCGGATTTAAATCCGATTGAGATGCTGTGGTGTGACCTTAAACGGGCAGTTCATACAAGAAAACCCTCCAATATGGCAGAATTGAAACAATTCTGCATAGAAGAGTGGGCCAAAATCCCTCCCCAGCGGTGTGAAAGACTCATCACCAATTATCGCAAACGTTTGGTTACAGTTATTGCTGTCAAAGGAGGCTCAACTGGCTATTAGATTAAGGGGGCAATTACTTTTTCACATAGGGCCAGATAGGTTTAGATTTTTTTTGTGCACTAATAAATGGAATCATCATTCAAAAACTGAATTTTGTCTTTCCTTGGGTTGTTTCTGTGTGATATTAAAATTGGTTTGATGATCTGACAATGTTTTGAGTGATAAATATGCAAAAAACACAGAAATCAGGAAGGGGGCAAATACTTTTTCACGGCACTGTATATATATATATATATATATATATATATGATTTAAATAGAAACATAGTAGTCAAATATAATATACAGTATCAAATATAATGTACAGAACCAGCTGTATACAGTTGTAGGGAGTATTATCT
Source organism: Paratrypauchen microcephalus (assembly GCA_036785185.1). Taxonomy (NCBI): domain Eukaryota; kingdom Metazoa; phylum Chordata; class Actinopteri; order Gobiiformes; family Gobiidae; genus Paratrypauchen; species Paratrypauchen microcephalus. The sequence continues at coordinate 16,245,486 of JAVJIX010000002.1, read as the reverse complement.
GTTGCCTAAGGGTGAGTTGTTGTACAGTTGTAGGGAGTATTATAGTATGAATGTAGTCCTGTATCTCTCACTGTTTGAGCGGAGCTGTAGGAGCCTGTTGGAGAATGAGCTCCTCTGTCCCTCTATGGTCTGGTGCAGTGGGTGAGCAGGAGTGTCCATGATGGAGAGCAGTTTGTCCAGTGTCCTCCTGTCCCTCACTGTGACAAATGTCTCCAGCTCACAGCCGATCACGTGACCAGCTTTACGGATCAGTTTGTCAATCCGTCCGATGCCTCTTTTACTGGTGCCGCTCCCCCAGCAGACTACAGCAGAGTACGGGGCGCTGGCCTCCACAAACTGGTAGAAGATCTTCAGTAACTTACTGCACACATTGAAAGACCTGAGCTTCCTCAGGAAGTAGAGGAAAGAATACTAATATGTAAATCTAGGCGAAACAGTTGAGGATTAAAATAAATGTAATGAAGTTAGTGGACTGTAAGATGGAAGTGTTTGTACAGTGTTTGTAAAAAAGAGAAGTTGTTTGTACAGCAGTATAGCCTAGGCCTGTATTACGGTAAGTAAACTGTGCAATCTGTACAAATATCGAAAACATTTTACTTGTCCATGTGCACTGTATGCTCTGTATGAGTGTAATAGGCCTATTTTAGGTGAATTATATCATTAATTTAAAGCTGCACATAAACATAAGAACATAACAGTAAAGACACAGATACAAACACGCATGGTTTGAAAATACTTGAAAGTACTTATTTTTAGGATTAAAGTTAAAATCTGTCCAGGGACTAGAGACTGGAAATAGTTCTGTAGCTAACTCTGGCATACTTACATTTAAATGTAAGCTCCTCACTTCAGCTGCTCTAAACTAAATTTTTTACAAAAATATTAACTTAAACAATTTTCCCTTTTGTTTAGACTTACTGTCGGCTACACAACTGACAAAAAGTGTGGCAACACGTAGAGACTGGGTCATTGTACTGTGCGATGATGGCCAGTCTGGAACAAAGACAAAATTCAGTGATTTACAAGAGAAATCATTTGGACACAATATCAACATTGTTATTTCAGAACAATGTTGATAATGCCGAAAATAATTAATTCTGAAATAATTTAGCAATTAAAATGAATGTATTTTCAAGTTAATCTTACCTAAACATGCAGAAAGCAGGATCTGAAGTGTCATCTAATAGTTAGGTTTTATTTATGGGAAAGATTTAGGACAAAGTAAAGAGAAAAGCCATGCCCACCCTCTTTCCCAGTGTCATATGTGGTACATAATCACTGCATGAGACATGTGAGAATGTGACAACATAGGGATATAGTTGCAGGCCTTATAGGAGAATCAAAAGCTTCCTAAGCACCAGGTACCTGGGTTCCTATTCCCTGCACTGCCTCACCCTAGTGCCCTAAACTATATACAGGGGGTCCTGGGGTTACGACGTTGATCCGTTCTTAAGACGCGTCGTAACCCGAATTTCGTCGTAAACCGGATTTTGCCTTTGATCTTCCAACCAAAGCACCAATAACCTTTCCATCTCAATAATTAGACCACTACGCTGCTTGGTTATCACTGCCGCTTTCATAGGAGCAGATCAGAGCCCACATCAGGTACTTCCGCCCACATTGGGCACACACACGAGGCTGTCTTCTTCTCCCTACAACCACAACAGAGCGTATTCTTCCGCCGTGCGCCGCGCGCCGTTCGCGTTTGTTTACATCTCTTACCACGCTAAACCGCGTAAGACGGAATGACGCGTAATATATACATATTTTTTTAATGGGGGCGCGTTCGTAACCACGAAACGTCGTAACCCGAGACCGTCGTAACCCGAGGACCCCCTGTATATTACCATGATTTACTATATGGCTGGTTTTGTCAGGAGGAACATTCGATGATTCTTAAGAGTTGGAATTTAGAATACTTTAAAAACATATATTTTCTTTCTTTCTTTTATTTTTTTCTACATTTATATGAGTTATATTTTTTGTAGAGTATGGTCTTCAAGTGGTATAAACAATCAGATAAAAAGCACATTACATTACTTATCTGGAGTATATTGAATTGAAATAATTTATGCTTCTAATTGAAACCATTACGCTCTGATATCTGTTGCCTTTTAAAATGTAATGTAGATTTGGTCTGGTTCTGTTCTAGTCCTGGTTTAGTCCTTGATTTTGTCTCAGTTTAGTCCTAAGTTAAAAGGGGGAATGCAGCCTGAAGTCTATCCATCTTATGCTAATTCGGGGTTGTAGGAGCAGTAGTCTAAACAGGGACTTCCTGACTTCCCTCACCCCAGACACTTCACTCCAGTTCTTGGGGACCTCAAGATGTTGCCAGGCCAGCCGAGAGACATAGTCCCTTCAGCATGTCATGGGTCCTCCTTCCAGTGAGATATGCCTTGTACTCTAAGACTACTCTTGACTAAGGTTGGTGTAACTCATTTTGATTGTGTCTGATTTTTTTTCTTTTGGGGTTTACCCAAGTTATTGATTGGATCTTTTGTGCAAGTTTCCATGTATTGAAAAACCCACTTACCCGAAAGGCCCTTATGGTTTATAGTTTCCTTGACAGTGATCTCTGTGCATCTCTTTCCTGCGTATGTGGGTTACTGCAGAATGTTTATGAAGCCTATTAAATGTCACTCTCTCTTTCTCTCTGATTCTCTCTCTTTCTGCGTGAGGGGCCATGACTGATTAACTGGACTGACACAGCACCCTTGTGCCTGGATATGGGCCACGCTATGGAGCCTCTGGTTGCAACATACTGTTACTTTACTGAATACTATTAAACTTAACTAGCACCAAAATGCAGAGTAAGCACCATAGTGGAACAGTCTATTTTATAATTACACATGTATGTAATCTAATTTAGTTATTGTGTTTCTGTTACGACCCAGCTTTGCTAGGGAAAGTTAAGTGACAAAAACCAAGATGGAAAAATTGTATAAATAAAGTAATTTAATTAACAGGAATGTACAAGGTAAATTCAACAAAAGGGGGATCCAAAATATTTACAGAAAAGGTCATTTACAAGGTTTTACACAAAAGAGTAACAACGGGCAAGGTTAACAAAGAAAACTAATTATTCAATAAAGGACTTGACAAACAAACACAAAATCAGTACTGACAACTAGTGTCTCAGAAACACAGAGCCACCACAGTGACAGAAAAACGAGAAACACATTAAATTAACACAGTAAATCCAAACCTAATGCCTCTTTTACCAAGTCAAGTACACAGACTGGCCACAAAGGCCAGCGGCCCCAGGTCCAGGGGATCTTCTTAAATAGGAGGTGGCTACAGGTGAGGCAGGATTGGCCAAGTGTAGAAGTGCCCCACAGGGACAAGGGCTCTCACAGCAGACATCAGGAGGGACATCCAAAAGAAATTAATCTTCTGCATCTGTGTCATTCATTAAAAGAATGTTATACAAAATATAGAAAATCTGTAAAAAAAAACATAAATATTTTTTTTAAATCCACCAATAAAATATTAAACCAGAACTGAACAGAATCACATAATGCAGGCAATACATTTACCATGACAACCACAAGTCCAGCAGAAAATGCACAATTAACAATTAATTTGGTTTTGTGTGCTAATATTCCTTTACTTGAATTAAGAAGTAACATTTTCACTTCACTAAACTTCAACTGGCAATATTCAGAGTGAAAAGTACTCCTAAGCAATATTGCAAAACTGTAATAAGCTCATTTGTTGTTAAGATCTTTCATTTAAGAGTACTAAGGCATTTCAGATCTCAAATTTACACTAACCCTGCTTGACCATGCAGGCCTGATAAACTTTCACCTATAAGACCTTTGAATGACCCTGTGTGCTGGAAATCCAGGGGTTAGATTGAGTTCTCACTGCAAACATTATTTAATTAGCATTTATCAAACACATTAGCACAGTGGTGGTTTGCAGACAGCGGAGGTACAGCTTTAGTGAAATTCAAGTGCAAGTAGGAAACAAACCCACCGGAACCCACCACCTAAACCACACATCCGCGACCTACAAACATATACTGGTAATTGTTTTTGTAACGGTTTTGTCCCAAGTTGCACTAATGCTACATATTGTCTATCTACTATAGTGACCACCACAAAATCTGTGAAACATAAAAATGTGAATATGAACATGCTTCTATCCTCCCTAAAGGGGCAGAGTCTGTGTGCAGTTTCTATCAGTGATAAATACCAATGGCTTCTTTGTTTTGCTTTGTTATAACATGCCCAAAACTATTACGCCAATGACACAATTAAAATTCCTAAATTGCATCATCCCGGAGCAAATTATTACAAATATCTAAAAACCTTAGATAATTTAATGTAACAGTAACATATTATTCAGCCTATATTTCTTTTATTTTTACTCCTTTTTTCTCCTACACAACAGGTACAGTTAAAATAGGCTAATGAATACGCATCTACACATTTACTACAGTTACATTTACAAACGCATTTACTACGATGGCTAATGTGCTGTCCTAAACTGTCATTTACTGATGCCTCTTCTGGCTCAAACTCTAGCTCTGTCTGGAACAACAGCATCTGAGAAAAGGGTAAATATGGACCGCATTTAGATCAGTATGAAATTTAACGTTTCACATAAAATCAAAGGATGGTTTCTTGAAAAAGGGGAGAGAATAAAACTAAGCAGCTTTTTATAGCCTTTTAAAGTGCACATAGCTTACTTATTTACTATACTGTCTACTTCATCCTCTAGACTCCTCTAAGGGCATTGAGTTGTAGATAGAAATGGCCTTCATATAAACTTTCTTGTTGGGATTGTTATTTTTTGTAACATTAAATCTTTCTTCATTGCATATGTGACTTGAATTGTATGTGTCTTTGAGCATGTAAGCCTGTTATACGTATATGTATATATTGATCTGGTCTGAGTTAAGCCGAATACATTCTAAAATCAATTTGTCTCCTTTTGTAATAAAGGCAGGTTCTGACTGGTGTCTGACCTCACAGTGCGCTTCTTGTATCTCCTCCTGACATGATAACAAAATCCATGTTTGCATTGGACACACTGTCCTCTGCAATTATTTTGAAATTTCACCACATGACATTTGCTTGGCTTTCTACTGGTGCACATAAGTGATAATTTAATTTAAAAAAAAAACTTTTTAAAAACAACTCCTTTTTATAAATAAACTCGACTAGACTATAAACGTTCATGTTCTGACCACCCTTTGCTGTTACAAATGATTTCACAAAAACTTTGCCTTTAGACTGATAGAATGACACCTACACACACTTTCTTCCCTTCTCTTTCTCCATTTCTCTCTCTTTTTAACTCTTTGACTTGATTTCATTTTTGATAATCTTTGGATTTGATAATTAATATGGTGTTTGTTTGTTTTAGTTTTTTTTTTTTTTTTTTTTTTTTTTTTTTTTTTAGTTTTGAAAATAAGAAAAATGTAAAAGGAAGAAAAATTATGAGATTTGTAAATACTGAATGAGCAAACTGTGTTTCCTTAATAATTATATATATATATATATATATATATATATATATATATATATATATATATATATATATATATATATATATATATAATTTCAAAACATGTTAAATCATTTTATATTAGGGCTGTCAAACGATTAATTTTCTTGATCGCAACTAATCTCAGAAATTTCATAGTTAATCGCGATTAATCGTGATTTATTTTGCGTGTTTAAAATTGATATCTTGCAGTAAGACCGTTCGAATCTAAAGTTAAACTCACAATGCAAAGTATTTCTCACCATTTTTTTTAATTTCAAAAAAGTGCAGAGAAAGGAAAAAGTAACAATGAACCAGTAATAGTGCTTACTTTGAGAAATTGTAAATAAATGATTGAAGCCCGCTCGAGCTGCCTACGGATGCGTAGAAGGAACAAAATACGAGCAAACTCAAAATAGCGCGTTTAACCAACAATGAGTTTAATTAATACAACCAAATGAGCTGCATACGGATGGTAGAATTGCGGAAAATGCTGGCAAACTCTGATCGCGATTAAAAAAATTGTTCGCGATCAATCGCGATTCGCGATTAATCGCGATTAACGCATTAATATTCCCAGCCCTAATATATATATATATATATATATATATATATATATATATATATATATACATATATAAAATGATTTAACATTTTGAAATGTAAAGATACAAGTGACAAAAATGAACTAAAAGGACAATGCATATTAATCAACATGACAACAAACAGCATCAATGTAAATATGCCGGAATTAGCACAACAGCTACTTTACATCCGTCGTCCTAAAGCAGGTCAGGACAGAAGAACATTTAGAGAAACACACAAGAGACAGAAGTGCAATAGCACAAGGTAGCACAGTGGTTACCACACAAGGGCATCAGAAAAAATACTTTTACATGCTCCACAAACAAGAACAGAACTTGGTAAAAATGCATTCTCTTCATATGCACCAAGGCTTTGGAATGAGCTTCAAGCCACTTTAAATCTCACAATTCTTCCATCCACAAATTCTTTTAAAGACCTGTTAAGGGAAACAGTAACTGAGCACTGCAATTGTAATTGTAATTGTAATGATATGTTTTGTTGTGATGTCTGCTTTTTAGTTGTCTGTGTACATAGACAACAGAATTGATGTGTTTTGTCTGTTTAGAGGTGATATAGCTGTGGATTGTCCTGTCATTTGTGTTTGTTGTTTTTATTGAAATGTAACTTTTGGCCGCCTTCTTGGCCAGGACTCCCTGGCAGAAGAGTTATTGTAACTCAATGGGACCACTTCCTGGTTAAAGAAAGGTTAAATAAAATAAAATAAATAGACCATTCTCTGAGTTTAAGAAGAAAATCTACCTGTGTGAGCATGTTTGATTATTTTTCAACCAATGTTTCAGAGTTCTTGAAGGTCGAGAAGGACCCACAGTTCCTGACATGAGCAGGTCATGTGTTCCATGACTGTGATCCTCTGAAAGACGTCACCATTTGGCCAAATTTGGTCCTGCGTCTCTGTATGTTCTAGTCTCCTCTGGTCAGTGCTCTCATGTTAACTCAGTTAGTAGTTTTTTTACTTATAAAATCCATTAATGGCGGAGGAGCGAGTCCATTTAAAACTTTAAAAACAAGGCAAATATCCAAAAATACCTGAGAACTTTCAAGATCCAAAATGATATACTTACATAAGATATTACAATAGTGATACTGTAGAGGCTTTTTGTCAAGTGTTTTCAAAGTTTTTTGAAGGGACTTTAGGGGCTTCAGAATGGCCTCTGATGTATGAGACCATGTGGTACAGCAGTAAAATATGTGGCTGAATATCATGGAATGTATGGTTTGGCTAAATAATAAGACTAAAACCTTCTCCTGTAACCAAATGTGAAACACTGATGATTGCAGGGGGTCTGTAGACAACGAGAAGGCCTCACAAACAGGATTATCTCTTTGTTAAGATTCAGATATTTGTGTTGACAGAGAAAATAGAGACAGGTTTAAGGTACAGATAAGTTTGAGATTCTATTTGAACATTAGTAGTTAGAGATAATAGACAACACTGAAACTGATGGAGCTTGATTGGCAGCATTGGCTATTGATCATTTATAAATAGTCAACAAACATATCAAGGTCTGGTGTTCTGATTTAATCTTAATAGCTGTTGTTGAGCCATCAGATAATCACAACAGAGTAATAAAAGGAGGGTTGTTGGTCTTTATCTAAATGAATAAGTGTTATTTGCATGGACATAGCTGTCTCATTAATATAAAAGAGGGCTTTTGTTTTAACCTTGAAATTATAGAATGTTCCTGGAATGTTCCATGGTAAAGAATGAATATTATTGCGACCTGTTTTAAAAGCTTTTTTTTAGCAATACAAATACTTGCAATTGGGCAAGACAGATGAGTTTAGTGCTATACAGAACATTCGAGACAAAGCAATAATATGGAGACAAGCAGTTGGAGGACCAGCCCACCAGAGAAGTTATAAAGTGCACTTTTATGCGGAGATATTGTAGTACAATATTTATTTTAAGTAATAAAAAAGAGAAAACTAATAATCACTGAAGTTACCTATATCTGTGTCATATAATAGACTAGTATCAACATGAAAAGTAATTACAATAGTTAATACATGTAATGTAAGCTGTAATCAGACTAAACCCTCACACTGATACCGGGACTTCATTCAGACTGGCATCTGCAGTGATACAGTTAAAATGTCTCCATGTTTGGCCTAAATATGAGGAACTGCTCTTATCTAGTGCTGACCCATCTCCTCTGTTGCACTGCAGTGACACAAATGGACCACAGGCCACTAAAAGAGGAACCACAGATCAAGTTAATGTGTCACCAACTTTGGCTTTGTGTCTTAGTTGTGAAACAGGCGAGGGATACGTGCAGGCCATGCTGGGACCATGCTGTACAGGGAAGGAGAGGGAGGAGTTATGGAGAAGGGCTTATCTCAGCATTTGGACTGGAAGTATAAAGGGTTGCAATGGCCGTAGTGCCTGGTGGACATGCTCCTGACAGAACTATTTCTGCACGCAAACTACTCATTTCATCTTTATTAACAACTTTATATTTAAACATCTGCATCAACCATGGGAGTCGCCTACAGTGTTGGAGAGTAAGTACAAGAGATCACAACCTTATTGTTAATCAACATAGAATCTTTTTCTTATTTACAACCTTAAAATTTTACTTCAAGTCTTTCCAAAGTTCAGTTGCACCAACGTTACAATGTAACGAGGTTACAATGTTTTTACATTGTAACCTCGTTTGATTTCATGTTGTCCAAAATGTTGGTACAGAAATAGACTTAGACAAACTTTATTGATCCACAAGGGAAATTATTTGGATACAGTAGCTCAACATTATAATATATAACAGAGAATAACAAAAAATGTAATGTATGTAAAAATGTAAAAAATATAATGTACAGTAATGTAATGTAATGTAGAAATGTATTCAAATTTTATTTTGTAATCTCAGTAAGCAACTCATTGAACTCATTGATCAGCATTGAACATGTAGATATGCTCAATGCACAAGTTACATGTTAAATACTGTATATGGAGTTGGAAAATTCATGTTCTTCAGGGTAGTTTTTTCCCCCAATAAAACTCCTAACTTTCCAAGGGAAAGCAATAATACCTCCATGGAGACAAGCATGTGACAGACCCTCCAGAAAAGTTACCTAATATGCCTTAAATAATTTATATAAAATATCTGACCTATTTTTAAAATGCTGACGAATGCCTTTGAAAGGAATTTGGATTTTGTAAGTTTCCTTCCTGTGCTACAGTGAGAATCTGTTGGGATGTTGACTTTGGCCTTCTCCTAACCCCATGTGTCATCTCTCTGCAGGGTGGACCACCTTTACACTTTCTTCTCACAGTGGTCTCCAGACTTCACGACAAAATGCAATAAGATGAACAAGAATCCTAGATACCTAATCCGAGAGAAGAATCACAACCACTACCTGTTTGTGGAGCAGGACAAAGCTGCTATGATCGACAAGCTGCTGAGAGACTCTGTGAATCCTGCTGCAAGAAACTGGGTATGAGAAATAAAATAATAGTGATTTACAGAGTTTCCAAAAATTGTACTCAAGTAAGAGTAACGTTACTTCCTTACTCAAGTAGAAGTACAAAGTAGTGGTGGTTGGGAAATATTTGGGAAAAACTATTACTCAAGTAAAAATAACATTAAGAATAACTGTTTGGACATAACATCTTGACGTTAATGTAACTGGAAGGACAAAACATTAAATAATGCACAAACCTGGTATTTTTTCAGGATATAATAAAATGAGAAAAAAAAGCAAAATCATCTGAAGGAGCCATGCAAGAACTGTTCAAATAATTGCATATTGTCAACATAAAGCTTTTGATACTAGACTTACTCACTGTTGAAAAGTAACCAAAACGAGTGTTGTTACATTTTTATTTTTCATTGTATGTTGTTATAATCTAAGAGTCTTATTAATCTGTATGAGCAAAACATAACATAACATAACATAACATAACATAACATAACAAACATATAGTTGTACATATAAGAAATGAAGTTACTTCATCGGCACTTTCCCTCATTACTGTGAACCGTATCAATAGGAAGTTCCATCTCCAGATATGGGCATGCTACCTGACACGCCCCCTTCCTGTTTTAACCAAAATGAAACTTTGTGGCGATATAACCTGCCAATGGTGTGTCCTGCCTTAGAATTTCCAACCAATAGCCTTTAAGCCATGTGAAACAGAAACTATTCAGGCAGTTATAATAGAAGTGCACATGTGCTTCTGCATGAATAAGTAAAAGACAGGGACTTCAATGAAGCTGCAGCTAGATAATATGAAGGTTTTCTATTATGCTAAGGGCACAACTGAGCCATATGTGGAGGTAGGAACTAAAATATTTAAATTACATTATGGATGATGGTATTTGTTGTACAGTAGTAACCTGAGTGTACTGTATCTCAAGTGTCAATAGTGGTTGTAGAAATGAGTGTGACTAACCACATGTGAATCCTGTTTCAGATCATCACAGTGAAAAAGCCCAGGCGGTGCCCGAGTATTAGCAGTTTCGAGGACTCAGACGAGCAAAACTACCAGGAGGAATTGGAGGATGCTCTTCCTGTTTTGAGTGACCAGAGCCTACTGCTGGACAATCTCCACCTGGAAAAAGTAAGAGTGATATATTGTTAAGGGGGGAAAATATGAGTAAGTCATGAGTCAAAAGGCATGAGGGACAAAAAATGATGGGCACTGATAAGGAATGTAAAATGACACAGAATGACTTCTAAATCTAAAAACTATATACTATGTATATATTACAAAAAGCAAAAAGCGTTAGAGATAGGCACTATTGTCGACAGAATTGATCAGAATTGCATAAAATTGTGAATTTGTAAAACAAATAAATGTTTGTACAATAAATTATACGTTTTGTCTTTTAACAGGTTGCAGCTCATTTACCAGCCAGAACCCAGGGTTACCCATGGCATTTGGTCTACAGCACCGCCATACATGGGAGCAGCCTGAAGACTCTGTACAGGAACATGGCAGGTCTGGACAGCCCCGTGCTCCTCATAATCAGAGACATGCACAAAAAGGTTTGCATCTTACCCAACAATAATTGTGTGCTAAACTGGTTGTGTGGTATTTACAGTTGCTTGTCTTTACTTGACAGGTGTTTGGTGCCTTCAGCTCGGACCCTTTCAGAATCAGTCACAGTTGCTATGGGACAGGAGAGACTTTTCTGTTCACTTTCAACCCTGACTTTCAGGTAAAAAAAAAATCTGCTTTAGTAATAAATGATATTAGTTTTAGTGCTTTACTGATGCATAGGTCTTAATTGTCTCCTATGTTGTCCTATTATTTTCAGCTGTACAAGTGGACTGGAGAAAATTCCTACTTTGTCAGTGGCAACTTAGAGTCTTTGCATATTGGTGGAGGAGGGTATGTACATTAATTTTTGTATTGTATATGTTATAAAAAATATGAATTACATGATTTGTCAGATAATTAACCCTAGAGCCAACAGTAAAAACAGTAAAAGGGTGATTTTGACATCATTGTAAGGCTTTGCAAAGTTACACTCTTGGGAAAACCACATGCAGTTTTTTACTACATATATTATATGATAAATGTGTTTACAGTACTGTAAGTGTTTCAAGTCACATGCACCTAATGGGTGTTCTAGTGGTGAAATGAAATTATTTGTAAGTTCAATTCTTACAAATTATTTTTTTCCCTCTAGGGGCTGCTTTGGTTTGTGGTTGGATGCAGATCTGTATCGTGGTTCGAGCTTTTCTTGCCCTACTTTCCACAACGCTCCGCTTTCCACTCATGAAGACTTCATTGTACAGGAACTGGAGGTGTGGACTGTTCAGCGCTGATCCCACTCATCTGTGCAGAGATAAAACACTGGTGCTGTGATTGTACTGAGGGACTCTAGTAAACAGGGCTAGTCCTGTCTCAGTTTGTGGGTCCTGAGGAGCGCTCAGTCCTCACTGTGGAGTGGGTCTGGCTATGAACAGACCCATGAGGATAGTCCTGTGAAATGGGTCCTGTTTGTGCTTCTCATCGGCACAACAGACTTTTAGGCCCCCTGCCACTATGGAGTTAATATTATAACGGTTAGAGTGAAACTGTTGGATAAAGTTTCTAAGCGTATTAACAGTACAAGATTTATTATAATGACAAGTCGTTTCTGAGTGTTTGCATAAGCTGTCCAACACTCTGTCCACATTCTATAAAAATCTAGGCCTATGTTAATCTGATGTGAACATAACATTTTGCACTACATTGTTTTAATACAGTATTTTTAAACAGCTTTTTGGATTAAAAAAAAAAGGGATACTGTAAACTGTCACTGTTTGTGTGAATGTTCATGTGTTTATTGTTAAATTGAGTTAAACTCCGCTATTTATAGTTATCAAAGATGGACTGAAAATGTAAGCAACCTTCAAAAAAAATATTTATTATATTTTTCTGTGTCTTTTACTCATGTGCATGACAATGAAAGGCAGTGCTGGCACTGCCAGTTTTCGTGAACCAACCAATAAAATATCTGATTGTTATTATGTTTTGTTATCTTTATTACCAAAAATCTGAGATAATATGAACAGAATCAGACCCAGTGAAGGACCTGTGATTCGGCATCTGGGGACTTTTGCCTAGTGGTTTTGTTTGGTTTACACATTGGATTTGTATGTTTATTTAAGTTTGTAGGACCTGGCTGAAATCCAAGCCTGAGGACGCAGTGGCAGGTGAAACCCTGCCAGCTGTGTAAGTGCCGTTGCTTGCTGTAGACCTCTCACCCCTTTTTTGTAGCCTATTGGATCTGTCTATTCTGGCGCCCAGATCTCTGTGCCCAGGTTGCCATTGAACCTGGACCCTGTCTGGACGAGACTCTGCTTTGAACTTTTTAACATTAACAAATATGAGTCACATAGAGGAATTGGATACAAAAATAAATGAACATATAATTACAATGGATTGTGAATATTATAATGAGGAACAATTTAATAATCAAAACTTTGAAGTCGATACTCTCACTATCATCCACTTAAACAGCCGCAGTCTTTACAGTAAATTGTCAGAAATAAAAGAATATAAGAGTAATTTTAAGAAAGAGTTTGATATAATTGCAATCACAGAAACATGGTTTAGGGATGACATCATGAATGAAGTACAGTTGGAGGGATATGAGCTTTTCTCAGTAAACAGGAAGAGCAAAAGAGGTGGAGTAGTGGCATTATACATGCATTCCGATTTAAACTGCAAAATGGTAAATGAAATGACAACAATTGAAAATAATGGAATCGAAATTGTAACTGTGGAAATTGCATCCGCAACAGAAAAAAATACTTTAATAAGCTGTGTATACAGACCACCAGACTCTTGTGCTCAACAATTTACTGAAAGACTAATGGAAATGTTTGATAATTATAGAAACAGGAATCAGTTTATTTGTGGGGATTTTAACATTAACCTGGGAAACAAGGAGGACCAAAAAGCAGCAGATTTCTTAAACACAATGAACAGTCTGGGCTTATTTCCATTAATACACAAACCAACTAGAATTACAGCACAAAGTGCAACAGTTATTGACAACATCTTTACAAATGTAAATTAAGATATTGTACTAAGTGGGGTCCTAATAACTGACATCAGTGACCATTTACCCATATTTACATCTTGTAAATACAAACACAAAATAAAACCGAGAAAGATTATAAAACTGTCAAGGAACAGATCAATGAAAGCCCTAACAGCACTTAATGATGATCTGAAAGCACAAAGTTGGGATGCAGTTTATGTCAATGATGTCAATCAAGCATACAACTCTTTTATAGATGCAGTGATAAGATTATATAATAAAAATTGCCCATTAGTAACCTCCCGACAGAAAAGGGAAGATAAACCATGGATGACCAAAGGAATAAAAAATGCATGTAGAAAGAAAAAATATCTGTATACATATTTTTTGAAAACACAAACAGGAGAGGCAGAAGATAAGTATAAAAAATATAAAAACAAATTGGTATGGATTATCAGGAAAAAGAAAAAAAGAATATTACAGTGAACAACTAAATAAAAACAAAAATAACATTAAGTCAACTTGGGGAATAATAAATAGAGTGATAAGCAAGACAGGGAAGCATCCTTATCCACACTACTTTGTAAAGAATAATGCTGACATATATAATGAAAAACTAATTTCTAATGAGTTTTGTGAATACTTTGCTAATGTGGGGTCCAGCCTTGCAGGTAATCCCTCTAAAAAGTTTGATGAAAATACAATCATTGACAATGTGAGCAGTATTTTTCTGGACAAGGTGGAAAAAGATGAAATAAGAAAAATTGTTAAAAACTGTGGAAACAAAAGATCAACTGACTGTGAGGGACTGGACATGATGGTTGTTAAAAATATAATTGAATCTGTTATTGATCCCTTTACATACATATGCAATTTATCATTAACAATGGGAACTTTCCCTGACAAAATGAAATTAGCAAAAATAGTACCGCTTTATAAAAATGGTGATAAACACAACTTCTCCAACTATAGGCCAGTCTCACTGCTTCCACAGTTTTCAAAAATATTGGAAAAGGTGTTTGCAATAAGGCTTGATGGTTTTTTACAGAAACAAAACATCTTGAATAATAACCAGTATGGATTTAGGGCAAAACATTCAACCGCAATGGCAATAATGGAACTAACAGAAAAAATAGCATCCGAAATTGACAATGGGAATTATTTCTTAAATATATTCATTGACCTACAAAAAGCTTTTGATGTAATAAATCATTCAATATTACTTAAGAAAATGAACAAGTATGGCATTCGAGGGGTGGCTCATCAATGGATAGCGAGTTATTTAGAAAACAGAAAACAATATGTACAAATTAATGACACAGAATCAGAAAGATATAATATCAAATGTGGTGTTCCCCAAGGCTCGATTCTTGGGCCCAAATTATTTAATTTATATATGAATGATTTTGTTAATGTATCTGAACTTGGGAAAATTTTATTTGCTGATGATACAACATTATTTTACAATGGAAAAGATATGAAAGAGGTCATAATTAGAGTAAACGAAGAGCTAAAAAAAGTAAAATATTGGTTTGATTTAAATGGATTGATTCTTAATATTAAAAAAACGAATTTCATTTTATTTAATGATAAAAATAAAAAAGACGACATATCATTAGAAATAGATGGGATACAGATTAAGAGAGTAAGTGAAACAAAATTTTTAGGAGTCATGATTGATGAAGGACTAAACTGGAGGTCTCATATAAATTACACAAAAAGCAAAATAGCTAAAGCAATTGCAGTGACGCATAAAGTAAAGTTCTCACTAAACAGTGCAGCATTATTAATCTTGTATAACTCCATAATCGCACCATATCTGATGTACTGTGTGGAAATTTGGGGGCCGACATGTAAAACTTACCTACAGCCATTATTTATTTTACAGAAAAAGGCTTTGAGAATTATCACCAACAGTCATTATAGAGAGCCATCCAACCCATTATTTGTTAAACTTAAAGTGTTGAAAATGTGTGATATTGTTGAATTAAGTATCCTCAAAGTCATGTATAAAGCAAAGTGCAGAGTGTTACCTGTAAATATTCAAAGACTGTTTGAGATGAGAACAAGCCAATACAATTTAAAGGGAACCTACATGTTTAAAAAACCTAAATTCAGAACCAAGGTTATGGAGCGAAGCGTGGCTGTGAAAGGAGTCAATTTATGGAATAATCTTGACAAAGAAATCAAAGAATCAAGTACAATAATGGCATTTAAAAAAATACATAAAATCCAATGTAATGTGTATGTATGAAAAAGAAAACTAAATTGTTACACTTGAAAATGAAGCTTTATGTTTACAATTGATTAATAATTGTGATTGAAATGGAATGTAATGAGGAAGGTTTTACAGTCACTATGTGTTGGGGTTTGGAAAAGGGAAGAGGGGGCAGATAACATAAGATAACTCTTCTTTCTGCTCCCTTTCATTCAATATTTTGTATTGTTATCACAAATGTTGATGTCTTTTTATACTTTATGAATGAAATAAACAAATAAATAAAAAAAAACAAAAAACATTTTGACCATTGTAGCCATTTTAGCATTTTAGTCATGGGTTTTTCATTTGTTTTTAAACAATTTCTCATTTATTCAATCATTTTAAAGTTTGCCTCTTTTTAGTCACACCCAGTTGCTCTCATTTTTATTTTTACTGTTCCATAATACTGCAACTGGGCCTATTCATCTACATACATTTATCTTAATAACCCACAAACCCCGTTACACTCCTGCACCATGAAGACTTGCAAAACTGCAGCTGTATGTGTATCACTGACTTGAATTAAACTATACCCAATCTAGGAAGTTTATTTTTTTACCAGACTCAGTTCCTTGTCCCACTTATAGTGTCACACTTTTTATTCTTGCCATTGAATCGAGACTTTGGCTGTAGACATGCTAAAAAACTGCTGCTAAGAAAGAAAGAAAGAAAGAAATGACTTTATTGATCTCACAGGAGAAATTCCCATTCTGTTATTAGGAGCAGTGGGCAGCACATTACTGCGCCCGGGGACCATCTCCATGATCTTCTTGCTTCGGCTTGGTCAGGACCTCAGCTGGAGGATTTACCTATGGTGCATGTTTTGGGTTGATGGGGGAAACCGGAGTGCCCGGAGGAAACCCACCCAGACACGGGGAGAACATGCAAACTCCACGCAGAAAGGCTCGGGCGACCCGGGGATCGAACCCAGATCATGCATGCAAACTCCACACAGAACACACACAGAAAGGCCTGGGCGACCCGGAACCTTCTTGCTGTGAAGCAAGTGCTAGCCACTCAGCCACCGTGCCGCTAAGGACTACTGTTGCACATATACTACTGGAATTTTACTACTGTTGTACTGTTGTTGGGGCCAAGCACCGAAGGTGCGAGGCACCCATAGTGTTTCTACTGATTCCTATTATTATTATTATTATTATTATTATTATTATTATTATTATTATTATTATTATTATTATTATTATTATTATTATTATTATTATATATTCTTCCACCTCTGGGAGTCTATGGCCTCTAGAACCGTCTGGTAAAAAGTCAGACCCTCCAGGAATTCGCGATGTTGCGATTTGCAACTTCAACGCAACTTCAGCCAATCAGGGCGGTGTTGCAATTTTGACCAATCACCGCAACTTTTCCGCAATTTTTACCAATTTTGGCCAATCATCGGCAACGTATTGAACTCACGTCGACCAACTTCCTTCTGCCTTACTTCTGTGTGACGAAACGAAACTGCGGCCGTGTCCCCAGTTCAGAGCGTGGTTTGAAGGGGGCTCAGACTGCAGTCAAGGCGGTGCAAACTTGCTCTGCCCTGAGTGCACTCCGCGGACCGCATGGCCGTCTGCGAAATGCGACAGGTCTCGCAACTACGGGAAGCAGCCGCCGACTCCATTTTCTCCCGTAGAACAAGTAGCGCGCGGTGCATGCTGGGATATGTGAGTGTGCGCATTTTCACGCGCTTGGTCCACGCCCTGATTTCCATGGAAACGACTGCGGTCTGCGAACGCATGTTAACTGCGCATGGGACAAAAAAGAAATGACGCACATGCCCTTCAAACCACGCTCCGAACTGTGCACTCTGGGAATTGGGACACGGCTTCTAATGGCAAAGAAACATGTTTGCGTCCAGCCATTTGCCCACAAAAATAACAGCAAAAGACCGCGCGAAACAGTTCCCCTCCTAGTAGTCATTTATTTTCGATGTTGGTAAGGTTGTTTTAGGACCATATCTGTGATCTCTGTGTCTTTGTATTATTCTTTGTCAGTAATAACTCAGTATTCAAAAATATTACTCAATTTTAATTACAAAAAGGGAAAATCACAACTATTTATCGCAACTTTCATTTCCTCCCGCAATAAAAACCTTAAAAGCACCGCAACTTTTTGGAAAAGCTCACGCAAATTTAGGGATTTTAGCCTGCAACAATCACAAAAAATGCCCGCGAAATCCTGGGGGGTCTGAAAAAGTTGTGAAATTTTGCATGCACATTCCAGCCAGTCTCCTCATTGCCCACAGCAATTTATAGGCCCCCACCCCCAACCGTCTAGTGCCACCAGCAGATCAAAGTTGCAGGAATTTTCAGGTATATTTCTGAGTTGCTAGGCAACGCCCTGCTCTTAATTGATTCGGCTAGATCAAAGATCTTTGATCTAGCCGAAGTGAGCTCATATCTCGGGAACCCTTCATAGGATTATTTTCAAACTTTTCACAGATGTTCGCGTCCTTCACTTAATAGAAGTGAGCTCGTATCTCGGGAAGTCTTCATAGGATTATTTTCAAACTTTTCACAGATGTTCGCGTCCTTCCCAGGATTCCCCACAAAAAAAAATACAGGGCCCCAGCTCAAACCCTCTAGCGCCACCAACAGGTCAAAATTTGAGGGACATTTCTGCTTAACTTTTGAACCGTAAGTCCGATTTTCAAAAACGCACGTCATCAAATTAGGCTGGGTCACTGCTTGGCCCCACATTGCTGCTTGCAGCTATATTTAGGGGAAAAGCACTGTAGGTGCTAGGCACCTTATAGTGTTTGTACTGCGTTGCCTAGTGATGTTGCCTAGCAACCCTTTGATCTTTCCTTTGATGTGTCTGGTCTCCTGATTATTATTATTATTTTATATTCTCCTGAACATGGGAGTCTATGGCAACCCCTAGAACCGTCTGGTAAAAAGTTGTGAAATTTTGCATGCACATTCCAGCCAGTCTCCTCATTACCCACAGCAATTTATAGGCCCCCAGCCCCAACCGTCTAATGCCACCAGCAGGTCAAATTTGCAGGAATTTTCAGGAATTGCCTAGCAACGGACCTAGCAACCGATCTGTCTTTGATGTGTCTTTGATCTGTTAAACCTTGTTATACCCTGTTAAACCCTGTTAGACTCTGTTAGACCCTGTCAGACTCTGTTAGACCCTGTCAGGGTCAGATTCCGTTAGACCCAGTCAGACCCTGTCAAACTCTGTTAGACCCTGTCAGACTCTGTTAGATCCTGTCAGACCTTGTTAGACCCTGTCAAACCTTGTTAGACCCTGTTAAACCCTGTTTCTGAGTCTGACAGGGTCTAACTACCCTGTTAGACCCTGTCAGACTCTGTTAGACCCTGTTAAACCCTGTTAGACCCTGTTAAACCCTGTCAGACTCTGTCTATCTAAACCCCAGCACCTGCAACAAGGTTATTATAGTTTATGAAAACTGTCAGACTCTGTTAGACCCTGTCAGACCCTGTTAGACCCTGTCAGACTCTGTTAGACCCTGTCAGACTCTGTTAAACCCTGTCAGACCCTGTTAGACCCTGTCAGACCTTGTTAGACCCTGTCAGATTCTGTTAGATCCTGTCAGACGCTGTTAGACCCTGTCAGACAGAGTCTAACAGCGTAGACCCTGTCAGACTCTGTTAGACCCTGTCAGACCCTGCATGCGGCCTACATGCTGAGGCCTACATGCACCTTCGGTGCTTGGCCCCACATTGCTGCATGCAGCTATATTTAGGGACCGAGCCCGAAGGGGGACGAAGGTCCCTATTGTTGTTGCTTTGTTTCCGTATTATTATTATTCTTGTTCATACACGCTGGGGCAATTTTGAGCATGTTCCCATGCTTCAAAACAAACGAAACTTTGCACGGGCATCACAAAGTGCTGCCAGTACGACCACACAAAGTCTCGTCCCTGGGGGACCTGGGGGTCCCTGGGAGACCCCCCACTGGGGGACCCCCAGTGGGGGGTCTCCTAGACCGTACCTCAGATGGGCATAAATTTTGGTAAGCATAATCTTAAGACGTTGGAGATGTTAAATTGCGAAGGATTTTCAAATAGGCGGTAATATGACGATACGGCGGATCGATAAAGTTAGGTATGGAATTTGAAACACTTCTCCTACACCGTACCTCAGATAGGCTTAAATTTTGGTGAACATAATCTTAAGACGTTGGAGATGTTAAATTGCGAAGGATTTTCAAATAGGCGGTAATATGACGACACGGCGGATCGATAAAGTTAGGTATTTATTTAATGGGAGTGATGAGTTATGAATGGGAGGTATTTGTTGCTAGGCAACGCCCTGATCAAAGGTCTTTGATCTTTGTACCTTTGATCTGATATAGCTGCAAGCAGCAATGTGGGGACAAGCATCGAAGGTTCATGTAGGCCTCAGCATGGAGGCCTACATGTTTTCAAATAGGCGATAATATGACGATACGGCGGATCGATAAAATTAGGTATTTATTAAATGGGAGTTATGAATGGGAGGTTTTTATTGAATTTGGAGTTCTTCCTCAGACTAAACCTTCACAGGGTAATGTAGATGAGGACTACCAAGATTTTCATGCCAAATAACTGGCAGTCTGACATAGCGCCCCCATATGACAGGCCAGGGAACTGTCAGAAATCTACCGCTAGCTGAGCCCCTAACAGGATAAATTGTCCGATATGGCTTACCATTTTTGCCAGGCACACGAAATTCGGTATGGGTGTGCGTCTCAGTGAGACGAACAAACGCAGGTGCGAGGTCCCGACCAACGCCGCTTGCGGCTTTAATTTACTACTGTTATTGCACTGGAATTACTACTGTTGCACATTTATTTTTATCTTAACTTCAATGCACATTCTATTGCACATTACCATTTCACTGCTGTATCTTCCATTGCACATTTTTGATGCACACTGCACATTTTTGGACATCTGTAAATAGGTATTTATTTATTCTGTTTCACTGCTTTCAGATTTTAGATCTTAGATTTTAGTTTTAGATTTTTGTCTTAGATAGTTTTTGTTGTGTTTTGTCTTTATATTGTATTTTGCACACTGTCTTTTTTGCACTGCTTGGCCAGAGAGAAACGAAATTTCGATTCACTGAACACATATGGCAGAATTGACAATAAAGCTGACTTTAATCTTTTATCTTTTGATACTATACTATACTATACTATACTATACTAGACTATACTAGACTATACTAGACTACACTACTACACTATGCTATAATATAATATACTATATTATATTATTATTTATTTATTTACTTTATACAGTCCCACCAGATTCAACGTGTCTCTCTTCTTCTGTTTACTCCTTCTTTGACAAGGCCAGTTCATTTTCCTTCAAATAGATGTGGTCATGTCGTCCTCTGGTGGACATTTTAAACATCATTGCCTTTCAGTTTCGACACTCGATTGCTTCGCGAGCTCGCCTGTTCGATGATCTCTGGGATCAGTGGGATTTATTAGGGCGATGGCTGAATCTCCTCAGGATCATATTCCCAAATCTAAACCCGACGCCTCCGGGGAATATGACAAGAAATGTATTTTTTGCAAGATAATAAACAAGGAAATTGAGACGGAGTTACTGCACTGTGTAAGACCGCTGTGAAAATACGAATAATATCAGTTATCTTAGCTAGCTTAGCTCTAGCCGGTCAATAATGATCAATGCAAACAACCAAAGACAACATAATCATAATATCATAATCATCTGTGCAGTCTTTATACATTATTGCACTATTACAAATTGTATTTATGTTTATGCATCGTTTGGCATCTTCTTGTAAATAAATTTGCATGTGGTATTTAAGGTTATATTATGGTTATATCTATTGTGATGAATGTCAAAGCAAATATAATGTCAGTGTTTAAATGACACTCTGTTATCTTTATCCAGGATGAAGAACTAAGCTGTTTCAAAGACATCAGACCAGCAGCGCCACACCATTACCTAGTGGTGCCGACTAAACATGTTGGAAATTGCAAGTCTCTCACTAAAGAGCATGTCCCTTTAGGTGTGCGTACTACTCAGTAACAATGTCCAGTCCCATCGAACAGATAACTCATGCTGTGTCCTTTGTTGCACTTTTCAGTAAAACAAATGGTTGACTTAGGAAAGAACATGTTGGAAAAAGATAACATAACAGACCTCAGTGATGTAAGGTGGGTCAGTTCAAGCACAGTGGATTTATTTTTGGTCGAGTATTAATATTTAGGTCTAATACGTACTGTATGTTTTTTTTTTGTTTTTTTTTTACAGGTTTGGTTTCCATTGGCCTCCATTCTGTTCAGTCAAGCATCTGCACCTTCATGTCTTGGCCCCAGTCAGTCAGATGGGCTACATTTCTCGTTTCATGTACAAGCTCAACTCCTACTGGTTTGTAACAGTGAGTAACTTTAACTGTATACAAAGTGGGCATTATGATCACTGTCAACATGTCACTATTGTACTATTATGGAGCAGTATATTTTGCAACAGAGAGAGAAAGAGAAACCACCTCCCTTTACCCCTGCCCTCATTTATTCAGGTTCACCTGTGGTCTGTGGTTTTCTTCTGTCAGGCCAACGCTAGTACACTATTATACAACAACTTAACATATATCTAGTGGTCACATGTAAAGAAAACAACAGAGGGGCCCAATGTAATTACAGATTGTAGCTTCAAGTGCAGTTATTAAATAAAATACTATAGTTGGTTAACATTTTTATTATCGAACTCTGTTATTTTTGCTTGAATGCCTAACCAAAATGTGTTTTTCTTTTGCAGGCAGATCAACTGATAGAGCTGCTAAACTCAAAGGGGGAGACAAACTAACTGGACAAATGCTGGGTCAAATGATTACAACTCTTACCTCTTAATGGGCCTTTTGATTGTACAAACTAATTGCTTGAAGTGTTATTTATTAGTAAAGGGTTTTATATCAATGACCAGCTTCTTGTTTTGATTTAAAGGCCTAAAATGCCTAAATTGAAGCCTTTAGCATTATGAAGATAAGTGGTGTTTTACAATTTTAGTGACATTTTTAACTTTTTTTCTATACAAAACAGTAAAATTTTTGGAGCATTATATTTGTGATTTTTGTATTGATTGTGTGTCATTGTAGCCTTTATTTTACCTGTAAATATGAATCATTAATCACACCGTTATTCATGCAATCATGTATTTAAAAAAGTGAGCCAATTATCAACTACTTATTGACCATTATTTATAAAATCAGCTCCATTGCTCTGATATGATGCATGACATTTATTATCTTGCCAAAGACACTGTATTGTGGGATATATTGACAACATTGCCTAATATGAAATTGTTCTTATGCACTTTCTGGAATGAAATATAATAAACATTGTATGTATGAATAAATCCATATTTTGCTTTGTCATACTTATTTTAGGGTACTGGGACATGTGCAGTATAAACTCTGTAGGCCGATCTCTAATGTGGCAAATCATAAATAAAATACACTTATCACATATAAGTAAGCACAAAATATATACATGACTTTTTATTATGAGCTGAATCTGGTTTAATCATTTTTATTGCATTTTAAGTGGAAGGTTCACTAATAATGCTCTCAAAATCTCTGTTTCACTGTTCTGTTGTGCTCTGTGTCAAAATCTCTGTGTTTTTTGAACTCCAGTGAGTGTGCTGTAATGCTTATTGTAATGTGTTTGTGTTTGTTGTGTTGTTGCTGTGTGTCAAACAGGCTCTGTGTGCGTGAAAATGAATTTCCCCCTGGGGACAATAAAGTCTAAAGTCTAAAATCCATACTGCTGGATTATTATGTGTTCATGAAAAGGTGCCTGACATGAGAGTGACCCACTAGTGGTACTAATGTCAAAGCGTTGTTTCAAGTCGGACTTATTTTTAAGTGACAACAATTATGGCGGCCAACACAAGTCGATCATGCCTTCAGTTTTTACTTCATCTGGCGCAAGATAATTTAGATTTCAGGTTACCGGTAAGGATTATAACAATTATATTTAGTATTTTAATGATGTCAATAATTGTTCTATTAATTGTCAATTCAAATCGCGTCATACTCTTGTTTGTTTTATTGAGCTGCCATTTATAACATATTTGTTAAAAGGTCTATTCTAATATATTGCTCACTGATGTTTTATGTTATACTTTTTACCAGGAGATTAAAAGCCTGCTCGCTCTCCGGGGAAAATCATTCATTTCAAGTTTAAACTTCAGAGAAAAGGTGTGCATCTCCCTCCCCCCCGTCGTCTTTATTTGAAGGGACAATGTACAGAAATATTATGTTCATAAAACAGATGTACTGCACCAGATTATAGCTAAACAGCTAGTTTCCATCTGCAGTCCCTGAGGAACAATAATAAATTATACAATTTACACATTCAACAATATAAAAAACACACATTAGCACACATTCAGCAGCTCACATACAAGATTCACATCACAATATTAAAAAGTAAACTTATTAATACATTCTTAAAAGTTGAAACATATTACACATTTTAAAACATAGCACACCGGGAACAGAAAGTAGGTGCTTCAGTGCTGACAAGTCTGACCAGTCCATAGCCATTTTTTTTTTTTTTTTAGAAAAGGAGTCATAGTTAGGTTTATGAATTTGACCTCCCAATAATGGATAACAATTATGATATTTGCAGGCTCCTTTTTGGTGTTTGGAGGATTTGTCTGAAGAAGATATTAAACATGTCATGGCTCGATCTGTTTGTGCAAAGTACCATTTTTTAATTTATTCTCCTGTTTGCTTGTCTTGGATTGTGAAAATGGTTTTAGTTACTCACTCATATTTCAGATCTGCCTTTGAACTCTGGGGCCATGGAAGAACACACAGTGAACTCAAAACATCCCTCTTAAACTATCCAGCAGAGAACATGGTTTGTCAGGCCCAGCACTGTCAGTGTAATCTAAACATGCTAAATTGTTAACTTTATTTTCTTTTTAGAGTCCATTCATGCAGCAAGACTCCACCTACAGAATCAATGTGTACACCTTTAATAAGACTCTGGAGTTATCTGAAAGAATAAAAAGGATTGATGTATGTGTGTTTTATTATGTTGATATAAGCATGTGCATTTTTAAACGTATTACCTTTTTAAATGTTTTCTTTAGGACATGGAGTATCTCCCCTTTGAGGGAACAGTCAGCCTTAAAAGTCCACAGCACATTTTCTGCCTGCTTGAAGATTATGGAACTGATCCCAACAACATTCCTGAGCTTCCAGACTATGTGTACTTTGGTCGTTGGGTAAGAAAGAATTGTGACAAGTGATTACCCCGTTGTAATGCTATTGTATCAGTAATAGTTGTCACTAATTTCTAATGGATGTATTTACCCTTCAGATTGCAGATGGACAACGAGATCTGATTAGATCCCACAGTGTAAAGAACAGGCACTTTATAGGGAACACTAGCATGGATGCTGGCCTTTCTTTTATCATGGCTAATCATGCAAAAGTAAAACAAAATGATGTAGTATTTGACCCTTTTGTTGGAACAGGTATGTTTTATTTGTCTCTTTAACAGTTAAATATTTGTCACTTCTATTCATGTATTTCTTTGGTTATTATGTGTTTTTAGGGAGCCTTTTGGTCGCTTGTTCACAGTTTGGAGCCTATGTTTGTGGAACAGACATTGATTACAATATTATTCACGGCAGGGGTAGGCTTTCAATGTGTGATTTATTTTTATTGTTTTATGTACGTGCATCTGAATTGGTGTATAATGATCATGTGACTGTCTTTTAGGACGGTCAAGTCGGAAAAACCAGAAGTGGAGAGGGCCAGATGAGAACATCAGAGCTAACCTGCGGCAGTATGGCACAGAGATGCTGTATTTAGATGTGATGGTGTCTGATGCATCTAAGCCTGTGTGGAGAAAGGCCCCCCTGTTTGACGCCATCATTACTGATCGTAGGTCTCTTTAAAATAACTACTAAAAGTTAAAACTTCATAAAATCATATATTCTTATTTATGGCAGCCCCATATGGCATCCGTGAATCAACTAGAAGAACAGGCTCACACAAAGATATTATTAAACCTTGTGATGGCGTGTAAGTAACTATATGACAAATGCATCACAATGTCATAGTTAATTATTGCAACCACTGAATATAATGTGTTAATAGCCAATTATTTTCTCTTTTAACAGTTACACAGAGTCACATGTCCCTGTGTCTCAGGCATATCATCTCAGTGACATTTTTAAAGACCTGTTGACCTTCTCTGCACATCACCTTGTCCTGGGAGGAAGGCTCGTTTACTGGCTGCCTGTCTACAGACCAGAGTAAGTCAAAATAGTCTTATCTAAACATCCTGAGGAGACCATATGTTCTTGAAATTTGTTTTTTCCTCTCTGTGTGTATTTTGAGATAGATTGAGAGAATGCAGCTGCATACTTACTTATACTAATTTCAGTTTCATGAGTACAAGTTTATGTTCAAAGTTGTTTACTGAAGGTTTGAAACGAGAGCTCCACCAGAGGGCAGTTGTGCGCAGTAAATTGTGGAAAAGGTACATGTCTGACTGAAGGTACATGTCTGACTGGAGCGAACAATGATTTTATTACAGCTTCTTACAGTAATAAGGTGCATTTGCACCAGAGTCCTGTAAAGACTTGTGACTTACATAAGGTGTATCTAACTAAGATGCCTACTGGAAATATGAAATGTGACTGTATGAAAAACAAAACTCAGAATACTGGAAATCTTTGTGGTCTCAGCTATTTAATTCCACATTATCTAAACACAACTATCTTCTATTTGGATTTATCTGGATTTTGATGTATGTTTGTTTCTTCTTTGCGACATACCTGAACTGTACATGTCAGTCAGGGGTTTTTAAAATGTGTGAGACAAATCTCAAATCCCTTCTCACTCACTGCACACTGCACTTTACAAGCCCATTCTGACCGGCTCATAGAATTATCTTTTGGCTGAATCTCGGCTACAGTCGCGGGAACACCAAACATCAGAGGCCCTCTCGCTGCTATAGCAACGGTACAGACAAACAGTGATGCACAAATCTGTCTCTGAGTCGGTGGCGGTCAGGAGAAAGTGCTCCTGACACAAATATGCAAACACATACATCACTGAGTGTTAATAGGCCCTAACCCCTGGTCGGCCCAGCGATGACAGAGTCTGCACTCAAGCTAGAGGCCACAGTCACTTTTTCCACCTTTAGTGCAAACTCTTCAACCTTAGTTATTTGAAATGAAGTTTAAACTGGTGGTTCGCAGAAAGAAATATTGCAAAGAAATATTGCACTTATATTTCTGAAGTGATACAACCTCAATTCCAAAAAATAACAAAACATCTCAAAACACAGACGATGCATGCAGTAGAAAATCTTGGAAATCTCTTAAACGGTCAAAAAGACAACTATGTATATAGGAGACATATAGCCTTTTAAAACTTAGATTAAATGTACTGTTTGTTTATTTCAGCTATACAGAGGAGATTGTGCCTCTTCATCCATGTCTGCAGCTCCTCAGTAACTGTGAGCAAGTTCTGTCTAGTCACACCTCTCGTCGTCTGATCACTATGGAGAAAGTCAAAGAGCCAGAGGTGAGTGCAAGAAATTACAATTTAATCACTGTCCGTGGTTAAAGATCCCATGACATGGTACTTCTTGATGCTTTTATATGGCCTTAGTGGTTCCCTAATACTGTAAATGAATCCTTCTTCAAAATCAAGCCTCAGTGCATGAGAAACCTCATGAAGACAGTCAGAGTCATAAATATGTCTCTGAAACGCTTTATTCTGGGAGTTGTTGCTTGAATGCAAATGAGGAGGACAGAGACAGGCCATTGCAGCGGGTGGGTTGTGGCCAAATACGCCACTGTTTCCTGGTTTAGCGGTGTGATGTGCGCTGTCCCTACTTCCGTGTTTTAAGCGCAGAGGAAGATATGAGACGTGTTCCATTAAAAAAAAAACACATTTCCACAGAAAATAAAATTAAACCACTGCTGTTTCAGAGGTTCGGAGGCTCGGATAAAGGACATCCGAGCCTGGAGAGCCTCTCACGTGTCTCCAGGCAAAAAAACAAAAACAAAACTCATCTTGCATTTCGTAGCTCGTTTGCTGTCCAAAATCTCTGGGCGTGATTTCCAGAGACAGTGGGTGGACCAGACCGGGGTGGAAATTCATTTGCATTTTCCCCGAGTGTGACGAAAAAGTTCCCTTGTTCAGAATCGCCCGTTTGGGCTGTCTTTTTTTCAAATGCAGAAAAGGATCGCATTTGCTCAGTTTACACATTTCGCAACTTTTTGCCATGGGGGGGCGGCAGTAGCTCAGCTCAGTTGGTAGAGCGTTTGTCTACTAATCCAGGGATTGGCGGTTCGAACCGTGTGTGATCCCAGCTCCCACAGATGAGCACTGCTGTTGTGTTCTCGGGCAAGACACTTAACCCCACCTCGCCCCCTAGTGTCTCTGGACACTGGTAGCCCCCATGGCAAAAGTACATCAAGGCCTGTTGTGACGTGGGCTGTCCTCCAGTGGACTCACCACCCGTGGGAGGACTCATGGGGGCTGGTGCGTTGTGTTCTGGGCAGCAGATCTGCTTGGACTGCTTCCCCCGCGACCCAGAAATGGAAAAGCGGATGGATGGATGGGACCTTTAAGAGAATTTGATGCAGATGTTGAAGCATGGACAGGGTAGACTTGATTTGATTAATATAGGCAGTGGTGCAAAGAAATGCATCATCACATAAATGTCATACGCAGTTATGCCAAGGCAATGGAGTCTGCCTGTCCTCTCCCTCTGGCTGTGATTGATTGATTAATTGAATTTATATAGCACTGTTCATGACACCCAAAGCGCTTTACAGTTCATTGTTCATTCACTCCAGACTTGTTGGTGGTAAACTACTATTGTAGTCACAGCTGCCCAGACTGATGGAAGTGGGGCTGCCAATCTGCGCCATCGGCTCCTCCGACCACCACCAATACTCACACACACTCCAATTTCATACTAGGCAGTGTGGGTGAAGTGTCTTGCCTAAGGACACAACAACAGTTTTTGCGACTGGCGCCACTGTGGCACCTGGAATTCCCAGCGGTCTCCCATCCGAGTACTAACCAGGTCCGGCCGTGCTTAGCTTCTGAGATCTGACGAGATCAGGCTTTGACAATCCGGTATGGCCACATACCGGCACATGATTTTTTTTTCTTTCATTTGAGATCCCTAAATTATTTACTCGCATGTTGCAAAGAAAATCCCTTTGTTGTTCCTCTTAACATCCAAATTTTAAATGGCTTCCATATACCCATTTCAAACCTGATAAAGCTGGTTGTACCTTTTTAATTTAATTCGTGGGCAATGACCATACTGGCGTGATCACATCACATCTCAGAGGCTAAGCACAGCCAGGCCTGGTTAGTAATTAATTAATAACACAAATAGAAGCACTCAGACTTGTGTATTTGTCCTGTCTCCAAATGGCATATAACAACAAGGCCAACAAGGATGCAGACCTGTAGGTTGAGTTCATGTGAACATAATTCTTTTGTCCCTTTACTGACCTATAGTGGCTGTAGGGAGTATCTTCACACTTAGTCACACAGAGGCGCTACATCCAACAAAACAAAATAAGCTTAATATAACTTTATAATTATTTTAACTTTATAACTTTTATAACTTTATAATAAATATATAATTATAACTCTATAATTTAAACTGTAGGATTGTAACATGATCTTTGTGCAAATGCTCTGTCTGCCTGTATTTTTATGAAGAGGATGCTTAGTCTCATTTAATTTATGATCAGTTAAAACACATTCAGTGGTTGATGGGTTTTACTGACACATTACACTACAACTTTCAATAAAGTTATCACCACAGCTCACATCACATCATTATTTTTACTTCCCAGGGATCTCTTATCCTCCCTTTATCCCAGCTTTGACCAGCAGCTTCTGAATGCCAAGACAAACATTAAACACATCTGTTATTTACTGCACTCACTTTAGAACCACATTTTTCTTATTGTTGAGCCAAAACTGTTAAAAAACATTTTACTAGTGGACAGGTATTTATCTCATTGTGAGGACTAAAGTCTATATACACACAATCCATGGGGGCCCATGATGTAACTCCTTTAAATCATGTTGTTGATCTTACAATAAAATTAAGATATGTGTCAAAATAGCAAAATAGGTTAGGGTTTACGTTAAGGTTAGGCAGCATAAGGTTAGGATCCGTTTCCAGAAAATAAATTAAGTCAATGTAATGTACCAAAGAAGCATGCAAACAAATGTTTGTGTACGTGTATGTGCAGGGAACGGACAACCAGGTTCACCTGCTGGACCCGCGCTTCACTCCGTATGAGGGACACAACGCCTTCAGAGAGAAGTATTTCAGTGGACAAAACAAAAGAGGCATCAAAGAGGACAATGGACAATGAAGAACAACTATGGACCAAGGTCTTACTATAGTACAGAGTAATTGAACTTCTCCTGTTATCATATAGTACAGAGAATTAATTTAACATTATTGTTGGACTGTAAAAACATAAGGTACAACTTTTAGTGTTGTTTTACTTAGTTTTTTTATACTGCAAATAAACTTAAGTACATTTTTCATTTCAAATTATGTAAGAGGGTAGTTACCATTCCTTTCTCCACCATGGATGTCTGTACTTCAGTTCCCATTCACTTTCCAGAGCTGTGTGATTGCTCATAAAAGAATAGCAAAATGGTAGACTGGTTGTGTATATAAGCCTATTATTTTGTTGGTGCGCCAATCACTTGATCTCTGGATTTCAATTTAAAGATGCATTATCAATTATTATTTTCCAGAGGAGGGTCTCCTATTTGCTTGGTTCATGGGGATGTTATTGCTTTAACAATAATGTTCCACCATATGGCATTCAACTCATATATCTTTATTTCCTTTGTATACTTTTAAACACACGCAGACTTTCTGTCACCAGAGTCACCTCTTTATCAATCTGACCTGTAATTTGGCTTACTGGTGTGATCTGCTTGTCTCCATGGAGACAGATCAGTTTAATGCTTAACTGTGAAACAAAGCAATAGGAGACAAGCAAGTGGTGAACCTTTGGCTTGAAAAGTTACATAATGATGCACCTTTAAATGTAATGCACTGAAACCTTAAAGGGCCCATATGACTCTGATTTTCTGATGTTTCTTATAATGTTGTTTTCTCATCAAAAACACGCCTGGAGTTGTGTTTTGTTTCATTCAAACATGTTTAACACATAAAACCTGCAGATTTAGTTCTTCTTTCAAACTTGAATAGCTAATCTCAAGGTAAAGGTAGCTGTTAGCTTGAAAACTTCAACTTCATGACATCACAATGTGGAACAGAGGAAGAAGATGGGGACAGGCCAATAATGCAGGATTACTTACATATGAATGAAACAAAACAGAACCCCAGGTATGTTTTGGTGAGGTAACAGCATTATCACATGTCTTAAAGCTCACAAGAGTCAATTTTGTGTAATATAGGACCTAAAGTAAGTTAACGTATGTGTCCTCTGGTGTAGACTTGACCCCATACAGCGTCCCCACCTCACAGCACACCATTGCAGTTACTCAGCAGCTTTTGTTGTCTTTGACCACAATTTACATGCAGCAGGCTCATTATTCATCCGCACTAGGCTTTTATACTGTATGTCTATGGCTATACTCATTTGCAATGTTTATCACTTGGGCCTCTGCCTTTCCATCACACTTCCCTGGTTTGCCCTCCTTCTCAGGCACACGGCTTCCAGGCTCCATCACTTGATACCCAACTGGCCAACGTTTGTGGCCTACATTGTTTATAGTTCCCACAGAGCCTTTGGTTGCCTCTCATCATCAGAAAATCAAATAACGCCACATGGCATTTCAACTTGACTTATTGCCTCTGTCCGCTTAACCATTTCTTCTCGTCACATGTAAATCACAAGTGTTTACCACAACACAAGGCCAATAGGTTTGAGGGCGGCACATTTAATTTCTAATTCAGTGGATGGATGTGTTTATGTAAGCGTGCGTGTGCTGCTATAAGGGCAGAATATGTTTTCAAGAGTCTCAGATAATGTAAGTTTAATTAGCAGAACAAAATGCTGTCCAGACTTTGAGGAAGTAGTGTGTGTAAAATTTGTTTTTGCTTTTTTCGATGCAACCAAACAGAGCTCGAGTGTATTTCAGGGACAGTAAAAATATCTTGTTGTGGCTTTTGTTTTTACAAGCCCTTTTTGTTTACAATTTTACAAAATAGTTGTTTTATCTGTATTTAACTTTTTTATCCAAATTGATGTTATTGGTTTTATTCTGCCACTACAAATAAAGATTTTGAACCAAAAAGACCACATCATCTCTTAATTTCTCACCAGACCCTCTTCATCTTTGACCTCACCCGCAGCCACTGGGAACTCCCTATAGGAGGCGCTGCTCACTCTTTGGAACAATGGCCAATGATTATACCCCTAGTTTTATCAGAGTGACCTGGCCTCCAAACTGCTGTCTCAGATGTTTTTTAGGTGTATAATTTAAAACAGACCTAAATAATAAGCTGCAAAGGTTTTAGCTTTTATTCAAGCAGGAAAGTTTCACTGAACTTCTTTTAGGTTAATCAAAGATAATCCTCCAGAATACAACGAGACATATGGGCCCTCTCAGGATATAAATAAATACTCATGCCCAACATGAACTTTCATGTTAATAAGCACAATTCAGTCTCAGAAGTGTTTTTTAAATAGTTTTTAAATGTACAAGGAGACTGCAGTTACACAGGAAGAACAGACTTTACAGACTTAATGATCATTCATAAAAATGCCCCTTTGGTGCAGTGTTTCAGAGCCACTAGTGGACATCTAGCCCTTCACATGCACACTATATTCAAACATGAGGAAAATTAAATGGGCTCTTCTTGGCAGCACATGTAGTAATAGTTTCATTTGGATGAACCTACACAACACAGTATAATGCGTGAATCACACTATATTTGTTATATAAAGCAGCGCTGTGTGTGAAGGGGCTGAGATGCTGTGTACAGCTGTTGTCACACAAACACAAACAAACACACACACACACACACACACACACACACCCACCCACACACACACACACACACACACACACACACACACACACACACACACACACACACACACACACACACACACACACACACACACAGTGTGAGTGTGAGAAAGTGGACGCATGTGGAGCAGGTGCACCTGTGTGCTGCCAAACACCTGTGAGTCCTGCAGGCCTTCTCGTCCTGTCCGCCCTCAGGTCACCCATCACCCGTGTGGAATAATCTACCCGGGACACCCCCGCCCCCACCCTGCACCATCATGTAAAATGAGAGCTCTTATCTACTATCTGGGAGGAGAAGCCCAGTGAAGAAGAGCCATTATAGAGCCACAAATCACAAGAGTTATCTCCCCCAGCTGTGTGAAACTCAAGCCATCCTCAAAAAACCTTCAAGAATATTTATGAAATAATAATATGTAGGAGTTGAGGAACAGGGATGACTCCGGTACCTTTAAATTATAGTTTGTATATGAAATCACTCAATCTCCACTGATAAAACATGTGCCAATTGGGCGACAGCCCTGTGCAAAGCCAAGTGGTCTTCTGCAGTGAGAGTGTACTGAGAATCAATACGATGCAGCTTCAGATAAACAGTGTGTGGGACCACACGTTTCAAGTGGTTATGTTGGAAGCAGTAGAGGCTGTGGGCTCTGGAAAAAAGTTGATTGGCAAATGGGTCTCACAATTAAAATTTTATTTACTTCCATCTTATATGGCCAAGCAGTAGAAAGACTTTTAACTTCAGCCTTTAACTCCTTTGTTTTTGAAGAGCTGGGAAGAGCTATCTGATTTCATAAGAATGGTTCATATTAATTAACATCTGCTATTAAAGCATAAAGGGGGTGCTGCTTCCCCAGGCAGGTGATGTATAGAAGTAAACCTACTATTGTGGGATATCCTTGTCATCACTGATAACCACAGAGAACGAAAGTAGGAATAAAAAACAATATTGCCAAATACCAAAATCAAAAGTCCACATCTGGCCCAATTTAAAGTTTTACTGTTGGCTGTGTGGCTTCCTTTGGTTGTCAGGGCTGTTCTTCATTAATGATAGAAACCGCTGGATGGCTCCCTCACACCCATTTTAATGACTCCTAAATGCCAAGTGGGTGCAGCAGACATACTCAGAGCCAAGATGGCAGAGGTGGCAGTGACACATTTCCCCCCTTTCCGAAGCTTATAAAGTCTTCATAAAACTAGGCACCAGTGAGAAGGTCTTGTACAGTATGATCATCAAGAGACCATTCATTTATTCTAGTGTTTTCCTTCAAAACTCCAAGTCTAAAGCCAAGGCGGAAGACAAGGAAACAACTCGGAACAGTCCCCTCAGGTAAATATAGACACATGTCCAGCACGTCCGTTCACGTTAATGAGCACAGTTCAGTCTCAAAACACAAATCTTTTCAATGTGGGAGGAAACTGCACCTGCCAGCGGAAATTTTTAATAAGACAAGAAGAAGACTGGTTTAAATCACCCACTCTTGGATTAATAACTTTTTGATCTGTTTTAATATACAGATTAGTGTTTTATGGCCACTGGCTGATATTATGAAAAATATAACTTAGACAAGGTAATTTTATTTGTACAGCAAAATTTGTACACACAAAATCAATGTGCTTTACATAACATTAATGATGTATGCATGCAATGAATTAAATACAAATAAATACATTTATAAAATCATCTTTTTGAGTGTAGATAAAATCCTTTCAGTCATATTCACTGAGAATAGTGTGGATGCCTGTGACCCAAGTGAATGTAAAAGTTAATTGCAGCAGTAATTCTCAAGTTAGGGCTCCTAAAAAGATGTTCAATCAATAATAGAAGAAATGGCATGTTCGATTGCTTCTATTAAATAACAATTACTGTTTTATAACTTTATTTTTTAAACTGTAAGAGAGTAGTTTGTTCAGGGAACTAGGAAAGGATTTGAGATGATTGGTGAAATAAGTGGTTTATGATTGGTCACATATCTTATTGAGAAATTAATTTAAAACATACAAGAAAAAAGTTTTTGGTTAGTATGTCTTTATTTTTTATTGTAGATTATATTATATGTCTCCATTATTGTTTTGTTCTTGGAAGGCCCAGTGGATGAGGGATCATGAGGGCCAGGAAACACGCATCAACTTTTCTTCTTAAAGATCAGCGTTCCCATTTGCCCCCATCCCATCTGCTCTTCTGTGCAGGTGAGGCTTCTTACACACTCTATCCACCTCCATCTGTATCTACATGCCCCTATGACTCTTCCTCTTTTTCTTTCCTTTCATGTATGTTGCAATAAGTAAATTACACTTTTAAAGCTAATCTTATCTGAACATTTGTGTATTATTGCAATAAAAATGAATTCATGGTTTGTTTAAGAAGTTGGTTATGAACAAACCCCAAAGATTTTCATGTTTTTTCTTGTTGTTTAGTTTGGGTCAGACTAGTAACTGCTTAGATACCACACTGTGTAAAAATCTTACTCTGGCAGAAGCAATAAATATTTCCTGCTAGTCTAATATACAGTGTTCAGTATATATAAAATGTTACAGAGGAAACCATTTGTTTCTTGAAGCAGGAAGAGAGCTCTTGGAAGCATTGTAAATGGTTAATTTAAATTATGTGTTATGGGCAGATTAACACAAAAACAAAACATTCTCAAACTAACCACAAAGGATCTTGATTATTTTTCTTCTTTTGCCCTCGAAACTTCTTTTTTAAAAAAAATAATGTTGCTATGCTACTTCTTCTTGCTGCAAAAGCCATAAACAATTTGCTGACCGCTGAAAATCTCGCTTGGGGTCTCTCAGTTTGCTTGTATGGGTTGCTAAGTTACACAGCTCAAAACCAAAATTCATGAGTGTTATTTTCTTTACTTCCTGATTCTGCCATTATGGGGGATCATAT
Organism: Paratrypauchen microcephalus; assembly: GCA_036785185.1. Lineage (NCBI taxonomy): Eukaryota > Metazoa > Chordata > Actinopteri > Gobiiformes > Gobiidae > Paratrypauchen > Paratrypauchen microcephalus. The sequence goes on along the minus strand of JAVJIX010000002.1, from coordinate 16,209,720 downwards.
GCGGACTCCCACCTAGTGCCGACATGTGTTGCATGTTATCTATATAGAGTGTAATGAGAAGCCAGCTGGAAATTGGTCCCATTTGTTTAATGTTTGGATATTCTGTAGCATGATGAAAAGTTTGTTGTCGTAGCTCTTTATTTCATCCTAGCATAGCTTTTGTTGAACATTTTGGGGTTTTTCAATGTAAATAAATAAAATGTGTGTTTGTGTAAGCTTCTGCATGTGTACTGGCCTTATGTTTGTGAAGCTGATATCTCTACTGTTTGGGACATGGGGGCTTTCCAGGACATTTCCTCTTCTTTTTACGGGACACCCTGAAACAGCACCTCTGCCACCTGCTAATTTTCTTCTGGTTTTGAAATTCAATGCATTTTTTTCATCATTAGTGCATATTAAACTTAAAACACAATCAAATCAAATCAATACCACTACAGTATTAATATTACAGTAGTAATAGCAGATATGCAGGCTCAACAGAAAGACCCCTATAAAACAAAAGACCCACTAAAAGCTGTAGATGAAAGCTCATATTTGTACTGAACTCTTACTTCAAATATTCTTGGCAGTAAGGCCTAATGTACCCATAACTACATACAACAAAGACTTCTGCTGTAGCTGTGCCACATGAAAGCTCCACTGTCATGTGGCACAGTTGCCACCGTTGACTGGTTATATGTTTGGCAAATGATTATAAGAGATTTGCTGAAGGTGTCATGTCCTGATATCAGAAGGTCAGTGTGAGCCTAATTTAGGCTCCAGAGTTGGAGATCTGCCAATCTGCAGCCAGCAAAGGAGCTCCACTGCAGGTGTTAAGTTTCTGTGTGTGCTCTTACCACTAGGGTCCTTCATATGTATGCATGGGTTTCAGAAACATTAAAAATTAGGATTGTTGCTATAGTATATCTTTTGAATGTGGAAAAAACATCTGAACATACTGTATATAATAGGATGCTATATGATTTGGATTTAATTGGAATCTAATTAAAAGGTGCACTACATAACTTTCCTGATGGGGGTGTCCATTATGTTGTTTCCATGGAGATGTAATTGCTTTGTTTAAAGGAGAATTAATGTTTTTTTTACAATCTGAGCCTTATTTCGGTAATAAAACATTTTGCTCCTTTTTATATAATCGTCAAAAAAAAAACATAAATCAGTGTCTGTGTTTTTAAATGTACTGTCATTCTAACTAACGCACTTTATCGCTCGTGTTTACAATTGTTTGCACCTTTCTAATATCATTTGCACTTAATGTAATTTACTGTTTACAACTATTGCACTTTACATTTGATATTTTACTGTTATTTTACTCTGGACGTGTGCTGCTGACCTCTTGGCCAGGTCACCCTTGTAAACGAGGTCTTGATCTCAGTGGGTTTTTACCTGGTTAAATAAAGGTTAAATAAAAAATAAAATAAAAAATAAATAAAACAAGTTGTTTTATTCACCCATAGCACTTTTGTTTCATATGGAGCACTTCCGGAGATGTTTTAGATTTGCGATCTCCGTAATGTGAGTTCTCGGGGCACATATTTGCGGTCTCCAAATAACACAAACTTTAGCACTTTTCAAATCATAGAAGCTCAATGTCTTAGTCTACACTTTCGTTTGAGTCAAAAGTGGCCTGCAATCCAAGATTTATCAATAATTTACAGCTTTGAGTTTGGGTCCCGAGAGATGAGAGCGAAATAAGCTGTGACTCCGCACTGGTGTCCTCATCTACTCGAAACTATGGCTAAATCTCGGATTACAGGCCACTTTTGACTCAAACGAAAGTGTAGACTAAGACATTGAGCTTCCATGATTTGAAAAGTGCTAAAGTTTGGGTTATTTGGAGACCGCAAACATTTGCCCTGAGAACTCACATTACGGAGATCGCTAATCTAAAACATCTCCGGAAATGCTCCAAATGACACCAAAGTGCTATGGGTGAGTAAAACAACTTTTTTTTATTACCGAAATAAGGCTCAGATTGTAAAAAACGTTAATTCTCCTTTAAATTGTTCCACCAAATGTCCTCAGATGTATCTATTCTACATGTATTTTTACAGGTATTTTTATTGCACAAAACTATCTTAAGAAAAAGCATATCTCCTCTCCACAGATCTGAAGTGTACTTGGTCTGGTGGCAATATCTGCTTGAGATAGTTCAGTGTAATCTTATACTATGTAAAATTCTAGGCAAAGCAAGAACATGGAGACAAGCAGGTGGCTAACCCTCACTAGAACGCCCTTCACTATAGTAAAACATCGACAACTCTGATAAGTCTGTCTGACGAGATCTAAAGATTCAATGTTGAATCAATTTCTGAATGATTAGCTATTATAAATTAATTAATTAATTCCTTTCATACTTCTGTTTTGAACTCAAAGATCATTTTTCATGTACCAAAAGAGTGTTTTTTTTGTAATAAAAAGCTAAAAAGGAAAATTGAAAACCCTGTAATAACAAACAGACCTGCCATGTGGTTGAGGAGGTGACGTTTTATTCCTTGCCAACAGCGCCTGACATGGAGGTGCACAGGGGTTCAAGCACAGGCAGTGGGCTTCGCTTTGGACCTATAGAAGTGGCTTAGATGCTTTTTGGTTTTAAGAGGCTGAAAAGGCAAATTCACTCCATGGTTGGCTTGGCCTGTAACAGCTGAACGCCTTTGCACAAGGGAATCACCTCAAACTGCAGTGTTCCCAGAAGTGAGGTCCGTTTTTCCACTGTTAAGATGTCACCAAACAAATGTATGTCCAGAAGCGGCAGATGTCTTTGAAAAAGAATTTGGGAACAAGTACCAGAGCTGGGAGTATGCACAGGCAGGACACTAAAACTGTTTCAGTGAATGAAGGATATGCAACTCATTTTGTGTTTTCTTCATCCATACATCTGGTGAACTTAACTGTCTATGTAATTGTGCATATAACTCCAATGTAAGAAGTTTGATTTATTGTGCTGTAAACTTCCTGGCTCCAGATGATGGCCTCTGTCACATCTTCAGTATTAGATAGGGTGTGAAAGAAGAAACACATACTGAACATTAAAGCAAAAATCACCTTCACCTGCACGATTCCATAAAAATAGAATAGAATAGAATAGAAATACTTAAGAACATTTTCCAGAGTTACAGTTAAGTTTTATGCAACACTGTGGAATATTATAGTCAAAGGAAGACATTTACATGGAGACAAGCAGGTGGAGGCCCTCCTTCCGACCAAGTAAAGATGCATATTTTTCAGTGCATTAAAAACATCCAAAATGAAAAAAAAAATCCTGCTTTTATTTTTGTCAATTTTTTGGCTGAAGAGTTACGCCCTATAGGCAAAAGAATTGCAAAATACAGAATATTGATAAAAACAATGCTTATAGGTGCACTGTGTAACTTCTAAAGTGGAGGGTCTGCTACTCATCTCCATGAATATCTAATTTCTTTGCCTAGAATGTTCCATAGTAGCACATTAAACATATCTCCCTTTCATTTGTTCAATTACAGGTGTTTTATATGTATCTCAAAATTCTCCATAGATCTGACCATTAACCTGTCTCCATTGTGATTACCATTTATTTCCATACTGTGGAATAATCAAAGCAAAACTGTAAAATCAACAGGGACAAGCAGGTGGCAAACCTTCCACAGGAGAAGTTACACAGTGCACCTTTAATGTCACTCAACTAAAAGTATCACCTGTTATTCAAAGTACTCATAGGCCCCTTGTTGCATTAGCATAGCTCTATGAACTCTCGCTCTCATTTGTGTCCGAGCATTGTTGCATTTTTCATGAATTTGTGCTTGTATTTTGTGCAGTGTAAAAGGCGGTCTTTGATGTGCCCCGTGTGAGTTGAAAGGGTAACTGGAGAGCCCCGTGCTCACAATGCTGCCCTCACCTGTGCGCTTTGATGATAGGACAGAGGCTAAGTGTACCAGAGCATCATCAAACACACACGCTGACCTTCTCTTGTGGTGAGTGCTGCCTCTGACCGGCCCAGGCCTTTGTGGGGCAGCTCTGTGGTGCACTCCTGTTACTGTGGATGGATGGGTGTCATGCAGGGGTGAGGTCTGTGACCCACTCTGGATCCTCTGCAGGATTCAAATGAGAAAAAAATAAAATAAAATAAAAAAAATAAAAAATAAATAAATAAATAAATAAATAAATAAATAAATAAATAAATAAATAAATAAATAAATAAATAAATAAATAAATAAATAAATAAATAAATAATAATAATAATAATAATAATAATAATAATAATAATAATAATAATAATAATAATAATAATAATAATAATAATAATAATAATAATAATAATGTGTAGCTGACAAATGCTGGACAAATGAACTTTGTAATTTGAATAATATGCCAATAGAGTTTTAGTGCAGTGCCATATTATTGTTGTTTAATGTTATTATATGTTTTTAAAGTAACATATAAACTATAAATAAAAACCTTTTGCTTGTTCCAATCTCTCACAATTTACTATTCATACATTATGTGGTCTTAGTCTTGATTACTTTGTCCACCGGAGGGAGCAAAAGGACTAAGTTTCATGATCAGCTGCCACCCCACCCCCCACCCCACCCCTCCACTCTACTATTACAGACCCTCTAAACTTTTTCAATTTGCACATTCACACACACACAACAACCAAACCAAAGCCTTAATGGTGTGTCCATAGCAACAGAAAGGGTAGAGATGGACAGGTGAACCGGACACCGGTCACTACAAGGTCAGTGGGGTCATGGATACAAGTATGTTTTTTCTGTGGGGTTACTACTCGTCTCTCCCTCACACAGGCACATTAGCCGGGCAGAGGGAGCTCATTGTGGGAGCAAACAGGCGCTGAATGCTCCTGTCGTCCGCTCGTTCATCTGTCTCTTCACCTGTCTCTTCACCTGTCCCGGGACAATGACCTTGGCCTGAAACTCAACCGGGGCTGCACCTGTGGAAGAAGAGCTCCACTTCAGTTTTCTAACAACAATGTCATATATGCAGGGAAATTATTAAGAAATTATTAAGAAATTATTATCACTGTCACACAGCCATATTTTAAAAACTGCATGTAAAATAATGCTACATTTATGTGGGCTTGGTTGGCACAAAAAGCTCACACTGACTTGGAAAAATGTGTTTGTATTTTCTAAAAAAAGACCTGATTTTGAGGTCCATCTCACACTAAAAGGCTTATTAGTGATATTATGGTGGTAATGGACATTTAAACTTGCATTAACATATACTAGTTCAAAAGTTCAAAGTTCAAAGTCAACTTTATTGTCAATTCTGCCATATGTGTTCGACATACAGTGAATCGAAATTCCGTTTCTCTCTGGCCAAGCAGTGCAAAAAAGACATTATTGTACAAATACAATACAAAGACAATACAAAAGTCATACTTGCGATGCAGTGATAGTATTAAATTTAGGGATAGCTTTAGTGGTGGTGGTAGTATCAGCGGTAGTAGTAGTAGTAGTAGTAGTAGTAGTAGCATGCATCTTAGTATTTTAGCATGTGTGTGTGCGTGTTACTGTTTGGGTTGCTCGGTTGTGTGTTGTCGGGCAGCTGTGGGGCTGGTTGAGTGAGTGGAAGGAAATGTGGGATTGTTTTTAATCACTGTAAGGTGCTTTTTTTTGTATGAAAAGCACTTTATAAATAATGTTTGCTTGACTGATTGAAAAAACTATCTAAGACAAAATCTAAAAAGTACTGCAAAGAATAAATACCTATTTACAGATTTAGTAAAATGTGCAATAGAATGTGCATTGAAAATAACTACTATCTTACTATTACTATCCTAATTTGGTCCAAAAAAGTCCTGAGAGCCATTACAAATTGCTCTGAGTCTGGAACCCTGAATAAAGGATTGACTGGTGAAAAGGGCATTAGGGAAACTATGAGCTAATCTAATATAAACTATTATGATATTCAACACTCTGAAGTGGGATTTGTAGTGTATCTTTTGATGTTTCCCTGAATCTCCCAACGATTTTTGTTGGCCAGACTGTGATGAAATATCTGCATACATCTGCTCAGTATCAGCCGTCAGACTTTTTGTCATCACAATATTACCTACATTTCCATTACCCACAGAACTACAGTTAATGAGCGATCAGTAGTATTCAGTCTCAAACTCCAGACTGGACCTCTGAGTCAGGGGGCTTCCTTCAGTAGCTCATTGTCCTGACAAGATAAACCAGCGCACATCTGCTTAGTGTCAGCTCCTCTGGCTCAGGCGCTCAGTTATGGACTAGTTAAAGGGTGTGCGTGGCAGTGAGGTGATTTAAACTCATAAGGCCACAGCTCTGCTTTTCCTCTTATGGAGAACTGCCCTTTAAAAACAGCAGCAGATAAAGATTCCAGCTTCACTAACTAAGGTAGCTTCTGCATGCGCCATTGCCTATGTCAGCTGGTGCTGCAATAGGTGAACGTAATGTAGTAGAAATACATTTGATGACATAAAGATAAGATTGTAAAAACCTGCAACCTATATCAACCATGTTTGCACACCATTTTTACTACTGACAGCTGCACATAAAACTAATGTTGCACATTATCTGCAAATATGTACATAGCACGTAGCACCTATATTTTCATAATGTATATTTTGTAAAGATTGTTTCTATTTGATTATATTTTTATATACTTCTCTTTATCTTATTTATCTAGTTTAATATTTTTGTATACTCTTGGCATCCAGTGTGGGCAGCAAAGTAAGAATTTCATTGTACAACGAAACATGTTTCTTTACTGTGCATAAGCTTTGAATCTTGAATCTTGAACCTCTGATCGTACCTTTGTTTGCTATGCTGTTATTGTATAAATATAAATATGTGCAATTTCTTTTGATGGCGGACACAACCTGAGCTGGTACATCAGGATTTATCTAATTAAACAACTTAAATATTGGTTCCTAATAATAAATAAACCTTTTAATTCCCCCAAGTAATAGCTCAAACAGCTCACCAGCCAAAGATAACAGCCTCCACAAAGTTGGTGTTCCCTATAAACCTATCATGCCCTTTATTTCCCTCTTCATAACAAATGGACCTCTTGCACAACCTCCCTCCAACATGGCACAACAGAGCAGAGAGAAACTAGCATGTAAACACACAATGTTTTCACCATTTTGCATGAACTTTATCTAATGTCTTCAGTTTTTTTCACACATCGTTCATATTTTATACATATATTCCCCTTATGTTTGATTGCCCCCCAGTATACTACAGTTATAGAGACGATTTCAACAACTACTTCTACCATTTCTATCATCACTGGATCTGCACTCCTATTAATCTTGACACAGCCACATTTGCTCTTTAAACGGTTTGCGTGCATTGCTTTGAATAGCAGCTGTACTGTGGTGCACATTTCCCATGTATTGCTTAACATTGTCCATTCCACTACTGTAGGTGTGTGTATGTGTGTGTTAGCTGAGGTTGTAACTCTGCTCCGGACAGTTTCATAAAGTGCAGTGCAGCTAGCAGGGCCACCGTAAATCACTTTTATTTGCTGTGTGTTGGGGGTCAGCTCTCTTGACACCCCCAGACCCTGAGATGGCAAGGAATGGACTGGCTTTTGCTTTTGCTATTGCAGCTGTGTTGTTGTAGGCTGGCAGTAAAAGAGGGGTTTATTTTTGTGCAAACGTAGTTCACCTGAGGAAAATCAATGCTCTGTAAAACATTTTTACAATGTTCAGTTTGGTTGGTTTGGAAGTGACACAAAACGTGATCCATCGTATTATTTGATTTACTAGCGTTGCCGTGGGATACTGACGGTAGTGGATAATGGATGTGGACTAAACTATTGATAGTGAAACATTCCCTCTTTGGTGCACATATGTTAAAAGAAGAGCTGGCTTTGAAGATCAGGATTGTGTCATCACACCTCAATGAACAGCATTTGATCCACATGTTAATATACAATGGAGATTTTAAAAGGTATACTACTGGAGTTAGTGCTCCCTCAATACTATTCTGACTCTACAGTGAGCTTGGTGTATTAAGCAGTGATAGTCGAAGTTAATCCTTTTGTTTAGATGTTTAAATAATTTTGGTAATGCAACTCGAGGGAATTGCTGCTTGGATTTTTAAAATAACTTTTGATCAGGGCTCTCAAGTTTTGCAAGTCGAATTGCGTGTGTCACATTCTCAAAGCGTTTGACTTGAGAGCCCTGCTTTTGATGATGTTTGATCTTAACTTTATAAGGATGACAGATACAAACTTAGACAGACAGATGCACTCACACACAACTCTCTCATTCATTCCGTCCAACACATGCATGTCTTTAAGCAGCAGAAAAAACCCTGTGTACATGAAGGAAACCCAGTAGAACAGCATATAAACACCATGCATAAAGATTGAAATGTCTCATGAATCACACAAAATCTCTTCTTTAGCATTGGTGCTTGTCCACACCGGAGAGAGCAGGTTAAATATGACACACTGTGGATATAAACACAGTGAGGGAATGCTAACAAACTTGGAGCTGCCTCTCTGTCTTCTGCACACCTCACAATAAGACTGTCTCATTTTTTTTAAATTTACTGTTTCAGAGACCTCAGTCTCAACAACAACCATCACTGCTTTGTGTGCTAAATGTATCTAAATATGCAATGTACAGGTGGTTCAAATTAGTATTTTAATAACGTAACTGATACCTTTTGCTTATTTTTAGGGTGTGGTCTTCTGGATTCCGCACCAGAACAAGGCTGTACTGGGGTTTTGGTGAGTTTTGAAATAAAATCTCTACATTTCATGACCAACTCTAGGACTACCACAGGCAATGTGAAAGCATGACAAATTGGCTCTTATAGTGTAGATTATTTTGATAGTACATATATTTATAGAGCATGTTTGAAGGTGTACGTCACAGCAGGGGGCCTGAACTGGAAACCGGACGAACTGTAAAGATAAAACTCCGATCAACCAGAAATCTAATGCCATGGTAATACTATGCACACACACACACACACACACACACACACACACACACACACACACACACACACACACACACACACACACACACACACACACACACACACACACACACACACACAAATATAAATACAAATCACTTATACCTTTAACCTTTTTCATGATGAGGCTCGGGATCACAGACCACAGCATAATTTCTGCCAAAACTGCAGAGCCAAAATATAAAGAAGTTAAGTTATAATAATAATGCATTTGATTTTGGACAAAGAAAGTGTATTATTTTTTCACACACTCTGGGGAGGCAAGCTACAAGAGTACTCACAGCTGCCCTGGGGCAGTCTCACAGAGGTGAGGCTGTCAATCTGTGCATCGGTCCCTTTGACCACAAAACAATACTTTCTACTATAGCCAATGGGCCCCCCTATGGCACCTGGTAATCTCAGCGGGCTCCCATCGAAATAACCCAGTCTTTCTTAGCTTCTGAGATTGGGCAAGATTGGGCATTGACAAGCAGGTTTTCCATCAAAATAAAATGTGTTACAATTTTGATTGACTGGAAACTAACAGTGTATTGAAGAACACATATTGTGCTTGAGCCAGCTATACTGTAGCTATAATCCATGACACCCGTACATCATTATGTTTGCACATTTTAAATCTCAATATTCATCTAAAACTACAGTGCCAGTGCGAGCAGACGTCGCAGTAAACGTCATTGCAACAAAGACTCAGCAACTCTGACCATGCAAACAAGGAGAAAATATTTTTTTCATTTGTTCCACTGACTATGTAACACTGCTGAATCCTATGTGCATCACCCATTAAGAAATGAAAATTGGAGAATAAAGGAAGTACAGAGCAGTGGGTGGTGTGCCAGTGGAGGGGAAAACGGCAATATTATGGCATCTTGAAAATAAGTCATTAAAGATTTTCAAACATGCACAAATAACTCCAAATACAACTTTGAGAGGGTAAAGGAGAAGGAGAAACAACAATAACATGGTTAAAAGCTCTGAAAAGGTCCTAACTCTACACCGATTTGAACTTTACAAACATGTTTTTTTTCCCATAATGACCTCGACTAATATTTCAAAATAGCACCAGAGAGGTCGAACGTACCCCTCGCACCTTCTTCCATCATCACTGGTTTAGCTGTAGCAGAAGTGATGCAGTGATGCCCACACCTCTGCACATGTGTGCTTGTGTCCACACTGAGACATTCAGCAGGGCTCCTCGGGCTGACAGCACCAGGACCTCCTCCCTCCTGTTTGTGTGCACCTGCTCTGTGTTCTGAGTCATCCACCCTGGAGGTCCACTGGAGCTCACTGCACAGCCTGGTCCACAGGCACCTCCTTAGGTCAACACGTGTGATAGTGTGGTAAGAGCAAAGCCCTCGATAAGTTACTGTAAACTTAAACTTGGGAAACTAATCGCCTCAAAACTTTTAAGCTTCTAAGTTTTATGTTAGTACCATTATTTGTGTATGCTACATTTTCACAACTTGTTTAATTAACATATGATATACATTTCAACACAAATCTCTGCTTATTACCTATACAATAATGCTATAATTATATATAATTATATATAATTATAATAATATTATGGCTGTAAATCACTGTTTTTGTCAAAATAGGATGAAAATGATGACAATATGCTGCTTTACAATCATGATACAATACAGAGGTCAGCAGTATAAAATCATACATGGTCCTGCAATGTAAACTTTTGCACTTTGATCCGAGGATTAGCTCCTATCATCACATTTCATGCATCGTGAGCGCTGCCCAGAAATATTTCACTGATAAATTGGGTCTAATCTGTTGGTGGAAAGCACTCTAACCACTGAGCCACTATCATGACTGTTATATGTCAATAATACATCTGTTTTAATTGCAGCACTGATGTGTCAGCTGTAATGTCAAAATATTGGGATTGCAGCCTGTGCCTCAACACCTGGCCTACTTTGACAAATACATAAATAAAATATTAGAGTTGTGTTAATAAATTAGATCCTGCTGGCAGTGTATTATCACATACTTGAAAGATTGCCTTTTTGAATCTGAACTGAAAGCATTATTTCTGGATGAATGCAAAAATCTATGAATGGTGTGAGACTTGGCAAACTCTGTGTTTATGGCAGCACTTTGTGGTTAATGGTGTATGAAGAGCTTTTGATCGCTGCATTTAGGTCTCCACCAGCACTGCTAAAGACCAGCCCCAAGAATGTGCTGAGGCAAATGGCTTCTTAATCACCTCCAAATTCCAGATTTCTGAGGAGTCTGTATCTATGAAATAACTTCTGAATTGCTTCCTCCAAGTTCGAGCAAATTAAATCTCCAAGTATTACAAAAAGCCTTAAATTAAGATTTTTTTTTAATGTCGAGTAAAACTAAAACAGCAGTTTAGCTTAAAAAAAAAAAAATGTTATTATGCAAGTATTCTTAAAGTTTCTTTGTTCTTTAATGGCATACTGTTCTTGTATTTATCTGCGCAATAACTATTTTGATATATGAGTAAGAGGGTTAAGTATAAAAATATCAAACAAAACTGTATGTAAATCAGAATGTTTTAATAACAGGTCAACAGGTGCTGGCCAAACGCACAAGTGCTTTGGCTTCTATTATCATAAAAAGCTGCACTTAAATGCAGTCACTTAGCATAAATAGTGGGGTATCAGTAAATCTTGCCAGCAGGGCTGGAAGCATGCGTTTTCATGCTTGACTTGTATTTCCATAAGAGCATAATGCCTTATCATGTTTCTTATCATACAGCACTGGTATGCAACAGTATATTCACACTTAAATGGACCTCTTACCAGGCACGAACACATTTGCACTTCAAGTCAAGCAATTTAAAGGAAGAAAAACTGCAGGGGGAAAACTCCTCCTGTACTTTTATTGGTAAATATTTTGCCCAGAGCTATTCCCTTTGATTCTATAGCCTACTGCAGAGGCCTGGGGTAAATTATTAAGAACCATAAAGCAGGGGATGCAAAACCTGGCACAGCACCAGACAGCTATTATAGTAGATTAATTTCTATTTAATCCACAAAATGTGTAGCAGATGTTTTGTGTCGTTTAAGCTACAGCTATTACAGACGCTGATTGTTTCCCTCTCTTTCTGGTTTAGTTTATTTTCAGGTTTCAGGTTTTATTTATAAGAAGAGAATATGTCAACTATCTTCATGCAACAATGAATCCACTTTATTCCTAAAATATCTAGATACACTATTGAGAATGTATATGAAGTCATATTGTGCATCCAACAATATTTCAAATAAAACCTATGTCCATCTGACCAAATGTTACTTTACATTTTACAGTTTGAGTTACAAATCTTAACCTTTAAGATTTAAGAATGAAAATTGTGCTATTGTTACTTGTTGTTACTGAGGAGTTTATAATTCAGCATCTATTTATTTCTATAGACTTCATCTATTATGTGCTATTGTACAAGTGGAAAGCATGTATTTATTTTTCAAGATGTACACTAACACAATCTTACCATAACTACCTTTATAGATGCATTACTACCGTATGTTAAACTGCTTACAGTAACACAATGGTTCTCAGTAGTGTTGACCACATTAAACAGCTCAACACTGCTGTGACCACAAAAGTCAAAAGCTAACTGTTTATAGAAAAATGACTGTTTCTGTTCTTCTGTGATGGAGACCATTGAAGTCCTTAATCAGCCTTTGATGGTGAAGCGTGAGCTTGATATTAACTACAACATGTGTGGTTTTATGGTTACTTGCCGTCGCAGTAGTTGGCGTGCTGTATTAAGTTCTGCCAGATGCCTCGTGTTCAGATAGAGGCCTAATGACAGTAATAAACAGGTGCCCAGAAAGGATTTTTTACAATGAAAAAAATTGTGATGCTCTGTAACTGCAACCTGTGAGGGTGTTAAAAGACAGCAACACATATGCAGTAGTTTAAATCTGCATATGAAAAGCAGCGTTCTTTTATTTGGTCAATCTTAGTGAGGTAAATTTATATTAATGTACTTTGCAAAATCATTTTATCTAGTCAAAAATTGCGGAGGCATCAAGGATTCCATTTTATTTCAGTGTATTTTCTGAACATTTGTCTTCAAATGTGTTTCAGTGCTTGCCGTTTTTATAAGGCATGAGGTTGGGACCTGTGCATGTAAAAATATAAACAGTCTGTAAGGTGCTGTGCCATACAGTGGTCTAATCTAGCAATAAAGACTATATAAAATGACCAAAAAAAAATAACCTGTGGACCTCTCCCCATTGGCTTAATTAGGATAGTAACACAATAACAAATTTCCATATTTTCCTGTTGAGGTTTTTGCATAACCCATGTAACATTTAATCATGAAGGCAGCTGCAATGCATGATTGGAAATGGACTCCACATCATAGAGTGTATAAAAAAGTGAACTAAAGGAGTGTGATGTAATTCACAGCGTTCAACTCCAAACAAATGAAGCTCACGAGGAGCAAATTTTGGAGCCAGTTCCATATTAGAAATAGGAATTTATTTACGGACAAAATAGCAAAATAAAAACACTAGGATCATATAGAGCAGGTTAATACAAACATTTTAAAAATAAAAATGATGAGGCTCACTGCATCAGTTACAGAGAGTGAAACAAATTTTCAATATAAAGTCCAATGGAAACAGAGTTGATGGAGCCGGAAGCGCCCCCATGAACACTTCCTATTTGGAACGAGGTAGCTAGCTATTTTTATATGCAGTCTATGCTGTACATGGTCCATTGTAGACCTGTTCATTTAACCACTGCCCATTTGTCACAAGATCAAGTGACACCTTTTCTAAATGTTTACATGGGTTTTGTACCATCAGTGCTGATTTTGAACCGACAAACCCAAAAGGTGTATGACCATGCAGGCAGCTTCAGAGGTGAACTGAAAAGGTGTTGATTGGCCACAGACTCAACCCACCCCGTTGAGTGTTAGTTGTGGTGCTGAGGCTGGATGCAGTGGCTTCATACTTATTTGGATGTTTTGCCTGTGCATAGACATATTCTGTTCATGTGTGATGGTTGAATGAACATAAAAACACAGTGCTGCAAACTGTGAGAGACCTGTCTACTCACTCTGCATCTTGTGAGTAAAATGTAATCAGACAGCGGTGGACAGACAGATGATCCACCAAACCAAAACTGTTGAAAGCTAACAATCCCATACAGACAAGATGGAGAGGAGTGCGGAGTGGTAAATCGACTTGGTTTAAAAACACATTTCAAGCAGCTTTCTGTGTCCATTTCTATGCATAATGCCCATCTCTGCGCATTTTGTCAGTTTCAAGCACCAGCTGTATTTTGTATAATTTATAGGTTTCTTTCCCCAGCTGAATGAATGTGAGAGTGAATTGTCTGTTGCCACTGACTGGCCATTAATGTTAAGACATGCTTTACATCCCTGTACGGAAAGTTGTCTGCCACAATCAACATACGATCCGTCAATCTTCTCCAGATCTTGAGTTATGCTGACTGTCAGGAGGTTAATGTCAGTGGCAAAATCTGTCATGTTTGGGGGCGAAATATCTATAGAAATACATTAATGAAAAAAATACAAAGAAGTAAACAAAAGACCAGTGGAAAAAAAAAGTTGAGCTGCTTGATGAGCTACTGATTTGTGATGAGCTTGTTGAGCTACTGGTTGTTTGTACTCTGGCAACAGAGTTGTTGGCTGCTTTTGTGGCTACCTGACTCATACACTGAGCAGTTTTTAAAACTTTTTATTTATTTATTTATTTTTTTGGCTCATTTTTTAACATCATATCATGGAATTTTAACTAAGAAGTGCAGCATGTGCAGTTCAAATGATTGTTGAATTCTGTGAAATGAGTTGTTTGTTTTTCCCATATCTGTCTAAGGAGACTGTGCAAGAGGCTAGCTAAGGAACTATGGACATTTGAGATGCTTTAGGCTTTTTATACCATATGTGGGAGCAAATGTGGTAGAGGAAATATACCAAGACCTTCCAGAAGAAACACTTTGAGGGAATGAACCATTTCATGGCCAAACGAAATAGAAGAAAAACAAGGCTTTTCATGTCATGTTCACCTGCCTCCCACAGGACGGTGCTGTGATGCCCGGGTTGTAGGATACAGAGGGACACTTTTGGCTTTTCCTCTCCTCAAACTGCCCTGACTCTGCTAACCCTACTTGACCACTCCTCCTGTTAAACTGCACTGAGACACAGTGTAAATGTTGCTGCAGCAAAACCTGAATAAAGTATCTCTTTCTCTGGCATGGCACTCTATAGTGCCCGAATATTTTTTGAATGAACAATAAATTTAGTTAAGCATTTTAAAATGGTTTAACATTAGGCTAACTCAAAATTCTATGAGGCGTAATGCCATAATCCCAAACACTATTATGCATGTTTAAGTCAATGGGGAAGTTGAAATAGCCTACATCCAGAGGAAACCAGACAGATACATGGAGAAACTCAAACATGGCCTTCTTGCAATAAGGTAAAAATGTTAAACCACTCAAATAAAAAATATTATCCTTTTAGAGCATTGGGAAAGTATTGTAGCTATTTCTGCTCCTCCTTTCTCCTCTGTCCACAATGTGAGCAATAACACAACCAAGTGCCAAAACTCACCTTTGATTTGAGCGTGTAACTCTAACCAGACTTTGAGCTTTGATTACGGTGTGAGCCAGACTAAACTCCTGCTGCAGCTGCTGGGGAAATATCCAGACACCCCTGAGATGACCCCACAATTATGAAAATGAAGTATTAATAGCTTTAAATTGTAGCCAAATGTGTATCATGCCGACATACGGACACAGAGAAACCTGTTTGTTTTTCCTTTCCATTAAAATCATTAGCAGAGTTAGAAAATGTATTTGGAAGAGGTTCAGAGGTATTCTGGATGTTTGGGAGAAGGTGAATTTGTCCATAGTTTAATTTGAACACTGCACTTCCTTAAAAATCCATATAGGTCATGCTTGTGCTTAATAATAGTGAAAGTCTATCATTGTCATGCCACTATAAACTGCATATCCTGGGATTAAACTGTCAAGATGGATTTCTGCAATAAATCAATTACAAAGGTTCAGCCATGAATTTTAAACATAAATGTACTCGTGTATCACTCACCAGAAATAGGCCTACCATTTAAGTCGCATACAGAGCATCTGGCAATGACATGTTATACTGTGCAGCCTACGTTCTTTTTTCAGTTTTCAAAATCATATGGTGATAGTCATGGGATTACATTTTCAAATATTTGTTGAACCGTAATTTGTCACTCAATCAACAGTCAATCAGTTATTTTATTTTTACACAAAATAACTGTTTGACTTGGTGCCATTTGCTACAGGGAAGTATGCCTTAAAGGGATAGTTCGGTGTTTTTTTTAATGTGAATCTGTATGGCATCCCCTTTCAGCAGTGTCGTGCATTAACACTGACTTACCCCTGACAGTGTCCTCTGCCCCGGTTCTGGTGCTGACGAAAGAAGGTTTGGCAAGTTAGCCAGGACAGTTACTAAAGCTTGTTTTTCTTCTCAAAACAAGATTTGTCCAAAATGTGATATATTTGCATCCCAATCAATCAATCAATCAATCAATCAAACATTATTTATAAAGCGATTTCATACAAAAAATGTAACACAAAGCGCCTTACAGTGATTAAGGATTAGAAGATTGACTTTTTATTGATCTCACACAGGAGTCCAGTTGTCCACGAAAAAGTCAGAAGTCATAATCGCTTGTGCTATTTTCTCTTGATTCCTATCACTGCGCGCTGCCCCCAGCTGGACAGCCGCGCACGAACCCAACACTTTTTCAGTTGTTTGGCAGTGTTTACGTCCTCAGACCGCAGCAAGCCAATTTAGAAATGTCAGAATAAAAATATAGCTATCGATGAAAGATGTTTGAAAAGACCGTTTTCCTGTCACAAATTGGTCTGAGGCAACTTTGACTTCTTGTCATAGGGTTCAATGTAGACACCAAATTGGCTAAAATAAAAAAGCTTTGTGTGTGCAATGCACATTTCAGTGAAGAGGATTACGTATGCCCAGCACGGAGAAGGAAGCTTTTGAAGAGCACTGCTGTCCCTGCACCCCAGGTAAGTGTAACAAGAGGTGATGTTTACAAGTGAAAAGGCTCATAATAATAATAGGCGCGCAGTGATAGGAATCGAGAGAAAATAGCAACAAGTGATTATGACTTCTGACTTTTTCGTGGACAAATGTTTTGTGACGCAAATATATCACTTTTTGGACAAATCTTGTTTTGAGAAGAAAAACAAGCTTTATTAACTGTCCTGGCTAACTTGCCGGACCTACTTTCGTCAGCACCAGAACCGGGGCAGAACTCGGCTCACAGGACACTGTCAGGGATAAGTCAGTGTTAATGCACGACACTGCTGAAAGGGATGCCATACAGATTCACATCAAAAAACTAAAACTATCCCTTTAATCTGGGTGACAGCAGTTTAGTTGGTGAGTGCCCATTAATCAGAAGGTTGGCAGTTTAAATCCCACTCTCGACATAAACATCATTGGTTGAGCAGTCAGATCCACTGACCCACAGGTTGGGGGTGTGATTCCACCTCCCACAGATAAATGCCGTTGTTGTGTCCTTGGACAAGACACTTAACCCATCATGACCGCAGTGCCTGTGTGAATAGGTGAGTGGTTCCTTGATGTAAAGCACTCTGAGTGCCTTGAAAGTGGAAAAGTGCTATATAAAATGTGCCGATTTACCATTTACCAATGTAGCACATACAAAGCTCTGTTATATGTACAATAATAATGACCACAATACAAGCCAACAATAATGACCACCAACCAATAGCTCTTGTCGTTTATGCTTCAGTATATAACTACTGATGAAGAAAGTTTAAACACCCCGCAATAAACCAAAGGAAACCACCAAACAATACAGGAATGTAGTAGTCAGTAACATGAGTGAAATTCTACTGATGTTAACCTGACAGTGATGTGACAACAATGAGGCTTATTGAAACATGAACCTCAAATTTGTTTTTTAACGATCCAAATTTGGAATTCATGGAAAGTGCTATTAACAGAAAAGTAATTTGTCTTGCTGTGTTAACATGTTGCTCTCTATGAATATCTGTTTTCCAGTTACTTCCACAGTGATTTTAATCATGCTACATTATGAGCAGATGTCACTGTATAGCACACTGTCCATTGATCCTTCATCAGCATGTGTTGGTGTAATCAATAGCCTCATTACCTCAGAGGCAGCACTGGTCTGAGCGACTTTTTCATAGGATCACAGAGCGGACCCATCTCAGAACTTTTTTACTTTTGTCTGAAAATATACTACATACCTTTTATTCTGGAGCTCATTATAATAAAGTCTCCTGGGTCATGAATTAATTTGACTCTTCTTCTACAAGAAGACACCACCTCCAACAAGTTAAAGCTATAAATGTGGCAGGATAGTTTTGGTGAGCCAAGCAAATCTGTTTTGTATATGTTTGTATACTGACTTTGTATACTTATCTTGTCAAAAGACTAATTTGTATTTTTGTATCATTTTAAAGGGTCCTAACAGTTGCGATTTAACTTAATCGTATTGTATAACTAATTGTGCTTTTAAATTAACTGCATTGGGTTTATTATAGTTTTGAGTGTGAAAACAAATGACTTCACATTGTAGCTCTGCAGTTGGTGTAGGCCTTAAAGGACAAGTAACGTTTTTACAATCTGGACCTTATTTGGGTGATAAAACAACGTCATTTACTCACCCATTGTACTTTGGTGTCATTTGGAGTATTTCCGGAGATTTCGGAGTTTGGCGATATCCGTTTAACGTGAGTGGTCAGGGCACGCTATTGCAGACCCCAAATAACACAAACTTGATCACTTTTCAAATGACAAAAGTTCAATGTGTTAGTCTACACGTTTGTTTGAGTCAAAAGTGGCCTGTAACCAGAGATCCAGTCATGGTTCCGATTGCATGACGTCATCAACGAGGACAATGACATTCACACCTCATTTGCAGATAAGACGACGCTCTCAGCTCTCGGTTACAGTCATAAAGAAGCTAAGAAGAAGAAAACATCTCCGCTTGAGAAAACCCGAAATGGTGCGAACATGCATTTACCCCATTTGTGAAAACAAAATGACAACTTGGATGAAGTTGAGTTTTCACAGGCTTCCTCAGAACAATCCGGAGTTAATGAAGCTGTGGCTCGTTGCCTTGAGAATGGACCCAAACATGAAAGGCAAAGCTGTAAGACGTTTGGACCATCGTGTTTGCAGTACCCACTTCAGTCCGGACAATTTTTACCAGCAAAGGAAAAGAAAGAAGGCCAGCGGATTCAGCGCATGATTCTGAGAAGTAATGCGATACCGATGGCTGTTCTCTGGTGCTCTGCTCTTCAAACTGTTTCCGCTTCCTTCTTTCTAATATCTCTTTATCCGTATACTCAGGCTCAAAACGATAGGGACGGCCATCGTACTCAAATAAGTCTTCAATCTTCTTCAATCTCGAAGTCCAAATCTTCAGCCTTGTCTCACTTGCAACAGAAAAGTTATGAGCGTCTTCTAAGCAAAGTAGCGGAATGAATGCACGCGGTCCTTGATGATGACGTCATCCAATCTGAACCATGACTGGATCTCTGGTTACAGGCCACTTTTGACTCAAATGAAAGTGTAGACACACTGAACACATTGAACTTTTGTCATTTGAAAAGTGATAAAGTTTGTGTTATTTGGTGACAGCAACATTGTGCCCCGACCACTCACGTTAAACAGATATCGCCAAACTCCGAAATCTCCAGAAATACTTCAAATGACACCAACGTACAATGGGTGAGTAAATGACGTTGTTTTATCATCGAAATAAGGTCCAGATTGTAAAAACGTTACTTGTCCTTTAAGAAGCTAAGTGTGTGTGTGGGGCTTACTTTAGAGGGTGATCTTATTTATGGTTATTGGTTGTGGTGGCACTTGTAATTGGGTGTTTTTACTTGTGAAAATAGATTTCTTTATGTTTATCTTGTTTCTTTTTCACCAGTAACATGTCCTTTTCACCCCAACTTTAGGGTGGAGCCTCACCACTGCAGCAGCATTCCAATTAATTTAAAAGTGCACTGTATGTAACTTTCCTGGAGAAAAGTACACCACCTGCTTGTGTCCACATGAAATGTTTCATAGTTTGACATTAAATATACTGTATCTAACATGCATTTATTTAAGGTTATGAGTGGGGCCGCCCTGTAACTTGGCCTGATGGTGTCACCTGGATGTAGTCTCTGTGGATATACTAGGTCATACTAGACAGGTTTACTGCATAGACTGTATATATAAATGATCATGGCTAAACCGCTAGCCACTGAGTTTCAAATATGAAGTGTTCATGGGGACGTGTCTGGCTCCATCGTCCCCTCTCTTCTGCTGCAGTGAGCCTTGTAATTTTAAAATGTTTGTTGTATCACGCTCTACGTGATACTTTTGTCCAGAAATAAATTCCTATTCCTAATATGGAACTCGCTCGATATTTGCTCCTATAACTGCTGGCATTGTGAGCTTCAATTGAGTGGAACGCTATAGGCAACATCACAGTCCCTTAAGCAAGGCAATAAAATCCCCAACACAAGCAAGTGCCCCACCCTCCACCCAAAAAGTTAATTGAATTATAGTAAAAAATATGTTATTGTTACAAGGAAAGATCATAGTGACAAACTGCTGTATTGTATTGTAATATAATCCACCCGTTGCTTTTCAGGGTATTACATGTCTTAGACCAGTGAACCAGCAGGCCTCGGATATCACAGAGCCTACACACAGACGTGCATGTAGAGTGTAAACAAATGCTTCTGCACATGACTGCTCTGCACGCTCTGGCCTATCGGACCTCAGCTCTATCAGCCCAGCGCTCCAGCGGGACCCTGTATCACACACAGGAGGCAGCGCTCTCAGTCCCACTGTCAGGGATAATTGGGCAGCACAGGATTGATCTTCTGTGCCTCTGTTGGATGGCCTCTGAGAAATAAAAATGTGCTATGTCATTTAAATTAGACCACAATAAAGCAGTGGTGGAAGATGTACTCGATTTTGTTACTTGAGTTAAAATGCAGATACCGGAGCAACAACAAAAAAAAGTAAAAGTAAAAGTAAAAGAATCACATGAAAAAATCCTCTTAAGTAAAAGTAAAGTTAAAGTACCAGTTTAAAAATGTATTAAAGAGTAAAAAGTAAGAGTATTCCATGCAGATTTTGAGATCTAATAAAACTTCAAATGTAGTGATAGCAAAGATTTGTGCGGTATTATTCAGTAGGAAGAACTGAATTAATTTTCTTTCTTATCTGTTTTTATTTGTATATTTTGTTTGCTTAAAGGAGAATTAATGTGTTTTTTTTTAATCATCTAAGCCTTATTTCGGTAATAAAACAAGTTGTTTTATTCACCCATAGCACTTTGGTGTCATTTGGAGCACTTCCGGAGATGTTTTAGATTTGCGATCTCCGTAACGTGAGGTCTCGGGGCATATGTTTGCGGTCTCTAAATAACACAAACTTAAGCACTTTTCAATCATAGAAGCTCGATGTCTTAGTCTACACTTTCGTTTGAGTCAAAAGTGGCCTGTAATCTGAGATTTTTCCATAATTTTTAGTAGATGAAGAGGCCAGTGCGCAGTGTTCGCTCTCAGCTCTCGGGACCCAAACATGAAACGCAAAGCTGAAAGACCTTTGGACCATCGTGTTTGCTTTACCCACTTCAGTCAGGACAATTTTTTACCAGCAAAGGAAAAGAAAGAAGGCCAGCGGATTCAGCGCGCAATTCTGAGAAGTAATGCAAAACCAATGGCTGTTCTCTGGTGCACTGCTCCTAAAACTGTCTCCGCTTCATTCTTTCCATATCCATTCTGTCTCCTCATCCTTATACTCCTCTTCAGTCCTCAGTCCTCCATAAGTCCTCTTCAGCCTCAAAGTCCGAATCTTCTGTCATGTGTCGCTCGCAATAGAAAAGTTCAGAGTGCTGTTTATCTGCGAAACAGCTGGGACTTCACGCATGCGCGCTGTCCTCTATGATGACATCATCAAATGAAACTATAGCTGCATATCGGGTTTCAGGCCACCAAGTCTACGCTGACACAGCGATCTTCTATGATTTGAAAAGTGCTAAAGTTTGTGTTATTTGGAGATCGCAAACTTATGCTCCGAGAACGCACGTTACGGAGATCGCAAATCTAAAACATCTCCGGAAATGCTCCAAATGACACCAAAGTGCTATGGGTTTTATTGCCAAAATAAGATTGTAAAAAACATTAATTCTCCTTTAAATTATGAAGGCCTCAAACTTTATCAAAATCCCTAAATATAGTGGAGTAGAAAGTACAGACACCTGCTCTGAAATATAGTCAAATAAAAGTAGAAAAGTATCCAAATAAAAAATTACTGAAGTACAGAACAGATACCTAAAACTTTTACTCACAGTACTTTACTACTTTTACTTTGTGGCATTTCACCACTGCAATTTACTCTAAATCTGAAATGGAACCAGGTAATTGGAGAGTTTAAAGATGCATTGGGCAAATTTTCTGGGGGAGGGTCCACTACCTGCTGGTCTCCATGGAGATGTTATTGCTATCCCTGGAATGGCAATTTGTCAACGGGACAAAAGTTTATTTTCGTTTATTTGGACCAAATCAACTTTTGTCCAGTTGACAAATTGAATTCTCCTTTTGCCATGGATTCTACCTGGAAGACTGAGGGATTCTACACATATCCCTGGAATGTTCCATGGCATGACTTTAAATATATCCATCTAGCATTTATTCATTATGTTAGTTTCTATTGTTCAAAAATAACATAATTCCTTATGCGAACAGAGGCGACTCTCCGTAGATCTGAATTGTAATGTAGTGCAGTGCTGTAAGCTTCTTGTCTCCCTCGTGATAGATAGGTTTAATCTATACTGTGGAATGTTCTAGATGTTCTAGATAAAGCAATAGGACCAGCAGGTGGCAGACCCTCCACTAGAACTGTTACTCAGTGCACCTTTAAAATTTGTTTCACTTTGGGAGAATGGTTCCTCGGGGTAAAGAATAGGATTTTCACCTTCATATGATCAACCATATTTGAATAAGTTTTACTTTTTAACTACCTGCTTAAAAAGTGTTTATCCAATATACTGTAATTACCCACTGATAATTACAGAGGCCAATTACAGAGGACAGTTGGAGGGGACTGTAGAGTAGACCTAAAGTCTGTGTGTCCAGTAGAGGGCAATAAAGCTAAAAGCCCCCCTAACAAATGTCCCACTCCCTCTACCACTAAAAATATCAGTTATCTGAGTTGCTTTTAGGGAAGATGTAACATGGACCAGAGCCCAAAACCAAAACAAATTGCACTATTACATGTCTGATTGATCTCAAAGGCGTATGGGAGGTCGCAGTAAGTTGAGACATATAGGCATTATTCACAAAAGTTATTCATAATAGATTATCATCTCAGTTTTATTTCACAAAACCTGAATAATTTCTTTTGAGGAAGCTTACAGATGAGCCACTCAAAGAAAGGGATGCTAAAAGAAGAGTGGATGCTCGCAGGGTGAAACTAGCCAGACTTGGCACAATGAATCTCAATGTCATTCATCAAAAACGGTAAACTGCAACATGTGTTTTTATTATTGTTTGTCTTCCTTTGGGCGTTTCGTTTTTTATAATTCACAATTTGGCCCAATAACAAACACTCCAGTCACAGTAAACTACATACACTGTCCCAAATAAAGTCAACTTTTCCATAATTTAGACAACAAAAGTATAAAAAACATTGAAAGAGAGTGCTTTAATACAAATGATGTGGCCTGGATCTAAGCATTGCTTTTGGTGCATATTTTTGACAGCCTAATGAGTGCTATGAGTCTAATACAGAGCTGTTGTTTGGACAGGTAATGGGCTGAGGAAACACGACCACAGAAACCACTGCTACGCCTGATCTGGTTACACCTCAGTCCCAGTGCGTGTGTGTGCGTGTGTGTGCGTGTGTGTGTGTGCGCGTGCGTATATGTATGTGTGCACGTGTAATGACTATCTCACCATAACACAACACCAGGTTATGGGGTTAGAGCTGTTTGTTTGTTTGTATAGCACATGCCCTTATGCAGTGCTCTCAGTTTGTGGTTCATTTAGCACATGTATATTTACACAGCTGTAGGCTGATAGGAAAACTCTTGTGGTTTACGGTGGACAGAAGAAGTTTAAGAGACGGTCATGTAACATTTGTATCAACTCCAGTCAACAAGGATTGTAATTATTGAAAACAAAATGTTGTTGGCACAGAAACATTTACAAACAGTAGAGAGTAATCACTTATCTATTGACACAGAAGATAAACTTTCCCATTAGGGATCTCATTGCCATTCTGTTTTTGATGAGGTTTGGCCTCTGCTGAATGTCCAACTGAGTGAGCAGCAGATGTTTACGGCAAAATGATACAAATGGAGGGATTAAGCTAAATATAATTCTATTCTGTATTTATGCGGAACAAATACATTTTTATACAATATGGAATAAACATCCTTGTAGATAATATTCACAGTCATTTAGATGGTTTTGTTGTTCTTTTATCATATTCACTTAATACACTGGTTTGTCCTTGACATTCCCACTTTATGCCATATGACTCTCCTCAAACCCATCTCCTCTCAGTAACCTAGCATCTGAGCCTGTTCTCCCTGCACATTCACAAAGCCACACAGAGGCTCTGTTTCTAATCTGCCCATGAAGGGTTGTCCCGGGACCCCACAGAGCAGTTTCCAGGGCCTGGACCCTCTGTGTGCAGCTTTAATTAGATCAGGGGAACAGTGGAAGGTGCTGCAGAGTTTGAATTGGGCATGGGGTTTTACAGACACTGGCCCTGCGTGTGTTCAGGACAACAATACACTTCACACAGAGAAGGCCAATGAGAAAGAGGAAAGTAATGAAATGCAATACAGAGAAGCTGCTTAAATCTGGAGGTCACTGGCTGAATCAGAATTTCAAACTATCTTTTGATCAGGAGTGTATCTATCTATATATAGGCTGTGTATATATTTTATTATTGTATATATATATATATATATATATATATATATATATATATATATATATATATATATATATATATATATATATATATATATATATTTTTTTTTTCCCCCAAACATACTAACTTTTAAGAATAAACAACCTCAAATTGAAATAATCTTCATGTTTTGGTTTTATAGACTAAATACCTTGCAATTAGGTTATATTGGTAGTAAAGTGTTTTAAAAGAAAATGCAATTCATGACATACATCGACCAAGTCAGAGCATGTCTATATTTGAACCACCAACATTCTCATTTGTAGACAGCCCTTCAGTACCACCTTATTTCAGGAAAGACAAAAGCTTATCAGATGTGCAGAATAAAACGTGTCTTTGGTGATTGAATGAAAAGAACAAGTGTTTTGTGGCTGTTGTGACCCAGGGCTACAGTGCAGCCTCCTGTACAGTCTGGTGTATGGCACGTCTGTGCCTCAGTCACACTATTATCAGTCCAACTCAGCTGCCTTTCATTACAAAACATTAGCTCACAGAGGCACATACAAATCTGAACCAACAACTGAATTTTGCGTTGGTATTATCTTTTGGCTATAACCTGTCTCTCCTATTTTCCTTGATCTTGGTTGTGCCGTAATCATGCCTTTATAGTGGGATATTTTAACTATTTTAGGGGAGATTGACAGAAATGTGTAAGTCAGACACTTCACCATTGAGAAACTCCACATACTGGGACGACACACATGCCGTGCATTTTATGCCAGATATACCGACCAAATCAGTCCAAATAACAGGTAGCTTGGATGACATTCAGTTAATCATCTCCTTATCCTGGCTTGGGACTGTCACACAAGTATCACAGCACTTATTTGTGTACATTTGGTCTTAATGTCATCACAAACTGATGATGCCATATGTTGTTCCTTTGTTACTCTTGTAACAACTGAACATTCACCACATACGTCGGAATAAATCCGGAAACATCTTAATGATCACAGTGTGTTTGTACATTTCTGACATTTTCCAAGTATAACAGGGGTATCACTTTTCGTCCATCAGACATCAGTGGACCGCTGTCCTGTGTGAACTGTGTGTGTTTATCTTAACAGACTCCAGACTCTCTGAAGGGACAGTGGCCAAACATCTGCAGCTGGCACCAAGCAGCCACAGGTTTGTGGGAGACTGGATAATGTACACTCAAACTTAACTAAACCTTTGTACAGTCATTGGCCAGAATACTGACAGGTGCTCTATTCTATACACAATACACATTTTGTTTATTCATCTTTTCACTAGAATGATTAATATGGTAATGTAATGTAATGTAGTGTTGTATGGGGCTCATTGACTAGGCATAAATTAAATCTAAACAGTTTCATTTTGTACTCCTTACCACACAGTACAGTTCTGAACAGTAACCTGCTCAGAACTGTTGCATGGTTCCGTGACCTGTTGCACTCAGGTTTCAGAGAGCACAAATGGAGGAAAAAGGTTATCAGCACATTAGAGTGAACACATGTGACTGTTTTACTGTAGCCACAAAGCTGTTCCAGTTGCCGACTGCTTTGGAGTTACTGTTACCAGGTTGTTTTTTTCATCTACATTTTCATCTATACACTGTACATCTACAACCTATTTTCCACTATTCACAGTGATCTGCACTGTATGCATTGTATGTCTCATAAAGACTGAAAGTATAATGGACATATCATATATGGCGGCACGGTGGCTGAGTGGGTAGCGCTCATGCTTCACAGCAAGAAGGTTCCGGGTTCGATCCCCGGGTCGACCTTTCTGTGTGTGTTCTGTGGGGAGTTTGCATGCATGGTCTGGGTTCGATCCCTGAGTCGCCTGGGCCTTTCTGTGTGGAGTTTCCATGTTCTCCCCGTGTCTGGGTGGGTTTCCTCCGGGCACTCCAGTTTCCCCCACCAACCCAAAACATGCACCATAGGTAAATCCTCCAGTTTAGGACCAAGCCGAAGCAAGAAGATCATGGAGATGGTCCCCGGGTGCAGTAATTGCTGCTCACTGCTCCTAATAACAGGATGGGTTAAATGCAGAAATGGAATTTCCCCACTGTGGGACTAATAAAGGCATAGCTTTCTTTCTTATCATGGGAGTTATTGTTTCTACAGTTTAAGGTCAAACTATTTATTGACTAGATGCATGTTTAAATAAATAAGATAGGGTTATTTTTTGTATATCTTTGCTATTTATGTTTGTTACAGTGGCCTTCATTGCAAATCTGCAAATAAGACCAGATGTTACAGTCCTGGTCATATTTGTATGGAGCTATATGCTGGTCTGACGACATTGTTTTGATATATTTCTCTTTTTTGGTGGTAAAAACAGCAGGTTTGCGTTTGAGCAGATGGACAGGAGTTGGCGGTGCTCCCTGGGGATGAAATCCACTCTGCCGTAGAGCCCAGTCCCTGTTTATCTTTGGGCTTTATTAGATGTTGATGTTGGCGCTGTGAGAGAACCACTTGTTTAAAAAAGAGTTTTTTTTTAAGGAAAAAGAGAAAATAGAGAGTGAAATCATTGGAGTGGGAGGAGAAGAAAGTGAGAGAAAGTTACATGACTGGGGTTTTTAAAATGGACAAGGCTAGTTTTGCTTTGTTCACAGTACACATCTATCCTGAACATACTAATCTATATAAAGACATACGTACATAAACATATGATTGCACTCTGGACCTGCAGATTTTTCACTGCAGTATTACTGACCTGGGATCAACATGTGTGAAGAGAGGTCACTGCATGGGCTAAGGTGAACATGTGTCAGTATAACATCATTAAAACCTGGCATGCAAAACCAGAACATGTTCAGTTTCATGACAAATACCCTATTCAAGGTTTCCAACAAAAAACTGGCAGAGCTGTGAGAAAGGTGTGTGCATTTTGTCTTTTGAGGTGACTTTTGTCAGATGTTAAGCAGAGAGAGTGAGATGAGAGGAGGGTCAGGTGCACCTGAGCAGTGTGATGATGACTCAGGGGAAAACACACTGAAGTCAATGGGCTGAGGCTGCAGCTGGCATTGCTCTGCTCAGAGCTGCCATGTTATGTCAAACTGCAGTGATGTGGAGAGACCCCAGCGGAGCACACTCTGCTCCAAAACCACAGAGAGGTTTGAGGCAATGTCTCACCACTGTGTATGGAGGGTGCTGAGACCACAAGAAAAGATGCACATGTCACCTATCATTCACATGAGACAGAGCATAGATAGAGTGATGATGCACCAGCTGCAGCTGAATTTGTACTTTGCAAAAACAATTAAAACACAAAACAGAGAGTTACTCTTTGCAGCATGGGCATGTTCAGAGCTTAAGTCACAATTAGAGCCAATAAATAATAAATAAAAATAATAATAAAGATTCTCTCTTTCCATTTCTTGCAGCTGAGTGCTTTCCAACAGATTTCGTTACACCATGTTTTTCTGTGAATATGAGTTTTTTCTTCATGTATCATACAGACTGGTCCAATACAGAGCTCAGCAGATTAAGCTTAAATATGTAAAAAAAAAATAAAAAATCTTAATACCTGTTAAGTTTAATCCACAAGAGAGATATTTCAGCACAAGGGGAATAAGGTCTTTCCAATCCTTCACATAAAAATCACCTCTCATTTCCCCCAGCGTGGACCTCATGTCTTATCTCTCATCCAGGGGTTATTTATGACCCGGGCCTAAAACCACATGGTTTATTTACCTGCTGTGAGACGCTGTACCTTTGGGAAGAGTATTAATGAGGTGAGAAAGGCAATGTGCTGGGGGACATGCTATGCTTTTAGAAGGAAAAAAAGTCCACACAACATTGTCTTATACACAAGGTTTACTCAATTATCACTACAAAGAACACAAATATGAGCAGAAACCATATTCATGATGATCAGCAGATAAATTTCACGTGGTCTCTCCATGAAGAGGCTCAAAGTTCTCCCTTCCAAATGTTGACTGCTATTGACTGCTCTCCATATTGATTCATATTTTCTTGAGGTCTGTGTATTATTTTCTTTTAGTGCTGCTTTTTGGAGCCATTTTTGTTGCTTATACAAATGCTTCATCAAAAACAGCCTCACCACCAAAACCTCTGCAATTACAAAGCTTTCTACTGGACTACCCACATAGAGACCATAAACTCCACATAATGCTATATGACTTTCAAATGTAGCTTACTTATCTGAGTAAGTGTAGTTTGCACAAGGCCTCCCCCACAATGAGGAAATCTCTCTCAAAGGTACAGGCCGCTCCAGTCTTCATCCTTCATCTTCATGTCACAAAGATCATACCAGCATTTAGGCTTCAACTGTAACTCTCTTTTTCTTTTCTTTCTTTTCTTTTATATATTGTCACTTTACATAACAATGGATCTTGTGTATAAAGTTATGATGTTTAAAGGTTATATATTACGCTAAATTTACTTTAAGACTTTAAAATATTGTTATCTCCTCAAAAACAGTGTAACCCTTTATTTAGGTAGTCTGTCTATATCTCATGAAGTAGTAGTTTTCAAGTTAAAATCTACCTTTAAAATTGTGTTCTATAGAGATGAGCAATTCCAGGGCTGAAATTATCCAAATGATTCTAGTGAAGGTGTATGGAGTTTAAAAACATGTAGTGTTTTCAGTTTGAGGGAAGAACTCAGCCTAAATATGCAGGGTTTGTATGTTTTGTATGTGTGAATTCAACAAAACACAAATCCAGCTATGTTTGTGATGAGAAAACAACATTATAACAGCACAATATGGGTCCTTTATGATATTTAATCCCTAATTAATAAGCAAAGCATAAAACATAACACATTACATTTATGTTTTACTTGAAATAGTATCTTGTCTATTGGCGTTCCAGACAGTGAGGTACTGTCTGTTCGAGCTACTGTGTAACTATCACAGTCAGTAGCATCGTGGGGAGACAGACACTATGTCCGACTACCACTGGGAAAAGCATGATGGAGCTAGCTTCGGGCGAGTTCACTGGTCTAGTAAACACTTGTGGGAGCATGGTCATTAAGTGCAGTTAGCAGCCCACCCTGGAGATCTTACCTTTGCATAAAATTGATGTGTGTCAGGTTGGAGGGAATCTATTGCAAGCTCTAAAATATCATTAGCCTCCTATATAGCAAAGCAGTATTTTGGGAAAATAGAAAGAAAGAAAAACAAAAAGTCCAATTAACAATTAGTGTTGTTTTGGCATCAATATACTACAGTGAAAAGCTGTAGCCAATAATGTAAGTGACATATATTAGTACATAAATAACATAGTTTGCTTATGACTGCACTTAGCAGGAAGGAAAAAGAAAAAAGAAAATAGCATATATTATAGTACATGCAAAGATGTCAGCAGTAGTGTGCGCGTATGTGGGTGTATCATGTCAGACTCTTAGTTAGCTCTGTGTCTCCAAAGGATACGAGGACAGCCGCCTTGGAATTCTGCCCCTCGTGTGTGAGTGCAAATCCCACACCGCACTCATATACACACATCTCGGTATGGGACATCCTGTGGTCCAATCTTCATTACCCCAGACCCCCCGAGGATCGTAGAGAGAGGAGGGGGCAGACTCAGCTACTCCCTCTATCCGGAGTCCTGGGGTTACAAGAGAATTTACACCTAAATCCTGGGAGCAGACAGGAATCACACTTCTCTACACCCCTATTGTTGCTATAGTGGAGGTGGGAGGGGCAGTCCTGTGTACAAAGCAGAATTAACTGGACTTGGATATTACTCTCAGAGGTTTTCTATGCACATAGACTTCTACTAAAAATCTTAGTTTATTTTTTTCTTCTTGTATTAATGAGATATTTTAAATTAATTCTAGAGCTAATAAATTGCAAGCATCAACCTTGAAAAAAAATGAACAAACAAAATTACACTGATGCAGTGATTGAGTAGTTTGTCTAGTTTGAATTAAAAAAACTTTATTGACAACTGGGTTTGGTTGTGTTTATATTCTCAGCCAGGTTCACTTAGTTAGTCAGGCTGAGTCACTGTGATATGTTGACTACAAAACACAGGAACATGGTCCCGGGACATATAGCACAAACTGCCTTACTCCAGCAAACAGGCCAGAGTGCCCCATTAGCTTAATGGGCGTCTAAAATTTCAGAGGGATGCTCTGCTGTTATGGCTGAGAGCTCTGCGTTTCCCTTTTTATGGCTCCTTAGACCACCACGGCCAGGAATAGGGGTTTGAGGGGAACAGGAGGAGGTGGAGAGGAGTACAAACAAAAGGTGGAAGAAAAGATTGGACTGCAAAGTGAAAGGACAATAAACATTTTTCAAAGTGTATTATATGTAAAAGTAGGACTATGGCTTCTATTTAAACTATTTATTACTGCTACAGCTGGTTGCATAAACTATGTTAAATAGTCTTAAAATGAACAAGAAAAATACAAACATATGATGTTTTTCCTTTGCAATCCCCAGGTCACTGATGACCTGGTTTCTTTTCCCATTGCTTTGACTTTTGACCTGTGTGACTTCCTCAGATGGTCACAAACCACTAAGAAACACTGCCGCAGTACATACCACAGCCATTTGTCTTTACACGTCACTAATTAAACTATGTATTATTCTCATGCATCTGTCTGAATGGCCCTGCTCTCTAATGCACTTTAATGATAATATTAATTACATGCCCTGATGCTGCTGCCAATACTGCTGTACTGATGTCAAAACGTTTACAAAATGTTTACACTGGGGTTATTTAGGGGTTATTGAGGGGTATTTATTTATTTCACTGGGTTTGCACTTTACTCTTTCACACTTTACAGCTACGTATGTGGATGCTCCAAACACACTTTCGTTGTTCTCTCTTGTGCAATGACAATGAATACTTGAATGCTGAACACTGATACTATGTATTCATTTTATTCAGTCCCGACAAGGCCAGTAAAATCCAAACAGATCAAAAAGCACCAACAGTGACCTCAGAAAATCATATATTAGTTGTGATTGATGCATTTATGTATTCATATGTAGAGAAGTATTGATAAGTGATGTCTGTGCAACCCTGATCAATACACTTATTATATTGTGACCCTCCCTATTCTTTCTTAGATTAGCCTAAACTAACCTGAAGTACCCTTGCAATTTCCATATGCTTCAACTTGAGATATAGTAACTAATGTCTGTTATGGATTTAGAAAGATGCATTTATTCCAGTCATTAGACCTTCAACTGCATCCGCTTGTCATTGCAAACATGTGACAGTGATTTATGGCCTTGAATCTGGATTTGGACATGAATGACAGATTATTGGAGATCGTCGATGACCTCAGTGGATTAAAAACTAACATTCCTAGGATACTGTCTGCTTCTTGATGAATGTACATAAACTATGATTTAACTCAACAATACACAATGGGATTAACAAAAGGTAATGCAATGATGGACAGGGTTTTACTGCTGACTGACACCGAGTCATCATAATATCATGTATCATATTATGTAATATGTGCATATTTCTGAGTTTTGGACAGAGCTGACAATCAGAGACTGTGATAGTTGTGTTTTAAACGAGAGAGAGGGCAGTTTGAGGAAAGGTCACTCTTATTCTGCTCTGGTGTTTCCGTTGGCAATAAAATGGCCCATTCCCTCAAAGTATATCCTCTGGAAGGTCTTCTGCCATATTTGCTGCCACATATAGTGTGAAAAGCCTGTAGCATCTCAAATGTCCATAGCTAGATCTTTAGCTAGCTCCTTAGCTGGCCTCTTGCACAGTCTCCATGTACAGTATACAGGAAAAACAAACAATTAATTTCACACAATCCAATAGCCCCTTACTTGTGTCCTTTGAACTGCGTATGCTGCCCTTCTCAGTAGGTTAAAATCACATGATATGATGTTAAAAACAAAGCTCAAAAAGTTTCAAAGTGTAATCAGTGTGCGAGCCAGGCCAGGTAGCCACAAAAGCAGCCAGCCACTCTGTACAAAAGTGCCACCCATATGGATACCCCCATTTAAACTATGAAGAGACATTTCTTTGGACAGTGAAGGAAAGTTGGAACCATATTGGGTCAGCTGGCCCAGGGATTCGATTATTCTCTCAACAAAGCACACTCTGCCATCATGCATAACTCACACTCACATTCAAGTATTTGAGACACATCTCGGCACAATAGTGTTATAGAATTTAAAAAATAGTGAGATTATTATTAAATAAAGCCATATGACCCAAAGCCAAGGGACAGATCCGCTCTCCTTAAGTAAATGCACCAATAGTTTGTGATGTGTCTGTTGTTTGAGTGTGAGGCTGGTTAACAATAACATCTGGGCATATTTTGGCAAGACAGCTCCAACTGCTAGGATTAAGCATGTCTCTTACCATCAAAATAACAGGTTGGCCAACTTTGAAATACCAAAGAATCAAAGCCTGTTCCTGCTCAGTGCAAGGCGAATTCATTTTCCAAAAAAGGGTCTAGACATTTCGTGACATTGAGTGACTTGATCTGAAGCTTTGAATCCTGTGTAAAGCCAACCACACACAAACTACAGACTGAGGCCTAATCCTTTTTGTCTGAGCATCACATTCTTGAGGAGAGATGAGCTCAGTGTCACAAATAACTTATCTCCAGAGCTGAGAGGCAGAGTATTGAGGCTCTATCTCTCACTTGACCCTGCGTAGACTCTTAAGGATCGACTTGTCTGGACTCAAACCAGGGTAGCTTCAGACTCTGTAACGCAGGGCAACAGAGGTCGGCATTTGATACAGAACATTTCATTATAAAACTCTGGTAGGTACTTCGGTATCGGCAAAGGCATTGTAGCATACTTGTCATACAAAACAGCAACTCAATGTGCTTTATAGTGAAAAAAGAAAGGAAGGACCAAGGTAAAGAGTTAAGAATAAAGGCTACAGATAACAGTATTTGCCATTTATGGAAGGAAAATGACCAGCCACATCATACCCCACATCTGCAGTCAATGGTTAATACTATAATGTTATAGCCCTATAGTCTTAATTTACCCAATGAAAGAATAATGCTTTTCAGTCACTGTTTATTTTTCATTTATGTAGTGTAAAAGTATAGATAGAGACAACAAACATGTATGTGTAACAACTTAAACTACTCCACCAATGAGGTATAGAACACAAGAAAGGGTCTCTGGATTGAGTGATTTGTTTTTCCATATCCATGGAGACTGTGAAAGAGTCTAGCTAAGGAACTAGCTATGGACAATTGATATGCTACATTCTTTTTACATCATATGTGGCAGCAAATGCAGCAGAAGACCTTCCAGAGGAAATACTTTGAGGAAAAACCATTTCATCACTGACCGAAATAACAGTGGAGTAAGAGTGAGGCCTTTCCTGTTGTTCCTGTGTTCACCTGGTTCCCTCTGGACACTGCTGTGATGTCTGGGCTGCCGGACACAGGGGAGGGACACTTTTGGCTCACAAACGCCACTGAGAAGCTCAATGTAAATGTTGCTGCAGCAAAACATAATTTCCCTCAGGATGAATAAAGCATCTCTCTCTCTAATCAAATAAAAATGTTTCAAATAAAAAAATCTACAAAATAACAGTTAAAAATTCCACATTGTTATTAACTATGAAAAGTACATCTTCAAATCATTCACATTTAATTTGCCCTAACGAACAACAACAACAATAACAAAAAAAACAAAACAAAACAAAAAACAAAACAATAGCTATCAATATTGCCATTATCTGGTAACGACACACATCTTTACAAGCCACTCTTTGTAATTTGCCCATCAACTTCAATGTGTGAGCATGCCTTAAATGGACTGCCCAGACATGATTTATGAGCTGTGAGCAAATTTCAGTTCTAAACAACTATAGCACTTATTCACCAGTTACAAATGAGGAAATCACATCGCACAATACATAGTAGGAATCTCAGTTATATATATAACTTAATGTCTACATGCCATACCCCCCAAAAATCATCTTCTAACATCACAAACAGACTTGAACACAGTCTTCTCACTCATTACTCTTGCCCCTAGAGCCACCATGCACTGACAGGCGCTGGGCTTTACTTCTCCCCAACACCACCCCGGAGGTCAAAGGTGACAGCAGCAGTGTGACGAGCAAGGAGGTGTTTGGGGGCCTATCTCGCGGCTAGGGAGAGGAGTCCAGTCATTTTCCTAGAGGAGCAAAGGGCCAGGGGGGCTACAGAGGGGGCACGTTGTTGAAGAATACTTGTGATAATGATGTTATTTGGATACTGGGCTGGCCTGGCTGGCAGCTGTTGACAGTAATGATGTAGTGTGTGTAATGAATGAATCTCACTGCTCTCCTACAGACCAGCTGCTGACTGAGGCAGGAAGCGAATGATTGATGGGAATTATTGATACCTTTTTCTCCCAAACACACATGTATAGACAGAGGTACCAAAATCCAGGTCGTCTAAATTCTTGATGGGTTTCTTTGTTTCTTTTTCTCCAGCTCATCAGAGTAAACTCATCAGTCAAAGCTGAAGGAATATCAATACTACTCTGTACGAAGCTCCATAACCCATATGCTGATAAGATGGGACTGTTTCCGATTGTAATGTTTGTCTTTGGAAATAAGATGTTTGGATGAAATT
The DNA here is from genome assembly GCA_036785185.1 of Paratrypauchen microcephalus. Lineage (NCBI taxonomy): Eukaryota > Metazoa > Chordata > Actinopteri > Gobiiformes > Gobiidae > Paratrypauchen > Paratrypauchen microcephalus. The sequence goes on along the minus strand of JAVJIX010000002.1, from coordinate 16,174,231 downwards.
ACTGAAAGTTATTGCTTCTTAATTGCAACTTGCATTGCAAATCATTTGGCTGTATCATTTGTTAGCCACATTGTGTTAGAGGTAAGGACAACATTTAATAATTGGCAACAAAACTGAAAGACGTGCTACGAAAAAAGGTGTGGCACATGGGTCAATCTTAAATTTCGGTTTTCTTCTTTATAATACAGATGAATTATTAATATAAACCAGATATGCTAAACATAAATAACATAGTTATGCCTCCAAGGTTCCATCCTTTTCTGTCCCCGCAGAACCTATGTTGTATAAGAGTTCTTTCAATCGCATATAGTTTAAAAACATGTGATACTTCCAAAAATCTGTTTGCCATAATCCAAAGAATACATACAATCCATACAGTCCAGACACTGTCAGTCAGTTTGAGTTGCCAAAAAACAGTGCTAGTGATGCAAGTCTCATCTGGAAACAAAACAAAATCCATCTTGTTTCCATATTATTCAAATCCCTTCATAATTCTGCTATAAAATAAGCAGTATAATATAAAGTAGCAGTTAGGTTTGTAACCTATTTTGTTCATGATGAAGAAGAAGCCTGTTTGTATAAGAGATACTTAGACCAGCGCAGCGCAGTGTATGGCGTGGTCGAGTGGACAGGTGTTTATCTTAATGACATACTAAATATGTATTATTATGATCCACAATAAGATTAGAATTTAGGTTAACATTAGGGTCAGTCTCCAGGAAATTAATGTAAGTCAATGTAATGTCTCCAATAATCATAAAAATCCAACACTTGCATGCCTGTGCATGTGTACAGTGGAGCAGATCTACAACATGTGGCTGCCATTATCACCACATCACGGTCAGTGCAGAGGACCCACCACCTTTATACCAAATGTGTGTGTTTGTGTTAGGCCATCTAAGCTGTGAAAAAGTGGCGTTTGAAGTCCACAATATTCTCTTATACTTTTCCAGCATCTATCTCATACAACATCATTGAGTAATGATAAAAGGAGAAGTTCAATTTGTCAACTGGACAAAGTTTGAGTAATCTTGATACTTAATTCTGCTCATTATTTGATTTTAATTGAAGTTGTAGCGCTAATCAATGTGTTTATAACAGATTGACAGATAATTCATTTTCTGCAGCTGGCTTGATATTTGAGGTTCAAAATTAACAGATTAAAATGTGCATGACATTTTTATGTATGGTATGTTAAAGAATACTTATAAATTCCACATGAGAAGATCCACATGGTTAAGCAATTGAAGCCAGAAGTTTACTGGATTGTGAGAGTGAAAACCATGTAACAAAAATGAACAATTAATGAATATATACTCATTCAAGTTGGACTATGTAACTTTTTCTGGAGGGTCTGCCACTCACTATATCCCTGGATGTATGGCATAAGCATAAAGTGGAGACAAGCACGCAATTCTTTTAATGCCCAACTCTGGAACATTCCCAGGTAAAGCTATAACATTTTCTACTCTCAAGCAGAAGATACTCACCAGAAAAGTTGTATAGTGCACCTTTAAACTATGTGTAGTAATTTTGGATTCAAAACTTACTATTCTTTGATTTGCACACACAGAGACTGCACAGTGACCTGAGGTTGCGTGTCTTTGGACCATTGACAGAAACTGGAGCCCCAGACACAACTCTCACCGGAGCAGGGGCCCACACACTGCATACATGTACTTCTCCTGCTTGTTTTTACATAATACAGATAAATCTCATGCATGGCTCTAGTTCACTGTTATGAAGTATGTGCAAGTGAGGTGGTTCGGTAGCTGCAGAGTATGTATTATACTTGTTCTTCTTTCGACAGCTTCACTTCAAACAGCGCCACGTTCATCTGCAGCATCTGTGTCAGACGGCTCTTTGTTTATTGCTTCATCTCCACTTTATTTACTGTCGACTTAATTATTTCCACATTTGATCATTTGAGGAAAGCCGGGGCAGCCGTTTTTCTTTATGAATCTAGTTACACATGCCAAGCCCTGAGTGCTCTTGGAACTATAGCTAACACGTGCATTTTTCTGCTGCCCTCTTGCTGTGCAGGTGACACAGACCGGACTACAAGATGGATGAGTGTCGAATGGTGACATCTTAAACCTGTTACCTCCGAGTGCATGTTTATTTGAATTCTCCTCCTGACTTTATTATGTACTGGGGGGAATTCTCTTGAACTGCAGCTCCAGGAGTGTAAATATTATGGGGAAAGCCACTGAGACATGAAATGTATCTTTAATTACAACATTGATATATCAGGGTCGCTACCCGTGAGCATGTGGATAGAACCAGATCTATTCATTTTTTATCACTGATTTGTTCATTTTTTATCACTGATTTAGTTTGATTTAGTTTACATAATCATTAAGCACTAAGCAGCACTGTAAAACTACAATGCGGTATGGTGAAATCATATTTTTTTTAAAAATCAAAAATCAATATACCAATATGTATGAATGAATACTTAATTATTCATAATTTAATTCCATCAAATAAGCTCTGCAGTTCTCAGTGATCCAAGGCAGGTTAGGAAAAGCAGTTACTGTGTCCTGTGGAGTACGAAACTTTCAGCATAATAAAGTAATAGAATAAACAAGTTAGAATAAACAAGTGTCATTACAATAAAATGAACAAAGTAAATTATAAAACAGATGTACCAGGAACGGTGTGTGTAAAGTTTTGATTTCTTGACACAGACTTTGATATGTCATTGTGTTAGGCTGGCATAAGCATGTGGAACTGTTTGTTTCTATGTAATTCAATCCACCGTTGGAAAGATTACAGTAAAACCACCATTTTGGGTTTGAAAAATAATTCATCTCCACTTGCCTAGAAATGGCCTAGACTAGAAATTCTCTGCATTTCATGTCATTTCAAACAAAGTCATGCATGACCCTACAGCAACTCTCAAATAAATGGGACACAAATTCATTTCCTGTGTGAGATTAAAGACAGTATTTTAAATGTTCAAACAAATTCTAGACCAACAAATCAGAGATTGTTACAAATGTGGATATTATCTGCTTATTATGTTCATTCATTGCACGGTTATGCATGTGAACTCAGGGTGGTGTCTTTGATTACATGAGATGGCATGAGAGCACAGTGACAGAGTGGTTGACAAGTTTTTTCCTTAACATGCAGTATTGTTAGAGTTGCCTGGGATCTAGAATACACACTTCTTCAATACTCTGGTCTCCAGTGAATATCCCCAAGTTCAGATGAGTGTGACTGACACAGATGGCCTGTCTGTATTGGAAAAAATAAAGGAATAAAATATCACAGGGTGACTGTAAAACATTGCGTACATCTGAAGAACCAATGAGTGAAGCACTAAAAAGTCACATTTGGTTAGTCTTGAGGCAGAGCTGAGTAAGTGGGGACCAGACTATCATCAGTCAGTATAAAAAGTAAAGTTATTAGTCTGGATTTGCCAGACAGTTGTTTGAACCCTGTTCTTAGTTTCGTAACACGATCAAGTAAATATATTGAAAATAAATGATACATATTGTATCATAATATGTCAAATCTATCTGTGAGCATTCTGTGTTGTGTGCTGAAGACCCATACTTCACTCTGCCACTATAGTGAATAAATGTGATGATGATGATTTGCACTTAGTCTGAAAAGACCACTTTTAAGTTTACCTGTACAGTCATATGAGACCTAATATGCAAAAATATGTATAGAGCACATGACCAGGCCCATCAACAGAAATCTGTGGTCATGAGACAAGAAGACTTACATGGGTACCCTATAGTAATAATGAATAGAGAGAAGTTCCAATTCTGGGCCCCTAAAACCCTGGAGCTTGGAACATTGATAGTCTAAGACTATATAGTGTGGAACTCACCTCAAAACTGAGACAAGAAAACACTCTTTCCCAATTGGGTGGATTTTGAGATACATTCAACAGACTCTGCATAATCTTCATGTGGAATGGATTCCTCATGGATCAATGTGGTCAGAGAGTCAAATGTTTACATGTGGAGCCAAAAACGGGCATTAAACCTCACTGTAAGGAGAGTCACTTTCCATATAGACAATACACTGTTGAAAATCTGTCAACAATCAAAGAGATTAGCTTTATGGACATAAAGTTTTGCCATTTACAGTGTTTTTTCTGTGGTTTAGGAAACACAATGGGGTGCCACAATAAAGAGGCCAACAATCATATATTACATATATTGAATCTGTAGTGGGAGAATGTGCTGCTAAGGACAGTGTTGTAGTGTTTATTTATTTAGCTCTATAGTTTGAATAGTTTTAATATAATTTGCAGACTCCTATGACCACCTCAAAAATAATGTAATACACATTTATACATATACATAATTTGATATGAAATTCTTGATAAGTGTGGGGATTCAACTGTTCACATGTTTTTGTTTTTTATTGTGTAGGATATAATGTGTGTTGACTCATATGTAAATTACATACTTAAGCATTGTCAGATAAAATCAAATCAAACAAACAAAGTCACAAAGATAGTTGAAAATGTAAAGCTCTTATTTCTGCCAAGAGTTTGATGGTAGTATTTTGATTGAAGTACAGAAAATGGAAGATATAAAACAGGGATGGCCAATTTACTTTGACCTTCAGGCTTCCTGTAGCCCGAATGGGTATGTGTAGCATTTTATACAGCAAAAAAAGTATACATTAACATAAAAACAAACATGGTGATGGTCCAAGTCTATATACAGCTTTTACTGCATCATCAAACCTATGCTGAAGGCACCTATTGCCAGTAGGCCCTTGATGAAAAAAAGATTTGACAGAACAGCTATTAAAAAAAAGCTTTACCAAAGGCCTGAAGCCAGCAGGAAGCGGGAAGTAAAATATAAATATAAGAAATGTTCTTCTCGTCGATGCGATTGTTTACATTTAACTGTAATGCATTAGCGCTGCTTACACAACCTTTAACTCTCAGTGGCTACACAAAGTGATTAATCGCTCAACCAAAATGGCCAAGCCGCAGAAAAATCTTAGATGGTTTATGTTTCATATTTGGAGCCAAAATATAAATCATAATTTTTAACAAAGTGATGTTTCTATATGAGGTTTATACAATAGTGCTGAACCTGCCAGACTCAGGATATGACTGATATGTGAAAGCATAGAATTCAAGTCTATTGTCACGTCCTCATAACAGTCGTCCGGTGTGGTGTAGCGGCAAGGTAAACAGGCACATAGCTAAGAAGCCACTACAACTGTTTTCTATAACTCATAACGATGCAGATATCCCATTACAAAACAGATGGATTGAGAAACAGGGTCAGAAAGGAAGCCAGGAGCCGGGTAACAATCATAGAAAAGGATTTAAACAAAGACAACGAAACGTGATCTGAACAAGCAGAGCACTGTCCTGATTAAAAGATGTCTAAATAAGTTGTAAAGTCTGCTGACATTTCCACTGGAGGGTATCGTACAGTATGTTACCACATCTGCCACTAAGCCTAGTATCAACGCTATAATCAATAAATAATTGTGCCCTATGAGAGATCTCAGAACACGCATTAAATATACAAATGTAATTATCAGGTCTTGGGGTTATTTGGTTTAAAGTTTCCTGCTATTGACATGAATCAAAAACTAATGTAAAGTGATTGTATACTGTAATGATGGAATATGCTCTGTTCACATGGCATTGGGACATTGGGATTTGTGATCTGAAAACTATAGGGATCTTTGGCAGTACACACCAATACACCTATCACTCGTATAAAGCCGGCAGTAGGCAGAGTACTAGTCGGCAGTGTGTATCTGTTTGATCTGGAGACTTGTATGCACCTGTGGGAAGCTGGGATCGAACCACAAACCTGTGGGATCCGACTGCTGTACCAACTTTGCTAATGTCATTAGTGGGATTTGAACTGTCAACCATAGGATCAGTGGACACATACACATACTGAGCTACTGTCACCCCTGAAGACAGGCTAATGAGGGGCTGTAAAAATGTCAGATAAAAAGGTGGGCCCAGTGGGCCCAGTAGAGGCGGCACGGTGGCTGAGTGGCTAGCACTCACGCTTCACAGCAAGAAGGTTTGGGGTTCGATCCCTGGGTCGCCCAGGCCTTTCTGTGTGTGTTCTGTGTGGAGTTTGCATGCATGGTCTGGGTTCGATCCCCGGGTAGCCTGAGCCTTTCTGTGTGGAGTTTGCATGTTCTCCCCGTGTCTGGGTAGGTTTTCTCCGGGCACTCCGGTTTCCCCCATCAACCCAAAATATGCACCATAGGTAAAATCCTCCAGCTGAGGTCCTGACCAAGCCGAAGCAAGAAGATCATGGAGATGATCCCCGGGCGCAGTAATGTGCTGCTCACTGCTCCTGATGAATAATTTCTCCAGTGTGAGATCAATAAAGTTGCTTCTTCTGCTTCTTCTTATGGGTCCAAATCATAGACTGTATAAAAAAGTGGATTAAAGGAGTATGACTCATATCACTCATATCGTTCGGCTCCAGTCAATTTCAGCTCATGAGCCCAGCAGTTATAGGGGAGAGTTTGAAGCTGAGTTCCATATTAGGAATAGGAATTTCATTAACAGACAAAATGGCAAATTATAAACATCATAAAAACCAGGCTAATTACAGTGAGTATGGAAAGTATTCAAATCCCTTAATTTTTTTCACTCTTTGTTATATTGTAGCCATTTCATTTTTTTCTCATTAAGAAGTGACTTTATTGATCTCACACTGGAGAAATTCTTCTCTGCATTTAACCCATCCTGTTATTAGGAGCAGTGGGCAGCACATTACTGTGCCCGGGGACCATCTCCATGATCTTCTTGCTTTGGTTTGGTCAGGACCTAAGCTGGAGGATTTTACCTGGTGCATGTTTTGGGTTGATGGGGGAAACCGGAGTGCCCGGAGGAAACCCACCCAGACACGGGGAGAACATGAAAACTCCACACAGAAAGGACAGCACCCCATATTGGTAGAAAAAACACAGAATTGTTGACATTTTTGCAGATTTACTGAAGAAAAACTGAAATATCACATGGTCATAAGTATTCAGACCCTTTCCTGTGATACTCAAATATTTAACTCAGGTGCTGTCCATTTTTTCTGATCCTCCTTGATGTTCTACAAGTTCACTGGAGTCGAGCTGTGTTTGATTAAACTGATTGGACTTGATTAGGAAAAGCCACACACCGGTCTATATAAGACCTACAGCTCACAGTGCAGGTCAGAGCAAATGAGAATCATGAGGTCAAAGGAACTGCCTGAAGAGCTCAGAGACAGAATTGTGGCAAGGCACAGATCTGGCCAAGGTTACAAAAAAATTCAGCTGCATTTAAGGTTCCTAAGAGCACAGTGGCCTCCAGAATCCTTAAATGGAAGACATTTGGGACAACCAGAACCCTCCCTAGAGCTGGCTGGCCAAAACTCGGCAATCGGGGGAGAAGAGCCTTGGTGAAAGAGGTAAAGCAGAGCCCAAAGATCACTGTGGCTGAGCTCCAGAGATACAGTCGGGAGATGGGAGAAAGTTGTAGAAAGTCAACCATCACTGCTGCCCTCAACCAGTCAGACCAGACCAGACCACCAGACTTCCTCACCAACAGGCCACAGGCGGTGAGGATCGGCAGCCACGTCTCCTCCACACATGTCCTCAGCACTGGGGCACCCCAGGGCTGTGTTCTCAGTCCTCTCCTGTACTCCCTGTTCACCTACGATTGTACCGCCAGGCACAGCTCCAACATCATCCTCAAGTTTGCTGACGACACCACCATCCTAGGCCTCATCACTAACAACGACGAGAGTGCCTACAGAGACAAGGTGAAATCACTGACGAGCTGGTATCAGGAAAATAACCTCTCTCTGAATGTCAGCAAAACAAAGGAAATGATCGTGGACTTCTGGAGACAGCGTGTAGACCAGCATCCCCCCATCTCCATTAACAACGCTGAGGTGGAGCAGGTCAGCAGTTTTAAGTTCCTTGGGGTACACATCACTGAGGATTTGTCCTGGACACTAGAAGAAGAAGAAGAAGAAGAAGTGAACTTTATTGATCTCACACTGGAGAAATTCTTCTCTGCATTTTAACCCATCCTATATATATATACATATATTAGGAGCAGTGGGCAGCACACATACAGCAGTGGGCAGCACACATACAGACACTGTGGTTAAGAAAGCCCGACAAAGACTCTACTTCCTGAGGAAGTTGAGGAAGTTTGGTATGAACACCAGCATCCTCACAAACTTCTACAGGTGCACCATCGAGAGCCTGCTGACGGGCTGCATCACAGTGTGGTATGGGAACTGCACCGCTCAGAGCCACAAAGCACTACAGAGGGTGGTGCGAGCGGCAGAGGACATCACTGGCAGCAGTCTCCCCTCCATCCAGGACATTTACCACAGCAGGGGTCTGCGTAAGGCACACAGCATCACTAAGGACCATACTAATCCGGCACAAGGACTCTTCCGTCTGCTACCCTCTGGTAGACGATACAGGAGCCTGCCAGCACGCACAAAAAGACTCAAAGACAGCTATTACCCCCAAGCTGTCAGACTATTGAACTCTGGATAATACTCTAAATAATACTGAACTCTCAATAACACCGCACTAAACTACCTTTCATTATGCATAATTATGTTTACTGCCGCTGCTCTGTATGAATATATCATGTTTGTCACTACCTCACTGTAAACTGCCGTTACCTGTGCAATAATCTGTGCAATAACCTATGTGCAATATTTATACCATACTATGTGCAATACGAAATCCACATGCAACACCTATACCACACCATATTATGTGCAATCTGTGAAATACTTACACCTTATTTGATCTTTGATTTAATCCTACCTGCACCTTTGTACATTGTACCTTGTATTTTTTATTACATTTTATTACATATTTTATTATATTGTTTATTATATTGCTTACTTCTTCCCCTGCACTTTTGCAACACTTTTTTTTACCATGTACTATTATTGCATGTTATTAGTACTTCTGACTATCTTAGCGAGTCAACGGTTCTTCTGATCCTAAGCATTTCATTGCATTGTTGACCTTGTGTTGATTCTGCGTATGACAAATAAACAATCTTGAATCTTGAATCTTGAATCTTGAATCAGGGCTTTAATGCAGAGTGGCCCGACAGAAGCCTCTTCTCAGTGCAAGACACATGAAAGTCTGCATAGAGTTTGAAAAAAAAAAACACCTGAAGGACTCCAAGATGGTGAGAAATAAGATTTTGTGGTCTGATGAGACCAAGATAGATTTGGCCTTAATTCTAAACAGTATGTGTTGAGAAGACCAGGCACTGTTCATCACCTGTCCAATACAGTCCCAACAGTGAAGCATGGTGGTGGCAGCATCATGATGTGGGGGTGTTTTTCAGCTGGTTGCATTCGAAGGAAAGATTAATGCAGCCAAGTACAGGGATAGCTTGGAAGAAAACTTTCTCCAGAGTGCTCAGAACCTCAGACTGGGCCAAAGGTTCACCTTCCAACAAGACAATGACCTTAAACACACAGCTAAAATAACAAAGGAGTGGCTTCACAACAACTCCTTGACAGTTCTTGAATGGCCCAGCCAGAGACCTGACTTATACCCAATTGAACTCTGGAGAGACCTGAAAATAGCTGTCTACCAATGTTCACCATCCAACCTGACAGAACTGGAGAGGATCTGCAAGGGAGAATGGCAGAGAATCCCCAAATCCAGGTGTGAAAAACTTGTTGCATTATCCCCCCCCAAAAAAAATAAACTCATGGCTGTATTAGCTCAAAAGTGTGCTTCTCTTAAATACTGAGCAAAGGGTCTGAACACTATGACCATGTGATATTTCAGTTTTTCTTTTTTAATAAATCTGCAAAAATGTCAACATTCTGTGTTTTTCTGTCAATATGGGGTGCTGTGTGTACATTAATGAGAAAAAAAAGATTAAATGATTTTAGCAAATGTCTGCAATATAACAAAGTGTGAAGAAAAAAAATTTAAGGGTTTTTTCCGTACCCACTGTAGCTATGTCCATTTATATGTACAGTCTATGGTCCAAATTGTATCCAGAAATAAAATGTCATTCCACAATATCCTCCTTTTCAGTCCAGTCTATTCCTGCTTTTCCTGAATGCCCTCCTCTGTCGGTGACCTCTTCATGGTGGATGCACTACTTAAGAGACCCAAAGGCCAGGGTCACTGCTCCTGACTGGCAGCCGTCACTGATCTCACTGTTCTACCAACACATCGGAAGGGTTTTGGTTACACACACATTCAAAACCCTCAGAAGTTGGTTTTCTCCCTCTGTGCTCTCACCAGAAAGAATATGCTGAAGTCTGCCCTTGTTTTGACATTGTAAAAACTGTGCTCTCTCTAAATCGCTTGGTCAACAGTCTCACTCAAACATAAGGTGTTTGTGGGACATGAGTAAGCAGGTTTGTGGTTTTCACTGTGAGCATATATTACCTGCAGTGCCAGACCTTTACTCACAATGGCTATTCAGAAATCTTAACCCACTTCTGGTAACTAGTTAGCCAATAGTTCAACTAAAGAAAAGCTCCAAGCACAATATAACCACGTATACCCAATTCATGTGAAATCATTTTATAGAGTCAACATCAGCCATCTCTATTCACTGTGGGATATAAATATGAGACAAATAATGTGTTTTAATTTTGTTCGACGCGCTTGAAAAAAAAAATTATCGGAGGGGGTCTCGCCCAGGGAGTAATTCAATGTAGAACCGCCACTGAGTCTGTCTACATCTCCATAGCTCAAAATGCTCTGTTCCACCTTGTGATGTCAGAAAGCAGTACTTTTCAAGTTAACAGCTACATTTTGTTCAGTTGAGATTGGCAATTCCAGGGCTGAAATGATCCAATGATTCTAGTGAAGATGTATGGATAAACATGTGTAAATGAAACAATTCTTCTGAGGAAACAAAGCTGTAACATAGATCAGAAAATAGTGTAATATGGGCCACAAGAATGTGAATGGATTGTTTGAATGTACTTTTCTTATTCTCATGACATGAGAAGAGCCAGCTGAGGTGGCTGGACGCCTCCCTCGGGAGGTGTTCTGGGCATGTCCCACGGGGAGGAGGCCCCGGGGAAGACCCAGGACACACTAGAGGGACTATGTCTCTTAGCTGGTCTGGGAACAACTTTGGGTCCTTCCAGAGGAGCTGGAGGAAGTGTCTGGGGTGAAGGAAGTCTGGGAGTCCCTTCTTAGACTGTTGCCCCTGCGACCTGGGCCTGAATAAGCAGAAGAAAATGAATGGATGGACCTTTCTTTTTCTGTTATTGTACTGTTATTTTCCATGTCTCAAAATGAAATCCAAATACATAAATCCCACCTGACTGACACAGGGTTAGTGATGTCAAGATAAACCCAAACAAAATGAAAATAAACCAAAAGTGACATTTGCCCACTCACATGCAGGTCCCACTTGATTTAATAGATTGATTTTTAGTATTGATTATGTTATGATTTTCTTTCTATACACACATATATCTTCATTATTCATTTTCAGATGCCTTTTCCTGCTCCTGCCTCAGCCCTTTGAACCACTGGCTCTGGTAACTGGACCCCTGTGAATCAGCAAGTGATAAATGATCATTTCTCTCCAGCAGACTATGGGTGGCTTCGTGTGACCTCGCTGTTCCACTTCACTCACGCAGACAGATACCAAAACAGAGTCACTTTTTAAATTCCGTTTCAGTCAGTTTTCTGCATTACTGTTCAAAGGTGCATTGTGTAACTTTTGTAATTTAGAGCAGAGCACCACAAATAAATTGTCAAATTTAAAATCAAAATCTTACATATGGTTCCTAAATTTAGCTGTGATGAAGTAAATGCACATGAACTTCAAGATGAACTACAGATGACATACAAAATGCCAGTTGAATGCTCTGTATAATATAGTGAGCTGATCTGTGCTCACACATCAGAGTTCAAAATTCTTGTCCAATTTCTACAAATGCCTTGAACTTTTGTACAGTGCCGGATGTGCACCTCTAAACCTGGTTGAAATGTATATGCTTTTACCTTGGCCTGTTGTTGATTTGTATGTCTGGGTTTGGGGCTCGTTGGTAGTATACTGTATGTATGTGTATAGTCTGAGTATAATTGGATAGAAGTGAAGCATGCAATCTATGTTCTGAAAATAGCATCATATTTTATATCCAGAATTAATTTCCACACTAATGTAATGAGGAAAAAAAAACAAAAACATCTAAGCTCTCAAGCCTTTAAACTCTCAAATTGATTTGTTCTTTTTTTTTCTTTTTTTTCCTAGTCAGTAACAACCAATGTGTATCAGCTTCTTATAATATACTTCTACTACTACTACTATATAAATTACAATAATAAATTATTATTATTATTATTATTATTATTATTATTATTATTGTTATTATTATTATTATTATTATTATTATTATTAGTAGTATTAGTATTATTATTAGTATTATTATTAGTATTATTATTATTATGCATTTTATCTATACAGTAAAAGTCACTGTTGTCCCACTGCAGCACCTGGTTACCCATCGAAGTTCTAACCAAGCCCAACCCTGCTTATCTTCTAGATCAGACAAGACTGGCATTCTGAAGGTGCTATGGCCACCTTTTTGTCTATCTAGCTAACATAACATAGCTAAGAAATAAAATTAAATCAGTCAATACATTTATCATTAACAGTAAAGTACAAAATTGCCCAGATAAAGTGAGACACTTATTGCTTTGTGTATTGTGTTGTTTGCAGCGCACCTGCACCATAGGTCAGTATGACGTGTGCCCTCCAATATGCCGCTTGTCCGGGGTGGCACAGCCGTGGGAAGCAGCGGTTCCTGGGACACACATTCCCACATGGGAACACACACACATTTTAACATGGGAACACACACACATCCCGCTCAGACACACTCCCCAGCCCGCCCACCTGGGGCCGATGACCGCCTAAACAGCTCCAATTACCAGGCACTGACAGACAGACAGATTAGCTCAGAACAAGGTGCTGAGGCCTGCCCCAGCAGACAGACAGATGGAAAAGTGAGGCAGACAGACACACAGGGAGAAAAAAAAATAAAATAAAAAAACAAGCAATGGCCACCCAATGGACCAGGGAGTGATGATATGGTAAATGGATAAAACTGTGCCCCACTAAGTGTTAACACTTAGAATACAACCCTGTGTAATCAACTAAAGTCTTCTATGACAAAAATGAGGAGTACTGGATTACCAGGTGTAATGTGGTGTATTTCAGCTGGCTATACTTGCTACTACTCACTACTCCTGAAAAAAAGGATGGGTCAAATGCAGAAGTCAAATTTCTCCCATGTGTCACTGTGTGTCATTGTGTGTGAGACCAATAAAGGCTTAATCTTAATCTACTAGGAGTTTCTCAAATACTAGTATATAGGGTCTATTTTATGCTCCAAATATTGTTTGTAATTTTTATAATTTGTGATTTTAAAACACACACACACACACACACACACACACACACACACACACACACACACACACACACACACACACACACACACACACACACACACAGTGATTTCCATGTTTTTTGTGGACAAGTATTTTTCTCTATATCTTCACCTCACAACCACCTTCAGCCATAACCTTAGAGAAATCTGACTGACAACAAAGCATAAATTATACTATAAGGCATGGCAAGGGAACACATATGAAATAGAGAATAGAGAATGACAATAGACGATCTAAAAATATACTATCTAAAAAACAAGAACAAAGCATTTTCCAAATTTGAAATGGTAAAGCAGAAGCAGAAATTTGGGTATAGCTATATTAGATCATGTACATTGAACATCAAACTGGGTTTTTTATGGCTTACATGGTGATACCATTATATGTAGCATTGACGGTTGGGGAATTAAAATATACTCTAAATTCCTTCGTATAAAAATATTTAAAGTTTAGCTATCAACTTACCAAACTTCACTAAGTCACAAAAAACAAACTAGCTGTAAACCACAAGGAAACAAAGATGGAATTTGAATAGCTTTCTGTTGTGAAATAGTTTTCCATGTTTTAGCATTTTTGGTCAGTGAAATTCCTGCCCGTAGTGGCGATTTTGCTCTAATTAAGCTTGGTTTATGCAGTAGTAGAGGGGGTGATGACAGAGCACAGTATATCTGGACACAAACTGTGGGAGTGAGAGAAAGAACAGCCTCTTATTCAAAGTGAGATTCAACAGTGGGTTTATTGTTAGCAGAGCTTTACACGATACAGCTGATGTCCCCTTGTCTTGACTTTGAAACACTGGAATACTGGAGTGCTTTTTCAGCTTCCATAAATCTGAATAGACAGTCCATTCCACAGTCACATATTTGACATAAACCTTTGTTGCATTATTTCATTTTTACAATTTTTCAAGTTATGTTGAGATTATAAAAAACTGTCTAGTGTCTAGACTGAGACCATATTTTCTCTTTACAGTGTAAAACAAGATGGTGAGGACGTGGAAACAACTGGAAATAAGTAATTAAGCTTTATGATGACAGAACATAGTCAGTAAGGGATCCAAACACAAGGCCTATTAATGAATAATAGTAAAAAGAAAAGAAATTAGAGCTCTGCAGAACAGCAGCACTAGGCAGTGTCCATCAGGAGACAGCGCACATTATAAATCAGAACCTGTCAATCTCACCCATCAATCTCAGAGAGAGAAGACTTGGTACTAGCCTACACGTCTGTATAAAGTAGAGGAAGCACTTGTAGTTGTGGCTGGTCAGGCTACCAATCCAAACAGTGATAAAGTCTATTATAAAAGGCCTTGTTCGTTCATGAGAGGTCACATAGCTACATGGTTGACTTGCTGTCAGTTTTTTATTGCTCTGTAAGTAAACAGTGGGCTGCAGTGGCAAGACTTTTGTAAATGATTATATTTCATTGGTCAGTGACTCATCCAACCTGCGCCAGTGTGTGTCAACCATACCAAACAACACAAAACTGAATCAGATTTTTAAAATGACAAAACAGTGGATTACACAATATTGTCAGAAAAACGCGCAGTTGTAATATTTGCTTTAGCTTATTATTGCAGTTTATTGTTTATAGTTTATTGACACATATGTGTCAGTTTCTCAAAGATTAGTGACATTACATTACAGCAGCCACTCATTCATGTTTTAGAGACGTATATTAAAATGTATAGCGAGAGCAGTATCTGATGCCCTGGATTCATGTAATGCTCAAAGTGTTATAGAACACAGGCATTGTTCAGTCATACCACACAGCTACATCTGTAGCCACACCTGCCCTGGCGTATCTGAATTTGGCGAAATGCAAGGCCCATGGGACATCACACCCACTATTTGGTTTCAACAGCTTGCATCACACAAACCACTACATCTGCTTTTAGTTTTTGTTTAGGGATCAACAAAAAAGAGAAAAACAATAATTATATTTGATTCTGCAGCACCTCCTGGATTAAGACAAGAATGTGATTGGTCTATGGTCCCAAAGGAGAATCATTGTGATGGCTGGAGTCGTGAGTAGAAAACATTACAGCAGCTCTGACACTGCACAGTTAGTTAAAACCAGACGGCTAGGATTTCCTCCCAGTGGAAACATCTCTGGAACAGATTGAGGGACATCAGACGACATAAGACTCTCTCACCAAGACACTAATCTCCGGTCTTCAACACTGTCATTTCCAACAACTTCCACTGCTACTGTACATAACCCATATTAAATGTACCCACTGCTGCAGATGGAGGCCACATAGTTCAAATGATGTTTTATGGAAAGTTGAGTCATGGAAAAAGATGTTATTTTAACAACTTCAAGTATCTGTTTCTATTAGTTCAACTGGAAATTGTAAAGAAACCTTATATCATAGAACCATTCCACCATACATTTTCAACCCCAAACACGTGGTTGTTATCAGTTGAAATATACAGAATCAAATGAGTATAGCATGTCTGTGGACCCAATCTCTATTTTCTGAACTATGCTATAATGTTATTTCCTTACCAAAAACATACCTGGAGTTGGTTCAGTTGTTCCAATTGCATTCACCTCTGCTTTGCTCATGTTTTACGATCAGTGTGGGATTCCTCTATGTACAGTAGTTATAAGTGTCAAGATCATAGACCGTATATATGAATGGACATAGCTAACACGCTAACTACCGCATTCCAAATAGGAAATGCGCTGGGGCTTCCAGCTCCTTCTGACCCTGGCTCCAGTTGACTTTCTGGGATCTTGTTGCTCCTCTCTCTGTAACTGCTGCTGTGAGCCTCGTCATTTTGGTCTTAAAATGTTTCTATTAACCCACTCTACATGATCCTGAATTTTTCATTTTGCTGCTTTCATTTCTCGAAGACGCTCCCAATAGCGTTAGCAACAGGTTTGATTGACAGCTAGTTTGTTTATTTATTTATTTATTTATTTACATTTCTGTAAATATGCCAGAATTAGCCAAAGGCTATTTTTCATCTGTAGTCCCTTAACAGCAGATACTGTCCACCTAAAAACAAGACTAAAAATTACAATACAATAAGTGCGTTTTGTTGCAAAGTATGCCCCCTTCCCGTGTTCCGGTGAGAAGGGCGGGCACATTTAACAACCTCAATCATGATTGGCTTGGTTGCTATGATACTCAGTGGTCAGATTTCCAAATATGGACCCTAGCTCCAAATTCGCTCCTGTAACCGTAAGTGTCATTTGAGTGGAGCTGAACACTATTGGTGATGTCACACTCGCTTAGTCCACTTCTTTATACAGTCTGTGGTCAAGATACAAACATTTCAAACTTGATTTAGAGTAAGTTCATCTCTCAAACAGAAAACACTGTTCCACCTTGTGATGTCATGTGGTAATACAGAAAGTGCTCCCTTGTATTTGTAAACTCAGTACACCTTCACTAGAATCATTTGGATAATTTCAGCCCTAGAATTGCTAATACTGAACTAAAGGTAAAAGGTAGCTGTTAACATGAAAACTACCGCTTCATGACATCACAAAGTGGAACGGCATTTTAAAATGTCAATGCACAAATGAGTCAATTTTGTGTAATATAGGACCTTTAAAACAAAACAGTGAATCTCCCATAGAATTATAGGCCTTTGTTCTCCATCTTACTCAAAATAAACATATTACATCCTGTAGCTGAGGACATTTCATTGTGCCATTGCCACTATCAGAAATGTTAAATTACCGAAAGCAAAACCTTGTATCATTGTAAAACGAGATCTTAAACATTTTAATGATCAAGCATTTATCCATGATCTATCCAATTTCGAGTTTAGTAGAGTGTCCCTGTTTGACAATGTTGATCTAGCATGGCAGTACTTTTATGAAGAATTAATAAGACTTATCAACAAACATGCTCCCTTGCGAACTTACAGAGTTAAAGCACGAAAAAATCCTTGGTTTTCCCTTGATATTGACAATCTCCTTAAAGATAGGGATGCCGTTTGGGCTAGGGCAAGGAAAAGTAAGTCTGAAGTTGATTGGCTCAGATTCAGACAATTGAGAAATAAATGCACTTCGTCAATTAAAAGAGCAAAATCAGATTTCTATCTTTCAGAAACAACAAATAACTTAAATGACCCCAAAAAGTTTTGGAAAACTGTTAAGTCAATTTCTGACCCAACACAAGACAGTGATCTTCCAAATTTCTTAATCAAAGATGGAAAAAACATAACAGATAAATCAATCAATCAATCAATCAATCAATCAATCAAACAATAATCTACCATGCTAAATCATCTCAATGAACACTTTATATCAGCAGGTTCACTTTTCGATTCTTTACATCCTGATCCTTCAAGCCGCGTTTCAAATTTTGATTCTTCAAATAACTGCCCTTTCGAACACAGATTTTATTTTAAAAATGTGTCTGTGTCCGATGTTCTTAACAAACTTAAAAATCTGGACATCAAGAAAACAGCTGGGCCAGATAAGTTGGACTCTTTATTTTTTAAGTTGGCTGCTGATTTTATTGCTGAGCCCTTGTCGCATATCTTTAATCTAAGTTTGACTCCCAGCAAAATTCCGAATGTCTGGAAATCTGCTTTTGTGCTTCCTCTTTTAAAAGGAGGTGACCCTTCAGAAGTCAACAATTACAGACCAATCTCTAAATTATGTATTGTGGCAAAAGTCTTTGAAAAGCTGGTCAGTGACCAACTGAAGGAGTTTTTAGAATCACACAACATTTTAACTGATTTTCAATCTGGTTTTAGAAAACAGCACAGCACTGTCACAGCCTCTTTAAAAGTTTTAAATTATTTTATCCTTGCACTTGATCGCAAACATTTTTTTTTTTTATCTTTTATTATTACAAGGTACACAATAATACACACTTCAGGTACATAATAATACATATTTTAACACCACAATAACATTCGCAAAGCACTCAGAAGACACATCGGAGGATGTGGGCACGGGAATAAACACCACTGGGCACAAGGGCTAAGAGAAACAGGGGGGATTGTGCTGCTTTGTTCATTGATTTGTCCAAGGCCTTTGATACTGTGGATCACTCTCTCCTAGTTAAATCCTTGAACAGTGTAGGCATGTCAAACCAAGCTGCTGATTGGTTTGCTGACTACCTGTCAAATAGAAAACAGAGTGTGCACATGTCTGGATCTTTTTTAACTTCCCTTAAAGGGATATGCCAACCCCAGGTCAAATTTGGGCATCTCCCCACAGTCCAGAGACTAAAATAAGTGGTGGAAAGCGTTTTCCTGCTCACCCAGCCATTGTCCGAGTCTGTCGCCACTGACCGCCGCGGTATCTGGTGCTCCTCCGCCTTAGACTGGAGTCTAACGTCGCCAGAGAAAGATTTCGGCCAAAAGGAATTAATTTGCTCGATGCGTTTCCCAATTACTTTCTGTGTAGTGCGCATTCATATCGAGTGCAAATAAATGTGCAAATCAACACGGAGAGCTTGCCTTGGTCATTTTGGGTGGGAACCATTTTCCAGTGCAGAAGAATACAGCCGAATCACGCACCACGTTGTGCAACAGGGGAACTCCCTTCCCAGTGCGTAACTGGGATTCCCCTGGCAGCGTGCTGCGTGCTTCGGCCCTGTTTATATCTTCCTGCACTGGAAAAGCTAGCTTCCCACCCAAAGCTCTGACCAAGGCAAGCTCTCTCTGTTGTTTTGCACATTCTTCTGGCATCTTGTATTAGATATGAATCAGCCCGCTCACTACACTGAAACAACTGGGAAACGCATTGAGCAAATCTGTCTCTTTGTATTTCAAATTTCTCTGGCGACGTTGCAGACTCCAGTCTAAACGGAGGGTCGATACCGCGGCGGTCAGGGCCAGAGCTGACGAAGCCTGGGATGAGCAGGCGAAATGTTTTCCACCAAACAAACTTTAGTCTCTGAGTGGGGAGATGCCCAAATTTAACTTCATATCCTTTGATCACAAAAGGAGTGCCACAGGGCTCAGTGATAGGACCCATTTTATTTTCAATGTATATCAATAATTTATGTTTTAATTTGTCAAATGCCACTTACCACTTTTATGCCGATGATGCGGTAATTTATTGCTGCTCTACCTCACTAGTACAGGCCTTCGAGTATTTACAATCTGCTTTTGATATTGTTCAGACACGTCTGCAGTCCCTGAAATTAGTTTTAAATGCTGAGAAAACTAAAGTTATGGTGTTTTCTCATAAGTGTCTTTTTCCTGAGGACATGCCTGAAATAAAAACTGTCCAAGGAAGATCAATAGAACTTGTCAGCAGTTACAAATACAGTGGTACCTCACCTTACGAAATTAATTCATTCCAGAAGTGGTTTCGTAACGTGAAAAATTCGTAAGTTGAGTAGCTATTTCAATGGAAAAAGCCTGATTCGTTCCAAGGCCCCAATCCAAGTTTTTTTTTTTTTTTTATAGTGTAACAATGTGTTCTGTCCTGATTGGTTTCTCAGACTGGATTTAAACTTTTCTCACGTTTGTCTCTCGTTTAAACACTCAAACTTTCATAGATTTTCAACAAAACGTATCAATATTGAAGTGTGGGGGGAAGCGGGAGGGGGGAGAAAACTGCGCGGTCACGTGTGTGCAGCATGACCCCGCGCAGAGCTGACAGCAGGACTAGACCAAGGTCCAAACCTGAACTGGACCAGGACTAAACCAGGACTAAACCTGGACTAAACCTGGACTAAACCAGGACTAGAACAGGTGGATTAAAGTTCCGCGTGCGGGTCTATTTCCTGGTTTCTCACGAGTCCGCAGGGAGAAGGGGACCGCAGGCAGTCTGAGCGCGGCTCCTCCTGGTTTAGTCCAGGTTTAGTCCTGGTTTAGTCCAGACCACCGCGGCTCCTCTAGACCTCCTCTAGACCTGGTCAGGTCTAGACCTGGTCAGGTCAGACCTAGACCAATCCACCTGTTCTAGTCCTGGTTTAGTCCAGGTTTAGTCCTGGTCCAGTTCAGGTTTAGATCTTGGTCTAGTCCTGCTGTCAGCTCTGCGCCGGGTCATGCTGCGCACACGTGTCCGCACACACTTCTCCCCCCTCCCGCTTCCCCCCACACTTCAATATTGATACATTTTGTTGAAAATCAATGAAAGTTTGAGTGTTTAAACAGAGACAAATGTGAGAAAAGTTTAAATCCAGTCTGAGAAAAGCGTATAATGTGTGTGGCTGAGCGCGCATTATTTGAATTTTTGAGATTTCGCGTTTCGTAACTTGAAATTTCATTCGTATCTAGAGACAAAAATTTACCGTGAAGGCGTTTCGTAACTTGAAATTTTCGTTTGTTGGGTCATTCGTAAGGTGAGGTACCACTGTACCTTGGTTTTATGCTTGACTCTGAGCTCTCGTTCAAACTACATATTGCCAATCTGGTGCGCAAACTAAAAGTGAAACTGGGTTTTTATTATCGTAATAAATCTTGTTTCTCACTCAGAGCTCGTAAACATCTTGTTTTAGCAACTTTTGTTCCTCTGCTGGATTATGGTGATGTCTTGTACATGACTGTGTCATCTAAATGTCTTCAGTCCTTAAACACAGTGTATCATTGTGCTTTGAGGTTTGTGACTGGTTGTAGTCGCCTTACTCATCACTGTGAACTGTACGCCAAAGCAGAGTGGCCTTCTCTGAGCACATGAAGGTACACTCATTGGTTGCTATTGGTTTACAAGGCACTCGTCGGCTTGGCACCCTTGTATCTTTGTACATTGCTTCAAAGAACTACCAATGCTTATGCCTTGCGATCTAGTGACATTTTTCAACTGCAAGTTCCTCGTGTTAGGACTGAGTTAGGAAAGCAGGCTTTTAGCTTTTCCGCGCCATCGGCCTGGAACACGCTTCAAACTGAACTGAAAATGACTGAACTTGTCTCATTTAAAACATTTCGCTCCTTTTTATATAATCGGCAAAAAAAAAAAACATAAATCAGTGTCTGTGTTTTTAAATGTACTGTCATTCTAACTAACGCACTTTATCGCTCGTGTTTACAATTGTTTGCACCTTTCTAATATCATTTGCACTTGTAATGTAATTTACTGTTTACAACTATTGCACTTTACATTTGATATTTTACTGTTATTTTACTCTGGACGTGTGCTGCTGACCTCTTGGCCAGGTCACCCTTGTAAACGAGGTCTTGATCTCAATGGGTTTTTACCTGGTTAAATAAAGGTTAAATTAAAAAAAAAAAAATTCCCAAACTTTGTGTCTTTTCAGAGCTTTGTCTTGACTGTTGTAACATCTCCAAAAAAAATCTTGACCCCAGAAATGCTTTTGATGAATAATTGTCAAAGTAAAGTCAGTATGTACTAGTATAACACAGACCTTTACCTTTGTGTACTTGGATATTCAAAGAGCCCAGTTTCTCTGATCTTTCCCACATTTGGGTTTTTATTCCGCTTCTGTCCTCACACAAACTTTCACACCAGCGTTTGTAAGAATCCAAGGCATGCACTGATTCCTGCAGCATCATGTTGTGGTTAAACATGAGGAGCTTCAATGTTTTTCCAAAGCTCAGACGGGCAGACGAATGGAGCCGCACTGATTGATCTACGATGTACGGTGGGAAAGGTGCTAGGGCTTCATGCTCCATTTATTCTGCTTACCAATTGTATTCACCCTCTGCTTTGCTCATGTATTACGGTCCTCTATGTAGTTGTGTCAAGATACAAACATTTCAAACTTGATTTCAATACCCATTTCAATACTACAAAGCTTTATTGATAAAAGAAAAAAAAAGATTAATTGTAATTTCCATCACTAAAATAATAGTTTAAAATGTAATATTACTATGTGGCCTTATACAGAAAATACAGAAACTGATTAAACCAAGACAAGGCCCAGACTAAACAAGAAATGAGTTACGATTCAAGACAGCATCATATTCAGAACTCGCCAGAATAATTTCTCTTATTTGTTTCACAATCAATCTCCAACATTGCCTTTAATTACAGACTTCAGAGTTTTAAAAATATTACTTTGTTCTCACATGTGATTGGCAGCCTGTTATTTGTATTGATTACATGTTATAAGAAATGTATAAGAAATTAAATATGATTCAATTAACTGATTATAGATTATAACTCCACAGTCTTACTATACAGCTCAGAAATGCCCTGCACATAAACTATATTCATTTCCTTGCCCCCGTCTCAATCAATTATGGCTATATAATGTTGTGATGTCATGAGAAACCCAGCAATGCACGATTACAACATCCCCACTCCTTATGGTTGTAAAGTGAAATGCATAAACACATTATTGTATGTATCTATGTAGTTTGTTGATTTAACGGGTTGTGTTGTGAGCAATGACGATAGTTCCTGCTCTCTTCCCTCTCACCTTATCACTTGGAACTGAAAGATGGATTTGAGCTTTCTCTTTGTTTATTCCTCAGAGATAACGCTCAGCTGGTGAAGTCAGTGCTGCATTTCTACCGTCATTTAGTACAATAAACTGTAAGAGGAATTCGAGGTATGTTGAGTATCATCATCTGGAAGTTTGTAAGTCATACTTCAAATGTCTGTAAGGTACCATCAAAGAACACAGTTATTAAATGTCTTAAACAATAGCTGTAAGAGAGGATTTCATGATGTAGAAATGTAACTAAATGATGGAGAATTTAAATACAAATTTGTGGTGTTGTTTTGCATAAATTGTTTTCCATAGAGGAAGTGGAATAATTATTGAGGAAAATTTTACATTTAACCAAGTAAACTGTAATAGTGGTGGTATTAGTGGAAGATTAGTGGAAGTGAAAACAGCAAATGGAGTACTTTTAGGAGCAGCAGTACAATAGTAGTAATAGCAGTGGCCGTATGTGGTAATTTGAAGTAACTTGAGCACAACCTGGCAGATCAAGTATATAGTGCATCCTACATTCATAAACTGCATGTGCATAACTACAGTAGTAGTAGGTAAAGATCGCCGTCTACACATAGTGACAGATATCTTGCAGATCAGCCCAGGAATGTGTCTAACCGAGGCCTGCTCAGTTTGAATACTAAATGATGTTGAAACCAAAATATATTAATCAAATTCCAAAGAAATGTTTGATAAACCACAGTAGTAAAAGATATGGCCACACAATAACTTTGGCTGACCCGCCTAACCAAAGTTTATCTCAAACATTCGGAAACAAAGTATTTGAGTTGCTTCAAATGAACCCTGATCCAAGCCAAATCTACTCCTAATGAGATGCTAAATGTACTTCTCATTTGACATACAATTACCTTTTAGGATAAGTTGTTTGGCTGTTTTTTTCTGGTGCTCACTGATAACAACTTGGAACAAAGTACATTCATACTATACACAGTCAAAACAATCAGAGGAAAGGGTTTATTTTTAAATTATATTGCCCTGTAATAATATCAAGCTGACCAACTTATTGCTTATGTTCACATATGTGCAACAAAAACTCAATTCAATATATTGTGATACTACATTGCACAATACTTGAATCGATTTTTTTTAATAAAAAAAATAAAATCCCTTAGTTGCATTAATAAAGTAATGTAATGCAATTTTGTGCTCATGAAGGTGTACTTAGGTGTACTGGACTATAGATTTAGTATTGTGATATATGGCGATATATGATATTGTGACATACCATGATACGTATCGTATCGTCAGACTCATAGCAATGCACACCCCTAGTAAGGACCATGTTCTTGTTGAATATATTGCTCCATATAGTCCAGATTTCACTGTGTATGGGATTTCAGTTACATTTCTTCTGTATCTTTCAGACCAGATGACTCCCACTGTGTCTCACCTCAAAGGGATAGTGCGGTTTTTTAATGTTAATCTGTATGGGTTTCCTTCTAAAAGTTGTGTGTTGACACCAGCTTACCTCTGACACTCTCAGCTGATCCCGGTTCTGCTCGCGTTCTGGAGCCCACGTAGGTAGGTCCGGTAACTTCTTTCGGACAAATGTTTTGTTTTGAGAAGAAAAACAAGCTTTATTTCATGTTCCAGGGAAGTTACCAGACCTACTTACGTGGGCTCCAGAAAGTGAGCCAAACCGGGATCAGCTGAGACTGTCAGAGGTAAGCCAGTGTCAACACACATAACTTTTAGAAGGAAACCCATACAGATTAACATAAAAAAAACAACAACACACTATCCCTTTAAAGGTTCACCATTGGTGCCTGCGCCCTATATGTACAGCACTTTGTTGTAACTTTTCTTATTTTTTACTTGCAAACAAACCATGCGTTTCTCTGATTGGCCATGTCATTACCCCCTTCAGGACTCAGGGAGATAATACCAGACTTTGTATAAAGGAAAAGCATGTAGTCTTGGCCAGTCAAGATATTCAGGGCATGGCATACTCAAATGTCAACATCTTTTTCATCACATACACAAATTAACTATAACTTATAACTCATATTCATTCCAAGGCATTGACTATCAACATGTGTGTGTTATTCCGGTATAATCAATCACAATTGTACATAAGTAAAAAATAACTAAATAAATAAATAACAAGATAGATCAATGAGATTTTGTTCAATTGAAATAACAGTATGAAGTAGTCCAAACTGTCAGTGGAATGTTGTGGAATGTGGAAAGTTTAGTGCTGACGTCCATAAGAATAACTGCAGATAGACATATAAAAACACTTTCTTCATTAGGCTACAGAATATTCAATCATAATAAATAAGGTTGATTTTAAATATGGAGTGCTTCCTGTACCAATGGTCCAACATCTCAACATACAATTGGATTTGACTACACAGGAGAATACAGCAAGGATCTCATTATTTTTTTCTGTAGATTTTAAAACAAACATGGTAAGAGGATTTATTTGAACTTGATCATTTTGTCATTTTCTCTTTTCTTTTTTTGGTCTTTTCTCTGCACATACTGGAAACTGGACAAAAAACAACAACAAACTAGAACATCTCAAAAGTCATTCTTGGAGATTACTGATGTATAGACTGAACAAAATGTAAAATGGTAATCTACATGTGTCATAGATTCTAACTACACATCCTTGACCAAAAAAATCTTCAGTGAGTCTGAATTTGTCAGGGTCATCTAGGGTCACCAAAAAGATATGGACTACTACTGTGTAATAAACTACAAATAATATGAGATAACACTAATACTGTGTTTGTGATAAGTTAGTATAAAGTTAATCCTCTTCAATAAATGGGTCTCTGATCACTACAAACAACTGATTTTACAGGGTGTTACCTGTATTTTGTGTTGTATATGGGCTGGTATGTGTGAACTGTAGTTATGGTTAATATTTTGTGGTTATTGGAAGTTTTATATCTTTGTCTTGTCACATTTCATTTTGTCTTCGTTCTCCACAGGAATCCATTTATTCCCAATGGTCTAATTTGTGGTAGCCAAACAACAGTGTGGCCATGCCGGTTTGTCAAATCTTGATCTCGTCAGATCTCAGAAGCTAAGCAGGACCAGGCCTGGTTAGTACCAGGGGCCACAGTGGCGCCAGTAGCAAAAACTGCCGTTGTGTCTTTAGGCAAGACACTTCACCCACATTGCCTAGTCTGAAAGCGGAGTGTGCATGAGTGTTGGTGATGATCGGAGGGGCCAATGGCGCAGACAGTCTGCCCCAGGGCAGCTGTGGCTACAATAGAAGCTTACCGCCACCGAGTGTGGAGTGAATGAACAATGAACTGTAAAGCGCTTTGGGTGTCATGAAATGTGCTATATAATTGCAATGATTAAATTAAATTAAATTAAATTAAACAGCAAATGCATTTTGTTTTTCCAAATCAGATCAGATGATGCATGTATAAAAATGTCTTTCAATCTAAATGGTTTTTAATCAATCAATCAATCAAACTTTATTTCTATAGCACCTTCCAACAACCAAAGCCGACCAAAGTGCTGTACAACATTAAAAACAAGATAAAAAACAAGAAGCATCATACAAATTTTTAGACCCATTTCAGGGTTAAATTCCCCCAAACCATTTGATAATTCAAGATTCAAGATTCAAGATTCAAGATTGTTTATTTGTCATATGCAGGATCACCACAAGGTCAACAATGCAATGAAATGTTTAGGATCAGAAGAACCATTGACTCGCTAAGATAGTCAAGAAGTACTATAGCAGCAATAATAGTACACGGTAAAAAAAAAAAAAAAGGGGGGGGGGGGTAAACAATAAAATACAAAGGTACAGGTAGGATTAAATAAGGTGTAAGTAGAGTATTTCACAGATTGCACATAATATAGATAATAATTACATACATACATACATACATTACATAATAACATGTAGATAATAGAGCATTTCATTTAATTTAATCTTCTTCCGCTTTTCCATTTTTTGGGTCGCGGTAGCAGCAGTCCAAGCAGATCTGCTGCCCAGAACACAATGCACCAGCCCCAGTGGCACAGAGCAGTCTATCAAAAATTTCTGTTTCCACAATAAAACTGTTGTGGAATACATTTATTTGGAAAGTTTGGTAGAAAACCATATTTGTACGTGATGTTTCTTGAGCTCAAATCCCACCTTGATTAATGACTGGAAAATTTAAGAACCCACGCAGTTAGAGTGATCAGTGAACTGGTGCTGCCTGGCAATAGTTAGATGTTATCATCCATTTTCGGCTAAAGAATTGCCGAAAACGTACTGTGAGTAACAACTTTAAAACATTCCAGATTACAAAGATATTAAAGGGCACCTATCACTGCTGGAGGAAGTGGTTTCCCGGCCAAACTGAATGCTTTTAAATCACTACATGTGTCAGTGATTGTGGATTAAAGGGCACACGGAGTATGTGACATGACACTAAAAATGCCTTCACAAAGAGGAGGAAATGAACCGGTCAGAGCACATCAGAGTCACATCGCATGATAAAACACGGAGGAATCATTCAGTAGGCTAATGCCAGCTCTTTCACTTTGTCTGAGCAGGACATCTTCAACTAAATCAATGCCTACAACTCAAGCAGACCCTCTCACCGGGGCACAACCTTTGGACTGGATGGGTCCAAGATTTACATTCTAGTGAGTTACTGCTACTCCATGTCCGACAGGGAAAATGTAACACATGTGTATTCCATATACGCAATGCCTGTGTCTCACATCTGAGTGCATCTAACAGGTGCTAATTTCATGGCTACAGCATGGAAGAGAACAGGTAAAAGAATAAAGTATTACATTCAACTAGGGGGAGATTTAAAGATTGTGCACAAATTCATGGATGTGCTGTAATGTTTGAGATGAAGTGCCCAGACTTGGACTTGATAATTCAGGGGTAAATGCCACTTCAACTGAGATATTTGTAAAGAATATATTCTATTTTCAAATTTCAAACAAAATGTAATAATTTAGATGATTTACTGTACTGTGATTTAGTGGACTCCTTAGTATCCAATAACATGTTTGGCTATATAGATAAACTCTATTCTTGTTTGGAGTCCTTAAAAAATGGAAAAACACAAAGCTCACATTTTGGTAACCATAACTGGAAACCATAACTGCACACTTCTTTCACATTTCTTTGTATACTTTCTTTTCTTTTTTTCTTTTTTTCAGTGGCTGACGAGCAGATATTTGCATGAGCGCTGTTTGAAAGAGACCTGTCCCTGTGAATTTCCTGCTTCGGCACTAGACACTGTAGATACGGTTACTCCAGGGTTACTCCAGTGAAAACCAACAGCACTGATCTCCCATTAAATCGAGGCCCACATGGAACTGATATGGTTTATTTGTGAGTATGTTACAAACCCCACATTTCCAACATCCATGCATTGAAATCTAATACAATTTAAAAAATTGGCATGTTCAAGTTCAACTTGTGGTAAGCATGTCAAGGGAAGGAAAAGAAACACAATATTGTTTTACTGGAAGACAGGGGAGACCAAATACACGATTATAAATGTAAAAAGTATTAAACTATAATAATTCTAATCAAAGCCCAAGTTTTGTTTTTTTTTCTTTTTTTTAAGGTTAAAAGGTACACTGTGTAATATTTCTAGTGGAAGGTCTGCCACCTGCTTGTCTTCATGGAAATGTTTTGTCTAGAACAGGGGTGTCAAACTCATTTTGGTCTGGGGGTCATATCCAACCTACTTTGATCCCAAAGGGGCCGGATCAGAAAATTCATGGCATATATACCCCAAAAATAGCAATAAGTCCAAATATTTGTGCAGAGAAACACAAATCTATTACAGACTGCTGTTTCTTCAGTCCCAGCAATAATTCTTTTATCTTCTGTCTTCTCAATTCTCTGTTCAAGTTATTGTTTCGTTCAAAATGCCGTGTCTCATAGTGGCGTTTAAGATTATATTCCTTGAGCACCGCCACTTGTTGCAAACACACCAAGCATACAGGTTTCCCATTCACCTCTGTGAACAAATAGGAATTAGTCCATTTTTCTTGGAAAATCCTGCACTCGGCGTCCACTTTCCTCATTTTTGATATTTTGCTGTTTAGGCCCCCCCAATGGCTAAAAGTGCGTTTCTGCGTTTGAAAAAAACACAGCTCAAACGGGCAATTTTGGACAAGGCACCTTTGTTACGTAACATCGAAAAAAGAAATGCAAATGCAGTTTCACCATCGTCTGGATCTCCACCCCCTGTCTCTGGAAATCACGCCCAGAGAGTTTGGACTGCGGAGGAGCTAGGCAATGCAAAATGCGTTTTTTTATTTGCCTGGAGGCACATGCAAGTGTTTCTAGGCTCGGAAGTCCTTTACCCGACCCTCTGGACCTCTGAAACAGCAGTGGTTTAATATTATTTTCTGTGAAAATGTGTTTTTTTTTTTCACTGAAATGTGTGTGTGTGTGTGTGTGTGTGTTGCATTCAAGCAAGAAGGCCCAGAAGGAGTTGTTCAGAGAGTGAATTTTTGACCATGTCTGTGTAAATGGGTCTTTCTTATGCACTGAGTGTTGATTTTGAAGAAGGATTCATTTACAGTATTAGGGAAACATTAAGGCACCATATAAAAGCATCAAGAAGTACCATGGGACCTTTAAGAGCGTTTGGAAAGAGGCGAGTCTTCATTTGTGCTGCTCTGGTGGGAGGGGCCATGCACAGAGGCACTGGAGGCACTGCTATGCTAAGATGCACAGAAAAGCAGTGCAGAAAATTACCAATATTTTAAAAGAAAATTTAAATGTAATTAAAATATTTTAATAGAAAATCAGCTGAGGGCCAGATTAAAGGTCTTGGAGGGCCAGATCCGGCCCCCGGGCCTCATGTTTGACACCCCTGGTCTAGAATGTACCACCGTATAGATGAATCCTATCTATTATGAGGGAGACAAGCAGGTTACAGCACTACGCTACATTACTATTCAGATTTGTGGAGTCACCCCTATTCACAGAAGGATTTTTTTTATATTTTTAACCAATAGAAACATCCATAATGAATAAATGCTTGCTGGATATACAGCTCTGGTAAAAAAAATATAAGAGACCACTGAAAATTATCAGTTTTTCTGATTTTTACTACTAACTAACTAACAAAAATGTTCCTTTTGCCCAAACATATACCTATAATGTTTGGGCAAAAGGAACATTTTTGTTTGAGTCTATAAACTACTGACGACACTTCCCCCAAATTCCAAATAAAAATATTATCGTTTAGAGCATCGTTTATTTGCAGGAAATGACAAATGTCAAAATAACAAAAAAGATACATGTTTTCAGACCTCAAACAATGCAAAGAAACAAGATCAAATTAATTTTAAAACAACATAATACTAATGTTTACACTTACACTCAACAAAAATATAAACGCAACACCTTTGTTTTTGCTCCCATTTTTCCTGAGATGGACCCAAAGATCCAAAATTCACTCCAGATACACAACACTACCATTTCTCTCAAACATTGTTCACAAATCTGTCCAAATGTGTGACAGCGAGCACCTCTGCCCCACTGAGACAATCCACCCCACCTCACAGGTGCGCCACATCAAGATGCCGATCCGACATCATGACCAGTGCACAGGTGCGCCCCAGACTGCCCACAATAAAAGGCCACCCCGAAATGTGCATTTTTTTTTTTTTTTGCTTTATTGGGGGTCTGGGGACTCAGAACCAGTCAATATCTGGTGTGACCACCATTTGCCTCATGCAGTGCAACACAGCTTCTTTGCATAGAGTTTATCAGATTGTCAATTGTGGCCTGTGGAATGCTGGTCCACTCTTCTTCAAAGGCTGTTATGGACAAAGAACACAGGTGCATTTTATTGATGGCATTTTGAATGCACAGAGATACTGTGATGAGATCCTGAGGCCCATTGTTGTGCCATACATCCATGAACATCACCTCATGTTTCAGCAAGATAATGCACGGCCCCATGTTGCGAGGATCTCTACACAATTCTTGGAAGCTGAAAATGTCCCAGTTCTTGCATGGCCAGCATACTCACCGGACATGTCACCCATTGAGCATGTTTGGTATGTGCTTGACTGGCGTATACGACAGCGTGTACCAGCTCCCACTAATATCCAGCAACTTCGCACAGCCATTGAAGAGGAGTGGACCAACATTCCACAGGCCACAATTGACAATCTGATAAACTCTATGCGAAGAAGATGTGTTGCACTGCATGAGGCAAATGGTGGTCACACCAGATACTGACTGGTTCTGAGTCCCCAGACCCCCAATAAAGCAAAAAAAAATGCACATTTCGGGGTGGCCTTTTATTGTGGGCAGTCTGGGGCGCACCTGTGCACTGGTCATGATGTCGGATCGGCATCTTGATGTGGCGCACCTGTGAGGTGGGGTGGATTGTCTCGGCGGGGCAGAGGTGCTCGCTGTCACACATTTGGACAGATTTGTGAACAATGTTTGAGAGAAATGGTAGTGTTGTGTATCTGGAGTGAATTTTGGATCTTTGGGTCCATCTCAGGAAAAATGGGAGCAAAAACAAAAGTTTATATTTTTGTTGAGTATAAGAAGAGTTCATAAATCAATATTTGGTGCAATAACCCTTATTTTTCAATCAATCAATCAAACATTATCTATAAAGCACTTTTCATACAAAATGTAACACAAAGCGCCTATTTTTAATCACAGCTTTCATGCGTCTTGGCATGCTCTCCACAAGTCTTTCACATTGTTCTTGGGTGACTTTATTCCACTCCTGGTGCAAGAACTGAAGTAGCTCAGCTTTGTGTTTGTGTTGGAATTCAACAGACGCTGGAATGGAATGGAATGGAATGGCTGTAATACATGTAGAGATGTAGCCTGGGAATTCCCAGGCCGCTTCCGTTCGTTTCGAACTGGAAGGCGGCCTGGAAACTCGTCCAAGCGAGAGTCCCAGATTTAGGGCCCCAATCAGAGAGCGGGGGAGGTGTGGCAAGACGGTGACGCGTACTACATGACAAACGGAAGCTTGTAGTTTGAACTGACAACTGACATGATTGGCTATGGACTTACGCATACGCTCAATGATAGACATTCATAACGCCCAATAAACGGCTGTTGGCAATCGCTAACCACACCTCCGCTACGGGATTTTTCGAAGCGAGTTTCCAGACCCATATCTCACTTGTGATATGGTCAGGTGTTAACCAGACTAGTAGAGATGCTGATTTCAGAAAAAAAATGCAGTGGCCTCTTATTTTTTTCCAGAGCTCTATGTAAAGTTATACCAGGGAACATTCCAGGGAAAGTGATAACATCATGAAGACAAGCAGGTAGTGGACCCTCTAACAGAAAAGTTGTGCTTTGTATACCTTGTTCCTAACCAATAAAATAGATTTTAAGAGGTCAGTTGTATTATAAGGGTCTAAGTTTGTCTTTTCCTTTACAAAATCACATGGGGCTCCTGGATCTCTTGTCCCAAACTGTTCTGTGGGATCCTGGGGGAAACTTTAAAAGGATGATTTAACTGGAGGTAATGAGCCGCACTGTGCACTACAGCATCAGATTTACAGGCCCAATCTGCTGTTGCATCCATCACTAGTTTGCAGAACCTAACCCAGACTAGCACTGGCGTTTTCACAAAGGATAAAAGGAGTCTGGGCACAGGCATTTGGTCTTGATAGTAAAATACACAAACATTTTGATGGCTTCTTTCGCTATCAGTCAGAGGAGACCAGAGCTTTTAAATGCTATTTAATCACCAGAGCAGCAGCAGTAACAGGGCAATCGCACACTCACCTCCTCTTGTTCCATCTTAATAATTGAGTACAAGCTTGATGGATGCGTTTAATAGCCAGAGAGAACAAGACCACTTATGCAGACCATCAATCTCCACCAGTACAAGGTGAAAAAAACAAGGGCCTCTCTATATCCAGGGATTTGGCTACAACTTCAACAGAGCTTTCTACATCAAGACGTATTGAGTCGGTTCAGGGGGAGATGAACCATAGACACAGGAGGAAGTATTACAGGCTGAAGCTGGGAAAGAGGTTATAGCAAACTCAAGAAGGTGAGATTCTATAAAAGAGAGGAAGAGGCTGACTTGGGAGCATAGACTGTATAAAGAAGTAGACTAAGACAGTGTGACATCACCCTTAGTGTTCGGCTCCAGTCAAAAAAAGCTCACAATGCTAGCAGTTACAGGGGCAAATTTGGAGCCAGTTCCATATTAAGAATAGGAATTTACTTACAGACAAAATATCTAAATAAAAACACCAGGATCATGTATTAGAGCTGGTTAATACAAACAGAGTTGATGGAGCCAGAAGTGCCCCCCATGAACACTTCTTATTTGGAACACTAACAGGTTAAATATTCCCAGTTATATATACAGTCTATGCTTGGGAGAGTGCACAGTGGACGATTACTTGGTGTACAAATTAATCTAAAGCCAGAATAAAAACATGTGAAATTTTATCAGATTATCTTTTACCATTATTTTACATATTATTAATATATTTGTGATCAGATGAGAATAGTCATTTACTTAGTTGTATCAATCAATCAAACTTTATTTATAGAGCACTTTTCAAACCAAACCCAAACAGTAACACACACATACATACACACACACACACACACACACACACACACACACACACACACACACACACACACACACACACACACACACACGCACATACACACACACACACACACACACACGCACACACTAACATGCTAAAATACATAAAACTGCACATAGTAAAAAGTAAGAAGTGAAAAGTGAGGCCGAATACAGACGAACCGTCAGAGGAGGCATCTACACCAAGAGCAGAGAGCCGTTCACGCCAACAGGAACTGCCACAGGGCCCAGGGGAGAGATGAGGCCCAAGCACCACCCCCCAACCACGAGCCCACGGGGCAGACCCTGACAGCCGCAGCCGACCACCGCCCCTGGTGCAGAGGACTCCTACAGGGGAAACACTGGAAATCCTAAAAATAATAGATCAACAGTAGTTCAAATAAAATAAATAAATAAATAAAATAAGTAAAAACAGTAAAAACAGGTTAAAGTATAAAATTTAACTCGAAGGCCAAGCTAAACAGGTGAGTCTTGAGCCCTCTCTTAAAAACATGAACGTTCTCTGCAGCCCTGAGCTCCTCCGGCTGTTCCATAGACGAGGGTCGTAGTACTGGAAAGACGCCTCTCCATGAGTGTATGTCCTGACTTTGAGAATGACCAGGAGCCTGCAGTTGTAGTTACAGGTAAATGGTCATATTTTTATATAGCGCTGCACCTTCAAGGCACTCAAAGCACTTTACATCAACAAACCATTCACCCATTCACACACCAGTGTATGCAGACACTGGGGGTGAGATTAAGTGTCTTCCCCAAGGACACAACAACAGCATTCATCTGTGGGAGCTGGATTCAAACCACCAACCTCCGGATATTGGTTCAGTTATTGTGGTAAAGCATCTTATTGTCCATGTGTCTACAATTTTGGTGAATGTAATAGCCTCAATGTGATGACATCATTAAATAGTTGGATTTTAACAAGAAACGTCTTGCACATGTTTTCCAAGAATATTGTGGGTCAGCAGTGGCTCTAGCACTTACTGTTATTGTGTCCTTAGGCAAGACACTTCTCCCATCTTACTTGTGTATGAATGTATGTGCCTGCATGATGGGATGGTGCAAATTTGTAGCCTTGCTTCCATCACAGCTGAGGCTAGAGTAGCAACTTACCACCACAAAATACAGAATAAATGATTGATGTAAATTTGCAAATGCTATATGTATGTTATTGCCTGGAAGAATCCATGACTCATCGCTGTACCAGCGAGTGAGTCTGGTAACGCTTGGTCCAAAATGCGCTGCGGTTGCGCGTAGACAGACAGCTAAGTGAACCAATAAGAGATTGCGCCATCTTGATTCAAAACTGAGGAGGAACTTCCGCTGCCTAAGAGTTACTTTGCGGGCAAAGGCGGGTGCACTGACGTCACCATCTTTGAACGAATCAGAATCGCGGAGTCCGTTGTTAACCGGAGGAGCGAGAGTGGATGGAGGGTGTCCAAATGGTATCGCGCTGTATAGGAAATACAGAGAGATATCATTTGGCTGGCCAGGTAATGTATGTTATGCTTTATTGTTAAAATGACCATATTACATTGTCTTATCTTCTGAACTGTGTTATAATGTCGTTTCCTCATCACAAACATCCCTGGAGTTGTGTTTTGTTTCATTCACACATTTTTAACACACAAACCCTGCATATTTATAGCAGAGTTTTTCTCTCAGAAAGAAACACCTTGTTCCACCTTGTGATGTCATGTGGTAATACAGGAAGTGCTCCACTGTGTTTTTAAACTCCATACAACTTCAGTAGAATCATTTGGATGATTTTAGCCCTGGAATTACCAATCTGTACTAAACAAACTAAACAAAAGGTCAAAGGGAGCTGTTAACTTGAAACTACCACCACTACATGACATCACAAGGTGGAACAGAGCATTTTGAGTTCTGGAGATATAGACAGTCTAATAATTCAGGATTAAATGAAACAAGTGTTCATTCAGTCAGGTGTGAATGGAACAAAACACAACTCTGGGTATGTTTTTGAAGAGGAAAGAACATGGCTAAAATAATATAGGAATATAGGAAATTTTAACATTGCTATTGTGGGACAGGGTCAAAAACATAATTTAGCTAATCAAAATGAATGTTGTGAAGAGACACATATGAGACAGACACGCCATTGTGAGAAAAGTTACTCCTGTTTTTTGTGTTTTTAGATTTGAATCTTATCTGACATCTGACCCAAAATCTTGGCACCTGCCCCGTTGTACTGAAAAGTATAGAGAAAACAGAGTTTTGACACCCTTGTTTGTGTTACAGGGTGAAGAGGAATGCAAACACCCCGCAGCACACACACACACACATACTCTCTCTCTCACACACACACACACACACGCACACACACACTCACACACAGACCCCGCAGCACACACACACACATACTCTCTCTCTCACACACACACGCACACACACACACACACACACACACACACACAGACAGCACACACACACACATACTCACACACACACACACCCCACAGCACACACACGTACACACACACTCACACACAGACCCCGCAGCACACACACACACATACATACTCACACACACACACACACACACCCCACAGCACACACACACACACACGTACACACACACACACACACACCCCACAGCACACACACATACATACTCACACATGCACACACACACACACACACCCCACAGCACACACACACACACTCACTCACACACACACACACACACACACACACACACCCCATAGCACACACACATACATACTCACACACACACACACCCCACAGCACACACACACACGTACACGCACACACACACACATACCCCACAGCACACACACACACATACATACTCACACACACACACACACACACCCCACAGCACACACACACACATACATACTCACACACACACACACACACCCCCCACAGCACACACACACATACATACTCACACACACACACACACACACACCCCACAGCACACACACACATACATACTCACACACACACGCACACACACCGCAACACACACACACACACATACTCACACACACACGCAGCACACACACACACACATACATACTCACACACACACACATACCCTGCAGCACATACACACACACACACTCACACACACCCCGCAGCACACACACACACACACATATATACTCACACACACACACACACACCCCACAGCACACATGCACACACACACACACACACACACACACACAGATCTATCGCATTTACAAATATGATTTTGAGAATGTGCAGGTGGCTACAATAGATTTGAAGTTGAATTTTTCTTATTAATATTTACTTTTACTGATCAGACTCACGACAACATAATTCTGATTTTCTTCACTTAAAAAAGTCAAATTAATAGTTTCCCCACAAATTTTCCTGTTGCCCACCCAATCCGCATCTACCTTTCAAATAATAATAACAAAAAATGTACGATTTGCAATTTTTACAAATTGCAACAGTACAGTGAAAATATGAATAACTACTGAAATGTTATTTTTTATTTTAAGACAAGCTGACCTGTAGATATTTAAACTGTGTACTTTATGAACACATAATAAACACAGATAATAATTATTAGAAATGTTCTTGTGAGATAAAATAGATAGTGACACATTACTCTTTTACATGCAATTAGAACAGGGCTGAGTAAAGACAAGCAGCTTCTGCAATTTTAGAGAAAAGTGAAAAAACTCAACTTTGGTTTGGACAGCCGGCTGGCATGGGAACGCAGCATCATTTTTCAGATAAAGCCAATATTAAGCCTACATAAACTAGCCTCTTCCAGCTAAAGGCTAAGTGCTGACATTTTTAAACCTGTCCAGATGCTCTTGTAGTTAGGGCTGTACACAAAAAGTGATAAATGTATTTTAAAATTTTCACACTTAATATTTAGTGTATACACATTCCACATTGAGCTCTATTTTGTATTTTAAAAGAGGAGTGAGCCAGTGTTTAGTTCATAATGTTACCAGACTTTAACTCTGATGCACTGGAAGTCTTAACTCAACAATGATACATTTTCAACATTATAACAAAACAAAACCAATGGGACCTAGTCAGCACCAGTATCAGTGCCACAACTAGCCATGAGATAAACCCCATAAGGTCCAATAAATTATCTTAAAATACTAAACCAAGTTTCAGTCAGGATGTATTAGAGGTAATATTTTTTACTTTATTACCATCTGTGCTAGAAAAAGTTAAAAATAAAAAAAATATTTCATGGAGAAGCAAATGCAGTCTTCATTTAAAAACTGATAAAAATGTGCTATATTCTCTGCATTTATTAAATTAATATCATATAAATACTAGAAAAAATCTTGCTGGTAAGTTGAGATACGTAATGGTGCCTTTCTTACTGACTGTAAGCATCTGTTAACTTTAATAC
The DNA here is from genome assembly GCA_036785185.1 of Paratrypauchen microcephalus. Classification (NCBI taxonomy): domain Eukaryota; kingdom Metazoa; phylum Chordata; class Actinopteri; order Gobiiformes; family Gobiidae; genus Paratrypauchen; species Paratrypauchen microcephalus. The sequence continues at coordinate 16,136,481 of JAVJIX010000002.1, read as the reverse complement.
CTGCCCAGACCCAAAACTCTTTCCCATTCAGGTTGCTGTCTGAGCGTCTGCCCGCACCAGGAGAGAACCTTTCAAAGACTCATCTGCTCCTCACACACTTCCTACATTTGTCTCAGTCTGTTTCTCTTCCTCAGTCATTCCATGGGGAAAAACGAGCAGTGGAAAAGAGGGATTTGGGAATTCCCTGAACAGATTTAAAGGAAGTAATATTGCCCCAGTGTGACAACCAACAGGCTCATAATATTTTCTTGTTCTTTTTTTTTTATAAATCACAGCATCAGTGACATGAGCTATTTGTTTTCCACATGCATGCACGTGGTGTTAAAACATTCTAAGAGCTCATAGTTTTTGTTCTGATTTGTTCTGATTTGTCCTGATTTATCGCTCGTCCACTAAAAGAAAGTTCATTGTGTATTCTCTATAACTGTAATTGCTTAAGGTTTAATTATGTTGTCAAAAAGGATTAAGCACAAGAGTAATGCATTCAACCCAAATTACCAAATAATCTAATTCAGCTTTCCTACATTTTCTTTTGGAATATTGGTTGCTTGTTGCTAAAATAGTGGATCACCAACACATTCACCGTCACCCATGCTGCATATTTTTAAGGGTCCTATATTACACAAAATTGACTCTTGTAAACCTCAGGTCATGTTATAATGTTGTTACTTCATCAAAAATAACACTTAGAGTTGTGTTTTGTTTAAATTACACATGTTTGAATAACCCTTTTATTAGACTGTCCATCTCCAACGTTCAAAATGCTCTGTTCCACCTTATGATGTCAAGTAGTAGTAGTTCAGAAATCAGAATCTGAAAGACTTTTATTGCCACTGTCAAGTGAACACAATTCACAAAACTAGGAACTTGTCTCGGTGATAAGGTGCAAACATAAAACACTAAATAATAATAATAATAACTAGAATATAGAGCTAAATAATAATAATAAGTAGAATATAGACAATAATAATAATAATAACTAGAATATAGAGACAAAATAATAATAATAACTAAAATATAGCTATAATATAGTAAAAAAATAAACAATCCAATTATTTAAAAAAAAAAAATTCAACTTCATAGCTACCTTTTACCTTTTGTTTAACAGAGACTGGCAGTTTCAGGGCCCAAATCATCCAAATGATTTAAAAACACAGTGGAGCACTTCCTCACATGACATCACAAAGAAGAACAGAGTTTTCTGTTTGAAAGAAGAGCACAGCTTAAATATGCAGGATGTGTGTGTTAAAACTGCAAACAATACAAAACAAAATTCCAAGTAACATTTAATCATAGATCAGAAAACTGTAGGACATTTAAATAACATCTAGAAACGTAAACACTACTCTGAGTACAAGTTTCAGAATGTTCTCAAATTAAAGTACTGTATACGTGAGGAGAGGCACTTGATTCATCCTCCATGCGGTGAATGTGCAAAATCCTTCACGCTGTCTGGACTTGGTGTACATACTTCACTGATAAGAACAGCTCACTGGCTCGAGCACATAAGGGGCTGTGAAGTAAACAACAACACAACAACCTTTTGAGTTTGGTTATCAGTTGTTTACAGAGCTACACCTGATGGAGGAAGTTTGAACTCAAAACAAGTGGCGTATCACTGCCAATCTGCCACTACCCATCAGGGTCTAAATTATAGTATACTCCAGCCTCACATCTATCCCCACCCTGCATGGTCCTTGAGAGTCATTTTGAAAAGTTTAAAGTTACCATTAAATTGGCGTAGACAGACACACATGTTAAACGTAAGAATAAAAAGGAATAAAAGAAGGTCATGTGAGGAGGCACTCAAAACAGACCCAGTCTCTCCACATGAGCCAAACCCTCTGTCATATTAAAATGTTGTTAGAATCGGACATGCATCATAATCAAAACACTGTGAAGTAAATTAGAAACAGATAGTGGTTTGACTAATTTGGTATTTAGTTCAGAAGAAAGCCAAGAAAGTGTTTCATTACTAACTATACAAGGATAGGAAGTGAATTTATTGTCTACGCAGAATAGCACTGAATGTTCTCAATGGGTAAACAACATTAAAATGCCTGTTGTGAACTGCATTTTACAATCTGTTATCCTATTAACACTTTATTCAGCACCTTGGACAGCGATGCACTAATTACATGAACATTTATAAGACAATTTGTCCTGCCATAAACTGTAATCCGAAAAACATATATTTTTGTGAGTCACAGATGTTAAAGATGATAGTGTTCCTTGAGATTAGTGGCATGTGAACACTGAGCCTCTGAGATCTCTAAAGGTTTTATCTCTGTAACCACTTAAAGCACTTTGGCCCTCGCAGAATGCCAGTCATAATTCAGGTGAAATCTCTCTCAGCGAAATGACACTGCACCAGTATATGAGCACACATGAAAGGATAGTCTTTCAGCAGTGAACGGAAACAAACCCCTCCCTCTGCTGTGTCTGTGTTTGCAGCAAGCTCTCTTTCCATCACTCATAGGGGAGTCCTCCACTTCAGCAGTCAACCATGAACAAGCTACATACAGACGTATAGCCAGGGCTACAAGGCTTTGTTTCAATCAGCTAAAGTTACATGCATGCAGAATATGTAGATGCCGCTATGGTATTTTCCCTTTTAACTGTTTTGAAAAGCTTTATTAGACCAAAAACTCTTCAAAGATAGTAAGATCAGCAAAACAATATTAAATACTTTATTGCAATAGCCCTATTTTTCTCAGAACACCTATACAATTACAAAATGCAAACAAAACAAAAGAACCAACATATCCGAAATTTTGTTTTTACACTTAACAAAATGCAACAATGGCATTAAAGGATGAAAAATATGATGGTTAACTTGAAATAACTTGAAATAGCAACACAATTATTTTTATTATAAATAATTTTGTTGCTGTACATGTTGGATAAGATAAGATAAGACTTTATTGATCTCACACAGGAGAAATTTACTTGCCACAGTAGCTCCAGGCAGGGACAGTTTGAACAAGAAAGAAAAAGTACATGCAGGCAAGAATGGAATAAAATAAGTAATAATAATAATAATAATAATAATAATAATAATAATAATAATAATAATAATAATAATAATAATAATAATAATAATAATAATAATAAAAACAGTAACTAGGAGTGTATGGGGAAAAAAAGATATTGCACGTTTGGACTACACAGTGGAGTTATACAGTCAGTATACAGTTATACAGGATGAGCAAAAACATACAACTCCAGAAAAAACAACACATCAAAATTTAATAAATATTTTGTTTAAATATTGGCTGCAAATAGAAACCTTAAAAAGACCCTTAACTCCCTTCTGGGCCACCTTATAAGTATAGCATAACAGTATTAAGACTCAGTGAGTTAATTTAGCCACTCAGTAGATGACTCTCTGGTCTCTTTTCCTGTCAAACTCTCTATTCTACCTCAGCACCTCAAAGACATTCCCAGACTTCCCCATTCACTTCCTTCAGAGGTTCACTTCACCGCTGCAGGAGACTGTGTCTGATGGAAGAGATCCTCAGATCAAAGACAGATCGTGTTCCTCAGTAATGCACAATGCTCCCCTATACTAAATCAAATCAAGCCTTATTTTTAACACACTTTTCATACAAAAATGTAACACTGTGCTTCATTAAAAAACAATCCCTCATCCCCTTCCACCCAACCATCATACCCCCGCAACTGCCCGATATCACACAACCATACAGCTCATACAGACACATGCACAGTCTCACCCACATGCACACACACCCAGACACAAACGCACGCACGCACGCACACACACACGCACACACACACACACACACACACACACACACACACACACACACACACGCACACACACACGCACACACACACACAGAAATACGTACACAAGAACTGAGGACAAATCATGAGAGGAGGACACTCACACAGGGCCCAAGGGAGAGATGAGACCGAAACACCAATCCTCCGCCAGGAAACACTGAAGACTACCTTTGACTTCAAACACCTTATGGAAAGTCATGTAGCAAAGTACTTCTCTGGTAACATAGTTCATTCAAACAAACAAAGGTAGGATTTAAATAACTAACTGTAAACAAAAGCCAATAATGATTTTTCACTGAGTTTCCTTTGGCAAACTGGTTCCTTATTCCTGCAGGACAAAGTGCATATAGCATTAAGGCACCATCAAGCATGAAGGTTGTTTGAATTCAGTTGGGAGTAATTACACTATGATGGAATAGCTTTGCTTAATCATTGGAGAGCTGGATTACATTGTTGTTGTATTAGAGTACAGTCTATTAGTAACACCCTCTGGCACTAACTCATAGACCTCGTATTTCCACCCAAGCAAAGCATGGGAGCAACCACTTCCTCTTCTTATCTACCCCAGTGTGATTATCATTTCTCCATAACGTGAGTATTAGCCCCACTGCATCATGGGGGATCACTTGTGGACAGATTAAGGAAGTGCTTAGATATGCTGATCACCTGCTGGTGACATTAACACACAGTTTTTTGCACTTTGATAAAACAAGCCAGACAAAACTTTTTTTATTGCCAACATGGAGGAAAGAGTGGTGCACCACTTTGGGATTAGATTAGATTGGTTGTGTTGGAGAGTTCAGCCGGCCAGCCGTAAGCACAATGCCTTTCCTCCTTTGTTTGGGATCATCTCACCTCTTTGGTCTCCTTCTGTCAGGCCAAAACCGGCACACTATCAGACTGCTGCAGTAACATAGACAGCATCTAGTGGTGATATGTAATTATGAATGAAACTGTCATGGACAGTTATAAATGCATCCTGACAACAGAACAGAAGTACAACTAAAATGCCAGATATTTTGACCAATAGCCATTCACAATACATCATTCAGCAAAACAGATTATAACTGCTGAGCAGTCATATTGAAACAATTCTCAGAGTGTCTCTGAGCAACGCCCTCCAAGCAGCGCTGCCTCTGTCCTGAACCAGTGGCTCTCAGGCTCAGCAAGGGGCCCATAGTCCTGATTCCACACATGCCTTCTCTGCAGGACACCCCTTCACACCAGTGCTCTTTCTGCTTATGTCCTCACTCTAATTTAATGTTGTGTTTAGTTTTTTCTTGCCCTGTGAGAGCTGGTCCTGCCCGCTGACGTTGATGAATGCATGAAAGGATTCTGCAGGTAGGATACGGTTACAGGCTAAAACTGAGAGCCATAGAGGAGGTTGGCTTTGGGATGAAGGGATAGAGAGGGAGGGATGGTTTATAGATGGGCAGTGGGGAGGAGAGGAGCTCAGGATGTTTGTTTTCCAATGAGCCGTGACTCTGAGAGAAAGAGGAGGGAAGAGTGGCAAAAGATGAGATTAACTCCACAGCACTGCACACTTAAGGGTTCTTTATATAAAACATTTTAAACCTCCTTACAAATGCACCTTTTCCCCCTAAAATGTCTGACCCCCAATTCAAACTGAAGCTGTTTCCAACTCCTTTAGAGAACAACTACATTCTTTGTTGAGTTTTGAGAATTCCCACATCAAAGCTAAAGCATATCTCAATAAACATGAGACAAAAGGACTTGTAATTAGATAAAGTCTTGCCAGAATTCCTGTTAAAGTCCTATTAATGTTTTTAAAATATTAATGGTTATTTTTGGGGGTTACAAACTGGCTCAGATTCTTCTCAAAATGGTCGATTTGACTGAAAATAAGTGGGTTAGTGTATGTTTCATATGCCCAGAAGCTTCGCAGTTTCCATTTATCAAATGGTGGTCAGTAGGAAAAAGTGGACCTATCAGTGGACTCTTATGACGTTAAATATAACACCAAGCAAAGTTCATGCACATTGTATTTGGTCAAAACAAATCATTCAGGTAACACAGCTAGGTCAAAAAATAGAGGTCAAGACCTCATCAGTCATCCCTTATAAAGGATTTTGAACAGACAGAGTCATAGAATCTTTAGGGTTGTTTTTTTTACCAATCACAGAAAAGACAGTTCAAGAGACCTATTATTATTTATCTCAAAAGCTTGTGAACAACAATGAAACAATAATTTCTGTGGCAAGTCAAACTGGGAAGATAAATATCATCATAATTTGTTTGGGTAAATCTGGTCCTTCTTTGTCATGTCACTGAGCATACGTTTATTTGTTTTCCCCAATGGCTCATGAAGCTGGTGCCTGTGAGAGTAGGTGTTGTGTGTGAGGGCACGTTAGGCCAAAGGGAGTGTGTCCCATCACAAGTGTAAACACCAGTCTGAGCTGGGATAGTTCACCAAGGGCCAAGACTTTAACTCAAGGGTTTGGACTAGGATTAGGCTTTGTAAAATCTTTGCTTTAGTGCAGGGCTGTCCTCAGATAATCCCAGTTTAAATATTGTATATCCAAGGTTTCCCAATATTTTTTGTATTGTGTTTTCTTCAGTGGTGAAAGTAGTTTTCATTTCTTACAGGTGCTATAATGTCCATTGTATCACTTTACCGTTTTGTTTTTTTTTAACACTCGTTTTACCCGTTTTTGTTTTTTTTTAACGTTTTACACCTTTTTCATAGATAACTTTTTTAATATACTCAATTATTTCATATTTTGGTGGGCCTACGTAAATGGTAGAGCCTACCTAAGCAAAAAAGGTGTTTGGAAAAAAGCAGCATAAACATGCAAATTCCACACAGAAATGCCTGGGCGACCCAGGGATCGAACCCAGAACCTTCTTACTGTAAAGCATAAGTGCTAGCCACTCAGCCACCGTGCCACCTAGGCTATTTTCAGGGCTACAGTCAGATAAGTTTTGACAATCCTTGCTTAACAGACTGCAGATATCTCTGCACGAGAGTTTCGGGTAGCTTTCAGTTATTCTCGAATGGCATAGTGTGGTTGTTTGTGTTTTCTACCTTACTTTTGCGCACCTTACTTTTTTTTTCAAATGTGGGTTTTGGCCACCATTAACCATATTCTCTTAGCAGTGCTGCGTACCGGCTGTGAATTTTATACCGGTGCTGCGTTCCGGTGCGCACCGCTTTACTTTCACCACTGGTTCTTCCAAACTGCCCTATTTTGTCTTAAGTTTTAAACAATTAGGAAATATAAGCATGTGTTATAACCCACATTGAGGGGTCAAAATAAAAATGTCCATTGCACCAATTCAAAATAATTATTATGCAAAATGCATTTCATCACTTACGTTTTAGTGTGTCTGATGTAAAAATTGACAGCTTTTTACATTTGGTTAGGGTCAAAGTATGATGTTTTTTTCTGTGATGTTTTGGTAGCCCCATATAAATCATAAAATGTATCCTGGTTTTAGATTCCTCAAAGAAAGGAGGTCTGAGGTTTATGTCCTTATTCATCTTGATCCTTACATATAGAAATTGTTCAATATTCTGAACAAGGGTGGGAGTTTGTGATGGCAAGAAACAAGTGGGAGCTGGGGTAACACATACGTATACTGTACACCTGTTTGTTTTTTGCCTTCAAATGCACTCGTCCTTTGTTCAACTCCAAATCTAAAAAAGAGACTCAAGATGGAACTTAGTCAGGACCACCTCAAAATCCATTACAAACCAGTGTCACGGTTTGTAGTCTAACCTTACAGTTAAATGAAAGCGTTGATATGTTTCTCATCATCCATGCATCATTATTGGGCACTCTCTCTCCTCCAAGCAGCTCTGGGCCTGGTCTTTCACTGATGAAAACACCAATGGGATTCAGTGCTAGACATATTTACAGCTTACGGCTTATCTTCCAGGAGTGTGTCCATTCTCCGTGTGTGTTCTTGTGGGCGTCCAAACACCACTGTCAACCTGGAGATTTATGAAGTACTAATGCCTCTCCACTGTGACTTACTGTAAGACATAGAGGACATGTGGTCTAAATATAGCAACAGCATGATGGCATTCAAACTGGGGTAAAGCTTAATCCAAACTTGTCCCTGTCTTTTGGTGCTTTGCTGCTCCTTGGGTTCAACGAGGCTGTGTTTTTCCGTTCTCTGGCAACACCTCTCCACACAATCATAAATCGCACCACTTAACTACCAGCACTAAAACAACTGTGATTAAATAGCTGGAGGACAACTCCTTAGGCCGCACTGGGACTCTGGATGTAGCTGTTCTTGGCTGGTCGTGGAGATTTTTATCCTGATTTGTGGCTCCTAATACAATAATTGTTCCTCGCGGATCTCCCAAGTGACCTGAAATGTATCTGGATTTGACGTACCTTGTTGTCATCACTTACATAACAAAGTACACCGGCACTGGCGTGTGGCTTACATGCGTATTAGAGAAATGCCATCTCATTTTGAACATTCCTGTAGTGCCTCTGAGCATCTCCCAGTGCGCTAATGTAAACAGAGGGGTATACGCTTCGAGGAATTACTTTTTATGACGTCTAAATGATCCAAATGGTTTATGTTTGAAAATTCCAGGCTTTTGCTCATCATATAACAGATACAATACAAAACGAAAGATATATTCAGGCTAATATATTATGTTTTTTGTCCTGTGTTGCACACTTTCAGAGAATAGCTTTTAAGTAATTGTTTCCGCTACTTTGGAGTGAGACCACAGTGCTGAAAAATGAAATGAAAATGGAAGCATACACAAGAAGAGAGGATCCAAGTCCAAAGCTCTGAATCAAATGCGTCACTGAAAAAAATAAGTTCTGGCAGATGGGACATTTTGGGAGTTCACAGTGTACCTGTAAAATAACATATATTATAATACATTGACAATAGTGAATGCAATTTACAACAGACAACAATAGTGTCGATAATACATTATGATGAATTTCCTTCTTTAGTGGAGGGCGTAATAAATATAAGCCCTATTCTTCAGTCACAGAAAATGTGTATGCCTCCGAGATTCCCTCCAACATACAGCCATAAATCGTGAGCAGACGGAGCAGATGGGGAAAATGTTTCTATCTCACAAAACCAAACATCCCCACAGGGCAGCAGCAGCAAGAGCAGAGAGGAGACTTCTTGTAAAAAACAATTACAGCCTAATAACTTTGATTTAACACTTTATAACAAACATATAAATCCACTAATCCGCCCTGAGCTGCAGCTGCTGGTGGCCATTTGTTCAGCAATTTGTTTGGGTTAAATGATACAGTCTTGTGCAGTAAAACATGAGTAGTTAGTGTCAGAGGAACCTGTCAATGAAAAGTGACTATACAGGAGAGACTGAAGGATAGTGCGTCACGACTCATGATTGGAGTAAATGGATGGCCCCTTGTTGTAACAGGGAAAAACATAATGCTTGTCAATAAATATGCATGACTGATGTGTTTTCAATGCAGAACACATCATGTAATGCTCCTTACATTTACACATAAAAAAATGTGCCATTGCTTGCGACCATCAAAGAGTTTTTATAACTTTGAATTATTGGTTGATAATTGTGGACAACAGCCTAGTATGGCAACTATGAGCATTTGTAGAGTAAAAGAAACAACATGATATCAAACCATGAGATTTGAATATCACTACTATGCCATTAAAATATTTCATGAAGGTATTGTGGGCTGCCAACATAGTAAGTAATGTGCTACTCATGTAACTCTAAATGGTATCTGATATATCAAAACTGAAGACTGTACTGTCCAGATGACTCAAAACTGGAGGAGGGGTCCACTGAGGACACCATCACTGGATCCTCACAACACACTATAATACAATATTACTTTACACGAGGATCTCAAAGTATCTGAGACTTAAGCTGCTCTTGGCTCTTTGTTTGATTAAAATACACAACGCTCATGTCTGATGGGATGAGAACATTTGGTTGAAGACTTTATTCAAAACCAGTGTGACCTTGGGCCTAAATGGTTGCAATCAGTAATCTCAATCAGGGCCGTCCACCTCCGGGAGTTCATGATTGTCATTTGGACAGTGTACAAATATAATTACTATGATCTGATACAGCCCCCAAATGGACATAAATTAAGGTTAAAACTAACTGAGATTAAAAAAAAATAAAAAATTATATTGTTCTTTTGCAACATTGGTGAGTCATACCATCTGTTTCTCCTCTACAACATAATATGCATTTTATTGCATTAACATTTGTATTATGACACTGCAGCAAATACAGAATATTAAGTTGTTTTTGCTTTGTTTAGACAGAACTGAAGCCTACTGAGTTAATACAATTTACAACTGGATTTTAAGTGAACTAAACCATGTTGTAACACGCACCACTACAAATAACTGCAAAGATTTTCAAACTAACTACTACCTCAGAGTGTGACAAACTGTGCAGTGTAATTGGGCCACTGTAGCTTTTACTGTGAGGCCATTATCACTGGCCATAAACAGGCAGGGCAGAGGGTCCCCTTCTCTGCTGCGTGTACACATCACTCTGGTTTTACTGCCCCCACGTGCTCCACATGTGTGTGCTGGGCTACTGGGCTACATGTGCATGCAACAAGAGCACAATACTGTTTACTTTACTTGTTATTACAGTTACCAAAAGAGTTTACTAAGAATTATAGGTAGAAAGAGACATCCATATCTGTGTGTAATCCAGGTTAGATGAGAGTAAACTTTTAGCTATGCATTGCTTAGTGATTTGGTCAGTTGCATTTGTCTTAATTATAAACAGCAGCCCTTAACTCCTGCAGTTTTGTAGGTCTGAGATATTTTTATTTGACTGGTGTTCAAACACAAAATGGATTGCTTGTAAGAGTGGTGACTAACCAGACATGTGTGGACTTTTTCAATAAGAAAGCTCCAATACCAGTTGTAGAGAGATCTTTTGTAATATAAAATAGTGCACAGAGTAGAGTGTAGAGTTGGAGGTATCGCAAGTGATATATGATACAGTATGATTTTTGTTTATCCGGTCTTTATTCTGCAGTCAATTAGTTGTATTAAATAGTTCTGACTCATAGTTCTGACTCATTTACTGAATATACTTGCTTCATACTTGTGAGTAATTGAACAGAAGTAATGAATAACAGCCGGACTTATTTAAAACCGAGCTTAAGGCTATGAATGAACAAGATAAGAAATATGGAAACATGGAAACAACTAAACTTTTAACAAGATTAGATAGGGTGGCAGTAAGTGGTTAGTGCTCGTCCACCAACACAAAAGTTGGCTGATTTATTCCCACACGCACTAATGCATACTGTTGTTGTGTCCTTATGCAAGACACTTCACCAACTCTGTCTCCAGTGTCCATATATGCTGGTGTATGAAAAGGGGAGTATTTGTGAGAGTGAATGTGGGAAAAACAGATGGAAAAGGGGGGAAAAAATGGGCGCATGAGAATATCCTGTAAATTCATTAACATGCATCCAAAAAAGGAAAATAACAAGTATTGGTAAGTAATGCGCCTTATTTTAAAGTGCTACCATATTATTGGCACTTTCTGCATTGAGCAAAACACAACTATGTGGGCTTTTCCTAATTAAGCAAGGGGTCATAAGGTCACGTTTTGTTTTTCAAAATAGTCAATCATGAACCAACCAAAAGTAGAGAACAATAATTATGAAAGCACTGTGCCTCTTTAGCAATCCTTGGAATCACTTAACACCAGCCACTGCTGTAAAGAGTCCAGATGTGTCCCGAGCTGCTGCTGCCGGAGGAAAGCCTGTTTTTACTGTGTGGAAAAATGTCCACATTAATTTGCTTAGTAAAGGACAAATTTTTTTTAGAGGGTGGTTGGCCCAGGTTGTTCCGCCCAAGTAAGAATCGAGGGCTAAATTGCACTTTCACACATGTTTTAATTCAGCCTCTTTCCATTAGAAGTGTTCAGATTGAGAGGAAATTGTTCACTAGAAAAATAAAGCTCAGGCCATCTGCCTTCTTTCAACTTTGTGACTTTAGTGAGAAGCTTTGGGGTTTCTCTGAGGGCTTTCCTGAACCATGTGTTTGTTCAAAATCAACAGAAATAATTTAGACACGGAGTAAAAAGGGTGAATTTCTCAAATATGCTGTCTTAATGCTTGCAGGGTTGGTTAAATGGTTGTAAAGATGGTCTGGTAATAAGAAAACAGGTGGAGTTGCAAAAATGAAAGGCTCTACACAACATTTTGAATACTTAGGATAGTGCTTTAAATGTGAATTAAATATATATCAAAAAGAAATTGTAAATTACTTGTTAAAATCATTGTTAAGATTATGATTTTAAATTTTAGAAAGTTAAAAATTATATATATGATTTGTGTATATTTCATCCCTGCTTGCACATAAGCCTTTGTTCAGTGTGATGTCCCAAGACAGGACTCTTCAGAGCTCAGTGAGCACAGACAAAAGTGGAGGGCATGCAGGACGCCTGTTATGAGCCAAGAGCCAAAGCCCCCCTTATCAGGCTAAAGAAAGGACTCCCCAATGCACAATGCACATTAATAAAGTAACCCACAGGTTCCCTTGTGCACAGCCTGATGTTGGAGATGCTCACACACACCACACACATACCTGGGTCCGCCTCATCTGTTTCCCCGGGCAACAGCGATGGGAAAAAGCTAGAGTGAGGATGATTAAAAATTTCTGGGCAACTGTGGTCTCAACAAGGCTCCATAAGAAACAGAGTGCAATGTTATATTTTCTCAAGTCTTGTCGAGAAGTTACTGTTTTTTTCAAAAAGGAATACCCTTCTTTTTGTCATCCTACCATGAGTTGGGTAAATCAATGCTCACATTAGTTTTAGGTTATGCTACAATGGGATAAAAAGTTGATATGGACTCAAGAAAATGCCTATTTACCCACAAACCACTCACTGGACAATAATTGACTTTTCTTGAATGTTTCAAATACAAAGCCTGACAAAAACAGCTGACCATTCACTGCACCTCCTAGACATTTTCACACATATTAGCTAAAATGTTAATAAAATGCTAAAATAAATGACAGGACTTCTACACAAAAAAGATATGTGAAGAATCCCTCAGTCGTCCAGGTAGAATCCATGGTAAAAGGAGAAATTCAATTTGTCAGCTGTCCAGTTGATAAATTGAATTTCTCCTTTTACCAACAAAAAAGACAGTTCTGCCCAGAGGTGTATTTGAAATGTTGCTCCTGAGGGGGAACAGGGTAAGTAGAGGGCGCTGCTTTGGAAAGAATGTGCAGTTAATGCCACACTCATGGTCAAATTAGTCAGGCCTATGCAGGGGATGCATAGGCCTGACTACTTCCATGGCAGACATCATCTTCACAGCATATTTTTGTGGATGTTACAGAGGAAAGTGGGGACAATAATCAGAATATTGGATTGTCAAAAGTCTATCAATAATATGAGCTGTTTTAGCTCCACAATTGCAAGAATACCATAACATAAAGAGAGTTTGCTTTGTTACATCCCAAGAGGGTAAGATGGCTCTCTAAAGCAGTTCTCCGAGGCATATTTAAGCTCTACTGAAGCCAATGCATCATCTTCAGATACATCTTATGAAGCCAAGGTCCATAAGAAGCATCCCCAATAGTTTGAAAAAGAGCAGTTCAAATCTATGACCCAACAGTATGCTCTCACAGAAGGTCTCAAAAATACAGCCATAGCCTCAGTCTCTATAGACTCACATTGTCTACATATGCAGAGCTGACAGCGGGTTCACTCTGATCTGTCCTTGACTCCCATCACAATCCCAATTATTACAAAATGATCCACTCAATTACTAATGCATATACATCTACATTCATTTGCCCCAGGTTTCATCAATATTTAGATGAGAGAAATCCTGGTCATCTGTCTTCAATAGGATTTCAGGAAGCAAGTATGTATATATTAGACCTCCTCTATTTTCATACATGTGCACTGCTTATTGAAGTCAATTGCCAGGCCTATGATCTTGTATCAGTATGCTTGCTTCATGCTGAGGGAATGTGCAGGATCGCCATCGGGATTTTCTCAGCATTAGCACACGCTATGTCCGAAAACCTGCTTAGAGGGCCACTATAAGCCACTGTGTTTTTTCAGGGTCCAGACAGGCACGTGCTATCAACTGGTGTCCGCTCTCAAAAACCAACAGGATAGTGAATAAAAGCTGTCAAAGTTGTGTGGGAATATTACTACTATTACTATTATGTATTTTAACAATGATAGATAGGCACTGAGTGAGACATGGGTGGGGCAGGGCCAAGAGAAAGGTACATGACATTATAGAATAAAGTAGGGATCAATACCAAAATAGTCCAGTGACTTCCTATGTAAAACACACTGCATTGTGATTACAGATCAGGTTACCATACACTTTGGAAACTTTGTATAAGATGGGGTTAGCAAAATCTTATACTAAAACCAATTTAGCAAATTTTTAGAGAATAACAACATCCTTCAGTCATTATATTTCTACTTAGGAAGTGATCAGACCTCTGTGTGGTTTACCTTGTTCATATTTTTCCCTTACAGTATAAATCTTGAGATAAATTCCGTATATGGAAGTATGCTCTTGGCAGTTTTACTCACTAATACCTGTTGTTTCAAACTCAAGAAAGCTCCATATTACCACTAAATACTACAACTAATAAAAGTGTGTCAGGGTAGGAGTAAAGGTACATCTAAGGCACAAGTTAACCGGGACAGAAATAGCACTAAATGTCACATAAAAAGTACTGTGTATCCATCCATGGCAGGGTTATGCACCTGCCGACTTCATTTACAGGTGTCGACTGATTCTCTCACTGGACGGTCCCAGGGACTGACCAAGTGACCTTAACCTTCGGCACCCCGATCCTTCACACACACACCCAAACACACACACCTCTCCTGCCCCCATGGGATAGAGCGCCTGGTGCATAATAGTCCAACACAAAGACCACCTTTATTCCCCTATGTACACCGATCTGATAGAACAGGGAAGGCCTGAGAAAGGGGATTTCACTAGTTTACACAATAATATTTCTTTTTCATATCTTGTTCAAGCGTTCATCCATATGGTTTCATCTTTTTTTTTTTCATTTTTATGATTACAAAGTTATGACAACAGATACACAGTAAACTTTTTTTCCTCTGTTGATTTTGCATGAACATGAGTGTGCCTGTCTAAACCATTATAATGTTGTTTATGTCGAAACGTTTTTCATGAAGTTGAAAGAGTAACGACTCAAATATAGACTGTTTCCGGTCCTGAGTAAGTTCAGGACTATAGGGCAGTACGACCATAAAGAAGATGTGTGCCTTGTGTTTGCATAGCACTCTTGAGCCCAGTGACTGATGAGGGAGCAGAAGCCACAGTGAGGAGAAGCAGTGGACATGTTACCCCGAAACATCAACACAGCAGTCAGACAAATGAGGCCATACAATCCACTTCTCCATCTGCATTCAACATTTATTACCAAACCCCTTCAAAACGGAACATAATCACTGTGGATCTGCTGAAAAATAGACCACTGACAGATGTTAAACAACACATTATTGTGCTCAGAAAGACAGAGTGCTTTCAGGGATAACTTCATCAAGAAAAACATTTTACACAGACACTAGACATATATTTCCTATCTCTCACCACCAAAAGAGCCATTAATTGCAGAAACCATTATGCACAGTAATACGGAGATGACAGTGAAATGTGCCTCAAGCTTTTATGGTGCTAACTCCCTCTAGAGGCGAAAACCTGCACACCGTCGTGATCTACTGTCAAGAGCAATTAATTGAGGGGAAATGGCTATCAAGTGCTAAGCCCATTAGTGTCACACCAGGAAGATAGTGCCGCATATTTGTTTTGGTAGTGTCCACACGAACCAATGGAACACCTAAAAACACATGAAGCTGGAATGGATGTTACAAAAGTCCACTGGGCTGAGCTCTCCCTAAGCTGAACAAGTCCCCACGTCCGGCCTCCGCCTCGGGATAATCACAGCAGGCGCACATCACAGTTGATACAGTAAAATGAACGGTGGAAGTCAACAGGTCTGAGAAACGTAGGCTATTTCTTTGTGTAAGTGAATCGTGCCACATTATTGCTTCCTGACGCAATAAAAAAGAGAGCGTCAAATTTGTTTTAAGCCAACAGGCAATACGACCATAACTACAAGTGAAGTAAAACTGAACTGATCTTCCTCTCGTCCTCCATCTCTATCCCACATCGAAAGTATTACGTTGGGAATCCAGGTATCACAGCCGCGCCACAGAACACACAGCCCTTGTTAAAATAACTCCTGTGTGTTCTCCCTTTCTGTTTCTGTGCCTCACGCGGGGGGCTTGCCCTCTAAATAAACTTTGCAGCTCGTGGGGGGAGAGGGAGAGAGACAGAGAGACAGCAGAGGGCTGAAGTCATCAGCGGGACTACGGGAGGGAGTGAATGGGTCCTGCACGCAAAGCAGAAAGCGTTGGAGCTGTGTGGAAGCACTCTGGCTCACTTCAGTTGCGCGCTGCAGAGAGACGCGGGATGAGAGTTTGATAACCACACGACGACTGCACTTACGAAAACTGACCAAGTGCTATTTGGAGTTGATGGCTGAAATCTTTAGTTTTATAGGTTTTAACTGACGCTGGGAATAATCTTAGATCTCGAGCGCTCCTTTACGCACACGGGACGCACGGCGCATTTCGGGACGCACAATCTATCCGGAGCTCTACAAATGGATTTAATAAATGTAACTTTTTCCAAGGAATGAACACACCCCTTTCATTGTTTTTATTCTCACAAATGGTTAATATCTTGCTCTCGTGCAAGACAGATGACATTTCTTGGCAAGTGCGTTTTCTCCTATGGGATGCTCTGTATAACGGCGCGGAGATTGCTACCTTGAGTCAGTGCAACTCCTAAATCCACGATGATACAGTCGGAGCGGGCCAGGCATCAATGGGCCCGCGTACACTATCACCACGATCTCATATCACATAGCAGGGGCTCTCGTGGTGTTTAGGAATTGACTTTTTGACTTGAAGTTGCGAGAGTTTGGTGAAACGAAAAAAGGATCTTATCTACCAAGTTCTGTTTATATTGACATTGGCTTTACGATTATCCTCTCTGTGGGCTACTATGCAATTACAACTGATCTCCTTTGTTTTGATCATATTGTACTGTATGGATTACACTGGTGGTCAGCACAGCAGCTCCAGGCACCGGCACCACAAACGTGAGTATAAAATGTACCCATCCACGACTGTCGCGTTATTACTCCACCAGGTAGTCTATGAAGTCCATCCAAAATATAGTACCTTACTTTGCTTATCCATTGCAGGCCTATGTGAATAGTTTGAGTGGATTGAAATTGTATTATTTGATGAGAAATTAAACAGATTTTCCTTCTTTTTTGTGAAGTTTTCCACCAGGCAACCACATTGTGTAAACAGATTTCCTATATAAAACGCACATGAGTTAAACCGTGTTGTGTTTTTTTCTGACTCAATGGGCAGATTACTTTATATGTGCTTGTAACATAGCGGTTATCTCACTGGTGGCCCGTATAATTAAATAGACTGCAGCTTAGTTCAAGTCAGTGGTCCCCGTCGCTCTCTAGCGGTACGAACAGTGACAACACTCATGGAGCGCACTAGAGGGACTAGTTAGGGCTTGTCCTTTCTAAATATTTTTTTTAATAACAACTTGTAGTTAAATATTTCTGTATATTAGATTAAATATTATACCTACATAAAGATAATCATAATTATTACCATGCACAGTAGATAATCAAATAACTATTATGAACATTAAAGTCCCTCATCTTTATAAGAATACTAGGTTAATATAGCCTGTCCTTGTGCACCTATTCACCAAGTGTGTCCAGATGTGTGTGAACGTCTGGACACAAGATAACTGGAATATTTCATGTAGCACTTGCCAAAACTGTGATCTGTGATCTACGATAATACTTGCTACCTGCTTTAAACATCTTTTTACTTTCACCCACATGCCTCTGTTTGCACTTGGCCTTTTCCCACACCGTTTTTACGACGACCACAGCTAACCTTTTTAAAACACAGTATCCGAGGTGAGCTGTTTATTATGTGGTTTAAAGGGTTCGGGGGTTACTAGCTTTTGGCAGCTCTGCTCAATGTAGCTTAGGTCATCCCTGCAAGACTAAGCTATTACAACACCCAGCAATGTCACTCTGTGAAGTATTTGAAAGACATTTTGTATATTGGGAAGAGGTGTGAAAGATGCTGTTCAATGGGAGTGCTTTGAAACAGTCTGGATCAGTCTACAATTGTGAAAAAAAAAATATTGTTGAGAATTATTATGCATATGTTTGACGGATTATACATAATACAAAATATTTTACAAATATTCTATTTTGATCTTGAAACATTTTAAAATCATGTTATGTTTAAAGAAGGCAAAAGAAGAACCTTGGACCTTGCCCAGTAATTCCCATTGTTCAAATTTTACCATTAATTTCTGGAGCAACAATTGGAAAAGACCATTTTTTAGATATAAAACATGAATAATCTAATGTTAATTTAAAGATGTTGCATTTTGGCATAAGATCTTTCATTATAGTGATATAATTTGCAGTGTGATATGTAGAAAGACTTCCCCTGATAAGAGGAGGACAGGGAATTAGTTGGTGATGGGGTGAATGAGTGCAGACTTCAGAGGAACCAAGAGGGTAACAGAGATGAGAGTCAATGGCCCCTTGGTCATCATGGCAACAGCGTAGGGACAAGCTCCACAAGACAGATGACTGGCTGTTGGTAAACACTGAATGGAGATGATAAAACACAGTGAAAAACAAAAACACCGGTCTTACACATGCATTCTTCATAGTCCACAGGTGTCTGCTGAGCTAGCCCTAAAAACATGGAAAGCAGAAAGGAAGTCAAATCACATAAATAAATAAAATATGGTGAGGATTAATTCTGAGGTACTGAAAAGTGCAGCCTGTCAGTACTCATCTTTGCGAGTGTAAGACCCAAATGTGTAATAAAAGGCTAACCCTGTCATTCAGAGTTTATCTATTTACCTCTTGCACAACTCCATTCTCCCATCACCATCTGTTTCCATGTGTGAGCATGTGAGTGTGTTTATTAGTATGTGACTTTGTTGGTATGTATCTGTAGATACCACAGAGCTACTGAGGTTTTGTCAGAGAGAGGCGAGGGCAAGGCCAAATTCCAGTGTCTTAAGTCTTCTGTGAATCAGAGGCTTGGCAGGAGCATGCAGCCAAATGGACAGCAATTGTACAGATTGTCGAAATTTTCAAACAAAGTGTCTATGATCTATGGTAAACTGGCAAGCCAAGAAGGCAGAGGGGTTAGACGGATGCCAAGCTTAAAGAAAAAAACAAAACAAAACAGGACTACAGTGAAACAAGTCAATGATAATACGTTACAGGTGAGCACATTTTATCTTCGGTGCATCTGAATCTTCAGTATGTATCATAAATTCAGAAGCTTGATTTCACTTTAAGATTTAAGAGTTTTTTGATATTCATGTACCTGTTCCCCCAATGGTGCCATTTGTCTGTCAATTGTATACGTATATAAAGGACCAAATATATAATACAAAGAGGTAGTGGGAAAATGAGAACAGGTCAACATGTTGTATGTAACTGACAAAACCTGCCTGAATCATTGCCCTGAGGTGGGTTCCAGTTATAAACATTTAAGTATAAAATATAAACTATACACATGAACTATTCAGAGATCTATTGTAATAATTAAAAATGTAGGTGTATGATAGAAGTGGCTGATTTGCTATACATCATATACCTTGATAGAGAGGAGAACGAGCTAAAAGCACTTTAAAAAGGGTTAATATTCATGATTAGGTTTCAATTATTATTTCTCAATGCAAGCACATCCTGAAGGACCTTATGCATTTGTGAACATCAATCAAGAACGTGCAGGCTATTAGTCATTTACAATGACCCTAGCTCCACTCCCACTCCACGCTCTGCTTTATACTCATGTTGCAACTGTAAATACATTGAACAGATGTAAACCTACCATCGTGTTGATTAAAACAGCTTTTATCTACAGGAGAGGGCTGGTCCATACATCTATATGGTGAAATAGCCTATATCAAAATAAAGTAAACATAGCCAGGCTATAGACTGTCTACACTGTACACATTTATGTTACTATCATATGTCACTAAAAGCAGACAATTAGACTCCTTAGTCACGCATTATTGCTTCTCTGAAATTGTTCTCTTAACCACAAGCTTTAAATATTTAAAAAAAACTAAAACTATCCAACTGCAAATGGTTTTAAAACAGAGGGCAGCCAGGCATCATTAAAGACTTGGATTTGACTGCTTGCTTGGATACAGTTGTATAACTTATTTCACCACTTGTCCGTGGCCAAGCTGTTTAACTGCAGCTAAAATATTCAGATGGCAGAGGAAAAAGTTGAGATTCATTGAAAACGCTGCAAAGGTTTTGCTTTTAATATTTTCACAGTACCATGCCAAAATCTTAAGACTACTGACAAAAAATACACAGTAGTTTCTCAAACAGGTAAGAGTAAATGCTTTTTCCACTGAGTCACAAAAGTACATCTAAATGATACAGAAAAGGTGCTGGATGTAAACAAAGACAAAAACATCTTGACCTATGCCAAAATAATATAGTTTTTGGCCCACTACAGACATTGATGGTTTTTCCACTCAAAACATTTGCACTGCTCATATTGATAATTGCTTTGTGTTCAACAGAGATTTCTAGCGGGGGCTTAGGGTGCCAGCAAGGCGGCTGTCTGACCTGCTCCGACTATAATGGCTGCCTCTCATGTAAGCCGCGATTCTTCATGCACTTGGAGAGGATTGGGATGAAGCAGATCGGCGTGTGCATGACATCGTGTCCTCCGGGATTTTATGATATTCGCTCACCGGAGAGAAACACATGCACAAGTAAGGCATTCAAGTGGAACTCCAAAGGTGTTACAATAGAGCTTAGCTTAGTGTCACCCCTGATCTATAAGTGTCTATATTCTAATTTAATAGCATTCAGTTTAATTTGCAATAAATTCAAATTCCAAGTAAATAGCTATTTATAACAGGAGATCCATTTTAGATAGCATATCTAAAAGCATATGAGGAAATTAAATACGTAAATGAGTACATGCACTTCATATTAGACATCAGGCTAAGCAGTTCTTTAAAGCACTTCTTCCATACAAATTATTTTACAAGGCCAATTTGAAAAAGTCATAGCGTTAGATAAGCACACATGTGTCTGCTTGTTCATCTGGGAATAATGTTTCTGGTGACATTAAATGAAATCTAATGTTTGTCTTACTCCGACTCATCCATCACTCGGACATGAATCTGCCCACAGTGGCCTCTCTTCCCAACTGTATCCCTGAGCACACATGGACACTCAGAGACACTCTGTATATTTAACAGGCACGACACACACCATAACTTGTCTGTTTTAAATAAACTGAGGTGGTGGGTCTGTGTTTCCTTATCAGAGTGCAGGTCCGAGTGTGACTCCTGCTTTAACAAGAACTTCTGCACGCGCTGCCGGCCAGGCTACTACCTCCACCTGGGCAAGTGTCTGGAGAGCTGTCCCGATGGCCTGATGCGCAGCGACATCCAGCGCGAGTGTGTGCACAGTGAGTGTGTCATATAGACTACAGTAGTTCCATGTGGGGTTTAGTCCTAACTGTCATCTAATCCTGTGATTGTCTTAGGGTGCCCTGCAGAGTGTGAGGCCTGTGTGAACAGTGAGCTGTGCACGCGCTGCAGACCAGGGCTGTACCAGCTCCAGGGGAGCTGCCACCATGTCTGCCCTGAAGAATACGAGCCCAATGACAGACTCATGGAGTGCTCCCCACAAGGTCAGCAGCAGTACATAATGCTCCCTCAGACACTGAGATTAAAGACTGTTCTGTAGACAGGGGCCTAAACCATGTTGCTCAAACAAGGCCATGTGTAATGTTTCCTCACATCAATTAACTGTGATGTTCTTTCTGATGTCTATGTATAATTGCACTAACCTTAGACTGCATCCTGACAGTGCACTGTGAGGTGGGCGAGTGGAGTGAATGGAGCCCCTGCTCTCGTTCTGGGAGAACCTGTGGCTTCAGGAGGGGTCAGGAGACTCGCAACAGGCTGGTCCTGCAGTATCCGTCACCTTTTGGACGGCCCTGCCCAGAGATCTCTGAGATCAAGGAGTGCCTGGTCAAAAGGAAAAAGTGCCCAGGTTAGTAATCACAGACAAATTGTCTGTTTATCAATTCATTCTAAATCCTAGAATAAACTCAATTTCATTTTCAGGATCCTACAATTTGCATACAGAAGTAGACAAAATCACAGAAGTACTAACAAAAATTATCAATTGTCCCAGGCTTATTCTCTGCATATTGTAGCAACTGCTGACCGATGGCGCTAAAATAGTTTTTGTGATATATGGCACAGTTTGAGCTCTGTATGAATTCCAGACGTTGGCTTGAGCTTGTACAATCAGAGCTGGTCTTCTTCCGCTCAGGACTATGTCTGTTTACTCAGAGGATTGTCATTGTGGTCGGGCTGAGGATGGTGGGGGAACACACATGTGATGTTGCAATGTCTGTGTGTATTCCCACAAGATTTGGATTTAAAGAGCAAAATGTTCTGTAGGCCTCGTAAACAAGGAATGGCGTGATAATTTCTAATGAATCAGGTGCACACTGCTTTCAGATGGACTGTCTTTATGTCCCTGGTGCTCTATGTACTCTGTGTGTGTGGTTACCGCGTCTGCTTGTTTTTGAGCCTGGACTCAGTAGTGTTAAATGACAGATCGCAGACAGGCTGAGAGAGATCCAGCCCCCTGGGGCCTCACACTTACAGAACAAACTGTGTCTATGTCTGTGTGTATGTCTGTGCGTGTGTGATTGTGATGCAGCAAAAAAGAGTAGGAACAGCCAGCACAAAATCAACATTCTCCCCTTGGGAGGCATGTGGCGACCAGGGGATCAGTGATGGTTTATCCCCCAGCTGCCAACACACACATTAGAAAACCTGCTCAATAATCCAGACACACCTCGTGAAAACAATTGTACACAGATACTTCCACAGGATCTATTAGGTTTGTAGAAAGCATTACCTGGGTCACAGTCAAGATGCACTAATCACTAAACAGTGTGACAGGTGCTTGTGAGCTTGGCTGCTTGCATCTTGTACTTTAACCTATTTAAATCAGAGTCTGTTTAGAAATAAGGATATTTGATTAGAAATTATTTTTAATGTCTATTGCCTCAGCATATCATTCCCCTGTTGGCCCATCCAGGAGCCGCCCCACTGAATAGAGCTAATTAACGTATCTTTGGGGCGTCCTCTATATGCTGTTTACTTGTGCACACACGCTACCGGGTCGATGATCTGACCCCCACAACCCTGTGTAATCCTCGGCAGCCCTTAGACACTGATACATCCTCCTCCTCTGCTCTCCTGCCACATCCCCATTCACTCCCACACAACTGTTATACACATCTTCACTCATATTTGACCATTTCCTCCTTTCATTACAGTCCCACTTGTCTTTGCAATGCAATCCACAGCTATCATAATAATAAGAGAAACATGTAAGATCTCAAAAGTATGGGGATCAACAGAGATCAAAAGGAAAAAGTGTGGGTTATGCTCTTTACAAGAAAAGCAGCCTCATAACATACAGTATAGATGATAATACAGTATGTTAAGAGGTTTATTGTTTTATATTAAAAATAAAAGCCTACATTTGATTCACTCTGCATCAGATGATTTGAACCACAATGCTGCCAGATAACAGTGGAATTTTTGTTAAAGAATGCCAAAGGCGTACTATCTGCAGACGTTTTAAAGTGATAAATCATTGATATCAAATCAGGAAGAGTGACTCAGTTCTTTTGTCAGGCCAAACAAAAGATGTGCACGCTTACCTTGCCCTTCACTCAACCTGTTCACCTCCAGCAACTGCAACAATGCTTCATATATTCTACCCACTGAGACAGATAATTGAATTATAGGAGTCAGACGGGGTGTCACTCCACTCACACACATCCTGGTGGTCATGTGGTGGGCATTCCTCTCTTGGGACAGTTTGTAGCCTTTAATCCGCGCCTGGCTCCCGCCAAAAGCTCCCCGGACAACACAGCGCCTGCCATGGAGGATACGGCATCATTAAAACACACAGTGCTCCTTCAACCATACACACAAGATCCATCACTTTAGAGGACAATGCACTGGCTGCAATCATTTCCTGTGCCCGCCGGTGAATCATTTTATAGTTACAGGCAGTTGGAAATATATTCACCGTTTATACAAGAGACACCACATTTTGGCTTGCATTCCCATCTTATTATTCAGAGATTTGCGTGGGCTGTCCTACATACAAAATGATGACAGATAAATGGAACATGCACCACATGAGTGACTGTGGCTACAATGTACGGTAATTTTCCTGAAAGATATTAACTTGGTGCAAAATAACGTATACACTGACCTTATTGTAAGTGTTAATTGTCTTTAACAAACTAAACATTATATTAACAAGATTTTAAGTTTAATCCAAAAGTGCTACATCTGGCATTTTTGGGATCCAGAATACACCTCCTTCAGTACTTACGAAAAGCAAAAAGAAACTGAATTTTAAAGAGGAAATGTTTGTTATTTGATTGGTTTGATTAGTTTTGTCATCTGAATTACATTTTCACTAATCAATTAATTAAAAAAAATAATTAACATGCTTTTGATGCATGTTATCTGAAAAAATATCTGAAAAGTTGTCCTAACCAAGGTATCTCACTTAGACATTATCCATTCGTTGACACAGTTTACAAAAATTCTCAGAAATGTATCCAACAAGATAAACGCACATTGGATTGATCAACACTCTGATCATCACATCAGGTTTCTCCTCAACCAAAGAACAGAGGCTACAGTATGACTAATCCACTGAAGTTGTAAATAGTTATAGTGTCGGGGCAGAGAAAACAATGAGCGCAAAGGGGACTTCCTGTGTTTATAGAGGACAGAGGCAGAACTGAATGAGTCAATGCACCAGATTACTGCATCCATCCAGCCAGTGAGATCTGGTCCATTTGAACCAGTGAGAGATTACATGCAGTTTATCATGGAATAGAAAAATAATATTACAAAATTCTGACTTCACAGAGACAATATATAATATGTGTGAAATGCCTTTTAAGTATAGTATTAGTAGGTATTCTAGCTAGAAAAAAAAGTTAAGTAGCACTTGCATTGGCCTTATTAGAAAGCAACATTGCCTTGTGGGGTGAGATAGAGTCCTTAGAAATCCAGACTTAAATGAACAGCGGGTGAGAGGGAAAGTGTAGGGGGATAGGAGGCTGAAAGTACAGAGATCTGTCTGCTCTGGTGCCTACTGCCTACTTCAGCAGTTTCACAATCCGCAACAGCCAGCCAACCAGCAGCCCTGTGTGCCTCCCCGCTCCCTCACGCACCGACAGCCGCTCTACAACAACAGGAAGGGCCTGTGCCTGTGCGTGCGCTCCCAGTCCTGTCTCCAAACTCCCTGGAGGCGGGGCTGACTATTATCATTAATAACTCTATCAAGACAGAGATAAACCTGGAGCATACCAGCACTCCTGGTTTTGTTTATGACATAGTGTTGCAAGAACAGATAAATTAGGGATTTATTTAAAGGCTTTCTATTTTGGACAAAAGTCTGTTTTGAGGAAGGAGCAGCTGGTACTGTGGCTGGATCTGTAAGGCAACACTGGCATCTAGTGGAGATGATCAGGAATTGCATTTGTGAAACATCAGGCGTATTCAAAGTTCAAAGTTCAAAGTCAGCTTTATTGTCAAAAAACATATGTACAGGTTGCACACACAGGATTTGAAACTGCAGCGCTCCCTAGGCCCACAGTGCACTTTGTCACTCTATTGTCACGCTCATGAGAACTGCTAAAACACAGAATTCAAACACATATTTTGAAATATTACTACTATGTTGGGTGTTTGTTTATTTATTCAATATGGGACAGTGCACATTAGTCAACATGTGTTAGTACAGCATGTAAATGTGCAGAGTTGGCCGTGCAGGCAAGTCCCATTAGAAGAGAAGTGACTTTATTGATCTCACACAGGAGAAATTATTCTCTGCATTTAACCCATCCTGTTATTAGCAGGGTGTGAGAATTTTGGTTTTGTAAACATAGTGATTTACCTCATAATGACTATTTTTCTTCTTCCAGGACGAGGGAAAAATGAACGGAGAGACAGAAGAAACCGCAACAACAGAAGAGACAAGGCCAGTCAAGAGGTTCTGCGGGACAGGAAAAGGGAGCGGGAGAGGGACCCAGGCGAGCGCGACAACTCTGACAACAGGAACAAAACAGAGCACCGGAGACGTAGAGAAGAACACTCAGAGAACACCCAGCACAGCAGTAGTGTCCAAGGACACCGGGACTGACCCCCTGTGCAGTCTCATTCTCCGCACTGTCTCCCTATTAGCCCCTCTCTGCAGGGGTGTTGCTGCTATGTACCTGTATGTGGAACTGTTTTGTGCACACACATCTTGGGCCACAAGAAGCTGAAAGGCAAGTTCTCTGTAAATGACTTCTTCACTTCCACCGCTGTGTCTCTGCTAAATAAAACAAGTGGAACATAAGATGCTACTGAGATAGCAGAGAAAGTAAAACTGGCTGAACTTTGAACAGACAAATGGACAAAGACAGAATTATACTATATACTTGTTGATATGGTTATTTAATGGGGCCCTAGTACCATGTTGGTTTTTGAATGTAGATTTGTTGCGACATTATGTAGATGAATTTATTATTGTTGTTCCTGTTCAGTAGATCTTACTTTGTTTGCAAATTTTGTAAAGATTATTTTTGCTCGCGCTCTTTGAACCCTTTCAAACAAGCTATGAAACTTATCATTCTGTACATGTTGTGCAAAGCATGACAATTCTGCCACTGGTTTTCTTTGTGTAGGCTAAATGAAACAGCTCTCAGTAAATCTACCTGAATAGAAAACAAAAGCACCTGTATGTTAAATAAAATGTAAAGATTTTGCCCCAGTGTCAGAATCTCTCTACACATTTTTTTAACACAGCTAATTCCAAATGTAGTCATATTACTGTGAGGAAACTTTAAGCAAGGCTGATCTATAAACCATAACCTGCAGACAAATCTCCAACACGGTGAAGGTTGTGCAACTATTTTACATACTTTGACTACGTAATGTTCAACCCAATGTGACCCTCTTAGTTATGAGTGCAGCAGAGGCCTTGATTATAATGCTTAATAGTGTGCTGGTGCATTTGCCGATTATATAAATGGAAAGAATATTTTTTTTCCTGTTTAAATTGTTTATTGTTGGAGTGTTTTGCTCATCAGTAACATCTATGCATCTGTATGTTAAGCACAGTTGTATATCAAAGCAGATAAACCTGTGTATACACATTACATGAAAATATACTTCTCTTGAAATTTACATTTTCAAATGGACAAGTGCCAATACAGTATATGAATAAATTATAAGTGCAAGGCAAAGTTGGATTTAACGATATAGGAACAGTGAATGATCCTTATGGAAAGAGTTGAATGAATCAAGGTAACTGCTAAGAAAAACAAGGAAGAAACCGATGTTTGGTTTATTTGATGTTTGGTGTCCAGATGCTGTAGATAAGACAAACACAACCAGACACACTACAGACTAAATGCCACAGTTCACTTCATGTTGGCCACAAAGTCCTCGCCCTTCTTGATGGAGGCTTTAAGCTCGCCAATGGCATCTGCCACCAACTGCTCCTCAAAGGCAGACAACTTGCCCAGACCCAGGTTCTTCTCAATGCCGTTCTTGCCCAGGAGAAGAGGAGTGGAGAAGTACTTGCACTCCGTCTCCTCAGAGCGGATGAAGGCACACTCCACCACACCTTCCTTTCCATTCATGGCGTCCAAAAGGGAGAAGGTGAAGCGGGCACCAGCATAAGCCATGGACAGTGTAGCAGATCCAGCTCCAGCCTTGGCCTTCACTACCTCAGTACCCGCCTCCTGGATCCTGCCGGTCAGGGCGCTCAGCTGGTCTGCGGGGAACTCGACCTTTGGTGTGCACTGGGAGATAAGGGGGATGATGGTCTTCCCAGCGTGACCTCCAATGACGGGCACGTTGACACGGGCTGGATCCAGGCCCTTGAGCTCTGCCACGAAAGTATTTGCTCTAACAATGTCCAAGGTTGTGACACCAAACACTCTGTTAGGATTATAAACTCCATGTTTCTTCATGACCTCTGATGTAATGGGGATGGTGGAGTTGACGGGGTTAGCAATAACGCAGATCATAGCTTCAGGACAGTTGCGGGCACAAGCGTCGGCCAAGGTGGCGACGATAGTGGCGTTGGTGTTGAACAAGTCGTCCCGAGTCATGCCGGGTTTACGGGGCACACCTGCGGGAATCACCACCACGTCACAGCCCTGCAGTGCGGCGCCTAGCTGGTCTGGACCGATGTGTCCGGTGACATGGGCTCTGGTCTCGATGTGGCTGAGGTCCGCGGCCACGCCGGGGGTGTGGGCGATATCATACAAGGAGAGCTGGCTCACCAGTGGGCTGTTCTTCAGGAGCAGAGACAGAGGCTGGCCTATTCCGCCAGACGCTCCAAGCACCGCTACTTTGGCGTTGTTTTGCGATGTGGTAGACAGACCGCGGACCAAGCTGACGGTAGGTCTTACGGCTCGTGAAAACATTTTGGCTGATTAACTTAGATACTTCTTAGTTAAGAGAAGTGAAGTACCTGCAGAGCCGCTCTCCTCTGTGACACCAACGTCCTCTAGCCACCAGCGAACAGGAAGACCCGCGAACGGTCATGCGCAGTAAATAAACGTGCGTACGTCTTTACGTCAGTGTACGTCAGGACGCACAGCTACGTAGTTGTCTTTATCCTTTCGTTTCTTTTTTCGGAAGGAAAACAAAGCCAGATGCAATCAACAGGAAGGATCTCATTACAACTTAAGACCGATATTCATAGTACAAATACAACCCATCAGCGTCCTGAAATCTCAAGGTACACCATGTCCATATTTGCCAGATTGCCAGGCTCGCGCGGAAACGTTTTCCTGCTGTTTGTGTCGTGCTGCGAAAATAAGCTAACGTTAGCTTTGTCTCACGAACTTCGTATTTCTACTCGAGCTATTGAAGAGTTGTTCATTTTAGACAAGATTTTCTCTATCCTGATTCGTTTCTGCTTGTGTCAAACCGTATGTCATTGTTGCGATTAAAGCATTAACTAAATAAAACGCACGGGGTTGTAGTTTGGGCAGTAGTTTGTGACCAAAACAACTCAATTTCAATATTGTGCTATTTGAGCTGTTTACATAATAGTGATAGTTCTCGGCTTTATATTGTATAACAGTCAGATCCGTCCTCTCCCCACGGTTCAGTCTCATACCACAGAGCAGCTCTTTGTTCAGCATAGTCAAGTGACTCCCTCATCATCCCAGAGCTGAAAGAAACGAATTAACCTTAATTTAACTAATCTCTCAACATCAGATTTACTGCATGTTTGTCACAGATTTTCAATGAGATAATCTTAAATAGTTAAACCATACTTTGCCATACATGAAGTTAAAGCTTCAGCGTCCATCCATTTGTATATTTTAGTTTGGTTAAAATGTTTTCCTTCTCAACAGTGGAATGTCCTAACTTCCATTAGAACCACTAATGCTACAACACCATTAAGGTATCTCCAGTAAGTACAAATCACATTGATATCTGAAATATGCAAAGTATCATTTGCATCAAAATGTAAATAGAAAATATATTTTTGTTTCTGCAGCACTTCTTGAGGATGGCTAGTTGCGGTGAAGTTGACCACTCAGTGAGTTCACTGCCATCCAGTAAGAAAGGTAGTGGCAGTGGTGGAAGTGGAAGCAATGCAGAGTCTCCATGCTCTGGTTCCAATAATCCAACTGCCTCTCTTCCTGTGCCAGAGTGTGCCATCTGTCTGCAGACCTGCATACACCCGGTCCAGCTGCCGTGCCACCATGTCTTCTGCTTCCTGTGTGTGAAGGGAGCGTCATGGCAGAGCAAACGCTGTGCTCTCTGCCGTCAGGAAGTCCCGGATGACTTCCTCGAAAGGCCGACACTGCTCTCTCCAGAGGAGCTAAAGGCATCAGCAGGAGGCAGGGGCGGAGCAGCGAACGATCATGCCTGGTACTATGAGGGACGAAATGGATGGTGGCAGTATGATGAGCGAACCAGCCGTGAGCTGGAAGACGCTTTTTCTAAGGGCAAAAAAACTGCTGAGATGCTCATAGCTGGCTTCTTGTATGTAGCCGACTTGGAGAATATGGTGCAGTATCGACGCAACGAGCATGGTCGTAGACGGAAGATGAAAAGGGACGTTTTAGACATCCCAAAAAAGGGTGTTGCTGGACTTCGCTTGGATACTGACAGTGTTTCTGGGGGAGCTGGAGCAGTAGGGAGAGAAAGTTCAGCTGATGGAGCAGATACAGTGCCAGGTGTACAGCCACAGCTCATTGCTCCACCCCTCTCCCTCACTGTGAGACCCCCCACTTCACACGGCGCTCAGCCTGGGAGCAGTAGCCCATCCCTGGACGACGCTCTGTCTCAGCTGCAGATCAGCCCTAGACCCACACCTTCACAGGAGCGCTCAGAGCCTGGAGAAGGAGAGGAAGAGGAGGAAGACGAGACTTCGCCCTCCAGATCATCAGAGCCACACACATCTGTGGACGAGTCTGGCTCCGGAGACTGGAGTGACGACGAAGAGGAAGACGAAGAGGGTGGAGAGGGAGAACATGTGGAATCCTGGGAGGAGAGGCCGAGAAGGCAAAGACTGAGCCCAGAGGACAGAGTCCCTCCTGGGGCTGACTCCACATCTCCTCCTCCTTCAAATCGGAGGTCTAGAATGCCTGATGGCCAGTGTACAGTGACTGAAGTATAACCACTGACTGACAAATGTTCCCACTCATTAATTTATTCTTTATTTTGCTGAATCTGTCACAGAGCTGATGTGGGTGGATTGCTTAAGTTGAAAAATTACATCTGACAAGTTTTCTCTACTAGCAATGGGAGTGTACTCCAAATACCAGGGCAGGTTGTTGCATTTTGAATACAGGTGTAAGGAGATGTAACCACTTGTATATTATTCTATCCATCTCATTAGGTGGATTCAACAGAATTATCATGGCAATTGCACAATCATTCTGCTAACTTTAAGCCATTTCATCATAGGCATATCAGACCTGTTCTGGTGTTACAGCTGTGCTGCCTCTTCAGTTATGAATTTAAATGTGTTTTATGATTAGTGCTAGTTACAGGCAGTAACTTAGAAACAGCAAAAATTATGTTCTTCACGAAACACTCTCTTTCAGTGAACATGAATATGTGACAACAGCAAAGAAGAGTCATTTGTTTCTTATTTACTGTCACTTGATTCAAATGGAAACGGTTGTGTAACATTTCAATCTAATATTTTTTTTGCTTTGCTATAATCAGGTGGTTTTATTGTAATCCCATTAAAATGTTTTACTAAAATGTTTTCTAAAATTCTGCCTCGATGTTTTAAAAATATTTGACCTAATTTGTTTCAGCTTTAGTGTTTAATTACTAACAGAATGTGAACGTTTTTACACTTGCCTTTTAACATGACTTTGTCATTGTTACTCTACTGAGCCCCACGTGAAATTGAAGTGGTTTTATCAATTTGAATGTGCCTGTTTGAAGAGAGTTGAACACCTTGTTGACAATTGCATTGTGTTTATTTTATTTTGAGTAAACCATATTTGTTTTGTAATGTAGCTCATTTTAGAACCGTGAAAACATTTTTGCCATTACTTAGACTTGTTATTTTTGTTATTTTTTGTTTTACATGCTTTGAATGCAAATTAATAAAATGGTGTAACAGTTGCTTGGCGTTCCTGTAAACTGTCTCCACTTAATCACCTTAAATCCTGCATATCTGCTGCTCAAAGTTCTTGTCATCTTTCTTGTTTATGGACAAATACAACCACGAGGTATGACAAATCCTCTTGACTCTGGGCAACAATACTAATATTTACTATGCCTAATAACAGAAAAGAAACCATTTGATCCTATAAATAAGTTAGTCATAAAATGTTAATATGTGACATTTAATAAAAGTAAATATATGGAACTGCAGCATTTTTGTGCTAACTCCAAATAACACTACGCTAGGTAAACCTCATCTCTGTCCAGTGCTTTGCCACAATTCTGTTTTAAGTGTTTAGTTTTGGCACCACCAGTCACAGCTGCGGAGAGACAGCTTCTCATGGATTTGACACATGACACAAAATATACATAAATCAAAATTGAATCAAAACAAAACAGAAATGTTATGTGAATTACCTTAAAAAAAACTGGCAAATAATTAAAAGCCAAAGTTGGTTACACAATAAAGTTATAACAATAAACTGTACTTGTATAGCGTATACATTTTATTTCTTAAACATTATGTCCCCAACATTGGACATGATGCACAAAATTGTTTATGTTTACATTTCACACCCAAAAGTCCAGCATCTGCGGCATAAATCAGTGCCAATGCAGCTAACAGTGTTGAAAGTTTTTATGGTCAGTCCATATAGTACACTGAGAATGAGCAAAACTTGTGTTGTTGTCCTCCATATGCAGGATAAGGCACTGGCAACCCAGGTTCAGCTGTGAGTGTAATATCGTTTTCAAATCAGTATGAACACATCCTACATACCATACCCTCAAAATAGGTTGATCCCTCTCATTTATGTTTCAATTTACTGGCTAAGGCCTGCAAATTAGCTTGGCCTCCCCATACAGTCCCAAACACTTCTTTTTCAGTCCTCAGAGCATCAGAAAGAGGAAGCTCTCTCCCTGATATTACTACCTTTTTCACAGCTTGAATTACAGCAGGAGGACCTTTAGTGAAGTTATTCAGCCAGTTTTCGGCCTGTTGTAGCAATGTCTTTTGGTCTTGAGCATCTTCAAGTACATCGTCTGCAAGACCAATTTGTAATCCTAGTTTAGCATCGACTTTGATGGCGCCACCTAGGAGCTTTAGAGCATTTTGAGTTCCAACCACACGCACAAGTCGACTTGCGCCGCCCCATCCTGGGACCAGACCCATGTGTTTATGGACAAACTGGACAACGCTGCCTTGAACCATTAGTCTGTAGCACAGCAAAGAAATAAGATTAATTCAAAACTATTCAGCAAGACTTTCATACTGAAGGCAATTTTATAATCACAAGATGGTAATATGATTAGCAATTTCATGTGATATTCAGGGTTGTGTTGTGGTTAGCAAGTGGTCATAAACTTATGCCAGATCAGTGCATGCTGCAGACCTTACACAAAATCACAGGCTGTCACAAGCTCTGCTCCTCCTCCTAAAGCCTTTCCTTCCACAAGAGCCACTGATAATAGTGGCAACCTGTTCTGAGAGAATACATACGAGTTAAGTAAAACATGCCATTTTTCCAGAATGGATTGAATAAGTTACCTTTGTAGTCTTGTAAGCGTATTTTGCATGAACATACACATCTTCATCCCATCCTAAGAGTCAAATAATTGAGGGAAATTAGAGTGTAGAAATTTAGAAGAAAAACTGTAAACATGATTTTAGTATATTTTTTAACCTGTGGATTTGCTATTGCTCTGACAGCATTTAAATCTGACCCAGAGCAAAATGTTCCTGCAGCTCCGTGGACAATAAGGCCTTTGCCATCGGGCCAATTCTCTAGCTCTGCCACCCTTTCCTCCAGATCCACCATCATACTGCCTAAGAGAAAAGTTAACAACATAAGTTACAACACGAAAATCAGGACATTATCTTCAACATAGCCTAATCTTACCTGTGAAAGCATTCATCCTTGAGGGGTTGTTAACTGTTAATAAAGCTAACCCAGAATCTTGTTTGTACAAATCAATGGAGCCCCCAGGAAAGTCCAGCAGCTTCTCTCTGATCTCATCTGGGTTGAAGCCATGTGTGCTGGAATAAACCCATCCACTGTTCTGTCTTTGAGATAGTCTGGATGTGTACAAGATATTAACACTGTAGTTACATTTGCTTACAAGCGTACGGTCTATAGAAAGTGTGCACATATAAAACACACTAGCTTAGAATACATTGAATGTTAAAGGAAAAGAATGAACGTGTAGTTGGCCTATAACTACCTGGGCTACAGGACACAGAGAAGGGACACATTTGGCTTTTCCTCTCCTCAAACTGCCCCAACACAGGATCTGCTGGCCCTACCTGACCACAGACCTTTGACTGAGACACAAAGGCAATTGAGAAGTGCAGTGTTTTGAAATGTTGCTGCAGCAAAACTTGAAATTCCCTCGCAATCACTGTCTCTATATTATGCGAGTTTGATGTTTGATTCAGAACCAATGTTATGGAGCAAAGCGTTGCTGTGAAAGGAGTTAATTTATGGAATAGTCTTGACCAGGGGGTGTCAAACAAGCGGCACAAAGCCAGATCTGGCCCTCCAAGACCTTTAATCTGGCCCTCAGCTGATTTTCTATTAAAATATTTTAATTATATTTTAATTTTCTATTAAAATATTGGTAATTTTCTGCGCACTTTAGCATAGCAGTGTCTCCAGCCCCTCTCACCAGAGCAGCAAAATGAAGTCTAAAATATGACTAAATTCTGTGAAATGCATACAAGTTAAGGTCAAAACATTGTGTTGAAATTGCTTCTTTTTTTTTCAGTTTATTCATAATATTATAATATTTTGTAAAAGAAAGAGTTCATTGAATAAAAAAAGACTTCTGTAATAGATTTGTGTTTTCTGCACAAATATTTTGACTTATTGTTATTTGTTATTTTGGGGTATATACCATGAGTTTTCTGATCCGGCCCCTTTAGGATCAAAGTAGGTTGGATACAGCCCTCGGATCAAAATGAGTTTGACACCCCTGGTCTTGACAAAGAAATCAAAGTATCAATTACAATAATGGCATTTTAAAAAATACATCTAGTATAATGTGTAGGTATGAAAAAGAAAACTAAATTTTTGTGCTTAAAAATGAAGCTTTCTGTTTACAACTGATTAATAATTGTGATTGAAATGGAATGTTAATGTCTGGAAAAGGGAAGAGGGGACAGATAACATAAGATTACTCTTCTTTCTGCTCCCTTTCATTCAATGAAATAAACAAACAAACAAAAAATGTTCACAGCGGTTCTAATGAAGTCCTGACCTGGCTCTGGCTGCAGGAGTATTGCAGCTCCTCAGTAACAGCCTCACAGCACAAAGTACCATCCTGCTGCCCCTGCAATGAAACTAGTGACATGAAGGTCATTTAGAAATCTTATTTAGCAATGCACTTCATAGCAGAATGATTCATAGTTTGTGTTCCAGATAACTGATCATTAATATCACGCATTAGCCGTCTTGATAAAAGCCTACAGAGTACAATGGTTAAAGACAAGCAGTGTCATATGACGTGTAAAATTACATGATATTGCGGAATGATGAGGAAAATATGTAAATATCAAGTTCAAAACAAATGACACTCACCTCAGCAGCCACCGTTGTGCTACTCTGAAATAATTCCCACTGGAAACAAGGTCAAAGCAGAAAATATTTGACGCACATGAATCATCCACAAGAGGGCGCCACTACACGCAGGAATTCCTCAGTGCACTGTACACATCTTGGCCCAATAATAATAATACAGTGGTACCTCACCTTACGAAATTAATTCGTTCCAGAAGTGGTTTCGTAACGTGAAAAATTCGTAAGTTGAGTAGCTATTTCAATGGAAAAAGCCTGATTCGTTCCAAGGCCCTGATCCAAGTTTTTTTTAAAATAGTGTAACTTTTTTTTATAGTGTAACATTGTGTTCTGCGTCCTGCGTCCTTTTCTCACATTTGTCTCTCGTTTAAACACTCAAATTTTCATAGATTTTCAACAAAATTATTAATAGTGAAGCGTGTGGGGGGAAGGAGGAGGGGGGAGAAACCTGCGCGTGGACACGTGCGTGATAGCACACATGACCCGGCGCGGGGCTGCCAGCAGACCAAGGTCTAAACCAGGACTAAACCAGGACTAGACCAGGTGGATTAAACCGCCGCGCGTGGCTCTATTTCCTGGTTTCGTTTCGAGTCACAGCTGAGGCGAGCCGCTGCTCTAGACCTGCCCGCGTAAGGTGCTCACAGAGCGGCATGACAGAACCGTGAGGTCGGCCTCTTCAAGACCTCCAGGCCGGTGACCGGGACAATCCCCGGACCCATGCCCGCTTAGGGAGCTCTTAAGGCGGGCTGGCAGTGTCCCCCTGGGTCCCTGGATATCTGGGGCTCCGTGCCTGGAGTGGCCCTGGAGAGCAGGTCTAGACCGTGGCTCTTGCAGGCGAGCAGTGGCTCGCCTCAGCTGTGACTCGAAACAAAACCAGGAAATAGACCCACGCGCGGCGCTTTAATCCACCTGGTCTAGTCCTGGTTTAGTCCTGGTTTAGTCCTGGTTTAGACCTTGTTCTAGACCTGCTGTCAGCTCCGAGCCGGAACCAGGAAATAGACCCACGCGCGGCGCTTTAATCCACCTGGGCTAGTCCTGGTTTAGTCCTGGTTTAGTCCTGGTTTAGTACAGGTCTAAACCTGCTGGCAGCCCCGCACCGGGTCATGTGCGCTATCGCACGTGTCCCCGCGCAGTTTTCTCCCCCCTCCTCCTTCCCCCCACACGCTTCACTATTAATAATTTTGTTGAAAATCTATGAAAATTTGAGTGTTTAAACGAGAGACAAATGTGAGAAAAGTTTAAATCCAGTCTGAGAAAAGCGTATAATGTGTGACTGAGCGCGCATTATTTGAATTTTTGAGATTTCGCGTTTCGTAACTTGAAATTTCATTCGTATCTAGAGACAAAAATTTACCGTGAAGGCGTTTCGTAACTTGAAATTTTCGTTTGTTGGGTCATTCCTAAGGTGAGGTACCACTGTAATAATAATAATAATAATAATAATAATAATAATAATAATAATAATAATAATAATAATAACAACAATAACAACTGTAATCATAACCATAATCATAACCATAACCCTAATAATAATAATAATAATAAACATTTTGTCTAAATTGTGGTGTTGCATAAACAGTAAGATCCCTTGTCGATCAATAAAGTTTGTCTGAATCTATTCTATATATCTTCAGATAACAGGCTGACTCTGAGCCAAATTTTGTACTGACAATTAGACCTATGTTAGTGTAAATCAAAATCTGTCATGAACATCAATCTTTAAACTTAAAAAAAAAGCAATAATAGTGTGATAAGTCTGTGCAATGTGCTAGACTAAATAAAACGGGAGAGTGCTATAATCCGAGCAGGCTGAGACGCTTCCTGATTTGTGGGTTGCTCTGTGGCTCTGGGGCATAAATCCTTCAGTGCTCTCCACACATCCTCTATTCACAGCCATGTACATCTCTGCGAAAATAAACGTGCAACTAAAATATTTTACTGCCTTGTTGCTTGGGACCTTCAGGGCTGGCCTGTAGATTATAGAAGTAGACCAATATAGACAATATTATTTCTTTTGAAGTAGGCAATAAACCTACATAAGCAAACAGGAAAGGTGTGGTTGAACATAATGGTTTTGTATTATGTAAATATACATACTGTACATACACATACATACATACATACATACATACATACATACATACATACATACATACATACATTTATGTAAATTCTGTTATACGTAAATGAAGCGCATGTTATGTAAACCTTTGTTATGAATTATATAGGGGATTCTAAGTTTTAGGCTATGTATGCAAGCACCATTGATAACTTTTTAAATTATTTTGTATGTATTTCATGTTGAACATTTATCTATGCTCTGTACTGTGCACTTAATGATTTTGCAGATGATTGCTTTTTTTGTGAGGTGTTCGTCTATACATGTGCATGGAAACAATGTGGTTGGTGACAGACTTATGTGAGCAGAGCCTCTGGTGTCTATTTAAAAGTGAGGAATCCAGTGAGGTCAATGGGACAGTGCAGTTATTTCAGACAGGCAGGTCTGTCATACAGTACATACAGCTTACTCAGCTGTGGCCTGCAACCTGCGTCACTCAGACCTGAGGATGGAAGAAACTTGTTATTAGGTATTCCTTATTGGTTTATTTTAATCATTATAGTATTTCAGTGGATATGAAGATTGTAAATTATATTAAAGTATATTATTTCTCTACCTTAAATTATTCACAAAGTGTGTTTGCATGTTGTGTCAAGGTATTCTGGTTCCCCCACCAACCTAAAACATGCATAATAGGCTAAAAACTTCAGCTAAGTTGTCCTGACCAAGCCTAGCTCAAGATGGGTCCATGATACTGCACTGGTAGATCAGCCTTTACACCAACAGTAATTTTGGTTTAGACATAATAAGACAATAATAAGACAATAATAAGACATAATCAGCTGCACTTGCCTATAAATATTATATTAATACTGATTGAGTTATAGTTTTGTTTGAAATGAACCCTTTAGTTAATTTGGCTTTGTTCAGACTGATAACAGGAGCTGGTCTGATATTACAGACTCCTGATGGGACATGTGTGTGTGTTTGAGTATTTGAGTAATACATTATGGGGTCAAAAATCTGTATACACACTCACATCATGAGGACCTGCCCCCTTTATGGGTACAAAAGTCAGGTCCATGTTGTGTATCAGTTAATAGCTTGAGGTTAGGCATATATAATATAGGCATATATAATATATGCATATATATAATATGTGCATATATATATAATATGCCTAACCATGGTAGATGTAATATCCATGGTTAGGGTTAGGATCAGGAAATCAATGTCACTGCAATGTCCCCAAGAATATGGAAATCAAACGTGTGCTGGCCCTGCTCTGATGCACACACATATCAGTCGATACACAGCTGTCTGGGACTCTACAGGAAGTGAGGGAATGTGCTGCAGTCAGCGTGGCTCCAGACCTGTACCCAGATAAAACACACATGTGAGTAGCAGTGTAAGTTCAAAGCAGAGGGATGCTGGTGCCAGACTCTCCGAGGGGCTTGTACAAATGAGAACAAATGAGGATCGTCTTGATGTTAAATGTTAAAAACACAGAACATTTTTTAAAAAATGTAAAAAATCTGCACACCAGGTATGTGGCTACATCCTAAAATAGAGTGAAGAAACATGACTGTTGACTTTTCTGTATGCCTGTATTAGCGTACATTTGACAGATTTTATACTGGATGCTCTTCCTAACATATAATATCTTTCCATTTGTCCAGACTTGGATCTTGCACAAAGAATGCACTGGCTTCCTCCCACCAGATGTACATGATTTTGCACAAAATACACAGTTAATTAACATCTATTTTCATGACACTGTTTGTCAGAATACTCTTAAGACCTATAATTAGGTGAAGACAACGTGCAGTCTGATTTTGTCAAGTTACGCTACACCTTTATATTGGAAAAACAGAATTTACTAATTTGTGAGAAAAAAAAAGCTAGTACTGCAACTTTAAAGTTGCGTCAAAAATGGATACTGAATGTTTTCAGCATCTGGAAAGTGGAGTGCAGGCTGTGCCCAGACTGTTGAAACAGGAAAACAAACTGACTGTAACCCGCGCTATTACTCGTTGTGGACAATATTTATATTTATATCATCACTAGGGTAAGATTTCTGGCCTCCCAAACTTATCACACCTGTTATTTCAGTCAGACTGCAGGTGCCAGGTTTCATGAGGGTTGGAGTCCACCCCAGTCAACAGAGTTTGTAAACAGTAGTAGTGTCTCTATGGCACTGGCCAAAATCAGTTCATTCATCATAAACTAAAATGTTTTCTAACACTCACAACTAACAAGTACCATTATGTCCACATACAGAAAAACTGGTAAAATCTCAGTATCTGTTGCAGACTAAGTTTTTAGTTAGCCATCCAATAGATAGATCAGTGTCACTAAGATGTCAAGCACGGATTAAGATACATGCAGTATGACTGGTGAGGTTGAGAGGCACTTCATGCTGGCAAGTTATTCCGAAAAAAGAACATGCAAAAACAAGTTCCTATAGTGTGAGTCTGATTCTGAAGTGTTATACCAATATAGTTACAACAACAGTGTGGAGAAACAATGGTAGATCAGAATATTTATTACACAAAGAACATCAAAGGCATCACTTTCATTATATTCAGCACTTTAGCCCGAAAATGCACTATTGTATGCGACCACAGGGGATATTCAAAGTACAAAAAAGGCTTCCATTAAATGCTATGCAATGCACCAATGCAGGCTTGTGTGTTCAAAACAAAAGGAAAATGCTTAGAAATTCCAGCATTGTGTGCAGTTTGAAGATAACACAATAACAGACAGCATATTTAAATTAAAAAAGACACCAGCCTTTGGTACAGTTATACAAATCAAACATGTGTGTTAACAAAAATGTAACTATACATTTCAGAAAAAGGCAGGTACAGTCTACAGTGTGTGTAATATGAAGTCAGAAGACAGTATTTAATAATGCATTACAGCAACATGTAATGAGTACTGGAAAACTCATTTGTTAAGCGTATTCTGCTTCAAAATCCAATACACTGAAATGTGTAAGTGGCACATGGTGTACCTGTAATGGTGCATATGATACTGAATACATTTACATCATACTGGATTTAGATTGAATTGGATTTTAACTCGCCACTTGTATGTGATTGTGTGATATTAACAGACAGCTGTATGAATGGAGAATCTATACAGTACTGTATCAGCAAGGCTACAATAGTCAAGGCTAAAAGTCCACACCTGAGTTGAAACTGAGATGCAGTGGATATGTTTGCTCCTTAGAAATACGCCTGGTTGATCTGTCACATTTTCTTGACGCAAAGCTGCTGCTAACAAAGTTCTGTTTTTGGTCAGCTCGGCTCTTTTGAACTCAACACATTCTACAGCTATACATTGGTCAGATCTCACTAAAGCACTTCAGTCTTTATGTACATGTGATAAAAACAAAGTTCACAGTTTGTTGGTTCACTCAAGGCTTCTGGGTAGGTCAGATGATGACAGACTCCATATGAAAGGCGCGTGAATATGAAAATGAGGAGTGCTTTTGGAGGCCGAAGGAGGGCGGCGCAGGTGCAGAGGAGGATAGAGATGATCTGGAGAAAGGAGAGCGACCAGCCCAGCGTGAAGGCAACCGCCGATTGGCTGGACATGCAGGTCTGGAGAAGTTCTTCTGCTTCAAAACTGACGATGTGTTGGAAGACTTTTGGTTTTTCTATAGAGAGACAAATATATTACCATTTAGGGTTTTCACACCATTCAGCAAACACAGCGCCACACAGATACGTTACATTTTGTTTCATCAGTCCCAACTGTTGTCATCTTGATCCTATGAGAAACAACAAGCTTAGTTCAAAGATATGGATAGTGGAAGGACTTGGGAAGTTGCAGCATTATTCCTGAAGCCACAGGAAACTTGGCTGGTGTCAGTACCCGGACTGCAGATAAAATATGTAAAACATTAAGGTTGCTGCTCAGCCTTTCATAAAACTGTATTTTGACAATAGGAGAATAGAAGAGGTTTTCTATGACATTACACAGTTACAGCATAAGGACCAGTTTTCTTTGAATTACATATTTGATTAATAATATGTATGTGTATTAATGAAAATTAAAGCTTTGTAATAGGCCAAGCAACTCATACATGTAATATTTTATAACTTTTGAGACCAAAGACGCCCATTTTCCTACCAAGGGGATTTACTGGATTGGCTTCTTGCAGAGGTTTGATTGCAATAAAAAGAGAAGCACAATAATTAACCCGAGTCATAGACAATATATGCCAAAACCCATTACTTCAGCCTTACAGCAGTGGAACGCCCCAGATGCCTAGTTTATAATAGAGGCTTTGGCCTGGTTCTGTTTGCTCACACATACTAGAAATAAACAACATTCCCATCAGAAGTGTCCTTGGTCAAGGGCATTTCCGTGTCAGTGTTAATGAACAAAGTCCTCTATTTAATGTTCTATTTCAAGGCCACTCTCTTTATTATATCTCCTTTTTTTCAACAGTACAATCTAAATGTTACTGAAGATAAATTCATTTCAGTGTAGTGTTGAAATAGTTTACCTAAGATGAATATACAGTAATACACAAAACCCACCTGCACAGTCACTTGAATTTCCTTCAGCTCGAGGATCTTGTGGGTGCTGGGAGAGTGTGGCAGAGTTTCTCTGATGAACAGAGGAGTAGGCATAGAGTCCATGTCCAGCATGTCCAGCTCTCGCTCGCTCTTCTCTCTCCCACTCAGATTGGGACTGGAGCCGGTCTCTATTTGGTTCATGCTTTTGGCTGCAGTCTCATAATTCTTCAGAATTCTCTCCACTGCTCCATAGTTGGAGCGGGAGCCTTCGGGTCGTGGGTAGGCTGCCAGAGTAAGGGGTTTCCAGGGATGCTCATTCATCATCCTGAGCCCTGGCCGGCAGCAGTCAGACAAGGCAGACGCATGCTTTGGCTGCACTTGCTGCCCTCCTGTTGGCCTCAATTTGTTCTCAGTAGAGGGCTGTGGGGACACTGCTGTTCTGGGCTGAGGCTCCTCTTCATGGTCGCTCTCGGAGCTGGAGGAGTCCACGCTCAACTGCACATTTTCAGACATGAAGCGCTCAGAGCAGTGAGTCTCTGTGGTTGCTTTGATTTGGGTTTTTCTGGAAGGACTGAGCTTGACCTCAGAGTAGCACTCAGGCCTTTGTGCAGGTTTTGTGGTGTGCTCCCGTTGTGCTGCTTGTATCTCTTTGGACAGCAGATCATGGGTTTCTCGCTCTATCCTGACTGGCTGACCTCTTGACCCATACCTGCTTTGTGCTGGAGTTTCTGGGCTGTGCCTTGTGATATCTGAGATGGAGAGAGAGTGTGTGATGTTGGGTTCAACTCCAAAGCAGTGATTGGAGACTTCAAAGCAGTGCTGCTTTAACTGGGTTTCCCTGGGAAGTGGCTCCTCACCTGAGGCAGCACTTGTTAACAGCACTTGTTGGGAGAGCACAGGGGTGAGATCAGGAGGTGAGAAAATGTCCTGCTCCTCTACCCCACGGCCCATCTCTGCCTGAAAGAGACACCGGTTGAACTCTGCGGTTTTCTGCTCCAGTGTTATGTTTCTTTTGGAGCCCTGCAGGACAGGGCTCGCCGGAGATATTTCTGGAGCACAGAGGAGCATAGGAGTCTCTATCAGACATTGAGGTTTGGGATGCACTTCTTGGCTTTTCACATTAGCACCACTAAGACTGTAGTCTGTGCCCATCTTTTTAGCAGCAGTCACAATGTTGACCTCAGAGAAGCTCTTCTGGACGGTTCCATATGAGGACACCTTATTTGTGAGCTTACTGGCATCACAAGACCAGCGGTTATGACAGCAGCTGACATTACAGTTTTGGTTGGCAGGTACAGAGCACGAAGATACTGTCCCATCAATCAGAACTTTTCCTTCATTTTCCTGGAGCATGGCCTCAAACTTTCTCACAATGGATGGACTGGTACACTTCCTGTCCACTACCACACAGGGGCTGTGGCATTTCCTGGCTGTGACCATAGGAGACTCTGGCATGTTCGGATCTGCATCTTGTTGAGAGCTCAGATTCCAGGACGAGGAGCGAGGCGGGATGGGAGGGGCTGCAGAGTCTATTTCCGACAGAGTCTCCGGACTGACAAATGGCTCTTGGTGGTTGTCGGGAGGAGCAGGGCTGGTTTTCCAGGATGCCCCTGGTCCAGAGACTGACCTCCATGTGTTTTCGGGTGACAAGATGCTCCAGTGCTCCCTTTCTAATGCTCTGAGTTCATCGTAGATTTCATTGAGGTCACATGGTTCAACCACATCTGGTCTAGCGTTACCATAGAGCAGGGGCATTTCTCTCTCCTCTGGGTGACTTCTGAAAAAAAATAGATAATATTATTTTGAGTTAGATGCATATATAAAAGGTATCTGCTGGATATGCTAGATATTGTTACCGCTTTTCTCCGCTCTTTTGCCTAATCTCTTCTTGGTAGCTACACAGCTCCTCACTGACACGCGCAATCTCCTTCAGAGCCTAGAAGGAAAAAAATGTAACATTATGTATACTGTAAAGGGTTGGGAAATGTTAAAATAGTAAAATGGATAATGTAATGCTAGAAATAAATATGAAAGCAGAGCATTTTGAATACTCACAGCATTAAGAGCTGTGGTGTTCCGTTTTTTCTCACTGCCGTAATTCAGCTCTGTCCATGGAGCATTTTGTCTCTGATTCTGATGGACACTTTCATTCTCTTTGGCAGTGGGTTTATGGGAGTCTGCACATCCATGGCGGAGTAAAATACTATCCAACTCCTCTGTATCTATGAGTCTTCTCTGAGAGGCTGCATCTTGCTGCCAAGTCCCACTCAATCTCAGTGCCTCCTCATAAACAGTTTGTACGCGATCATG
Organism: Paratrypauchen microcephalus; assembly: GCA_036785185.1. Lineage (NCBI taxonomy): Eukaryota > Metazoa > Chordata > Actinopteri > Gobiiformes > Gobiidae > Paratrypauchen > Paratrypauchen microcephalus. The sequence continues at coordinate 16,092,305 of JAVJIX010000002.1, read as the reverse complement.
TGTGTCCATGTGGTAACCAGCAGACTGATGACTGTCACTGTCCCTGTTGAGTTTGTTATTGCTGCCAAATCCAGTAAACAGTGTTGATCTTTGCTCTGATTGACTGCTGCTGCTCAGGAAGCTGGAGCCAGTGCTAGTCGAGGGGATGCTGAGTCTGTGGGCAGCGCCGCTGTCATAGTGTTTTCTGATGTCCAGTCCAGTCCCTTCTCTTTTGGCCCTCACCTCACAATACAACTATAAAGAAAAGAGGAAGTTTTGTAGTTTAAATAAAATAATTTAACACTACTTGCCATTCATAGAAAATAATATATCCTCAAATGAATTAATTGGAACATACATACATTTCATCCAAATGATAACTGAATCAATTGGAATTTTGCAATTGCAATAATGTGGTTTATTTAACCTAGTTTTCTTAAGGTTCCATATTTCTAACCCCCCTACCCACTCTCCAAAACATCCTAATGTTAAAAAAAACAAAAAAACATTCCACGCCCACTTCCCTTTAATAACGTGCAGCTGCAGTGATGCAGACATTGTTTATGTGGTCCACAGAACGTTTGGAGGAAAAGATGACAAATGTGATCGAAGTGTTTGAGTTGAGCTAACATGTCACATATATAGTAAAAGTTTAAAAAAACATAAAAAACTGTTAAGCTATATGCATTTTACCTCTTCTATTTTCCTCTGCATATCCTTCAGCTGACATTCCCATTCCCTTCTCTCCACATCAAATCTCTCCAACAGGTCTGCCTTCTCCCGTAGCCAGTCTCTCTCATTGTGTTCCAGACGGCAGCGTAGGTCCATAGCTGTTGTGTGGGTATCCGCCAAAATCCTCCTCTGCTCCTCTCTTTCCCTGCACAACGATTCTTCAGGATATTTTTGAGGACTCTGCAGTACTCCTCCAGCCCCAAGACCTGCTGCTGCTGCTTGAACGTCTCTGTTTGTCAAGCGAGAGCCTTCTCTAGATTCCAACTGCAGAAGTAGACAATAGAGAAATTAACATATGGGAAGCACTGCCAGTGTGTATGACTATAACTACATGTAGTCAAAGATGTATTGTTCAAAGTGGAATTAAGAGAATGAAGGTGCGGCAGGATGTGTGGGAACGATGAGCCAGAGGGACAAGTGTGAGTGGGTTCATCACAGGGAAGTGTTTAGAGAATAGAGACATGAAAATACCCTGTACTTGTGTATAAAGTTCAGTGGTTCAGGGCTGCAGACTCTCAAAGGTCTCATACTAACACCGGATACAGCTCAGGATATGACCCATTTCAAGCATGTCAAAATATGTGTGGACAAAATCTTTGTGGCCTCAATCCAGTGGTGGTATTTTACTGCTCCTTTCTCCAAAACACATATTATCAGAGAATATGCAAGATGTTACGAAATACTCTGGCTGTAACAGAGCCAAGCCTTAGATTTGGAAAAAAGGGAAATTCTCTTAATTAGACTGTCACTCAAACTGCATACTCATAGCAAATGTTTTTAAGAAACACACATTTCTGGTGCCAGGAAAATAAACTGGCTTGTAAATCTAGAATGATCACAAGACAATGCCTGAATAACATACATGTGTAGTTGTAGCATGATATGAAGGCCAGAGTGTGTTATTTGAGTGTGCAGTCTACAGACATGGACCAAAGCCTTCTTATAAGCCTCAGTCATGGTGCTATTTCTGCTTGTGGCCTTGGGTCAAAACTATGGTGCAGGAAAAACAACCCTGTCTTTTCTGTCTGTGTAAGGGTTCACTTAAAACTATCCACAATTACATATGCACGATGATGGGTGCTGTCCACAGTCTATTTAAGCATGAACATGTAAACACGTGTACACAAACGAGAAGGAAAATTAAATTCACCTGAAACTGCAGTGCAATGCAAGACTAAACTGATGAAGAGCAAATAGGTTGATGAGGAAGCTTAATCTGGTATCTTAATTCAGTCACAAAGTAGACAGTTGTATTAATGGGTTTTGATAGAAATAACGGATGTAAGAGTAATTGTAAAGTAATTTCCTGCAGTGAAAGAGGCCAATGATTTGCTGCTGTGGCCTATGGAAATGAGAGGGTAAAGGATGACAGCTCAGGTATTGTCTTATCTGAGACAGAGGTCCAACATTTAATAAAGTGTGTTGTTTTAACTTGAAGCCACAGTGGTACTTGGACCACCCTCCCTCATATGGCACAAGGTATATGCGGGTAACTGTGTCAGTGACCTCCTATAAATAGTGGGCATGCAGCCATATACAAAGTCACATTCCTCGGGGAGGTGGGAGCTGAGGTAAAGGCTGAAACAGAGTGAGATGTCTCTCAGCTGCTTTGGTAAAAAAAGTGACATAAAGAAATATATGACTGGAAATACCCCGGTCAAGGTGTTTTTGAGTTGTAATCACATACCAAGTTTGTGGTTTTGAGAAAGAATGACAAAACAAAATTAAAATAAACATCTGCATGGGTGGAGCAGTTAAAGGATGACTATTGCATAGGGAATATGAAATACAGCCATATACACCAAATAGACCTGGTCATATATATATAGAAGTTCAAGTTGTTATTATGTAAAGGTCCCTCCACTTCAGGGGAAATGGGAGATGCTAACCTCAGTATGTCTGAGATCTCTGCCTTCTTTGTGTGAGTGTTATAGAGTCAAGCCTTTCTGAAAAATGAAGACACTGTGCTGAAAATGACAGTGAAGTTTCTCACCTATGGTAGAATTGTTAACATCTGACAACCAGAATGAGTATAGCATCTACGTACTATGTCAGGTGAGCCTCAGATATTTGCATCCAGTAACAAATGACAAACATCCCAAAAGTAGCTTGTAGTAAACTGCACTCATAAACAACACCAGGATGTAGCATCAGAACAAAACAACTTTTACAATGGATTAAACCACGCCTGTTGTGGCTACACTTCAAGTCACATTTTCCTGGCCTGTTTGTGCAATCACTTCAGACATATAAGTTCTGCCAATGAGCACAGCAATGTTTGTTTTCACATGAATGAAGCTGTAGTGGTCACACTAAAGAGAAAGTTACACATTTATACAGTATTCATTTACTCATTCCAAAAAAAAAAAAGATACTGATTTAAACAATTGAATGCCCAGTACCTCAGTATCGCACGGTTATTATGGGCAATTATGTATAGTGTCATTGTAATTACAGTAAAATTCTTTAGGGAAAACAAACATGGCAAATGCCTCTTTAACTAGACTATGACAGACAAGGTGAGCAGTGAGACTATGAGATGTGCGTGTTGGTCTGTTTCAATGCAACAGCATCATTTTAGGCATTTCCGGGTAAAAAAAAAAAACACAGACAGGAATCCCATCTCAAATCTAGACTGAAAGACATATTCAGTCAGACTAACAAATATATACAGGGTCTTATGAAACCAGATTACTTTAATGAAAGACTGGGTTTTGCATGTATGCTCAAAGGATTTCTATAGTCCTTGAAACAGCATAGCACTGGTATGTTAACAAGCTTTACATATTTCTACGATCTCTATACTAGCTGATAAGCAAGTTGGTTTAGTTTAATATTTAGAGAGTAAGATAGAGAAACTATGGGTGGGCAGATATTTTATGCCTAAAAAGGTTATTTATTTTACATACAAACTTGGCTTGTAACTGATGTGCAGTTCACTATGTCTAAACTGCTACCATCGTCCACACATTACATCAGTCTCTTACCTGTGCAATCCTGCGTTTGAGCTCAGCCTTCTCCAGCTCCCAGGAGCACCTGTCTCTGGTGTACTGCAGCTGTAACTCACTCCTCTTCTCCTCCTCTCTCTTCACCTCTACCTGCACCTCCTCCAAAACCGTCTTTAGATCCAGCAATATCCTTCTATTCTCACCTCCCTGCAAAACCAACAAAAAGCAACAAAATTTACAAATAGTGGATTACTGTAAAAAGGATATTAACAACAATAAATAACAGGATTTTTGCCAAAGCAACATGTGATTCAAATCTAACACTGTTGCATACTTGTATATTTGCCACCTCTCTCAACAATGATTCTTTCTCTCTCATCCATTCTTCCTTGTCTTCACTGTGTCGCTTTTTGAGTTCCTCAAATTTCTTCTTAAGCCGGGCGTGCTGTGTTTGCTGCTGCGGCTGGGGCTCTGGACCTGACCACATTTGGCCCCTGAAGAGTTCAGACGGAGCCCCAGGTCCGGGCTCAGCTGCTGAAGTCTGGAACTGCTGTTCGTAGATCTGACTGAAGACAGTGGGTGGAGAAGAGATCCTCTTCAGAGGATTACGGTTTTTGCTTTTGCCTCTGTCTGCCTTCTCCATCCTGGAGCAGGGCACAAACTCCCATCCCTGAGACGGGACATAACCCCCACCAGCACCGCCCCCCGCGTGAAGTCCAGAACCATTCATAAACGCGCTCCACATTTCTCATAAAGAGAGAAAAAACAATTAAAATGAGTTGCCAATACAGATTCCCATGTCCATTTATTAAAATACAAAAATAAACGAAACGCGTGCTTTTCGGTAAGGCTCCCCGCTTATCCAAACCCGACCAAGTCCTCCGACTGTCCCAAGGCAGCTGTCCTCGCTGCAGTTTCGCAGTCAACGGGAAATGACACAGTATCCTTCATGTCTTTGCCACGGAAAGATCTTTATGCACCAAAATCCATTGTTTGCGTTCTCGGAGTTACGCACTAAAATCCGTTGTTTGCGGTCTTTGAGTGCTTTCGCACACGCTCATTCCGTCTCGTCTCTGCGCGCAGCGTGTCATTCTTCTTTGACCTGAAAGCGACAGCAAGACCCAGCAACCACTTTAACGCGATGGGAGAAGGTCCCAAAATATCGTGGAGCACACGGGTATATTTTTACCCCTTGTAACCAGGAGTTTATTTTTCTTAGCAGCATAGCTCACTGGCGTCAGGAAGACACGACCCGGTGCGCCAATTAACCCTCCTGTCGTGTTCGGGTCAAATCTGACCGTTTTACAACTTATAATATTCATAAATATTATGTTTTTCATCTGATTACCTCAAGACCTTATGATATCCTCCACACTGTGGACATGAACATATAAAAGTGATGATCACCTATTTCGTTAAATTTTGAGTGTTTTAATCAACCTTGTTACACCTGTGGTGTTCCCGGTCAAAAGTGACCGCCATAGGAAATGAATGGGTATCCAGAGTAAATTCATTCAACATACAGAAAACATCCCCATACACACTGCCCCAGCTCTCACACACACACACACACACACACACACACACACACACACACACACACACACACACACACACACACACACACATACACACACATACAAACCAGGGTATGCGTGTTGTGCTGGACATGACAACCGGTCTCCAAGGGCATAATATCACATGTGACAACTTCCTCACATCACATGCTTTTGGTCAGGAGCTACTGAAAAGAAAGCTCACCATGGTAGGGACAGTGAAGAAGAACAAGCCCGAACTTCCCCCTGCGCTGGTATCGACCAGAGGAAGACAGGCACTCTCATCACAATTTGCATTCACTGACACTCACACTTGTGTCATACGTTCCCAAGAAGAACAGAAATGTCATCCTGATGAGCACAGTACACAAAGACGCCGCTATCAGCGCCACAAAGGACAGGAAGCCCCTGATGATCCAGGACTACAACAAGAACAAGGGAGGCGTTGACTGCCTTGATAAGGTAATGTAAAGTCTCATCATGCGTTTTATTTTATTTTTATCTAGGTGAATCAGCATTTTGTGTATGACAGATTGAATATTGTTCCTAATCTCTTATTATTTATTGTTCCTTTATTGAAGCTTACTGGTACATACACCTGTAAGCGGATGACGGCTTGCTGGCCTGTGGCACTGTTCCACAACATCCTGGATGTGTTAGCTTTCAACGCGTATGTGGTGTGGACAGCAATCGACCCAACCTGGAATCAGGGGAAAAGTTTCAAGAGGAGACTTTTCCTCGCTTTGGTGACTCCTCTTATACAGCAACGCCAGCACATTCCCCGCACACCAGCCTCCGCCAGTCTGGTTAGGAGCATGCAAGCTCCAGCCCCAGCCCTGGCTGCTCTCCCCCAACAAGGACATGGGCAGAAAAGGAAGCGTTGTGGCCTCTATACCCCTAGAGACATCAAAACGAGCCTGACATGCTGCTAATGTCATGCTTATGTTTGCAAGGCCCACTCTGACCTGAGTGTCACATGCCACTCATGTGCATGAAAACACACACACACACACACACACACACACACACACACACACACACACACACACACACACACACACACACACACACACACACACACACACACACACACACACACACACCCTGTTGAGTTTGGTGTTTGGTATTCCATTTATTTTTTGTATTATATGTTCATTTTGTAGTTCATTTTCAGTGCCCAATTGTATTTTAACTGATGTTATTTAATGTTTACTTCTATAAATTGTTGTTAGACACTACTTTGAAACATTGTTCTCAACTAAAGAATGCTTAATAAAAACATTGGTGTGGAAAAAAAAATGTTTGTGCTAATTTAAGAGCAGTTAAAACAGACCGGTCAATTTTGACCGGGAACACTAAAGTAGGGGGCTGGAGGCGAACACGACCGGAGGGTTAATCAACACCCTCGTGCCGTGCGCCCAACATTCATCTTAAGTTCCTTACGATGTTTTATTTCATTTCACACAGGCCGAGGTGAGCCGAGAGTGAGACCACAGGCCAAACCTAAATCAAACAAACTATCACCTAACACTGAAGTTAGCCCACCAATATCAAACACATGCAGCAATTAACCATGCGTAAAATGCGAAAATAATATTGCCTTATTACCAGTTTACCGCGAGAATGAAGCAGAGAAGACCTATGTCCGCATGATTGGGAACTCTCCTCATGAGAGAAAACTTGTGCTATTAGAATAACAGTTGGATGACTGTCACGAGGCAAGCAAAGAATTGTGGGATATTATTCATTTAACAGATGAATCCAGGACTGGGACACGCAGGGCACCGCCCCCTTTAACACTGAACTATGCATGTCACACTACAGCTTACCCACTCCACTTACCCCAGTGCAATCTCCAGACTTAAAGCTTGACGTACCTACAGTGACAAACTTCATGCACCACGTGTCAATTGTCTTAAACCTACCTTTGGTTTGTGTTGGAATGCAGTCCTGGCCTAAATTTATCCAGGAGGCTAAAAAGATTACGCTTTCAGTCTGAAACTGCAAGAGTTGAGGGGCACCAGTCTGTCAGAAATCATGCCGTCATTAGCAGAAATAAAACTGTGCTTTCCCCTCTTTTCTGCCTCTGTCCACAGCTGGCTCTAATATGTGACGTCAAACATCCCATGGTGGGATGAAAGGAGGGGACCAGTCCCGCCCCCGTACTTGGTCAGGTTTGCTGGTTTAACAGACCCAACATCAGCATTTGGCTGGAGTTACAGACCCTGCCCAGAGTATTTTTACATTCTCCAATGTCAAGTGATTTCAAAACAAAAAGTATATACACACTTTTTTTTTAAATATTGAAGAGTGTGAGCGTTTATATGGGGTACAGCTGCCCATTCACTGACATTTCAACAGGAAAATATTTTAACTTTCATATAATACATACCTAGTTGTATAATAACATCAGTAAAGCAACCTCTATAGCCCAGCCAATTATAAAAAAGCACAAGTTCTCTATAGATGAGCCATGTTAAAAGAAGAGGTATAATTATCATAAATAGATAACCCTTTCAGCTATGCATTTGTAATGTGCATGGTACAAAACATTGTTTACTCACCCACTAACTTAAGAGCCAACGCTGTGTTCTGGTATATGGTGAAGCATCTAAGTGAAGAGTAGCTTTTGGGTCAGGCGTAGAATGTGATATGTGATGTGTTGAAAATATGTAGAAAAAAAGTTCAAATGAAACCAACAAAAATCAACAAAAAGGGAAAAAATTATTTAAAGAACAAAGAATAAAGTGAAAAGGAATACCAATTTAAAAATAGTGGCATAGGATAATGACGAAAACAAAACAAGGATGAGTATCAGCAGAATGATAGGCTGAAACATCTGGAGGGAAGACAAAAAAAGTTCCAATATTTATACAAATTAAGTTATAATTGAGACTATTATTGATGGTATTTCCTTACAGACAGCGGCTCCTCAGTTTGTTGCGCTTCCTGTTTGGGGACATCGAGGCGGTCTATAAAGCTCTGCAGCTCTTTCCTGAAAGCCTTCATTTGAGCGTTGATCCGATATAACAACTCATGCTCTCTGATTCTGGAGAAGATATTTTTTGTGTGAAAAACATGAAACCAAACACTGAACTCCAAAGTTGTTTTATTTACCTGCCCCCCTCGTCATCCTCATCTAGTCGTCCAAACAGCTCTCCGTTGGTGACATAGACTCGTGCCTCTGCGATGATTGTGCTTGTGTCATCTATGAGCCTGTCTATGGTCCTGCCCAGCCGCTCTGCCTCCATTCGGATATCTATCATGTGCTGACGGTCCTTCAGACTTCGGCATAAAAAACGGCTGTCCACAGGTGAGTATAAGGAGCGCGTGGGTGTGAGGCAGCGTATATTCCTGACTTCATCTGAGTCACTCTCTCCTCCGATGGGACCCTCCCGTTTGCGGTGGGGTGGGAGGAGGCGGGGCGAGGAGGCAGAACAGGAGGGAGTGTCATCGTCACGACCACCGTCACTGTCTGCGTCGCTGTCCCGAGGGCTGGCCCGGATGCCCAGGTGGGATGCCAGGTCATAGCGCTGCATGTTAGAGAGGAGCACGCGGTTCTCATACTGGAGCTGCATGACTTTACCGCTCAGCTCGTTGATCTGGAGACGGGCGGCTTTCAACTCCTCCTGCAGACCCTCCATCTTGGCAGCATCAGCCCCACCTGTTTTTTTGTTATCAAACAGATTTTATAAATGTATGAACACAAATTAAAGGCACACTATGCTTCTTTTCTTGTATCCACGGAGATGTTATTGCTTATTGCTTAACTTATATCTACACAGAGACAAGCTGGAGATACCACGGGGGCAAGTTACAGGTCATATCTGTGGAGAGGTGCCCCTGCTCACAGTGAGAAAATGTGTTTTTCAAGGTATTTTTGAGCAAAATCCATCTGTAATTGAATATTTGCAAGATATGCCTATTTAAATGATATACTGTGGTATATTTGAGGCAAAGCAATAACACTTCCAGGGAGACCACCAGAAAAGTTACAGTTGATAAAAAGTTAAATTAAACAAACCTCCATGTCTTGACCCAGCTTCATGGGAGCCTGCTTTGTATTTCATTTTGTTCAACTCACTTGTCACCTAAAACATGAGGAAAAATGTTATTCCCATATTCAGTGCTGGTGAAAATACCTTGACTGCACTCTTAGATCATTTATTCTGGACTAGGGATGGGAATCGGGTTCCTGTTGAGAACTGGTTCTGGTGTTTCAATTCCACGGAATCAATTAGCAGTTTATCTAACGATTCTCTTATCGATTCCAGCCAGTACGAATTACGCACAAAAGTGGTGGGATTGCTACGTGCTTCGCCGCTTCACTGATATGGAGTTTATATACTATTTTCACATGACGAGAAGAACGTTTGTGAAAATGGACACATGACACGTTGGGGAGACGTTCGGGACAGGTTCAGGACAGGTCCGTTTCTCAGGAGCTCGTGTACAAAGTGCGGTCGGATACTTAGCAGCAGAAAGTCCGGGATATAAGCCCATACGCGAATACACGTGGAGATACGTGAATTTTCCGACAACAGAGCGACACGGGGTGAGTCATATTATTATCATATTATTTCTGCATCAAATGGAGATATTAGGTGAAAGCGGCTTGCGTCAACATTAGCCTGTGCGCTAAACCGGGACTAAACCAGGACTAAAACAGAACTAAAGCAGGACTAGACCAGGACTAGACCAGGACTAAACCAGGACTAGACCAGGACTAGGCCAGGACTAGACCAGGACTAAACCAGGACTAGACCAGGACTAAACCAGGACTAGACCAGGACTAGGCCAGGACTAGACCAGGACTAAACCAGGACTAGACCAGGACTAGACCAGGACTAGACCAGGACTAGTGCTAATCTTGGTGTTAATCAAACAGTTTGTTCTCCTTTTTTCCCCAAATTAGAATCAATAAGAGAATCGATAAAGAATCAAATCGTTAAGCAGTATCGATAATGGAATTGGTATCGTAAAAATCTTATCAATTCCCATCCCTATTCTGGACAACTGAGAATCTCCCTTTCCCGTACTGTGTATTTGTAAAACAAGTATTTGAAAATGTAATGGTTCACTTAAACAAGAAACCTTTTTGTTCTCTTCTTCTACATCAGCTAAATTCCTGCGGAGAAGTTCGGCCTCATCCTCCACCAGCTGCAGCTGTTGCCTGAGTTCGGACAGTGCCTCCCCCTGCTCCCTGCACTGCTGCCCCCCAGTGCCAGAGCTGTCCACTCCCGCTGCAGCCAGACTATAGGACAATAAACAAGGCATACTCAAGTGAGTTTCGTTGTATTTTTTCTCAACTCATTTTGAAATGCTTTGCTCCAGTGTCTGTGAATACATGAACGAATTTGTGGCTTTGAGTTTTTGCTTAAAGTGGGATGAGACATAAACAAGAAAAGATTTAGGCATAATTAAACACATTTTGTTCATAATTATTATGTGTTGCTTTGTATTTTATTGCACATTTCTTATGTATTATAATAAAAACATTAGTTCCTAGAAAAATTATGATTATGATTATTGTGTTTGTCAGCTGTCTAATGTAACCTAACTGTTTACAGATTGATGCCAGATAAAAATATATACATCCAGTGACGGACTGGGCGGTCTGGCATTTGGGCACATGCCAGAAGGGCTGCGGCCCCGACAATGCCCACCGCGGCCCGCATTGCCTCAGCCCACCCGCTAGGTATTCGGTCGTTACGTGCCTCCATCGTCTTAAAAATTCCACCCTATTGCTATAATTGGAAGGACCCGTTCGGTATTTATACCCCTTACAACTACATATATATTACAGTGACGGTGGCAACGTGATGATGTGTTTAAGGTATTACATTATTTTATTTTGCCAGGATATTTCTTCCTACTATGTTAAAAATGTACACAATTTGAAATAAAACAGATACATCTGTATTTTGTATTTGTTTGCGACAACTGAAGTAAAGCACTGCCTTATGGGAAATTTCCCACGGCCGGCCGCAAGTCGAGCTCACGCTACCACGATTTGACCAATGTCTATCCGAGTTGCTACCAAGAATTGGTAGCGCTCGCATATGAAGTGGAAAATACTTTATACGGAAGACAATAGTAAACCTTTTCGAGGAAGTTAGTACAACACAACATTTAATCACTTTCATGAGAAATAGAACGGTGAAGATTGTGGTAGTGTGGTCAAGTTAGTCAAAGTAGTCAAAGTAGAAGAGGAGATAGATGGACGGTCAGATACTTAGCATTATAGTTCAGTAAAATGAATCGAGGAGGAGGCACTAAACGACACAAGAGGGAGCGATCGGGTTGCGGAGAAGAGCATTTATTAACGGCATGAAGGTATGACACTTTTTATTTTTAATTATGGCCGGGTTGAGCATTGATTTCCATAATTTTAATGCAGTTGTTTAATGCGTTTAGCCCACTGTATTTTATTCTGCACATTTCTGTGCTGGCATGTTGTGGTTGTGGACTAATGTCACCATTGATGGGTTAATCAGAGCGTAATGTATGGTATTGCGCGTGTCCATAAATGCTTCATGTATAAATGCTTCATGTATGGCGTTGTGAGACTCTGTCACTCAGACTCAGACTCCGTCACTGTATACATCTCAAGATTGTTCTACTGAGGGATGATAACCTAGTGGTATTTTATCTAGCGAGATCTTTTGCAACTTGATCACTAAAAAGAGTTTAATAGAGGAATAAGATTACTACATACATGTAGGCCTGTCACAATAATTACTACATCGTTCAATATACGAAAGATGGAACAATAATTTTTGAGGGTCAATATTTATCGTTGGTTCTTTTTCTTTACACTAATACAACATTTTTTGGGCTATAAGATTTAAGCCGTAAAAGGTTGAATTAATAACTTCTATGACTCATAGAACTCCACTATATAGTCCAAAAGTGCAATATCATTTTTCGATACTCTCCTAGTTACTGTTTTTATTATTATTATTATTATTATTATTATTATTATTATTATTATTATTATTATTATTATTATCATTATTATTATTATTATTATTATTATTATTATTATTATTATTATTATTATTATTACTTATTTTATCAGACTGTAGAACTCCACTATATAGTCCAAACGTGCAATACCTTTTTTCCATACTCTCCTAGTTACTGTTTTATTATTATTACTTATTTTATTATTACTTATTTTATTACTTATTTTATTCCATTCTTGCCTGCATGCACTTTTCTTTCTTTTTCAAACTGTCCCTGCCTGGAGCTACTGTGGCAAGTAAATTTCTCCTGTGTGAGATCAATAAAGTCTTATCTTATCTTATCATTACAGATACAAGTACTTACTGAGTGCAGCGTCTGATTTTTTAACAATACTGTAGATTTGGAATATTTTAGTTTAAGTATATATATTTCAGCAATATATTGTAAAATGTGTTATCATGACAGGCCTACATACATGATTCAACTGTAATTTGACCATGCAGCAGAACGACTACAGAAGCTACACAGTCATGCCGCCTACCTGTCTTCTCTCATGTCATCGAGCTCTGCCTTCAGCCCTCTGTTCTCCACCTCCAGCTCCACTATCTTCCTGCCCAGGATGTTTGCCTCTTCTTCTACCAAACGCAGGCGTAGCTTCAGCTCTGACTCGCGGGTGGTTGGGGGTCCTCCTGCTTCCCCTTTAGGCAGTGGGCTGTCCACATCTCCGTAGAACGAGCGATACTTCTGCAATTCCTGCTCCAGTCTGTCTTTCTCCTTGTCAATCTTTGCCATCTTCTTTCTCATCAAGATGGCTTCCTCTTTGATCAGAGCGAGCTGGCATTTTAGGTCGTCATTTTCCTCCTGAAATGCAGAGTACATTGTTTATGACTGTTCTATTTTATTTGAGACTTCTTACACTAAGCCTTCCAGCTTGTATAAATGTTATATGACATTGAAACCAGTCTCATTATCAATCAACTGCAGTTTACAGATGCTGACTCACCTCTGTGGGTGTCTGAGAAGTCTTCCTGTCCACTTTCTGAACATCTTTACTTCCTTTCCGCTTCAGTGAAAGCTGCAATGATACAGTGGTCACATAAAAATCTTCAATAGCACCTTTCACAGTGATCTCATCCAGAGCTATTGTACAAAAGTAATCTCAGCGTATGATAATACTGCATCAATCAAATTATCAATGGAGTCATGCAAAATTGTCTTAAATCATGTTATAATGGCTCTCGCCTCATCAAACGTTTACTCATGTTTGAGAAATCCTGTATTGTCATTGCAGCGTGATTGCTCAAACAATTTAAATTTTCCCCTACCCTTATCCTCACATCTGTGCATGTAATTGCAATTACAATGGTCCCTCGTTTATCGCAGGGGTTAGGTTCCAGAAATAACCCGCAATAAGTGAAATCCACGAAGTAGGACAACTTTATATTTTGCAATTATTCTACACATTTTAAGGCTGTAAACGCCTCACCACACACATTATACACTTTTCTCAGACTGGTATTAACATTTTCTCACATTTCTCTCTTGTTTAAACACTCAAACTTTCGTAGATTTTCAACAAAATGTTTAGACCTGGTCTAATCCTGGTTTAGTTCAGGTTTAGACCTGGTCTAGTCCTGGTTTAGTCCAGGTTTAGACCTGGTTTAGACCTGGTTTAGTCCTGGTTTAGACCTGGTTTAGTCCATGTTTAGTCCTGGTCTAGTTCCGGTCTAGTCCCGGTCTGGTCCCGGTCTGGTCCTCATGGTAGTCCTGGTCTAATCCCGGTCTGGTCCCGGTCTAGTCCCGGTCTGGTCCCGGTCTAGTCCCAGTGTGGTCCTCATGTCTTAGTCCCGGTCTGGACTTCCTACGGATCCAGTGACTCATGTCTCGGCTCCTCGCACATCCAGCGGGACTCCTGGAGCCGCCCCCCCGGGTCCCCCCTCTATAACATCTATATAAATGTGTCAAACTGAACACATTCTGTACTGTACAGGAGACACGGCACAGAGGAGAAGCCAATCAGGATGCAGAACACAGTTTTAATACACTATAAAAAAACATTTGAAATTTAAAAAAATAAAATAAAATCCACAAATTCTAAAAATGTAGACTCGTGGTCAATCACAAATCTTCAATTTTTTTTTGTTTTTGTTTTTTATGAAAGTGTTAAAAACATTGTTGTGGTATGTTTTAGATCTAATAAGCCAGTGAATTGTTAAAAGGAATTGCCCTCAAAAAACACATCAACCCTGAATGGAGTGAGTGGACTGTACATCCACTCAGTCTCACCTCTTTGGCTTTCTCCAGCTCGTTCTGTAAAGCCTGCTTAGTGACCTCCACCTCGATCAGCTGCTGCCTCAGTTTCTCATTCTCATCTTCTGTTTTGGTCCTTTTTTCCTCCACATTCTCCAGTTCATGGTGTAAGCGAACAGATACATCTTTCGCTACCTGTGGAAAAAACATACAATGTCACTTAGTAGGCCTATGAAAAATCTTTATCTGACCTGGAAATTTACCTTCAGATCTTGCTCCATACTCCTCAGCAGCTCTCCGTCCACTTGGCCGCTTTCAGCAAAGCGCAGCCTCTTCCGCTCAGCCTTTTTCAGCCTGTACTGAAGGATCCTGCAGTTTTTGTTTGCTCTCTCCAGCTCCCGCCGCATGTCCTGAAGTTGGCACGCATCTTCTTCATAAAAAGTGTCTCGCATTTCATCCATCTCTGCTCGCATCTCCTCAATCTCATTCTAAACACCCAGTGGAAAATGAAATTAAATTATGCTCTTCTTTAGCAAATGCAAAGCAAAATACTTCATTAATATTCTATGCTATGTATTGTAGGCTATTAGGTACAGAAAACAAAGAAAGGTACGTAGACTTATACTGCATCTGAACCATGCACATTATGGAACTTCAACTTCATTTTCTGGTATTCTAACTGTGGATGTAACAGATGCAACAACTGCTGATGCTGACTGCATACTTTAGCCATGTCTACCTTACCTTGAGATCCTCATTCTCATCCTCCAGTCGTTCTATCTCCTCCTGTAGCCCCGGGTCCGCCTGGGGAACCAACTGTGGTGGACTGTCCGGTTCTGGCGATAGCTCAGGCTCTGAGGTCGGTGGAGACACTGATTTTGTATGCATCTTGGCCCCTTTCTTCCCCAAGCTTTTATTTAAGTGAAATTGTATGAGCTCTGTCTGTAAGCATCCCTCTTTCCAGAAGCCCGGCCCGCATCCCACAGTGCCTTTGGAGCTCTTCTTGCTGCCGTTGTTGGCGTCATATCCTCGCGGGTTTTTGCTTCTCAGTTTGGGGGACCTGGACGCGCTGGGCTGGTCCGAGACGACGCTGCCGCCGGTGGACACGGGTGAATGGCCGCGGCTGCTCCTCCCGCCTCCCTCTGCACCTGCGGCGGGTTTGGAGGATGCTGTTTTGGGCTTGTGCGCAGCTTTGGCTCCGCTGTCTTTAGCCCCGGCTGGAGAGGACGAGCGCTGTTGCTTCCGGCTCCTATTGTCTGGCTGCCGCGACGCGTCCGCAGAAGATGGGTTCATCATTGTGTCAGAGGTTCAGCGCATCCTCCATCCCATTCTCTATACAAATAATAAGCGCACATGACTGCTGGACCTCAGTTTCCAATCAAATCAGCTAACCTATCTCGTTAACGAGGCTAATTGCAGAGATGTGAACGTGAACACCAGTGACGCGTTTGCCATTGGATTAAACATGGGATCAGCTGTAGGACGCGTAATGGGTAAACCACAGTAGACGGGAGGGGTGTGGAGACCTCCTCCCCAATGTTGAGTGAGAATAATGAAAGCTCAGAGTAGAAAAAAATCAGAAAAGAATAGGCCTAGAGTAATTGTCCTGATCATCAGCACATTCCTTAAAAAATAGGAGCCAGTCGACGACAAAGTTTTATCCAAACGCACAAACAAACTTTTATAAATAATAAATATGGGCCAACATGTGTGCTATTAGGCAGATTAAAATCTACATTAACAGCATACTCTCTGAGGCTCGAGGATAGGGCCTTATTGGGCTTATTAATCAAGTCAGCTTACAACTCATACAGTATCTATGCTGTGTTCACTTCAGTGTTCATGATTCCACATTCCAGCATTACAGTGACAAATGTACGGGGACATTACATTAAAAATGGCACAATGCACAAAATGCATTTTTGTCGCATTCTGTTGTCTCTGGCGTCGACTGGCATCCCATCTGTCGCTTCAACCGCGTCAAACTGAGCATAAAAGTCTTTCAGAGCCCGGATGTCTGTGTCACG
Source organism: Paratrypauchen microcephalus (assembly GCA_036785185.1). Taxonomy (NCBI): domain Eukaryota; kingdom Metazoa; phylum Chordata; class Actinopteri; order Gobiiformes; family Gobiidae; genus Paratrypauchen; species Paratrypauchen microcephalus. Next base: position 16,075,844 of record JAVJIX010000002.1, on the reverse strand, counting down.
TCCTCCCCAAACTAGAAGCAGCAACAGTAAATCAAAGTGCCTCGAGGCCTGCGCTACACACAAGTGAACGTGGACTTACCTCTGCGCCCTTACGCCTGTCGGACCGTCTCATCAGGACCGCGGTGTGTCTAAAGGACGAGACATGCCATAACCACATGGAACTATCAGGTCTTACCGTCGTTTATCGGGTCCTTCGAAGGATGAAGAAGGAGAAGACGGTGGCCGGCGGTGATGGGGAGGCAGAGGGGATGCTGAGTCGAGCCCCTCCCGTCCACCTCCAGGCAGATGTTTTAATATTCATGACATTACCTCATCGCAGGGAGGGGCGTGTGGGCAGGACGCGGACCCACGCAGAGGCAGCGCTCATTGGAGGACGCTCCTCCTGCTCCTCCGTCTGCTGGGATTGGATGGAGCTGCCTGAACTCACCTTGCATCTAGTCATTTTAACTGACCTTGATTTGTGGACTGGCACCATTAGAATAGTTTGTTCTTGTGCTATTTTTAGACTTAAAGCTATTTTGGTTCAATTCGCTTGTGTAGCATTGTCTTTTGAGGAAAAATATCCACATGACTGGTAGGTTATTAGTGACTTTTATTGAGCTGAGGTTGGTTTCAGCTAATGAGAATATGAATGAATCTTTAGGCATATTGGAATAAATTTATTTGCAAAATTGTAACAAGTATAGAGCATATTGCATAGGCTTATGTATTGGTAGAACTGAGGTGCCAAATATCTCTAGATATCTTGACTACAATAAACCAAATTAGAACAGCTCATCCAAGCTGCTTCTTCAGTTCTGGTCAGACGCTAGTGGACTAGTGGCCTATATCTGCCTGAAGGAAGGAGCTAACTACAATGAAATTACTCTGAAACTACCACACCTAGATGTTTATAGTTTCTGTTAGTTAGGTAAGGCTATTAGATCTGCAGTGGGCGTGGAGTGTGGGTCTTGTTAGCAGAACCATTCAGGGCCATAATGAGTGTTTTCACACTTCTGGACCTGACCTGGCCATCCCTTTGTTTTGATTTAGGTTTGAGAATAGAGTTATAAATGGGAGACAAATGGTGTCTGAGACCTCCATTTCTGTTCAAGGAAGGAAGAAGCAGCTTGGATGAAACATATTCGACGAAATAAACTTTTGTCCAGTTGACAATCTGAATTTCTCCTTTTGCCGTGGATTCTACCTGGACAACTGAGGGATTCTACACACATACACACTAGAACAGAATATATAGTTTGTTTGTCACATTGACAAGACTGAGGTGGAGTTTGGTTCAAAAATGGCTTTTTAAATAACATTCTTTTGGATAGTCTGTTTCATTATTCTTGTGTTCTGGAATCAGGCCCAGATATAGAATAGTTTTAACTCTGACTGATTTTCCAAAAGGGTTGGGCCTGTGTGCACTGTGCTGGACTCTTCTAACCAGGCGTTCAGAGCTTTTAATACTTGGCCTTCTTCCAGTATCTCCCTTAGAATGATAAGCACGTCTACGATGTAAGGAGGGTGGTTAAGGTTATTCAGAAACACATGCATCAAGAACACTTAAAGGCTGGCACCATTTACCACCATTAAATGTTCTGCAACTGTTAAATAACTGTGAAAATACTTTGACAAAACAAAAGTAACCTAAAAAAATCAACAATGTAAAATCCTTATTAGAATAGTGTTCTTACTTTAGGTTTATGCTTTTTTATGCTCCTGCTTCTTCTTTTGATTTAACCAAAGTTTCTACCATTTACCATTGTGAATCTCATTCTGGTAAATACTCTGCTGAATAGAGGCTTGATCTAATTTGGATAATAATATTAATCCAACACTGGATGTCACATGTCTTCTAAAATTATGCAACTCAAAGAAGTAGGGCTATAACAATGCTGACTTGACTTTATATGTCCAAGGTATCATTGTTTCCATTCGCTTATGTCTGAGCTGGCTTTAATATCAGGATATGTCCAGATCAATCCTGTTCCATTTTGTAATCACAGTTTGATTGCACTGCGCAAGGTTTAGAGGCCAATCATGCTGCTGGCCAGGAACCATCATCCATTTGCTTTGAATGGGATAACAGATGTTTGGGGAGGTGCAATGCAGTTTAGCCGGCACACATTTACACAGATCCTCCACATCCCCCAACATCCTTCTCCTTTTACCCCTAAGACCATTCAATCATTTGCCTGCATTAAGTTGACAGATGTCGGCCTTTTAGGTGTTCTGTGGAAATAATATAACCAGCCGAGTAGGGAAAAAAACAACGCTTTGATGCATTGATTACCATGAATTATTATTTTTATTTAATCATAGGTAATTTTTGGTAAATAAAAAATATTTTTAATTTAAAGTAAAATTGCCCTTTATGGTTCATGCATAAGGGCTATCAAAGTAGTACCCAGACTACCAAAGTGTCCCTGAAGAGACGTTCATAGAAAAAGCTGTCTGGATGTGTTTTTACACTGATACACTTTGCGATGCTTTGTTATTTTAAAACAATTACAGACAAACTTAACATTGTGTCATCAATGGCTGTATAATTATATCATGTATTTCATATTCAAAAAGCTTCCTCTATTCTTCTATTCTATTCTATTCTTCTTCTTCTAATATTAGTGGCTGTGTACCAGATTCACACGGGTTCCTGACACATGTTCCCGACGCATTTAGCTTCCCATCCACAGGGAAATGCATCTAATTAATTTGCAGAGAGTGTGCACATATTACTTACCTCTAGATCCATCCATCCAAAGGTGAAGATAAAGTTCTACGAAGCACTATAGTGTGCTGTAGACTGTTATGTGCTAGTCTGGATTCTTCTTGGGCACTCAGGCCGGCCCCTCATCAACACAAACTGTAGGTGCTGAATCTGAATGGCTGTGGACGGACGTTGCTGTGTCCGTCCATGATGTTGTCCAGGTGATTGCTTGACACATGTGGCCGGGATGTCCACAGTCATGGACTGAACTAACTTGACGTTTTACCAGTAGTAGAAATGCATGTGTATGTTCTTCTCAGCTCTAGTATTTTAGGTTTTAGGTTTAAGTCAATCTACCAATCCTGCCAATACTTGCAAAGCTTTATTGAAGAAATATAACCTAATTCCATCTAGCCTAGCCAATATACTAACACCTTGATTAAAACCAGATTGCACTGGTAGCTGACTATCGTTTAAGGTTTTCAGTTGCCTTGTTGTGTAATTTGCCGCAGGTAGAAAACAACACCGATCTTAACCACATAATACTCCTCTGCTGTTGGAGGCTGCCCACTCATAAACTCTGCATGAGTTGCACACACACATTGGTTACAGGCCTAATTACAGTGTTTTTTGTTCATTGTCTCAAGTATTAATCCTCCCACTGCTCACCCACCACATTCACAAATACTGTTAAATACTTTATGGAAGGGGGGGATACACTGGAGCTGGAAGTGGGGGTGATGTAAAGAAAGCGGGAGGGGCTTGTGAGGGTGGTGCTCTGTGGGGGATACCCAGCTGCTTCCCCTAGAAACCTTTGTTCAAACACAGAATAGGATTTAAGATTAATTACAAATATTAACCTCAAGGTATAGAACACATTGGGAAATAATATCTATTTTAGTTATGTTCCTATAGCCAGGTTTGATTCCCACACTATCACTCAATTATTATGAACTTGAAAGTGCATTGCATACAGAGCATGGTCAAGCAGAGCCTACTTCAGTATTAACCTGGCTTATTTGCTGGCCACAGTAACTCATTTGGCCCTCTCATTATTCCACTACAAGTGACTGTAGCGCCATCTAGTGTAAGAAACCAACTTTGTATAGAACTAGGACCAATACTAGATTCCACTACCACCCTGTGCCACTGAGGACATAGTAGAACATCTTGGCAGAGCTGATTTCTCTGGAGGATTAAAGGGATAGTGCGTTTATTTTATTCTATTTTTTATGTTAATCTGTATGGGTTTCCTTCTAAAAGTTACGTGTGTTGACATCGGCTTACCTCTGACAGTCTCAGCTGATCCTGGTTCACCTCGCTTTCTGGAGCCCATGTAAGTAGGTCCGGTAACGTCCCTGGAACATGAAATAAAGCTTGTTTTTCTTCTCAAAACAAAACATTTGTTAGAAAGGTGATATATTTGCATCCGAAACAGTTGTCCACGAAACATCCAGCAGCGTATTTCGTATTTGCATATTGTCTCTCTCCACTCGTATCACTACGCCCATGTTAATTCTATCAGCCTGTTCACCTTCAGCGGATGTCTACGCCGAAGTTTACAAGTGAACAGGCTGATAGAGTTAACATGGGCGTAGTGATACGAGTGGAGAGAGACAATACGCAAATGCGAAATACACTGCTGGATGGTTCGCGGACAACTGTTTCGGACGCAAATATATTACCTTTCTAACAAATGTTTTGTTTTGAGAAGAAAAACAAGCTTTATTTCATGTTCCAGGGAAGTTACCGGACCTACTTACGTGGGCTCCAGAAAGCGAGCCGGACCGGGCTCAGCTGAGAGTGTCAGAGGTAAGCCGGTGTCAACACACATAACTTTTAGAAGGAAACCCATACAGATTAACATTTTTAAAAAAACGCACTATCCCTTAAAGCTATTGTGCATCTTTTGTGTTGTTATTCTGGTTATCATCTCAGAATTCGCCTTATTCGATGTACTGTCCCTGTCAAATAAATAAATAAACAAATAAATAAATAAATAAATAAATATATACTACACTTCTGATAAAGTAGGTTTACAAATGTGACTCTAAACTGTATTTACAGGCATTCAGTTTTATTAATTCAAACAGAAGATGTTACTTTAAAAAAGACAAAAACATTGGACATGGGACGTTCCCAAATGCACTGTATACAAAATAGCACAATTATTTATAACTCATATTTATCAGACAAATAAAGAGTGTAAGCTGCATTAACATGTATTTACAAATGACAATAAATACTGTCACTTAAAGATGAAATGTGTAACTTTTCTTGTGCATTGTATGCCACCTGCTTGTCTCGGTGGAAATTGTATTGCTTTGCCTGGCATGTTCCCTTGTATGGCATTAAACACTTAAATCCTGACTTTTATAGTGAGTGGGGTGACCTTTCCACAGATCTGACATGTAACTTGGTTACAGATGGCGTCACCTGCTTGTCTCCATGGAGATAGATATGTGCAGTGCCATATAGTGAAACATTTCAGCACAAGCAAAAACATCTCTCTGAAGAAAAATTACACAATACACTTAAATAATGACAAAAAAAAAACAACATGAGTTTGACAAATTGTATGAAGTTCTGCTATTGATCCACTACAAGCAAGGGATTCTGGGGAAACTCACAAATTCACATTTGAATATAAATTATACAATATACATTCTCACATTCAAGCCAGCTCAGGATATGAATAAGTAAAAAGAATAAATTAAATCAATAATAAGAGTCATAATAATAAGACATGACTGTACCTTATTTGTTCTGCATACAGTATTTTACCAGCATTTAAGACAATGACACCAGCATAAAAAAGACACACACCTTATCGACAAGTACACTGTTAATGTGGGAGAGTTTACAATGATTCAGTGACATATACCTTTGACATACATGTGGGGCTATATAGAAAACCTGCATTGACAGTCTGCTTAGAAAATGTCTAAAATACATTGGATCTAAAAATGATGCTCCACCTACATTTCTTCTCTATAATCTTATCATCTTTCCTTAGCTCTAGCAGTGGTATTTCTTAAAAACATTGTAAACTTGTTTTAAGCTTGACCGACATCTTGTGACATGGCTAATATATATATATATGACAAGATACTGTACATTTGATCAGTTATGGTATTCATCTGTAATCTAAAAGAAATTGCTAGAAACTCAACTGTCTATTGTCTGTGCAGGTGGTCTTACCTCTGAATACAGCATCGTTTAAAAGCAACAACTGTAGGTTTGAATGCAGATCTGACCTCGTGCATGTGAACTCAGCTTTGCTTTGATGACACAAAAATACATCTTTACTCCCCATCCTCATCTTGTACTATTGTTTTGCTCACTTGTTTGTAAAAAGTTTCATTGGCACCACAGTCAGCAAAACTATTGCGATAACTGTCAACCTATCCAATGTGAACTTCTCCTATATCTCATTCTCAATAGGGCTTTCTCAGATTTTAACAACTGAAGATCGTGGCTTGAAAGCATAACCGTTAGGCATCAAACAATTGAAATAGTCCTCATAATTTCTACGAAACTCAAATAAGTACACTAATCTCTCTTAGCTCTTCCTTTCCTCTTTCTTCTTCCAGTGTTGTCCTGGGTCTTCTCCTCCTTGTTTGCTGATGCTGTGGCTCCGTTTGTGGCCTTGCTGAGTCCATTGAGAGTCCCATTGGAAAGGGACTTGTTGGATTTGGAGGAGACAGCTTCACGTTTTGGCAGCTGCCGGCGGTAGGTCTGGTAATAGAAGTTACCAAACAGGATAATAAAGGTGATGGCATAGCAAATGAGGGAGTAGTGCATCCAGTGGGGGAAGTCGCAGTTAACATAGAGGGATAGGGCAGTGTGTCCAATTGTTACATGAAATTGAACCTATAACAGTAAAAAAAAAAACAATCAGCACAAATCAAATGCTTAGTTAATAATAATAAGTGAATGATTAATTGATTCCTAAAATGAATGTGATTTTACCATTTGGATTATGGTCAGGTACTTCTTCCACCAAAGATACTTCTGGATCTTAGGTCCACAAGAGGCCAGTCCATAATACAAGTACATCAGAACATGGATTGCTGCGTTCATGTGCGCTCCAAAAAATGCTGTAAATGCAAGCAAGTGAAAGTTAGAGCAAAAAATACCTTAAATTGTCTGTAACTGAGTCCTTTCAAAGTTTGAATAGAGAGTGCAATGGGAAATTATAAGGAGAACAGGAAGAACTGTCATTTTTGGAGATGGGACTCAAACTCTTGATTCAAAGGCAAGTTGTCAAGTGTAATGCATCGCTAATAACTGAGCTCCAACTCCAACAGCCATATAGCATTTCATTCATTCATTCATTCATTCATTTTCTTCCACTTTTCCGAGCCTTCAGGTCACGGGGTCAGGAGTCCAAACAGATCTGCCGCCCAGATCTCAATGGTACAATGCATATAGCATTTATTAATATTTATTATTAATAGCACTTTGAGGTTATCTAGACATGATATAGCAAAGAATACTCACACTGTCCTCCTGCCACCCATTTGATGCCGATCCACCACAGAGTGAACATGGTGCAGTGGTGGTAGACATGCAAAAAGGTCACCTGGTTGAACTTTTTTCTCAGAATGAAAAACACCGTGTCCAGGTATTCAATGCCTTTAGAGACAAAGTACCACCACAGGGCTGCTGCCACCTGTTTTAACAATATTAGAGAAAATATATTGGCCTAAACATCTCTGTATAGCCTAATCTGGTATGTGTAGTTATCTTTAAACTCCAGAGAAATTGGATACATGTCAGGGTTGGTTAACATTAGCATGGCAACGTCACGGAGCAATGAGAAGAAAGCTGAAACAATACACCAGGCAGTCCATGAACTCCCCTGCTTTCTGATAACAGTTCAAGGAACGCAAATAGAGAACAATGTTTTAATACATAATTAAAACCACTAAGAAAATAGCTTTCCAGATACGTTTGAATTGAAATAACCAATGTAATCAGCTGTTTCAAACATACTGACAGAAAAAACTCACCCTGACTTCATTGGGATCATCTGAGTAATTGACTGACTGACAGATATAACTGTATCCTGCCGCCCGTGCTGCCATAAACAACTGGAAACAGACAGACATTAAGTTAGAACATAAATAATAACTCACTATAGACCTATGGTATAATGAGCTACCTCTTTGAAGATGAAAAAGTTGAGGAAGACCATACTGAAGTTGTAGATGATTAGAGTTTTGCGGAGCTGGAAAGGCTCTCTGTTTTTCATGTATTTGGGCCCGAGCCACAGGAACAGCAGGTAGGAGGTGCTGATGGCCAGTGTGGGCAGGGGGTTGTCCATCAAAGGCCATTTCTCCACACGCTTGTCTGTGGAACAGAAGCTGACATGAGTCACAGACCTGTACATATTTGTTATTAAGCATGTCAAAAGATGCTCTGTACAGTTTACTAAAAGCGGTTGCTCATTTTAATGTAGGCCTATTATGTGTGCCATATACTGCAACTAAGCTATAAAGTATGGGCCTATATGTGCTGGTAGTCATAGAATTATAAAGAAGGAAAAGACTTGCCTGCAATGGTCAATGTCCATTTGTAGAACTCTATGGTGTCATTGATTAAATGTGTTACAATCTCCATGTCTGACAAAAACCTGCAACAAAAATATATGTTTTCAAATAAAATAACGACCTTATCAACTTGTTCCATTTTTAAGGACACTTTATTAGAACTGTGAATTAATTTATTGATCAGGTCCGACCGGAAACGGGCTAAGTCAGTCCACAGCAGGCCCGTGTGAGTATAGGCGTCTGTGTGCGGCCCCATGAGGCCTGATGGGTGGGCTTAAGGCTCCATTGCGCACAAAGGCAGGGAGACCCGGCTGCCAGAGCGCATGTGTCAGCAGATTTTTGACTCTAGCACGACTACGAGCCAACCTTTTAGATATCAGACCGGTTGGGATTTCTTGGGGGTCGCCTGGATTAGGTTAACCCATATGCGTGTAGGCATTACGCATGGACGGCTGAGCAAAGGCGTGTTGTTTAATGATCCTAAAACATGCCCCCCTCCCCTCCCTAGTCCAGCCTGGAGCAGATCAAGCGCTGCTGCAGCATCTGCCATGGTCTCACATGCACTCGTCCCTTTAACAGCACCCATCACATGAACAGACTTATCCCCAATGAAGGCTACAATGAGGAAATAATCAGCTATTTTATAACGTCGAAAACCATGCATTTCAGTAAACATTAGCTATAGGCCTGTGAATCTCTGCGGTACTCTCAAGGCCTCAACACCTCCATCTCCAAACGTAATATTTAACCTTTAATGGTTGCCTAAATAATTCATTAATATGGGGAAAACTACAAACATAAACATACAATGTAACATCTGCTATGAATCCCAAAGCGCAACGTTGAGAGTGAAAGGAGGTTTTCCTTTTCACCCATAGAAGATGCTTGCTGTCTTACCGTATCGCTGCTTTAAGAAATGTGTCTATGATGACATTCAGTGGAAGGTCAGCGCACTATCTTCTCTTCTACCGGTCTAACCGAGTTTTCTGTCGGTCCAAATGGAAAAAGTGGTTCTCGGTGCGCATGAATGGAGAGACCGCTGAATAGACGGTGATGGACGAGCTTCTTGTCAGGGGAGCATCGTCTGCACTGCGCGTCTGCTACAACCAGCGCTCTGAGATCTGCCACAGACTTACCAACAAGTAAACACCCCGCAGACAGCGCTTCCTCTTTTACCTGTCAAAATAAGTGTCTTCATGCGCGGCATCTTTGAAACGAAAATTATACTTCCGTTTATCTCTTTAGATTGTTGTCCAGGAAATAGCACAAGAATAGACCCAAACATTTTGAACATAGTCTATGTTTTTATATTCCTAGACTACATCATTGGCCAGTCAGAAAAGCACCTGTTTCAGTTAGATTTGGGTCATTCCAGAATTGGAGGACATTTTGCCTTTAAAATTCTTGAAAAATAAACCTTCACTTTTCTGATTTTCTGCTACATATTCATCAGTATTAGGTAATAAACTATCAAATGCTTGATTAGCTCAGCTTACAGTCAATGGTAAAATTTTTATTACAGGATTTATATGGTTTATTTATTTACTCTAATCACAGTAACAGGGTTGCAAAATCGCAGTAAAGTTAGCTTTATCTCAGGAATAGAAGCTGTTTAGCTGTTACTGCTAATCAAGAGGAAAAACTTATTTATGCAAATAAGTAAAGGGGGAAAAATAATTGTCTTATTCTGATAATATGCATAACAGGGTTGCATGAGGTAGAGTGAGACATTCAATCAAGGCTAACTATGTTCTAAAAATATGAAAAATAGAAGAGAAGACAAACCTTTGCTCTACCTATTCTTTTGGAAAACTGTTTGATGATGTCAAGTCCAGGGGATCATGTGGTTCTGTTTTCTTCTTCTTCTACCAGGCTAAAAATGTTCTGGTAACAGGGTTGCGTGCAGGTTGTGGGATACATGTTCCATGAATAATAATTATTATTTGAAATATTTTGTCTATTAAAACAAATGTTCCCACAGTTACAAGAGATGGCAATGAAACAAATTATAGGCCTACAAAAAACAAGACATTTCAATTCAATTTTAACTGGTTTATTTGAGATTCAATTTGGCCATTAGAGGGGTGGGACAAGAGGAAAATGGCATTTTGGGGGGTACTCCAGATTTATTTGGTATTTTAAAAACTATTTTCAAGCATTCTTTTCTTTTAGTTTTTTTTAGATTTGGTCTCAGGACAAGTAAATTCACTCAGAAACTGTATGTTTTAGTATTTTGTATGTGGATTATTCAATATTTGATGGGTGGAACGTAAAATGTCCTCCAATTCTGGAATGACCCATTTACTGTTGGCCCACAGTTGCTCATTCGATTTTGAGACAATATTGTATAGGTATTGGCTTGCACTATAATATATAATAACCCAAAGATTTTCCCCTGGTCTAGATGTTGCGTTTTGATAAACTGTTTCCTGTTTTCCTGTGTGTCTGTGTGCAGCTTCACGCGCTCATCGCCTTGGGATGAGAGGAGGATGCCGAGCGCATGCGCACAAAGGATGGCAGACGCAGCGGCGCAGATGGAGCTTCGCACTAACCCGCTGACGCTCAGAGACTGGATAAGGAAATGCGGAGTAAAACCTTCAGAATAAGCTATTAATTGTGTCTCTTGTTCTCATTTAAAGACATTTGAAATCTATATATGATCGGGAACACAAAATCTGAGTAAATAGAAAATGAATTGAGAGCGGATTGGTTATTGGTTATCACTAGATAGATTTTCGGTTATCATGAACACTTTAATTATGAAATATAGCACGGATATTTCTATATTGGTCTTTCCATCTTCGCACATAGCCATTTGCCTTCGTTGGTGCACCGGCTTCTTTTCTTTCTCAAATACAGGTTATCTGTGATCTTCCTTTGCATTTGTGAAACAGTATAATCAATCTACACTTAACAAGTGTGGGCGGGATGGATGAAAACACAACGATGCGCCTTGTTTGACTGTGATGAACGTCTCTGCCGTGATGTGCCATAAAGAGGCCATAGCGGACTTATTTCCCTAAAAGAAAATGGATGTGTTGACCAAAGGTTTTCCATAGGAGCGTCGCTTAAACAGGCAGGCCAAGGGAATCGGTTGCAGTATGAAGATTTGGAGTACAGAGCACCAGTTCAGGTTGGTCACTAGTTTTGAAAATAATCTGCTTAATTGCCTATCTGTCATTAAAGTAGCCTAAACCAACATCTAGCGTAGTTGTTTCTGCATTTCTAAAATGTTTTGAATTAGGTATAACTATATTTTTTGTATTGTACGGTTTCTTGCATCATTCATTGTGTAGTTACCCTTGGGAAACGGTTGTCAAAGCAGCAATGAGGAAGTACCCCAACCCAATGAACCCTAGTGTGATTGGCGTGGACGTGCTGGACCGTGGTCTGGACTCCAGGGGGCGCCTTCACAGCCACAGACTTCTCAGCACTGAGTGGGGTCTGCCCAGCATTGTACGAGCGGTCAGTGATTCCAAAAACTTTCATATATGTGACCAGTGTTTCTATTGTTCTATCATTATGTAGTCCAGTGTTTCCCAACCTTTTCTGTCTTGTGTACCCCCTGAGCCTTTTTGTCATACCTCGAGCATCCCCTCACTCATAATTCTCCAAAAGTAGAATATGACACAACGGATTATTAAATTAAAATCATTTTATTTCATCTCCTTAATTTTAAATTTTAATTCTCAGACGTTTTCTCTCTTTTCTTTAACTCAAATTTACTCAAATTAGAATTTAAAAATTCAAAAAATCTCCCCCTGCGCCTGGCAGCGACACTGCCGAGTACCCCCTGCAGTGTGCTCGCGTACCCCTAGGGGTACTTGTACCCCTGATTGGGAAACACTGATGTAGTCTCTTCTATTTTATTCATAATGATTGTATTTGCTACTGTGTTTATTTGATGTGTCTAATGGCAATTTAAAAAGATTTTGGTCATTCAAAAATATGACTAGGCATTGTGTTTCAGTGGGAAAATCCAGAGTATATTTTTAGTTCGAAATGTTTATATTGCATATCTTAATCATGCAGATCCTTGGCACCAGTCACACCCAGACATATGTCAAAGAACATTCCATAGTCGACCCAGAGGAGAAAAAGATGGAGCTTTGTTCAACTAATGTAAGTAACACTCACAGACACTTTATCACCAACATTATTGTCACTTTATATATTTTCATTTGCTTTATTATTGCCAGATTACATTGACCAACCTCATCTCAGTCGATGAAAGACTCGTCTACCACCCACACCCGGAAAACCCAGATGTGTAAGTATTTGTTTATTGCTTCTGTGTGTGCAATAGCTAGAAAACCTAACCTAAAGTATAATATTAATATGAATATTCTTTCTTGTTTCTTAGAACTGTCCTGACTCAAGAGGCCATTATCACAGTAAAGGGGGTTAGTTTATGTAGTTATCTAGAGAGTATGATGGCCAGGAGGATGTCAGCCAACGCCAGAAAGGTGATTTATTTTTTATGTTTTCCTCAATTACTTTTTTAATGATTTTACTTGCATGTTCTACCTATGACTATGACTCTGCATGTTATATAATCTTGTATTTCTGTGTGTAATTCTGTAGGGTTGGGATGCAATTGAATGGATTATTCAAAACTCTTCAAGTACCTCTCTGTGATATTTACTAACCTTGGTAACCTTTCCTTTTCATTCTTTGTTTCATTCTCTGTTAAAATGTTCAGTTTATTACTTCCAAACCTAACAATCTCATGTAATCTTCAGCAAACCTAAGTGATATGATATGTTTGTGCACAGGGTTACTGTCTGACCTGACTATATCTTAATGGAAGGTGGACACCAGAAATACAAGATAATCTGTACGCTGGAAAGAGAAAAACTATTTTGGGCAAAGCTCAATGAAAATACTGTCTGGATGGCAGCTTATTTTAAGTTTTCTGTATGCAATGGATTTCGGAACAACATAAAGAAAGTTAAAGTCAAATATGCAACAAACTTCCTCAGCTTCTGCTTTGCCAAGCACCTCTGTAATATCAGACACTTAAGACTCTTTTAAATGAAGTTCAAATGCCAATGTTGCACCTGGTGGTTATTTTGCGTTTCGAGAGGCATAAACTGTAGATTATATGTTTGCATGGTAGTGTAAGGGAATACGAGATAGTTTATTATTATTATTATAGTAAATTGCAGTCACTTTAAATGGAAATAAGTCGCTTTTTGTGGCAGAAGATAACAATGGGAATGCACTTGGAATTGCCTTCTTCTGTCAATACAACAACACAATGGCACAGTGCAAGTCCCATCTCAGTGGACTAAGACCAGCACAGTTAAATGCATATGAGTGTTACATATATAATTTAATTTAAGTATAATAAGTTAATCACATTTTACATGGCCTTAAAATGATGCCTGTGTACCTTAGTTTGACAGTGACTCATACCTTTGCCATCATTATGCTTCCAAGTGTTCAAACAAAGAACTACCTGTACTGTATGTGCAATTTCATTCAATATGCACTGATACTATCATTTGTACTTGTTTTTGTTAAGTTAATAAATTGTATTTTAATTGTATTTAAGTAAATCATGTGTATTACATTTTGTCCCATTATAGTTATTGATTTGTGTGTATTAAATGTCTTTTTAACTGCTGTATTTATTCATAATAGGTCTATGGCAGCATAGCTTCTTTTCTTTCTAAAATACAGGTTATCTGTGATCTTCCTTTGTAAAACAGTATTGTAGTTCCTCAATGACAACACTGCACATGGTTCTCGAGTACTGGCACATTTATTAGCCTTAACAAATGCCATGAAACGCAGGACAAATAAAACATACAATTTCAATACAATTTAGGCATAAAAGAAACTGTGATTGATGCATTTTCTATCTGCGCACAGCATACATATCACACTTGTAGAACATCCATTTTACAATTACAATCGTTACAAATATAAAATAAAAGATACCTCATACAGCTGGTTAGCTGCTGAAATTGTGGCTCTCACTCTTCAGATCTTTTACCATATGAGGGCTAATGTGATCTACCTGTGGCCCGATACTCTCCCAAGCTCTCCCAAAGTGGCAACAGCCACACCAAACCAAATCAAATAATATATCGCTGTAATACAACTTATTATGGGATCCTAGTATGCAAAATAACAAGATAATTTTCCCATATGTATTATATAAATTATTTAACAATAACAATAATTTCTAATACAAAACCAATAAAACCTTTTCTAAACCAAAATAAACTTGTTTTCTGCATAAAGCATTTTAATGACACAAGTATAATCAAACTACAGTTCACAAGTGTGGGCGGTATGGATGAAAAAACAACGATCGATGCGCCTTGTTTGACTGATAAATGTCTCTGCCATGATGTGCCATAAAAAGCCACCCCTCACACAGCCTCTTCAGCCTCCTGCCCTCGGGGAGAAGCTACCGGAGTCTCTGGGCCCACTCCACCAGACTGTCAAACAGCTTCATCCACCAGGCTGTCAGGAAGCTGAACTCTCACCTTACCCCCCATACTTTAAAAACTGCTGCTAAGGAATACTGTTGCACTGTTGCACATTTACTACTGGAATTCTACTACGGTTGTTTACTACTGTTATTGCAATGGAATTACTACTGTTGCACATTTTTTATCTTTACTTTCAATGCACATTCTATTTCACTGCTGTATCTTCCATTGCACATTTTTGATGCACACTGCACATTTTGGACATCTGTAAATAGGTATTTATTTATTCTGTTGCACTGCTTTCAGATTTTAGATTTAGATTTTTTGTCTTAGATAGTTTTTGTTTTGTTTCGTCTTTATATTGTATTTTGTACACTGTCTTTTTTGCACTGCTTGGTCAGAGAGAAACAAAATTTCCGATTCACTGTATGTTGAACACATATAGCAGAACTGCAAATAAGGCTGACAATGATCTTTGATCTTTGATCGTTGATCTTTGATCTTTGATCTTTGATAGGGGACTTATAAGAAAATGGTGTTGACCAAAGGTTTTCCATAGGAGCGTCGCTTAAACAGGCAAGTCAAGGGAATCGGTTGCAGTATGAAGTTTTGGAGTACAGAGCACCAGTTCAGGTTGGTCGCTAGTTTTGAAAATAATCTGCTTAATCTGTCATTAAAGTAGCCTAAACCAATATATAGCGTAGTTGTTTCTGCATTTCTAAAATGTTTTGAATTAGGTATAACTATATTTTTTGTATTGTACGGTTTCTTGCATTATTCATTGTGTAGTTACCCTTGGGAAACGGTTGTCAAAGCAGCAATGAGGAAGTACCCCAACCCAATGAACCCTAGTGTGATTGGCGTGGACGTGCTGGACCGTGGTCTGGACTCCAGGGGGCGCCTTCACAGCCACAGACTTCTCAGCACTGAGTGGGATGTGCCCAGCATTGTACGAGCGGTCAGTGATTCCAAAACCTTAACTTTCATATATGTGACCAGTGTTTCTATTGTTCATTATGTAGTCTATTCTATTTTATTCATAATGATTGTATTTGCTACTGTGTTTACAGTATTTGATGTTTCTAATGGCAATTTAAAAAGATTTTGGTCATTCAAAAATATGACTAGGCATTGTGTTTCAGTGGGAAAATCCAGAGTATATTTTTAGTTAGAAATGTTAATATTGCATATCTTAATCATGCAGATCCTTGGCACCAATTACACCCAGACATATGTCAAAGAACATTCCATAGTCGACCCAGAGGAGAAAAAGATGGAGCTTTTTTCAACTAATGTAAGTGACACTCATAAAGAAAGAAAGAAAGAAAGAAAGCTATGCCTTTATGAAATACTTTATCACCAACATTATTGTCACTTTATACGTTTGGTTTGCTCTATTATTGCCAGATTACATTGTCCAACCTCATCTCAGTCGATGAAAGACTTGTCTACCAGCCACACCCGGAAAACCCAGATGTGTAAGTATTTGTTTATTACTTCTGTGTGTGCAATAGCTAGAAAACCTAACCTAAAGTATAATATTAATATGAATATTCTTTAGAACTGTCCTGACTCAAGAGGCCATCATCACAGTAAAGGGAGTTAGTTTAAGCAGTTATCTGGAGAGTATGGTGGCCAGGAGGATGTCAGCCAATGCCAGAAAGGTGATTTATTTTTTATGTTTTCCTCAATTACCTTTTTTATGATTTTACTTGCATGTTCTACCTATGACTATGCATGTGATTTTATTATATAATCTTGTATTTCTGTGTGTAATTCTGCAGGGTCAGGATGCAATTGAATGGGTTATTCAAAACTCTGAAAAATAAAAAGTACCTCTGTGATATTTACTAACCTTGATAACCTGGAGACAACGGACTGGCAGATGTTTGCAGACGCAGCGGATGGTGACATTAATGCGTACACAGACTCTGTCGTAGGCTACATAGGGAAGTGCATTGAGGACACCCAAAATTTCCATCTGCACTTACCCCTATCAGAAACCCTGGGCGGCAACGGAGGTGCGTGCTAAACTGAAAGCTTGCACCGCCGCCTTCAACTCAGGAGACCCCGAAGCCTACGAAGTAGCCAAGTATGACCTCAGAAAGACCATCAGGACTTCCCAGAGGGACTACAGGGAGAGAGTGGAGTCTGCCCAGCAGAGCAGTGACCCCAGACGTGTGTAGCATGGGCTACGCTGCATCACTGACAACAAGGGGAGGAGCGGGCCCGTGGAACTGTCCAGCGCATCATTTCCGGACAAACTCAACACCTTCTACGCCCGGTTTGATGCAGATAACACCATGCCTGTCGCCAGACCTCATGTGGACAGTGAGGACGCTGTACTCTGTATAGACACTGCCACAGTGAGACAGGCGTTCAAGAAAGTGAACCCCCGCAAAGCACCAGGACCCGACGGCATCCCCGGACGGGTGCTGAGGGCTTGTGCTGACCAACTCGCCGGGGTGTTCACCAATATCTTCAACCTGTCTCTGAGCCAGTCTATCGTACCCACCATCTTCAAGACCTGCAATGTAGTCCCCAACCCAAAGACCCCCCACAGCATCCTGTCCTAATGACTATCGGCCCATAGCACTCACATCTGTCATCATGAAGTGCTTTGAATGAATCATTAAGAGACACATCTGTGACTCCCTCCCCGACACCCTGGACCTCCTGCAGTTTGCATATAGAGCAAAGAGATCTACAGACGACGCCATTGCTCTAGCAGTCCAAACCTCTCTCAGTCATCTGGAAAGAGGAAATACATATGTCAGAATGCCCTTCATTGACTACAGCTCGGCATTCAACACCATAATCCCCTCCAAACTGGTCTCCAAGCTCACCGCCCTGGGCCTGGGCATGTCCATCTGCTGCTGGACATGGGACTTCCTCACCAACAGGCCACAGGCGGTAAGGATCGGCAACCACCTCTCCTCCACACGTGTCCTCAGCACTGGTGCACCCCAGGGCTGTGTTCTCAGCCCTCTCCTGTACTCCCTGTTCACCTATGACTGTACCGCCAGGCACAGCTCCAACATCATCCTCAAGTTTGCCGACGACACCACCATCCTAGGCCTCATCACTAACAACGACGAGAGTGCCTACAGAGACGAGGTGAAATCACTGACCAGCTGGTGTCAGAAAAATAACCTCTCTCTGAACGTCAGCAAAACTAAGGAAATGATCGTGGACTTCAGGAGACAGCGTGTAGACCAGCATCCCCCCATCTTCATCAACAACGCCGAGGTGGAGCAGGTCTGCAGCTTTAAGTTCCTTGGGGTACACATCACTGAGGATCTGTCCTGGACACTACATACAGACACTGTGGTTAAGAAAGCCCGACAAAGACTACTTCCTGAGGAAGTTGAGGAAGTTTGGTATGAACACCAGCATCCTCACAAACTTCTACAGGTGCACCATCGAGAGCCTGCTGACGGGCTGCATCACAATGTGGTATGGGAACTGCACTGCTCAGAGCCGCAAAGCACTACAGAGGGTGGTGCGAGCGGCAGAGGACATCACTGGCAGCAGTCTCCCCTCCATCCAGGACATTTACCACAGCAGGGGTCTGCGTAAGGCACGCAGCATCATTAAGGACCATACTCATCCTGCATAAGGACTCTTCCGTCTGCTACCCTCTGGTAGACGATACAGGAGCCTGCCAGCACGCACAAAAAGACTCAAAGACAGCTATTACCCCCAAGCTGTCAGCCTACTGAACTCTGGATAACACTTTAAATATTACTAAACTCTCAATAATAATGCACTAAACTACTTTTCATTATGCATATGTTTACTGCTGCTGTTCTATATGAATGTATCATGTTTGTCACTACCTCACTGTAAACTACTGTTACCTGTGCAATAATCTGTGCAATAACCCATGTGCAATATTTACACCATACTATGTACAATACGAAATCCACATGCAACACTTACACCACACCATATTATGTGCAATCTGTGAAATACTCTACTTACACCTTATTTAATCCTACCTGCACCTTTGTACATTGTACCTTGTATTATAATTACATTTTATAACATATGTTTATTATATTGTTTACTTCTTCCCCTGCACTTTTGCAACACTTTTTTACCATGTACTATTATTGCATGTTATTAGTACTTCTGACTATCTTAGCGAGTCAACGGTTCTTCTGATCCTAAGCATTTCATTGCATTGTTGACCCTGTGTTGATTCTGCATATGACAAATAAACAATCTTGAATCTTTCCTTTTCATTCTTTGTTTCATTCTCTGTTTATTTATTTTTATTTTTTTTAATTTAACCTTTATTTATCCAGGTAAACCAATTGAGAACCAGTTCTCATTTACAATGGCGACCTGGCCAAGAGGCAGCTGTTAAAATGTTCAGTTTATTACTTCCAAACCTAACAAGCTCAGATAAACTATTTTGGGCAAAGCTCAATGAAAATACTGTCTGGATTGCAGCTTATTTTAAGTTTTCTGTATGCAGTGGATTTTGGAACAACATAAAGAAAGTTAAAGTCAAATATGCAACAAACGTCCTCAGCTTCTACTTTGCCAAGCGCCTCTGTAATATCAGACACTTAAGACTCTTTTAAATGGAGTTCAAATGCCAATGTTGCACCCAGTAGGTGAGCTGTAAAATGAAACCGGGGGGATGGTGAAATTTTTCATTTATGTGACATATTTTCCAGCGGGGGTATGGCGGTCCTCCCCCAGAAAATTTTATATTTCTTAGATGCAATTTCCTGCATTCTAGTCCATTTTAGGGTGACTTGCTAGACATGGCAAATCCTAAATTCCATCTGATTCATAGCTTGCATTCTCAGTTTTATGGCCTCCACAAGACAGTACTATTTATCAGAAAGAAACAACCCCCCTGGTGAAAGCAGCACATTCTGAAGGCAACAATCTGAGAAATTCCCCGTTAAAGATCTGCTTGTGGAACAGAAAGGAACTCATTTGCCGGACATTAAGCTAAGCCAAACAAAAAGTCAAATATAATCATTAAAAAGTCCATATAATCATTCAATTATCAATAATACACAGGATAATAAGTTATCACCCACGTACACACACACACGCATACTGGAAACACACACACACACACCTTAGTCCTGGTTCAGACCTGGTTTAGACCTGGTTTAGTCCAGGTTTAGACCTGGTTTAGACCTGGTTTAGACCTGGTTTAGACCTGGTTTAGTCCTGGTTTAGTCCTTGTTTAGACCTGGTTTAGTCCTGGTTTAGACCTGGTTTAGTCTTGGTTTAGTCCCAGTTTAGTCCTGGTTTAGTCTTGGTTTAGACCTGGTTTAGTCCTGGTTTAGACCCGGTTTAGTCCCGGTTTAGTCCTGGTTTAGACCTAGTTTAGTCCCGGTTTAGTCCCGGTTTATTCCTGGTTTAGTCCTTGTTTAGACCTGGTTTAGTCCCGGTTTAGTCCTGAGAGTTCCTTCTTACGTAGCATTAACGTAGCAAGTTAAGGATTCTTCTTCTCTGGAAATGCTGCGTACATATTCATGAGGCTCGCTCACAGCTGATCGGTGAACAGGCGCAAACACAACAGTGCAAATCGTCATGATTGGCGGGAGCGTAATTGGTAATTATGCTGCAACATGATTGGAAGCTGGAGCGCAGTTCGGCCTATGATTGGCTCTTGGCACTGGCTATTTTGACTTTAAAATGGCAGATTTCACCAACAGTTTAGGGATTTTCATGCCTGATTGATAAAATGCAACAAGGGATGGAAGAAGGGATGATCGTTTTAGAAGAGGGATGATTTTGACTATTTTTTCCGCCAGGGGGATGCCACCCCCCCCACCCCCACACTGCTATATGCACATTGCATCTGTGAACCATGGAAAAACTCTGGATTTTACACTCACATGATGGAATACCTATTGAAACAGTCTCAATCCGTAGCAGAAAACTACAAACACTGCCTAGATGTGGATTTTAAAGGTCCCATGGCATGAAATTTTCACTTTCTGAGGTTTTTGAACGTTAATGTGAGCTCCCCTACCCTGCCCTCCCATGGCTAAAAGTTGCAAAATGTGTAAACTGAGCATTTGCGGTCCTTTTCCGCGTTTGAAAAAAACACAGCCCAAACTGGCGATTCTGAACAAGGGAACTTTCTGACATCACACTCGCGGAAAGGTTTCCACCCCCCATCTGGATGTCCACCCCGTCTCTGGAAATCACGCCCAGAGAATTTGGACCGCAAAGGAGCTACGAAATGCGAGATGCTGTTTTTTTGTTTGCCTGGAGAGACGTGAGAGTGTTTCCAGACTCGGATGTCCTTTATCCGAGCCTCCGAACCTCTGAAACAGCAGTGGTTTAATTTTATTTTCTGTGGAAATGTGTGTGTGTTGTTTTTTTTATGGAACGTGTCTATCTTTACTTTCAATGCACATTCTATTGCACATTACCATCTCGCTGCTGT
This sequence comes from Paratrypauchen microcephalus, assembly GCA_036785185.1. Taxonomy (NCBI): domain Eukaryota; kingdom Metazoa; phylum Chordata; class Actinopteri; order Gobiiformes; family Gobiidae; genus Paratrypauchen; species Paratrypauchen microcephalus. The sequence continues at coordinate 16,054,724 of JAVJIX010000002.1, read as the reverse complement.
ATCTTCCATTGCACATTTTTGATGCACACTGCACATTTTTGGACATCTGTAAATAGGTATTTGTCTTAGTTTTTGTTTTGTTTCGTCTTTATATTGTATTTTGTACGCTGCCTTTTTTGCACTACTTGGCCAGAGAGAAATGAAATTTTGATTCACTGTATATTGAACACATATAGCAGAATTGCCAGTAAGGCTGACTTTGATCTTTGATCTTTGATAGCGGACTTATTTCCCTAAAAGAAAATGGTGTTGACCAAAGGTTTTCCATAGGAGCGTCGCTTAAACAGGCAGGTCAAGGGAATCGGTTGCAGTATGAAGTTTTGGAGTACAGAGCACCAGTTCAGGTTGGTCACTAGTTTTGAAAATAATCTGCTTAATTGCCTATCTGTCATTAAAGTAGCCTAAACCAACATCTAGCGTAGTTGTTTCTGCATTTCTAAAATGTTTTGAATTAGGTCTAATTATATTTTTATATTGTACGGTTTCTTGCATCATTCATTGTGTAGTTACCCTTGGGAAACGGTTGTCAAAGCAGCAATGAGGAAGTACCCCAACCCAATGAACCCTAGTGTGATTGGCGTGGACGTGCTGGACCGTGGTCTGGACTCCAGACTTCTCAGCACTGAGTGGGATCTGCCCAGCATTGTACGAGCGGTCAGTGATTCCAAAAACTTTCATATATGTGACCATTGTTTCTATTGTTCTATCATTATGTAGTTTATTCTATTTTTGAACAAATTGAACTTCTCCTGTTATCATTTATTCTATTTTATTCATAAAGATTGTATTTGCTACTGTGTTTATTTGATGTGTCCAATGGCAACTTAAAATGATTTTGGTCAAAAATATGACTAGGCATTGTGTTTCAGTAGGAAAATCCAGAGCATATTTTTTGTTAGAAATGTTTATATTGCATATCTTAATCATGCAGATCCTTGGTGTAAATGTCAGTCAGTCCAGTAGATGGCGCAGTAGCCTTGCCAGTTCAGCCACAGTTCCCCGAAGTATTGCGCTGCTCTCAGAGTTTGTTAGATCCGTGTAAAAGACGCACGTTTCCTGATGAAAATTTTGTTTTAACACTTGCAGCCCTCAGAGAGCGGAGTGAGGTACTTGTTTGTTTTTATATATGTATATAAGTAAATGTGGACAATTTTAGTCACGATTTATGTTAGTATAATTTGATTTCCCTGTTAAGTGATAAAGGAGAAATTCAATTTGTCAACTGGACAAAGTTTATTTAGTCAAAAACGTTTTGCAGCTCATCTGCGCTGCTTCGTCAGTTCTGGTTAGAGTGCTGAAGGACACTGCTTAAATCTAGCTGCAGGGAGGAGCTATACTTAAAATTATTCTGAAACTATCTCACCTATATGTTTTGAGTTTCTGTCTTTTGTTTTTCCAATTTCTCTGGCGTCTAGTTTAGCATACCCATTCAAACCCTAACTGCTGTTTTCACACCTTTGGCACTGACCTGGCTAGCCCTATTGTTTCCTTTGTTTGTTTTGATTTAGGTTTGAGAATGGAATTATATATGGGAGACAAATTATGTCTGACTCCCCCATTCCTGTTTAAAGAAAGATTCTCTTTTTTGACAAAAATAGCCTCTTAAACCAGTTCTTTTCCCTGGCTAAGATCTGAACCTCACTGTCCTCAAATGAATGGCCCGTGGCTTCTAGGTGGAGATGTACGGCAGATGACGGTCCACTCTGGCACGCCCGTCTGTGTTTTGGCTGTTTTGTTTCTCCAATGTAGCGCTCACTGCAGTCTTCACTACACTGAATGGAGTAGACCACATTGCTTTGTATGTGGCTCTGTGTTTTATCCTTTGGGTGGACTAGTTTTTGTCTTAACGTGTTTGTGGGTTTGAAATAAACTGGGATTTCATATTGTCTGAAAATCCTCTGTAGTTTTTCAGAAACGCCGGCCAGGTAAGGAATCGCTACCCCTTTCCTCCTGGGTTCGGATTCTCTGTTGTCTTGTTTCTTGCCCTTGTCTCTCTTGGTTTTGTTGAAAGCCCATTTAGGATATCCACAAACAGAGAGGGCTTTCTGCACAGGTTCTTCTTTCTCCTTACCCTCTGTGCTTGTGGGAACCACTTGGGCCCTGTGTTGTAATGTCCGAATAACACCCAGTTTGTGCTGCAGTGGCTGGTGTGAATCAAAAAGCAGGTATTGGTCTGTGTGTGTGGGCTTCCTGAAGACTTCTACTTGGAGTCGCCAGTTTCCTCCTATCACTACTGCACAATCTAAGAATGCCAATGTATTGTCCTTGGCATCTTCACGGGTGAATTTGATGTTTGGATCTACAGAATTGATATGTGCAGTAAAAGGTTCCAAATCTTGAATTTTGATTTTTGAAAAATTATCATCAACATAGCGATACCAATGTGTGGGTAGAGTGCCTGGATATGAGGCCAAAGCAATCTATGCTTAATGTTCCATGTACAAGTTAGCCATGATAGGGGAGACCGGTGATCCCATCTCACAGCCGTTGATTTGCCTGTAGAAGCTGGAAATAGGTGGTATTCAGACAAATTTCCAGCAGTTGGCAGATTTGGACAGGCGAAAATTTGGTTCTCTCTTCTAGAGAGAACCAAACTTTCACCTGACCAAATCTCTTCTATAGAGAACCGAACTTTCACCTGACCAAATCTGCCAACTGCTGGAAATTTGTCTGAATACCACCTATTTCCAGTTCAGGGGGAACTTCTACAGGCAAATCCACGGCTGTGCGATGGGATCACCGGTCTCCCCTATCATGGCTAACTTGTACATGGAACATTTTGAACAGAGTGCTTTGGCCTCATATCTAGGCACTCCACCCACACATTGGTATCGCTATGTTGATGATAATTTTTCAAAAATCAAAATTCAAGATTTGGAACCTTTTACTGCACATATCAATTCTGTAGATCCGAACATCAAATTCACCTGTGAAGATGCCAAGAACAATACATTGGCATTCTTAGATTGTGCAGTAATGAGGAAACCGGCGACTCCAAGTAGAAATCTTCAGGAAGCCCACACACACAGACCAATACCTGCTTTTTGATTCACACCACCCACTGCAGCACAAACTGGGTGTGATTCGGACATTACAACACAGGGCCCAAGTGGTTCCCACAAGCACAGAGGGTAAGGATCAAGAAGAACAACATGTGCAGGAAGCCCTCTCTGTTTGTGGATATCCTAAATGGGCTTTCAACAAAACCAAGAGAGACAAGGGCAAGAAACAAGACAACAGAGAATCCGAACCCAGGAGGAAAGGGGTAGCAATTCCTTACCTGGCCGGCGTTTCTGAAAAACTACAGAGGATTTTCAGACAATATGAAATCCCAGTTTATTTCAAACCCACAAACACGTTAAGACAAAAACTAGTCCACTCAAAGGACAAAACACCGAGCCACAAACAAAGCAATGTGGTCTACTCCATTCAGTGTAGTGAAGACTGCAGTGAGTGCTACATTGGAGAAACAAAACAGCCACTTCACAAGAGGATGTACCAACACAGACGGGCGAGCCAGAGTGGACCTTCATCTGCCGTACATCTCCACCTAGAAGCCACGGGCCATTCATTTGAGGACAGCGAGGTTCAGATCTTAGCCAGGGAAAAGAACTAGTTTGAGAGGGGAGTTAATGAGGCTATTTTTGTCAAAAAAGAGAATCCTTCTTTAAACAGGAATGGGGGAGTCAGACATAATTTGTCTCCCATATGTAATTCCATTCTCAAACCTAAATCAAAACAAACAAAAGAAACAATAGGGCTAGCCAGGTCAGTGCCAGAGGTGTGAAAACAGCAATTAGGGTTTCAATGGGGATGCTAAACTAGACGCCAGAGAAATTGGAAAAACAAAAGACAGAAACTCAAAACAAAGAGGTGGGATAGTTTCAGAATAATTTTCAGTATAGTTAGCTCCTCCTTGCAGCTAGATTTAAGCAGTGTCCATCAGCACTCTAACCAGAACTGACGAAGCAGCGCGGATGAGCTGCGGAACGTTTTCGACTAAATAAACTTTGTCCAGTTGACAAATTGAATTTCTCCTTTTACCATGGATTCTACCTAGACGACTGAGGGATTCTTCACACTTTCCTGTTAAGTAATTGTGTTTTTCTGTTTTTTTTCATTCCCGTGTAGTTTTCACGGTGCTAATTGATGTGCTCAATAAAATATCAGCACCCGTCGAAGCTCTCTGCGTATTGATTGAATCTGAGGGACCGCTACACTTGGCACCAATCACACCCAGGTATGTCAAAGAACATTCCATAGTCGACCCAGAGGAGAAAAAGATGGAGCTTTTTTCAACTAATGTAAGTGACACTCACAAATACTTTATCACCAACATTATTGTCACTTTATACATTTGCATTTGCTTTATTATTGCCAGATTACATTGTCCAACCTCATCTCAGTCGATGAAAGACTCGTCTACCAGCCACACCTGGAAAACCCAGATGTGTAAGTATTTGTTTATTACTTGTGTATGTGCAATAGCTAGTAAACCTAACCTTAAGTATAATATTAATATGAATATTCTTTAGAACTGTCCTGACTCAAGAGGCCATCATCACAGTAAAGGGAGTTAGTTTAAGTAGTTATCTGGAGAGTGTGATGGCCAGGAGGATGTCAGCCAACGCCAGAAAGGTGATTTATTTTTTATGTTTTCCTCAATTACCTTTTTTATGATTTTACTTGCGTGTTCTACCTATGACTATGCATGTGATTCTATTATATAATCTTGTATTTCTGTGTGTAATTCTGCAGGGTCGGGATGCAATTGAATGGGTTATTCAAAACTCTGAAAGATAAAAAGTACCTCTGATATTTACTATCCTTGGTAATCTTTCAGCTTCTACTTTGCCAATATCAGACACTTAAAGGGATATGCCACCCCCAGGTCAAATTTGGGCATCTCCCCACAGTCCAGAGACTAAAATAAGTGGTGGAAAGCGTTTTCCTGCTCACCCAGCCATTGTCCGAGTCTGTCGCCACTGACCGCCGCGGTATCTGGTGCTCCTCCGCCTTAGACTGGAGTCTAACGTCGCCAGAGAAAGATTTCGGCCAAAAGGAATTAATTTGCTCGATGCGTTTCCCAATTACTTTGTGTGTAGTGCGCATTCATATCGAGTGCAAATAAATGTGCAAATCAACACGGAGAGCTTGCCTTGGTCATTTTGGGTGGGAACTATTTTCCAGTGCGTAAGAATACAGCCGTATCACGCAGTACGCTACCAGGGGAATCCCAGTTACGCACCGGGAAGGGAGTTCCCCTGTTGCACAACGTGGTGCGTGATACGACTGTATTCTTACGCACTGGAAAATAGTTCCCACCCAAAATGACCAAGGCAAGCTCTCCGTGTTGATTTGCACATTTATTTGCACTCGATATGAATGCGCACTACACACAAAGTAATTGGGAAACGCATCGAGCAAATTAATTCCTTTTGGCCGAAATCTTTCTCTGGCTACGTTAGACTCCAGTCTAAGGCGGAGGAGCACCAGTTACCGCGGCGGTCAGTGGCGACAGACTCGGACAATGGCTGGGTGAGCAGGAAAACGCTTTCCACCACTTATTTTAGTCTCTGGACTGTGGGGAGATGCCCAAATTTGACCTGGGGGTGGCATATCCCTTTAAAGGGATAGTGCGTTTTGTTTTTTTTAAATGTTAATCTGTATGGGTGTCCTTCTAAAAGTTTCGTGCGGTAACACTGGCTTACCTCTGACAGTCTCCGCTCAGCCCGGTTCTGCTCTCGTTCTGGAGCTCAAGTAAGTAGGTCCGGTAAGTTCGCAGATAGGCCTACATTCAATAAAGCTTGTTTTTCTTCTCAAAACAAAACATTTGTCCGAAATGTGATATATTTGCGGCCCAAACAGTTGTTCACGAAAAAGTATTTAGCATTTGCATATCTGGTCTCAATTCATATCACTGCGCGCCTATTACTTATTATTAGCCTGTTAACCTTTAGCGGAAGTGTACGGCGGATGCGATACGGCGACATCCCCCGTAAACGAATGTTTTTAAGTGAACAGGCTAATAGAGCTAACGTGGGCGCATTGATACGAATCTAGAGAGAAAATATGCAAATGCGAACTATGCTGCTGGATTTTTTGTGGACAACTGTTTGGGACGCAAATATGTTTTGAGAAGAAAAACATATTATAACTAATTAAATGTACCCGTGAACTTAACGGAACTACATTTATGAGCTACGTTACCGGAGGAGAACCGGACCAGAGCACGCTGTCATGGGTAAGTCAGTGTTAATCTCACGACACTGTTGAAGGGGAAGCCATACAGATTCACATAAAAAAAAAAAAACGCACTATCCTTTTAAGACTCTTAAATGAAGTTCAAATGTTATTGTTGCACCTGGTGGAGAGGCAATTTCATTCAATATGCACTGATACTCATTTGTACTTGTTTTTGTTAAGTTAATAAATTGTTTTTATTTGTATTTAAATAAGTCATGTATATTAAATTTTGTCCCATTATAGCTATTGCTTTGAGTGTATTTAAATGTCTTTTTAACTGCTGTATTTATTCATAATAGGTTTATGGTGGCATAGTCCAACAGTGATCAAAGGAGAAGTTCAATTTGTCAACTGGACAAAGTTTGTTTGGTTGAAAACGTTTCGCCGCTCATCCGAGAGGCTTCGTCAGCTCTGGCCCTCATGCTGGTTCGACCCTGTTTATAATCGACCCTGTTTATATCTTGCTGCAGGGAAGCTAGCTCCTCCCTTGCAGCTAGATATAAACAGGGTCGAACCAGCATGAGGGCCAGAGCTGACGAAGCCTCTCGGATGAGCGGCGAAACGTTTTCAACCAAACAAACTTTGTCCAGTTGACAAATTGAACTTCTCCTTTGATCATGGATTCTACCTGGACGACTGAGGGACTTTTCACGCCTAGTCCAACAGTGTAGTTTATTTTTTGTCCACAAGGGCATGTACAGTACTTGGCTTTGTTTTGTGGTAGAACCTGGCTTAAATTAGTAGAATGTTTAGTAATTAAGTTCATATTATACTGTTTATTTCCATTTATTTAATGTAACATAAATATTGAAATACATAGAATTATTTTCTTTCCTCAGAGTTCAGGTCCATAAAGGCCTACATACATAAACAAAGTGCAAGTGGAGCTACTCCCAGCAAACAGGTAAACAACACAATGAACTGGGTAAAAACAAAACATGCATGATGGTAAACACAAACTTTGGTATTATATCCCAGTAATTATAATACTGTTAAGTGTGAATCAGACTTAATGCAAAAATGAAAGTGTACCGATTAAAAGTATCATGACAAGGCACACAACAGTCCAAGACTATAGTTGCTACTACAGTATCTACAATCTGTGTCCAAAAGCTGTTATCACATTGTATAAACACACAGTTCAATAGAAAAATATAAAAGTGAAAAAGTTATTTACAAAATATACTTCAATATTAACATAATAGTATGAGCACCTCCTTACATTCACTGACTCATCTACCATGACCTTGTGCCAGCGCCAACATACATAATCTAGCACATGGCAACAGTTAACATCCCTTTGTAAATTCAACATAAATAGGAACTTTTTTTTTGTTTAAATAATCAAAACCCCAAGTTTCAAATTGTCTGAGCCGCTTAATCAAAAACTCAATTCTTCTCAAACTGTACCTTTATGCCATTGTTTTCCCCCTAATGCCTTCAATGGTAAACATCTTAAACCCACTAGACCTTTTCAAAAGAAACCCAATTATATTCTCCTTCACAAAGTCATAATATACAAATGGAGGATTACGGTTAACAAAAAAACATGTACAGGTATGTACATTATGTACAACATAGATCTGTATTTGTGACAGATCAGAAGTTGAAAAGGTTGATAAAGTCTTGTGGAGAAAGTGCCACAGTGCAGCCCTCTGGGTTATTGGCTGTGCAGGGGTGGTTTGTGTCCTAAAGGATTAGAATTACCAATTATATATTTATTCTAAAATGGTAAAAATAAATAAAATAAATAAATAAAAAAAATATAATAATAATAATAATAATAATAATAATAATAATAATAATAATGATAGCATACCTTCCAGAAAAGGATGTGGCAGTGTGTACAGAAGTGCAAGGTATCGCTGTATTGCTCTCTGCACGGGTAGCAGCGGCTCAGCTTAAAGTACATCTTTTTCCACTCCAGATGACCTTTGTCTGAGAGGATCAGGCGCTTACGGATCTGAAGGAAAATATTGTGATATTTCTCTTTGCAATCCACCTCAGAAAACAACTAGTTAAGAATTGGTTTACAGGTTACACAAATATCTCAGTCATAGCAAAAGTGAACAAAAGTGTGAATATGAATGAATATGTTGTGTACTTGTCTGTCTGTGAAGTGGTACTGGCAGAGTTTCTTCCAGAGAAGGCGGTCCTCAGTGAGCCGTCCCAGGTCTGGACACACCTGTCCCAAACTGACCAGGTCTCGCCCGTCCGACATACTGTCCATAATTTTTAGCTGCAGGATGTCAGGCAGGTCAGTGAGGGTCATACCATTGGATGTGGGCTGAAAAGAAGCAGAGAGAAGACTGTTGAGGTCATTTCAGCTTTAGACATTTAGACACTTCTGTTTTGTTTGATGAGGAGGATGCTCACTCTGTTGATCTGGATGTTGTCCAGTTGCTGCTGCCACTGCAGGATGTTTTCCATGCGGTACACCCAAATGTTGATGTTCCCCACCAGGACCGACTTGCCCATGTCCTGCACCAAACTGCACAGGGACACATACAGGCTCTGCAGCAACTCCTTTATGGGACGCACATTCTGCTGATCATCCAGCACTGACAACAGAAAATAAGCCTTTATTAGGGAAAAATATCTTGTATTGTGCAATAAGCATAGCTCTTTACTTAAATATTTATGGAGCTAAAGATAACATTAAACTAAGTGTTTTGGAGCAACTGTTGTCCTGTAAAGGATTCATAATATTTGTCCTACGAGTTTCATAGCGGCACCTCTGCACCTAAAACTGTGTTTAACAGAGAGGACATTTAGTTTATACTTTAGCTTGTACAGAGGTCTGGTAACTGTCAACTTTTGTCTTCAACCTGCCACTGGAGCATAAAAATATATTCTTTTGAAGTCCCAAAGGACAAAAACACAGTGAACAAGTGGCATTTGTCAAGGTTTTTACAATGAAAAAAATGTACTTAAGTGTTGCCCGAAATATAAACCCTGTGACATGTAACAAAAAAACCGAGAGGCCATCACTTGAGAAGAGGAGCAGAGCTCACCTTTCTGCACCACTCTCTCCAAAATATTCATGTAGTTTTTCTGAGCAACTCCACTGAGCGAGGGGAGCTGGGACTTGGCGATAAGCTCCAGGAGCTGGAGGGGAGACAAAAAGAAAGAAACATAAATTTGAGATGTCAGGTGTGAAGACGCTCTGTTCCTCATTACTTAATGTTGATGGTGCTGCATTCCTCTGAAGTCACAGCTGTCCTAAACAAATGAGTTTTACCTGGCCCAGCTTTAAAACCTAAACACTGTGGCTCCTGTTGTGTGTGATGTTTTAGAGAAGCTACTAGAAAGCTGCCTGCTCCATCAAGTGTCACCTTCACAACAACACTTCTCCTCATATGACTCTAGAGCCTGTTATGAATGTCAGATAATCATTTATACTACCCACCAAGTGACCCTAGCTGTGTGTGTTGATGGCACTGTGCAGTAGATAGACTGGTAGCAGTTGCTTTGACATCATGGAGAAACTCATGCACTCCCTTGCTCAACTCTAGACATGTGACCTCCATCACAACAGTGTAACTCTATAACAAGTGTTGCTTAGGATTTCACTTGTAAAAGCAAAACTGAAACCAACCACATAGGTAAGCATGTTAGAACTTGTGCAAATCCATTTTATTTTAAGTCCTCAGACAATTTCCGTTTTCTTTTCTCATATTGGCTTTACCCATTTAAAGCATCCCTCTCTCCAGTCTGGATCTAAAACCTAATCTCATGGCCTTCTTCTTTTAGCAGCTCGTGCTGTGTTCTTCTCTTTGTAGAGCAGCCGGGAAGAACAATGCGCATTTATGGATCCACTTTTAGCCCATGCACTTCAAAGTTTGGCGTGTGGGACATTCTTTCCTATAAACAAACCACTTACACAAACCATACTATTAATTTGAGATTCTCAATTAATATAGGTTTTCTATTAGTGATTCTGCATATTAAGTTATACTTTGGAACACGTCAATAAGTAGCGGCTTAAGTGAAATTGAGTCACAGTCAAATGAGCCCTGAAATGCCATCAGACAAACCAGTGAAGAGCAATGACCAAGGACACAGTGTCCAAATGACCCACTAGGGTTACACTGCCCTATTGTGAAGGAGGCTCACTATACAATAAACTGCACTTGTTAGTAAAGCCATGAGTAAAAGTTTCTCTAAAAAGTTAAGCAGGCTTTTAGTTGCTCATCATGACATTTGAGAGTTATTTAATTTTTATATATATATATATATATATATATATATATATATATATATATATATATATATATATATATATATATATATATATATATATATATAGAACATTCTCTGACAGACTGCTGGTTAAGACATGACAGTGGAGATTTTATATATTATATATATATATATATATATATATATATATATATTATATATAAAATCTCCACTGTCATGTCTTAACCAGCAGTCTGTCAGAGAATGTTCTTTCTTCTTTGTTTATGGGTCTGACCTGACAACCACAGGGTCTAGTTTCATAAGTCAATGCACCTCACTGCACAGCTGTTATACGCCCCCACCCTCTACCCCCTACCCCCTTTCTAACCCCCCCCCGGAGCGGGACAACCTGACCACATGAAGACTCACATGGATGCACATGTGTAAGAGTCAGCTGCCTCTTCAAACTATTTGATGTTGCAGGTCTGTGAACATTATATTAAGAGCCGTTTACTGATTATCTCACAACAAAATTTTACTTGAATTGCCAACTTGCTCTTACTGAAAATCTTTGATAATTACTAATGAAAGTTATGGTAGAAAAACCACATGAGAGATTGTAACATGATGGTAAACACACCCTCCTCCCTGGCGCAGTATCATGACAAATGGGACATCCTTGTCTGCACAGTGTTGATAAGCCTCAATCAGACGCCCTGAATGTTTTAACCCTTCATCTACCAAAACCAAAACATCTGGGTTTAAAGAGACAAGTAAAATGATGAAGACTTACTCTGACAATGTAATTAAATCTTCTGGTGTCCTTGATGGCGCTGCAGAAATCCAGGCGGTTGAAGGCTTCTCCCAGTGTGCAGTAGCCATGGCGCTGTAGAAATTAATTATCATGGTATTAGATTGCTATTCTCAATAAGAGCATCTCAGTGTTTACTTTAGCAAAGACATGAAAAGTTGACATGAAAGTAAATTAATGTTTTTGTTTTCTCATACCTCTTTGGTGCTTCCTTTATGAACATAAATCCACTTCTCCCTGTGGAAATCTGTGGAAAATACAATGTTTATGGCAAATGTACATGAATCATTGAAAAAGCATTTCTTGAATCACGACTGAATCAAATACAAATCATATACATTTGATCAAGAGGTTACATAACAGAAAGATTAGTCTTGAATTATGAAATACAGTTAGCATTAGATGGCGGATTAATCATTATGAAAAACACATTATAATAGATCAGACAAAGAGTGTGGCCTTTCCAGCATGACTCACAGGGTTCTTTGGTGTTGTTGTTCATTAGGTCCTTTTTCCTCTTCTTGGCGGACAGATCGTAGTTGAGAGAGATGAGCAGGTTCTCTTTGTTGAAGCATTCCTCCTCCTCCTCTTGTGCTTTGCAGAAGCTGGAAGAACACATAATTCACATCACTACAAGGTCTTTGGGCACCAAGGCTTGACAAAGTCCCAAATCACTTCCAAACAGCTCACTCACCTTACCTCTTCCTTGGTCTTAACTAACATACACATAAACCACTCAGTCCTTATCATTTAGATAATTTTGGTATGCTTAGGGGAACTTGTTGTCAGTGTGCCGCTATTGTCATCATATATTTTGATATGGTTTGAGTGTTTTTTATCCAACTTTGTCAAACATCTACCCTAAATTTGTTTCCTGTTGTGGCTTCTTCTGTGCATGTCAAACGAAGGCTCTCTGTCTCAGTGACTTAACTTAATCCACTCACTTGTTGTGTGTGCTTATTAATAGCTTAGTGATTAGCTTGGGAAAAAAACATTCACAGAAATAAAACAAAGACAGTTGGAAACTACATTTAATCCTGTATTTTTCATTTTCAGTAGGCTTTAGTGGACTTTTTTTTAACATCAGCTGAACTTCAAGACATCTACAGTTAATTATTGTTCAGCTAAAGCGATGTCACCAACAGGATAGTTTCACATAAAGTTCAGGAATGTTGTTACCAACCTCTGCACGGACAAATTGTTGTTTTTGTCGTCTGCTGTAGTCTTTTTCCATCCCTCTTCAGTTTTAACCCAGCTCTGACCCGGTGACCTCCAGTCCTGTCCGAGAAAAGGCATCTTCAATTTGGAGAGAAAATTTAAAAATGATGTTTAAAAAAAAAAAGTCAGGCAATAAGTTGATTGAGTGTGTCTTCTTGGAAAGTTTCTAGTCGTCTTTGTTGTCTAGTGTTGTCATTGCGCAGCTGCTTATATCCCCCGAAACCCAACCCGGAAATACAGACGCTCCGCCCACTTTGGAAACTTCCCGACAGCACGTGGCTTTGTTTATGTACCCGGGCGTTGCAAAACCGAGCAGAGGTAACATAACATCACAAGGTCTGGGCATCGAATCATTTTACGCACTCTAAATGTTATATGCAACCATTGTTATTCACGTAGACTGTCTAAAAAGCGCGTTTTGTGCGTGTTTGAAATTTAAGACTATTACATAACAGCGTACGGGCGTGCTGCAAAGGAGGAGGGGTAATCATACACACATGTACAGCACAGATACATACTCTCGAAGCATGTGATGGGATGGAAACCACAGTTATTTCAGTATTTCAGCCAGAGGAACACATGCAAAAAGAAGTAGTATAATGTTTGAGTTGGCAGTTTTGTGTTTTATATATAGGCCTAGGTAATAATAATAATAATAATAATAATAATAATAATAATAATAATAATAATAATACATTTTATTTATCAGGCGCCTTTCTGGACACTCAAGGTCGCCTTACAACAAGTACAAGATACAGGTCTAACATAGGTCTAACATAAACCATTCAGATATTGTTTTGTAGCCTAGTCTATATTGTAAAATCAGCACTGTCATTAACCCATTATTTATTATCGTATTATCTTGTTTTATTGCATGCTACATTTTCCTGCTCTTCTTGATCTGTGCGTTGCAACACTGGAATTTTCCCACTGTGGGACTAATAAAGGCATATCTTATCTTATCTTACTGTCATGGATGGAATGTGGATGTGAAGTCACCCTGATCCATAGTCATTCTTGGTTTTTAAAATAGATGTTTTTAAAGTAGATTAAGTTGTTCTTTGGTTGCTATTCCATCTATTTTTTTTTCTTTTTACCCTCTGTTATATATTATATATTATATTTGATGAGTGAGCTACCTTACCCAAAACAATTTCCCCTCCATCCATCCATCCATCCATCCATCCATTCATCCATCTTCTTCCGCTTTTCCCTTGTGGATCAATAAAGTTTGTCTAAGTCTAAATCTGCGTTTATTTTTATGTTTCAGCACGGTAAAGTGTTAAATGTGTTAAAGTGTAGTTTTCTTTACATAATGGATCAGAGATCAAAGTCAGCTTTATTGTCAATTCTGCTATATGTGTTCAACATAGAGTGAATTGAAATAGGCACTCAATTGCAATTCTTTGTGCAAATATACCCAAACAAAACTAACACGTTTAGTTTTCAGATCTGGTTGTTTGTTCTGTTATTGACTAAGTGTTAACAGGCCACTGGGTCACCTCTTATCAGCTAAAGTACACACATAACAGAGTTAAGTACTCCAATGAAGAAATCACAAATCACTCTTGTGTATTGATTGGTGTTTTGCATAGAGTCACTAATGTGGGGGTAACTTGTGAAATCAATCAGGGGAACACAGCCAGTCGTGACTTCTTCGTAAAATGCTACAGGTGTCAGTGTCTGTCTTTTGGGGGTTACAAATATGTCAGCCATACAACGCACGTGGCTGGGTTTCTAAGAAGTTAGTAACAACACATGTGGGTAAGTAAGTAATTAAGTAAGTAGTAGTACTAGTAGTAGTAGTGGTGGGAGAGTTTAATCAAACATAACATAATATATCAATCAATCAATCAATCAATCAAACATTTATAAGGCGCTTTTCATACAAAATTGTAGCACAAAGCACCCTACAGTGGTCAAGGATGTTTCAAATATTATTTGAAACATATATTGTGATATAGATAGGGTTATAGCTAATCCTAACCCAATAACTATTTTATAAAATGTAGCCTAATTGATCCTCCCATGTTCTACATGTATGTGTATTGGCAGAATGTTTGCTTGTGACTGTAATGTTACCTGTGAGAAACTTAACAGCACAAATTATCTCACTTGTTGTAGTTCCAAACAAGTCAGCACTTTTTGGTCAGATTGTGTTTCATATTTTGTATTTATTTGATTTCCATTAGCTGCAGAAGCACAGCTACTCTTCCCGGAGTCCTTAAAATCTTTGTTAAAATAAAGCTCAGATTAAGTCTAATTTGAGTAACATAACTTCGAACAGAGTAGTGCTTTCAGTTATCTTCACCCACACAGTGAATGTTGATGACATCAACTGCAAAGTATCAATAGTATCTGTGTTACAAGTACAGAAATATGAATGAATACAATTGTGTAAGATGGTGAGCAATTATCTCCTTCTCTTGACCAAATGAAAGCTTCTTTGAGATAAGCTACTGTTAATCAAAACATACTGGGCTATTGTATTAAGAGATCTGAGTTTAAACAAGAATTACCATTACTGGATGACAGAAAAAATAACTTCAGTAATCATTGCATTTGAGGATATTTTGCTACTTGTGTCTCTGTCCGTGTGGGTGTTTCAGTTGTTATCATGATACCCTTAAATAGTACACTGTTTCTGTGTCTGTGCTGCTGGTCTAGTCTGTGCAGCGTGCTCTGACTTACTGATGAAGTGTTGATGGTTTTCAGGCCCCTCTCAGCGGGCGATGGTCTACAGTGTGTGCTTGAAATTTTAAAAGAAAACAGCTACTGGATCTGTTGATTTTTTTTTTTTTTTTGACTCTCTCCCAGTTTTTCGTTGTTACTTTTAAAACAATAGGTGAGGTTGTTGTCAAAAGCAGTGTTTTAGAGATATTGCATGTTGAATGTCGCACAGTGGTTAATTGTATCAGTGCCAAATCGAATTGTGGTTTATAGCACATCATAGCACATTTCCTCTTACAAAAAGGTCAGTGTACTATTTAAGGGTATCACGATAACAGTTGTTTAGAACTTATATATTGCTGAAGAAAATATTATGTTAAAAGTTATTATTTAAGACCAGTTTGTGCCACTATATACACTAAACTGGGGCTGTAGGCCTTTAGTCTTACAAACCACTTTATTCAGATTATAAGGATTCATATGGGACAGCAGAAAGGAGAAGTTAGTGAGAGAGTTAGTTGAAGTTGTATTTTTTGGTATTTTTATGTAAAAAGGCAAATTAAACTCATAGTTCACAAACTTAATCTGTCTATAAAACATGGTTTCCTAGTACTTTTTTGCATAAATTGTTTTTCATGAACTCCTGTGTAGTTGTAATTTTGTGAGTGCAATTTGGGTCAGATATACAGTATAGTTTTGAGAGCTTTTGCCACACCGCCTTTTTAGTCGACAAATTGATTAGCAGGACACGTGTTTAGTCATTAATAGCACTCTGAAATGAATCACAAACAAGAAGTTCTCCATTAGTGCAAATACAACAAATACTGAGTCTAAAAATATTATTTATTGAACAATTCATACAGAATTGACTGGCCAAATTACACAATCACAATTATTTTATATACAGTGGTACCTCGCCAAACGGAAATTTCAAGTTACGAAACGCAAAATCTCAAAAATTAAAATAATGCGCGCTCAACCACACACATCATACGCTTTTCTCAGACTGAATTTAAACTTTTCTCACATTTGTCTCTCATTTAAACACTCAAACTTTCATAGATTTTCAACAAAATTATTAATAGTGAAGTGTGGGGGGGAGGGGGGAGAAAACTGCGCGCGGACACGTGTGATAGCGCAGCATGACCCGGCGCGGGGCTACTAGCAGGTCTAGACCTGGACTAAACCAGGACTGGACCAGGATTAAACCTGGACTAAACCAGGACTAAACCTGGACTAAACCAGGACTAGACCAGGTGGATTAAACGCAGTGCGCGGGTCTATTTCCTGGTTTCGTTTCGAGTCAGGCGAGCAGCGAGGGGGACCGCACGCAGTCTGAGCGCATGAACGAACACATGCAAGAGCCGCGGTGGTCTAGACCAGGTCTAGAGGAGGTCTAGAGGAGGCACGGTTTGAGCACGGGTCTTGTTCATGCGCTCAGACTGCGTGCGGTCCCCCTCGCTGCTCGCCTGACTCGAAACGAAACCAGGAAATAGACCCGCGCACTGCGCTTTAATCCACCCGGTCTAGTCCTGGTTTAGTCCAGGTTTAATCCAGGTATAGACCTTGGTCTAGACCTGGTATAGTCCACGTTTAGTCCTGAGTCTACAGTCTCTACGCAGAACACAATGTTACACTATAAAAAAAAAAGTTACACTATAAAAAAAAAACTTGGATCGGGGCCTTGGAATGAATCAGGCTTTTTCCATTGAAATAGCTACTCAACTTACGAAAAAATCACGTTACGAAACCACTTCTGGAACGAATTAATTTCGTAAGGTGAAGTACCACTGTACATTTATTTGTATATGACAATGATATGTGAGTCTGTGCTTTTTGTCTCTTTTTCCTTTCACACTGCAAACTTAACCACTGTAGTTTGGGTTCTACCATTTCTCTGAACTTGTACTGGGCTCGTACGACCAGAATATTCTACAAATATCATCAATCTGTGCCCTCCATTCTTGAGGAAACATAGGTACCCCCCTGCTATAGATGACATGTTAACCAAACCTTACCTTTCTCTCGTTCTGTTTGTCTGTTTTCAAGGCTCTTTTAACAGTTTAAAATTGTGACGTGACATAAATGTAGTAACCCACCAGCTATTTTGAGACACACTATTGCAAAAGCTGTAACAGGTGCTTCAGTGTTTTGATGTGTCACAAAAATATATGCAAGAGGTCACTCAGAAAATTTATATAATACTGTTTGTCAACAAAAATAACTGTAGATAAGTTGGAGGGTCTGTGCCTGGATTGTAGAAACAGTATACTATAAAATAATGTAACTATAAAGCAGCATCAAATGAGGAACTTACATTACATTTCTTATGGTGTGTGAATTAAAAATAATATATGAACACATGAAATAGAATATACCTCCTTGCTTTAATTAGGATCATATTCATACTGGAAAAGTCCCAACAACTGCTGGGTCACTCGGTTAAAAGTTGTGACTCACTGCTGAGAAGTAAATTTAGTGAAAAGGTGTTTTCTGTAACCTAACCAGCCCGAAAATACATCCCCATCTTATATTTAAACATAGATTCCGGCAGCATCAATAGAATTTCACTACATTGTCACTACTTTTCAGCACCTCCTCTGTGTTTTTGTTGTGATGCTGTGATTTACAAAAGCAGCTGCTCTAGAGTGTCCTCCGAAAACTCAGTCATAAACACAGATGTACAAACCCACACCTGTCGCTGCTCCTCCTACACGATTTCATCACTGGTTCATATTCTCAGTCTCTGGCTCTTTCTAGACGTGTCATATCAGACAGCCGGCACAGCAAGGGACACAGCCTCACGTGGTCCTCCATTTGCCTCTTGTTTGTTTCTCAAAATAAAGTCAGATCACCTATAGTTTTTCCAGCTCACTCCTCCCTCTGTCCCTTCCACTCGATTCGCTAACCCATGGCCCAGTGACTTCTGAATTCAAAGAAAGACTCATGTTCTTCCATGTGGTCGTATCATGTGCTTATCAAGTTCATGCTCATTGATACTAAATGTATATAATATTACAGTGTAAATCACTTTTTTGCAATTTACTTTTTTCCCCCTTTTTTGATGGAAAAACTGTCTAACCCTCTGCCTATTTGCTTTATGACATGCTAGTTAATTCACATGGTTAAAATACTGTAAATGACGAATCAAAATAAAATGTGAACATATGTTATGCCATGGAACATTCCAGACAAAGCAATAACATCTCCATGGAGACAAGCAGGTAGCGGACCGTACACCAGAAAAGTTGGGCAATGTGTTTTATTGTTATTATGTATATTGAACATACATTTAGATTAATGTTATCACTTTCATATAGAGATTGACCCATGGGTTTTTCCATGGCCGATACCGATACCGCTTGTTTTGAATCCAGGGCAACCAATGCCGATACTTGGGCCGATTTTGATTATTTTACCCAAATTATGTGACTTAAATTTACTACAAAGTCTCCCACAGCCCCTTTTCTCATAACTCTAAGATTTAGAGATTGTTTAGAGCAGCTATCTCATCACATTAAAGTGTTATAAAGCATTGTTTGCATTTTTTAGGCAGCAAATTGAACACACCAAAAAATTGTCCTGTGCTGGAGATTTACAGCTGATTACATACACAGAGGACACTGCAGTAAATGCCATTACTCTACTTTCTAGTGTGTTTTATTTATTTTATTTTTTGGCTTTAGAAACTTGTCTGGACATGCTGGCTCAGTGCAGACAAGGCAAAGTGCTCGGATTGCACTCGGTGTCAACTAACCAAGTAACACGCTTGGCACACGGGAATGACTGCACATGTGAGTGGCTCAAATTGTATTGTTTACATAAAAAAATATTTCAAATCTAACAATGGAAAACAGTACAAAATGTTATCATAGTACAAAAGCATATCAAATCAAATGTGACTTAACAACAAATTAAATAATATAAAATCATAAAAAGTTGAATTGCATTTCTCCATTACGTAATAAAAAAATATTGTTGACCTAATTTCAAGTTCAGTTTAAATGTATGTGGTCTAAACAGCTGCAAAGAGCTTTGTACTTGCACCAAAACAATGTGTGACCCCAGGATTTAAAATTGACAAGTAAAATCTAGTGATTTAGACTGGCCTAAAAATAGCACCAACAGCTATTGTGGAGTCAGACAGGTTAAGAAGGGGCTTTCAGGTGGTTAGGGGCAACACAAAACACAGCTAACACAGAGGTGGACACTCAAAAGCACAGTTCTGTCAAACCTTAACTGTTATTCAGTTTAATCCATCATATTGACTTAGCTGGAAATTATTATTCACCTTGAATCCAGGCATGCAGTGAACACAAAGTGCCTTACTTTTTATACATATTTTGAATTGAACTTCAGCAATCACTTTTTACGTCAGTGTTGTACCACCTTCACAGCATGCAACAATATTATAAATTGAACAGTAATAAAAAGAGACAATACTTAGGATTTATCCTAGGTTTGTTGGACACTAGTTAGCGTGAGAGAGCCGTGGTCAAACAGTCTGTGTGGTAGAGAGCCTTTAGAGGTCCAAGTATTTGTCTTTGGATCATAAGATTCAAATGTGTCTGAATCTTGAATGACATCGTGGCCATCAATATAGCGCCCCCCGGTGATGTACAGTTTGTTGTTGAGGACTGAGACTGAGTGGTGCATCCTTCTCTCTTTCAGGTTGGCGCATTTAGTAAAATGGTTTGACTTGGTGTCATAAGCAATCATTCTCCTGGTGTAACCTGTAAAACAGTGCAACACCAGTTTTAGAGTAAAGCTCTTTAATATAGACAAGGCACTGTTCATTTTGCATATTAGTCAACATTTAGGAAATTCTGTGGTTGCTGAATCGTCTATACTCTAACTCATTCAAACTATTTCTATAAAATTCAGGCCTTCTTGTTGTTAAACTCTTAATTTATCAGTGGTTGGCACTGACACTGGTAGTGGTATTATAATGAGCTGATAAAGACTATAAAAACTAACTGTAAATCCAATATACTGTACATATACCAAGTATTTAAGTAATGAAATCTATTTTGTATATATATATATATATATATATATATATATATTTTAATTGAAATCATAATGTACCTCCAATGATGTATATTTTGTCATCTATAACTGCAGCAGGTGCAGATACATTCTTCACTGTCCTGTTCTCCATCTTTGACCACATGTTCCGGGCGATGTGATAAACCTGCAGAATAGAGATGAGCTTTGGGAAGTGTGATTGATGAACTGAGGAAATGGGAGCAGAAATAAAGATGGATGAAGGGACAAATGGTCCACACACACACTTACCTGGATCAGTCTGACTGGGTTTTGCATGGCATCCTCCCCTCCAAACATGTAGATCCTCTGGTTGGTGGCAGCTACTGCTGGGTGCAGCACAGCCTCAGGCATTGGGGCTATAGACTCCCATTGATTGAACATACTGTTGAATCTATTTACAAATATGTTATTGAGTATTGAGAATATAATGCATTGTTAGAGAGTTCTGCTCTTACAATGATTCCTGTTTCTTACCTTTCCACAGAAGCTGTCACTCGCCTGTCCGACCCGAGCCCCCCCAGGACAAAGATAAAGTGCAGGTAGGAAAGAGTCTGGTGGGCAAATCGTGGCGCTAACATGGGTTCAGCGAGTCTCCACTGGTTGGTTTTGAGAGAGAGTGTGTAAACAGTGGCAATGACCTGACTATATTTTGCATTAGTTGTGAGTCCTCCGATAACATACAGTACACTGTGTAGAGCCACATATGAGGCTTTGTAAAGGCGGATGGGCAACTTGGCCAGTCTCTGCCAGCTCTGTGTCTGTTCCTCAAACACCAAAGCCTCTCTAGACGTTTGCTCATTGTTCTTCCTGCCTCCCACCACCACCAGCCTGTCCTGGCAGGTGTAGCGCCGCTGAGCCACCCACAGTTTGTTGAACTCTGTGTCTTGTATGTATTTGCTGCTTACACAGAACATAAGTCGTCTCACTGACTCTATGAGTTCGGTGCAGAGCGTGGATGACTGGATCAGGGGATCATTGGCGATGAACTGGAAGAGGTAGGTGGGGTGGATGTAGCGCAGACGCACCTTTTTGAACAGATCACTTATGGCGCCTCTGCGGGACAAAGGGTCGTGGTGGATCCAGGCCACGAGGGTCTCAAATACCTGCTCCTCCTCTGCACACAGGCCATCCTCCTCCAGGTACCGCATCAGCTCAGGCAGAGACAGCTCACACAGCTCCTCTGAGGCTGACACATCCGAAAAACTCCTCATGGCCATTTCCTTCGCTTTGACCTGTAAAGTCTCACAGTGCAGGATTTCAGACAGTCGGATCATGCTCAGGCAGTTGTCTGGACTCAACTGCATCTGAAGAAAAGTGGAGCAGGCCTCAAAAAGTCGACTATATTGAAGCATGGCTGCGGCCTGCATCAGGGGCAGCACATTGTTCAGGTGGATGCTTACTAGTCCAGTGTAAACATAGTCTATAATAATACTCAGAATGCCTGGGGTGAGGCTCTTTAGTACAATCTTGGACTGCCGTCTCTCTATAAAGTTGTTGGAGAACATAGCTCTGAAATAGGGGCTACTGGAGGCCAGGACATTTTTGTGACAGGGGATCTCAGTCTGGTCAGAGCAGAGCCACACATCGGTGAAAATGTGTTCGTGTCTGAGTGCGTTCAGCTGCAGCAGCAGACTGCATGACTGCTCTGAATCTCTGAAGTGAAACAGCTCCACTGGCTCAAGGTCCATGCTGAAGGAGAAAAAAGCATCAATAGAATTTAATAAACTCAAGTTATTTTTATGGGCTGACTAGGCATAGCACTTCAAAATAGATGAAAAAAGGTACATTTATCAACCTCTATCAATATTAGACAACAAAAATGGGAGAAAACCAAAGGCCACAATACACCCACTGTCCAATAAGAATGTTTACACAAACCATAAAAGAAAATCTGATTTTTTTCATTAACTATTAAGGTTGCATGGAATTCTACATTTGAAAAACACTTCTATCTGTTCAGTTGAAGACATCTTTTGTGTCCCATGCTGCCTGTCACTTACCTGTCTCTTCTGTCTCTTTTTCAGCCTTTTCAGCTTTAATTGTTGCTCCTCTTTGTATTCGTTGAAAGACCTCAGCAGTAAACCTGACGTCTTGACATATCCCCTCTCTTTCTTGCTCGTCTCTCTCGTGCAGAAGTGGGGTCGCTGTATGTTTTGGATGGACCGTCTCTGTGTAGCGTGTCTTGCAGTTTGTTATTATGGCCCAGCACCACGAGGCCCTGTGTACATTCCACCACTAAAAATAGATCTGCTCTTTGGCAACACGGCTGTAGACTTTCATGTGACTAGCCAAAATATTTCCCTCATATCCATCAGACTCCACCACCTCATCTACACTTATTTTCTTCATCACGGTGCTCCTTCCTGCTGCGATGTCTCTATTACTATTTACTCATCATTGCTGTTTCAGATTCTAGCTCATGATTGTAGCAATACACTCCCAGTAGTTGGTCAACTGTTCTGTTTATTGCCTGGTGCAACATCATGGCACTAAGGATTTGATTTCTGTACACGAACATGTCAACAACATAAACTGGAATGTCATTGGGGTCATGGTCTATTCCTTGAAAATTCACTTGCCTCAGACAGCTCATATTTAAAAAGACACAGCAACCTGACATATATTTTAACTCTTATCTGGAAACAAATTCTTCTTCCAATAAGAATATCTATAATAAAGAATCCTATCCTGTCACTCCATATCTTAAATTATATTACTAACCTGTTCTAAGGGACCAACAAATCTTTTATCAAAGTGTTGTTATGTTAAGAATAATTGAGATTGAAAATGATTGATCTCTGGTATAAAACTATCCCATTGAAATGTCAAAGCCAGAAAGCATTCGAATAACTCAGTGTTCCCAGATACAGCAATGGCATGTTGTTCTTGTTTTCTATACTTGATGACAGAGTTTGGTAAATATTTGAAATATTCTTATACTCTCCTGGCCACAAGGGTGCAGTTTGGTGTGGGAGCCCGTGACAACAAACAAATGCCACTGTTGTTTTCTTTCATACACTACTTTGTGGACTTTGCATTACCAGGTTCTGTCACAAAAGCCATTCAGCCAGTTTGTTTACTTGGTCTTGAAGTGGGGAGATATGTATGTTTCACACTCCAGACAAACGCTGTTATTATCTTATCCAGATTAATTTATGCATGAAAAACTAAATAGCACCATCTAGTGTTTGTGTAAACTAGTTGCCTTGTGAGTGTGTATTTTTTAAATTATATATAGTATTTGAGTTACATTTATATTTATTTTTAAAGGTACACTATGTAAATTTTCTCATGGAGGGTCCACAACCTTATTGTCTCCATGGAGATGTTATTGCTTTACCTTGAAAGTTCCACAATATGGTATTAAACTTGTCACAAGTATATCCACCATTATATATATGTGTATGTCACTACCTCATTGTAAATGCTACTGTTAACTGTGCAGTAACCTGCTTCATAACCCACATGCAATACTATACTATGTGCAATACAAAATCCACGCGATAAGTGAATACTACACTATATTATGTGCAATCTATGAAATACTCTACTTACACCTTATTTAATCCTACCTGTACCTTTGTATTTTATTATATTTTTATTACATTTTTTTATTATATTGTTTACCTTTTCCCCTGCACTTTTTGCAACACTTTTTTACCATGTACTATTATCGCATGCTATTAGTACTTCTTGACTGTCTTAGCGAGGCAACGGTTCTTCTAATCCTAAGCATTTCAATCTTAAATCTTGAATCTTGAATCCCTGGAGACAAACAGATGACGCAGTTTTTCAGTGTATTTTTTTTAGCATAAACACTCCTCTAATTGTATAAATACAAGATACATAAGTCTAATGCCATACTGTGGAACAGTCAAGGCAATGCAATAACATCGGCATGGAAACAAACAGATGGCGGTCCCTCTATTTGAAAAGTTACACAGTGTACCTTTAAGTAATAAACATAATATATTGTTGTTGTTGTTGTTTTTTTGTTTGTTTTGTTTTGTTTTTTAACAAAGATAATAATGTCAAAAATCTATGATAAACATAGAAAAATGGATGCTATGCTATACTATGTTTTAATTCTTACATCAAATAGGCCTGCAAAAGTCATTGCATATTTTGGTCTGATAATTTAAATGAAAGAAAAGCTTTTAAAAGAAAAGTCAACCTCTCTGCACCTCCAGACAGGATTATTTAGAGTTAGACAAATATGATAAAAGGAGAAGTTCAATTTGTCAACTGGACAAAGTTTGTTTGGTTGAAAACGTTTCGCCGCTCATCCGAGAGGCTTCGTCAGCTCTGGCCCTCATGCTGGTTAGACCCTGTTTATATCTAGCTGCAAGGGAGGAGCTAACTAGCCTGAACAAAGCTCTGAACCTATCCCAACTACTCTCTTTTGTTTTACGAATTCCTCTGGCGTCTTGTATTAGCATATCTATAAGCCCTAGGCGGCGCTCACTACACTGAAATAGCTCTGAAACTATCAACTAATCTGTCTCTTTGTATTTCAAATTTCTCTGGCGTCCAATTCCCTATTCAAGACAACGACCCTCTCCACCCCTCTGCAATGGCTTGTCTGTCCTAATGATTCTTTGTTTGAGAATCGAATTATAGATGGGAGACAAGTTGTGTCTAACTCCCCCATTTCTGTTTAACGACGGATTCTCTTTTTTGACCAAAATAGCCTCTTTAACACCCCTCTCAAACCAGTTCTTTTCCCTGGCTAAGAACTGAACCTTACTGTCCTCAGATGAATGGCCCGCGGCTTCTAGGTGAAGATGAACGGCAGATGACGGTCCACTCTGGCCCGCCCGCCTGTGTTGGCACATCCTCTTGTGAAGTGGCTGCTTGGTTTCCCCAATATAGCGCTCACTGCAGTCTTCACTACACTGAATGGAGTAGACCACATTGCTTTGTTTGTGGCTCGGTGTTTTGTCCTTTGGGTGGACAAGTTTTTGTCTTAAAGTGTTTGTGGGTTTAACCACAAACACTTTAAGACAAAAACTCGCTTGTCTGTCCAAAGAATCATTAGGACAGACAAGCCATTGCAGAGGGGTGGAGAGGGTCGTTGTCTTGAATAGGGAATTGGACGCCAGAGAAATTTGAAATACAAAGAGACAGATTAGTTGATAGTTTCAGAGCTATTTCAGTGTAGTGAGCGCCGCCTAGGGCTTATAGATATGCTAATACAAGACGCCAGAGGAATTCGTAAAACAAAAGAGAGTAGCTGGGATAGGTTCAGAGCTTTGTTCAGGGTAGGTAGCTCCTCCCTTGCAGCTAGATATAAACAGGGTCTAACCAGCATGAGGGCCAGAGCTGACGAAGCCTCTCGGATGAGCGGCGAAACGTTTTCAACCGAACAAACTTTGTCCAGTTGACAAATTGAACTTCTCCTTTTATCATGGATTCTACCTGGACGACTGAGGGACTTTTCACGCAGTTAGACAAATAGTAAATACTTTGACATAAAATTGCCTGAGTGGAGAAGCAGCAGCACAATGTCTGCCATCTCTATTCTTTTACCTTGACAAAGTATTTTGTGGAAGTTGTCTGCCTAAAGCAACTTTTTTATTTTATTATTTTGAAAGGTTAAATCTCAGACTTGTGTTACCAAGCAGCAGTAATACTGTTGCCTCCCACCGCCTTCTTCTGTGTTTACTTTTCATACAAACAAATTATTTTCACTCTCATTTGGTATAATGATGCCTATACACTGAAGAAGACAATGCTATAATTTTGGGGAAGGCAAGTTGTCGATGGCTATATAAAGTTTTTGTTCAGTTTTTTTTTAAATTATTATTATTGTTTTATTATTTTTCTATTTTGTGCTTGACTTCATGCGCCTTGGGATACTTTGTTTCATATTCAACAGAACAACCTTTGTATTACGATATGTGAATATAACAATAATTTGAGAAAGTTGGATGCGTCTGGGAGAGTAAACAAAACACAGTGATTGTTATGAGGAAGTAGGGAGCTTTTCATCCCTTGTTCAAACCCAGATAATGAGTCCTTTCCATCTGTGTTTGTACAATGAGGGCGTCTTTATAGAATCAAATTGGAGGAGGAGGGAGACCATAGGCTGGCTCTGTTTAGCCCTGGTCAGGTCTATCTCAGTGCATTAGGGCAATGTAAAAGAGCAATAAGATGGAGATTACTGAGATGAGCTGCTCTAAAACCACACGAGTCAGATCAATGGATAAGATCACGCTGTAAATTCAATACTTCAATACAAAAACAAATTTATTTTTTTTTCTATTCGCTTGACAAGAATACTCAAGATGATCTTTTCTTTAAAGGTGAATTTAAAATTAAGTGAGCAATATAGTTTTAATTGTGTTTTATTGTTTAAATTAATTTCTGGTTATCTTAATTATTTACCAAGATCTCAATTGCATCCACTAGGTGTCAGGCCAACGTTATGCAAATGTCAGAGTGGCCAGGGTCAAGAACCTATCAGGAGTTTTTTTTTTTTTTTTTTTTTTAGATACTAGTAAATGCTTGCCTGGAAGAATCCATGACTCATCGCTGTACCAGCGAGTGAGTCTGGTAACGTTTGATCCACAGAATGCGCTGCGGTTACGCGTAGACAGACAGCTAAGTGAACCAATCAGAGATTGCGCCATCTTGATTCAAAACTGAGGCGGAACTTCCGCTGCCTAAGAGTGACTTTGCGGGCAAAGGCGGGTGCACTGACATCACCATCTTTGAACGAATCAGAATCGCGGAGTCGGTTTGGAACCGGAGGAGCGAGAGTGGATGGAGAGTGTCCAAATGGTATCGCGGTGTATAGGAAATACAGAGAGATATCATTTGGCTGGCCAGGTAAAGTAAATGCATAACTTAGCATACAAATATCCATGAAATAAAATAGTGGGTCCATCTATGATTTAACTCTTTTTATTTTCTGTTTCTGTCAGTTGGCCTATTGCTGTGACAAAACCAGCAATAAGCCAATTGACAATACTAATTAATTTTGTGGTCTGAATGCCTCCCAACATCCAAAAACATGGAAAAACAAGTAAAATAGCAAACTATTTACTATATAGTAACTTAAATAAGTATTTGATCCCTTGCTTATTTTGTAGGTTTGCCCACTAACAAAGAAATGAACAGTCTATAATGTTAATGGTAGGTTTATTTTAACATTGAGAGATAGAATATCAATAAGAAAATCCAGAAAATCACATGAGTTACAAAACCATAAGCAAGAAGCTGGGTGTTAAGGAGACAGCTCTTGGTGCAATTGTTTGAAAATTTAAGAAATACAAAATGACCATCAATTGACCTTGGTCTGGGGCTCCACACAAGATTTCACTTCATGGGGTTTCAATGATCATGAGAACAGTGAGAAATCAGCCTATAACTACACAGGAGGAGCTAGACAATGATCTCAAGGCAGCTGGGGCCACAGTCACTAAGAAAATCATTGGTAACACTTTACACTGCAATGGATTAAAATCGTGCAGTTCTCGCAATGGCTCCCTGCTGAGGAAGGCACATGTGCAGGCCCGCCTGAAGTTTGCCAATGAACACTTCAATGATTTAGAAAGTGATTGGGAGAAGGTGCCGTGGTCAGATGAGACCAAAATCGAGCTCTTTGGCATTAACTCAACTCACTGTGTTTGGAGGAAGAGAAATGCTGCCTATGAGCCCAAGAACACCATCGCCACTGTCAAGCATGGAGTGGAAACATTATGCTTTGGGGGTGTTTTTCTGTCAAGGGCACAGTAATGACAACAATGACAACCTCCTTCCTTTCACCAGGAAACTGAAAATGGGTCGTGGATGGGTCTTCCAACATGACAATGACCCAAGACATACAGCCAAGGCAACGAAGGAGTGGCTCAAGAAGAAGCACATTAAGGTCATGGAGTGGCGCAGTCTCCGGACCTTAACCCTGTAGAAAACATGTGGAGGGAGCTGAAACTCCGAGTTGCCAAGCGACAGCCACAAAACCTTAATGATTTAGAGATGATCTGCAAGAGTGGAACAACATTCCTTCTATTATGTGCAAAAACCTGGTCATCAACTACAAGAAATGTGTGCTCTCTGTGCTTGCAAACAAGTATTTTGCCACCAAGTACTAAGTCTTTTTTTTTTTTGGCTAAACCGTTTAAATACTTATTTCACTCAATGAAATGCAAATTAGTTTATATATTTTCTTGAAAGTTACTTTCTGGATTTTTTTTTTTTTAATTCTTTCTCTCATTGTTAAAATAAACCTACCATTAAAATTATAGACTGTCCATTTCTTTGTCAGTATAGAAACTTCAATCAGCAGGGAATCAAATACTTATTTCCCCCACTGTATGTTATCATGAATAAAAAAAGAGAAGAATGAGATATACTGAATACATTTACTATTTTGATGTAAAAGTTCAACAGGACGTTTAGACAGAGTGAGAATTGTAACCTCAGGAGTCGTCTGTGTGCTGTGGGGCATATCTCCCAGGCCTAAGGAAATCCATGATGAGCAATGCAGCAAGCCTAATCTAGCTTTGATGGAGAGACATTCACATAAGAGAAGAGAGCGAGAGAGAGGGGAATTCTTTTGAGACCAAAACCAGACCTGCTTTAGTGATGGGAAGGTAATGGTGTATTTCCATGAAGGCCCTTTCTCTTGCACACATGCTTGCATGGTCTTAGCAGGCTTACAGTTATCCACTTAAAATTCCTCTGACGTAACAACACATGCAAGACTACATATTATTTGGTAAGGAATAAAACTCCTTTGTATAGGAACAGAAACGTGCCAGTGAAGACACAGAATTCTTTACATTTGCTTATTGTGTCCTGTATCGCCTTTATTGATGCCTTTTCAAGGTCATGTTCTCCCTATAGTGGCCATTGTGGTTGCTCTAATACATTCGTCAACATTGCCTATGTGCTATATTTTGTGGAGAGAGCTGTTGACACTGACATTGATATTCAGCTTGCAGCAGGAAGAAACCACCGTATCTGAGGAGTTCGGGCAGCCAGGTATACCCAAGGAGCAGTAACAAGAGCATCTTGAAATGACTCAAGGGAGCAACCGGGAGAGAGGACTGTTTATAAAATACAGTGGTACCTCACCTTACAAAAGACCCTACATACGAAAAATCCAAGTAACGAAACGCCCTCACGTTAAATTTTGGTCTCTAGATACGAAAGAAAATTCAAGTTACGAAACGCAAAATCTCAAAAATTAGAATAATGCGCGCTCAGATGCACGCTCCGCTGTTATCCCCGCTCAAAAAGCACCTTTCTTGGCCTCTTACCTCTAGCGCCGAACATGCAAGAATTTCAACAAAATGTAAAATAGTGAAGCGTGGGGGGAGACACGACTCCGGAAGCAGCGCGGAGACATGAACGCAATGCGCGGCGAGGAGCACGGCACCGCGCGGCGAGGAGCACGGCACCGCGCGGCGAGGAGCACACACCGGCTGGTTTGTGGCTCGGGCCACAAACCAGCCGGCGTGAGGAGCACCCCTAGTCCTGGTCTGCACGACCGGCACTGGTGCTGCGAGGACGAGATAGAACCGCGGCGTCCTCTGGAGCCCGAGCCACAAACCAGCCGCACGAAACCAGCAAAGAGCGGTACGTGGTAGTTTAATCCTGGTCCACTTCTGGTTTAGTCCAGGTCCAGTCCAGGTTTAGACCTGGTCTAGACCTGGTTTAGTTCTGGTCTAGACTAGACCAGAACTAAACCAGGTCTCGACTCTAGACCTGGTTTAGTCCACGTTTAGTCCTGTCAAGGACGCAGAACCAATGTTACACTATATAAAAAAAGTTACACTATAAAAAAAACAACCTTGGAACAAATCAGGCCTTTTCCATTGAAATGGCTACTCAACTTACGAAAAATTCACGTTACGAAACCACTTCTGGAACGAATTCATTTCGTAAGGTGAGGTACCACTGTAAAGCTAAAAAACAAACTGAAAAATACTTAGATAGTGTTGTTGATGTTGAGATAGGCAGAAGGCAGCAGTGATGTCCGAAACATTTAAGACAGAAAAACTAGAAACCTTATGAGTTAGGACTTTTAGAATTTGAATTAGTCTTTCTTCTTTCTTGTACTATGAACATCTGCATGTATGTAGTTAATAAATATAGTTCAGTGGGGTTAAAAGTGACACAAGAGTACTTTAAATCAGTTGCAATAAATTAAGGAGTATGCTGTTTATATGGTTATATTCATTTGAGGTTCAGCTAACAGTTTTATTGTTCAGACTTTATTCTATATGGTCTCTGCTGACAGTGTGTTTGCTTTCTGTCAGTGTTGATGTGAAAACTTATATTTGTGAAACACGATCTCCTGCTAGTTTAGTCCACAATGATGAAGGCTGACAGCTAATACATACTATAACTCTTTTGAGGTTAACAACAGGATGTGAATGTCACTTTAACAAGAGACCCACAGGAGAATAAACACACGGTCTCTCAGACTATTCAGTGCATACATACTAAAAGAGTAGATAATAGTTAATAATTGTCCCAATAATGGAAAGTAGGGCGGCAGTAGCTCAGTTGGTAGAGCGTTTGTCTACTGACCCAGGGGTTGATCTCGCTCTTGATGGGTTGGCCGTGTGTGATCCCAGCTCCCACAGATGAGTGCTGCTGTAGTGTCCTTGGGCAAGACACTTAACCCCACCTCGCCCCCAGTGTCTCTGGACACTGGTAGCCCCCATGACAGAAGTGCATCAAGGCCTGTTGTGACGTGGGCCGTCCTCCCATGGACCCACCACCCGCGGGAGGATTCATGGGGGCTGGTGCATTGTGTTCTGGGCGGCAGATCTGCTTGGACTGCTGCCTCCGTGACCCAGAAATGGAGTAAGTGGAAGAAGATGGATGGATGGATAATGAAAAGTAAATAATAAATGTCTTTTTGCAGTGGCAAGTGCAATTGTCTCTTGTATATAATTATGTTATATTCTTATGGTTCCAGGAATGAAGCATACTCATGTAACTAGCTTTAGGCATGACAACTTCTTGATAATGACTATTTGTGCATCAGGTTATTATTATTTGTTTGGTCGGGACTCTGCATGTTAATTAATATACATGAGGTATGCATGTAAACAAGCCGAACTGTAGCCATGGGCTTTATTTTTTTCCCCCACATTCGCTCTCACAAACCTACTCTCATTTATACACCAACAGACAGACCCCAGAAGAGAGGCACATAACGTGTTTTGCTGAAGGACACACTGGCAGCACGCACCTGTTAGAGCTAGGATTGAACTTTCATCATTCGGACAAGTACAATTTTGAATCTTTATGTGTTTTCTATCATTTTCTTTTCCCTATCTTGCAGTCTGTATCTGCTCTTTCTGTCCACATTTTGTATCACTTGTTGTACTCTTGTTGCACCATTCTCCTCCCTTATTGTTTCAGACCGTAGAACAGCCTGGCCTGTCCTCCTCCACTCCTCCTTGTCTTTCTCATTTACCAACACTGATTGCACTCCTCATGACTGATAATGCAGCTCTGGGATGATGTGTTTACTGACCTTGTTCAAGATTGTGATATTGTGTTACAGCAGTACCATCCTGTTCTTGTGCCTTCAGTAACATTGAGTTTTTATCAGGTTGGAGAAACGCTACACATGTTTTTTTCCATGCCTCCTACCAGTTCAAATATTTTATATATTTTAGGCTGCTCACATCTCTCTATAATGGAAGTTTTTCAGGTTATTTTTCTGACTTTATGGGTTTTTTCATATATTTCCCTCACTGAGCGGTGTAGGTCAGACTCCATTTAATGTTGCCTCAAATCCCCTCTGTTGATGGTAGAATATGAGAGAACAGTAAATTCAGACTTAAGTTAAAACAGATCTCCAGTTACCTTGGGTTTGTGTTTATGCACACATTTTAGATTAAGTACTTGTTATGCTTATAATTTGTACTGAGTTTGCAATCGCATCCAAAGCTAAGTAGGAGTAAGAGGTTTACAGCTGATGAAGAGTTATGTAATGGAACAAGCCTTTACTTGTTCACGGTATTTGTTTATTGACCTTTGATAGTTACAACAGTACAATCCAAACCAAACCAAGCAGTTCCAATTGAATGCCTGGATTCAGGATTAAAATGTCAGGTTAATTGATTTGCTAATCGTTGATAGTTTTGGGTTGCGTCAAATCCAATGGCCAGCAGAAGTTTGGGTTCACTGAATGTGTTGGCATATACTTGTGAAAGAGTGTATGTCTTTGCTGGGCCCACAGTTGATGATAGACTGGAAAGCTCCTTGGGCAAGACCCCAGGCGCCAAAAGACGAGCTGCCCACTGCTCCTGATAGGATGGGTCAAATGCAGAAGTGAATTTCTCCTGTGTGTGAGATTAATAAAGTCTAAAACTAAATTATCCTTAATAGACGTGATGGAAATCAAGTTAGTTGATACTGACATGAGTTAAACAGTTCAAGAATTTTACATTAAAATGCCTTAAACTTCCTTAAGTCACAAATATTGTCCAGTGGAAGCTCTCCCTTGTTGAATATGAAGAAAAAAATTGAGGGTAAAAGCAGTGTTGTATAAAGTACTGGAAAATCAAACTCAAGTAAAAGTATAGGTACCCCTCTCAAAAATGACTTTGGTAAAAGTCGAAGTCACTGACTGAAATGTTACTTGAGTAAAAGTCTTAAAGTATCTGGAACTTCTTGTACTTAAGTATGACAAGTAATGTAAAAATAAATGTACTCAAGTAATGTAAGTAAAAGTACAAGTAAAAGTATCAAGCAAAGGCAGTCTGAATTTAATATTTTTTAATGTTGATTTTTTTAAATAACAGTGCTGAAAATAAGGCATACATAAACATAACACCATTGAAGGAGTGTTTTTGGAGGAAGAGGGTTTTTTGCAATTGGGCCCTTAATTCTACTGTAAAACACCATGTTCGACTCACCCATGGTAGTTTTGTGTCATATGGAGCACTGTCGAAGATATTGGGTCTGGTGATATCCATGAAATGGCGTCCTATGAGCAAGTAAATGCAGGCACAACATACGTTATACGAATCCTTCATATCAGCGTAAGAGAACATTGTGTTTAAGTACGGCCAGGGATGCTCATCGTCAGGTCCCCCTTCATTTGTAGCCGACGTGGATGCTGTCTCCTCTTCCATCAGGGATGTTGATTGATTAAACTAGATGCATGAAACCAACAGGTGTAGGCTGATTGTCATGCGCAAGTAGCGAACAAGCCCAGGCACGTCCTGACTTGCTTGCAGTCAGTAGAGGGTTTTTTTGTAACGAGTAACTAAACGGCACATTGAAAATGTATTGGAGTAAAAGTATGCAATTAAATTCGAAAATGTAGTGAAGTAAAAGTAAAAGTTATCTTTTTTTTAAAAACTCAAGTAAAGTACAATGTCTCCCAAAATGTACTTAAGTACAGTAGTGAAGTATTATTACTTTGTTACTATACAACACTGGGTAAAAGAGGATTATTAAAAACAATCGGTCAGATTATAGAGCCACATAACTGCAGCCGACAGCTCGGTGTGTCTGTGGAGCCCATTCAGTTGAATATAGACCACTCTCACACAGCAGAACAGCAACAGCAAACACACAGCTGAAGTGAAATCTTAGTCATATGCATAATCTTTTATCTTTTCATTTAACATTTCTCTAAAAATTCATAGTAAACAACTATGATTACATTTTTGCAAAGCCAACGTTAATCAAAAAGGCTAATTAAACAAAAGAATAAAACTTGGTGTGCAAGACATCACATGAGTAGCACTCACTAAGATAAAATAGATTCATTATGTACTTTATATAGAATGAAAGTGACCATAACATTCTATTTTTTTATGTGTTTAATTTCTTCATTCGGCTAACAGCTATCATTGATGGGAATGCATGTCTATGTTTTGTGCTATCTGCTCATTTGTTCTGTCTTCCCCCACTGTAATTTAGAGCAGCAGAACATATAAACTATATAGGCCTGGTCCAGGTGGGAGTGGAGTCAGTGTGGAGTCAGGGGCCTCTTATAAAGGAGATGCAGTCAAGGCCATGGAGATGAGCAATATGTGGATGAAGATTTTTGGAGATGGGGAATAATTTAACAAGGAAGATTAAGATGTTTTGATGTAGGGAGAAAGGCAAATTCTAATTAAATCTTTTCTCAATTAAATTAATTTACCCCACCGCATAACATTTCACCCAAAATAAACTAGGGTAAAAACACGTATCGCAGGGTTTTAATGCACTAAACAACCTTGAAAAGTATGCATCTTTAATATCAGTGGGTATGCATCTCAAAGGTCCATGATCTCCACTGACCTGATTTCTAACTTAGCCGGGTGGAGGGCAGACCATATGCTTGTCTCTATGGAGATGTTGTTGCTTTGCCTGGATTTTTCCATATATCCAAGTTCTTCTGAAGTTTGGTTTTATGTTTCCATCTTCATGGAGATGTGTGGTTGGCGTGCCCACCACCAGAAATCATCTACATGAACTTGAATAAGATAAGATAAGACTTTATTTGTCTCACACAGGAGAAATTCACTTCCCACATTAACTCCAGGCAGTTTAGTGCAAAGAAAGTTAGAACAAAAAAGTGCATGCAGACAAGATAAGTAATAATTTAAAAAAATGTAAGTAAATAAGAGAATATAGAAAAAAAACATGCATGTTTACACTATATAGTGGAGTTATACAGTCTGATAGCAGTGGGGATGAAGGATCTGCTGTAGCTCTCCTTCTTGCGCTGGGGGTGCCTCAGTCGGCTGCTGAAGGAGCTGCTCAGCTCCTCTACAGTCCGGTGCAGAGGGTGAGAGGTGTTGTCCATGATGGACGTGAGTTTAGCCAGCACCCTCCTCTCGGCCACCTCCTCTACAGAGTCCAGAGGACAGCCCAGGACAGAACTGGCCCTCCTGACCAGCTTGTTAAGTCTCTTCCTGTCCCGCTCTGTGCTGTTTGGGGCCCAGCAGACGATAGCGTAGAGGAGAGCAGAGGCCACCACAGAGTCATAAAAAGTCTTTAGCAGAGGCCTGCACACTCCAATGGTAAATAGTGACCTAATCTATAAATGCATGTATCTCATATAGCGAGTTGTTTGTGGATGTCACTATTTGATGAGTAATATTGTGGTCATAAACCTCAATACCTTTGGAGCCTATGGTTTTGCATAGCAGCAACAGCATTTAATGGTCTCCCAGTCAGTGAGGAATTAGCTCATAACCTTGTGCTGTGCCGCTCTATGACTCTCCATAATCTCCATTGCAAACTTTGTGTGAACTCTGCTGTGCATAATGCCTTCATTCAGGAGTCAATAGCATGTGGAACAATAGCACACTGCCGAATCTGCAACAAGCCCATAAATACACGCTACATTTGGGACAAACATTTCAGGTTTTGTTTTCATGCTGGGTTTTTCAGTCTGTGTTTGTGAGGTCTGAATCATGTCAAGGCCTCGAGATACTCCCCTCTATGGAGTTTGAGGAGCCAAAAACACTGTTGCACTGCAAATATTACATTTTACCCTTAAACAGAATGTTCTCTTTTCTTCTGAAGTACTGTAGGAAACAACCTCTGCTATAAGTACACGATAGTTTGTCTTTAGAGCATGTGTCATCATAAATAATCAAGCTGCACAGCCCAAAAGTTTGTGGCCATATCAGCTTGTCAAAGCCTGATCCCGTCACTTCTCAGAAGCTATAAGGCCGAGCCTGGTTAGTACTTGGATGGGAGACCACTGGGAAAACCAGGTGCCACAGTGGGACGCCAGTCGCAAAAACTGTTGTTGTGTCCTTAGGCAAGACACTTCACCCACATTCCCTAGTATGAAAGTGGAGTGTGCATGGTGTGATGGTGGTGGTTAGCGGGGCCGATGGCACAGATTGGTAGCCTTGCTTCCGTCAGGCTGCCCCAGTGCAGCTGTGGCTACAAAAGTAGTTTACCACCACCAAGTGTGGAGTGAATGCATAATGAACTGTAAAGCATCTTTGTGTCCAAAAAAGCGCTATATAAAACTGATGTATTATTATTATTATTATTATTGGTATTATTATTATTATTATTATTATTATTATTATTATTATTATTATTATTATTATTAAAAGGTCTTGTTCTTGTCTAAATGGTATTTGTTAGTATTACAAAACAGGTTTGAAATTCTCAGTCCATGGTTTGGTGACTTTCTTCCAGGAGCTCAGAGTCTCTGTGGAGAAAAGAGTGCTCCAGCAGTGTCCACTTTACCGTGTCAATTTCCTTCTGTCACATTGTCTCATTCTTAGTCCACCAGCGTCCTCAGATACTGTCTGTGCTAATGCTTTCTCTGCTCCTCTTCACTATCTCAAAAACTCCTAGTTTTAACTGCTGTTTTTGCTCCAACAAAAAAAAAAAAAAAACTCCCTGTTTTATAAATCTACAAATCCCTCTAATCCTTTTAAATAAACATGTTTCACATTTCTATTAGAGTTAAGATTAGTGTTATTACATGCATGTTTCTGGATAAGAAATCACCACATTGTTTTTAAAGACTATATGATACAATACTTATAAATCAGCCACAGATGTGACAATGAACTTCTCATGCCAATTCAAAGTCTGGATAAATCTAAAGGTTGAGAGCCCTAAGAGTCTAAATATTTACCATATGAGTATGCAGGCATGTGAACATAAAGGTACCTTTAATTTTTTCAACACCTTTTACATTGTTTGCTGACCTGACGAAAAAGTATAAACTGGTGGGCTGGCCCTCCCTCCACACCCGGCGGCTCCATCATCCTGGGCAAGACACCTCACTACCTGTTATCCTTTCTTCATGCTGCTCATAACACTTATCAAACAAGATCCAGTAACATCATCAGATTCAATATCCCTCCTACTTCTACTACCTTCGGACGCAATGCCTTCTGTTTTGCAGCAGCACATGACTGGAACTCACTACACAACACCCTGAAACTCACAACTCTGATTCCAATCTCCACCTTTAAGCAGAATCTTCAAAACACGTTAGTTGAGTCTTGTTCATGCTGACATTTTAAACCATATTTACATACACTTATTTAAGCACTTTATTCTTTCTTTCTTTTTTACTGTGTATCTTTTTAATGTAATCGTTTGTGTAATGGCGTTATGTGTATGTCTGTGTACATTTGTATAGTATGTTTTTATTTATTTCTGCAGCCTCTTGGCCAGGTCATGTTTGTAAATGAGAAGTGGTTCTCAAACAGTTTACCTGGATGAATAAAGGTTAAATAAATAAAATAAAAATAAAGCTAGGTAACAACACAGTCCATTTTAAATGTATATTAAGCATTGGAAATGTATTTATATTGCTTGTATTACAATAATTACATGTTTTCAGTATTCATCAATGAACTTGTTGAGTTTCGCCTCTTACTCTCATAATATAAGCAGACTCTAATAACCCTTTCCTTTGATAATGGAGGCAAGTTGTCCTTCTCACTATCTCTAAATATAACTGTTACTTATTGTTTCCTTTCCCACATATTGTTTTACACAGTGATTTTTTAAACACTGTGGGCACGCTGTATCTGAATGCTGGTCTTTACCCCATGTATATCCAAACTCTACCAGAGATAATCTCATGGCTTCAACCCACAGCGTAGAAACTGCACTGAAATCCTTTGTGAAAGACTGACTGTTGGAAAACTCTTGGTGACTTTGCTGTTCTTGTTTGCTGTTCTTGTTTGACAGAGCAAAGAGAGCAGTGATGTGCGTGTTAGGAGGATGCTGTGATGGTGGAGAGTAGCAGAGCAGTGAAGCTGGAGGCCAAAAGCTGAGATGGTAATGTACGTCACATCAATGAGATTTCACCAGAGGAAGTTAAGAACAGGGCCGGCCTCACATCAAAAACAAAGCCACAGTTAATGCTGCAGGCTTACACTTTCTCCACTTTCAATTTCTTCTCTCAATTATCTTTTAATAATATCCCCGTTTCCCCTGGCAATAACAATCCCATTTAGTGTTATTTAGTTATCTTCCCCTGTCGTTTTGTCATGGTTTTAACAATGATAAATGAAAAAAAAAGATTAAAATACTTTTTTTTTTACACGATTTAGGCTTCATAAGGAGTGAAGTATTAAATATATGATCATATTTATAATTTCACATATTTATGTTAATTTTTGTCACTAATGTGGAGATTGTTTTGTATGTAATGAATGCCACAATAACCAGCAGTGCTACTTCTTTGAATCCGAGGCCATGGTTCTCAACCGGATAAAGGTGGTTTGCCCTCTCCGGGTGGGTGGAGAGTCCTTGCCTCAAGTGGAGGAGTTCAAGTATCTCAGGGTCTTGTTCACGGGTGAGGGGAGGATGAAGCGTGAGATTGACAGGCGGATCGGTGCAACATCAGCAGCGATGTGGTCGCCGTACCAGACCGCTGTGGTAAAGAGGGAGCTGAGCCGAAAGGCAAAGATCTTGATTTACTGGTCAGTCTACGTTCCTACCCTCACCTATGGTCATGAGCTTTGGGTAATGACCGAAAGGACAAGATCACGGCCGAAATGAGTTTCCTCCACAGATAAAAGGAGAAATTCAATTTGTCAACTGGACAAAGTTTGTTTGGTCGAAAACGTTTCGCCGCTCATCCGAGAGGCTTCGTCAGCTCTGGTTCTAGTGCTGGTTAGACACTGCTTATATCTAGCTGCAGGGAGGAGCTCCCTACACTGAAATAGCTCTGAAACTATCTCCACTAATCTGTCTCTTTGTTTTTCAAATTACTCTGTCGACTAGTTTAGCCTCCCTATTCAAGCCTAACGACCCTCTCCACCCCTCTGCCCTGGCTTGTCTGCCCTAATGTTTCTTTGTCTGTTTTTGACTTGGTTTAAGAATCGAATTATAAATGGGAGACAAGTTATGTCTGACTCCCCCATTTCTGTTTAACGACGGATTCTCTTTTTTGACAAAAATTGCCTCTTTAACTCCCCTCTCAAACCAGTTTTGTTCCCTGGCTAAGATCTGAACCTCACTGTCCTCAAATGAATGGCCCGTGGCTTCTAGGTGAAGATGTACGGCAGATGACGGTCCACTCTGGCACGCCCGCCTGTGTTGGTACATCCTCTTGTGAAGTGGCTGTTTGGTTTCCCCAATGTAGCGCCCACTGCAGTCTTCACTACACTGAATGGAGTAGACCACATTGCTTTGTTTGTGGCTCGGTGTTTTGTCCTTTGGGTGGACGAGTTTTTGTCTTAAAGTGTTTGTGGGTTTGAAATAAACTGGAATTTCATATTGTCTGAAAATCCTCTGTAGTTTTTCCGAAACGCCGGCAAGGTACGGAATTGCTACCCCTTTCCTCCTGGGTTCGGATTCTCTGTTGTCTTGTTTCTTGCCCTTGTCTCTCTTGGTTTTGTTGACAGCCCACTTAGGATATCCACAAACAGAGAGGGCTTCCTGCACATGTTGTTCTTCTTTCTCCTTACCCTCTGTTCTTGTGGGAACCACTTTGGCCCTGTATTGTAATGTCCGAATAACACCCAGTTTGTGCTGCAGTGGGTGGTGTGAATCAAAAAGCAGGTACTGGTCTGTGTGTGGGCTTCCTGAAAACTTCTACTTGGAGTGGCGGGTCTCCTCCTATCATTACTGCACAATCTAAGAACGCCAATGTATTGTCCTTGGCATCTTCACAGGTGAATTTGATGTTCGGATCTACAGAATTGATATGTGCAGTAAAAGGTTCCAAATCTTGAATTTTGATTTTTGAAAAATTATCATCAACCTAACGAAACCAGTGTGTGGGAGGAGTGCCTGGATATGAAGCTAAGGCACTCTGTTCAAATTGTTCCATGTATAAATTAGCCATGATAGGGGAGACCGGTGACCCCATCGCACAGCCATGGATCTGCCTGTAGAAGTTCCCTCTGAACTGGAAATAGGTGGTATTCAGACAAATTTCCAGCAGTTGGCAGATTTGGTCAGGTGAAAGTTTGGTTCTCTCTTCTAGCTTGGAATTCTGTAGTAAACTCCTTCTCGCTGCTTCGATCGCTACAGCTGTGGGGATACAAGTGAAAAGAGAGGTTACATCAAAGGAAACCATTGTCTCATCCTGACCAAACTGGAGAAACTTAACTTTGTTTACAAATTCGGCTGTGTTCTCAATGTGGTGCTCCGTGTTACCCACCAATGGAGCCAAGATGGTTTTTAGGTGTTTGGCCACATTATATGTGATGGAGTCAACACTACACACAATGGGTCTGAGTGGTACTCCTTGTTTGTGAATCTTAGGCCCTGTCCCCACGACAACGTTTTTTTGGAGGAAACTGAGAAGTTTGTGTGCGTTTGGGCCTGCCGTCCAGACGGCGCCGGCGTTTTTGGGGGCGAGAACGGAGTTTTTCAAAAACGGGTTCCAGAGTGGAGAAGTCGGAGAACGCCCCCCGTTGCGTTGGCATGTGGGCGGCAAAAAAGCGCGGCAGGTGAGAAAATGATGACGTCGCGCTGCCGTAATCATCACATGACCGGTGACCAGAGGGTGTAACCCTGCGCCTTCCGCAGTTTATTGGCACTGCTGCATCAAACTCTGTTCATATGCAATGCATTGCGACAACAGCAGAGGACCATGCACAATTACACCTTTCACGGAACCGGAGGCAGAGGAGCTTGTTTCGGGCTTCCTCCGTGTGCATGACATGCCACAATGTTTGGGAGCGATCGATGGGACACATGTTGAAATCAAGCAGCCATCCACCAACGCCATGGCCTTCATCAACAGAAAGGGCAAACATTCCCTCAACATACAAGCGGTGTGTGACTACAGGTACCGGTTTATGGACGTTACTGTGAAGTGGCCTGGCAGTACGCACGACGCACGGGTGTTTGCCAATTCAAAGCTAAACACGTATTTTAAAACTGGAAAGATCCCATCGCTGAAAAGGCAGATAGTGGACAATGAGGAGCACATACCAATTTGAGTGTGTTGTGTGCTGTAAATAAAGAAAAAGAGCAACCATTTCTTGTCTTTTTTATTGAATGAAAATGTACCTTTTACAAACAGGCACATGCAGTATCACACACAAAAATATATAGCTGCCTGTTGGTGATGGTCCCGGTTGTATATTCTCGCCGAAAAGCCAACATAATGTCCGAGTATGTTTAACATTCCCGTAGTAAGATCCAAACAAGCATTTTGCCTAAATAACACGACCAAGGTTAACGAGAGTTCTACTTGTTAATGTCTATCTAATAAAACGATAGCAAGTAATGCTAACTATTGATTTATAGGCAAAAACTCTGCTCACGCAGCGCAAATCTTTGTTCTGTGGCGTCTGTCTATGTTAGGGACGTCAACATTTTCACATTACCGGAGTGAGTCGCTGCTACATTGGTGGAGCAGGAGGACAAAATATATTCGCTTGTGTTGACGGTCCCTAAAGTACACGTGTTTGCTTGTTTACGAAAGAGAAAGGACTTTATGTGCATGTGCTCTTTGTAGTCTTACGTTACCGGTGGCTCTGGCTCTTTCCGGTTTACAGCGCCACTTATCGGTGTGACATATGTACTACATCGTTTTCACTCAGCGCTCCGTGCTCATCTTGACGCAAAGGTTTTCTGATCCAACACGTGTGTGGACGAGACTTTTTTTCACCCCGGGTAAAAAAAAAAACAGGAACGTTGTCGTGGGGACAGGGCCTTAGGGAGG
Organism: Paratrypauchen microcephalus; assembly: GCA_036785185.1. NCBI lineage: Eukaryota > Metazoa > Chordata > Actinopteri > Gobiiformes > Gobiidae > Paratrypauchen > Paratrypauchen microcephalus. The sequence goes on along the minus strand of JAVJIX010000002.1, from coordinate 16,012,953 downwards.
CCATAGATGCACGGGATAGCGTCACCAGACAAAGAAACATTAGGGCAGACAATCCAGGGCAGAGGGGTGGAGAGGGTCGTTAGGCTTGAATAGGGAGGCTAAACTAGTCGCCAGAGTAATTTGAAAAACAAAGAGACAGATTAGTGGAGATAGTTTCAGAGCTATTTCAGTGTAGGGAGCTCCTCCCTGCAGCTAGATATAAGCAGTGTCTAACCAGCACTAGAACCAGAGCTGACGAAGCCTCTCGGATGAGCGGCGAAACGTTTTCGACCAAACAAACTTTGTCCAGTTGACAAATTGAATTTCTCCTTTTATCATGGATTCTACCTGGACAACTGAGGGACTCTTCACACATTTCCTCCACAGAGTGGCTGGACGCACCCTTAGACATAGGGTGAGGAGCTCAGTCACATGGGAGGGGCTCGGAGTAGAGTAGAGCCCTCTATGTCGAGAGGAGCCAGCTGAGGTGGCTCGGGCATCTGTTCCAGATGCCTCCTGGACACATTTCCCACCAAGAGGAGACCCCGGGGAAGACCCAGGACACGCTGGAGGGACTATGTCTCCTGGCTGGCCTGGGAACGCCTTGGGGTCCCCCCGGTGGAGCTGGAGGAAGTGTCCGGGGTGAAGGAAGTCTGGGAGTCCCTGCTAGAGTGTTGCACCCGCGACCCGGCCCCAGATAAGTGGAAGTAAATGGATGGATGGATAGATCCAAATGTGTTACATAGCTGTTAATTAACTACAGAACAACTTTGCATAAATAAAAGTTCAAGCATTATGAGACTGTGTGACTACAACCAATTACTATGCCCAACCAGGATATCAGCTGAATCCATACTTGGAATTCAATACCCCATCCAGCAAATTTTTCAGTATCAGCACTTATCTTAAATACCAGTATCGGACTGGGGCATTCCTAGTTAATGCTATAACAATATAGAGTTTCACTAGATTTCTCAGTGCTAATCGTATCTGTGTTGAATGTCCCTGAATTAGTTTCTGTCATTACACAAGGTAATTTGTTGTGATTTTACTTGCAAATACAAAGGTAAACCGAATACTTATTTGAGTGCACAGGGGAGCAGAATGGTTTAATCATGTTTGACAATTAAATGATAAAAAAGTGGTCATTTGCAAAATTTGCAAAAAGTCCACACACACACAAAAGTGTGAGTGTGGACTGAACAAAGTAAAAATTGTAAAGTGATAACAACTTGACCTTGAAAACCATTTTAATTGACAACATGTCTCCTCTGTGTGTGTCTAAAATCTGGGCGAGTGGCATTAGTCTGGGAGGGCTACACCACTGTGCCCAAAATCAGCTGCGCTCCTCATTGAGCTCCAAACTCAGAGGGAAAGAAAACAACGCTAATCACTGCCCACACCCTCTCCCATTCCCTCTCATTAAAATAAGTCTGTCAGGACCGGGCCTCACACTGCTACTTTGTTAAGCACTCTTAATTGAACTTGAGGATCTTTAATGTGCCATTATTCAACTACTCAGTTTGAGTGCTCTCAGCTGCTCCGGCCAAACTGCTGTCCATGCTAGATTTATCTTCACCCTCTCCACTGCATAGCCATCAACATCAGCTGGGTAGAGGGCTGCTCTGTGATGCGTGGAGTGGAGAATGACATGGACTTTTAATACGAGAGACAGAACAAACGCTGCCTCTATGCCAGTCAGGAGTTTCATCATCAGCCAGGGCAAAGGGAGGAAATCAGAGAGAAAATTAGCAAAGCACAGTTAGTAGGCGAAACAGGGCCACGGTGACACGACAGCACATGCGGGGCCACAAATTAGCCTGGTGAGGAGGCGCCCAGCAGGGGAGGTGGCATCTGGGGCTTGCACAAACATACTGTATGATGCCAACAGGGGATTAAATCGTCTTCAGTATCTGGCTCAGTGGGATGAGAACAAAAGGCTACACTGGGATTAGGACCATTTCTTCACTCTAACAGAGCTGGATGCCTCATGGAGCAGGGGTATCTGTAATGAATGAGGTGGGGTTTTAAATTCACCAAGCGTGACCCCCCTATGGACACAAGGAGAAGCCTATAATGATCATACTTTACACTGTATAATGAAAGCAGTAATAGAGTAGCCTTGGTACTGAAAGAGGAATACTGTTATTCAGGTAGGACAGTAGATCCTGAGGTTGAGAGATCCCAGAGGCCACCCTCAAAGTGGTTTCATAAAATAAAATAAAATAAATATTAAAACCTCTCAACTAATCCTGACCTAAATCAGGATTAGTTGTCATTACATACAGACAGGGAGGCAGTAGCTTAGTTGGTAGAGCTGATCGAAAGTTTGGCAGTTCGAATCCCGCTCTCGACATAACATGAGCGGCAGATCCACTGACCCACAGGTTGGCGATACAATTCCTGCTCCCACAGATGAATGCTGCCGTTGTGTCCTTGGATAAGCCCCCAGTGTCTGCGAACACCCCATAACCCATGACAGAAGATGCTTCAAGGCCGGTTGCGTTAAGCGACGTGGGGCCTGTGGACTCACCACCCGCAGGACGATCCATGGACTGATGCATTGGGATCTGGGCAGCAGATCTGTCTGGACTGCTGCCTCCGTGACCCGAAGACTCGGAAAAAGTGGAAGAAAATGAATGAATGAATGAATGAATATATACAGACACAATATGGAATACGGTTAATTCAAATAGCAACAAAGCAAAGCAAGTTGGTATTAATTTACTTTAATTAAATGAAAATAGTTCTACATAGCTATGGGAAAGTGCTATGAAGAAGTCATTCAAAAGAGTTTGGAGAGAAGCTCAGTGAAAGGCCCTCTCACTCTGTAGGGCCCTGGGCTGTAAGCCTTTGTATTAAGCCTGCCCTGCTGTGTCCTCAAACTATCTGTAGTAGAAGTAATTCTCACAATTGGCCAAGTAAAATAACAGCTTTATGTGAAAATTCTCTCCGCTAGAGATAAAGTTGGGTAATTATTTATATTCTTATGTCAAAGTAGTCAGATCCAAGTACGCCACTAATGAGGGCACCAATTAACAGAAAACATGTGTTTGTACAGCTGAAATATATTTAAGTGTAGCACAAGAAACACATTTATAGTTATGTTCACTTTTTCAAAACATATTTTAAAACTAGATAAAAATAATTCTGCCATGGTTTTAGAATCCTCATCTCAAAACGATGTCCAAATTATTATAGTTTATTTTACACCTTTCATAGTAAAGGTATCTGACTACTAAAAGCACATGTTCTGTAATGAATGAATTGGGGTCTCCGTGTTACTAGCCGCAACCCCCTAACCCCTGCACATGGGCTCTGAGGTCCTTAATGATCACACATGTACATGCATTAAAAGTCAATGAGAGGCGGCTGGAGTGTTGATCACAGGACACGGCTCTGATGAGAACAGACACAGATGTTTGCCTGCTGGTTCAAACACGCTCACCCACACCACAGTACCTCTGAATTATTCATCTACAAGTCATGCTGAAAATACCAAATATACATTACAATATTTTCCCCTTTTGTGTGATACTGAAACAACAGGATAGTAGTATGCACGCTTTTGGGAGTACAGGCTATATTTTGTTTATGTATAAGATATGGGGGTGATTCAGGTGAGGCTTGTTTTATAAAAAGGAAATTGCTGGGTTCAGTCTTGTAAACAAAGAGATAGAGACAAGGCCACTTTGTCTCCCTATGCAATACTGTAGTGATTTGTACCAGATAACCCCAGTTGGTGTCTGGGTACACAAACTTAATATAAACTCTGCAAGCTAATCATTTTCTCTAGAGCTGAAGGAAATTGGATTACGACGAACTGGACACTGCTTTTTTTTGTATTTTTGTAACTTGTACTTTAATTTTACCTAATAATACTATAAAGGTGCACTAAGTAACTTTTCTTTTCAGGGGTCTGCAGACTGCTTTTCTTGATATGTCATTACTTTGCTAGGAATGTTCCAGCATGCTGCTTTGTTAGGTCACCTTTCCACAGATCTACCTGATTGTCTTCATGGAGATAGATACATTTAATGCCACGTGAAATGTCGCATAGAAATGAATATTTAGTAGTCCCAGTGTATAATTATAATTCTATTTACACTCCCTAAAACGTTTTGAACTTGACATAATCTGTCTTCTGTCTACTCTTGTTTCATGTTTCCAGCACTGCCTCTGTGCCCAGTGGGACATCCTGGACAGGAAGCCACAGTGAGATAAGTCTACTTGTTGTTTAGGAACACGCAGTTATCGTCTGCTCCCGCCTCATCCCCCAAAGCGCTAATGCAGTCTTTATCATGAAAGCGTTAACTGCTTATCAGGACAGACTTTATTGCCACAGATCAAGAGAGTGAGTTAGCTAAACGGGCCGAACGTTCTCTGATAAACTTCAGAGTTAAATGAAAGTGAGTTTTGTGAGTGAGCTGCAAAGTGGATTCTGTGGGGACGGTCCAGGTGCAAAAAGACAGTGTGAGATATTAACTGAATATAATGACAGTGCTTTTGGCTCAATATACTAGAACAGAGGTCTTCAACAGGGGGGTCGCAAAGGTACTGCAGGGGGGTCGCGAAATCTTTTGATTTCACTTTAAAATAATATAATTTTATATTTTATAGTGTAAAATACAGTATTAACCTGTGTATTATTTCCTTGTATTGGATGTACCATAACAGAGTAGCAATGTTTATACATGACACTAAGCTCAATTTAATATAAAACACAATTCTATGCCGTATATATAGTAGGGGGTCCCTGGCCCAGTTCGCCATCTGTTTGGGGGTCCCTGGCCTGAAAAACGTTGAAGACCCCTGTACTAGAATATCATTAGTGTTATGCAGGGTCACTATGCACTTTTTGTTGATCCCAAGGTAAAGGATAAATGAGACGATTGCATCAGACAGGGCGTCCAGCATGTTAAACAGGCTAAATCAATATGCAAATTACAACATATGTACTTTGTATTACAAGATCTTTTACAACTTTAAGCTGCTATGGCCAATTAACCCAAAACTAAAAAATGTAAATGTTTAATTTTGTTATAGCATTCCTTCCACCGGTCAACAAAACTGGTCTGTAATGAAAATAATTTACCCTTGGGGATAATAAAAAGTAATTACATCTTAAAGGAAAAGTAACGTTATTTTACAATCTGAGCCTTCTTTCGGTAATAAAACAAGTCGTTTGACTCACCCATATCACGTTCGTGTCATTTGGAGCTGTTTGAAGAAAGTTATGTTGTAGCGTATCCGTTAGCATTTGTATTTGGGGCATTACTTTGCGGTGTCCAAATAACACAAACTTTAGCACTTTTCAAATCATAGAAGCCCGATGTCTTAATGTAAGATTTTGTTTGAAGCAAAAGTGGCCTGTAATCCGAGATTTATCCATAGTTTTCAGCTTTGCGTTTCATGTTTGGGTCCCGGGAGCAGTCCGCGCATGCGCACTGGCGTCCTCATCTACTCGAAACTATGGCTAAATCTCGGATTACAGGCCACTTTTGCTTCAAACGAAATCTTTCATTAAGACATCGGGCTTCTATGATTTGAAAAGTGCTAAAGTTTGTGTTATTTGGACACCGCAAAGTAATGCCCCGAGCAAATGATACAGCACCATGTTAACGGATAAGGGATCATTACTAGAACAGAACGGCTCAACATAAGTTCTGCGATACTGCTCCAATTGACAGAAAAATGCTATGGGTGAGTAAAACTACTTGTTTTATTGCCGAAAGAAGGCTCAGATTGTAAAAAAACGTTAATTTGCCTTTGAATCTGTGTATACTGTATGTAGTCTCTCTGCAATAGTAACAATACTAAGACTAATATAGTTTTTGAAGTTCCAAGCCTTGTCAGTGGTTTTACAAAATACCATTCACTGCAGTATATGGTTGTCAAAAGTATCAAAAATCTGATACGAATCAATACTAAAAGTAGTATCAAAACTAGATACTCAATTGATCAGGTATCGAAACAAAAAAGTCACATTCACAGGACAGAAATTGACCTTTCCTGAATAGCTTTAGGATGATCTTGAGCCATACCTGCTTGTCAAAGCCTGATCCCGTCACATCACAGATGCTCAACAGGGCTGGGCCTGGGTAGCACTTGGGTGGGAGACTGCTGGGAAAATCAGGTGCCACAGTGGGGCGCCAATCACAAAAACTGTTGTTGTGTCCTAAGGCAAGGCACTTCATCCACATTGCCGAGTATGAAATGTGTATGGTGTGTGCGTGAGTGTTGGTGGTCGGAGAGGCCGATGGTGCAGATTGGCAGCCTCTCTTCCGTCAGTTTGCCCCAGGGCAGATGTGGCTACAATAGAAGCTTACCATCACTGAGTGTGGAGTGAATGAATAATGATCTGTAAAGCATCTTTGTGTGTTCAGAAAAGTGCCATATAAAACGGATGCACTATTATTATTATCATCATATAGACTACGCTCATGGACCACTATTACTGCACTCTATAGGAAGCTAAAGATGTATTTTACCAAATTGAAAGTGTAAATAGTGTACTACTGCATAATCTGCCAAATATTTGTTGACTAAACAATTCACATATTGTTCTGTTTTGAACTCAGCACTCAGCAGGGCGGTGCCACTGTACCACACTTCTAAGAATTTAATATTCAGTGTGTACTTGACTCACTTCACAGTGCTGTGAACAAACACATAAAATTACAGACCCCCCACACCTCGTCCTTGTGTGCAGTATCCCGCTATTGTCCCAGGACATCCTCTGAGACCTATGCTGAAGGTTTCAGTGTGCACATGGGACCGTCTTTGTCCCATCACAGACACAAAGAGCCTGTATAATCTGTCGCTTTAGGACATTACAACAGCACTCTATGTTGGGTTTGTAATAACTGACTGTATTTTGTGTATGCTGATTGATGCTACATGCTGGTACCTTGTTGCAATTATTCAGGGTCTTATTCTTTGTCGTAGCTGCCCCATGCATCACTGTGCTCTGTGTGACAGCTGCATAACTTCTTTTGGTGAAATAGTCCGCTGTAATTGTGTTGGAGTTTCACTTCGTTTCAAGTCAGTTCATTTGAACAATCCATTGGAAATTTGAAAGTGTAACATTTCTAAAGAAACTACTTGCCTGGGGTCCCGAATATATATATATATATATATATATATATATATATATATATATATATATATATATATATATATATATATATATATATATATATATATATATATATATATATATATCAGTCCAGAAAACTGCAGTACTAGGAACATACCGTTAACTAAACCAGGGTGCAAAAGGTCAGATATTGTGTAACAGATATTCTGTCATCAACAGCAATGAATGAACTTGTTGCCATAGGGTGTTAAGCCATTTAGGACAGGGTCAATAGCTCACTTTAGCATCTCATCAGGCTGAACATTTGCAATATACTTGGAAGGTCATATGAGCTTGGTGAGAAAGTGTGAACACATCTTAATTGCTTCTTTGTTGTCCTCATATTTGGTTAATAATGAAATCTGCTGCCAATAAATCTCACAAACAGCGTGTTGAGGATGGCAGCCGAGTAGTCATTACAGCTCTGTGGAGATTTTAATCACGTATACGCCATTTCTGACTGATGCATGTGCACAAGTAGACACACAAGTACACTGTGGTTTCTAATACATCTTCATAATTAGTCTCACAATTATAAGGCAATGAACTGCAATACACATGGGAGACTGATCCATCTCTGGGATACTGCAATTACCCTGTGAAGACGCGATCTTGTGACAAATGTTTGCTTTGCGGCTCTGGTTAAAATCCACAGCACATATTTAGTCATGAAAAACAGTCTGTGTGGGGCTTGTTTTAGCAAACTACAATTAGATTCATTTTGGAGACTGGTCATTTATTACAGAAACAACTGCTCCTGCAACTCTTACAGAAGGACAAAATATAAAATTCCTGAAATCTGAATTTTGCAAATATTGAAAACTTCTTTGCCCAGAGTTGATTTTCATAGTCTATTTTTCAACATGACAGATATAAGCTAAATTTAAAATTCGCCAGGGAATTTATTACAGCTGTGGTTTCTTCTTATAAGTATCTTAAATTATCAGCTCTTTTTTGACCTAACTTGTTTTAATTTTACCATGACATAACTATTTTTATGCTATTTAATACCACAGAAGTCTTCTCTTATAGTTTGATATTTTGATAGTAGATTATTTGGACACAGTAGCTCAAACATCACAGTATATTATAATAACACAGAGCAAAATACAAATGGTAATAATAAATAATAATAAATAGTAAGAGACTGGTGTCAGTAAGGCACAAAAGTAAAAATAAATAAATATTCTACAGTGCTTTCGAGACACTCAAAGTCACTTTACATTCCATGCATTATTCATATACTTTTCATGTGCTTCCTTACCTGTTAGGTCATTTCTTTTGGTTTCATGTACATTATTGTTATCTGTACATTTTATTCTGACTATTTGGTACTCTGGGAATCCCTCTCCTTGTACTACTGATGCACAAGAGCTCATAGTAAAGTCAGTGCCTTGACGACAACAGACAAACTGCTCTGTGAGTCCAAATTGGCTTTCCCTCCATTAGGCCTGAGCGCAAACATATTATCAACAACAGCGTCTACTGCCTGCAGGGCCATACCACAGCTACTCCACCACCCACTACGTCCTATATACACCAAAATAACATTCACAAGCTAAGACGGAGGCACTGAGTAGATGTATTATGCCATTTAAATTATTTTGATTAAGTCGACTGGATGTCCACTTTGGCACTGAGCGCACATACATTTATAGCAAGACACCTGCGAAGCCTGATGGGATTCTTTTCAGTAGAGACGTTTCTATTGGGCGTTTGCCCTAAAGTAAATGCCCCTGCTTTTATAAATGCTTCCAGTCTCAACTTTTTTTATGAGCACAGCAGGAAATAATAGCAGCTTTAATACACATACGCGGTTGTACGGCACAAATGTCACGCAGTGCATAACCTTTTCTCTACAGCAGACAGACCTTTTTCCACATTCAGCTTCACCGCTCACAATCAAAAACATGGAGGATACAAGTCAAACATGCATGGTTTATTCATAGTCACACAAAACACTCAGTCACAACAAACAGGAAACCTCAAGAACAAAAAGGCAGGCCAAGGTCTGGGGAAATAACCATGATATTCTTATAGTTCATAGTTGTCACTTATAGGTGCATTGTCACTTAAAAGATTACACCTGCTCAATTTCTGTGTAATCCTTCAGTTGTCCAGGTAGGGTCCATAGCAAAAAAAAACAACCTGTTAACTGTACAGAATTCAATCAGTATAGTAGTACAAGATTGCTGTTTATAAATGTCACAAACAAAAAATGTACAATTTTAACTTGGTTTTGCATGAACAATTAATGTTATTAAACACTGATCAGACTCAGATTTTGAAACTTCTACATGTGCTTGCAAAACTACTACCAGAATATGAAAGTCAATGTGGTACACTACATTATCATCCAGAAACAGGAACAAAAAAATGACTTGCCTGTTTTTATATTCATTTCACTAAGACACAAGCATGGATGAAATTAAAATTAAAGGAGAGTCTGAATATTGATAAGGTCCAATTTGATTCAGTGCGATGTGCAGGGAGAGGTTTCACAGAGCGCTGGAAGGGGAGACTCTGTCTTCACTAATTGCACAAAAGGAGAATCTCTGGGGATTGGACTGAGCTCCAGGTGCAGAAGCTCCACACCAAACCACTGATGCTTCAGCCCATAATTTACAGTATGTAGTCATTTGAGTTATTGAGTAGTCGTGCCTAAAACAAGATTTGTAAAACAAGATCTGAGCCTGGATTTTCACCATATAGGAAACAGTGGATTTTTATTTAGGTATTTCCATGTACATACTGTATGACAATCACAAGTACAGAGCTGTGGGTGGAGATAAGGGAAAGGTGAAAAATGACATTGTCTAAGTACACATGCCTCAAATGGCTCAAATACAGGATTACTTAAACATGCATGAATCAATCCAAATACAACTCTGAGTGAGCTAATGAAGAAACACCATTAGAACGTTCATCAAAGTGGATTCCACTTTATACATCCACTTTAATTATAAAATCCTATAGATATACTGTAGACACACCAGACATATCTTTATGACTTATACCGACACGTGCAAACTGTACTTAATTGGATATTAAGTATAGCAGCTCATTGTTTGATCATATTTGTTTTTACTTGTTGCTGGTTCACCACAACTTGTAGATACACACTACTTTAGACATAACCATCACAGTTTGCACTTTGTTTAACTTAACTTCTTATACCTACATATTAAAGGTCCCATGGCATGAAATTTTCACTTTCTGAGGTTTTTGAACGTTAATGTCCGAACCTCTGAAACAGCAGTGGTTTAATTTTATTTTCTGTGGAAATTTGTTTGTTTTTTTCATGGGACGCGTCTCATATCTTCCTAAGCGCTTAAAACACGGAAGTGGGTGACAGCGCATCGCGCACCGCTAATCCAGGAAACAGCGGTGCATTTGGCCACACCCCCACCCGCTGCACTGGCCTGTCTCTGTCCTCCTCATTTGCATTCAAGCAACAATGCCCAGAATAAAGTGTTTCAGAGACATATTTATGACTCTGACTGTCTTCATGAGGCTCTCTCATGCACTGAGGCTTGATTTTGGAGAAGGATTCATTTACAGTATTAGGAAACCACTAAGGCATATAGGCCATATAGGGACTGGTGTTGCGAATTAGCCATTGGCTAAAACACTGTGGTACCTGCATCAGATGTTAATCTATGTTTGTTGTATCTGTCCCTATCAAATAAACAATAAAGTAAAGTAAAAGCATCAAAAAGTACCATGTCATGGGATCTTTAAAGGGCCCATATTACATTATTTTCTGATCTATGTTATAATGTTTCCTTATCACAAACACACCCGGAGTTATGTTTTGTTTCATTCACACATGTTTAACACAAACCCTACATATTTAGGCTGAGTCCTTCTCTCAAACAGAAAACACTGTGGTGTCATGTGGTAATACACGAAATGATTCCCTGTGTATTTAAACTCCATGCACCTTCACTAGAATCATTTGGATAATTTCAACCCTGGAATTAAGAGGAGGTAATATTATAACATGGCCTAAAGATCACAATAGTCAATTTAGATAGACAAATTGTTCTCGTTAATCTCATACTATCTTACCCAACCCATCCATCAAACGGGGCAATTATGATTTCATACATTCTACAATTATGTCTATTTCACTTGCAAACACACAATGGTTCAGGTTCAGGTAACTTAATTTACACTCATACGTCAAATTGGTCTGCAGTCAGAGTTGGCTTTCATACAAGATGCCAGGATGTATTTCTTAAAAATCTACTTAAACATTGATCTTCCGTCATTTGTACTATCCTATTTGAACTCTGATTTTACCATTCACTGTCAGTCCTTGTTGGCACGAGTGCAGATGAAGAAGAAGAAATCCTGGGACGACTCGGAAGAAGATAAATGATGATCGCTTTTGAATCAGCACGCCATAAATAATTGAACCGACAAACAGGTCAGGCCGCTCGAGGGCAGCCACTCATCAGCCAAGTCCTGCTCTCTCCCCAGTCTGTGATCTGAGCTATTTTGGCTTATATGTCATATCTCCTTCTTTTCATACTTTCAAATTCATTTATGCGTTATTGCCCAGGAAAACAGGGTTAGTTTATTACAGCAGCGATCGTAAAAGGCAACTCGCTTTGTCTGGCCTCTTCTATAGTTACACAGACTCCAGTCCAATGAATACTTGGCAACAACAATAGGACCTGATTCTTCCTCCAAAGTGCTCTCATCGCTCGTCTGAGAAGTCCCACTCTCGCTCCATGAAGCCATCAAATCAATGCTTTTTACAGAGCAGTTTTTACAATGACTTGGAACTTCACCCAACCCGACCATGGCATTTGCCCTTTTCTAGTTTGGCCAAAAAATACTGTGACACACACTTTGCCTTCATGTGTTTGCTGGATGCTTGAGGTGCAGGGTTTTAATCGCTAACAAAATCCACATTTATTTTAAAGTGATAAATAAAATAATAATGTAACAATGTAAGTGGGCGTAGTGTATTCTGTCATGTTGCTTTTCTTCTACTGTGAAGCTAGTGGAATGTCACTGGTTGTTACTGAATGTTGGGAATGTTTTAGCAATTTTTGTGTGTGACCGTACTGCAATTTTGTGGTTTATTTTGTGGAAGGAAACTTGCACAAATAGTGGTTTTACAGAGAAATGTTGTTGCTAAAATGTATTTGGTTCATGAAAAAAAGCAATATATTATCATGTGTAAAATATCAATTATAATATCATAATAATATTGTATCATGAGCCATATATCGTGTATCATATCAAATCGTGAGGGTACTCTGTGTTACTTCCATGTGGAGGACCCACCATCTGCTAGTCTCCATGGAGATCTTGTATACCTAGAATACTCCAAAGTATGGCATTATATCTACAGCTCTGAAAAAAAAAAGAGACCGCTGAAAAAGTATCAGTTTTTCTGATTTTACTACTGTTTGGGCAAAAGGACCAATTTTGTTTGAGTCTATAAACTACTGACAACATTTCTCCCAAATTCCAAATAAAAAATATTATCCTTTAGAGCATTTATTTGCAGAAATGGTCAAAATAACAAAAAAGATCCATGTTTTCAGACCTCAAACAATGCAAAGAAACAAGATCAAATAAATTTTAAAACAACATAATACTAATGTTTACACTTAAGAAAAGTTCAGAAATCAACATTTGGTGCAATAACCCTTATTTTTACTCACAGCTTTCATGCGTCTTGGCATGCTCTCCACAAGTCTTTCACATTGTTCTTGGCTCAGCTTTGTGTTTGTGTTGGAATTCAACAGACGCTGGAATGGAATGGCTGTAATACATGTAGAGATGATGATTTCAGAAAAAAATGCAGTGGTCTCTTATTTTTTTCCAGAGCTGTATTCATCTCCATGAGTCAAGCCGGACACGCCATCATGCCAACTTACAGATCAGATCTGTGGAGATGTGAGATCAGTCACAGTAGGAATGCAAGGTCATACTTTGGAACAAGTTGTAACATCTCCATGAGACAGGACATGGTAGTTCCCCCAGAAAAGTCACATAGTGCACATTTAAATTAAAGTTACAAAAAAATACTTTAGTTTGTCTTCTTTAATGTTAGTGGCATTTCACTTATGCCGTGTATTCAAAACTCTTGTCTTGTTAAAAAAGTAAACCTTGTTTTTCCAGCTGCATAAGTGACATTCAAACTAAAATACCTGTTTGCTATAAAGTCATCCACAGACATATAACAGAGCAGGTAGAACATAGTAGTGTACACAGCAGCAGTCTCTAGCAGAAACCAAAGGGAGTAAAGTACTGCATTAATTATTAACTACAAAAAGTTCAGTGTGCACAAAGTAAAAGTTAAAGTTTATTGGCTGTGTCTCAGACCAATTATAAGTATTGAATATTAAGTGTAAGTAATTTAAAAGTTTCCAGAGGTTTTAAATTACAGTAAATGAGCTGCCTCACACGTAATTGCTAACATGATTCAGGTGAACGAACGAAGGGAAAACACAATCTTCAGTCTCTTGATGATACATTGTGTAGGTGAAAACAAATTAATGTTAGAAGGGAAATGTAACGTGTTTAACTGCATGCTCCAGTGGTGATTGAAACATTTAACATGTTTATAAAAGGCTGGTATAATCCAACTCAGCTGCCTTATGTTGTCATTACAGGGACACCCCCATTTGTTACTGAGTCAACTGAAGTGGGTAAGTAACACAACTTAAACAACTTCATTCTTGAGGTAAGCTTCAATGTATAGAGTACTATTATTTGTGCACTCAAAAGCTGAAAATTATTATCAGCACATTCATGAATTTGACTGTCAGAAAGATGTTTTAATTGAACAAATACAAAATCTAATAGTTCTTGTAAGGTAGCAGTAGAATTGAATTATTCCAACCTCATTAAAGGTCCTATATTACGCAAAATTGAATTGTTTCATTCACACGTTTGAGTAATCCTTTATTATTACTCTACATCTCCAAAGCACAAAATGCTCTTTAGTTTAGTTTCTTTAGCTTTAGTTTAGTAGAAATTGGCAATTCCAGAGCTGAAATGATCCAAATGATTCTAATAAAGGTATATGGGGTTTAAAAACACAGTGGAGCACTTCCTGTATTCCCACATGACATCACAAGGTGAAACGGACTGGGCTTGTGTATTAAATAAGTGTGAGTGAAACAAAAAATAACTCCAGGTAAGTTTTTGATGAGGAAACAACACTTCAGAAAATGGCGCAATATGGGCCCTTTTAATGAACACCTTGACTGGCAGAAACATGTTTTAAATGAATGAATACAAATCTAATAATTCTTGTAACTTTAAGGCAAAAGTGGTAGTAGAATTGAAATAATCCTACTTATATAACTTGTTGTACTTTAGATCTTGGGCATTAATCCTACATAACTGCATGATTAATTTGTGGCTGTATTAGTAGTAGTTTTAACAGTAATTGGACCATTTCACTATTTAAGTTGAAGATTATTAGCTTTGTGAGTAGGCATCTTCCCAAACTGCCTCATCTTGAGGCTAATGTTTGTCCCACTCTGATATCAATCTCAAGCTCCAGTCCACCCTTTTTCCCATAGGCCTCACAGATAAGATCCTCTAAGACTCACCAAAGTTTTGCATTTTAACATGTTATAAACATAGGATGAGTTAGCTTTTCTGAACAGGCATATCCCTAACTTTGAAAAAGTTGCCAGTTTAGCCTAAAGGAAACTGGCCCTTTTCCCTCCTTATGAAGTGTCACAGGTGCAGTGGCCAGTGGACAAGCCAGAACCTCAAAATAATCTCACTGGATTTACACCCATTTAAAGAGAAATGTGTGTTGAATTTTAGATGAAGGGCATGTTATTGAGCTTTATAATGGCTGTACAGGGTAGAGACTCTTGGGCACATGTAAAATTGATTCAATTTTGTGTGTCATGAGAAAAACATTACCTTGGAGCACGTTAAGCCAGAAAATAAGAAATTTGGGGCTTGTAATGTTCATGAACACCATGGCTCATGCATATACAGTGCTCAGCAATAATGAGTACACCCTCTTTCAAAAGTAACATTTTATACAATATGTCAATGAACACAAAAATATTTGCAAAATGTGCACGGACTAAGTTTAATACAGTCAAAGTAGGGTGGTGCAAAAATAAGTACACCCCACAACAAAAACTACTACATCTAGTACTTTGTATGACCTCCATTATTTTTAATGACTGCTTCAAGTCTTCTATGCATGGAATGAACAAGTTGGCAACATTTGGCAACACCAATCTTTTTCAATTCTTCAACAATGACCTCTTTCAGATACGGGATGTTGGATGGAAAGTGATGCCAAACTTGTTTCTTCAGAATTCCCCAAAGATGTTTAATTGGGTTCAGATCAGGTGACATATTTGGTCACAGAATCACTCTCACCCTGTTCCTCTTCAGAAAGCCAGCAGTGGCCTTAGTACGCGTATGCTTAGGGTCATTGTCATGTTGTAAAAGTGCACAACGACCAAAGGCATGAAGTGATGGAAGTATCTTTGTTTTCAGTATAGAGCAATACATTTCTGAATTCATGATGCCATTCATGAAATGCAGCTCCCAACACCAGCAGCACTCATGCAGCCCCACATAAGGACACTACCTCCTCCATGTTTCACTGTAGGCACCATGCATTTTTCTTTGTATTCCTCGCCTTTGCAACGCCATACAGTTTTGAAGCCATCAGTTACAAAAAGATTGACCTTGGACTCATCACTTCAGAGTACATCTTCATCTTTGTCAGCATGGGCCCTGGCAAACTCTAGATGGGCTTTTTTGTGACTGGGCTTTAGGAGAGGCTTCTTTCAAGGACACCCATGCATGGCATTCCTCCTCAGTGTACGGTGTATTGTGTCATGCATACAATTCATTATTCATTCACGCCACACTCGTGGTGATAAGATACTACTGTAGCCACAGCTGACGGAATTATATCATTTGAAACATTGTTTAGACATCAGTGTTTTGTGTTTTGCAGTAAACTGCAGTAGTAGACTGAGGACTTTTTAAACTGGAGCCCAAAGCCACACTGTTTAACATTCCCACTGTGCCAGGCAAACCTCTCTGTGCTTCCCAATTGCTGCCTGCGTTTAGTTGGCTTTCAAAAATATATGACCAGTTATCATAAATATGCATTACTTTTTCATAGTCTATGCTATGCAATGCTAATGAGGCTGCTTTTCAGTTTGGTCTCAGTTTTGATGAACCATATTTTGGGCAGGAGGGAGTTAGTTCTGCCTGTAAATTAAATACTTTATTATCTCTCTGTAAATATCACTAAAGGACATTTTATGCCACTCACTTAGTGACAAAGCCATTAGTTCTCATGATGTTATTTCATGTTATAGTAATGGCTGCACTTAAAAAATTACATTTTACAACATAAATGGAGGAAAAAAATGTTGTGCATAATATTGGGTTGCTAAAGTGAAAATCATCAGTGAAGCGGGTGAACATATCGGTTTATGTAGAGATTCAAATAATTGATGTTGATAAATGATATCAGCTGTAGCTCTGTCTATATGAGGACATCTGCCAAATAAAACTATATCAGACTGCTTAATTTCAATTGTTCAACAATTGAGACCTGTGGCTAAACTTTAGAAACAAGCTTTTTGTGTGTAGATTCAGGGGACTGTTGCATTTCTGTGTGCTTAACATGTGTATATTCCAGAACAACAAAGGATAAAAATTCAAAATTCATTGACAGAAACATTTTTAGTGGCCAAATATATATTTATTTTAAATTTCATACAAACATCTTTATCCAAAAATAAACTGCTGATTTGGGTGAATCATTAATAAAAGTGCACAGTCATCATAGCTGTGTCCACATTAATGTGGAGTGGGTAAAGCTGTGAGTACAGCAGATGTTCATATGACAAAACACTGTCTCTGTCACTCTGAAGGATAAGTCACACCTGAGTCATTGGGAGCAGCAGTCACAAATACTGTACAACAGGAACGCTCCTTGTGCAAAAATGTATCAGGTTAAAATGCAACTCTAAAGACCCCTTAAAAAGCCAAATACAGGAGTCAGGCAGAGGAGGAAATCACAGTTGTGGAGGGAATAATACCTTATGATGAACAACAAGTACAAACTGCAGGTCATTTATATAGTCAGGTGTTAAGCTTTCATAATATTAATCTCCCATTTTAACTCTTGGTCCATCACTCACTCAGTGTCCCTTTATTCTGACAATAGTTAATTAATCAAATACCAAGGCAGAGCTGCTAAACATTTTCATGTAGCTGAGAACAAAATATGCCAACATTAGTTCATAGTACATTTTTAAAATGCCAAATTTACCATTGCAACACAATTGCTACTGCTTTGTTTGATTTGACCATTCTACTGAAAATTCAGACTGATACTGACCCCATGGGGTTCATTTTGAGGCAAACACGAAACGCACCGCTGTGTTTACAGACTCTTCTCACTGGTCATTATTAGAGGCTGGTACACGAGTCTGTGCGTAATGACCAAAGAAGCTCCAATCACTCTCCAAAACTACCATCTTTAATCTCGGGTGTTGCGTTCAGATGATTGGCAAGCTCCTGCATCACCGCGTCTTTACCTATCAGATCGTTTCTCCTCTTCTCCATCACCACATCCTCCAGGCTCTGAAACTCCAGTACGTGGCTCTTTTTGTCAGAAAACATTAACTTTAGCTTGTATGGCTGCTTGCCTATCCTGATCTCACCCCCGATCTTGAACTCACGCTTTCCGAATCGGCACCAAGCTGCAAAGCACTCAGAGTTTCTCCAGTGCAGCTCTCGGTCTCTGGAGCCCACGTGGTCCAAGGCGTTACGCACGGTGACTTCAGGTGGCAGCGCGCGGTACCGGTACAGTCCGTTCACGATCCTCCCCTGTTTGCCCTGACTCACGTCCGTCAGAAAGCTGTTCTTGATCTCAGCCCGGTGCAGATGGACCACTTGGAAATCCCCCACGTACACGGCCCAGTGCGGGTACTGTCCGGTGGCAACAAACTCCAACAGGTCCCCCGCTCTGCACTTGTTCAGCAGGCTCTCCGCGGAGTACGTGGCTTCCCCGCTCTTCCTCTCAAACAAACAATCCTCTCTGTAAAACACCGCGCACTCCACTTCGTCCCTCGGCTCAAACGGCTTCTCCTCATGGTACACCCGTGCGCTCTCTGTGGAGAAGTTATCAAAACGCTCGTCCTGATCATCGTCATCATCGTTAGAGAAAATATAAGAAACGCCAATTCGTGGTCCATCATCGTCCGGATCGAAGCCATTCGGGTCCGACGTGGGCACCTCTGCGTAATTGAGATGAGTGAGTTTCTCCACCTGGTTCCCCATAAAGGTTTAAGTAGATTACGCAGCCGGTGTTCTGCGAGCCAAAGGGAAACAGGATCCACCTGTTCTGTGCTCGCTTCAGGAGGAGGACGACAGCACGAGCCTATCAGCTAAATCCAAAGCGTCAGCAAGGGGCCAATAATCCATATCCAGCAACATATGTCCAACCAGTGTTCCCACTTGAACCGAGCTGAAAGAAAACAAAAACAGACACGTCGTTAGTAAAGTCGAACTACTTTATATTCCAAACTGGTGCGACCAGACACACCTGTTGGCTCAGCTTCAGAGAAACTCACGTTATCCCGTTTACAAACATCTAGGATCTCATTTGGCTACAAAACACCTCTGCCACACGCAAATTCAGAGTCACACTTTGGCACAGGGAAAGTACGCGCTCACCTGTGGTCCGCTTGAGCTGCTCCTTCTCTGTGAACATGCGGGACATAAACAGGACACGGGGCTGTCAGCTGCGCTTTTCCGGTGCGCAGGAGGATGGATGTGTTTGCGCAAGAGGATGTGTTTGCTCTGCTGTCTGTAGCGTGAACCACAGAATTTGTTGCAACGAAACTCCGTCTGCCACAATAAGTGCGGGGAGGCGTTGACACTTAAAGCGACAGTACACCTTTTACACTTTGTACCTCACTCTAGACCAGGGGTGGGCAATTATTTTTCCCCAGGGGCCAAATGAGAAACAGAAAATATTGTGGAGGGCCAAAAGTTTGAAGTCTACTCTGGTTATTAATTTTATTTCTGAAATCAGTAAATGGCATTGTTTACAGAAGCTGGTAAGTTCTGTGTTATTATTAAGTAATGAGAGAGTGAGGTTTTACAAAAACTGAATTTATTCAGTTATTTTACTGAATAAATTCAGTTTTTGTTCAAAACAATGGTAAAGGTGAAACATTTGTAACTCTTTTTCAGTCACATTAACCCCACAATGTTTTCTGATTTTAACTTTCTTAACTTTGTATTAAGACACCATAATGTCTTTGTTTGACAAATAATATAATACAAGATATATCACAAAATGTTTTGTGTAGAAAAAGTCAAAGTTAGCATGTTTTAGTGTTTTTTTCTTGATCAGTGAGAGAAATCTAGCCTCTGTTGAGCTTTAACAAGTGCATCAATGTCAGGTTGCATGTCTGAGGTGGAGATATGAAGCACGTCTGACAGATGATCATCAGGACAAATGCATTATGTACAATTTTGAAAGTAGGTTTTATTTTCTTAATTCCAAGCAACCTTTCGTGGGCCGGTCAGAGTTGGCCCCCGGGCCTTGAAATGCCTGGGTCTGGTCTAGACTTAGACTTGAACTTAGACTTAGGCAAACTTTATTGATCCACAAGGGAAATAGTTTTGGGTACGGTAGCTCACTCATCAAATATAATATATGATATAACAGAGGATAAAAGAACAAAAAGAAAAGTAGATGGAAAAGCAACCAAAGAGCAATAGACCTGTGTCAGATGAGACACAATTATATACATAAGATAATGATAATAATTATATATCAGATACAATCAGATTTAAATAGACAAGTAGTAGTCAAATATAAAATGCAGTATCAAAAATAATGCACAGAACCAGCTGTATACAGTTGTAGGGAGTATTATCTGTTACATAAGGGTGAATTGTACAGTTGTAGGGAGTATTATAGTATGAATGTAGTCCTGTATCTCTCACTGTTTGAGCAGAGCTGTAGGAGCCTGTTGGAGAATGAGCTCCTCTGTCCCTCTATGGTCTGGTGCAGTGGGTGAGCAGGAGTGTCCATGATGGAGAGCAGTTTGTCCAGTGTCCTCCTGTCCCTCACTGTGACAAATGTCTCCAGCTCACAGCCGATCACGTGACTACTAAAAGCATAGTTTTGTTTGTTTTGTTTAAAAACAATCTTTAGAGTTCAGCGTCTGCACCCAGTTTTATTGACTGTCATAAAATGTTGTACAAGTCTTAAAATATAGTCAAATGTATGCAAGTCAAATGTAGCCTATTAAATAACTTCATTTTTTTATTTCCCCCATTGTTAATAATAAAAGTCTACTGTATGTCAAACAATTGTTAAAAAATATTGGCTTGGAATACACAGAAAAACCTTTCAGAAGTACTGAATGTGTGTTGAATGCCAAATATTTACACATGGAAGGGAGTCACCTAATAATTTAATCTAAACACATGCAGATAAATGAGTCAGTTATTACAGTCACAGAGCCTAATGTAATCAACAGTATTTGTGTACGTGCACACTCTAGCTCTGCGTGGCCATTTCACAGACCACATCAATCACATTAAATCCCACATCTATGCAATTATGCAAGTAGAATTACGTGGCACATTTGCACAGCTACCGAGTCTCTTCACGTTCTCAATGTGGCCCTGAAACTAGTAACGCTCCTCACAGTAAAATCAAAATGTGTTGGTGCCAAACTCTTTAAGCATGACACCTGGACCTAGTACATAGTGCCAGGCTCTGGTCACTGCAGCCATCTCTGCACTGGCCTGCTGGTTAGAAGAGAGAGTGTTAGAGTGTTAGAAGAGAGACATGTCCATAAGTCAAGCATGAACAAGCCATATACTGTAATTACTGTCTTAGGAAGCTACAACACCACTTAACGCGGATTTCATAAGGCAGTGAGAGATGAATGGGAATTATAGATCAAACATTGAGCAAAAAACAAACCTCAAATGCTACTTGATTTTTATGTAGCTCCATGATCATGTGATTGGACTTTCATAGGCAATAACAGTGTTGAAGGTATGGAAACTATTTCATTTTCCTTACTGTGCAGCTAACACAGTTTCTGTTTGTGTGTTTGCTCTCACAAATCATGTATTTGTTGTAGAATTACCTGCAACATAACACTGAGCATGGCAAATAAGGTTAGATTGAAGCAGGGCAATTCAATATGTACTAGAGTGAAGAAACAATTAAGTCAACACAGCATAGATCATTTGTTGCCTGTTAATACGTTCAGGGAGAGTGGTGTGATGCAGTCTTTGGAGGAAAAGAGCAATAAGACATGTGAAAAATGCCTAATACTCAGTTATTAAAAGATTAGCTTCACCTAGTTTCATCTCAACACTGCTTTTGTTTGTTTCTTTTTCAAACAAAGGCCTCTCAGAGGCAGGGGCAGGAAGGAAGGAAGGGGAGATTTAATCACTCAAACTGCATTCCAGGAGATACTCTCAAATAAGTGTTTAGTCTTTTTCTCAGCCTGGTTTGGTTTGGTTTCTGGCCCATATAGAACAAAAAACGAATTCAAAAGATGGTTGAGTGTTGCAATAGCCTTATTTAATCAACAGAAAAATACAACAGAACATGTTTGGGTCTTTGGGCTCAGGTAGTGCTGCCACCATGGTAAGGCCTCCCTCTTGTGGTGGTCTCAACACACTGCAGTCTTATCAATTTATGAATGCCTTTAAATTAAATTCAACATCTCCACAAATGTAACACAACAATAACGCCAACGCTAAAATTAAAACTAACAACTGTACACCCTGGATATTAAATGATTACCAAAAATGAATTGTGGTGCCAGTGGGAATGTAGAGCACTACATCTTGTTGCTGTTTCTCTTGTGGTTCTGGATTCTTCTTCTGAGCACATGGTCTGGAACCAGGTCTGACTCTTTCACATCTGAGTTACCACAGCCCACTACAGGACACCTACAGGTTAGAGATAAACAAACGTAAATTAATTTA
Organism: Paratrypauchen microcephalus; assembly: GCA_036785185.1. Taxonomy (NCBI): domain Eukaryota; kingdom Metazoa; phylum Chordata; class Actinopteri; order Gobiiformes; family Gobiidae; genus Paratrypauchen; species Paratrypauchen microcephalus. The sequence goes on along the minus strand of JAVJIX010000002.1, from coordinate 15,990,824 downwards.
TGTAGATAACCAACTGAAATACTGTTGGCTGTGATCGCTGAACACAGATTTAAAGTAGTGACGTAACAAACAGCCCAACAGACTAATGACCAGTTATTGATACCATCAAATACAGAAGGAATTGCCTTAGCTGCTCTCTGTCCCCTCTGCCCATCTGGTCACTATGGGGAGCAGGGCATTCAGCCGCTCTGCTCCCCAGCTCTAGAACTCTCTCCCTCCTGACCTACGCAACACTGACACACTCCCAAACTTCAAAACCAAACTCAAAACTCATCTGTTCAGACTGGCCTATTCACCTCAACTATAACTGCACTGTCCTTTTAAATGTTTTACCGTTTTTAAAGTTTTGTTTAAATGTTTAACTGTTTTTAACTGTTTGTATTTTAACTGTTGCTTTTAACTGCCTATAATGTATACTATACTTGTTGTAAGGCAACCTTGAGTGTCCAGAAAGGCGCCTAATAAATAAAATGTATTATTATTATTATTATTATTATTATTATTATTATTATTATGTTAAGGTAAATATTCAATTTAACTTTTTTACAATTTGTCTTATTAGAAGAAAATGCAAGCTTCCTTAACTGTTTAACTTCTAACTTCTTTAAACTGTCTGGCTTGTAACCAAAATCTGATTTACATACTTTCAGACCCCAGTGTTACAACTTCATCAAATGGCTCTAATTGGACGCTTAAAAAAAAATTAAAATAAAAAACATCATGGCTTTGACACAGAAATCTTGAATGCAGCTTAAAGCGTGTTACTTAACTCCAATTTTGGTCCCATCATGATAGTTAATACTCTTATATACAATATTATAAAAATATACCAGTATAGTCGGTATTAGTCCTATTTATGCGATGCCTGTCAAAAGTAGCTTCTGGGTATAGATTTTTTTCCCCACAACCCTAGCCATTTAACAAACTGAATGGCACACACAAAGCAAATATAGAAGATAACTCATCTCTACCAGGGTAGCATTTTTTTTTTTTATTCATTATCCTCCTATAATTCAATTTTATGGTCTTAAAATTTATTAGATTAGATATCATTTATTAATCCTTTTCAGAAAATGGTTTTGTTGCATTAGCTCATTTTTTTTATTAAATTAAAACACCAGCAATATATGCGTTCTATCAGAACTATATAAATTCTCTGGTAGTTCAATGTAAAAAATGTACTGTAACCCAGGGTATAAAGTGCTCCTAAACTGTGTAAAATATATACATTTTCCTATTTTAATTGTACGTTAAGTCACGTGACACATGTACGCACACATAGTGTGGTCTCAGCCAATCGCGTTCCTCAGAGGCCAACACAAGCCTCCGGTACTTCTCTCCGGGATTTGGGAGTTGGGGAGAGGAGCCACAGGACTGCTGTACAGAGGTCTCTTACCACAGCAGAGCTCGAGCTGTGCAAAGATTACAAGTGGGATTGGCCAGGTGTGCTCAGTCGGGTACAAAGCCCATGGCTCTTGACATAAGCATCATTAGTTGAGCGGTCAGATCCACTGATGTGATTGGCTGGTGTGATTGCAGCTCCCACAGATGACTGTTGTTGTGTCCTTGGGACACTTAACCCACCTTGCTCCCAGTGTCTGTGTACACTGGTGTATGAATGGGTGAGTGGTGGGTTGTTGTAAAGCAACATGGAAGGTGGAAAAGCGCTATATAAAAATGTGACCATTTACCATCAACTTCATCCTTCTGTGGTCTGGTATGAGGCTCAGTACAGCCAGTCACTCCCTACATTTCTCACACTCACATCCACAAACCATGAACTCTCTGATTGTCGTTACTCTGGACTCTCACTCAACTACTATTCGTGGATCACGAACCGTAGCAACTCCGTTACGGTGTTGCAGCAATTTTGTTGGGCTGAACTGGACTGTTTTGCAGACTGTTGATTGTGAATCTATTCATTTGAGGGAAAACACATTTTGCATTTCTAATCAAAGTACTTTAACTATGAAGCTTGATAATCTGCAGATTTTTGTTTCTACGTCTTTTTCACTGTTCATCACTGTTAATACTGTATAACAAACCCAAATCACTGTCTCCTTGTATTACTGTCACGCACCTCCGAGAGCCGATACCTACCTTCTGACCTAGCCTACAATATGCTACAGTACATCTTACCGGCATTTTTTTCTTTGGGAATGTTTGTTTCTGATCAGGTTGACAATGGCCTTTTCATCATAGTGGTGATTACACTTCTTATTCATAACAGGATTGACCATCTCAACCTGAAAGTAAAGTTTTAATAATATGAAAAACAGATTGGAGTCCAACATTATTATTCAATATGAAGAAAGCGCCTGCCGTTGTGAGGGGACAGGTGAAGTTCATTTGACTTTGGGTTACAGCAATGTCCTCATCAAGCTCCTGTAGGTTTCCCGCTGACTCTTGTCCAGCTGCAGACACAAAAATCATTACCAACATTAAAATAAACACTACACCATTTTATATAAGGGATTAGTATACACATTAAAAGAGAAAGTTCGGGTTTTTTTTATGTGAATCTGTATGGCATCCCCTTCAGCAGTGTTGTGCATTAACACTGACTTATCCCTGACAGTGTCCTGTGAGCCGAGTTCTGCCCCGGTTCTGGAGCTGACGAAAGTAGGTCCGGCAAGTTAGCCAGGACAGTTAATAAAGCTTGTTTTTCTTCTCAAAACAAAATTTGTCCAAAAAGTGATATTTGCGTCAGAAAACAGTTGTTCACGAAAAAGTCAGAAGTCATAATCACTTGGTGCTATTTTCTCTCAAGTCCCATCACTGCGCGCCTATTATTATTATGAGCCTGTTCACTTGTGGCGATGTTTACAAGTGAACAAGCTAATAATAATAATAATAATATTATTATTAAGTGTTAATGCACGATACTGCTGAAGGGGACGCCATACAGATTCACATAAAAAAAACCGAACTATCCCTTTAAGAAATAATTTAAGCAGACAAAATTTCTAAATGTTGTTTTGTTAGTTTGTTCCGAGCGACTCCTGAGCTGCTTAAAAGTCATCCACAGCTCAAGGGACTGGAAAAATTCAATTCAGTGCTACCAAAATATATTTTACACCCAACAAGCATTCATAAGAGCATTCAAATAAGAAATCAAAACATAATTGTATTCACAATCAGTTGTAAACATTAGTCAGTTGTCCAACTTATGTTAGCATTTTATTATCAATCCATTTTATCTTAATCTTTACTTTATAAAACTAAATTTAGGTAAAGGTATACCACCATCAATAAATAGAAATTTGTCCTCTGCAGTTGACCCGTTTAATCTTTCATTTGATTCTACAGAAACATGTCAGGACTGAGGGGCTGTGGCTGATCATGTCCAGATTGTGCATGTTGGGTTTCATTGTGTTTCCCTTCCTTCAGAACTTACCTTGGTCTTGACAGTTTCTTATGCTCTCTTTGAAGGCGATGACCTTCGGATGATTATGCAGCTCGGCATTTGAAAGTTGGGACAAATTCATCTCACACTGCCTCTTCACAGTTTCAGATAAGGAAAACATGACCTCTGGCTGCATGGACGACACCTGTTACAAATATTGAATCAGGATTAACATTAAAGAGACACATGTGTGGTGTGGTGTGAATGAAGTGCCCTCACATTAGTTGTAACTTGCTGCACCACGTTTACAAAGTGGTTTATGTCTCTGTCCAGTTTGGCACACTCAAGTATCGAGTCCTGCAGCTCCTTAAAGCTTCGGTTTTCCTCTACATTATCTGCAACACAGTTTGATGAATTAACACAAGTGTGAGACGTTTTTTATTAGTAATGTCAGATTTGTTTTACCTTGAGATTCATCCAGGTCCATCGCCACATCGGTCACAATATCCATCACCGTGTTTATGTCATTTTGACACGACCTCAGACTTGATAATGTCCCGTGAACAGCACTTAGAGACATTGTAGAAACTAATTGAAATAATATTACCGATATCTGGTGGCTGAACACTCCTCATCAACACTTTTAAACACTAAATATCAATACCAATCCATGTCCCCAACGGTTAGCCCGATCAGCCCGCGAAAGCTAAACCTACCACTTCCGGTTATGTTGATATTTCAAAATAAAGTCTTAAATGACCTTTATTTTGACAGGCAGGTTCAATCAATATAATAATGGATATTTAAAGCATTTTAGAAGATTTTATTAACATACATTCTTGGATTAATGAGCATATAGTAGGTAATAGTAGGCACATGATGGCACAGGAATGTTTTATGTACATTTGTAACTTCACATACATTTGTAAGTGCAAAGCAGGATGAAATGGTTGGTTAGGACTAAAAATATTGGCAAATATATGTTTTTGTTTTTTGTTAATCTTTTATGTTAATGTTAAGCTAACTTTTTTTTTTAATCTTTTATGTTAATGTTAAGCTTTCTTTTTCATATAACGACAGATTCACAGTATAGTTCTAAACTCATCAAAGATGAAACTGGGCACATGTGCTTCAGCCACCTGGGGAGAAAAAAAAAATACAGTTCATTACAAATATTCCTAATAAATTCAAGTTTTATTTTACAGAAAAAAAATAGATGTGCCTTGCGAGAGAGTTTTGTATATTTGACATAGTCCTCCAAGAACATCAGCGCTCCCACCACATCCGATGGCATGTCAGGAATCTTCTGACTGTAATAAAAATCAATAACTTCATTAATTTATATTTCTAAACTTTTCCTGAGTAGTTTGTAATTTCAAATGTGTAAAATGTTACCTTGTGCACTGCTCCATGATAGATCGGATAAATTGGCCAATAAGAGCCAAGAACTGTTGTGTGTATCTTGAGTGAAACTGTTTGAGCAGGGTCAGCAGTCCAAGAACCAAAGGGACCCAGTCGACAGGGTCTGTGGCTTTTCTACAGGTCATGCCTTAGAGGAAACATAACTTTTTAAATTCTATTTTGGCAATTCAGCATTGTAACATTAGATAAAGTCAAATATACCTTGGTTTTTGTTGTACTGAAGTTTAGGCAGCTGACTAATAATGAATAAGAAGTTTATAATGGGGAAGTAAGGAAGGCGCTTTGTGGTGATGTAAATCTGTAAATAAAAAAAATAATCAAAAATAACAATAATTTTAGGACTGATTTCAAGAGAATATGATATGTTCAGTGTCTGTACTTTATTGAGTGGGTTGTGAATGCCAGCAGCCTCTAGATACGCCGTAATTTCATAAAGCAAGGTGTTATCCTCTTTGGGATAGGGCAGAGAGGGATCCTGGTAGTGGGCTTCAATGTCAGCTAGTAGTGACCTGAAAATGAAAAGTTAAACTATGCAATCAAGCATTTAGTGTGGGATGAGAATCATACACTGACTTGTTGAGGTTTTCCAAAGCAGCAGCCAGATGTTTCGAGTCAAATTTACATGAGTAATTCAGCTCATTAGCAATCTGCTGTCTGAGAATCTGCATCTGACCAACCTGTCAAAAACATTCCGACAGTTTCTATGGGATCATTTATAAAATAGTCTATAAGTGCCAACTGCAGCTGTCCATCTTAAAGCAGAGACTTTCTTTGAAGGTGTTTACCTTCATAATGGCTTCCTGATATGGGCCCCAGATCTTCTGCGTTTTGGCAACTGCACTGGCATACACCTTGCTGGCATTGCCTACAGCAGAGGAATCATTACAACAGTAAAAAGCTAACATATGCATACATTTTTACAGACAGATACATACCAACAATACCCTGGACTGGGTTAACAGTCCCAAGCATCACTCTAAATATATCCACCACAGTTTTGTCCTTGAGTATAGTTTTCTGAAGTAACATCAGGAAGTTCTGTTGAGAGGGAAAATATGCAAGTAAATTTACAATGTACAAATTTAGCCAACCGATACAATCAAAATCACCTGCAACTCTTTCACAATCATAAAGCAGAGCAGGCGGTCCAGCCCATTGAGCCCAAAGGTACCAAGTGTGTTCTGGATCTCTGAGAACAGTCGGTTGTTGGTCACTTCCTGGTGGCTCCTCAGATCATACCAGGTGTTCATCTGATCAATATAGCATGTTATCCTAGAAAAGTATTTAAAATTGGGAGATGAGTCAGTAAACATTTAGTGATGCATCTTATTTTAATAATGCCGTCATACTTAGGATCAGTGATTCGGAGGATTTCTCTGCACAGACGACCTATAAAAGTGGCAGACTCGTCCACCGAGGGGAAGGTTGGGATGGGAATGTGGCTGGACTGATACACACTCTGCCAGTCTTGGATCTGAATGGTAGAGAGAAAGAATCTATCAGTGTCTGTTAAATGAACAGGGGAGCAACCAGAGCATGTCTTATTGATTACACAGCGATGGACTGATGTTGGTGCTCTATTTTCAGGTGTGATGAGGAAGATTAAAAGCATGCATTAGTGTTCAAAGTCTGACCTTGGTCCTGAGAAAGCTGTTGCATTCCTGTTCCACATTGTAATTGATGATACGGGACACCTCTTCTTGCCAAATTTTGAGCCCATATATGCTGACATAGTCCTGGATGTATTCAAACGACCGGTAAAAGCCATCCATAGTTGCGGCCATTTCATTCAACTTGGGCATCAACTCACTGGGCTGCAAGATTAGGAGGATGATGAGTGCGTTTTAAAAGCTGACAGGGTAGTGGCACCAATTCATTAAAATTATGTGGAACCTTTGCTTTGGGGTTGAAAATCAATCCTTTGTGCAGAGCGTAAGCCACTCTCTTCACCAGCTCCTTCCTAATGCCATCTTCTAACAGCTGCTTAGGGTCCACCTAAACAGTTGAAAAGTTAGCAAAAACACTGTAAGTTTTCTGGTGGAGGGTCCACCACCTGTGGGTCTCCATGGAGATATTACTGTTTTCTCCTGATTATTCCACAGTATGGAAATAAACTTGGTAACTGCAAAAGAGGCATGTTAATGGCCAGATCTCTAGAAAAGCAAGGCTGCACATGGTAAGAATTCATGTTTTTAAGGTATTTTTAATTGACCAAATGCAAGGGAGATATATTTAATGCCCTACTTCAACTCTCTATGCTCAGAAAGTCTGGACTCTGTGGCCCCAAAAACCCAGAAGACCCAAAGTTAAATGTACACCAACACTGTGACTAAAATACTCTACTTGTACACTTAGACAAACTTGAAGAGTGGAAAGAAAGAAAGTGCCAAATTTCATGTATCTTATGAAATATTTAAATCTTCCTTAAAGTGCTATCAAAAACCTGAACAATCTGCAAAAAGTGAGTATTTTTCCAAGATCATTGAATCAAATGCTCATAAACCTCAAATCCTTTTCCAGACTTTAAACTCCCTACTACATCCTCCATCCTCGCACGCCTGCCTCATCAACTCAGCGGACTGCTGTGAAATGTTCAAGGACTTTTTTATGAATAAAATATTCAATATTAGAGCACAGATCATTCGCTCCTCCAACGCTCCCCAAGTTATGCCCTGAGCTATCCACAACCTCACTGAATTTAGGCACATGTCTCTCCTGGAACTAACTGAGGCACTTGCACATCCCAACCCCACTAGTTGCCACCTGGACGCTTTACCTGCAACTTTTTTTAAACAATGGATTTCCCTGTACCCATCCAAGTATTTTATCCATTATAAATTCATCTCTTCGTAGTGGTGTTGTTCCCACATTCTTTAAACAATTGTGCACCCACTCATTAAAAAGGCTAACTGGAACACTGAGGTTTACAATGACATCCTTCTCACACTTGATTCCGGATCTACAGTTGTGCTAATTCTCTTTGACTTAAGTGCAGCCGACACGATTGAGCACCAGATCCTCCTAAAACACCTGCAGCATGTCGTTGGGTTGCAGGGCTCAGTCCTAAAATGGTTCACTTCATATCTGACAAGAAGATCCTTCTCAGTCAAAGTAGGTGAGAAAGTGTCTACTCCTGCTCCTGTCACATGCGGCTTGCCCAAGGATCCATCCTAGTGCCTCTTTTATTTTCTTTATATAAGCTCCCCCTGGGTTTAATTCTAGAGAAACATCAGATTAAGTACCACCTCTATGCTGACAACACCCAGCTTTATCTTCCTGTCTCCCCAGAAAATGGCTCGTCCTTTTCCACTCTCCATGCCTGTCTTGTGGAAATAAACTGGATGTCCTTTAATTTTCTCCAGCTAAATGAAGTTATTCTATTTGGACTTTACACTGACAGATCTGACCTTGGGCCTCTTGCTACAAATTTGCACAGTTCTGCAAAGAACCTTGGCGTTTTTATGGACTTTAAACTTTGAGAAACAAATCTCAAATGTTGTTAAAACTAGCTTTTTTCAGCTAAGACAAATCACTAAAACACTCACTTAAAACCAATGCTAACACGCAATACCTTTGAAACAATCATACATGCTTTTTAACTAATAGACTGGACTACTGCAGCTTGCTATATTCAGGCCTCCCACAATCCTCCCTCAATAAGTTACAGTTAGTCCAGACTGCTCAGCGTGTCCAAAAGAGAGACCATATTACCCCCATCCTAGCCCAACTCCACTGGTTACCTGTTAAATATAGAATTGATTTTAAAATTGTATTATTTGTTTTTAAATCACTCAACTCACTGGCGCCACAGTACATCACTGATCTTTTAACCCCACACACTGCCCCTTGGTCTCTCAACATACTGTCGGTCCCACCATCCCGCCTCAAAACCAAGGGAGGCCGAGCTTTCTCTGTTGTGGCCCCAAGGTTTTGGAATTCCCTCCCTCTTTACCTGAGATCGTGCTCCTCCCTACCTCACTTTAACACCCTCCTAAAGACACAATTAAGAGTAGTGATTGATTGAAAAACTTACCTTTATGATACCAACTAAAGTGGTTTTCATCATCAGTATGCCCTCAGTGAAAATGGATATGTCATGGGTGAGTTTTGCCACCTACATAAAACAATATTAAACATTACTAATAATCTTTGACACATATTATTTAACATAGCATTTAAACCTGAAAGAAATTGTCTACATATCAAATACAAATAGTTTGCTTCCCTTTCCAATTTGTATTTCACATCAAAATGTTATTTCTGAAATCACTGGCACTAGTGTTTGCCTTATCTAAACATAATTCACTGCCTTTCACATCTTACAATTCAGTGATTTGATTTTTCTGCATTAATTTAAATCATTTTCAGTCCACCGTGAAATGAAAGCTGCATAAATATTTAAAAGAAATAACTACTTCATAGCGAGCTCCAAGCTGTGAATAGTCCTTCAGCTTGTCCTTATCAAGGCGCGTGGGCACCTCCATGATGTCGTGAATTTGGAGCTTGATGATTTTAGCCAAGGAGGTGAACATACTTTCTGGGATAATCTGCAGCACCTGGCAACAAGAAGGAAGCAAAAAGTCACTGAAGGAAAACATCTACTGTATCTACTGTATGTTTAAGGGGTTTAGACGATTTGATTTCTGAAGCAGGTGGCATAAAAACACAGTGATTTCTTAATGTCTCTCTGGCAGTGATAGATAACACCAGAAGGCATTTGAATATTATTGCACACATCCACAAAGCAGCTATTGGCAGACTTTTAGCAAACAGATGGCTTTACTAATCTCATGAGTATCCTTTCACTTCCCAGCGATCACAGCATCTTTAGAAAATACACTGACACCATCATCTTGACATTTTACCATTATTAATGCACTTTATTAATTGATTTAAAATGTAATAATGCAAATCAGATAGACAGCCTCTGTAAGCTAACGTTGTATGTCGAGACCAGTACCTTTCTGACATAGGCCACCAATTCTCCAGAGTAAAACTGTGAGACACTCAAAAGGTCAGCGCTGTTGGCCTGGTTGATGCGCAGTAATGGGAGATCCAAGGCTGATGCGAGCTATACACAAGGCAAAGTAATGAGAGGTGAATTACCAAGAAACAGAACACTGTGTATTTGATTATGTTCTTCATTATACCTTAAGAAATGTAGCTCTCAGTTTTGTAACCATGGACGGGTTGGCTCTGATGCTCTCCTGCATAATTGCTGTGAAGCTAAAATTACAAGTCCAAATAATCTATTACAACACATGTCACTGCGAATGTAATAATCTCCTAATATTTACAAAACACCGAATAAATGAATATGAAGTGGTACCAACCTGTCAATTATCTGCCAGGCATAAGACAGATCCCCAACAATCTGCATTGTGATGAGGACCTCCTCCTTGATGTTGATGGTGCGGATCATCTGATGCAGGAATTTTCTGGTGTCGGCTAAAAACTGACACACCTGCAGGTTAGACTCCAGCTGATGAAACTCTTGGACCTAAACAACAGGAAAACAATATCATTGAAATAAATCAAATCAAAAACTTAAGGCTGCCTTATCATTCTTCCTAATTCCATTCCCACTTGTGATTTAGCATGTACAAGATCACAAGACAATGATGCAAAACACTCTAGGGAAATATACACATTTAATCATATTCAATGTTCCTGGATTCTCTTTTATTTCCAATTTTATAAGCTGTGACATCACGGTTCCTTTATTTTATGACCAATCATCTCATCTGCTCCTCTAACCATTTGCATTTTATAGTGTGTTTCTTCCCCCGGGTATAATATGTTTCACTTAATGTAGTTAGTATGAAAATAAAGCCATTCAATCCGAACTAACGATCCAATAGAGACACATGATTGACTTGAAAACATAAGCATATATTTAATAATTTTCAAAATGAGCAGACAGGTTTGTAATAATTATTACCTCAACAAGAGCTTGTATGAGCTGAACGGTTTTCCTCCCAGCTGCTGTGGAGTCTTCATAGTTTAAAGATTCAATTTGCTTGGAGATTTCTCTAAACCAAGCTTGCAAGTTCTCTGTGAAAAGAAGGGCATGGCTGAATCAAATAATTTAAATTGATTTATATTTAAAAAGGGAAGAATAGAACAATAATATATTTTGATTTTATTCTGCTGTTGTGGTTCACTGACCATTTTTCTCCACCCGTGTCAGAGGTTTGACTCCGGAGAAAACTTCGGCCAGCTCCATCATTCGTTCAGATCCTTCTTTCTTGTAACTCTCCCATTTGAGCTGCTTCTCTGAGAGCATCTGCTTGAACATCTGCAAGAGGAACAGCTGCTGAGTCAATGAGGAAGGATTAGGCGTATGGATGGCTAATGAGAACTTTAATTCGGTGTCCACACATAATGATAAACTGGCTAGCCATATGCTGCATTAACACACTAATATGCAATACCTACAATAATCCTCTGTTGTTTGGCCATGTATACATGGTGTATAACAGCTTTGGAGGTGTATCCTAGTGTGTCACAATATTAATAGTTCATATCTGATTTTGATTGAAAAAAAATATATATATATACCTCAGACATTGTTTTTGTATTTAAATGGGAACTTTTCGTGGAATGTTCCACAGTTTAGATTTTTTTGCCAATAAACACCTGTAATTTAAAGCTCGATATACAAGTTTAATGCAATTATATGCATTACATAATGAACCTTTAATTTGCTGAAAAATCCACAAATAACACTCACCTCTTTAAGGGTAAACTCAAACTGTGCTGTGTCAAGGAGCAACTGGAAAAGGATCTTTGGATTATACTTGGAGTCATTCAGTACTTGGTCTTTAATTTGTCGAAGTCGCTTGTTATTTGGGTCATAGGCTGAAATTTAAAATTATATTTACAAAAGTAAAAAATAAAACATGACTTAAACAAATATATATTATTGTTGCATTCCTTACCTGACTCAGCAGAGTGCAGCATGAGCCAGCGGATGGCCACATTGCAGTCTCTCAGACAATTGAGCAGTTTGGGGATGTTGTCCAGGATGATCTCCTCCCGCAAGAAGCCTTCCTTCAGCAGCTGTTGCACTTGGGGCCTGAGGGTCTCGATGCTGGCTGCATAGCGAGTGGCCTACATCAAAACCATGATGATATTGTTAAAGTATTGTATTCCTCCCAGTTGGCAAAAACAAGCATCAGGCACCATCTGTACAACAAACTAAACAAGGCATTTAGTCCCTGTTAAGCTGTTAGAATGAGCATTGCATTTTTATAGTTCCCCTGGCTTTGGCTATTGTAAGTTTCTAAACATTTTCTTAAAACTTTTCTTTCTAAAGTTTTAATTTATATTCACACATTTTCACACCCCTCATGTTCTCATTATGGATTCTGCACACACAGATAACAGCTTCCTTTCGGTTATCAGCCCTTCAAAACAATTAAGATCTACACAGTTAGACTACTAATTAAGTACTGATTAAAACTTTCAATTTTATACCTGCTCTTTAATGTTGGCTGAGTCCAGAGTGTAATTTAATGCTGTTTTGGCGGCTTTGTAAGGTTCCCAGGCCTCCACCAGACTGACTGTGATTCCCATGTAAATACTGATCACCTGCGGTGTCAAAATATCATCATTGACATCAAAAAGCAAACTTAATAACAATCATGTTTCATGTATTTCATGTAAATATTTACAGACAGAGCCATAAACAGTCTACTTACCCAATTGTCAGGAAAATATTTGTCTACTATTTCTCTCATCTTGGCCTGTTGTGTGTGGAGTATGGAGGGGCTGAAGTAAAGGCAGACGTACAGCATAGCTGCCTGGTTGGCCAGAGCTGTACTTCGATGCTCTGGGAGAGGATAGGCAGAAACCTGATGACCCAAATCATTATTAAACAGTCAAAAATAACATACAACATGAATATACTGGAAAAACATGGGGGTTTTATACACTTATTACTGACCTGATTATAGATGTCATCAGAGCGCAATCTTCCTATCACCATGCTTATAAAAGTGGTGCTGATGGGTACCCTCTGAAAGTAGCTCTCTGGGTAGTTTGCAGGCCGCTTAGCTCCTGTTTGACTGGAGTAGCCAGTGCTACGCAGCAGTTTGCAGATGTCATCCAGGTTGGAGTCAGCTGATGAACGGGCCGCACTAACAACACATGAAGTTTATGTTGAGGTATACTGTATAAATATATTTTTCTTGGTTAATTAAATATGTGTCACTAAGAGGTGTTCTATTCAGGTTCAGGTTACTTTACTTATACTTTACTTATACTGTATAATGTTAATCATTTATGCTAATGGAAACAACAAAATAATTGGTGATGTCACAGTGTATCACAAAGCACAAACAAGGAAATAATTGGTTATGAAGTGTATCACAAAGCACCTGTATCTATAGTAAGAAACAAGCATCCTCTCTCGAACTTCTCCTTCAATCTTCTGGTCAATAACAAGCAACATGACTCCATAAAGGTAAAGTGCTTCACACTGAAATGAGAAAAAACAGACATGCCTTAAAAAATGTCAATGTTATAACTTCACATGAAAATATGGTGTACTTGAGTAATAAAAACTAATTTCAGCATAATGCTTCTTACTAAGAGTTGTTTTCCATCCTCATTGAGTAGTACGGTCTCAAGTGTCTGCTGAATATAAACACCCTCATGTAGGTCGTCCAAATATCTGCAGAGAGCACAAAATGTTGATGTTGTATTGATATAAAATGTTTGCAATCTAGACTATACCTATAATACATGTGCTAATGTTAACAAAATTACAGACATATGGATTGGAGCAGAGATAACAAAAGGAGTTTACCTGTTCAAGTCTACTATGTACTTATGTACACTCTCAAACGCCAGATAAAATCTAGACAAAATTTCAATGTTATTTTCTCTAAATTCTTCATCCAGATCCTGGAGCTCAGGTTTGGCTTCAAGTTTCCCCTCATAGTACTCTGGGCCCTAAAGAGATCACATCATATTCAAATCATTCTATAACTACTTCTGTTGAAAATGTTAGAATGTAAGCTGTTAACATTTACCTTGAAGTAGCTAAAATCACAAATAATATCTCCATATTTCTGTTGGTCACTTTTGTCTTTGAGCCTAAAAACTGGTGGGATGAAATCAGAAAGTCGAAGAAGCTCTGCTATGATAGCATTTCCCCTTGACACAATCCTGAGGATGGCCTGGCCACACAGGTTGTTTTCTGCTAAAAAGTCCACCATGATGGTTCAGCTCTGCATAAAACAAGATATATTTTATGTAGACAGATATGAATAAGAATGTTAGATATGAGCTGCTGTCCCCAGTGTTCAGACTGCTCACTGTAGTCTACACTTTATGTGAAGTGAACCTGAGGGCAATAAGGTCTAAAGCTTATAGGCTATTGATATCAAATAATTAGAAATACGTGTCCGATTGAACAGCCTGCTAAAACACAGCACATATAAAAAGCAACATGTTTTAATCTAAGCAGGGTTACTTCAACATGCAACTTGGAAGAACGGTAAGCAGCAAAACCACATGAACATGTTCGTATAAAGCGAAGTACTTTCACCTGACGATAAATGGAACAAATACGAAAGAATCCCAAACTGATGTAATTACATGGTCAAGCATTTACAGGTAGCCCCCGTAATCTTCGCGCGGACAAAATTAAATAACAGAAAGTCAACTGCATGCCTTATACGCACCCTGCTCATGAAATAGTATTGTTATTTTGTATTTAATTCGAAGCATTTGTGTAAAGTACTCGCTGCTGTAGCTGTTTACTTCCGCATGACGATCACATGACTTTGGTGCGGGTGCCTTCGATTCCTCACACCGCGTATACCGTTTAGTACCTCAGGAATTATTTTTATTTATTTTTATACTCTTACGGGCTTATAATAAAAATAACATTAATGTATAGTGCATCTAATCGATCAATTGACAGTTTAACCAACTGTGTCTCCTTTTCATAAAGAGATTATAGTTTACTTTTAAACCCGTAGATGGCGCTAAAGATCCACAGCTCCAACCGTGGAGCCTGCCTTTCACTTCTGCTGTCTTAAAATGATTGCAATAACCCAACAGCATGCATTTGAGAAATATAGCTTAAATTTGCATCTCCCCTTGAGTTGAAAGAAAAGTGTTTTGAAATAGGCTAATTTAGACTGCCCAAATTATATTCTATAACTATTTCTACACAAAATTTGAATAAAATTATAAGTTCAAAGTCAGCTTTATTGTCAAAAACCATATGTACAGGTTACACGCACAGGATTTGAAATTGCAGCGCTCCCTAGGCCCACAGTGAACATAAAACATCTGATAAACAAAACAATAAACACAATGACTAAAACATCACATATACCTGCAGCAAAAGTACAAGACGATAAACACAATGACTAAAACATCACATATACCTGTAGCCTATTAAGCATAATGTTTCAAAGGTTACAGAAACCAAATGATTACTATATAATCCATTATATGATTGTTATTATTATTATTATTAGTAGTAGTAGTAGTAGTAGTAGGAGGAGGAGGAGGAGGAGGAGGAGTAGTAGTAGTAGGAGTAGTAGTAGGAGTAGAAGTAGTAGTAGTAATCTTAAAAACACATTAGTTGAGTCTTGTTCATGCTGACATTCTAAACTATATTTACATACACTTATTTAAGCACTTTATTCTTGCATGTATTTGTTTGTTTAATGGTGTTATGTGTATGTCTGTGTACATTTGCATAGTATGTTTTTATTCATTCCTGCAGCCTCTTGGCCAGGTCATGTTTGTAAATGAGAAGTGGTTCTCAAACAGTTTACCTACATAAATAAAGGTTAAATAAATAAATAAATAAATAAATAAATAAATAAAATAAAATAAAAGTAGTATATACTGGGTACATTCTTTACGATGTAGGGGCTGATTGCGAAGACCATTAGATATTTTGACCTGAGACCTGTGAGAGATTGATGATTCCGTTGATGAATTATTGAGATTAGCAAAGCCTACATACACATAAAACACATGTTGTTTGTAGGACACTGACCTCGATTGTTTGTTTATTGGCTATAAAAGTCATGTGTGACAAGAATATACAAGGCCAATGGGGTGTATCACATGGAGCAAAGGGCAATGCATTTAACCTCTACAGCAGCAAACATGCTGTCATCTCAGTGGACAACTATGATTATTCCAATGCATTTTATATTAGGGATGGAGCTGAAACAGGTGTACTTTAGATTCATAGCTTGCCTTCTCATTGACCCAGTTGTATACAAACTACACACTTGGTCCCTGCGGCCACCACAGGATTTATAACCCATTTACCATCACACAAGGTCACAGTCTGAACTCTGCCTGGTTAGCTCTTTGATACATCAAGAAAGCGTTCACTAATGAGCTTTCAACATTACACATTTTATTAAGAAATCTGCTGCTATGAGGCTGTCCTGGGTAAACTGTACAAGCTAGCATAGGATATTAATTATTATTACAATTATTACAATTATTTATCCTTAAAATAATTAATAGCAGTTATATAGTAGTTTTCATGCTTTGTATTTTCTTTATGTAAAGTACAGTGAAGATTTATAACAGGAAGAATGAGGGTTTGAGCCCATCTCCAGCCCGTGCATATGTGTCACTGTGTGTGTCAGTGTTATTGTGTTATTGTGTTATTGTGTTATTGGGTAAAGCACTTCAATCAGTTTGGAAATGTGATTTGTGTATGAGGGACTGGTGATGGTCTGCAGAAATTGCTACACGATTACAGCAAATAAAATATTCAGTGACTACTGGAAGTGGTTCCTGGTTGCCCTCTCCCCCAAAGTTAATTTATATTTCTGTTTTTGCAGCTTATAGGTGAAGCCATTATCATTTGTCAGCAAAGCTTGTGCAAGGACAGTTTGGTCCTGGGAGCTAAATCATTCGAAATTAATGACTTGGGTTATTAAATATAATAGCCTTTTAATTTACTCAATCTTAGTTTTATGAATTACAGTATAATCCATCTTGAATGGGGATCATTAATGCAAAGCATCTGTCACAAATATAACTCTAAAACCTTTCATGAACATATTGATTTGAAGTGGTGACCCTGAAGTTTCAAAACAGTTGTTTATAACTGAACAGGCCTAGCCTGTTGCCCTTGTATGAAAGCCCGATGTCCCAAATGCACACTGGTGTATGTGGCTATACCCTCAGGTCAGCTATGCCCTTTTTATTAGCAGCTAGTTGACTTTATTCAGCTTGGCGAGTGATTAAACCTTTTCATGGTGGGAACTCTCGCACCGCTGTGAACTGTGTGAGGTGATTAAAGGCTGCTCAATTTGTAGTCAAGTCCCACAGCTATTCTTACGCATTGATCTTTCTGCAGGCCCTTGAAAGCTGCGCTCCCCTGCTCATCTCTATAGACAGGATGCATAATATGCTGTTTGTCCTAGATGCTAAATTTCCAATCAAGTGAACTATGTTGCTGTTGCAAAAGTATGATTACTTCATCATTGTTCTTTCATATAATATAAAAGGCTATTGCATTTTGATTCATAATGAAACAAAGTTTTAATGAAAAGTTGTAGAAGTGACCTCTACGATAAAACTCAAATCCATGCAAGAGGGAGTGCACTTTTCATAGTTTTTACATGGGTGGTGACATTCAAGCAGCAAGGGAATGGAAGAAGAAAATTTATATATTATTGAAAGAGGACTCATTGTCAGTATAAATGAGAGAATGGAGATGCAAAGAGCAGGATGAGGTGGGAGGATTAACCTTTAAAGTAGCTAAAAGGAAGTTCTGATAAGGCGATGCACCAGGAATCATATCGGCCTATTCATTTTGCACCTTAACATACTTAACTTGTCCTGGATGTTGGGGAGGCACTGGAACTAACCCCTGCATGCTGGAGCTCAAACAATTTTCTTTCTTAAACTGAAAGGCAATGAAAGGCCAAACGGCGGGATATTCCTTCTTGGGTAGAAGATGTCAAAGCACTTCTAACAAGTAGTTCTGAAACTAACACGTGCTTTCAGGACAAATAGCAGAGGCCAATGGTGGTAATGCTCTAATATCAGCTTTGATCAAGCAGCAGATGTCTTTTTATTGCAACTCATTACTGCTGTCATACTTATTAGCATATAAATGGTTTCTAGGCCTGTAGAGACCTAAAAGTTATTGCATGTGTAATTGAACCTGATCTTCACTCTGTGATTGAGATGTTCGAAGTGCACAAGGTTAGGTAAGGATTGAACTGATCAAGTAAAATGAACTTTTCCCAATACTTTGGCAAGTGAATTAATCAGATCACATGTCACAGTCCTGCAACACTAGGTCAAAGGAAATAAATTACAATAAATAAATAAATAAATAGACAAAACAACACATTTATTAACAATCCAATTTCTTAAAAACGATGAGGACTTCATCTCGCATTAAACCTGGACTAGATCTACACTGCCTGACAAAAGTATTAGGACGATTGTGTATTTCATAATGATAACAAGATTTCATAATGATAACGATTGTGTATTTCATAATGATAACAAGACGTATTGGTAATGACAACCCGGCTCACCCGCAGAGTGTCCAGCATTGTGGGTGACCCGAGCCACCCCTCACACAGCCTGTTCAGCCTCCTGCCCTCGGGGAGAAGGTAACGGAGTCTTCGGGCCTACTCCACCAGACTGTCAAACAGCTTCATCCACCAGGCTGTCAGGAGGCTGAGCTCTCACCTGAACTCTCACCTTACCCGTCTACCACCCCCCACCCCCCATATTGGCATAACCTGTATTCCATAAAAGACATATCACTCTAGACACTTTAAAAAACTGCTGCTAAGGACCACTGTTGCACTGTTGCACATTTACATTTACTACTGGAATTTTACTACTGTTGTACTGTTGTTTACTACTGTTATTGCACATTACTACTGGAATTTTTACTACTGTCTACTCCTGTTATTGCACTAGAATTACTACTGTTACACATTTATTTTTATCTTAACTCCAATGCACATTCTATTGCACGTTACCATTTCACTGCTGTATCTTCCATTGCACATTTTTTGATGCACACTGCACATTTTTGGACATCTGTATATAGGTATTTATTTATTATGTTGCACTGCTTTAAGATTTTAGATCTTAGACTTTAGTTTAACTTTAGATCTCTGTCTTAGATAGTTTCTGTTGTGTTTTGTCTTTATATTGTATTTTGTACACTGTCCTTTTTGCACTACCTGGCCAGAGAGAAACGAAATTTCGATTCACTGTATGTTGAACACATATGGCAGAATTGACAATAAAGCTGACTATGACTTTGATCTTTGACAACAAATCAATTTATTGATATATTAAAGCAAATTTAATCATGTGTAAAGGCATATTATTGCAAAAATTTAACAATATCAAGTTAAATAGCTTTTTCACGAAAATAACCACCTTTGGCGTTAATCACAGCTTTACAAATTTGAGGCATTCTGTCCAACAATTTTTCAAGATATCCATCCTCTATAGTTTTCCACTCATCCTGAAGACATTTCCACAGGTGTTTAATGTTAGTTGGATTCCTGGAGCGCACATTAATATCCAAATAATAATAATCCCACACTTTTTCGATGGGTGACAGGTCAGGAGACTGGGGCGGCCGTGTCATAACCTGCAGTTGATGACGCCGTTCACACGTCTCCAAATGACCCTTACACAGTTTGGATGAGTGCTTTAGGTCATTATCTTGTTGGAGCCAGAAGTTTCGTCCAGAGTTCAGAAATACACAATCGTCCTATTACTTTTGTCAGGCAATGTATAAGCTGCATATTGATTATAGTAATTTCTTAATTTAAACTGAAAAAACAAACAAACAAACAAAAAAACAGTAGGTCAACATAACATTTTTAATTGAATAATTATTATAAAATTTATCAAACAAAACAGGTAATTTTTCTACTATCACGGGTCAGGAAGTTAAAGATATTTCAACAACAGAATAATTTGTGTACATTTACTTTGGAATCAATTTGGGGTTGTACCATTGTATGCAGTTTTCATTGTATTTTTTCAAGATCTTTGTCCTAACATAAACACAGGTTTGAGGACAGTTTCACACAGAATGTCAGTGGGGTCATAACAAGGTTGAAGCACCTTGAGACTGTCACTCAAGTTAATGAGACATGAATATGTGACAGCAACACATCAAATGAATGGCTTCTCGTCGCAGGGTGCACTTCACAGATGAATACTGATTTATACATTGATTTATACTGCTTAAACCATGCAGATGCACAGCATAACTGGATGCATATTTTCACTGAGAAATACATCTTCAGTTACTTAATTTAACTGTGATGTCTCCCTGACCTCCACGACAACACGACAACAGTGATTCAAAGTAGACCATGGGCTTGAGAAAATATGCGTCTTGTTACACCTCTCCCCCACTGGAAATCTGCTGCCATAACATAGAGCGCATCAGCTCAATTTACACCAGTCACGGAGCTCCTCCGGGCCCAGCTTGCAGTGAGACAGAGCCACTTCCATTTGTCACATAAAGCCTTCATCGTGCCGTTCGTCTTGATATACTTAGATGTGATTTGTGCATTGTGGCGTCGAGGCCCAGATGGATGGGGAGTGCTCTGCAAAAGCTGTCAGTCTCTGTCAAGATGGGACATTAAATTATCACATCCAAGGCTGTGCTCTACATAAAAGACAAGCACACACACATAGCATTTACTCAACCGCATAACTGAGTGGGTGTAGTCATGCAAGTGTCTGTATGAGATAACAGCAACAAGTCATTTGTTTACACCAAAATGTTGGATATTATTGTCTAAAACGTTTTGAAAATGAAAATTTGACATAGTTTTATGTTATATTTCTCACATGCGATTATTAACAAGATAACATAAATTTCAAATAACATTTTACCTTTGTTATTACCTTTGGGGTTTTATTATTGGACCAATTCAGATTCAGAATAAATTTTGATTATATTTTTTTGGTCAGCACTAACTAATGAGTGAGAAAAAGTGAAACTGGTGACTGTTAGTATTGCTGTTTAGTTGTTTGTCTGGTTCAAAAACACTGATGCTGACCTGGGTGCATTCAAATGAGATATTAGCACGGCTGCGATTATCACGCAGTGGGAGTGCAGCCCTGGCTCAGTGACCCCACTGCTCTAAATCTGGTGCTCTGCTCAACAGTCACAATGCATCTGCAAAACAACACAGCGTCTTTCTATTCTTTCAATGATGAGATGTTGTCATCACACTGTTATGATGTTTTTATAAGCTTGGATAAATATGCTGAAGCAAATGTCAGACAACACAATTTACAAAAGTTATTTTTTAAGGAACCTGAATCTAGTCCCATACACAAGTGCACTTGATTACTGGTGAGGCAAAGATGTGCTTCCGTCTATTTGGGTCAGTCATGAACCTCGTTTCCTTCATAAATCAGTTATATAGGATGAGAGAGGTCATTTGGCATACATAACAGAACTGAGTGCAGAAGAGAGAGACAGGACAGAGCCACAGAAGGAGGTGGTGGCAATAGACTTCTAGTCTTTGATCAGTGGTCCATGGGGAGCCAGAGCATTGCAGAGTCTGAAATCCTTCTTCACATTCCTCTGTGGACTTTTCCCTGCTTGTGAGAAGTCATTTTAAGTCTTTTAGGCCGTGGCAGCTGTGAAAACACATCACTGCTTAAAAAGACGCCAGAAAAGATCAGGCCAATGCACTGTGGTACCATTATCTTGTCAGATGTTCCCTGGCATGCCCTGGGCTGTGAAACAAAATAAAAAAAAAGTGGGACATGAATGAATAACTTTAATTTAGGGCTTAGTCTGAAGAAGAATACACTGTTGGAAACTCTACGGGTGTAAATATGCACCACAAACATTTTCTGACACAACTGATTATGCCTTAAAGGAATATTAACGTTTTTTACAATCTGAACCTTATTTCAGTAATAAAACAAATTGATTTACTCACCCATAGCACTTTGGTGTCATTTGGAGCAGTTCCGTACATTTTGTAGTTTAGTTTAATCTCGGATTAGAGGCCACTTTTGACTCGAACAAAAGTGTAGACTAAGACACTGAGCTTCTGTAATTTGAAAAGTGATAAAGTTTGTGTTATTTGGTGACTGCAATCACCTGCCCCAAGCACTCACATTATCGAATATCACTAAACTACAAAATCTACGGAACTGCTCCAAATGACACGAAAGTGCTATGGGTGAGTAAATCAACTTGTGTGAAGAATCCCTCAATCATCCAGACAGAATCTTGCCTGGTTTACACCTGACCATAATCACAAGTGATATATGGTCTGGGAGCCACCTTCGAAATATCTCGTAGCGGAGGTGTGGTTTACAATCGCCAATGGCCGTTTATTGGGCGTTACGAATGTCTATCATTTGGCGTATATGTAGCCCATAGCCAATCATGTCAGTTGTCAGTTTAAACTACAAGCTTCTGTTTGTCACATAGTACGCGTCACCATCTTGCCACCCCTCCCCGCTCTCTGATTGGCTCCCAGAATTGGGAGAGCTTGCTTGCCATAGTTGCCAGGCTGCCTTTCAGATCGAAACGAACGAAAGCAGCCTGGGATTTCCCAGGTTAGATAGAATCCATGGTAAAAGGAGAAATTCAATTTGTCAACTGGACAAAGTTTATTTGGTCGAATGGGTATGCTAAACTAGATGCCAGAGAGAAACTAAAAAACAAAAGACAGAAAGCTGAAAACAAAGAGGTGGGATAGTTTCAGAATAATTTCAGTGTAGTTAGCTCCTCCCTGCAGCTAGATATAAGCAGTGTCCAGCAGCACTCTAACCAGAACTGACGAAGCAACTAGGATGAGCTGCGAAACGTTTTCGACCAAATAAACTTTGTCCAGTTGACATATTGGATTTCTCCTTTTACCATAAATCAACAAAATGGACGAAATACGGTCCAGATTGTTTAAAAAAAAACAAAAAAACGTTAATATCCCTTTAAATACATTAGTGACTCATCATTACTCTTCCCAATGTTTAACTTCCAGTAAATCAGTGCAAGAAAATTCCCTTGAAGTTCCACCTCCCTGTACCGTGACGTAAAGGCTACGCGCCGTAACGTGATGTCGTCACGAGCCACCGTGTCGGACTGACGTACGCTGTTACGCTGTGCGTGCGTGCCTTGCAGTCTGGTCCACACAGCGCCTCCGGATTTTGAGTGTGAACCACCACTTCAGCACTCACCAGGATAGAAGCCGACTACGGGGAAGTATGCCGGCTGTTTCTACTCTGACAGAGCGGTGGATAAGTTAACGATTTCCGAAGATTTTTTTTTCTGAGGACGAAGATAAAATGCCTCGCTGTGGGATCACTTTGCGAGCAGCGTGAGAGCTATTTTGAAGCCTCGCCGCTTTGCTAACAAGCTAACTCAATGTTTATAGAAACTAGCCAGGTAGTTAGCCCGTTAGCCACATAGATCCACTCCACTAATTTGGTTGTTAATACATACCAAACCCGGGCACAGTCACTTTATTATAAAATACAGCTTTGATTTTATTGCACCGTGTGTAAGAATGGCTAATCCCACACACCGGTATCCGCTCCAGGGTTAGTTTTCTGCGGGGACAATAGTTAACTCTTCGGGCAGTCTGTTGCTTATTCAAGTTTAGACTAGTTTCATTGTTTGTTAGTGGATAATTGGAGGGGTCAAGCGAGTCAGATGTTGAGGGCAGGGTAACCGAGAATCAGGGAAGGAGTTGGATACCCAGATTTGAGTGAGCTATGTTGTAACTCCCTGGAGTAGCATTTCAAGTTCAATCCATACAACTATTGACGAGGAGACGAGGTGGATGAACATTTAAAGTCGCCCACATGCACTGGCTCAGTTCCCGGACTTGTGAAAGGTTTTCGAAGCTGAAGGTGGGAGACGCGAGCTCACAGCCCTTGCAGCCCGGGGGAAGATGGCGGAGAGATCCCACAGTAGGAGCTGAGATCAAAACTTGCAGACTCCACGGATTTATCACGACAAATCTACTCTCAGATTGTTGGACACATGCAGGCCAAAAAACGCTACCTATTCCTGTTCTCCACTGGTACGTGTCTCATCCTGCTCTTTTGTTTGGGGGGCTTGCAAGTTCCTGTGTTGTCCAGGCGGGGTCACAGCAGGCGTGATGACCGCAGCCTTTCGGGGTCTCACCCGGGGCAGCGGTGGCGTCGCTTCTTGGGGCCTCTCCAGACATTTAGCTCCTGGCAACCCGAGCGCAGCGACGACTACAATGGACATATATCACCGAGGCAAAAAAGAGAAGCCAACCTGGGCGTTTACACGGACAAACGCTGTAGAATGGACTCATGCTTTGATTTCTCCCTGTGCAAGAAGAATGGCTTTAAAGTATACGTCTACCCCGTTCAGAAAGGAGAGAAGATGTCGGAGAGTTATCAGAACATTTTGTTATCCATTGAAGGATCCAGGTTTTATACAGCGGACCCATCACAGGCCTGTCTGTTTGTCCTGAGTTTGGACACGCTGGACAGGGACCAGCTCTCACCGCAGTATATCCACAACCTGCGGGCAAAAGTTCAAAGTCTTCCTCTGTGGAATGAAGGCAGGAACCACATTATTTTTAACTTGTACTCAGGCACATGGCCAGACTACACGGAGGACCTAGGTTTGGACATAGGCTATGCCATGTTGGCCAAAGCCAGCATCAGCACTGAAAACTTTAGGCCTAATTTTGATGTTTCTATCCCCCTTTTCTCCAAAGACCACCCAAGGACAGGTGGAGAGAGGGGCTACCTTAAACACAACACTATCCCCCCTTTTAGGAAGTACATGCTCGTTTTTAAGGGCAAGAGGTATTTGACTGGAATAGGCTCAGACACTAGGAATGCTTTATATCATGTCCATAACTCTGAAGATGTGGTGCTGCTCACTACGTGCAAACATGGCAAAGACTGGCAGAAGCACAAGGACGCCCGCTGTGACAAAGACAATGCAGAATATGACAAGTAAGTACTTCATTCAACTTCAGTCTGCTGTTCTGTAAACATAGTTGAGCAAGTAGAGTTGGCTTGTAATGCAAAGTTTTTTTTAAGTAAAAATTGTACCTCTACTTTTTTTTTGCTATTTTTTCTGTATCATTTGCCAATAGTTGTCAAAACCATAAAAACATATTTATTCTGGTCTTCACTGTTAAGTTTATTTAGTTATTTTTTCAGACATCTCCATCTTTTGATTGTAATGGTGTTGATTTTTAGCTTCACAAGGACGAGGCAGTGAGATGAGAGCAGTTCTAAAAGTGGGGAGAGTTGCAAGAATGCAGCGCAGTTTCTGTTCATATTCCTTTTCATCTTGTAAAATGGTTTCAACGTGCACTAATCTGTTTGTTTTAAAATGTCAACACTTCATATGAAGTATAGGAACCTGGTTAAGTAGTACTTTTTCTGTGTAGCACAATTGTACCTATAATCTATTAGTAATCTCTATTTGGTGAACCAATAAATCTCTCTTGCAGTCTTTATCTACACCTATCTTCAGACTGTCCCAATGCTGCAATTCCCTCTGACATTTAATATTAAATTAAATGTAATCATACATTTTAAATTTAATCTTAAATTAAATTTACATTTTCCTACCCCAGGCCCTCAGATCAGATGAAATCCTATTATGATTCTTGATATGATTATTATCATTGCAGTAGTAGATGCAGATAACAGTGTGCAGAGGTAATACTTTGACCTATAGTATTTATGTCCGGCTGTCATGTGCTGTTACTGCTGGTAGTATGGTGCGGTGCAACTTGTTCCTCTCTGGCTCTTTGGGACGGATTAACTGGGACAAAGCTGGTGCCAGAGAGGAGAAGCCACTGTGTCCCGTTTGTGCAGCTATTTCCCACACAACCTCTCAAATGCTCCAGCTCGTGTCCCACTTGACCGAAATGTGTGGTCATTTATGAGCCTTTTTATTGCATATTTCCTATGTTTACCATTAAATGTAGAAAATAGTAAATTTACTTTTTCCAAAAATTGGATGAAAAAAAGTAACATCAAACACCCATCATTAAAGGTCCCATGTAGGGATGCAAATTATCGATTAATTCATTAATCTATAGTTGATTGACTTTATCGATCGACTTACAATTAATTGATAAGCGGCGTTTTTCACCTGAATTTTAGTGTTTCAGTAGGGTCTTTAAGAATATAAGCGATAGTATACATAACACTGAGTCATAAATATGTCATAGTATTATTATATTGTATATTCCTCAATTAATTATTCCTTAGTAAAAAGCAGACAAATGTATTGATGCTGAATAACAAAATACAGTAATCCCTCGCTCTATCGCGGTTCGCGGATTTATTATTTTTTTTCCTTTTTTTTTTTTTTTATAGTGTAACTTTTTGTTTATAGTGTAACATTGTGTTCTGCATCCTGATTGGCTAAGAGACTAGACCAGGACTAAACGTGGACTAAACCAGGTCTAGACCAGAACTAAACCAGGTCTAAACCTGGACTGGGCCTGGACTAAACCAGGACTGGACCAGGTCTAGACCAGGATTAAACCACCACGTGCCGCTGCTGGTTTCGTGCGGCTGGTTTGTGGCTAGGGCTGAGACTATGCATTCCGGGCGCCGCGGTTCGATCTCGTGCTCAGCAGCCCTGGTGTACGCGCGACACCGGGGCTGCTGAGCAGTGCCGTTGGCGCCTGCGGCCGGCTGTGAGTCGAGCTTGGCGCAGCGCGGTGCGCGGTTGCCTTGTTTCGTGACCACGCGGGTGCGCGTGTCCGCGATTAGCGATTAATTGCAATTAATGCATTTTGTTCGACCAACGTCTTGATCGACAATCGTAAGTCGATTATTGACGATTGTCGATTGTTGACATCCCTAGTCCCATGGCATGAAATTTTCACTTTTTTGAACTTTAATGTGAGCTCCCCTACCCTGTTTAGCCCCCCCCCCCCCCCCCCCTTCCCCCCCATGGCTAAAAGTTGCGAAATGTGTAAACTGAGCATTTGCGGTCCTTTTCTGCGTTTGAAAAAAATACAGCTCAAACGGGCGATTCTGAACAAGGAAACTTTCTGACGTCACACGGAAAATGCAGTCCCCATCCCCCCCGTCTGGATGTCTACCCACCGTCTCTGCTGTAAATCACGCCCAGAGAGTTTGGACCGCGAATGAGCTACGTAATGCGAAATGCGTTTTGTTTTTTTTTTGCCTGGAGGCACGTGTAAGTGTTTCCAGGCTCGGAAGTCCTTTATCTGAGCCTCTGGACCGCTGAAACAGCAGTGGTTTAATTTTATTTTCTGTGAAAATGTGTTTTTTTCATTGAAACGGCTCTCCTTTCTTCCTCCGCACTTAAAACACAGAAGTGGGGCCAGCACACAGCGCACCTCTAAAACAAGGAACCAGCGGCGCATTTGCCCCCCCCCCACACGCTGCTCTGTCCTATCTCTGTCCTTCTCATTTGCATTCAAGCAACAACGCCCAGAATGAGGTGTTCAGAGAGATATTTTTTGACCATGTCTGTGTAAATGGGTCTTTCTCATGCACTGAGTGTTGATTTTGAAGAAGGATTCATTTACAGTATTAGGGAACCATTAAGGCACCATATAAAAGCATCAAGAAGTACCATGTCATGGGATCCTTAAAGACAACATTTTGCTGTCAAGATTCAATTTTGAAATAAAAAAAAATGTTGTAAATGGAATCTCCAATTAATCATGTGTCTCACATAGGAATATATTGATTTTTATAAGTGTGCAATGGTAACATGTTTCTATA
Source organism: Paratrypauchen microcephalus (assembly GCA_036785185.1). Taxonomy (NCBI): domain Eukaryota; kingdom Metazoa; phylum Chordata; class Actinopteri; order Gobiiformes; family Gobiidae; genus Paratrypauchen; species Paratrypauchen microcephalus. Next base: position 15,963,307 of record JAVJIX010000002.1, on the reverse strand, counting down.
TAAAGATAAAACGTGAGTATCCCATATATCCTCAGAAAGCTCATGTTTGTGCCTGTTCTGTAGCTTGGTGCTTCATTAGTTGGAACAGTGACATGTTGCATTCTTATTTCACAAGATGAAGCTCTCTTTCTATCACTTGGAGCCAGCTTGTGTCGGCTGCCAACTTGTGCCAGGCACTGATATGATTTCACACAGTGAGATGGGTGGCCCCGGAGCTAAAACCCAAGGGAAAAGTTAATCCTGCTGTCATTAAGTAGTGTTGTGGAAGCACGTTTTTGGATATGCCCTTACCGGCTTAGCATCACTGCAAAAGAACACAGTTGCTCAGTCAACTGGCTTTAGCTTGATCGACAATCATACTAGGGATTTCCGATTAAATAACATACACTAATCCCATATTTTTCTTTGCAGTTGGAGTGATGTAAAAATTCTCAAATTCTAAATCAGAGTCAACACACTTAAAGGTATATCTCAAATATTTAGTAGACGATGATGATGAATTGCGTTAGGTTGCTAAGAAGGGCACTGCTTAAAAGTTATGAGCTCACAATACTGAATTCAGTAAACACATCAAGGATTTCAGTGAAGTTTCCAAATGTATTCTAAATGCATGTTCAATAGAGGAAAATCGTCTATTATTGGATGCTTCTCTTGTTTTGGTATAGAAATGACTGAAGTCTGGAAAAATGCAAATGGTGGTTAATTTGTCTGAACTGTATCATCTGATGCTTGAATGGCTTACCAGCGCTAATTGCACCCAGACCTGCTGCATGTCTTTGGCCTGGCCCATAGAAGCCCATGGCAGTGTGCAAGAGTGAGGTTTGGCCAGAGAAGTGGGTGGGAAATCAATCAAGAATCCAGTTGCCATGGAGATCAATATTTGCTTTTGGTTCACGATTCAAGTTCCAAATCTAAAGTGTGTTGGACTTGTCCTGGACTGTAAACAAGATGTGTTTGAATAAGCTTTTCACAACTTGTTTATGTTATGAAGACATGAAATGCACTTTAAGCCCTTTTCTGGCCTTGTCCCCAGTTTGTGTGGCTGATGGATATGAATTCTGGCTTTGGCCCATTCGTAAAGTGTGTTAAATTTCTCTATTGCTTATTGAATCCCAATGCTTCTTTGAAAAGGCAGAGGATGTAGTTTGGAAACCTTCTGTGTGATTCGGTGTCCTAAATGCTGTCAAAGCACTTGACTGTGACTGCACAGCCAGATCATACATCACTAGGTCAGACTCAGACAGTGCAGTCTATGGTCTAACTGGGTGGAAGTAATCGTTTATGTGCTGTGTCTCTGGCCCTTTGTGCAACAAATCCCTCTTATCCTCTTCTACTGACAACAAGGAAGTTGTGACAGACTGAATGTAATAACCATAATAACCATGTAATTGCCATGTCATCTGTGCATAATAGTTTGGGCTTTGTGTCCAGATGTTGGGTTGTACTACATTAATGTACAGTTATTGTGTGGACTACAGACATATGCAATGTATTAGTTTGTATTATAATTATATTATAAACATTTAATTGCCTTTTAAGAAAAGTAAGCCATATAAAAATTATTGAATTATTTTTGACCTGTAGGCTGTCCTGTTTGACACAAACACACCATGGGTTCCTGATTGCTTAAGCCACTTGAGAGAGACGTCTCAGTTCTTCGTCTTTGTAAAGTATTGGAAAAGCACATTGTCTGCTCTGGCAATAGCTTATGGATTGTGCAGACCTTTCTCACCTTATATTTCTGATGAATGACTGCTTGCATGCTTATCATGTCTCTCCTAACTCTGGCCAGTTCACAAGTCTTCTCTCCTTCACTTTGTCCAAGCATACAACACGGCTAAAATGGAGAGGAGGAAAGCTACAGCAGGAGGCAGGTCAGATGCAATTTTAACCTCAAACTGAAAGCCTCTCACAGCTTGTTTCCAATTAAGAGGCCCTGCCAAGCGAGAGCGTACAAGAGGGATAGAGCAGGGATAAACTCACAGTGACTTGGGTGGAGTAAGTGTAGGACCTCAGGAAAGGCACACACTGCATCTGTGAGAAAGAGAGGGAAAGGGGAAAGTTGAATAAAGGAGGAAGGATGTATACAGCGGGAGATGAGAGCAGTGACTGGCTGGGCTCGCATTGGTCTGCTCGGTGTATTTATAGACTTGCAGTAGGGTTTTAATCCTCAGTATTGGCCAAAGCCCCTGGCAAAGGGCTGTGGGCCAGGTTGATGCAGGCTTCAGAACTTGGGGGTAGGGGGGAATGATAATCGCTGGGGGAGGATGCTTGTTCTGAGTTTTTGCACATACTGCTGGTCACTGAATGTGTACATGAATGAAGCCTCTCTTACTTATCTGTTCTGGTACATTTTTCTTTAATTGCATCTTCTGTTCCCAAACTATGCCCAGCAATGTTTTTGGTTGGATAATTTCCCAAGCCCCCCCCCCAATACACACACTATTTTCTGGATGTAAATTGATCTATGGTTCATATTATGTTTAGAATAGTTTTCTATAGAACTACATTGCATTCACTTCCTCTCTAATGGCCCACCTTTTTGCCATACTTTCCTCGGCCACTTAACTTTTACCACAGACCAAGCTGGAAGGAGCTGAATGATACACTGTGGTACACCACAAAACCACTGATTATGTGTTTACTCATCGTCAATGCAAACCTACAATTGACATTTACATGACCACAGTGCTTTCTGTTGCTTGGCTGGTGTGACCTCCTTATGTTTACATTTCCGCAGTATATCCCAGTTTATATTTTTATTTGTAAACTGTCTAGCCTAACACATTGTGCACAGTTATCTGGGAGGTAGAGGTGATTCATCAAAAACTGCACAAAATGTGAACATCGCCTATCGCATAAGGCAAATTAAAAACATATGGTGTAATTTTTCACTTGAAGTCCAACAGTGATACTTCTGTCCTTAATTTTGCAGTCAATTGTCCTTTTTGTGCTACTTGAACATAAGTCACAACATTTACAGGCATGTTTTTGCGCCTTTCTGGTGGATTGCCATGATATATCTGAATATTGTAACTGGGGAAAAAATATATATAATATTAATCGGTATCTTCTCCCACCTCTGCTTTGAGGACAGGCTTGAGCAGTTGACCAGTGATGATTTGTAAGGATATAGTGAACTATCACCTCACATGCTCTTCTAATGCTGTCTACATACAAGCCCAGCTAGGTTAGTAGTTATAGTAAATATGAACATTGAGTGTGGATGATAATAACCTGTGTGCTAACAGCTTGTTAACTTAACAAATAATAAAACATGTAAGGAACTTGTGCTTCTCAACTCAACCGAATGGCCTCTTTCATATGCCATTTTGGAGTGCAACCTTTTAGCATTTAATATCATTCAAACGACAACAACGGGATGCATTAGTATTCTGCACTAATCTGTCTCCATTCTCATTGTAATAAAATGTGTTGACACTAAATCACCCATATCTTTTATTAGACTGAAGCAGGCGGTTAGGGCGAAGTGCTAAACTGGTCCTTGCTATTGCGAAGGGATTAGAGAGATTATGGTAAGTGATATATGGAAGCTCATAAAGCAGTGAGCAGAGGCCCAACCCCGGCGTCTGACATTCAGAGTCTTCTCTTGTTCATTTGTATCACTCTTTTCTTTTAAGTGCAGGTTCATTTAAGTGATAGTGCTGGTTAATTTAGTCATTTGTAACACATTGGCCACGGAGAGTAGAATTATTAGGTTCTGGCACCTCGAAGAGCCAATAACCTGCAAAAGGAAACACTGGCTTTACAGGACTGGCTTTGTTTATGTGAACTTAGTAATGGGCACGTTTTCACCTGTCTTAGCCTAAAACACTTAAGGGTCTTCAACTTACCCACTATTTCATTTTTCTCCATATAATACTTTGTACCACTTGCTCAGGTCATCTTCTTGACAGCTGCAACTGTTCAGGGATATTGTTTCCCAGAAGAGGCCTGTTTACTCAGCTCAATCAATTAATCAATCCCTATATAATTCTCCGCTGTCAGGACTTAAAGAAAACCGGGACGGGGTCAGGCTTTTACAAATCTATGCTTCTGTGCTCATAATTTATTCATAAACATTTCTTGATTTTTCCTCATGTACCTCCACGACTGTTTTGAATGGTTGTTTTTGATGACAGTGGTCTTTTTCTGGGCTCCTGTCTCAACGAAGTAATCTACAATCCTCCTTGGCAGCAGAGGGCAGGTGATGTGTACCATCAGCAATGAGTCAGGGCTGGGTACCTTTCAGTTTTTTATTTGAGTACCAGTACTTCATCATACCTGATTTTCCATACCAGTACCAGAGTAATATTTTTCCTTTGAATTCCCTTGAACACCGTTTATTTGAGGGAAGTTTTGCAGTTTTAATCATTCATTTGAGGTTGCATCACTATAGTAAGCTTCTACTGAGAACCCCTCAAGCATAATGTGTATTTAGATAGTGAAGTAAAAAAAACAACAACACACACACACATACAGGGATTAATTCAATTTCATAAATAATTATAGCTATTTAAATGTAGTTGAAGATGCACATTAAACCCTTTCAATTTCTTCAATTTGGGTGAAGGAGCACATTCAGTCTTTTATTCTGAATATACTGTTGTAAAGAAAATGTCTATTGTTTATTCTTTCTTCCTCACTGTCTTTCCCTATATCTACATGTTTTCCTTTTGTCAGTTTTTTTTTTGTTTGAAGCATCTGAGTCTGTTGTTGTGTCCAGAAACTCTCCACAGTCGGCTTTTGGTCAGGTTTTTCCTGAATTATAATTTTTCATGTGCCATAAAATGTTCTGAGAGCAACATGAAGATTTAAGCAGTACTCAACTCTGTGCCAGCAAAATCCTGCTGTTTGAATCCTTTTGGTCCATGCAGGGAAGCAACCTGCCAATCTGCAGACATTCGCTCTGCTGTGTATTTCTGCATTTTAACACCATTTTATGTTTCTTGTATTATTATTAGACTGCCAGATACAAAGCTGTGTTAAAATACAGTTAATGTTTCTGACAATAGTGTACAATTGCCCTTGAATTCTTTGCAAAGGACTATTCTGTGCTTTGTCAGTGTTCCACTTTTGGCACCTCTGAAATATTACCAGCCACCATGTTGCGAGGCTTGGCTGGTAGTGACTTGGATCGTCAGATAAAACTGGGACACATTCACACACGCAGATATGCTATCACACCCTGTCCTCTTTGGACTAACAATTTGTCTGATAAGTCTAACCAGCGATGTGAACTGCCTCAACTTGTGATGGTAACTACTTTTGTATGAACTTGAATTTTTTTTTATAATGTCATACTTCTGCAAGCATTATTCTGAAACCACAATGTCGAGCCTTTGCAGTCTGTGCCATTTCTGAATCTGCAACTTCCCCTTGTGAGGTCACATCCAGAGGGCAAGACAGGAAGTGTAGTCTTTGATCTTTCCCGCTGTTCAAACTAATTACCTGCCTGCAGCGGTAACCACTGCTGGCTGAGGAATTCATTAACAGATGATAAAGCTTTGCTCTGGCCCATACACAAGAATTCAACTCATCAAGACCAAATGGCCATTAAAGGCACACTGTTCAACACATTTTAAATTGGGTTGTTGTGACAAGACGTGACTTATGTTTTTTTTTTCTTTCTTCCATACTTTACCTAATATACATTTTTTGTTCTTCATGGATCTTTTAAAAATATGAAAAATGATATGCAGTTCCAAAAGTTATATTTGGTAAGTTTAGCTTTTTGCAAAGTTCTTTTTGCAAAGCACCTCTCTTTTTATTATTGGAAAAAAAAAGAGGGCTATTGAATAAAGTCATAATGTCTAAACAATCTGTAATAAAATATTGAAATGATTTAACTGGACAAATAGGATTTTTAGTAACCCATTAGCACAAGTATAAACTTGTAGGACTTCTCAAGATGGACTGATATAAAAAGAATATGAAAATATTTATATTAAAAGTTTGAAAGCTTTCTCGGCACTAAAATAAATACCGTTTTAAACATCTGGTCAAAAACGTACTTGATAATTATTTAAACATAGGATGAGTTAAGGGGATATATGTATGTATGTATGTACATGTATGTATGTGTGTGTATATATGTGTATATATATATAATATATATATATAATATATATAATATATATATATTAGGGATGCAAATTATCGATTAATTCATTAATTGATAGTTGATTGACCTTATCGATCGATTAACGATTAATTGATAAGCGGCGTTTTTCACCTGAATTTTAGTGTTTCAATAGGGTCTTTAAGAATATAAGCTATAGTATACATAACACTGAGTCAAAAATATATCATAGTATTATTATATTGTATATTCCTCAATTAATTATTCCTTAGTAAAAAGCAGACGAATGTATTGATGCTGAATAACAAAATACAGTAATCCCTCGCTCTATCGCGGTTCGCGGATTTTTTTTTTTTTTAATAGTGTAACATTTTTTTATAGTGTAACATTGTGTTCTGTCCTGATTGGCTAAGAGACTAGACCAGGACTAAACGTGGACTGGACCAGGTCTGAACCAGGTCTGGACCTGGACTGGACCGGGACTCGACCGGGTCTAGACCTGGACTAGACCTGGACTAGACCTGGACTAGACCTGGACTAGACCTGGACTAGACCAGGATTAAACCACCACGTGCTGCTGCTGGTTTCGCCGCGCCCCGAGCCGCAGGCCAGCCGCGCGGGGCTCGCGGCGCGGCCCGCGGCGAAACCAGCAGCAGCGGCACGCATTCCGGGTTCGATCTCGCCTCGCGCGTACACCCGGGGCTGCTGAGCAGTGCCGTTGAGCGGTTAATTACAATTAATGCATTTTGATCGACCAGCGTCTTAACCGTTAATCGATTAATTGTTGACATCCCTATTATTTATATAATATATATATATATATAATATATATATATATATATAATATATATATATAAATTATATATATATATATATATATATATATATATATATATAAATTAGGAGTGGCACGGTTCAAAAAATTCACGGTTTGGTTCGTATCACGGTTTTCGGTTCTGTACGGTTCTCATTGGTTTCTTTCAAAATACACCTTATATCCATTTATCTTAATAATCCACAATAATGGATATAACATTAAAAAGGTTATAAGATTATATAATAATCTAATGTAATATAAAATCTTAATACAATGTAATAATCACACAATCTGAATTTGACATGACTTTAAGCCCATTATATGAACCGTTTCACCCCTAGTGGTGAGTGCCGATCTGGTGGCAGTAACTATGTCACCTGCTGTTGAAAAAAACCCTTTCACTAGATATTGAAGAAACAGAAACAAAAGTACGTGTCTCGTATTAAACTTCTACCGGTGTGCAGGCCGCGCTCCGTCTGGAGCTGCGGATACCGCACGTCAGCGCACGAGCACAGCTCTTTCGCATGTTTAACGTGTAACGTGTATCACAGGGCAGGTTAAACTATAGAACACCTTATCTGTCCGTGCCTCACTTACCGCCTTTTCACGCGCGCTCTCCTCCAGTTAGCTTCCCTGTTAGCTTCGCATAAGCTCCCTCCTCAATGCCTCTGATTAGAGCGCATTTTGGCGGCGGCGTGGGAGGGGGGGTGTCCATGACTTTCCGCTTTTCCCCAGACACCAGACTTAAATGACACTGGTGCATTCTCTATGTCCTTGCGGCTATCTCCACTCTCACTTGCCATTTCTAACTTTATTTACCGCACTCATGCATCTTTCTTGCGAAAGGGAAATATGAGCCGAGGTTACATGCCAGAGGCAAGTATACATTGCGCATGCCCGGAACCGTCAGGTGTGCACAGGTACCGAACCGTGCCACCCCTAATGTATACATATATATGTATATAGTATGTAGAGTTGTACAGGACAACGGTGAGAAATGTATATTATATTGTATTATATTATATCATATTGTATTATATTGTATTGTATTATATTATTGTATTATATATTATAATAGCTGTCAATATGGAATGTGTGAGAATATGGAGCAGGATTAAATAAGTTTATACTTCCACCTGCTCCATTTTGAGCTAAAGGAACTGCAGAGACATGTGACATAAGTTTGTATCTGTTTGTATTTTGAGTTTGTATTTGTGAAATTATGCTTAAATGGAACCTGCAAGTTGCTCAAATAATCATAAACATAATCAGCTATGTGCTAACTAATGACCACCTATAATTTTAGTTAAATATCTTTCTGAATGTTATAAACTGCTAATTTATTATTAGATATGAGCATATTAGCCTCTACAAAGCCTTTGAACTTAAAATTTGAACTTTTATGAAAAGTCTAGGGGAAAAATGAATGAAGCAGGCAGTCACTGTTGAGCTCCATGGCGCACCGAAAGAAAACTCTAAAGCATGTACACCTCAACGCGCAACAAAAAGGCATTCCTTCCTCTTCACTCATGTTCATAAGGATTGCCAAGTGCCACAAATTTCTCTTAGTTGCTGCAATTTAGCGTTTCCTCTGGGATGCACTGCAGTGTTTTTCCCTTTCCCCATCATCATTAGTCCCGCCGCCACCCTGTAATCTCTCTTTCTGTCACTGAGGCAATGGGGCTTCTCTCTCCTCTGTGGTCCTGTAATTGTGAGGTAATCATCTTCCCCCTCTTGAGAGCTAAGAGAGCTGTGTTTACACTTGTTTTTTTTTTGGCGGCTCAACTTGGCGAGACGCTAATTTACTCTCCCTGCACAATGAAGCCTTTCTTTACTCATTACTCCTCACTGGCTCACATTTGCAGCCATTGGTGTCGCAGTTAATTTTAGGTGATAATCATTTAATAAAATTCACTTCTTTTAAGGGATATGTTTGTACCCCATTGTAACAGTAAGTAAACATTCTTTTGCTGTTGCTATGGAAGTTATTTTCATTGATCTGTTTCTTGATCCGACCCAGCACCCCGATCTTATGTTACTAGCCTCTCTACTGCATACATTCACCAACCCTGTTTTGATGATCACTACAGTGACCACACCCATCAGACATGTGACACGTGGTTCCACTACTCTACTACTTCTCTACTCCACTGCTTGTCATGGTTATCCCACGTGGTTATTTCCCAAATTGCACACAAACACAAAATGCCCCATAACGGATTTTCACTCCAGACAGATCCCTGGCCTCAGCAGAATGGCTTTATCTAAATCCCACTGCTGGCATGATGGATATTGGATCAGATCAGCCACAGCCCCCAAGTCTATTTGATGGCGCATTGATAGGGAAACTGGGCCGATAACATCCTATATACTCAGCAGTGAGAAAGATGTTACAAAGCCTCTTTCTTGCTGTCAGGGCTATTGCCATGGTTGCCTTGCCATTAAAGGGTAGTGCCTGTCTGCAAGCTGACAGGCTTTCTTCACTGTTCTGAAAAACACATTGACATTTAGAAAGGCTCCCCACATGCGGCTGCATTCACACAGGCGTACACAGGCTATTCAGTTTATTTGGCCCTGTCCTGATTACATTTCCATGTCCTTTGCTCCCGGTTTCATCACACTTTACTTGTGTTTTGTACTCTTTTCCAAGACCATTGCCCCAACCATTCATCACCCCCTCGACTGCAAACCTCAACCTTTTGTCATTCAATCCTCTCCATCACTATCAGCCTACATCCTTTATATCTCCTCCTCTATCCATTCCTGCTTGGCCCATGAACACAGACATTCCTGACCTGGCCTTATCTCCCGAGCGACGAGCCACTGTAGCTGCAAAGTCATTCTGACAGCATTCCACCAAGCTCAGGGATCCTGAGATTAATCTGCTCAACTTCCACCTTTGTAAGAAGAGGAAACACTTACCACAAACCCATTTTGTCTCTGTATAGACAAATAGTCTGACCTGAATGCTCTCATTTGACATTTTTATTTTTCCTGACAGCAAAAGTCACCCAGGACATTTCTGAGCTAATGACAGACCCATTAACAACAGTGATTTCATTATCGCCCAGACTCCGTTGTTCTGCAGTGCAGCATCCAGAGACCACTTCAAAGCATCTTCCTCATCTCCTCCTCATCAGCCTGATGGATTTCTGATTAAAAGCCAGACGCCTTATTCTCCAGGCACAATAAAGGCTTCACTTCTTAGACACCTGTATTTCAAGTTCAAGTATTATATCTTTGTCAACTCTTAAGTAATGAGAGGTAAACTGTTTTGAGGCTCTCAATCAAAATAATTCTAGGAACATATTTTGCAATCTAAAAGTAAATTAATGGAGAATGAAAGGGGTCATGCTGACTGATGCTGGAGCTGCAGACCCGGTGGATGTGTAAATGTTTCATTGAACTCATTAACTGAAGGAAGATGAGTGAGGCCTCTAGGCTCTCGCAGGAGAGGAACTCTAAAGGCTTTGTTTTTCAAAAAGTCATCTTGGTTTGGTCTCATCATCTTTGCTCCATTGGCTACAAATTGGCTTGGATGGTTTCTTAAACCCTTTAAGTGGAAACTTCTATTCTGCACTGCTGCAATGTGCACATCTAAAAATTGATGCAAACTAACACTGGACCACATTTGGTGTACAGTGAACCCTCGTTTATCGCGGGGGTTAGGTTCCAGAAATAGCCCGCAATCAGTGAAATCCGCGAAGTAGGACAATTTTATATTTTACAATTATTCTACATGTTTTAAGGCTGAAAACGCTTCACCAGACACATTATACACCTTTCTGAGACTGGTATTAACATTTTCTCACATTTTTCTCTTGTTTAAACACTCAAACTTTTGTAGATTTTCATTAAAATATATTAATAGTGGGGGGGGGGCACGTGACACGCGGACACGTGCGCGCGGACACGTGTGTTTGTTTTGGTACCACATATCCATGCCATGTGCGAAAGTCGAGTGGAAAGCGACCTGGATATCATTTTGGGCAAGACTCAAGCCAATGCTAACCGTGCCAAACCGCTAACAGACGCCTCTGAGCACCAGTCCTCACCACAAGACCAGGTAAGACCAACCTGCGCTCACAAGAGTTGGTTGCATTTCACCCCGGCTCCAAAATCAGACCGCTATCAATGCGTCGCCAATACTCCACAGCTCTCTAGGACGGGGTCGGGTTCGTCCTCTCGGCGTGACGGGGAAGAGCCACTGTCTCCTCTGTGCGCGCGAGTGTCCTCCCCCCGCTGCGGCTCCCTCGAATGCGGCTCTCCCCGCTGCGGCTCCCCCGGCCCGTCCGTGTTGATTCTTGGCTCTTCCATGGTCCGGCTCGCACTCTCTTCCATGGCTCGTGCAAGTAAACAAAGGCCACACCTCCTGTCACCCAGGCGCTCTCGTGAAGGAAATCAGAGACTCTGTCCCTACCATCCCTGGTCTAGACCTGGTTTAGTCCTGGTTTAGACCTGGTTTAGTCCTGGTTTAGACCTGCTTTAGACCTGGTTTAGTCCTGGTCTAGTCTCTTAGCTAATCAGGGCGCAGGACAGAATGTTACACTGTAAAAAAAAAGTTACACTATAAAAAAAAATTGAAAAAAAAAAAAATTGGAAAAAAAAATTGGAAAAAAAAATACTCGAAACAGCGAGGCCGCGAACAGTGAACCGCGATACAGCGAGGGTTCACTGTATTGGCAATTCGGCATTGCCCCATGAGGCTATGGGGGTAAAGATGATAAACGGACGTTGAGAAGGTGCTTGCTTTGCGCTTTTTTCAGCCCTGTCTTTACATTTGTCACGCAAATGTGGCTATTGTAAAATGTCATCTTAATTTATTTGTATGCCTTGTACAAAATTTAAGAGCATAAATTGAGTCCAGAGCTTTAAATTTCCTTAATATAGATTTTAATACCAGGTGGGACCAGACAGATTTAACATGTGTTTGATCAAGGAAACTTTTGACTGTGGTACAGTGAACCCTCGTTTATCGCGGGGGTTAGGTTCCAGAAATAGCCCGCAATAAGTGAAATCCGCGAAGTAGGACAATTTTATATTTTACAATTATTCTACATGTTTTAAGGCTGAAAACGCTTCACCAGACACATTATACACCTTTCTGAGACTGGTATTAACATTTTCTCACATTTTTCTCTTGTTTAAACACTCAAACTTTTGTAGATTTTCATTAAAATATATTAATAGTGGGGCGGGGGCACGTGACACGCGGGCACGTGCGCGCGGGCACGTGCGCGCGGACACGTGCGTTTGTTTTGGTACCACATATCCATGCCATGTGCGAAAGTCGAGTGGAAAGCGACCTGGATATCATTTTGGGCAAGACTCAAGCCACTGCTAACAGTGCCGAACCGCTAACAGACGCCTCTGAGCACCACAAGACCAGGTAAGACCAACCTGCGCTCACAAGAGTTGGTTGCATTTCACCCCGGCTCCAAAATCAGACCGCTATCAATGCGTCGCCAATACTCCACAGCTCTCTAGGACGGGGTCGGGTTCATCCTCTCGTCCTCTCACGGGGAAGAGCCACTGTCTCCACAGTGCGCGCGAGTGTCCTCTCCCCGCTGCGGCTCCCCCGGACGCCGCAGCGGGCCCGTCCATGTTGATTCTTGGAAGAGTCCATGTTGATTCTTGGAAGAGTCCATGTTGATTCTTGGCTCTTCCATGGTCCGGCTCGCACTCTCTTCCATGGCTCGTGCAAGTAAACAAAGGCCACACCCCCTGTCACCCAGGCGCTCTCGTGAAGGAAATCTGAGACTCTGTCCCTACCATCCCTGGTCTAGACCTGGTTTAGTCCTGGTTTAGACCTGGTTTAGTCCTGGTTTAGACCTGCTTTAGACCTGGTTTAGTCCTGGTCTAGTCTCTTAGCTAATCAGGGCGCAGGACAGAATGTTACACTGTAAAAAAAAAGTTACACTATAAAAAAAATTGAAAAAAAAAAAAAAAAAATTGGAAAAAAAAATCCGCGAAACAGCGAGGCCGCGAAGAGTGAACCGCGATACAGCGAGGGTTCACTGTAATACTTTGGTAATTACAATGCGATAGAGGGATGCAATGTCTGGAGAGGCTGTAGATATTAGGTCTCCTGTGTGGTTTTCCTTGGCTCTCTCTGGTTGGTTTGGTAATCAAATTGACTCCAGTGGATAACTTTTACTTTGAAGTTAGATTTTGCTTACTTTAGATGTATTATTGGATGAAAGATGATCTAATTTCCTTCTATCAGTTATATAATTCACCTTTTTGTTTTTTTTCTGTTAAATAAACTAATAATAAAAATGTTTTCTACAGGGTTAAATTAAGCATTTACTCATTGTTCAAATAACATTGATGATGTTTAAGTAATTCATTCAAATATGTAGATGACAAATACATATGTAGCTGACATTGTATCTTCATGCTTTGAGAGCAAACGTTTGATTCATTTCCTTACAGTTACTGATTACAAACCATCTGAATTATTTACTGTGTGCTAGAAGTAATCTCGGTAGTTTAGTAGTGCCCTCAGAGGCTGAAGAAGCTCCTCAGATGTGTATTGTGATCTGTGTAACAGTCTTTGTGTGTCTTTGCATTGTGTGAGACATTTTTCTTGCCCTGGGTGGCTCTGGCTTCTGGGACTGGGATTCTGTGTGTGGTTGTCAACGGATGTTTTTATCCTTCTCTTTTCGCTTTTCTCATCTGATGACACTCACTTTCACTTGGTCTCTTTCACACACAAATTCCTCTGGCTTGAACTCATAGTCTTGGCAACTGCCGACTGCCCATCAACTTGGCTTGAATGTGACAGAAAAGAGGAAGCAGAAAATATAATTTGAAGTTGGAATAGAATAAGAAATGGGTGGGAGCGTGGCATTGTACTTGCACTGCTATCATTTCAGGCTTTGAAGTTTGTGTCTGGGAGTTCTTTGATATTAAGACTTCTCCCAGATGCAATGGATCACTATGGAATAAGTTGCCTGTGTATTTTTTAAAAATTATTTATCTTGCAGAATCTAGCCTTGCAATATTAAGAATTTATATACAATTAATAAATAAAAATGTTTGTATGTAGGACTGGGTGATATGGGGTTCTTGATTTTCAATAAATGTTTTTCTGTATTTCATGAAACAAGATACACTTGAAGTCACTGCCATTTAACACAAGAAATAGTCCAATTTCTTCCTCTGTATGCTGTCTGAACTTAAAAAGCCTATCAAGCATATCATTGACAATTAGAAGTGACTGAAGATTAAAATTCAATTACTGGCACAGCTCTACTTGTTGTTTAATCAGTCAAACTCTTTTATACAGAAACTTGCCTTCATCGAGTTGAAGTGTTGAAGTCAATTGAATAGTAGAGTCTCTCTTTGGGAGACCTTTTTTTTTTTTTTTTACATCTGTTTACAATAGTTCTGTGATTAAAAAAGTTCTTATTGGGATCATAGACCTAAGAAGACAGCATTTTTATCATTCTTACATGTTGTTAACTTCTGATTTAAAGCTTCCTGCAATTGTGGCTTTGTCTGTGAGCTTTTATGTAGTAAATGTGTGTGGTCTCTTTTGCGTATTATGGGAAACGAACACTCTTCTGTTCTGCTAACTCTCTTCAGGCACTTGACAGTGGGAGACATGCTTTTCTTTTTCACGCCATCTTTTCTTGTTGCTAGGAGACTGGTTGATCTTTTTTTTTTGACCCAGCTTAAATCTATTATTTCTCTTGTTCTGTGAATCATTGTTTATTCCTATATTAACATCTTAAATGGATGATATGCATCAATTACATTTGCTTCATTAGACTCCCCAAATCACTAGGTAGTTTGCAGGAGACTTGCGTTATTGAGCCATGAAACAAGACTAGACAGTTAAATTATTCATATGAGTAGTTCTGTTAACTTGTGATGCTGAACAGGTTTTCTTCAGGTTGTACACATTTGCTGTGTGTAGGTGGAAGAGAGTACATGTAGAATAAACCAAATGTCTTTCTCTTTGATAGTGTTTGTGAGAAAATCACCGTGCAGCTTGCAGTAAACCACAAGTTACTGCCGTTTGTTTTTGAACTGTGTCTGTCAGAGCTGGGGACTTGCAGGGTAGGGACTTAACACGTATCAAACACATTCTATGAGAAACATTGTACAAATACTGCATAATATAACCAAATATTCAAAGATTTAGACAACATATTCATTAGAGGAGGAGAAATTAGATTGAGCCCTACTTCCAGGTGAAGCTCATTCCCTTCATCTGGGTATAAACTCTGTTTGTTGCCACATCTTTGTGAAGTGACTGAAACTTGAGAGAACTTAAAAAATACACAACCTAAATGTGTAAACCCCCTTCTTCCATAACATCTGACTTGTAGCACACGCTGTGAGGCTACTCCTCCCACTGATAGACATATGGAGAGAGAGGAGTGCTGGAGGTATGCATGTAGCGGAACATCTGGTCTTTTCTGCATTTGCATTGACAGAAAATGTGATGGATGATACATTCACACCCAGCAAGTCCCAGATATGGAACCATAGTGCTCATTTTTATACGCTCGCAAAACTGTTTGAGACAGTGATTACATGCCTTCGGTTGGATTATGTGTTTGCCAGGGTAAATTAAAGACTTCATATTTATGATGCAGTCAGATGATGAAACAGATTGTTTTTAATACAGCAGTAGTAACTACCTGCCTAACTCTGAACTGTTGTTATAGCTTATAATGGCTTTTGGCTGCGTATGATATACCATTTGGTACAACACTAGCTTAGCTTTCCAACTGTAATAACTCTCGTGCTTGTATTATTTCACATGTCACCCCTCTTGTTCAATTAAGAAAAAAGATAATCATTTATTTGACGAGGGGGTCTTGGACAATATAGCAGCACGGTTTAGTCTTTACGTCAAATCACAAGTATTTATTACCTAAGAGCAGTTACAAACAATAGATCCTCTTTCCAAACATTTCAGTATTGAATTAAAACAACCTATAATAGAATATTACATTTTTAAATGTTTCATTTCTTTACATCTGACTTGTCGTTTAAGGCAAGTCAAATTTATTTATTTAACAACCACGGTTGATCAAAGTGCTTTTAACAGTAAACCCCAAATACACAAGCAAGTTTAAGCAAATACATTCTCTTTGTATTGAAATAGATCAAATGAAGGAGGGTTATCATTTACCATTTGGCAGCACAATACTAAGGTACAAATCAAAAATGTCCAAGCTCATGTTTAACAGAATTATTAAATTGACCAAACAAATGCATATTTGAAATTTTATGTAAATATAAGGGTTTTTCAGATCCTAAATCCACTTTATTTGCATAGCACCTTTAAATAAATAAAACTATTTCCAAAGTGTTGCACATATAAAGATATTGATATTGGATAGAAACACACATTTTCCTGCCTCGCTGCACATCAGTAGAATAACAGAGAGCATAATTTCTTATTGTTTCAAAGATGAGCAAAGTGAAATGCATGGCTAGACGTAAGATGAAAGCAGTGTTTTACAGAGTTTTGCAAATACAGTTTATATTGACATAAGAGGAATTCCAAGCAGCTTAATAATCCAAGGGAGTGCTGACGGAGGCCGAGATTGGACACAAGGAACAAGGAGGAAACTAGAGATGCTAAGATGTGCAGGTGAGAGGGCAACGGGTTTAAAGCTCGCACAGCAGTGAAAGAGGGTTGAAACTGAACCTACTATAACCCACTTTTTCACTCATGAGGTTGCTGGGGCAGATTGTGTTTGTTCTGCCTAAGTTTGCACACTTGAGAATGTGCACTGTAACAGTTATTCTGATTAAGTATTTCCACCTCCTTGTCTTACAGGTATGACTACAGAGAGATGCTGTACAACTCCACTTTTTGTCTGGTTCCAAGAGGACGGCGACTCGGGTCCTTTCGATTTTTGGAGGCTTTGCAGGTTAGCCACAGATATTTATTATGGTACTCTTTCAGCATATTGGTAGAAACACAAAACTGCAATACTGCAGCATTAATTGAACATATAACAGCTGTCCAAGGTGAAAAGGAGTTTGTACTGCAATAAACTTTGACACAATTTACTACTTGTCCAACTGCATATTTCCAGTGGAAAGATTTTTTGCACCAAAGCAGGTGTTGACAGTGATGCAAGGAGAGCAGAGTTGCCTAGGGGCAGTAAGGATTGCACTCTGTGCCCTTTGAAAAAGTAACAATGAAATATGGCAGCCTGAATTTGTTGCTGTTTTGCATTCAAAGATTCTCAATGAAGTAGTTCTTGTTCCCCTGCCCAGGACTTGGGGGGATCAGGGTTACAAGTGCAGGAGCGTCATAATGACAGCAGACATTGACATTCTTTGTGTCTATAATTGATGTGCTGAACGAGATTTGAGCTGCAGGGGGCTTGGCTTGTTTGCTCGCTCAGAGCTGAGGTGGGAGCCATGTCAGGATTTAGCACGTTTGTGCCCTTGCTAATATTAACATGATTAGATGAGTGTGATGCCACTCTTGCTCAAGTATTTCATGTGTGTGTGGTGGTGCATTTCAATGATGTTGCTACTCCATAGGTAAAACCTCTTTGTTATTGTGTTTGCTAAAATATTCCTCACTCAAATTGCATAAACTTTCACTTCAGCCAGTCTTGGATGTTAGTGCTGTGCATTTTCCTGAAATAATGAGTTTTTTAATAAAGTGTCTTAACTTTGAGAGCTAATCCTCAAGGTCCTGTTAATGTCTTATATTTAATAAAACTATGTTGGCGCGTGAAGGTGCTTAAATGGCCTGATTATGATATGATCCTTACAAAGTAATGATAGAATCCTATAGAGCATAAACCTATTCAGTATACAGACATCACCCATTATATACACTATTACAAAGTATTCGTTCTTTTTGAATAAATAAAAGTTTAGTGTCATATGACATTAATTTCAAACAGTCTTTTTCAAACCTTTACATTTAAAGCACTGTCTTTATGTCACATCAAAACAGGGAGCGTGTGTGCCAGTTATGCTAAGCAATGGCTGGGAGCTGCCCTTCTCAGAGATCATCGACTGGAACACAGCAGCTGTGTGGGGCGATGAGAGGCTGCTACTACAGGTAACTAAATCATACATTATTCCATGCAATGTTAACCCGCTGGTGTATGAATATCTGATTTCAAAAGAAACTTTAGAAAATCATAAAAATGATTACCAATGCTTGTTTCAGATCCCTTCCACCGTGCGCTCCATCCACCAGGATAAGATCCTCTCCTTGAGGCAGCAGACACAGTTCCTTTGGGAGGCATACTTCAACTCGGTGGAAAAGATTGTGCTGACCACATTGGAGGTATACTTGTTTATGCATCAGTTCAGTTATTCCTCTACTCATTTTGTACTGTATTATGTTTAGACAAAGACTCTCTGTATAACACAATGCACTGCTTGAATTGTAACCTAAAATAGTTTGTTGTAGTCTCCTGTTATTATTCAAATTTTGCCCCCTGTTGCCTGACTATCCATCTTGTCAAGAGGGTTGCTCCAGTGTCTATCTGTATTCTTCTGAGATGCCCAGGCAGCACCATACTGCTCTTATGCTGCAATTACAAACAAGCACAGATAAGGAAGGAAACAGAGGAGTGTGATAAAGAAGGTTAATTCAAAATGTTGTATTTCACTATTTATTAAGCAAAAGCACAACACACTTCACATCTCCCATAGACGAAATGTGTCAACCTAACATCAATATCAATAATGTGCATGCAATGTGTGTGATACATAAAGTTTGTTACACTGTATTTCCAGAGGACACCTCATATTTCGTCCAATCCTCTCTTGTACTGAAGGATAAAACTGTAAAAGCTGTTATCATGTAAAGCCTGAAAGTTCTAATGCAGTTGTTATTTATAAGAATCCATGAATGAGATGTGATAAGGATATATAAAATCCCTGTTGTTTATGCCTGATTTACACAGTATCACTTTAGCTGGAGAGTACGAACTTCTTAAAGTCTTACTAAACTAATCTGCATTTGCACAAGTTTACACAAACAGCCTGGCCATAAACTGTAAGCTGGATAAACTTAATAGTGTCTTGTGTTTTCTAATACCAATCACCTCTACTTTCATTTAAGAGCCCAGAGGTGATTTTAATGAGCCGAGCTTGACAGACATACAAAGCCTGCCAGAGTAATTTTATGTAGGTAATAATTGTCAGCTGTAAAAGATGTTTATTCCTCTCCATGGGATTTTAGACTCACTCCCTGGTATAAAAGCAAATGGGTGTTTATGTTCTCTGGGGTTTGATTAGACTTCTTCTCATAGCTGTTATTTCAAAACTGAAGTAGCATTTCACACTTTGATGACCAGGAAACTAATAAAAGATGTGTTTTTGGAGATGCCCTGTCTTCCATCACAGTTTGTCCTTTATGACTCCTCAGTGCTGTTTTGTATGATATTTAAATTCTGCCTAACTGCATCAGTAGTTATTCCTTTCTATCCATCCGTGTTGATGAGCAGATCATCCAGGATCGAGTGCTGCGCCACACTTCGAGGAGTTACCTGATGTGGAACAGTCTGCCTGGAGGCCTCTTCACCCTGCCGCAATACTCCACGGCCCTGAGAGACTTTCCTTTCTACTACGCTAAGCTGGGTCAGTTTATATGTCATGCATATGCTGTAGTGAGTGAATACTGAACGTGATCAGTTTTTAACTAAAGGTGCACATTAAGGTTAAACTTAACTGACTTTGTGTCACATGACTCCGCAACAGCTGGTGTGTGGCAGCTGTTGGATGTAAATTAACACATGACATTGGTACAAATTATACACTTGAGCTTTGATACTGTTGACATAGGAATAGGGTTTACTGGTGCCTTTTTCCTTAAAGGTCCTATATTACGCAAAATGGATTCATGTTAGAATGTTGTAACCTCATCAAAAACATACTTGGAGTTTTGTTTCATTCACACATTTTTGAGTAATCCATCATTAGTCTCATATACAGTATGTAGCTGAGCTTTTAATGATGTCAAGCTGTTGCCCCTTCTCATTTACACTTTGGAAGTTGTATTTGGAGTGATTCATGCATGCTTGAGTAATCTTTAATCGCTTATGTTCAAGACGCCTTATTGCAGATCATGCCCGGTGTTCACCACCATCAGCACATGCCCACTGCTCTGCACTAACTTAGTTCTACAATTTTATTTTCTCAATCAGTGATACACGTAGCATTTGGCAGCGTAGGTATGAATGAAAAAAAATCTGCTGCTCGCTAGTGTGATGTGCAAATATCCATTGAGTTGCCAGTTACGGATCTGTTGGTGGTGATATGTCAACATGGGTGATGTGGGCGTGCCTAGCAAGGACCCAGCATTAATATGGCAGGCTCAAGCACAGTATGTGATCTTTACATCTCCAAAGCTCAAAATGCTCTGTTCCACCTTGTAATGTCATGAAGCGGAGTTTTTCAAGTTATCAGCTACCTTTTACCTTTAGTTCCATAGAGATTAGCAATTTTAGATCTGAAATTATACAAATGATTATAGTGAAGGTGTATGGAGTTTAAAAACACAATGGAGCACTTCCTGTATTACCATACCATCACACAATGGAGTGTTTTCACCTTCAGAGAAGAAGTCAGTCTAAATATGCAGATTTGTGTGTTGAACATGTGTGAATGAAACCAAGTGTAATCCTGGGTATTTTGATGAGGAAACAATATTATAAAATGGGTCAGAAAATAGAGTGATATAGGCCCTCTAACAAGCCTAATTAATCACTGATCTGATTCACTATATAAAATTTGCAAAAAACATACACAGCTAGGAAATAAATACAGCTATCACAGAAGCTGCACTGTACTTGACCAGTGCTCATATCACTGTATGAAACAAAAAGGATGATTTTTTTGATTTCTGTATCATTTTGTTTGAAATTCTTCTCAAGCTAATGTATGTTCTTTTTGTTGCAGGTATCAAGCCATACCCAAAATTTACGGCCATCATCCATGTTGTGACCCCTCTTGTCTCACAGTCTCAACCAGTCATGAAACTGCTTATGGCTGTGGCCAAATCCCAATACTGCGCTCAGGTAATCCAAAACTCAGCCTCACTAGCATTTGACACTTCTGAGATTACTCTATCTGGTTTAAATTACTATTTAATTTTTAAATAAGACTGGCTTACAGTTCAGTCATCTGCCCTTCTCCTACAGCCAGTAATTTGTCTTCTTACTCATTGAAATAGGTGATTGTTCTGTGGAACTGTGACAAGCCTCTTCCTGCCAAACAGCGCTGGCCGGCCACTGCTGTCCCTGTCATTGTTATCGAAGGAGAGAGCAAGGTACATTAATGCTTATATAATATTAAGTGTTAAAGAATTGAAAAAACAGTTGGATGAATACTGATAATGGGACTGTGAAAAGAAAAAAAAAATTCAAACAATCACAATTTTCAATTCAGTATTATTTTGCTTTATAAAAAACAAATACAAATGGCTTGCTCCCAAATACAAATGGCAGGAGCTCAGAGTAGAGCCACTGCTCCACCACGTCTAGAGGTGCCAGCTGAGGTGGCTCGAGCATCGGGAGGTGTTCAGGGCATGTCCCACTGGGAGAAGGCCCCAGGGAAGACCCAGGACACGCTGGAGGGACTGTGTCTCTCGGCTGGCCTGGGAAAGCCTTTGGGTCCCCTAGGAGGAGCTAGAGGAAGTGTCTGGGGTGAAGGAAGTCTGGGAGTTCCTGCTTAGACTGTTGCCCCCACGATGCGGCCCTGGATAAGCGGAAGAAAATGGATGGATTGATGCCTTATTTACTTTCTGAACATAAGCAATACAAATTTAAATATTTGATTATGTTAATTCGACTAACTGTACAGCCCTACTGATAAATGTATTGCTTTTCATTTGTCAACATTTTTTTAAAAGATATTGTAGACAAGACTAAACAGAAGAGTTATGCATTGCTGACTACATTCAGGTTTGCCCTGTCGTTTTAAAGTGCACTTGATGACTACAGAACACACACTTAAAAAGCACTTGGAGTAATAGACACGAAATGGTGGAAGAGTTGTCCATCGGGAAGGACAACTGCATCTCTGTGAAGTCAAGTGTCGGTGTTGCTCATCTGTAAAATGCACGGTTTCTGTCCTCATTGCTGCTTGTACTTTTAGCTGACTGTGCAGTTAACATAGAGGCAAACGGCTTAACAATGCAAATAGACACCAAAAGACTGCTAACGCTGCTTGTCATGCTGATGTAACCCAAATGTATTCATTGGAGCCCTGTTTTAACTCTAATATTTGATGTGAGCTGAGTGGTTTATCCTTTTGTCTACAATCTATGCTGACAATTGTTGTTTTTTGTGAATGTGCAGGTTATAAGCAGTCGTTTTATCCCCTATGATACCATACCCACTGATGCAGTACTGAGTCTGGATGAAGATACTGTCCTCTCCACTACAGAGGTCAATAAATATACAAAATCTAAACACACACCTCCTGGATTGCCATTTAACATGTTATTTTTTCTTAACCAGGTGGACTTTGCCTTCACTGTGTGGTTGAGTTTCCCAGACCGCATTGTTGGATATCCAGCACGCAGTCACTTCTGGGACAGCAGCAAAGAACGCTGGGGCTACACTTCCAAATGGACCAATGACTACTCTATGGTGCTGACTGGAGCTGCCATCTATCATAAGTATGTCCTCAATCCTCATGCAGTAAATATTAAAGGTGCACTATGCAACTTTTTGGTTGGGGGTCCGACACCTGCTTGTTTCTCTGGATATGTCATTGTTCTACCTGGAATTCAACTTTACCTTACCCTACCTTACATTTATTAAATTGTGTGGTATTAGTGGTTCTACAGCTCAAAAATACCTAGAAAAACATGCATTCTATTTCCAGGGTTGCAACTCCACAGATCTGACCTGTAACTTGGTCTAGTTTGGTCTCCATGATGATGAAAAGGTTTAATACCATACTGTGAAACTTTCCAGACAAAGTGATAACATCTCTATGGAGAAAAGCATTTGACGGGCCCTCCACCAGAAAAGTTACACAATGTACCTTTAAGTCTACTAAAAGGTGTTGAATTCAGTCTTTTATTTCTCTAGGTACTATCACTACTTGTACACCTCATACCTACCTGATAGTTTGAAGACCATGGTTGACCAGATGTCAAACTGTGAGGATATTCTGATGAATTTTCTGGTGTCATCTGTAACGAAGCTTCCACCCATTAAAGTCACCCAAAAGAAGCAATATAAAGAGACAATGATGGGACAGGTGTTACTCAACACTAATAATAAACAAAATATGATTATGTTATGGTTTTCATTTTAAATAATTTCTCCCCCTTGCTTTTTTTAATCAGACTTCCCGTGCATCTCGGTGGGCGGACCCGGACCACTTCGCCCAGCGCCAGACCTGCATGAACAAGTTTGCCAGCTGGTTTGGCACAATGCCGTTGGTCCACTCTCAGATGAGGCTCGACCCAGTTCTTTTTAAAGATCAAGTGTCTATACTGAGGAAGAAATACAGAGACATTGAGAGGCTATAACCAACCAGAGCCCCTCTGCTCTATGGACTTTTTCAGGGCAGAGGGGTGGACTCCTAAAACACACAAACTTCTCATCACAACTGCTCATATTTATATGAATAAAGAGAGACAATGAATGAATGGATCAGTCTACTCAATGCTCTTCCAGCACCCCATGTATTTTGGGAATAACTGAGAAACGTAAATACCTTTTAGACTGATCAGGCTTTAAACTGCTCTGAAATGAAACTGTGCTGGACCTGAGATTCTGCAAATACAAACCCAGCCTGACACAATGTAAAAGACTACACTATGCACAGGTTACTGAAAGATTGATCAAATATTACTGATGAACAATGAAGATAACACTATTTTGGATGTGATTAATTATTTTTGTAAACCAAATGGCCAGCACTACCCTCTGTTTGTCTTGTAAATAATGTCAGGGGTTATAGGGGGAAATGACAGCCCTTCTACCACCAAACTGAGAAATTGTTTTAAGTTGATTTTTGCAGTGCCTCAAGTCTTTCTTCTTGTGTTGGAAGGTGGAGTCTTGCTGCTTTGAATTTTAATCTTTATTTTTATATGATTGATCATATTTGGATCCCAGGATTCTTCAGGTCCGCATTTACATAATCAAAGTATAGGGAAAATATTTATCGGCATTCTCAGTATACACCAAGCAGATTAAAGGTCAGGGGGGTTAAATATTTTATTAATAAACTAAATAGATTTCCTTAGCACATGTAGAGTAATTTGTAACAGTTGCTGTCCTGAAGAATACAATGGATCATTGTGTTGCCTTTTTTAAGGGAGGCTTGCCAGGTCTTGTGTAAAATACCTTTCCAGATTGTGTAGGATCCTGGTCAGAAATTGAAATGAAAAGTCATTATTTTCATGTCATGCACCAATTTTTTTTACCCTTTTGCCCAGTGACAAGTTTTGCAGTGGCTAAAGCTGACAAGTGCTTGACAGGAGCTAACACAGTTCTCATTAGGAAACATTGGACAATACCCCAAGTCTGACTTTACAACAACTGCATCATACAAAGCAGAAAGCTATATTTTTGGATTCAATGTGAACTTGTTTGACAAGGTCGGTGTAGTATTCCAGTGAGTTTCTGATGACATAGAAACGCCTCCAGGAAATTTGCTCAAATTTGCTGTTTGAGAATTTCAGAGGTTTTCCTAAATTTGATTAAATTCAAGTCAGTCTGTCGTGCCCTGTCAAGAATCATACACTTACAAAATGGATAGGATTAGGAATGTTTTGCAAGATGTAGTTTAGTTAGTCTCCACTTTTGGTTATCATCTTGTATTTTAAAGTCAAACTGACATTAAAATCTGCTTTCATTTTCACTTACTCTTCATTTGCACATCATATCAGCAAGTGAAGAGTAACACTAACTTAGAATGTTTATATTTGATCACATTAATGTAACACTAACTACACTGCCCAGAGAGCCTTTTAACTGCGTTTCACTACTGTGTGTGTGTTTTTTTAAATAGGCGAGATTGCACCCTTAACCCAGAGTGCCAATACAGCCATTTGTACAGCCTAATGTTGGAGAGGCTCAACATTTCCATATTTATTTAGTTTCATGTTCCGTTCTTTTGTATGAGTAAGTGGAATGTATGAAAAAGATTGTGTGATGGATTGTGGGAAATCAAAGCTATTACAAATAAACAGCCTCTATAATCCTGGAAGCAGTGAAAATGGTCATAAATTCACAGTGGCAAAATGAACTTGGTGCAATATTAATATTCATTTTTTTTTGTCTTGTGTTGTTTCAGAGAGCAGGGGGTTACTTATTGATGTGCCTTCATAAGAAAATCGTGTGTGTTTTCTCTTGTTTCATATGGATATTTTTGATTTTCATTTCATAGTTTTTTTGTAACTTAAAACTGTTTTTTATTACTGTTGAACACTGGAGACAAGTCTTATCACCACAACTGTAACTGACATTCCTGACTTTCATAGTGGTAGATGGAACTTGGAACATCTAAGGATCTCCACTTTCTGGTTGTGTCAAGTTTAAGATTTAATATTTACACACAGGATTTATCAAACAACACCCTCACTGTACTACATACAGTTTTATAGCAGTGGAAAGTTAGAAGAAAAATCAATGTTTTGTAAAAGAGTTTTCTAAGAAACAACACACCCAACAATAAAAATGTTGATTTAAACTGAGTCAGTCTTTCAAACTTTTTTGTGTAGACTGTGTATAGACTGTGTTTAGACAGAACTTGTATCTATATTGCCAGCATCAAGAAGGGAAAACATAACATTCTGATAAAGGCTCACTGTGAAACATTTGATTGATGTAGTTATTATGAGTTAGCCCCATTTAGGCCTACTTCTAACCTATTTTGCGGTCTATCAGAATGTACTGTGTTCACAAGGGGCAGCCAAAATAAATAATTGCTAGCTTCCTTTGCGTGTGTATGAACCTTGTGCCATGCCAAGAAACTGCAGTGTTTACATAAATCTGTGTCAGGGTGATTGGTTTAGACACGCTGCATAAATAACAGCATCTATCTCGGATGATCCCATGATGCATGAGAGCTGCCAGCTCAGCTGGAGCCCCCCGCTACAGGAGAGATACCCCTCCTTCCCTCTCCAAAAGGAAAAACCCCTGGCAGCCATAGAGCAAAAAAGCCCCAATATGTATGCTATAAGGAAATCTCCACTGACAGCAAGATCATTTATCTGGTAACATACCAAAACATATGACCAATTATGATAGTATTTGATTTGAACAGTGTGTGTTTTGTAAAGGTAGCCTGTTAGAGTCTACTTTTCACTTGAAACTATGTAATGGACTTCATTACACTGGCAAAGGAACTTGTAGATCGGGAGAAATTTTGCATACCCTCCCTAGTCATTACATGGACTTTATTACATTGGCAAAGGAGCATGTAAACTGGGAGAAATTTAGCATACCCTCCCTAACCCTAAGTTGTACATGAGGCAAAATGTGGAAGAAAAAAAAAGTGTTCTCACAAGAATGTTTCCTGGTTGTGAAAGAATGGTTAAGGTTTGGGTCAGGCTATAATTTCTATTACACAGGCATTACTAAGCTGAAATAATTTATCTTTGCAGTAAAAAAAAAAAAAAAGATTGCCAGTGATCTGTCAGTACAGTGCGTGTGAAAGCACACAAGGTAAAAGCTAGTTTATTCTGTCCAGCTGTCAATAATAATATACTATGTTTTGGTATGTAGACTAATCAGATGTTGAAGGTTAGTGACTCACTGTAGGAGCTCTTATAAAACATCAGTCTGGAAGCTGTTGGGTGATCTGTTTCTCTATAACTCTCTATAACACAACAGCAAACGCCAATCAATCTGGATAAAATGATCTATGTAACAAATGGGGTTCAAAAATGTGTCATATGATGAGAACATATATATGGTGTTATGCTGTACAGTGCATTGTTTCTCTGTGCAGCTTAATGGTCTCATGAATCACACAACATGCAGAAGATGTTCCTTAAAATTCCAAATCATTTCTGTATCTCACCAAAATCTGGTCTAGATCAAGACATGTTTGAGCAAGTCTAAACTAAACCTTAAGAATAATGCAGTAGCCAGTATGTACACAGTGACATATTACTTCTTTTGTGAAAATAAGTCATTCTAGTCTCCATCGGTCACTTGCCACACTTTATGATGAATGAGACAAACTGCCTCCTTGTTTTCCATTTGTATCCTTTGATGAGTATTATGTGATCCTAAGAGCAATGCTAAATAAGCAGGTCTACATTTGTCAACATTATGTGTGAATACCTAGTTTAGGTAGCCTATATCATGTCACCCTATGCACTGTCAGAGATCCCTTCTGTTGACAAGTCATAACTATGCTCAGCTGGCAGCCATATTTGTACAACAGATGCCCAGACCAATGAGGCCGATCTGCTACAATGAATAACAATTTTCCAACTGGACCTCATGAGCTGATTAGTACATTTGTGTTTGCATTTCTACTAAATGCTGATAGGGCTGGCTGATACAACACAATTCTCAATCAGAATTGTCAATTAAATGTCTCAATAAATAAATAAATGAATAAAATCACCATCAGGCCTAGTTAAAGGTGCATTATATTATTATTTATTTATTTATTTATTTATTTTATTTTATTTTATTTTTACTAAAATTGCCTTCATAGACTGCATGTGTGTAGAATCCCTCGGTCGTCCAGGTAGAATCCATTGTAGAATCCAAGTAGTACAGTGTAAAATATACTATGATCACTATGAAGAATGCTACAAAAGTTTGGTTTTAATATTCAGTAATATCATCTTAACATCAGCAGGTGGCATACCCTAACCCTCTACCAAAAAAGTTCCCGAGTGCAGCTTTAAGTCAAAATCCAGACACAATCGAAACCATTTCACACACATTTTTACATGTTTTGGCTGTATATAGGGTAAATAGTGATGCCTTCCAAAACCCAACTTGTGTCTTAGTGCTAATCTGGTAACATAGCCCTGCAGCATCATCTTGGATATCAAAATAAAGATTAAAGCCGCAAGCGGCGTTGGTCGGGACCTCGCACCTGCGTTTGTTCGTCTTACTGAGACGCACAGCCATACCAAATTTCGTGTGCCTGGCACAATTATCTCACTTCCTGTTGGGCGTGGCCATGACATTGTAGATACCCTGTCAGAACAGACCCTGTCAGACTCTGTTAGACCCTGTCAGACCCTGTCAGACCCTGTCAGACCCTGTCAGACTCTGTTAGACCCTGTCAGACCCTGCATGTGGCCTCCATGCTGAGGCCTACATGAACCTTCGATGCTTGTCCCCACATTGCTGCTTGCAGCTATATCAGATCAAAGGTACAAAGATCAAAGACCTTTGATCAGGGCGTTGCCTAGCAACAAATACCTCCCATTCATAACTCATCACTCCCATTCAATAAATACCTAACTTTATCGATCCGCCGTGTCGTCATATTACCGCCTATTTGAAAATCCTTCGCAATTTAACATCTACAACGTCTTAAGATTATGTTCACCAAAATTTAAGCCTATCTGAGGTACGGTGTAGGAGAAGTGTTTCAAATTCCATACCTAACTTTATCGATCCGCCGTATCGTCATATTACCGCCTATTTGAAAATCCTTCGCAATTTAACATCTCCAACGTCTTAAGATTATGCTTACCAAAATTTATGCCCATCTGAGGTACGGTCTAGGAGACCCCCCACTGGGGGTCCCCCAGTGGGGGGTCTCCCAGGGACCCCCAGGTCCCCCAGGGACGAGACTTTGTGTGGTCGTACTGGCAGCACTTTGTGATGCCCGTGCAAAGTTTCGTTCGTTTTGAAGCATGGGAACATGCTCAAAATTGCCCCAGCGTGTATGAACAAGAATAATAATAATACGGAAACAAAGCAACAACAATAGGGACCTTCGTCCCCCTTCGGGCTCGGTCCCTAAATATACAGCTCTGGAAAAAAATAAGAGACCACTGCATTTTTTTCTGAAATCAGCATCTCTACATGTATTACAGCCATTCCATTCCAGCGTCTGTTGAATTCCAACACAAACACAAAGCTGAGCTACTTCAGTTCTTGCACCAGGACAATGTGAAAGACTTGTGGAGAGCATGCCAAGACGCATGAAAGCTGTGATTAAAAATAAGGGTTATTGCACCAAATATTAATTTCTGAACTCTTCTTAAGTGTAAACATTAGTATTATGTTGTTTTAAAATGAATTTGATCTTGTTTCTTTGCATTGTTTGAGGTCTGAAAACATTGTATCTTTTTCCTTATTTTGACCATTTGCCATTTTCTGCAAATAAATGCTCTAAACGATAATATTTTTATTGAATTTGGGGGAAATGTTGTCAGTACATACAGCTCCGCTCAAACAGTAAGAGATACAGGACTACATTCATACCATACTCCATACAGCTGTACAACTCACTCTTGTGCAATAGATAATACTCCCTATAACGGTATATAGCTGGGATTGTACATCTTATTAGGGGCCAAGCACTGTAGGTGCTAGGCACCTTGAGTGAATCGAAATTTCGTTTCTCTCTGGCCAAGTAGTGCAAAAAACATTTTTGCCATGGATTCTACCTGGACGACTGAGGGATTCCACACACTCGGACTAAGGGGCTGAAGAGTGATTGAGGCAGGGGAAGATCTGTTTTGTCCTGTCCACATGGAGTCTAACACAGGAGCCAGAGTGCAGTATGATCGCTGGAATGAAGACAACATCAATATGGACGTGGAGGCAGGGCAGTCCACGTTTAACAGGATGTACAGCCGTGTGTGTGGGGGCAGTGCTGGGGTCGCTGTGAAGGCTGCTGGAGCTCTGGCTGCTCTGGTCTCCCTCTACATTCTGGGATATGTGACAGGATTCTACACATGAATAAGTTTAACAACTTATTCATGTAACTTATTTTAAATGTTAATGTGTTTCTTAAGCTGTGAATAAATGATGACTTAAAAAAAAAAGTGTTTGTACTGCGTTGCCAAGCAACGTTGCCTAGCAACGTTGCCTAGCAACCCTTTGATCTTTCCTTTGATGTGTCTGGTCTCCTGATTCTTATTTTATATTCTTCTCAACATGGGAGTCTATGGCAACCCCTAGAACCGTCTGGTAAAAAGTTGTGAAATTTTGCATGCACATTCCAGCCAGTCTCCTCATTACCCACAGCAATTTATAGGCCCCCAGCCCCAACCGTCTAGTGCCACCAGCAGGTCAAATTTGCAGGAATTTTCAGGAATTGCCTAGCAACGCACCTAGCAACCGATCTGTCTTTGATGTGTCTTGGATCTGTTAAACCTTGTTAGACCCTGTCAGACCTTGTTAGACCCTGTCAAACCTTGTTAGACCCTGTTAAACCCTGTTTCTGACAGGGTCTAACCCTGTTAAACCCTGTTTAACAGGGTTAAACATTCCAGCCAGTCTCCTCATTACTCACAGCAATTTATAGGCCAATTTATAGGCCCTGTTATAGGGCCTATAAATTGGCCCTATAACAGGGCCAATTTATAGGCCCTATACTCTGTTAGACCCTGTCAGACTCTGTCAGACACTGTTAGACCCTGTCTGACCTTGTTAGACCCTGTCAGACTCTGTTAGACCCTGTCAGACCCTGTTAAACCTTGTTAGACCCTGTTAAACCCTGTTTCTGAGTCTGACAGGGTCTAACTACCCTGTTAGACCCTGTCAGACTCTGTTAGACCCTGTCAGACCCTGCATGCGGCCTACATGCTGAGGCCTACATGCACCTTCAGTGCTTGGCCCCACATTGCTGCTTGCAGCTATATTTTTGATATTGTATTTTATATTTTATTACTACTTTTCTATTTAAATCTGATTTGTACATATACACTTATTATCACTATTTTTATTTGTATAATTATGTCTCATCTGATGCTGGTTTATTGCTCTTTGACTGCTATTTCCATCTATTTTTTTTACCCACTGTTATATATTATATTTGATGAGTGAGCTACCGTACCCAAAACAATTGCCCTTGTGGATCAATAAAGTTTGTCTAAGTCTAAGTCTAAGTCTAAGTAGATTCAAGATTCAAGATTCAAGATTGTTTATTTGTCATATGCAGGATCAACACAAGGTCAACAATGCAATGAAATGCTTGGAGTCAGAAGAACCGTTGACTCACTAAGATAGTCAAGTACTAATAGCATGGAATAATAATACATGGTAAAAAAGTGTTGCAAAAAAGTGCAGGGGAAAAAGTAAACAATATAATTAAAAATATATATATATATATAATATATAATATATATGTAATAAAATATAATAAAATACAAAGGTACCAGTAGGATTAAATAAGGTGTAAGTAGAGTATTTCACAGATTGCACATAATATAGTGTAGTATCAGTATTGCAAGTAGTTTATAGACTCAATCAAAAAGTTCAGTTCCTTTTGCCCAAACACATACCTATAAGTAGTAAAATAAAATAAAAACTGATAATTTTGCAGTGGTGTCTTATTTTTGTCCAGAGCTGTAGCTATTATTGTCCATGCCATAGAGCAGACCCGGACATTTCAAGGCCCGGGGGCCAAATACGGCCCGTGAGCCGACTCTGAACGGCCCGTGAAAGGTTGCTTGGAATTTAGAAAATAAAACCTACTTTCAAAATTGTACATAATGCAATTGTACTGAGGATCATCTGTCAGACATATCTCTTCATATCTCCACCTCAAACATGCAACCTGACTTTGATGCACTTGTTAAAGCTTAACAGAGGCTAGATTTCTCTCACTGATAAAGAAAAAAAACACTAAACATGCTAACTTTGGCTTTTTTTCTACACAGTTTGGCAGTTGGACAAAAAAAAATGTTGTGACATATCTTGTATTATATTATTTGGCAAACAAAGACATTGTGGTGTCTTAATACAAAGTTAAGAAAGTTAAACTCAGAAAGCATTGTGGGATTAATGTCAAGATCAAGATTGTTTATTTGTCATATGCAGAATCAACACAAGGTCAACAATGCAATGAAATGCTTAGGATCAGTAGAACCGTTGACTTGACTTGACTTGAAGATAGTCAAGAAGTACTAATAACATGCAATAATAGTACATGGTAAAAAAAAGTGTTGCAAAAGTGCAGGGGAAGAAGTAAACAATATAATTAACAATATAATAAAGTATGTAATAAAATGTAATTAAAAATACAAGGTACAATGTACAAGGTGCAGGTAGGATTAAATCAAAGATCAAATAAGGTGTAAGTATTTCACAGATTGCACACAATATGGTGTGATGTAGGTGTTGCATGTTGATTTCACATAGTATGGTATAAATATTGCACATAGGTTATTGCACTGATTATTGCACAGGTAACAGTAATTTACAGTGAGTGAATGTGACTGAAAAAGAGTAACAAATGTTTAATGTTTACCGTTGTTTTGAATTATTTTACTGAATAAATTTAGTTGCTGTTCATAGATTTCAGTTCAGCATTCAACACCATAATCCCACAGCAGCTCATTACCAAATTGGTCCACCTGGGGCTTCAGACCTCACTGTGTAATTGGCTGCTGAACTTCCTCAGTGAGAGGCCACAGGCAGTGCGGGTCAGCAGAAACACCTCAAGCTGCATTAGACTGAGCACAGGATCCCCCAGGGCTGTGTGCTCAGTCCGATGCTCTTCACCCTGCTCACCCACGTCTGCACAACAGCCTTCAGCACCAATCACATTGTGAAGTTTGCGGACGATACGACTGTGGTGGGTCTCGTCTCTAATAACGATGAGACAAACTACAGGAATGAGATGAGCCTTCTGACCAAGTGGTGCAGCGATAACAATCTCCTTCTTAATGTTGAAAAGACCAAGGAGATTGTAATTGACTTCTGGAGAGGCCCCACCCAGCACCCCCCCACACTGTCCATCAACGGTGCTGCTGTAGAGAGGGTGAGCAGCACCAAATTCCTGGGGGTACACATCAGTGAGGACCTCTCCTGGACAGCAAACACTGCATCACTGGCAAAGAGGGCTCAGAAGCGCCTCTATTTCCTCCGCAAACTGAGGAGAGCTGGAGCCCCCCCACCCATCATGACCACCTTCTACCAAGCGTTCTGACCAGCTGCATCACTGTGTGGTATGGGAGCTGCACTGAACAGAACAGGAAGGCCCTGCAGCGCATAGTGAATGCAGCTGGGAGGATCGCTGGTGTCTCTCTCCCCTCCCTCCTGTACATTTTTAACACCCGCCTCACCCACAGAGCGTCCAGCATGGGGTGACCCGAGCCACCCCTCACACAGCCTCTTCAGCCTCCTGCCCTCGGGGAGAAGGTACCGGAGTCTCCGGGCCCACTCCACCAGACTGTCAAATAGCTTCATCCACCAGGCTGTCAGGAAGCTCAACTCTCACCTTACCCTTACCCCCCCCATATTGGCCTAACCTGTATTCCATAAAAGACATATCACTCTAGACACTTAAAAAAAAAAAAACTGCTGCTAAGGACTACTGTTGCACTGTTGCTACTGGAATTTGACTACTGTTGTACTGTTGTTTACCACTGTTATTGCACATATACTACTGGAATTTTACTACTGTTGTACGGTTGTTTACTACTGTTATTGCACTGGAATTACTACTGTTGCACAGTTTTATCTTTACTTTCAACGCACATTCTATTGCACATTACCATTTCACTTGCCTGGAAGAATCCATGACTCATCGCTGTACCAGCGAGTGAGTCTGGTAACGTTTGATCCACAGAATACGCTGCGGTTGCGCGTAGACAGACAGCTAAGTGAACCAATCAGAGATTGCGCCATCTTGATTCAAAACTGAGGCGGAACTTCCGCTGCCTAAGAGTGACTTTGCGGGCAAAGGCGGGTGCACTGACGTCACCATCTTTGAACGAATCAGAATCGCGGAGTCGGTTTGGAACCGGAGGAGCGAGAGTGGATGGAGAGTGTCCAAATGGTATCGCGGTGTATAGGAAATACAGAGAGATATCATTTGGCTGGCCAGGTAACCATTGCACATTTTTGGACATCTGTAAATAGGTATTTATTTATTATGTTACACTGCTTTCAGATTTTAGATCTTAGATTTTAGTTTTAGATTTTTGTCTTAGATAGTTTTTGTTGTGTTTTGTCTTTATATTGTATTGTGTACACTGTCTTTTTTGCACTACTTGGCCAGATAGAAACGAAATTTCGATTCACTGTATGTTGAACACATATGGCAGAATTGACATAAAGCTGACTTTGATCTTTGATCTTGATCTAGTTTTTGTAAAACCTCACTCTCTTATTACTGTACTTAATAACACAGAACTTACCAGCTTCTGTAAACAATGCCATTTACTGATTTAAACGTAGAAATAAAATTAATAACCAGAGTAGACGCCAAACTTTTGGCCAGGCCCTCCACAATATTTTCTGCTTCTCATTTGGCCCCCGGGGAAAAATAATTGCCCACCCCTGCCATAGAGTGAGTACAGCGCCCCCTATCGCCCAGGGTCGCTGCTTTTCGTTAGTGGCGTCAGGCTGGCTCCTCCTCCGCCATTTTTGACTGTAAACATCCTGCAGATTTTAAAAGGACAGCGCTGAGCGGGAGGAAGGCGGCTGGCGCCATCTTGGCTGTTTTAATGAGTACAACAGGGAACAAACTCCGGGGAGAAATAACATAATCTTTGGGGTTTCGCTCAAACGGGGTGCTACTGGTAAGTCATTCTCTATTGGGATTATTTGGGTGCAGTCTGGAGTAGTTTAAAGCACAGATTATTTGCACGCTCTTCTTTATTTGTCGCGGCCTTTCCTGTACGTGAGAAGCCTTTAGCATCCAGGCAGCGACCCAGTTGTGCTACAGGAAAAAGTAGGGACTCTGGCACTTTTAATGAGTCTCCATGTCTTCTAAATCAGCATGGACTGATTCAAAGCAATGCAAAAGTTAGCACATTTTAGTGGCTCTTCTGTGTGAACGTTTTCATGTTTGGCTTGCGGCTAATGTCCCATCTAATGGCGCCGACTATTGCGTGGCGATGGGTTTTTCTTTTGGCGCTTTTCTTTCAGTTCTACATTTTCAGGCTGTTGAATTGTTTTGCGACTTGTAGAACACTGTACTTACACAAAACTACAAACAAAACTCATTTAGACGAACTGGTGGGAAAAAAACTCCACGCATTGTCAATGATTAGCAATGTGTTAGCTTCAGTGTTTGTCAACGAGAGGCGGATCCTGAAGAGGTGGGCGCCTGATTTGACAAAGTAACTAGCCTAGTGTTAATTGTTTGGCATGGTAGTTTAATCCACATGCATTTCTAAAGTTTAATATAAGTTTTAATAAGAATATATATTTGAGCTTGGATTGTTTTTGCATTATCTGAATGGCCGGGCTTTATGTCGTTGCTGCGGTTTATTTTGCCTTTGTCAAATTGAGAAGAGCACACGGTCCCCACTCAAGAAGTACTGCCATTTATGCTGTGGCTGTGTAGTATGTAGGCATACAAGGATTGTATGGAGTTTTGAGTTGGCCCATAAGCACATGGCATATTCAGACAAACAGTTCCTTCCTGATTTGAATGACTTGAGGACCCATAGGACCCCACTGAAAAGATATAGTAGTGATTTTAATTTTTTTTTTTTTAAATTACTACAGAGGACCATTGCTATACCTTGAAACCCATGAATATTCCTTGTACTGCGTCTGTGTAACTGCTGATCTGTTTTCACTTTGATTTCACAAACATTTCTTTTTCAGGTAACATTGCCCCCAGTGAAGGAGTGAGTCAGGACAACCAGGGCAATGTTTTACGCCCACTTTGTCCTCAGTAAGCGTGGGCCGCTGGCCAAGATCTGGCTGGCGGCCCATTGGGACAAGAAGCTGACCAAGGCTCATGTGTTTGAATGCAACCTTGAAAGCAGTGTGGAGAGCATCATATCTCCCAAGGTAAAAAAGTTGTGTTTTGTCTGACCTGTTTTCTTTAACACTGTTTATATAGATTTTTTTTTTTACTGTACTAATTGCGTTATGTTTATTTCCCCAGGTGAAAATGGCTTTGCGTACCTCCGGTCACCTGCTCCTTGGAGTAGTGAGAATCTACCACAGAAAGGCCAAATACCTGCTGGCTGACTGTAATGAAGCCTTTATCAAAATCAAAATGGCATTCAGACCAGGTAAGGACATGTAGGTTTCATAAGGCATAAGTGCATAAAGCATGTAACTTGCTGAAATAATTGTTCACTATTCAGGTGTTGTGGATTTGCCTGAGGAAAACCGAGAAGCAGCTTATAATGCCATTACTTTACCTGAGGAGTTTCATGACTTCGACCAACCTCTTCCTGATCTTGAGTAAGTTTGCTTTATTTAAGCTTCTATAAAAGTATGCTTACTAATGGTTTCCTCTTTCAGTGACATTGATGTGGCCCAACAGTTCACTCTGAACCAGAGTAGAGTGGAAGAAATCACAATGAGGGAAGACGTTGGCAATCTCAGTCTCCTGCAAGACAATGACTTTGGTAGGAAGAAATACTGTTGTAGACACATGCACCTCGCTGTATGAACTTTTTGTCACTACTGTGTAATACTTTTTAGCCGACTTTGGAATGGATGACAGAGAGATGATGCGGGATGCCAGTACTTTTGAGGAGGACATCATGCATGGTGCCACAGCCCCCAACCTGCTTTTAGAAGCAGAGCCTGGGCCCGCCAATCTCCCTGAAAAGTCCAATCATATGGAGTATGATGACTTTGGTGATGCCTCTATGGGCAACAGTGATGGTGGTATGTTAGGTAGGTTAGCCGTGACTTTTTATGTTTTCTTGGTAAGTTTGTGATGCTATAGAAATTGACACTGCATTTGTCTTAGTTGATAAGCTGTTGAGTTCAGGAGGTGGTATCTTTGATGACCCTCCAGCCATCAGAGACAGTGTCATGATGCCCTCAGACCATGGAGACGACGAAGATGACTTTGATAACCTTCCGTCACGTAAGTAGATTCTAACTTGTGTTGTGTACATGGTAAATAAAATGTGTCATTTTTATTATTATTTTTGTCTTGAAGCGGGTCCAGACAGTCCAGACTCTGGCCCAGCAGAGCCTCTTCCAGCTATGGCAGATCAGACGGAACAGACCACTTTGGTTCATAATGAGGAAGAAGCTTTTGCATTGGAGCCTATTGACATCACAGGTAAACACTGTTTTTCTATACATAATATAAATTCATAATATAAAATGGTCTGTTCTAAATTTGATGCAATACGATCCCTTTTCAGTGAAGGAGACCAAGGCCAAGCGTAAGAGAAAGCTGATTGTGGACAGTGTGAAGGAGTTGGACAGTAAAACCATCAGGGCTCAGTTATCTGACTATTCAGACATTGTCACCACTCTGGACCTCGCTCCTCCCACAAAGAAACTTATGATGTGGAAGGAAACTGGAGGAGTGGAAAAACTCTTCTCTCTCCCTGCTCAGCCTCTCTGGAATGGCAGGCTGCTGAAGGTGAGGGGGTTAAATACATATAGTGCAGAGTTTGCTGTGGGCTGGAATGCCATTGCTTGCCAGTGTGGAAGAAAATTTGAATGCATTTTCCTCCTTATGCTCTTAACACCTGCAAACTGTTATCTTTTAAATTGGCTTTGCAATTGCCTTAACCAGATTTAAAAAAAAAAATGTTTTTGTTTGTTCAGATGTTCACACGCTGCCTGACTCCTCTGGTGCCAGATGAGTTGAGGAAGAGGAGGAAGGGTGGTGAAGCAGATAGTTTGGATGAGATCCTTAAAGAGCTGGAGAATCCAGAGGTGCCTAGGGAGGAGGTGATGGGTCAGCACAGAGATGTTATTGGTAAGACGGACCATTTTTATTATACAAATATTCAAATATAAATATTATATTTTGCATTAAAATGTATAAATGATTGTGGCTCTGGATCCATTTCTAAAAGCATTTTCTTGGCATAAATTTTATTGTAGACCAAACCATCATGGAGGAGCCCAGCATGCTGGCCCACTCTGCAATGGAGGGCAGCAGGACAACCCTTGATGAGACCGTTATGCCTCCTCCTTCAACTCCCCGCGGAGTTAAACGCAAGTCCCTTGAAAAGGATGCACTGCCAGTAAGAACACCACTGATGCATCCAGCCATTTAAGCTTTCTGAAGGCAGTTTATTGCACATTAAAGCATATCTTATAAGTAGCCATGATTGTGTGAGACTTGATTAAAAAAACACAGCAATTTTACTATACAAATTTTTTGAAATGGGTAAAAATTTTTATTGTTACTGTGATTGTGTTTTCCTCAGATGGGCTCCTTGGACCAGACCCAGGCTGATCGCTCCATGTTGTCCCAGAGGTTAGACATGCCACAGGTGGATCTGCCCCCAGAGGAGAGCAGTGTCAACCTCACACAACTCGTCCCTGAGCTCGACCTGCTCGGAGACAAGGGCAAAGACAAAAAGGATGATAGTGACGAAGAGGAGGTCAGTGTGGATTTCTCTAAAGTAATACAGGTGTCTGGCTGATGAGTTATTGACCCAGTCCTGTCTATCACATTCAGGATGAAGAGGGTCAAGCCGGAGACCAAGATCAAGAGGAGAAAAGGTGGAACAAGAGGACTCAACAGATGCTTCATGGCTTGCAGGTACTGCACTGCTTTAATAAAATATAAAGTGGATGCATAATTGACATTTGGTATTTAATCCCGTATCTGTTTTTCCAGCGTGTCATGGCCAAGACTGGGGCAGAGTCCGTCAGTCTGCTTGACTTGTGCCGAAACAACAACAAAAAACAGGCGGCTGCAAAGTTTTACAGTTTTCTGGTCCTCAAGAAGCAACAAGCCATCGAGGTGTCCCAATCTCAGCCCTATAGCGACATCATTGCCACAGCTGGACCAAGATTTCACATTGTTTAGACATTGGAAGAACACTCTACGACAACTATTTGCCTTTTTATTTTGTTTTCCCGTCAGCCCATTTTCGAAAGTGATGTATGTGGGTTAGAGGGGGGAGGGGCAGCGGCGGCGGCAAGTTTTTACAAAGGATTTTACTGTAACTACAGGTGGAATCATGCAGTATTGTGGTTCAAAATAATGAGGAAGAATGTTTAACAACTATATTTATAAAGCTACCTTCCCACTCACTAAGTTTGGCTCTGTTTTAAGTAAAACTGGCCTCTCATTCCAAACATTTTAGCATCGTCCCTCTTGTATTAAAATGTTTTTACGAAAGGCCTTTATTTTCATGTTGAACTTTGTATTGACACTGTACATGTGATAAAAGGTACTGGTATATCTGAAGTGTATTCCCTCAACCCTTCTTGTTGCACTTGTTATTTCATGACAAGCAAAGGCAGATCTGTCAGAAACTAATTTCATTAGTATCTTGTTAAGATGTAAAATTCAGGTGGATTATTCAAGTTTCATGTCTTTTTTTTTTTTTTGTACCTTGGTTGTTTATGCTTATTCACCTTTTTGCATTATGTAACTAGGTAATACTTGTTACAATAAGTTCAATATCCCACCTTTTTAGTCTTTGGATTACTACTAGTTGTGATACAGCTGGAAACATTTGAAATAAAGTGTTTTAAGTACTTGTTATAATTCGCACCTGATTGAAGGGCTATTAAAATGTAACCCTGGAAAAAGCAACACTAAATGAGTGCTGCTTGCCAAAGGTACTATAGCTGGCTAAAAAAAGATCAAAGGAGAAGTTCAATTTGTCAACTGGACAGAGTTTGTTTGGTTGAAAACGTTTCATGAGCGGCGAAACGTTTTCAACCAAACAAACTCTGTCCAGTTGACAAATTGAACTTCTCCTTTGATCATGGATTCTACCTGGACGACTGAGGGACTTTTCACGCATGGCTAAAAAAAGGTTGTCATAAATTGGATGTATCATTTACTATTTGCGGTGGTGAGATGCAAAAAATGCATCAACGATTTACCCTTATTTTACATTTCAATAATTGGACACCCTAATAATTATGTGCACTTTATTTTACCATTTTAATTATCTGAATATACAGTGTATTGAATGCATCACCCCTCGCTCCCGTGGGGGAACCTTCTTGTGTTGCGTTGTTTCCGTCAGGAAGAAAGAACGGACACATTCGTATTCCGTCGCTGAAATCTTCCGGCCTTCTTTCCGCGTGTAGCTGGTTCCGTATGGCTTCACGTAAAGAGACCGGGTCATCATCTAACGCCGGTATGTCTTCTACAGGTGGCACCCTGGACTCTCCCGTGAAACAGATACAGATCGAAGGCCTGGTAAGTGTGAGGTACACGCCTGGAAGGGTTTTTCTGATTGTTTTGGTTGTTGTTAGATGAAAATATGGTTAGCTTCAGAGCTAGCATCGTCATGGCGGATTTTACTGCCAGAATAGTTAACTGTCGTTGCTTTTCATTCATACGTTTTAATTTGTATTTATTTACTCACATTGTACATTTACTTGCGGTGTTACGGATGGTAGTTTCGTGTATTGTCTAAGTACGCTAGTAAACTACATCATGCTATATGCTAACACAATGTAATGGCAAAAGGAGAAATTCAATTCATCCAAGCTGCTGCTTCAGTTCTGAACTGAAGAAGCAGCTGCGAGCTGCGAAAAATAATCGACCAAATAAACTTTTGTCCAGTTGACAAATTGAATTTCTCCTTTTGCCATGGATTCTACATGGACTACTGAGGGACGACACAGCACAACACAATGTAATGGATGCGAAGAGATCACGTCATTTAAGCGAGGATCACTTGGTCCTTACTTCGTAAATCAAACTTAAAATGACCCCAATTACAGAAAGAAATAAAAATTTAGTTACCTTTCAGCCTCTGCTCTGAAGTGTGTAGACTACTGGGCTAGGCGATGCAGGGTTATTAACACAGATGTTTAAACTGTTTACTTCTTGTTATGGTAATTGATTTAGTCATTATAGCACCTTTATTATAACGTGTTAAAAAAAACCCTCACTTTATATTCAGTATCTACACGGTACAGGGTAGCTAAAGCTCAACAGGGGCTTTGTTGTGTAGTACCACTGTATAAACAGCAGAGGACAAACTTGCTTCACATCCATGGCTCTTTCATGTTTCCACTTGAACCGCACTGTCCTGGACCAGAGTGTCTCATTTACATGATGTGCTTAACATTTGTGGGTAGCTGCTCCTTACCTTCCTCCTGCTCATCTTGCTTTCCATTACAAACGCCTTAAGTCTTGCATTGTTTGTTGCTCGCTTTTCCATTGTTTATAGTCAGTGATCTGCTCTTTCATTGTATGTAAAGTGAACTCGGAACAAAAAGATCCCAATTTCAGGTGTAAACATGGCAGCATAAACCACAGTGGATTAAAATGCAACTTTTTTGTGCAGTCATGTTATGCCATCACTATTGGTAGTGGAGGCTCGCCCACAGACCTCATCGCCTATGGTTGTTGAAATGTTTTTTTTTCCTTTCCTTTTTAAGATGTTTCACCTGTGATGTAGCTACTCTGAGTGAGTACTTGAGTGCTGTTGTATGAATCCACCAGCAAGCGCCTCTATTGCATTAGCATGGCTTAACATCCCATTGTCATCTTGTGTGTGTATAAAAACACTGTATAACTTCCTACTAGATTCCATGGAAATAAAAAGTTAAAACCATTCTTTGGAACAATCACCATGGCGATGAGAAACAGTTATGCCATACTGTGGCTTGCATTAGTTTGATTTATTCTGTCAGACTGGCTTATTAGGCCATGAGTTTGCAAACACCCCTGAGGTATATTCTCTACTAAAGCTATATTGTCAATCACTCTTGAGTAATAATAAAACTGATCAGCTGTTACTAGCGCTCAAGAAATTACTGCAGCCTGACATAACTGTACATAACGATTACAGCATCTTTTGCAAAATTTCTGTTTGTCTTTGGTACCATTTGGCTAGTATGATAATGAAAAGCACCAAAACGAGCAGGCAGCTGATGATTTGTTATAAATAAAACTGTTATAAAGGTATGTCTACTTTTCCCACTTTTAAATAAAACCACCCACTGTTTATGTGAGTCACCGTTGTATTCAAATGTGCAAATTATCAGGCTAGCAAACAGAATGTGACATGTTTGAAATAATTTGCCCAACCTGCAGAAAAAGTGTGAATCTTGAGTTCTCTACTGAAGCCTGCACACAATAGGAACAGGAACAGGTCGATTATATTAGATATAGTGTTTTTCTACACATCAGAGACACCAAGCAGAATTCATTGCCTTCTGCCTTGACTCATCTTTCTCATGAATTGGACCCCCGTTGTGGCATGAATATGAGTCCCTGTGCTGAGTGTGTGTGAGTAATAAGATTTATTATGAGAATTAAAAATGGGCAATGGGGGATTCAAACTGCAATTGATTTTGCACAATTCAATTTTAAGCTTGTTGATTTATAATACTGTGTCCACATATCAATCTGGGCCTTCTCCACATGAGGCGAGTTCTGTGGGTAGCTGTTAGTTGGACGGATCAATAAAACTATGAGAGCCATTTGTGCTCTGAGATGTAGTACTGGATGTGTTTCCTTGCTTTTTATCCCTAAATTTGCTGTGCTCCTGCCTGACTTTGCTTACACAATATCTCATGACATTTGCTCAGCATGAAGAAAACCAGCATGGCAGATCCATGAAATACCTCTGTCCACTGTACAAACACCCGCTCTGGTCTGCTTTCACTTCTGAAGCTCAAATTGGGCTATTGTTTATTTGACCTTCTTAAAGTTGTTTTGGCCAATTGTCAATCTCTTGCCTTCTCTCTTTCCAGACCGACGCTATTTAAGTGGGTGATGAACAGATTGCCAAGAGGTAGATAGGGGTAGCCTTTGTATATCGGGCTATCTGCTTCCACTGATGGAGACTAGAAAAAGCTATTTGCTGGGAACAGATGCAGCCAAGTCTCAAAAGGGGGCAGGAGTCTTTGTCAAGGCAGCCAGAGCTGTCCATCCTCCAGGCTGCTACCTCATTTAGCACTTCAGCTTTTCTCACCGTCATTGGTTGCTCATCTTTCAGCTTTTTAGTTGTCACTGCCATTTTTTTGTCCCACCCTCTACCTTGGTGGCTCTCTCTTCTCCTATTTTTTTTTTATTCTCAATCTCTGCATTCATTGTGCACCACCCTCAGCCTCTGTCAGTGACACAGGCAGGCAGGCTAGGAATGAGATTTGTTTTTCTCCCAAAGTGCAATCTCTCTCTCCCTCAAACCTTCTAGCCTTTTTACTTGTTGCATGACAGGTCCAGCAGTCTATTGAAATAAATCTCCCAGGACAGGTGCACGTGTGTGTGTGTGCGGTATGTGTGTAGCACCAGGGCAGACCAGTAAGAGCTCCCTCATGGACTGCTTTGTTGTGAACACGACTTGAAGACCGCCAGCCCGCACCGTGTATGTGTGTATTATTAATGCCTGTGGCTATGACCTGCCCACACTGTTATCAGCGTGATTTATGCTCTCCCCCTACATGCAGCTCCTCGTCCTGCTCATTTAGACGCTTTGCCTTTCACCATTTTAGTTTTGAAGTTTTGTGAGTTGTCTTTTAAAGATTTTTTGTTGAATCAGTTTCCTGTTTTGTGGATGTGGTGATATAGCTAAGGGAATATTTTAATCTGGTAGAGACTGACCGTCCTTTCAGCTCATTTGCATTCTTAGATGATGCATGGGCTTACATTCACCTAAATATTATTATCATTTCATTATTAAAGCCTGTAGTACACAAATGGTTATTGGTTTACTACTCTTTTATAGGACCCATGAATTTTAAACTCCATGAAAAATATGGCAAAAATGTGTGTATGTGTGTTTTTTTTTTCTTCATTCTTTCTTTTGACCAACAATGTCAAATGAGGACAGGTTCCCATTTTAAATGACTTCCACTAATGTTTTCTCTGTTTAGCTACTGGACATGATGCATGTTTGTAAATCTGCTCTGTGCTTTTTCAGGATCATGAAGGTTTATTTGGAATATTATACACATTTTGTTTAATTACAGTTCAATGCATTTGACTAGTTATAAATCATAAAAATGAACAGGCAAAGGGAATTAAGACTATGAACAGAATGCAAACTAAGCCCAACAAAACCTAATGAATTCAAATAAACATGACGCTTCTGGATACCATCGAACCAGCAAACATAAATCATAAAATGAGAGGGGAAAACAATAACTACAAATTTTGTAGCAGGCGCAGAATGTAGAGACTGTGGGCAAGATAAATAAATTAGCCCCGCTTGAGAAAATGAAATCACTTTCCCAGGCCAGTTATTGAAGTGTGAGGCCTATTCTCCTGCTCCTCAATATGGTTGTAGCCGCTCGATATCAAAAGTTCAATTGCTTTTTTTGTGCTTTCACAGGTGGTGCTGAAGATTATCAAGCATTACCAGGAAGAAGGCCAGGGCAGTGAAGTGGTCCAGGGAGTCCTGCTGGGGCTGGTGGTGGACGATCGTCTGGAGATCACAAACTGCTTCCCGTTTCCCCAACACACAGAGGATGACGCAGACTTTGATGAAGGTATAAGAGAAACACTGTAATGTACTGTGCTCTGTTTGTAAAGATCGATCCTCCTCTGCAGCTGCCCACACATTCAGAGTTACAGCACAAGAATATATATTATATTATTAGATTTGATTCAACTTTGTCATTACACATGTATAAATACAGGTAACGAAATGTGGTTTAGCATCTAATCAGAAGTGCAAGGAGCAGCAAGTGTGATATATACAGTATATACAATATAGACAGTGTACAAATAAATAGGCCAATATGAACATATGGGAGTACTTTGTTGTTAATCTATATAGGGGATATA
This sequence comes from Paratrypauchen microcephalus, assembly GCA_036785185.1. Classification (NCBI taxonomy): domain Eukaryota; kingdom Metazoa; phylum Chordata; class Actinopteri; order Gobiiformes; family Gobiidae; genus Paratrypauchen; species Paratrypauchen microcephalus. The sequence goes on along the minus strand of JAVJIX010000002.1, from coordinate 15,918,671 downwards.
AACAGATGTATTATAAACAAGTAGAGTAGAGCTGTTAGTATATATGATAAGCTATGAACAAATATACAGGTGTGCTATAAATATATAAGTGAATAAATATATGTATGAACAAGATGTACAAGATATTTACCGGAAGAACTATAACACAGAGATATACAGAGGATATACAGTATTGACCCTATACATATGTGGTTTGGGTGGAGTACCAGTGGATGCGGGGATTGGGTAGAGTTCATTGACACTGGGAGAGATGGAGAGGTGAAAATGGAGGGGGCGTGAGTAGTGGCATGGTAGGGAGGACATGGAGGTTCAGCAGGGAAACGGCTGGACGAAAGAAACTGTTTCTAAACCTGGTGGTTTTAGTCTGAAGGCTCCTGTAGCGCCTTCTGGAGGGAAGGGGCTGGAAAAGTCTATGGTTGGTGTGCAAGGGGTCTTTAAGGACGCTACGAGCCCTGCGTAGGCATCACTTTCTCTGGATGTCCTCATGGTAGTTAGAGGGGTCCCTGGGGCAGATTTCACCACCCTCTGTAGTGCTCTGCGGGCTATATTATATTAATAATTAAATTATTATTATTTTATAAAAATAAAAAAAAGTGTATATATATATTACCGCACTTCACCGAGCGAGCGCATGAGTGCAGCTCTTTCGCACGTGTAACGTGTATCACTGGGCAGGTTAAACTTTATAAAACACCCTATCTGTCCGTGCCTCACTTACTGCCTTTTCACGCGCTCTCCTCCTGTTAGCTTCCCTGATGGCGCGCATATGCTTTCTCCTCAATGCCTCTGATTAGAGCGCATTTCGGCGGCGGCGTGGGAGGGGGGGGAGTGTCCGTGACTTTCCGCTTTTCCCCAGACACCGGACTTAAATGACACTGGTGCATCCTCTATGTCTTTGCCGCTATCTCCACTCTCACTTGCCATTTCTATCTAACTTTATTTACCGCACTCATTCATCTTTCTTGCGGGGCATGCCAGAGGCAAGTATACGTTGCGCATGCCCGGACCCGTCAGGTGCGCACCGAACGGTTCGTCGTGACAAGCGAACCGAATGGTTCGTCGGTTTTTCATGAACCGTGCTTTCTCCTCAATGCCTCTGATTAGAGTGCATTTCGGCGGCGGCGTGGGAGAGGGGGGGTGTCCGTGACTTTCCGCTTTTCCCCAGACACCGGACTTAAATGACTCTGGTGCATCCTCTATGTCTTTGCCGCTATCTCCACTCTCACTTGCCATTTCTATCTAACTTTATTTACCGCACTCATTCATCTTTCTTGCGGGGCATGCCAGAGGCAAGTATACGTTGCGCATGCCCGGACCCGTCAGGTGCGCACCGAACGGTTCGTCGTGACAAGCGAACCGAATGGTTCGTCGGTTTTTCATGAACCGTGCTTTCTCCTCAATGCCTCTGATTAGAGTGCATTTCGGCGGCGGCGTGGGAGAGGGGGGGTGTCCGTGACTTTCCGCTTTTCCCCAGACACCGGACTTAAATGACTCTGGTGCATCCTCTATGTCTTTGCCGCTATCTCCACTCTCACTTGCCATTTCTATCTAACTTTATTTACCGCACTCATTCATCTTTCTTGCGGGGCATGCCAGAGGCAAGTATACGTTGCGCATGCCCGGACCCGTCAGGTGCGCACCGAACGGTTCGTCGTGACAAGCGTACCGAACGGTTCGTCGGTTTTTCATGAACCGTGTGTGTGTGTGTGTGTGTGTGTAAAAAATGTATATATATATTTAAAAAAAAAAAAACATAAGGGAAACATTAATTGAACCATTTCCTTGTATAGATTTAAAGGGACAGTGTGTAAGATTTTTACCTGTTAATTACTGAAATTGAAGATACCCATTCAAAAATACATTGTTTTCCTAGCCTTTTCACTTCCATCATGAAATCAAAGTATTCTTTTGGACTTAGATATAGTCACATAAAAGGGGGATCTTCCCCATATAGAGGCAGCCATTTTGAATACGAGAGCCACAGAAGGACATTTGGGCTCATCCTTCGCCTCGGCTCCTGCTAACAGCTGCTTAGCCGCGCTGCGTTTGGGAGTGAAGGACAGAAGGAGAGAAGGGGAAGGGGAGGGGGGAAGGGGGGAGCCTGTGTAAAGAAGCATGCTGCCGGATCACACATCGTAATGGATACAACACGTATTTTGGACTAAATTGTTTTACTGGATTTTATTCGCTGGATCCTTATGGACAGATTGAGACCAAGTTTATGATGAAATACAGAGTTTGACCTGTGCAAAGCCTTCAAAGGTAAGCTAAGTAAGCTAAGTTTTGTGCTTTTCCGTATAAAAGCCCCATGTGCTCGGGGAGTGATTGTTTTGCAGGGAAATGAATTGCATAGTCAAAAAGAGGAGACTGTAAGGTTTCATTTGATGTGTAGATTGTCATGAATCATGATCGGGATTGTGTGTTTTCATGCGAAAAGAAAAAAAAAAGTGAACGGGGGACCGCGCTTTATGTATACAGCGGTGCGCGGTTCGTGCGCGGGCACGCGAGATTTCGGCGCTACGTCGCGTCCGGGTGACCCTCGAGGTCTGCCATAGCCAAAAGAGGAAGTGGAATAGCTACTAACCACCTATGCGCCACGAATCCTACACACTGTCCCTTTAATGTTCAAGTGTTTGCTTGGCTGTAATGCATAGTATTGACAGAACAAATCTAACTGAGCCAAACCAACTTGGGTGTGCCCAGACCCTGTGTTAGGAACGGTCATGACTTTGAGCTAAACTAGTTGCTGGTTGTCCTCCTGTCAGTGCCAGGGTTGATGGTAGAGGGCACAGGGATGGTGTGGAGAGTGAATAGTACAGCTCTTGGGGCTTCACATTTGCAGTGTGAACGTGCTTGGGATTTCATTCCACTTTTCTCCATAAATGCATGCATCACTCTCTGCTCCCATCTCCTTGTCAGCTACCTATCAGGGGATGCCATGCCTTTTGACCTCGGCCCTTCCCTATCAAGCATTGTTGTTACTAGCATCTTGTTAGTGCAACAAAATCCCTTCACTAAACCCAAGACGAAGGAATGGAGAAGCAGGTAAGCAACAGTTGTGGCAAAAGATGGTGAGAAAGCTGAAGAAAATCCTCGTCTAACAGGCCGCGGCTGCTAACAAGCAACTGTCAGAAATTCTGCTCGATGCACAAGCAACAATGGTGGCTAAAGATCGTTAGTGTCAGCAAGAAGCTTGCTGTACGTATGTGTGTCAGTGTTGTGTCATGGCCTGTTGTATTGTGTTGTCTGATGGGTCATATATCCTCATCTGTCACTCCCATAGCTTAACAAGGCCTGAGCTGAACTTGAGAGTTTGGGGAGTGTAGTTGCATTGAAAGTTAAAATAGAAAGTTTTTAAATTGTTGTTTGAAGTCTCTTGATGCTTTTAAACACTCAGTGGAAAAAAAAAAAACGGTGTGTGGACTTAATATCATAGCCTACATTGTCAGTAGTGCTTGCAAGCTTTCCTTTCATTAGGCAAACTTATAGAAAGCACAAGACTATGCATGGCCCCATCTGGGCTTGCAGTCGATCTGCAGAAAGCCGGTTATGTTACATTGATGGTTTTTATCCCTAGTAATCCTGGCATTGCAAAATCAATTACACTGAGATAGAAGGACTTTGACAAAGACATAAAAAATATTATTTTCCCTGTATATTTTGGCTTCATGCATTACTCATTCCAGAATGGTCTACCCACGCATTCTGTTGACCAGTCAAACCCTTGCCTTAACACCTACCAACATAACTAAAGGCATTCTGAATAGTTCTTGTATAATATTGTAGACATGTTTTTCTGTTTCATTCAAAGGGAATTGAATGAGCCAGCCAAACTATGCAATGTTAACATTTCACAGTTTTTATGGCTAGTATGGCTAGTAGCTTTTATGTATACCAAGGAACTGTAATAGAAATGAAATAAATTATTATATTGATGTAATTCTTTCATAGCTATTGTACATATTTAAAAGAAAACATGATCAAATGGTAGCCCATCCTAAAAACCTGTTTTAAGGTGCTTCAGAGAACCAGAGTTAAGTCTAAAGCTAAACGAGTCTGTGTTCTGCTGAAGCTTCTTCTCCTCAGCCCTTCCCTTGTTCCTCTGTGTCTCAGTCAAATCATTCATTACTGGCACATGTGTAGATGAATATCTCTTTAAATACTCACTTTGCATTGTCCATTTATGGTGAAAAGGAGGAGTGGAGGTTTGCAGATTTCTGCTGAAGAATGCAACTTTCAAGAGTAAAGTACAGTTTTATATAGTTTATCTATACACTTTCAAGGAGAATTTGTGAGGCTTCTGGAGTTCAAGGTATGCTATAAGTATATGGGAAAAGTACAGTATTTCCCGTGAAGTATCCATGCATGGTGGCACTGTTGCTGCCAGTATAGTGTTGACCTTATTCTTCAGGTTATGTTTTCACCTGGCTCTCTAAAGTGTATTGTCTTTGGTGGAATTGGATGGCTTGAAGTGGCTGTAGCAGTGAGGATCTTGGCAGGAGAGAGGTTGGGTAGATGCACAGTGAGTCACTTATTAGGAGCACTGGAGCAGAGAAAAATTTGCCTGGTTTCACAGCTGAATTATTTTCGGTCTCACTGAAAAATTCTTAACTTAATATTGAAATAAATGGTGCATTCATTGATTGTCAGTGCATCTTTTTACATGTAAATTGCACCAAGGCTTTATATAGTATTGTCAGTTTTTATAAAATAATAAAGATGAACCAGCATGCAAAAATACACTAACCACCACTGGGCAGGGCAAATAATCCCATTTTAAATAAATGAGATTCAGTTATCAGTGACCAGCTTGTGTCTTTTTAATCGAGAGGCTAACTGCTAATTCAAGGTAAAGGTTTGGAGTAAAGTTCAGACTTTAGAGGAATTAATTTGTCTATATCTCATGTTAAATGAAATTTTACTTTAAAGGTGCATTGTGTATCTTTACTGGTGGAGGGTCTGTCAAATGCTTTTCTTCAAGGAGATGTTATTGCTTCGTCCGGAATATTTCACAGTATGGTATTAAAACTTTCCATCTTCATGGAGGCCAAACCAGACCCATTTACAGGTCAGATCTGTGGAGAGACAACCCCAGTCACTGTCAGAATGCCTGTTTTTCTAGGTATTTTTGAGCTATAAAACCGTAACATAGAGCCGTTGAATGGCATACAGTTGAACATTCCAAGCAGAGCAGTGACGTATCTATAAAAACAAGCAGGTGACAGACCCCCAACCATAATGTTACATAGGTCACCTTTAAGTTCATGTTTATGTTTATAAAACGTAATATTGAAAGTAGGGATGTCAACAATTAATCGACTTACGATTAATTGTCGATCAAGACGTTGGTCGATTTAAAATGCATTAATTGTAACTAATCGCTAGAGGAGAGGGCGCTACTCTGGAATGTGAACATGAGATGTGAACCCACTCGCGAGAAGGACCATAGCGTTACATCCGCGGCCAGATCTAGAAGCAGTGCAAAATGTTCTCCTGCGAACCCAATTTTTGCGGCTTGGTCCGCTCCGCGTCCCGCTGTCTGCGTGAACACGTGCGCGGCGCGCTGCACGTGTTCCTCCGCTCCACGTGAAAGCGCAGTGGAAGCAGCCCGCTGTCTGGCCCGTGTGCCGGTGTGTGTGCCGGTGTGTGTGTGCGACTGCGTGTGTGTGTGAAATGTTTTCCCCGATCAATTCATTTTTTAATCATTTCATATCACGGAGCTCTGCGTCAAGTACCACGCACCTAAAAGCGCGAGTTTCGCTTTTACAGAAAACGTCCTCAATTTATTTTCAATAAAGAATATATTTTGTTATTCAGCATCAATACATTTGTGTGCTTTTTACTAAGGAATAATTAATTGAGGAATATACAATATAATAATACTATGATATATTTTTGACTCAGTGTTATGTACTATACTATAGCTTATATTCTTAAAGACCCTATTGAAACACTAAAATTCAGGTGAAAAACGCCGCTTATCAATTAATCGTAAGTCGATCGATAAGGTCAATCAACTATAGATTAATGAATTAATCGATAATTTGCATCCCTAATTGAAAGCTATTTGATCATGATTGGACACAATTTTAATCAATACAAGGAAATTCACTTTTTTCTCTTTTAGCCCATGTCTCCAAAACCATTGTTACCGTGATCTCATTCTGACTCAAAATGCTGATTCATTTTATTTTATTCGAAAAGTTATGTTTTGAAAATTGCTACAAAATTGGATAAGTATTATTAAAGGTGCGCTGTGTAACATTTCTAGTGGAGGGTCTGCCCCCTGCTTGTCTCATCTCAATAGAAATGTTATTGCTCTGTCTAGAATGTTCCACAGTATAGATTAAAGCTATAATAAGAGACAAGCAGGTTACAGCAGATCTGTGGAGAGTCGCCCCTATTAACAGAAGGAATTATTATATTTTTGAGCAATGGAAACACCCGTAACAAATAAATGCTAATGGATATGTTTAGAGCAGGGGTCGGCAACCTTTACCACTCAAAGAGCCATTTGGACCCATTTCACACAGTAAAGAAAACACTGGGAGCCACAAAACCCTTTTGAAATTTAAAATGAAATGACACTGCATATAACATTTTTTTTAACCTTTGTGCCATAGAATTACATTTTGAAAATGAACGAACTAAAATAACATATTTTAATTACATACAGTGATCCTTCGCTGTTTCGCTGATTTTTTTTTTTAATAGTGTATCAACACGCATTGTGTTCTGCATCCTGATTGGCTAAGGGACTGTAGACCTTTGTCTTTGTCCTTCATTCTCCTCCGTGTCTCCTGTACAGTAGGCCTACAGAATGCGTTCAGTTTGCCAAATTTATTTAAATGTGATCACGAGCAGTGTGACTCTGAAGCAGTGACGGACTGAGCGGTCTGGCATTTGGGCACATGTCAGAAGCCGCGGCCGTGCGTCTCACCTGGGGCCGGTCGCGCCGGTCATGCTCTGTCACGGATTTGACCACGATGAGCAGGTGCACATGTCCGCACGCACACTTCTCCGGGTGGTCAATGCGCATCGGGAAGTAGCGGCAGTGTTTCCGCAGAACGAACTGGTGGAAGCTGGAGTCCAGGCGGTGGAAACAATCCTGAGAGCGCACGGATGCGTTCTCACTACAACAAAACCCGCAACATCGCAGCGGCGCCAGGCGCCTCGGTCAGAGGGACTGTGAAATACACGCATATTTATACACGCAATATAAAGCTGACTACTTCACGGATTTAGCCTATCGCGGGTTATTTTAGCAATGTAACCGATAAAAGAGGAACCAATGTACTGAGCCGCATCAGAGGGATCAAAGAGCCGCGCGTTGCCGACCCCTGGTTTAGAGTCATACCATGGAACATTCCAGGGAAACCAATAACATCTCCATGGGGACAAGCAGGTAGCGGACCCTCCACCAGAAAAGTTGCGCAGTGCACCTTAACCTTTGCTGGGTCCTTGCCTAAGGTAGTTCATAACCAATAGGATTTGTTCATACCTCAACATAGAAAAAATAAATAAATAAATAAAACAACCTGCAACAGGCATCATCTTTTATCTGAGTGCTATGCTACATCTGATCAACAGGTGACACTGTGGAGCTGCACTAGCACTCATTCAGGTCTATACCAGTAAATGTGACCAGAATGAGCCTGAGAATGAGGAGAAAAAAAAAGTAATTGAGCGTACACACCAAAATCAGCCTGAAATGAGAAAAAAAACCTTGGTTGATCCCCAGGCTATATCTCTTATGTCCTTCGCACCTTGTCCTTGTATCAACACTCATGGGGATTGACGTATGGGGCCGCACACATTTATTATATCTAGCCATTTTGTGCTCCAGAGGATGGCAAGTAGCATGTTAATAAAGTGCTCTGGCTCCTTTGTGAGATGGCAGTGATGATATAATGGAGAGTGAGCCTGGTGCAGAGAGATTATTGTGGGCTGGTGGCAGATGAGACGGATTCACTTAACTTTGTACCATACCCCGTTTCCCCATACATTTTACAGATAGAGCTAATGATCCTCTGCCCCTTAGAGCAACAACTGAAACTTATTGACGAGCAGTGGTGGCAAAGCTTTTGATCTTTGTATGGTATATTTTTGGAAGAAAATAATAACAAATCTCAATTCTTTCTAATATTGCTGTTGTGAGACTGCGTAACTAATATACACAGTTTTCAACATAAAAAAAAAAAAAAGTAGGTTCTTATACATGACCCAAAGACATGGGGATATTTTTTCATTGCGTCTCACTCTGCATAAATAATTGCAGACTTTTGGTAACCATTCACCTGCATTTTAGATTAAATTGTGATTACTCTTGTAGGACTAGTGGCTTTGAATTGCATAGAATTTGATATGGAGGTTGATTTATAATACTGCTTGCATTGATACAGCAGTATAAGACTGAAGTTTACTTCCAAATGAAAAAATAAATCTTATAATGGTAAGAAATGATGCTGATGTTGCCGACACATGACAGATTGGATCTTTGAAAGCCGGTAGAACATCTGTTTTACCTGCTTTCAATCAAGCAAACTGCTCACTATATTTGCTGTGATGTCCAATTTTATGAATCACTGAATGTATGCAAATCCAATTTTGTAGGTAATGTCAAATGCTAGCAGATGTAGCCATGGCTATAGGTGTATGCACACGCCTATAATTACAGTCTTTCGGATTAACAGATGCTTTGAGCAACACAATTAAACCATTTTATAAATCAAAATAATTGTGTTGTCTTTAAGGAGTGACCTGTGTGCATTATGTTTAATGCAAATCTTAAGCTGTATCAACCTTGTTGCGCATTCATATAGTCGACGCTTAGGCTCTCAACTGTTTCTGAAATGAATGAGTCAGCTTATCGGAGAAGGTCCATTAAAAACGTGTTGTTCATTTACACACAAAATGCCCTTACATTGTCCAGACAGTATTTCACTATCATTTCTGACAGTGTTTTGAGGATGTGACCATAAAACGAGCAGTGAAGTATCCAGTGATATCAAAAGACTTTTACTGCATTAGTTGAACACTTGGAGTTAGTCATGTTTTTGGCCTGGCTAAACCCCAGTCTTAACCAGATTAGTCTTGCTTATATACCTGGTTTAGACCAGCTCTAAACCGTTTTTAGGCCTGACTGCCAGAGGCTCGCTAAGGGCTTATTAGTATCGCAAAGTGGTGCTCCGAGTGGCCGGAAAGTGAAATGACACGACGTGACTCACCCGTAGTGACCAGGGACCCTCGCCATGATGTAGGAATACACCAGAGCTTTCTGAAAATGTAGTTTGTTACCAAAAAAAAGCAGAACATTGTTCTTGCATCGGAATATTCTCTTCTCATCACATCACGTCACATCACCAACTCACCCATTTTCACCCAGTGAACGACGATAAAAACTCACTTAATTTTGCCAACTGTTAAAACTCACACTTTTCTAACTTTTCACTATTTCCATTTTCCAAAAAATAAATAAAATGGCACGTCAGCACCCCAAACATGACAAAACTACTTTAGGATATATGAATGAGGGCAAAAAAAATGCACGTAGAATCATGAAATTTGACAGCGAAGTAGATCATGACAAGACAAGGACACCAACGCTGTCCGCTTAATACTTTTACGCTTTCCTCCTAGGGCGTTCGAATTTGGTACACATTATCAGTGGTTGGACATCAAAAGTTATATAAAATTTTCACACATGAGCAGTGAAGCAACAAAATTGTCCAGAATTTTGGAAATTTTGAATTTTTACAAATTGCTCCCATTTGCATGAATAGTTGTTGAATGGGGGATTCAAAAATTTCAGAAAAATTTTCACAAAATTCCATTTTGCCATCCTGATCCAAAATGTCAGTGACACACTTGCCATATTTTTTTATGGTGTCGCCATTGCAATGACATAAACTCATGTTATTCCAGTGGTAAAATCACCAATTTGCACAAACTTTGGCCAAATTCACTCAAATTTTAATCATGGGTGGACACCCCGACCCTGAACAGATTAATACAAGAAAATACAAAAATGGGTGCAATAGTGCCTCCTAAACAATTCTTATGGAACAATAACGTTTTATTTGTCATAGATATACAAAATTTGGTACCCACATTTGTGACATGGCCTCGATTTAAAAAAAAAAAAATAAAAAAAAAATTCAAACACCCACACCTCATTTACATTGTGTTGTGGGTTAGGGTTGGGGCTATGGTTAGGATTATGACTAGGGTTAGGTTTAAGATTAGGATTATTAGGGTTAGTGCAGGGCGTGGTATTTACGGGGCGTGGTGTTTGCATGGCGCAGCGTTTGTGGTGCGCGGTATAGGCGCACGCGAGGACCGATCATTGCCGCTTGCAGCTATATTTTTGTAATATAAATTTTTGGTGGTGCGCGGTATGAAAACCATTGAGAACCCTTCATATAGTGAGGATGTGGTTTCATGCCACCCTTCCACAAATCTTGCAGAAAATTTTAAACTACTGTTTGTCCTCTAGGATCTTGATGAGCACCTGTTTATCCCAAGAGGGACCACACCTAGTGTCTTGAATGTTAGTTTCTCATTATTATATGATGCATTTTGTTAAAAATGTTTGTTGTCTTGTATTGCTCATTAGGTTCAACATATGGCGTAATTTTGTTATTGCGAAGAGCAATTGCATTGCTCCACACAGCTCTCTGCCACTTTTGGTTAGTGCATTTGATATTCAGGCAGTGTCACCAGAACTCGGCAGCAGGAGGAGGTGTCCTGAAGGTAGAACAAAATTAGCCTACTCTTTTTCTGCCCCCACTTTCCGACTTTCTCCTTCTTTCTTCTGTAGCACACTGCAGGTACGAGTCGCCAACCTCCCCTCAGACACTTTTTTCTTGTAAGCAGCTACCAATTCTGCTTCCTTCCTTGAGTGCATGTCCTCATCCTGTCTTTTATCTCTCCTTTCTGCTCCCTCTATCCTCCGTCCTGGCCCTGACCATAGGAGGATTAATTAAGCATTATAGTGTAAGAGGACAGGATGTAGGAACCAAACTGTTGTCTTGTCAGGATAATTGTGTCCCAGAAATAAAACGTAAATTTTATGGAAAAGTTGAAAAGGAAACTACCAGAAATGGCTCTCCCTTGTACTGTGTGGGATGACTGTGGAATCAATGACAATGGAAAGAAAATTTAAAATGTATAGTAATTATATTCTGCCTACTCCTGGGGATTACCAACTATAGTGTTGGCGACCATGCTGACAAATCTAATATACGATGCTCTTGAAATGGATGCTTTCTCTGTGTCAGTGTAGACGTTTGTGGTTTTGCCCTGGGCTCTTCTTGCTGTCAGTCTTTGTCCTCTCAGCCACCTGGCCAAGAGAGGTGATAGTGTCTGCCAGCATCCGCATGGGTGTCTTATTGGCCTTGACAACCCACCACTTGTCAAACTGTGGAAACGAACTTTTAGGAGTACTTGTTTTCCAAAGAATCCTTATTCAGTAATTGGTGTTTTTACATGAACCTTAACAAAAAGTGTTTGATATTGTCAGAGTCAGGACATTTGACTTAGAGAATCTAAAGACACCAAACCTTTCCACTTTTAACAAGATGCTTAATTAAAAAGACAGGGAACCCAACATTTGATTTATAAACAACCTGTAGTGATTAACTGTGTTGATTTGCATGATTGGCATTCTCTTTTCTGTGTGTTTGTTGTTTTTGTCACTCCTGCTGCCACTGTTGGAATCAGCTGTGCAAACCAATTAGCCACACAAACTTCCTATTGAAGTAAGTATGATTTGGCTGTAAGATTGAGAGAATACCTTGCTGCGAAGAACAAATAATCTGGCATCTGACAAGTACCAAAAAAGATAAAATGAATGGACCACAATTCTCAAGCATTTAAAAAAGGTCTGGTACTACTGATGCTAACCTTAATAAGGGATACCAAATTGCCTTGTGTGTGTAAGGTGTAAGGTGTGTCTTGTGTGATTTTAGCAGTACATGTTGATGTTTGTGTGCAGCAGCTTCTCCCTCTTGGAAAAAGTGAAAAAAGAGAAGAGATGGAAAGATGGACTGTCGTCTCCAAACCAGCTTTTAAAAGTGCAACAAAATATAACAATTAATTTAAATACTTATTATATATATAAAAATAATGATTATGAAGTATTATGTAAAAAATTACTACTGGTACTATAATGCATAGTTGCCTAGCATTTCCGCTCTTTGGAAAGTGCACCTCAGCCTTGTATCCAGTTGGCCCCTTCTGTTTGTCCTTCTGTATCGAGTTTCTTCATTTTCCTAGACCTACTTGTGTCTGCAGCAGATGTTTTCATTATTTATATTCCAGACACCTTTTGTGATATCAAAGAAAGTGCAGTTACAACAAAGACAGTCTGGCTTAAGAACGTGCCTTTGTACAACCCTGCATATTTAGCTTTATCTTGTCAAGATCGTGACAAAATTCCTCATAAATTTAACTGTTCAACCCTTTTGGAAATTGTATTTTTAGGGGTATTTCTCTTATCTTCGGAGTCTATGCAAAATGGTGAGCGCTAAAAACACCAACAAAACTAATTAACAGCAATTACCTCAGCATTTTCTTGTGGTAGGGATCAAGGTTAGTCCTTCATTTCCTGAGTAGTAATTGTCATCTGTGGTGAACATTTTCACTGCAGGTTAATTGAAGTCAGGGGGATTAAAAATGCCTCTGCCATGATCTCATTCCTGCCTCCTGTAAATACGCTACTCTGTATGCGCACACGCGTTTGTGTTTATGTATTTTAAAACTTGGCCTACTCGTGTGTTGATAAGGTCTTCCTTGGGGTCAGGCTTTCAATAGATCACTCCACATGCCCCAAATGAGAAATTGATTCCCGTTTTTCCTTGTTCTCGCCTATTAAGCCTAATTAAAAATCACTTGACAGTCAACCTTAAAGGTACACATAAACACTAAAGATGGTATTGTAGTTAAAGATGGTGGGTGTCTGCAATTGTATATTTTGATTCCCCGGTGACTTAAAAAATCCACCTACTCATTGTGTTTGCTGCTTGTGTCCCTCACCTTTTCTTTATTCTTATCTTTATCTCTCCATCTAAGCTTCTCAGTGTTCACTGTAGTGGAGATCTGAGGCGGGCTCTTAGCAGCTAGCAGCGCTCTGTCTGTCTGCCTTTGAATGCTCAGCTCGAGTTATAAATCAAGAGTGTGGGTCCCCCGGGTGCCGTCACCAGCGCCATCAGTTCCACTGTTTTATTCATCCGCTCCTTTGTCTCATCACGATTCTGGCCCACATTAAGTTTTGTGTGTGGCGGGGGCTGCTGTGTAAAAGAAGGGTCAGAATGCATTACAGACGATGGCTGCTAATCCAGGTGGGCTGCAGGGAGTTACAGGGGGAGGGTGAAAGGTAGGTGGAACAGCAGACGTGATGTGACAGTCTAGAAAAATGAACGACCCGGGATAGCAAGGCATGGGGAAGAAAACGGGAAGAGCAGGCCAAAAGGACAGGAGATGATGGAGCAAAGGAGAAGTTATGAGCAAATATGAGAGCAACCAAGCAAAAGATTAAGAGTTAGCAGGAGCAGAGGGGAAGCGGCACAAGATGGACAGCAAAAGTAAATAGTTGTGAGATGCTACGGCACAGAAACGGTTAACCAAATGGAGAGGAGCCCGTTCAGTATTGTAGAGTTAACCTGATGATTGGGAATACTGTTGAGATGATCCAACAATATTGTGTGTACAGTAGTGATGGGCGGATCGATACCAAAGTATCGATATATCGATCCTGATGGGGTATTGAATATGCATCGATCCTGGTATTAAAATATCGATACCAAGTCATGTTTTCTTACTGACTTAACTTTCAGTTTATTTAGTTCAAATTCATATGTGTTTTGTTCATTATTCAACCATTGCCACTTGTCAGGCACTACTTTTCCTTCCGCGTTCTCACCAAACGTGGGGTAGTACGTCATCCCGCGATAGACTCACTGCTGTGAGATTTCAGTCAAAGCGGCGCGGGAGCCATGGGAGACCGCAAGCGAAGTGTGGTGTGGAGTTACTTCCACACCGTGGACGACAATGTTGTGAAGTGCAGTGTGTGCCAAAAAATGATCCGATATTGTGGCAATACCACAAATTTTAAATAAACACTTGATCATAAATCATAAACCTCAGCATGACGAAATGCTACTGACCAAACGACGACAGGAGGCTAGTCAGGCAGCTCCCTCCAGCACAGCAGCAACAGTACGACAGAGGTCAGTTGCCGAGGCGTTTGAGAGAGGGAGAATCCAGGTAACCATCAAGCACGTAGAAGACTAAGAGTAGTGTATGTAAGAGGAGAATGTATATGAGAGTGAAAATAGTGATACTTCATTTGTTGTCCTTTTTCATAGGCTGCAAGTGCCCAACTTACAATAGATTTATTTATTTATTTGATAGGGACAATGCACATTAATGAACATAAGTATAAAACAAATGTAAATATGCCGTATTTTAGCTACAAAGCTAGTTTTCATCCGCAGTCCCTAGGCAGGCAAATACATAAAAATACAACGTGCAATACAAGCAGCACAAACAAAAGTCTAGTGGTCACATTTGATGTCTGCATTGCCATTTTCATTTCATCAAAGATTTTTTTTCAGATATCTGGTGTTGGAGTGTGTGGAGCTAAGCCTCCTGGTGGAGCATTGCGAAGCCAAGGTATCTAGTTAGAGCCAGCTTAGTGTTTTTCTGTGGTATTAAAAAATGTATGAAGGTATCGGTATCGCGATTCTAACCCTGGTATTACTTGGTATCGTATCGAAACAAAAATAACTGGTATCGCCCATCCCTAGTGTACAGTTGGTGTTTTCTGAGATTTTAATTATAGACTGTAAATATGAAATGAAAGTAATCTTTTCTTATTTATTTCTTCTTCAGATTTTGCTAATACTAGGACAGGCATATCCATCCCATGGAAATCAATCCCACTGAATCAAGCCTTCCTCCAGGCCAAATAAATCAGATTTTAGTATATTGGCCAAAAAGTGAAATGCTGTAGCTTCAATGCAGTGCTTTTTATGGTTACTAGATGTGTCATTTTAGACTTCTATGCATTGCAAGAGTAAACACAGACCAGATAATGTGGTTACTAAAGACCATATGACACAACCTATAAACATTATAACTTACAAACATTTTTGCCAAAGTTGTTTTTTACTGAAAAGTTGTTTTTTACTGCCATACAACAGAGTTGTATGGCACTAGGTGTGCTCTCTCTGGTAGGGCAAAACCATAATGGTAAGAGACAAGGCAAACAAAACATGTGGCAACTTTTTTGTTAACTATGCTGAGGTAAATCTTCTCATATAAAGCATGGGATTGTTAGTGTCCCAATATAGCTCAATCTGGACACTGGTCTAAAGCCCAAATGGAGAGGGTTGCGTCAAAAAGGGCATCTGCTGAAAAAGTCTTTGCCAAGTAAATATGTAAATCAGACTGGAATCTGATGATTTGCTGTGGATGCTTTGTAATAAAGGGTAGGGGAAAATGGGAAAATGTCAGCATGGACTTTGTAAGGGTTTACTATGTAATATTTTCAGATATTCAGTTATTTGTCAAACACATGCAACATTGGTGACTGTTTGCAGTGGTTGTAAATAAAAAGAATAAAATCTGAAGCTTATGAAGGCTTCCACATTTCTCCTGTCACTCAGACTGACATCCATAGAGTTGAGTTTCAGAAATGAGACTCCCTTCTGCCAGCTGCAGCCTGATTCACTTCCTTCCTATGAGTGTGATTTGTCATTTAATCTGTCAATCTTCCTTTTTATATGGAGACTTACAGGTAGGCAGATCAGGACATTTTCTCTACTGTGCGACTATTGTGCTCATAGATGAGACTATTGTTATCTCTGAGATTTCCTCATGTTAGAAATTCACATTCTACCTCAAAACATTGTACCTGAATGATTTACAAACACAGTATGCACCACGTTTTTTCATATGGGATGTCAGTTGTAACTTTTGATGAGCAAGTACGTATTTCCTCATTCAATCCTCTTTTAAAAAAAAAAAAAAATTTCATTCTCTGAAATCAGGGAGGCAGAATACAACTCCAGGGAGGCAGGATACAACTCCAGATCCACTCATCTTTGCAAAGCATAATGCGTAGTTCTGGCTGGCCAGGTAACCTGGGTATAGTCCATCCCTTGGTTAAACTATATGCAATGGCATGCACATAAAGTAGATTTCTCACTTTTTCTCCTACAAAAATTACCAAGCCACTGAGCACATGTGAGCAAACAAGCCGGCACACATCATTTCCCTCTCCATCATCTACCCATTCACTCTATAAAAACAAAACTGTGTGACAAGCAGCCCTGTCAACAGTGCATATGGTGAACTCGTCTAACCACAGCAGCTGCCTCACTTTGTGATGCGTTTGTGTGACTGTCTGCGACTCTGTGCCTTGGGGTTTTTTATGTGGACGCACGTGGCCACCAGACAGCCCAGTGCAGCCCATGGTTAACTAAGATTAATTGCACCTAATCCACTGTGCCAGGTGGAACACGGAGCATAGTGGGCACGCTCAAACAAACAGTGACGCTCTTAACAAAAAGGCACACACATTCCCATTATAGCCATGCTGCTGAAAATTAGCCCCGTGCCTTTCCCTACACCAAGGCCCAGACCACAACTCGATACCACCATTTACTTCCCGACAAGTCCCACATTCATCACCTCTGCCGACTTCCGATTGACAAAATGCACAGACCAGCAAAATGGCACGACATGAAGACAAGATAGACAAGTTTTACATAAGACGCATCTGACCTTGAAACATGAGCGAAGATACTGTCCGTTTTAAATGACTTCAAAACTTTCATGAGAGACATTTTTAAAGGTCCCATGGCATGAAATTTTCACTTTCTAAGGTTTTTGAACGTTAATGTGAGCTCCCCTACCCTGTTTAGCCCCCCCCCATGGCTAAAAGTTGCGAAATGTCTAAACTGAGCATTTGCGGTCCTTTTCTGCGTTAGAAAAAAAGCACAGCTCAAACGGGCAATTCTGAACAAGGCAACTATGTGACGTCACATCGAAAAATGCAGCTCCACCCCTCGTCTGTGTCTCTACTCAGCGTCTCTGTAAATCACGCACAGAGAGTTTGGACTGCGAAGGAGCTACGCAATGCGAAATGCGTTTTTTTATTTGCCTGGAGGCACGTGCGAGTATTTCTAGGCTCGGAAGTCCTTTATCTGAGCCTGTGGACATCTGAAACAGCAGTGGTTTAATTTTATTTTCTGTGGAAATGTGTTTATTTTTCAATGGAACACTTCTCATCTCTTCCTCCGCGCAAAAACGCAGAAGTGGGGTCAGCGCACAGCTGAAGAGGAAAGAGCGGAGAGTTTGGCCACGCCCCCACCCGCTACTCTGGCCTATCTTTGTCCTCCTCATTTGCATTCAAGCAACAACGCCCATAATGGAGTGTTCCAGAGAGATATTTATGACTCTTTCTCATCTTATCTCTCTTTCTCATGCACTGAGTCTTGATTTTGAAGAAGGATTCATTTACAGTATTAGGGAACCATTAAGGAGCCATATAAAAGCATCAAGAAGTACCATGTCATGGGACCTTTAAGTCTGAGTTGTCGTAGTACATGGGGTCATTTTAATAACACACACACAAAAAAAATTGATATTAGAAATGGACCAATACTATATCAGTCAGTCAATACATTGGTCCGATATTTGGACTTTTTTAGCATATCGGTTATCGGCCTTAAATCTCCAACATAGGCCGATATTTTGTCAATCTGCTGCTGGTCAATCTGCTGCTTCTTTTGTGGTTTAAAAAAAAGGCTTGGGGGAGAGTTTGTAGTAAACATATTGGCCCAAAATTATCAGCAAAGCTGATCATCCATCAGAAGTCTAAACAATTGGTATCAACATCAGACATGGAAAAAAAAAAAAAAACTATATCAGTCGATCTTTATACAGCAAAGCATGTATAATTCAGCATACTGCAAATACAATATAATTAACCTATTAGAAGAACCCAAGTGTTTCACAAAATGTTAGCCAACAATCTATAGCTTTGGGCTTCACTTGACCATTAGTACTTGCAGTCTTGTATTTATTCATGTTAATTAAACCTTTCACATCACCCGAGTTCTCATCAATTTTCCACATATAGACCCTTGGAAATCAATAGTCATGTCAGAACTGAGCCTTGTCTTGTTGTACAGAGCATCTCCCTCTTACAGGCAGCCCCAGTGCATTATGTGGTCCATTTAATGTGCTGGTCCAGCAAATTGCATTCAGAGATGAAAACACTTCTCTTTCTTTTTCCATTTTCTTTGAGGAGTTAAAGTGACTGTTCTGTTGTGTGGGTAATTGATAGCTTGTTAACTTGGGCTCCACTGTTGTCTTGTAAACGCACATTTTAATTCTGCTTTGAATATGTGGATGTAGGCTGTTTATTATCCACTGCGTTAAGTGGTGCCTCAACGCGGCCATCACACTCTTAACCTGCAAGATGCTTACTCAGCTCCTTCATGCAGCCAATTAAGGCATAGGAGGCAGGAAGCATACTTTATTTTTATATACCTAAAGCATTATACATTTTTTTCAGATAAAATTTAAGCAAGTAAATGGCCAACATAAATCTATGTGTATGTGGCAAAAGTTAACATTAAACCGGCATTGTCCGATTTATGAATGTGGCATGTTTAAAAGAACTAGGCTTAATGCTTAAATGAGCTTTCAGAATCATTTTATACATTTCAGACTCAAACATATAATGACATGGCATCTTCATCAAACTTGGTTTAAAGATAAAGGGCATTAATCATAAAATAGTGTCTTCACATTTTTCTTTTTGTAACTTCATAATCAATAGCCCATTAGTGCTCTTTCTACTTTTCTACTTTCTTTACTCAGGCCAGGGGTGGACAACTTTGTGGATCTTTTTAGCAATTGCAGCTGGACTGTTCTTTTTGAGCTATCTTCCAATTTAACCCAGACATCTAAAGAAATTACTACTGGCTACCTAAGATTCATTCATTCATCATAAATGATTTACACTATATTGCCAAAAGTAGGGGTGGGCGATATAGCCTAAAATGTATATCACGGTATAATTTGAACCATAGACGGTAGACGGTATATATCACGGTATACTTTGGTATGTAACAGTATTAACTGTTCACAGAATTAACAGCTTCTTAATGGTCACCAGAGCACATGGAAAAAGCATTCAAGCAGGAAGCTGTTTTTTAAACTATTAAATAACATAAACGTCAAGAATATTACTACAAGAAAATGTATTGTGCAAAACTGTAATTGTAAAAAACATAAAACAAGTAACTTCACTTTCAAGCAGTATAAAATTTGAACAAGGCAATGTCAATCGAAAATGAAACTGCTTTAACATTGGCGCCGGTGTCGGTGCTGATGCATACCTGCAACTCTTCGTCAAGTTCCCATGACTCGAGCGCTTCTGAGTCCCTGGGCAATCATCTCCCCTGTATGGTCGTCAGGGAAATACGATGTTTGCACTACACATGTACTGTTGAAATGGGCCGTACACAGGCATTTGCCACACAACTTCCAGTCGTCGTCAATAAAGTGGATTGTCAGGCTGATATACGGGTCCATAGTGCGACTCGACCACAAGTCCGTGGTGGTTGCATCGTGTTTTATGTCATGAAGCTCTTTTCCCACTTGATTGCGGACCTCGTCATGCAGTCTGGGCACTTCCACCTGGCTAAAATATTTGCGGTTTGGTACCACGTACCGTTGATCCAGCGTCTTCACCATGCCTAAAAAGCCGCTTCTCTTTACGGTTTGGAAAGGCACCGTATCGTTACACAAGAATACTGCGATGGACTTCGTTATGTCAATCCACCGCTGGCTTTTTTATCATAAGCTACGCCTTTTGAAAATGCCTGGGTGATGGACTGCTGGTGTGTAGTGCCAACTTTTTTCCTCCCACTTGAAGACTGGCTTGGCTTTTGAGTGTCACCGCCAATGTTCCCCCTAATGTTTTATGTGTCTGAGCAAACACACTAACTCCCTGAACGCTCCTTGGACCCCTGTGCGCGACATCCGGCATTCCCCCCCCGCTACACGCTGTTGCGAAAGAGCTGCGCGTGCTCGCGGCTTGCGCGTGCTCGTGGCTTACACCGGTAGAAGTTTAATACGAGGCACATACTTTTGTTTCTGAATACTGGACGATTCCCCCGTATTCAGATGACCCCGCGGCTGAAAAAAAGCGGAACTCTTTCATCCCTGCGCTGCATAGGTTTTCGCGCGCAGCTTAGAGGGAACGTTGGCTTTCTTCGTACTTGATAACGTGTTTAGCTTTTAGGTGGTAGAACAGATTGCTTGTGTTGCCATGTTTTGCGATCACTGTCGCCCAGCATATTCTGCAGATTGTTTTCCAATTTCCTGTTCAGTATCCGACACCTTGTATCCAAACCATGACCAGATTACAGAAGTTAAGCCAGTCTTTTTCACGAGCTCCTCCTCCTCCATGTGCTCACTGCTCGCAGCGATTTTTCTTCCTTCCTTGTTGTGGTGACGCAGTGAACTATAGCGATAGGAAGGTATAACCCAAATCTCTACCGTTGGCCAAATTTATACCGCATACCGTTTATACCGTTTATACCGCCCACCCCTAGCCAAAAGTATTCACTCACCCATCCAAATAATTGAAATCAGGTTTTACAATCACTTCCATGGCCACAGGTGTATAAAATCAAGCACCAGCAGACTGTTTCTACAAACATTTGTGAAAGAATGGGTCACTCTTAGGAGCTCAGTGAATTCCAGCGTGGTACTGTGATAGGATGCAACCTGTGCAACAAGATCAGTCGTGAAATTTCCATGCTTCTAAATATTCCACAGTCAACTGTCAGTGGTATTATAACAAAGTGGAGATGATTGGGAAAGACGGCAACTCGGCCAAGAAATAGTAGGCCATGTAAACTGATGGGGTGGAGTCAGTGGATGCTTATCAACTTTCTGCAGAGCCAATCGCTGCAGACCTCCCAAACTTCTTGTGGCCTTCAGATTAGCTCAAGAACAGTGCATACAGAGCTTCATGGAATGGGATTCCATGGCCGAGCAGCTGCATCCAAGCCAAACATCACCAAGTGCAATGTAAAGCGTCGTATGCAGTGGTGTAAAACACACAGCCCCTGGACGAGTCTGGGTTTGGTGGTTGCCAGGAGAACGGTACTTGTCTGACTGCATTGTGGAGTGTAAAGTTTGGTGGAGGGGGGATTATGGCGTGGGGTTGTTTTTCAGGAGCTGGCCTTGGCCCCTTAGTTCGAGTGAAAGGAACTCTGAATGCTTCAGCAGACCAAGAGATTTTGGACAATTCCATGTTCCCAACTTTGTGGGAACAGTTTGAAAATGGCCCCTTCCTCTTACTACATGACTGTGCACTTGTGCACAAAGCAAGGTCCATAAAGACATGGATGAGAGATTTTGGTCTGAATAAACTTTACTGGCCTGCCCAGAGTCTTGACCTCAACCCAACAGAACACCTTTGGGATGAATTAAAACGGAGACTGAGAACCAGGCCTTCTCGTCCAACATCAGTGTTTTGACCTCACAAATGCACTTCTGGAAGTATGGTAAAAAATTCTCATAAATAAACTCCTAAACCTTGTGGACAGCCTTCCCAGAAGAGTTGAAGCTGTTACAGCTGCAAAGAGTGAACCGACGTCATATTAAAATTATGGATTAAGAATGGGATGTCACTTCATTTCATATGGGAGTCAAGGCAGGTGAGCGAATACTTATGGCAATATAGTTTATCAGTAGTTATTACATCTAGTCTCAACATTATATCTCAATCCAACTGAATACATTTTTGACTAGTTTGTTTTAGAAGTGTTAAATTTCACCTGGAAAGCCCTGTGCACCTTATTATTCAGCTCAAACTACTAAAAGTATGGTTCGGGGCCAAGGGCACATCTGCTTGTCAAGGTGCAGACTGAAATGCATAGCGACCATGCTCTCATTCAGAGCTGCATATACGTGCACATCACACCACACTCACTGAGATGTTGTGGCCTGCAGCAGCCAGCAAGGTCCAGCAAAGTTCACCTCTCGTGTCACTAAGCGTTAGAGTATAGATTACCTGTCCGGCTGAGAGTGGAGCCACACGCATATATAATGTCAGCTTGATTATGATTCCTAACATTATGGCCCAAGGTGAATATGCTGCCGGACAAACACCCATATCCCCATAAACACTGGTTTTGTTTTGGTTAAACTGAATATTGATAAGCACCTGCATGTTTACACTACCTTCATGATTTCACTGTTCACTCTAACATGGGGCATAACCCACAGGTAAAAATGTGTAGATGCAATTCACAATGCAAATAAAAAGTGCCAGGTGTATTTGAGCTAAATCTTTACTATCAAAATTATTTATTATCAGAATTAGATTAGATGTACTGTGTATAGTTTTGTATTGCCCGTAAGAGCTTCCTAAAGCTGTCTTGCTTCTTCTGGCAGTTTATAATTGACCAACTGATTTAAATCCACCTGTCACTATTAGAGGGCATTGTGTAATATGTGGTGAGTATATGTGTGTCCGTCTTGAGTTGCATTATATGGAAATCTCTAGCACATTATAACAGTCATCTTGATTGCCATTAGTTTCAAACTTAAAATGTAATATTTTGTTTTCTGAAATACCGTGACATCATAAACAATTGGGGATTATCAGTGGCAGCAGTGAAGTCATCAGTGACTTCGCTGCCACCACCCCCCCACCCTCTTATAATCCATCAGGAACTTGGGCTCATTACAGTACTTCAGATCACTACTATAAACTCACCTGTTCAATCTGGCAATCTGTTTTTTTTATTGTTTCCTACTGTTAGGACAATCAAGGATGCTTCACAAAAAAGCATTATTTAAGTCTGATATATTATTATTAATGTTAGAAGATTGTAGCTTAATATTGTAAGTGTTGTCTAACATTATATTCCATTGAACAAATGCCTCACCTGTCTTGAGGGAGGTGAGGTGTCTTTGAATTTGGAGCCATTGTCCTTTTTATTTGGTGTAATCGCAGTTTACTTTTAAAAATTACCAAAAACCTCCAGACATTCCTACTCATGACCAAAACAGTGCTAATATTTAGTTATTGCGTGCCTCTGTACCGGTTCTCTGCTCTAGCCTTGTGCAAAAAACACAGTCCTTATTCTCACCACTTCTGATCATGATGCACCTTCTCTGCACCAGCACAGCACTCGTCTGTACCATTTCTACAGTCTCTCATCCATTCTCTTGTTTCACACTGACTGTATTGGTTTCTGTTACACATGCCCACTGTCCATTCTCCTCCTTGTCACAAACACAGTGCACAGTGGAGCATCGCTGGGGGAATGGGCAGACTCATTCCTTGTCTGGCCTCGGGACCAGATTGATTGATCGGCGAGTCGGCTGAAGCAAAAGAAATGAACATGCTCCCACCTCTGCTCCTTGATGGTCTTGTTAAATTGGGTATTTTTTTGGCTAATGCTGCTTTTTCGTCAATTGGATATCACCATTTGTCTTGCACACACTTGGTATAAAGTTCTTTAATGATTTGTGGACATCCTAGAGAAGAATGGTGTTTTAACTGTCTTTTCCCCCAGTGGACCAAAGTTGTTGTTTTTTTTTTGGCACTTGTATGTTTGTCCTCAGTGCATCAGATTTTGTATTAGTTACAGTTGAAATGGAAACAGATGGCTGTATGCTCGGCCAATCATGAAAAAAGATAAATACAGTTTTCAAACATTTTGCAATTATATTTTCAAAAGTTTCATGCAACTTTTCTATTTCCAGGCTTTGCTATATTTGCAGTGATATCATGATGTTCTACATTAATCTCTATAAAGGGAATGGTGACACAATGCACACATTAGCAAACGCATGCAAAAAACTTTTAAGATAGTCTGAAAACTGAAAGAAAAAATACAAAATGGATTTAAATGACACATTTTCAGTAGCCTGTGATCAATATGTACACAAATTAATTGAAACGGCTACAGGTGAGCTACAGGCAGCTCTTTCTTGTCAGATTGTGTAACAGCTTTAGACAGTAGTGCTTCCAGTTAGCTTCACACCCCCAGGGAATGTTGATAAAATCAGCTGCATTTAAAAAAAGCATTAAAATTATCTTGCTGTTACTTTTGAATGTTGCTGTAGTCGTCTGATCCAGCTTTAACACTACGACAGCTCTGCCCAATGTTTTACCACAGCTATCCAGTCCACATTCAGGCTCACAGAAGTAAGACTGCTCTGTCACCTCCATTTCACAGGTTGTGTTGTTGGTTTATGAGCAAATAAGCCTGTGATCCCGTGGCATGTTGGCGGCTCTGAGAATCTTGTTTGGTGTGAGTGGATGGCACGGCTCCTTCACTGTCTGATTCAGCCATCTGACTCTCAGTTGGTTATCAGACTTTGAGTGCAGTTCGTGCCTCTTTCTCCTCTCTTTATCTCTCTGACCAGTGTATAGGCATTGCTATCAGCTTACTTGAGTCTAAAAGGTTCTGTATTTAGAAAGTTTGTTTTATTGCTTTAAGCAATTTGTAGAATTATAAGCCGTAAAATCGGGTGTGTTGAGAATTGTCAGCAAAATGTTTTAAGTGTGCCATGATTTTCTAATTTGCATATCTCTCTATTAATTGTGAAATCTCTTGCCACAGAAAATAAATTTAATTTCTAGTTCATGCATTGAAAGTGTTGCACTGATTGAGATGTGCTTTCGGATAATCGCTTTTATTCCTGTTCCACATGTAGAAACAACAGAGCTTCTCATAATGCCAGTTTTCTCCAGTTTTTCTTTTTCTTCATGGCTTATTGCTCCTTGCTTCCCCATCTGTGTGCGTCCTGCCTGGACTCCTTATCGCTTGTTTGCTCTGGCTGTTCAGTTGACCCAGTAGCACTGGGAAAACACTGCATCATAAATTGTTCGAATTTATTTACAGCCTGCTCTGTCCTTTTTGATATGTTCAACTTTCCAAAATGCATTTTCTTTCTAAAGATCTGTGTTTTTTTCACAGTCTGGAAATAAACTGAAATATAATGTGTAGATGACATAACCTTGAAGTAATTTTGCACTGTGGTTTTAGTTTGAAATTATTACAAAGACAGTTATTATGTTTGTTTGTCAAGATGGCTTTTGGTAACCGTTTTAAATTGCGTTTTCAAGTATTGAACAAGTGTAAGTATCAGACTTTTTGAGACACTGTGGACATCTTATTCTTCTCACTAAAAATCCTGCAGATCTCAAGTACTCTATAGACAGGCTTTTTTTTTTTTTTTTTTTATAACATTGAATAAGACCTTTGAGCTAGCTGATTGGTTTCTTTGCCCAAGTTGTCAGTCTCTCAGCCTTCAGCTTGTGCTTCAGAGACAGATCACTTTGTGCACAATTTCCCTGCTAATGATGGGGTGCTGGAGCACGTCCATGCATCACTGGCATTGGAGAGGTAAGCTTCCATACTGAGTGGCATTCAGTGTGAGCATGGATACAGTAGTGCATTTTCCCATTGAGAAGTGCACTGACATCCCACCTCTGGGCTACAACACGCGGTCACTGACATTCTCTTTTTCTCAGTGTTTTTCTGTTCCCTTTACATGTTTAAAATAGGGATGCAAATTATTGATTAATTCATGAATCTATAGTTGATTGACCTTATCGATCGATTAACGATTAACTGATAAGCAGCGTTTTTCACCTGAATTTTAGTGTTTCAATAGGGTCTTTAAGAATATAAGCTATAGTATAAATAACATTGAGTCAAAAATATATCATAGTATTATTATATTGTATATTCCTCAATTAATTATTCCTTAGTAAAAAGCAGACAAATGTATTGATGCTGAATAACTAAATACGGTAATCCCTCGCTCTATCGCGGTTCGCAGATTTTTTTTAATTTTTTTTTAATAGTGTAACATTTTTTTTATAGCGTAACATTGTGTTCTGCATCCTGATTGGCTAAGAGACTAGACCAGGATTAAACGTGGACTAAACCAGGTCTAGACCAGAACTAGACCAGGTCTAGACCAGGTCTAAACCAGGTCTGAACCAGGTCTGAACCTGGACTGGGCCTGGACTAAACCAGGACTGGACCAGTTCTAGACCTGGACTAAACCAGGATTAAACCACCACGTGCCGCTGCTGGTTTCGTGCGGCTGGTTTGTGGCTCGGGCTGAGAGTACGCAGTCCGGGCGCCGCGGTTCGATCTCGTGCTCAGCAGCCCTGGTGTACGCGCGGGCAGTGCCGCTGAGTGAACGCGGTGCGCGGTTGCCTTGTTTCGTGACCACACGGGTGCGCCTGTCCGCGATTAGCGATTAATTACAATTAATGCATTTTGTTCGACCAACGTCTTGATCGACAATTAATCGTAAGTCGATTAATTGTTGACATCCCTAGTTTAAAGTGTACCTGCTGCTTATTTCCACAGACGAAAACTGGCATTTTACAATGATGTATAGTTCATTGTCATTTCTTTATTGAGCTGACACTTAAAGAGATATGCCACCCCCAGGTCAAATTTGGGCATCTCCCCACAGTCCAGAGACTAAAACAAGTGATGAAAAGCGTTTTCCTGGTCACCCAGCCATTGTCCGAGTCTGTTAGCACTGACCGCTGCGCGAGCTGCTGCTCCTCCGCCTTAGACTGGAATCTAACGTCGCCAGAGAAAGATTTCGGCCAAAAGGAATTAATTTGCTCGATGCTTTTCCCAATTACTTTCTGTGTAGTGCGCAATCATATCGAGTGCAAATAAATGTGCAAATCAACACGGAGAGCTTGCCTTGGTAATTTTGGGTGGGAACTATTTTCCAGTGCGGAAGAATACAGCCGAATCACGCACCACGTTGTGCAACAGGGGAACTCCCTTCCCGGTGCGTAACTGGGATTCCCCTGGCAGCGTGCTGCGTGATACGGCCATGTTCTTCCGCACTGAAAAATAGTTCCCACCCAAAATGACCAAGGCAAGCTCTCCGTGTTGATTTGCACATTTATTTGCACTCGATATGAATGCGCACTACACAGAAAGTAATTGGGAAACGCATCGAGCAAATTAATTCCTTTTGGCCGAAATCTTTCTCTGGCGACGTTAGACTCCAGTCTAAGGCGGAGTAGCTGCAGATACCGCGGCGGTCAGTGGCGACAGACTCGGACAATGGCTGGGTGAGCAGGAAAACGCTTTCCATCACTTATTTTAGTCTCTGGACTGTGGGGAGATGCCCAAATTTGACCTGGGGGTGGCATATCCCTTTAAAATGACACCGATTTCAATTTCTAAGTTTGCAGCAACAGATTGAGATTCATTCAGAGTATTTCTTCAGTGCTTTATAAGCAAAGCTGGCCAACCATATCTTCAGCATTTGGGATCAGTGCAGTGTAGCATTAACATAAATGCATATTTCAGTGAATATTTTTACAATACACCTGCTTGGAATGGAATCAATAGATTAGGGGTGCGCAAAATAATCGTCATGACAATGCATCGCGATACTAACTTTCACAATATACTGCATCGATTCTTGATGCCAAAAATCGATTATTATTAATTATTTATTAATAAATAAATAGATAAATTATTAGTTTATTTTTTAAAATAAATCCTATGCACTTTTTTTCTTTGTGAAAGGGTATTGTTTGTTATGATGGTAGCTACCTCCAAAATGGCAAATGTTTGAACATCATTTTTTGTTTTAGAAAAAATCCTATGCACTTTTTTTGTTATTGGTTTGGTTTATTTGTTTTTGTTATTCAATAAATTCAGTTATGAATTGAGTTGCTCAGAGTTATGTATCAATTGAAGACACTACCCAGATACACAGCCACTGATATTTAAGTTATCCTCTTTTTTTTTTTTTTGGTACATTTTCACTAAAGTATGTTGAATATATTGCAATGCATCGCAATAATTCAAGTATCGTGATGCATCGTGATAGTATCGCATCGTGGCTTATGAATCGTGATTCGATTTGAATCGTGACTTCTTTGCCAATACCCACCCCTACAATAGATTACATGTTCTCAAAAATAATTATAGCAGACTTGGAAGAAAAGTTTATATCGTTACTCAGAAGACATTCATGCAACCTAGTAATGTAATTTAATGCGATGCCTTTTATTAACTAAATCAATTCCCTATGAACTGTTCCATATGAACAGTATTGTAGTCAAGACCTTTAAACTGCACAAGTATCAAGGAATATTGTACTCCATGCTTTTACACTTTGTATTTGACTCAAATCTATAGTGTACGGGTTTATTATATTAGAACAACAGCTTCAGACACCACTCACATCACCTGTTGATTTGGCCTGAAATTTCTGTACAGTCTGAGGTCTCTTTATACATCGTCTTTTCCTTTGCCCATTGCCCTCTGCATTGTTCTGTCTATCCAGTCAGCTTTCCTTTGTCTCACTGACTGCATCAATCACTAAATAAAAGGCAAGATTAAACCGATAGATTAGATGTTCAGTCTTCCCAGAAAAGGAAAGGGTGAAACAGGCTATTTTTATTTGCTTGTCCTCTTCCTTCACAACAGTCCCCCATCCCAGATGTGTTTTTAATTCCGCAAGATGCTCTGTAAGTGCTGCCCTCCTTCCCACGCTGTACCCCTGCCACAGCCGAATGTTTAATTGTGGTGCACCATTGGCTTTTGTTTTGTTTTTGTGCTGCAGAAGCTGTGAAGCACATAACAGTGAGGGAAAATGTGTTTGGACTTTTCACTTTCTCCCACCATTTTAACAGTATTACACAAGTTTTAACTTTTTAGCAAAGTGTGGAAATGGTGCAGTGCAGTTGACTATTATTAAAGGTAATGTGTAACAACTTGCGCTCCAACTGGTTTAAAATATGCAACCAGGTATACCAGCTTAACGTTTGTATATTGAAGACCTATCTTACAGAGCCCAGTGCATAAACAAATGATTTTTATAAATAAATCAGCAGTTGTACTGATGATTTAAGCAAGTGTACTTCATCTGAAGACTGAGAGAACCTAAGAAAACCTCCATACTTTCTTAATCGTTTATAATAACCATGATTTAAAAGCAAATGAAATTGTCAATAGAATGCATATTAAAAGGGCTGTACATGATTTATTTGCATATAGAAAGTAAATGTTTTGGCCATAGTACATTTTTTCGCACATATCTGCATCTGCAAAACTCCGTCCTCTAAAAGCTGTGGAACACATTTATAAACTAATTGCGGTGAATAAGTGGGATTCTAAGAAAATGAGGACTCTGGACCGCTGCAAATGGTTCAAAATCAACTACTTCTGTTTGTCATGTTTTTAAGACGGTTAAAATCAGTTACAGTGCCATATTACTTTTTTCTTCTTACTTACCATCCGCCTTTTTATTTTATCAGCCCACATTCCTCCCATCTCTTTCACCATAGCTATTGCCTGATTTGGTTTGTTCTTGTTAGCAGGCGCAGCGGTACAAGGATGCACTCTACAGTCTGGGGTCTAGGGGGCCACAGCTGCCCAATAAGGCCTTGATTTATCAGGCTCCCCACAGGAAGGCCGCACAAAGATGTTGCTCCACTCACTTGTTTGTGCCGTTACTTACAGCTGACGAGGCAGGCTACTGTGCTGTTTTTTTTGCTGCCGTGTGTCCTTAGGTGATGTCTGGTGTAATGAAATGGCTCTCCTGCTAATGCGTCTGGCCTTGTGTCCTGTGTCCAGGCTCTCTTTGTATTCATTCAGTCATTTTTTTGTATCCTCTGGGATGGGTCTGCTAAATTAATGGACAGGCTAGTAGTTAAGAGTGTCATTTGTCTAGAAGAATGCCTTCTTCACTGTTCTATCAAAGGCCGGATGAAACATTTTTTCCTTCATTCTTCTGTTTTTTTTACTATAAATCTAGTTGTTTGTATAATCTTTGCTCTTCCTTGCCCTTTGTGTTTTGTACACTCTCTTCCATATGGACATCAAATAAAACCGGTTCCCTAAAATAAAACCGGTTCCCTAAAACAAAGTTAATTCTCTATTTAGTTCTGCTGTCTAATTTTCCTCTTCTACTTCTTTCTCTCCTTTCAGTCCAATACCAGATGGAGATGATGCGTTCACTGCGTCACGTCAACATTGACCATCTGCATGTGGGCTGGTACCAGTCCACCTACTACGGCTCTTTTGTCAGCCGGGCACTGCTCGACTCCCAGTTCAGCTACCAGCATGCCATTGAGGAGTCTGTTGTGCTCATCTACGGTAAGTGGTGGTTCCGGATGATATCAAAATTTAGCTGCAATAAACGGATGTAAAACTCAGCTGGATCAGTATTTGCCAACTTACGGTACTCAGGACAGTTAGTGCAGATATCTGGTAATATCTTGCGGCTTTTTATAGACTTATAGTGGGCAGAAAATGTAAACTATCAAAGCATTAGAAGTTCAGTATTGCCTAAAACGTAATTCTCATTTAACGCAGCACTAGTACAATAACAGATGGAAGGTTTCCGACATTTGAAAGCTGTATGTTGACCAATCACAAATGCTTATAATTGTTTATAAGTTATCCTTTATCACTGTTATCAAGCCATTATCAGATTCAGACCTAAAATACATGCACCAGGGACTGCAGGTGGAAATTAGCTCTGGTGCTACTACCCGGCACAATGCATCTCTCCTGTTAAGGTTAGATTGTGCACTGTCCCTACATAATCCCTGTCTCATAAATAAAGTAAATAAATAAATGTAATATATGGTTCTTTTATTCCCAAACCCCATAGCTGACAGTAATATTTGATCAGTTATGTATATTTCCTTTGGGGTTTTACATTTGTTTACATCAGTGCGTAATATTGATATTAGTTTTAAGCAGATTCAAATCCTATCAGGAACAGCCAATGCCAGAATCTGTATCAGTACAGTTATAGTATTTATGTAGTTTTAATTCAACAACACACGGAAGGCCTGTTGGCGAAATTGGCACACTTACTTTAAGTAACCATAGATAAATACAACATAGAGTAACTTTAATAGAAAAACCTTTCCTCTTCAAAAACATTTTTGCGTTTCAGTGTTCAACCTGAAAATAAATTATTTGTTCAAGTATTGACAGATGTGGAGGGACGCTACTGTGCATAACTTAGAAATTCCTAAAAATGTCAATACAAAGTACTGTGCTAAGGCTGCCCTTGCAGGAAACACGAACCGCTGCACAGACAACTACTGTAAGTAATTTTTGTGCGGAGGAAATGCACAGGGCACATTCATTATCTTAGAAAAATGAAGCCGGATGTTGTCTTTTTTTTCATGGGTGGTTTATCTGCAGATATTAAATCAAACACAAACTTAAGTGCTGATTCTGTTAGGTTTATGAAGTGAAAGCAGAAATGTAAATGCCCACAGACACTGACCTTAAATCAAGGTCTTTGATCTCAACCTCTTGAGACGTGTAGGAACAACTTAAGTGCATGTTTATTATACCAAAACCTTGTATTTTATTTCAGAGCCATACTCGCAGTGGAGTAAGGCCACACATCTTTGTATTCAAAATACATTATCAGGCACACACGTACATACTTGAGTCAACTTTACATGCTTACCTGGCTAATATACAGACTAAACTGAAATTATGTTTATCATAATTGAGATTATGATTATTCAAGCCAATTTTTGAGTGCGGGGTCCATCGGTGTGCTAAATGAAAAGAAAGAATCAGAAAAGGCTGCTAATTTAAAAAGCCTCTACCCTGCTTCAGCCTCAGATGATGTTGGTGTGTATAATACAGTGGTACCTCACCTTACGAAAGACCCTACATACGAAAAATCCAAGTTACGAAATGCCTTCACGTTAAATTTTGGTCTCTAGATACGAAAGAAAATTCAAGTTACGAAACGCGAAATCTCAAAAATTCGAATAATGCGCGCTCAGATGCACGCTCCGCTGTTATCCCCGCTCAAAAAGCACCTTTCTCGGCCTCTTAGCTCTAGCGCCGAACACGCAAGATTTTCAACAAAATGTATTAAATAGTGAAGCGTGGGGGGAGACACGACTCCGGAAGCAGCGAGGGGCACGGCACCACGCGAGGAGCATCCCTAGTCCTGGTCTGCACGACCGGCACCGGGGCTGCGACCACGAGATAGAACCGCGGCGCCCGGACCGCGTCCTCTGGAGCCCGAGCCACAAACCAGCCACACGAAACCAGCAAAGAGCGGCACGTGGTAGTTTAATCCTGGTTTAGTCCAGGTCTAGACCTGGTCCAGTCCTGGTTTAGACCTGGTCCAGTCCTGGTTTAGATCTGGTCCAGTCCTGGTTTAGACCTGGTCCAGTCCAGGTTTAGACCTGGTCCAGTCCTGGTTTAGTCCAGGTCCAGTCCAGGTTTAGACCTGGTCTAGACCTGGTTTAGTTCTGGTCTAGACCTGGTTTAGTCCACGTTTAGTCCTGGTCTAGTCTCTTAGCCAATCAGGATGCAGAACCAATGTTACACTATAAAAAAAAAAGTTACACTATAAAAAAACAAACCTTGGAACGAATCAGGCCTTTTCCATTGAAATAGCTACTCAACTTACGAAAAATTCACGTAACGAAACCACTTCTGGAACTAATTAATTTCGTAAGGTGAGATACCACTGTATATCATTTTTCTCACTTATGTAATTTCTGCAACTTTTAAGTGTTATAAATGCCATTAATTGATTCATTTGATTTATTGCATCTCCCCATTTTGGGGATGCTCAACATTAATTTATAAATAACATACAATTCCTAGTATACTCTTGTTGTGATTTCATTATGCAATGCCTGTGCAGCTCTAATGTGAGCAACCATTCTCCTCATGCACTTTTACCAAAATCACTGCTGGCCTTGTCATGTCCCCCAATATTATGCAACACTACACTAATGAGTTTTAACCATCTGACCATGAACCACTTAAATCTATCGTAAAACACGCCAGTTACTCAAGTAGGCAACTCTTGGGCTTTTCTCATTCTCAACAAGGGCCTCAATCAATAATACTATGCTTAATGGATCAAAGCACCTCACAGAAATTGACATTATACCTAGTTAACGTCAAACGGGAATAATATTGATTCTTTTTGTTTCCCTGTGTTACTAGCAGTCTGGTCATTTTATTTGAATGGATCAGTCAATCACATGGCCAGATATCGAGTTAATGGCTTCTGACCAATGACTACTTCAGATTAGAGAGTGCTATTAATGCAAAGGGATTGCTCTCTTCATGACAAGTTTTCCTAACAGTTGAAGAGGTCATGAGTGCAACTTTTCACACATGGATTATTTCACAGCAATCTAGTATTATGTTTAAAAAATGTATACATGGTAATAAATGATGCAATGTGCATTCTGCGAGTTTTTGTAGTGCTTTACCTCTCAACCAATGAAAGCAAAGTAAAACAAATTTACCTTTTTAGTTGGCAACCCAGATGGTAAAAAAAAAATAATATGGCTGATGCTATTTCAAAGTTCTGTATAGCTTGGCACAAAATACAGTTAATGTGAATGGGCACCAGAGTGTCGAAGATAACAAATGATATTTTGTACTGAAAAAGTTAGGGACCCGTGTAGACATGTGCACATTATTCAAATATTGATAATATTGTGGATGATGTTATGCAATTTTTTTTTATACCTTTTAATAATGGTAAAAAGTAAAAATAAACCTAAAGACAAGAGATGGTACAAGATCTCATATTTTACATTTGGATTGGACAAAAAAGTTGCCTATTGGTGAGTTAATGCTTTTACATTTCCGAAAACCGGTACTAGAATGGAAAATATATATATATATAAATTTCGCAATTCAGTTTCCAGTTTTGGCCTCCCAATTTATTAATTTGATTTCATATATTAGGAATTTATCTCGTTTGATCTCATTCTTATGGACCCAATCTCATATCATCTTGTCTTGTGGAAACTGTGGAAACATCTCACCCTATTAAAAATATTTTTAAAGAAAATTAATATTACCGCGCATTTTGAAAATCTTATATAATACTGTACTATGAGATTTGGACGCCAGGCTTCCATCCCCCTATTTAACACTATTGTATGACAAACCTAGGAAAGTTTCTCTGCTCAAACAATACTAAGAGTGCTAATGCCATCTTCTAGCTGTGTGACAGCGAGAGGGCTTCTCAGAGTTGGCTGCCACCAGTCAGTCTCCACAGGTATTGGCCAGCCTGAATTAAGAGCCACTGTCGATTGTCAATCTTGTGTAGAGCTGGTTTGGCGGTAGGAAAATGGCTTGTCTCAGGGGGCTGCAGGGGAGTGAATAAGTCAGTGGAATATCTGGTCGCATGTAGTTCAGTGCCTGTTAGCTCCCCAAATCTACGCCTGTATTTTCTCGATATCTGTCTGAAGTAACAGGCATTAGCAGCAACTGTGCAACAGACATCCCCAGTGCCTCCAGGGTACAACACCTTTTTAAGTTGTGCATTTAGTTTCCTGACATGCGCCTTGACACTGCCAGGGAAAGATGCTCCTCACTGGGAATAACCATTTTTTCAATCTGTAAAAAGAGCAGCATTTCAATTAAGTGACTAAATCAATGTAGAGTGCCAGAGAGGCTCAGCATGTTCCCAGTGCTAGTGCAATGACTTCTTCATCAGCACTTTTTGATTTCACATGTTTGCTCTCCAGAGATGACATGCTTCGTGCTTGTGAGATCTCTTGTGTACAAGCTGTAAAATCTGATCTTAGATAAGCAAGCACCAGTTATTTTTGCAAAGAAACATAAGCCCCAGTTTAAGAAATGAATGAATATAATTGGCTTGATGAGGCGAGATTACATAATGCTTGATTCACTTGAAATTTATTTTCATGATTACAAGGCCAGCATAAAGGACTGGCCATAAATCCACACTTTTGTTACTATTATGGTGTTTATTTGTATACATGGTGCTTACAATGCATAATTAATTGGTTATCTATGGACTAGGCAATATTGTTCCATTTATCTAAAGGGATTTACCTTAATTAAAATTACCAAAGGAAGCTTGCATTTATAAATGTAAATAAGCAGCAGAAAATGAGCACTCTCCATAGCTCATGCTCTGTTTGAGCTGTGAGTTTGTCAAATCAATACACTATTTGAAAGGGTACAATATGGAATTATTATTATTTTTTTATGACACAGGTCGTCTTGTAGAACTATATATTTTTTGTGGAAAAATGTAATATTTATTTTGTTTGGCCTGCTACTGGGGCAAATGAACATGAGGACTCTTCTAAATGCTCTAAATATTACTTTTACATTATGTTTTATATAAAATCAGTAAAAAATGTTATTGTCTAAAGCACTAAGAAACCCACTGTATTAGTGGGTTTGGATGTCGACAATTTTTCAAAGATGATTTTGCATCTTAAAAAGCACTTGGCATGTTCTCCATAATTACTTTTATTCAAATTATCCTCAAGGTTCTGGACCTTGGAGGATTCCAGGAAAGCTTTGTAACTTATTAGATTCTGTGACCAGTGCTGTCCTCTCTGTTTTTGTGTCATTACTAATCAAGAACACAATTAGGCACACTCAATCTCCCTCTTAATGCTCTCTCTCTCTCCTGCTGCTCTCCTGTCCCTGTAGACCCTATCAAGACAGCCCAGGGCTCTCTGTCCCTGAAGGCCTACAGGCTGACTCCCAAACTAATGGAAATCTACAAAGAAAAAGACTTCACACCTGAGGGGTAAGTGTCTAAGTACCAGCAATCTTCATTATCCACTGGAGCAATGCTCAAAATGAGAACTGCTACTATAAATGACTCATGTATTTTTGCATATTTATAACACAGGCTTCCACTGCCAGTGATACTGAATGTATATTTTCCCAGCTGCTTATTCAGTAGATGCAAATATAGGCTGGTGCTTCCATGGGGGGAGCTATTTAGTAGCAGTTGGAGAAGGATGCTGCTACAGATGATTTATCAGTGTGCCCTTGCCCGTCAAACAAATGTACCATGTTTATGCTGTTTGTGACCTCGAGGCTTATCATAATTGCTTTTAAATTGAGACTAAAAATGACTGTAATGAGGAGAACCATTTTCTATGCAGTTTAGGTGGTGTGCACAAACTCTTGCATGCATAAATAAAGTCATGAGGGGATCCATACACCACATACACCTCGAAGTGAAGACCCAGAAGAATCAAATTACTGTCCCTTCATACTGCTTGCATGTACATTTTTGTAATTCTAATGGGAGTGGGTTGATTTGCAGCAGACAGAGCAGTCTGGGTTTGTCATTTAATTTCTCCTTGCTGTGTTCATTCACTTGCCCATGCTGCTCCATTATTGACCAAGCGTTTTGTAGCTTTTTTCAGTCAAAACTCAGCTGATTTCTCCAGCATTTCATTAGCCCTATGATTTATTGTGGCTGTGATCTGTAGCTATCAGTGATTGAGAGAGTTCAGCTCTGGGCTAGAAGGGGCAATATCATCACTTTACAGCATAACAATCTCTCTAAGCCAATCAGTATTTTCAGGGTTCACAAGGGTTCACATTTAAATATCAATATTATTGCCCTTTTTTTTCCTAAAGAGCCAAAACTTCAAAAGTATGTTTTCCCTTTGCTCTAAAACATGCAGAAAAGCCCTTCCTTTTATGTTGGCAATATTTGATGTGACTTAAGTGTGCATATATTGTGCACCTTTTGGAAATGAAAGGCGCACGACTAGATGAATCTTGAATAAGCCTCTTTCCCTTTGAACTGGCCTCCCCCAGTCCACTGGGCTGCAGAGGCAGTGGTCAGCAGGCGCCTTTTCAACACTCAATATGAGTATCAATTTACTGCAGCCATCCAGTCAACCTTTGGGTCCGTCCAACGGGACTCGACTTGGAAAGAGCATGGCATTCTGCTTGCCAAAAGTCTAGTAGGGTTAAACAATTTGTCCTGTCTAAAATATGCTGTCCTTCTATTCTCCCCCATTGTACTTATTCTATCAAAATTCAGGCATGCAGAAAGGTCACCATGAATAATGAGCACTTGGTGGATAACAGTGTTTGTATGTAAACTGTTTACATTCTGTTTCCTCTTGACTTACTGCTGGAATCAATTATCCATACCTTTGTCTATCCATTGAACTGCAGTCGATGCCTATACCCAATGTTCCCCCTAATTTTTCATGTGTCTGAGCAAACACACTAACTCCCTGAGCGTTCCTTGGACTCCTGTGAGCGACATCCGACATGCACACTGTGGCCACACCAGTATCACACCTGAGATCATGGCAAGTTACATAGCTTATGAATCAAATTACTGCTGTTATTTCTGTTAGATTACTTTTAATATAACTGATTTTTTGCTCCACTTCTCAAAAATCTGTTCATGTGCTTTGTACATGTTGTATGTCAGTGTGAGGGTCCTGCTGTGGTCAGTGAAACACTGAACATTACAATATTTTGAAAAATAACCTGTGTATAAACCTGTGTATAAACCTGTAAAACCACATGAAGAGAGATTTTTTCAGCTTGATATATATATAGCCTACATGTAGCTGCAGATTTTTTAGGGATGATTGTAGGACCTATAGGACACTATAAGATGGGTCTTTCTCAAAATAATGATCTCCAAAATAAGTATACATTTTTATCAGTTTATATCTTGCTTTTTAATCATTACCCCGTTTAAGTAATTTTGTGAGAGTGACAGAGCTCTGTGGTTTAACGCTCTGGGGAGAGGATTCACACTTCACACAGAAAGTCCCGTCTTTTTGCTCACAAAAACCTATGGCTTGGACAGAAACAAAGAAAACAGCCGAGGATTACATTATGGCTCTACCTGTCTCCTGTTCTGTGCGGGCGGCGCTCCCGTCGGCTGGTGCGGACCTGCCGCTCTGACCCACGGCGATGCGCACGACAACTATGGTCTTACTGAAGGAAGCGAGCGAAATGCGATCGAAATGTATCTGTTTGTAGTTGCCTTGTCCCCTAACGCATGTGCACATTTACATGTGCAAACTGAATCTATCAGACTGGATTCCGTGTGTCAAACCAGCGCCGAGTTCAGGTTAGATTTTATTTTATGCGCTGAAAAGGATTTGATGTGCGCGCTGAACGTCTGGGCAGTGCGCGATTGCGCACGCTCGCACCTTAGAGGGAACAGTGCCTATACCTTGCCAAGGTTGCAATAGAAAACATTTTAAGAATGGCATTAGGAGTCAAATGAAGCGACACACTTCCATCTATCACTCAGACAAGCATAATATAAATATCTTTGTGGTACAGTGCACTCGTAGGATTAATGCAGTGAACATATTGATCAGCAGCATATTTTATAAAGTTGCATTAGGCATATACAGACGTAATGTCTGTCATGTTCACGGTGCACAAGTGGTGATGCTGAGGAGTCAGTCAATGCAGCTGGATTTATACAAGACATTAAGCAAAGTTGGAAGTTTCATTTTGTGTTAAGAGGTCGTGGCAAGGATCCTGCTTTTGGCTCTTCAGCCCCAAATTTCAAGATCCCCCCCCCAAGATTCAAGATGATGATGTCTTTAAAATCCATTTGATGCTTTTAATCAAGATCATAAAAACTTGTTTAGGTTTTCCACTAGGGTTTGGTATGCTGTGAATATAATATGAGCATTCTGCTGTACACGTGCAGGTAGTAACACATATACTTACTATGCATCTAACTTTGCCATTACCATACATAAAGGCACTCTTTTTTTGAACAATTCTGGAATATGTCAGCAGTGGAAATGTTTCAGAGGTTGACTTCTCTACACAATGTATTCATGTCAGACGCCTGAAGCAAAGTTGCATCTCACATTCACATTAATAATTGCTATGTGTATGAAAAAGGGTCTGCGTGTATTCAAAAGAGGAATGTCAAAAACATACAAATGTGAGCAGAAAAATGGAAATCCAGTTTGGTTTTTGTTTTTAAAGCCAGTATAGTATATTGTGATATTGTACAGTACAATAAACCTACAATTGAATAGGTGCAATCTGCTGTGTCTATGGATCATTAGATTGAGCACTGTTACTGATAACTGATACTGTTAACTGATACTAAAAATAGTTGTTGGTATTTATGGTGTTTCCATAGAAATAGTTTGTGCCTAGACGGTCAGGTCACAGAATGAATAAAAAAAAACAACAACTTGATGTTCATTATGTATCTGATAGAATTTATGATTCTAGTTTTATTTACATTGTGATTAAACTGGTATCTTGAACCAGGTATTACTTCATGTTCTGCTTGCCTTAAGAATATCTCATTTTTACAATTATTCACAATTATTGACAGCAGGACAGTGAAATCCTTAATTTACTTTCTTGATCACCATTCCTCATGTGGCCAGATTTATTTTTGTTTTCTTATGATTATGTTGTGACCTGAATAATCTTGATCTATTAATAACTGAATAATCCTGACACCCCTTCTGCCCACCTAACAGTAATCCTTTTTCTTTCTTTCTAGTCTGAAGAAGGCCAACATTGGCTTTGAGCACATGTTTGAGGAAGTGCCCATTGTGATCAAAAACTCTCACCTCATCAGCGTCCTGATGTGGGAGATGGAAGACAAGTCCACCGTTAGCGACAAACATGAACTGCTCAACCTTTCCAGCAGGTGAGACGATCTTTTTACTCACAGTGCTCCAGGGCTGGACATCTCTCTGATGTCACAGTGTTAGACAGTGAGGATCTGCAATCTGTATTGGCTCTTTCAGACAAGCTTTTCCTCTAGGGACTCGCTCACATTTTACATGATATGTCTGCGTGGCGTGCTCCCTTTAAAAAGATCCAACCTTCAATTCAACAGTAAATTTTCTAATCTAACTGTGGCATGGCTGGGACCAAAGACTTTAGCTGTCCTAAACATGCAGCTTGGGGACTATGCGTGAACTTGCACTTTTCTCATATGGGGCTTTTGTATTTCCATATTAAAGTCCTGATTTGGCCTTTCAAGTGTCTTGTTGAAAAAACGACACAGCAGTGACCTTATGTGCCTCTGGAAGACCCTGTTAATATCTTAGTGCAGGGAGGCGCTTACATTCTTTAACCAGATTTTAAGCCTCAATCACCAAACGTCCGTGGGTTACACTGTGGCCTGATATGCTTTCACAAAACAATTGCGACATAAGGTTAGTGTCATGAAAAACAACATTTATAATATTTCATTGTAATTATCACCTGTTTGTTTCAAGTTAGAAAAATTAACCTTCATCTTGAACTGTCCATTGTTGGTCAGACATAATTTCAAAGATCTTGTTTTGAAAGTTTGAATGTTCACAAGAAATAACTGTTTTGATTAATGCAGTTACAGCTGAATATTGTTCTTGTCAAAAATGTACTAGCAATAGATTGGCAATATAACGTGAAGCATCACTTGTTTACGGCTGGTTAGCTCAACTGGTAAGTCATGGACTTTCCCCCTGGGGGTTGTGGGTTCAAATCCCCCCCGGGCAATGAGCTAACCAGTGTGGGTCCTTGGGCAAGACCCTTCACGGTACTGCCCCCCGGGCGCCGAAAAAGATGGCTGCTCACTGCTCCTGAAAAAGGATGGGTCAAATGCAGAAGTCAAATTTCTCCCGTGTGTCACTGTGTGTCATTGTGTGTGAGACCAATAAAGGCTTAAGCCTAAGCTTAATCTTACATGCACACAAAAATCAAACTATTAGGGGTGTGAATCTTTCACTCACAAAACGGTTCGATTTGAATCTCGATTCACAGGCTACGATTCGATTCAGGGACGATTCATAAAATTAGTAAACGATCCGGTACGATCCGATCCGGTTTGGTTAATTTCGATTCAGTACAACTTGACAACTTTACTACCAAGTGCTTTAAAGTTATTGAGAAGAAAAAGAGAGAAACAGAAATTAAATTTCAAAATAGTATCCTTTTGTTTATTTAGTGACCAACAGACAATACACCAGGCCTACTGAAAAACTGGCAATCCGGTTTGCAAAACTCTGCTCATACTTAAAATACAACACATTAATTCCATCAAGCAACACAAAACAATAAGGTTAGATATCAAAAATAAAAAAGACCTTATAAAACTAGCAAGTTGCCTATTAAAGTCAAAAATCAGAATGAATCGGAATTAGTTAGTAATTAGTGCTTCAGTCACTCATGAGTTTCAGCAACTGTAAAAGTGTAACATATCACTGACAAGAAGATAGATATTACTAGGCAGTTATAGAAAACACTAGCATGTTAAATCCACTGAATAACTAATACTTTCTCTCCATCTTATAACATTTCCTTAGTCTCCTTTGAGACAAAAATCATCTGTGTGTGTGTGAAGTACATTTCTATACACACAAATCATAAGTAGCCTATCTAAATCCAGAAATGCACCAATTCTGACTATACATTGTATTTTCCACACAAAAGTAAATTAGCCAAGTCAATTTTAGCCGAAATCAAATATACATTGCCAATACATGAATGTTGTCTAAATAAATCACCCAATCCACTAACCGTGACAATAAAAACGCTAGTATCATACAATAGTTGTGGTCTATAGCTGCCATGGAAAC
This sequence comes from Paratrypauchen microcephalus, assembly GCA_036785185.1. Taxonomy (NCBI): domain Eukaryota; kingdom Metazoa; phylum Chordata; class Actinopteri; order Gobiiformes; family Gobiidae; genus Paratrypauchen; species Paratrypauchen microcephalus. The sequence goes on along the minus strand of JAVJIX010000002.1, from coordinate 15,877,216 downwards.
TATCAAGCTGACAGTGAAACATCAGACTGATATCAACGCGACACAACACTGGCACAAAAGTTAACCACGCATAGGAGCCATGTCCATAAATGGCGGTAGCGCACCAAATTAATTTAACCATAGCTCAATAAAAGGAAACTTAGCTTAGCTTACAGACAGAGTAGATCTCCTGACGAGACGAGGCGGCGGGAAACCCGCCCTCCGCACAATGCGAATTGGGACACGGCTATACAGTGCAAACATTTTGTGCTCGCTTCCGCATACAGCCCGCGCCGCTCGCATCATTGGCAGTTAACCAGCCAATAAGCTTCAACCCCAGGTAAGTGAACCACCCACCGTTCACGAAAGAACGCAGACACACACAGCGCGGCTGCTGCGCCATGAGAGAGACCGCTCAGGAGCTAGCAAACCGATTCTTGGCTGTAAATCCGGTGCATCGGACCTTTCGTAGTGCATTTGGACGGATCCGGGCTCCGCTGATCGGTACACTCAGATCGCAGAGGTCACAGACCGATAACCGATCCAAATCGGTTAATCTTTACACCCCTACAAACTATATTCAGATTTCTGGACTTTTAAAATTACTTAAATGACATGCAAAATCTAATGTGAGTAATCAGAAGGACATAATCAGATTTGCACATGTAACCTCAGCCAGTGTCTCTTAAAACTGCAGCCTTCTCCTGTAGACATGAGTTAAGGCTTTGTCGAAATTAAAATTGATTTGACATTAGGGAACTCCTGGCATTAATCTGCCCCATCTGCACTGTCCTAAAGTGTACCCAATTGGAAACTAAAGGCACATCGATGTACACTTAACGTTTACACAGCACACATGAGTGGAGCCCCTTTCCAAGAGCACTTTTAAGTGTGCCATTTAATATTGCATCTATCACAGTGTATTTCGCGATAAGACATGGCAAACAAGCCAGACATTGGTTACCAAAGCCTTTGGTTTTTAAAGGTCCCATGGCATGAAATTTTCACTTTCTGAGGTTTTTGAACGTTAATGTGAGCTACCCTACCCTCTTTAGAAAAAAAACACAGCCCAAATGGGCGAGCTTGGACAAGGGAACTTTCTGACGTCACACTCGTGGAAAATGCAAATGAATTTCCACCCCCGTCTGGATGTCTACCCACCGTAGACAAACCATTGCTGTTTCAGAGGTTCGGAGGCTCGGATAAAGGACATCCGAGCCTGGAAACACTCTCACGTGTATCCAGGCAAATAAAAAAAAAAAACACATCTTGCATTTCGTAGCTCGTTTGCGGTCCAAGTTCTCTGGGCGTGATTTCCAGAGACGGTGGGTAGACATCCAGCCGGGGATGGAAACCTTTCCCCAAATGTGACGTCAGAAAATTCCCTTGTTCAGAATTGCCCGTTTGGGCTGCCAACCCATCAAGAAAATTGTTGTTTTTGTTTAGCCTCATGATACTAGCTTCTTGACTGATGATAGCCATTTACTCTATTGTACATTTAATTAAAACTATTTTAAAATGTCTCAAATAGGAGGACCTGCCATTAGACTGTGCCTTCCGTCACTAATGAGCAATATGAACAAATCTCCTCATTTCAACCTAGTGCTTGGCTCTTTAAGTTGTGCGTTTAGCTCTCAGAGGCTCCCAGCATCGGTCTCAGGAGAATTTATCAGCAATCATTTATGGAGATAAACCGCTGCAAGTGGAGCAACAGCTGTGAAGCTGCTAATCAAAAAGCTTCCCAGGGGCAGGTGTGAGAAATTAGCACAATAACGACACAAAGTGCTGATTTACGCACTGCTGGTGTCCTAACACTCTCGATTCGCTCCTGTACTGCAGCACATCACCACTTGTTATGATTCTCCTCATCTGTGTCCTTCAACACAAGTAAGCCATGAATTTAATGAGGGCTCTAATGTACAAAGAAGAGTTAAATACATGTGGCAGGGAGACCAGCATTATACATCTCCCCGAGTTTGAAAAATGAACAATGTGCTAGCGCAGCACATTGTTCAGGCTCACTGTGAAGTTGTGACAGTGTTTTGAAATGTCCCAAAGTAGGGCAGAAACACAGGCCCATAGCTCTCCGCAGTCTCTCCAATGGGATGTTTGGCAGGATGAAATTGTTTCCTGAAGTTGTCAGATGGCTCTGCGGTTCTGTCCTTGTATTGGATTGTAGTGTCCGTCTCCCTACATCCTCAGCTGACAGCCCCACCCTCTTCCTCTCGTTCTCAACTCTTCAAAAACTAACCCATAATGGGTTTTATTTAATGTTTTTCCCCTTGTCTCATTTCCCAATCTGAAGCGCCATTTGTCACTGTCATCTATGTCTAAGGCTGAGTGAGTGCATTTTCACTCCAGAAAACACCATTGTTCTTACCACAGATGATGTTGAGCCTAGAGATGGATTGCATGGATGTAAATTTGTTTGTGTAGCTTCCTCTCTAGACTGCATTGAAATACTACTAACATCTCCAATGTTCCAAAGTAATCTATGTTTTGAAGTTGGTGGTGATATGATGAAAAATGTCTGATTAGTCAAATTATTTATTTAAGTGTTCACTATAGCAATATCTACACTAAACAAATTCATGAGATGGTTTCCTGCATTATTTACATGGTCTTCCTTTTGATAAAAAAATATGAAATGAATGCATGCCTAAAGATTTACTTTTTTTTGCATTTATTTAATTTAGGGATGCAAATTATCCATTAATTAATTAATTGATAGTTGATTGACCTTATCGATCGATTAACGATTAACTGATAAGCGGCGTTTTTCACCTGAATTTTAGTGTTTCAGTAGGGTCTTTAAGAATATAAGCTATAGTATACATAACACTGAGTCAAAAATACATATATCATAGTATTATTATATTGTATATTCCTCAATTATTCCTTAGTAAAAAGCAGACAAATGTATTGATGCTGAATAACAAAATACAGTAATCCCTCGCTCTATCGCGGTTCGCGGATTTTTTTTTTTTTTTTTTTAAATAGTGTAACATTTTTTTATAGTGTAACATTGTGTTCTGTCCTGATTAGCTAAGAGACTAGACCAGGACTAAACGTGGACTGGACCAGGTCTGGACCAGGTCTGAACCTGGACTGGACCTGGGCTGGACCTGGGCTGGACCGGGACTCGACCGGGTCTGGACCTGGACTGAACCAGGATTGGGCCGCTGTGTGCCGCTGCTGGTTTCGTGCGGCTGGTTTGTGGCTCAGGGCCCGGGCCGCGGGCCAGCCGCGTGGGACTCTGGGCCGCGGGCCAGCCGCGCGGGACTCGGGGCCCGGGCCGCGGGCCAGCCGCTCGGCGCTCGGGGCCCGGGCCGCGGGCTGGCCGCTTGGGACCAGCAGCGGCACGTTGCGGCGCATTCCTGGGCGCCGCGGTTCGATCTGGCCTCGCGTGTACACCCGGGGCTGCTGAGCAGTGCCGTTGGTGCTTGCGGCCGGCTGTGAATCGAGCGCAGTGCCTTGCCTTGTTTCGTGACCACGCGGTTAATTCCAATTAATGCATTTTGTTCGACTAACGTCTTAATCGACAATTAATCGTTAATCGATTAATTGTTGACATCCCTAATTTAATTTGACCTTATTTTTACTAATGCATCGACAATATTTGCCTGGTCTTGTCTATCTAAAACCTGACACCCACTACAGGCTTATTTTCCCCGATTTGGAGGTGTGGCCCTTGTATGGATCCTTGTATGTGATTTTGAAGATAAGATAAAAGATAAGATATGCCTTTATTAGTCCCACAGTGGGGAAATTCCAGTGTTGCAACGCACAGATCAAGAACAGCAGGAAAAAGTAGCATGCAATAAAACAAGATAATAAATAATGGCTTAAATAATTTAAAAATAGACCTAAAAATAGACCTAAAAATAGACTCTCGAGTATAGCTGAATATTGTAGTGCAGATAAAGTTGAATGACATATTAACAGTGTTCATTGTACAGTCTGACAGCAGCAGGAAGGAAAGACCTGCGAAACCTGACCTGAATCAGTCTGTCACTGAAGCTGCTCTCCAGAGCCGACAGAGCGTCCTGTAGGGGGTGAGACTCATGGTCCAGCATAGAGGTGACCTTAGCCAGGACCCACTTGCCCCCCACCTCCTGCACTGAGGACAGCCCAGGACAGAGCTTGATGACCTTGTCCAGCTTCTTCCTCTCCCTCTCTGTGATGCTGCTGCTCCAGCAGACCACACCGTACAGGATGGCTGATGCCAGCACAGAGTCATAGAAGGTCTTCAGGAGTGGCCCTCTCACTCCAAAAGACCTGAGTCTCTTCAGGAGATGGAGCCTGCTCTGGCCCTTCCTGTACAGTGCATCAGTGTTGTGAGTCCAGTCCAGTTTGTTGTTCAGATGAACACCCAGGTACTTGTATGAGTCCACTCTCTCAATGTCCCTTCCCTGGATGTTCACTGAGGGGGCAGTAGAGTGGTGTCTGTGGAAGTCCACCACCATCTCCTTGGTCTTCCCTGCATTGATGATGAGGTGGTTCTGCTGACACCAGTCCACAAAGTCCTGTGTTAGTCCTCTGTACTCCACATCGTCGTCATCCTTGATGAGGCCAATGATGGCGGAATCATCAGAGAACTTCTGCAGGACGCAGCTGTCCGTGTTGTGTCTAAAGTCTGCAGTGTAGAGGGTGAAAAGAAAGGGCGCGAGGACAGTGCCCTGGGGCGCCCCCACACTGCAGGTCAGGAGGTCAGACACACAGTTCTTGGCTCTCACAAACTGGGGCCGGTTTGTGAGGTAGTCCAGGATCTAGTCTGCCAGGTTACAGTCCACACCGGCGGTCTCCAGTTTGTCCCTCAGGAGCAGTGGCTGGATGCTGTTGAAAGCACTGGAGAAGTCAAAGAAGAGAATCCTCACAGTGCTGCCGGGGTTGTCCAGGTGAGACAGTGAGCAGTGCAGGAGGTAGATGACGGCGTCCTCCACTCCGATGCCAGGCCGGTACGCAAACTGCAGCGGGTCCATCACTGAGCTCACGGTGGAGCAGAGGTGGCCAAGGACCAGTCTCTCCAGTGACTTTATCAGGTGGGATGTTGGAGCCACCGGCCTGAAGCTGCTGAGGTCTTTAGCGTGCAGTGTCTTAGGCACTGGTACCATGCAGGTCTTCCAGAGTTGTGGTACCACCCTCAGCTTAAGGTTCATGTTGAAGACATGCTCCATAACTCCACACAGTTCATCTGCACAGGACTTAAGGAGCCTGGAGTTGATACCGTCTGGTCCTGCTGCCTTCCTCGGTCTAATCTTCTTGAGCTCCCGTCTCACCTGGGCTGTAGAGAATGACAGTGGCAGGCTGGGGGATGGGAGGGAGGAACATACACAGCGATCAGAATCACATGTGAGAACTCTCGGGGCAAATAATAAGGCCTCAAGCCAATAGCCAGCAACTCCACGTCCTTGTTACACAGCTGCTCCTTCACTGTACAGTGTCCAGGTTTGCACCACTTCTCATTCACAAACACAGCCAGGCCTCCTCCTTTCCTTTTCCCACTGTCTGCCGTGCTGTCCGCGCGCAGCAGGTGAAAGTTGTCCATAGCAACAGCTGAATCCGGGATTTGCGGGGTTAACCAGGACTCCGTAAAAACCATGATGCTGCTGTCTTTGTATTTCCGCTGATACCGCGTGAGCGCCGCTAATTTGTCCGTCTTGTTCGAAATAGCCCGCACGTTTCCCGCGATGACAGAGGGGAGCACAGGTCTGCAGCGTCTTTTCTTTTCCCGGAGTTTGCGTCCAGCGCGTCGGCCTCTGCGGGTCTTCCGTAGCAGCTCCGCCGGGATGTCATGGCAGTCTCAGGAGAGCACAACTGCGCCGCGCAGCGCTAACAGCTGATCCTTCGTATACACAATGGGGGGGCACGACCGGAGCAGAAACAACGCGTTTCTGAAGTACTTGGCTTTATACACACTATTTACAAAAAGTACAGACAAACAAAGCAGGTAAGAGCAAAGAAAAAGTTGGAAAATAGAGGAGCGCGTTGCAACCAGCTGCGGCTCTCACCAGCGGCGGAAGTAAAGCCACTCAGCTCCACGTGTGTGATGTCAGTGCGACTCTGAGCTGCTCTGTAATACCATGAGCACAAAACATCATCGCCACTGCACCAGCCAATAAAACCGATGAGGGCAGACTGAGTGATGGACACAGAGACATCTAATAATCCAGGTTGAAGCATAACACGACAAGTGTATCATGTTTACATAAATGCTGTGATGTTCGATGAGTGAAGCTGCTGTAGATCATCATTGGTAAACAAAAGGCCCCTTCCTCTGTGTCTATCGCCAGTTTTCTGTATGTGAAAAACATTTTCTGAGGTTTTATGAAATAACACAATTTTGACAATCTGCTGTTCGTTTCGAACAGATGAGTCTCAATAGTCTTTACTATAGACGGGCAACAGCTTCTAGCTTGTGGTGTGCGCGCTATTCACTACAGTGTCTGCACTCGGGAGATTGTAAGATTTAAAATCTCCTTTGATTCTCTTTCTGTCTGTGGTCTACACCTTTTGTCTCATGTGTAAAAAAAATCACTTAAGACTCAAAAATCCGGTAGTGTGTGGTGGGTTTTAGACATTATGTAGATGAAATGATCTTCCTTTAAAACATCAGATCTTTCATTTTCTGTGCTTTTTAGAAATGCCCCCTGCAGTACATTTAAGTGACTACATACTCTGTCCCTGTCCATCAGTTATAAAAGCTTCATCAGAGCGGCACTGTAGGAATAGAAGGCATTCTGTGTTCTTTTGGCAGCTTTGTTAAACATCTCCCAACTGAACTCATAATTTACTGAGTGTCAGCCATATTCCTGCAAATCAATGCAGTTTTTAAGTGTACTCTCCATTGTCCTTGTTTTAATAGGAATACACTGTGGCCTGCCCTGTGCAAAAGCAGGCAGCCAGACTTGGCCCCAAAACGCACGAAGAGGAGCCCCTCAGTACATTTTGATTTGTATTTCAGAGCAGATCGAAGGCTTGCTGCTGACCCAGGTGAATAATTTAGCCTTTGCTGTGTGACCAGGTCGTGGTGTACTGTGTAGGAGCTTGTCCAATATATTTGTAGCCAATAGTGTTTTTCAATACATTATTTAGAAAGCTTTGGACAAAAGGTGTGGGCTGAGCTACTGTGGCTATTTAGTTAGGTAGGTACTAGAGTTGTACCAGAAAAATCTATGCAATATGGTATTTGAGAAACCGGTGACTTGAAAATGCATTCGGACAGCAAATCATTTTATGAAAGATCAGAGCCATTTTATTTGTAGGGAGCAGCGTTTTATGGTCTGGTCTTTCACTGTGCTTTAGGCTTGTGATTTTTGAAGGGCAGCTATAAAACTGTTACCATCAGTAGCTTTAGTTTACCTTGTGAAAGTTTTGTGCTAAAACATTTGACCTTATCACAAATGCTGAGTTGGTTCTAAAACAATTTAACCGGTGTATAATTTACCTGTCGTCAATGTCAGATATTCAACAGCATGGTCAATATGTAATGGGTACACATTATTTAGTCCTGTTTAATCCCCCAAATCCACACAATTACACATTAAATCCCTGGTCACTGCAGAATTACCCTTACCTCTGTCAGTTTTTTAAAAATGGGTCAGAAGGAGGTCTGAAGGAAGGCATAGTCGAAATTGAGGTTATTCAGCATTTTAATGTAAAAATAGCAGAACAGAAACAAAACATCTTCAGCATCCATGTTGCAGCTTAGCAGAGAGACGTCGGCCATGAAGAGGGACATGGAGAGAACCCCAGTGGGGTCGGATCACACACTCACCCCCACACACAAACACCACAAGGGGCTGTCTTTAAATACAGTACACTGTTGAATATTCATGACATCACCAACCGGTACCCTATAGGAGAATAGTTTAACTATGCAGAGTGTCCAATAGTGAGGTCAGCCAATCAGACAACAACTGTCACAACACAACCCCACAGTAAATGTAGCATTAGCTGTTTACAGCACCCTGTGTATACAACCCAAAGGAAAGGGTCACACCTCAAATTAGTTTACAGCCTTTTATAACCTATAGCCATTGCCTGGAAGAATCCATGACGCATCGCTGTACCAGCGAGTGAGTCTGGTAACGTTTGATCCACAGAATGCGCTGCGGTTGCGCTTAGACAGACAGCTAAGTGAACCAATCAGAGATTGCGCCATCTTGATTCAAAACTGAGGCGGAACTTCCGCTGCCTAAGAGTGACTTTGCGGGCAAAGGCGGGTGCACTGACGTCACCATCTTTGAACGAATCAGAATCGCGGAGTCGGTTTGGAACCGGAGGAGCGAGAGTGGATGGAGAGTGTCCAAATGGTATCGCGGTGTATAGGAAATACAGAGAGATATCATTTGGCTGGCCAGGTAACTATAGCCACACTTGATGTATACAACAGATGGAGAAACAAATGGTGAGGTGAGACGGTTCCCACAGTAAGTAACTTAAAACCCAGAGATATAAAAGACTAGAATATGAAGAACACTTCAAGTATAAAAGAATAGATCTCACAATTCCTCCCTTTGAGCACATAATCACATGTGCTCACCCAATAATAACAGAATATTGAAGTTACACATGAATATAATTTAGTAAACCCCAATTTTAGACTTAGCTTTCAGAATGTAACCATCAACACAGAAATCAATACAGAACTCTCCTGGAAAAGTGTCCTCCTCCCTTTGGAGTTAGATGGAAGAATGTCTCTCAGTTCACCAATCGTTCTCTTCCTGGATTCAACAGAGTGTTAGATGATGTCACACTCAGACGTCGCCGACATTGTTGAAATAACTCAGCAGACAGGAAAGAGCCACAGTTGTCTCCTGCACCACGAAGGTGTCGTCCTTCTGAGCACTCTTTTACGACGCGCTCTAGCTGTGTGGTTGCAGCTTTTACAGCTTCCTTCACAGTTTGAAGAGACTGTTTCCTTGATATGAGCTTTTTGTCATCTGAGAATTATAATGCAAAAATCTCTCTGATTTGTTGAACACTCTCCATCAAACTTCTGTTTGATACTGGGTTGAAGCTGATTTGAGAGCACAGTTGCCTATATCAGCAAAAAATGAACAGACATTAAAAGCAGACACCTCTGAGTCGAAAAATGGTGAAGCTCCTTCATTCTCCTCACAAAAACAGCCAGAATAGACTGGTCTTCAGATGTCACAAGGACTTTGTGGTGTAAGATTTCACAACTTCTGAGGGGCATGCCAGGAGTTTGAGCAAAAACTGATTTGCTCAGTCAACTTCTCCAGTACCTGAACTCAGAATTCAAATCAATTGAAACCATGACACAAGCTGGGACATAGTGAGATAAATTACCCCTAAAAAAATGTTTATCAAAAAATAGACATAGTCTGATCTATCTAATGAACTATATTTATCTGCAACAGTAACATTTTAACATCAGCTAAAACAACCTAATTTTTAATAGTTTAATAGAACTCCTATTCACCTTTCACTAGAATATTAATCTCATCTTGATCGATTTAGATTACCAGAAGTGATACATATAATGAATCACAAATAATCAAAAACCGCCTATCTGCACCCTTTGCAGAACTAAGATGAAATAACATTTAACTAACTCGCACGTTTTCCAGAGCTCAATTTCAAAACAAAAACATCTTCTGTGGAACCACTTGGATTTCACCTTAACTATTAACTTCTCTGCTTTTGCAGGGTTTAGCATATTAATTATCTGCAGATTAACTCTTCGAGTAATTTACAGCAATTTGTCTCATGTTCATTCTGAACAGGCATTCTTAAGATCTCTTATATTTTAGTTACACATTTAGATCTGATGTCCATCCACACAAAACCAACCAAAAATAATCCCAAATTTCTTAACATAAAAAAGCATCAAAACAGATTCCCAGATTCTTCTTACATATTCTTAATAACAGCGACCATAAATACAAAATTTAGGAATGCAATTTTAGTTCATCTTGTATGGCTAGACAACATCACCGAATAATTTATTTCAGAAGTCCCAGTTTGTTTCATCATCACAATCAATTTAAAAAATTCTTAGAGATCAGTACCTGGAACCTCTGGGTGCATGGAGCATCTCCTCTGTTGACCATCAGCCTCATCTTCGATGCCTTTTAACCTTTCCTTCGAGCCCCACATTGACCTTTCCTTCTGGCCCCACGTTGGGCGCCAAATTGTCAGTTTTTTAAAAATGGGTCAGAAGGAGGTCTGAAGGAAGGCATAGTCGAAATTGAGGTTATTCAGCATTTTAATGTAAAAATAGCAGAACAGAAACAAAACATCTTCAGCATCCATGTTGCAGCTTAGCAGAGAGACGTCGGCCATGAAGAGGGACATGGAGAGAACCCCAGTGGGGTCGGATCACACACTCACCCCCACACACAAACACCACAAGGGGCTGTCTTTAAATACAGTACACTGTTGAATATTCATGACATCACCAACCGGTACCCTATAGGACAATGGTCTCAGGCACGCGGCCCGCGGGCCAACTGCGGCCCCCGGGACGATAATTTGCGGCCCTCGTCTTAATATGAAAGATTAATATAAGTGAGGCCCGCAAGATTAATATGAATTTCATTTCTTGTGTGCGACGCAGAATGAACCAATCACGATGTGGTATATGGCTCTGGAGGGCGGGACATCGGTCGTGCTTATTTTCTCTAAATGTGTGGCGGGGCTAGGGTGAGGTCCCAGTGCTTAGAGCTTTTAGTGCTTGTGTGCTTGTGTGTGCTTGTGTGTTTGGGGTTGCGGCAGGCAGACATCAGACAGGGACAGTGATTGATCCATTTCTTAGACACGAGGGAGGCAGGTGCATTTGTGTGTCCCTTCTTAACAGAGTGCTCGCTCGCTCATCTCTTCCTCCCTCGCACTTTTCCCCACGCGGGCGCACAGCTCCGGCGGGAGGGAGGGCGCTACTTCCGTGAACGCGTCTCCGTCCGTCTCTGACTCCATTCAGAGCCTGTCAGATCTGTGGAGAGGCGGCGGGCGGCCCTGTTCCCACACGTGCAGATAGTGTCACGGCCTCACTCGCGCTTCGTGTTGTTTGATGTGCGCGCGTGAGACCCGGGCGATACTGCGATAATCCATATATTGACTAGACCAGGACTGAACCAGGTCTAAACCAGGTCTAAAACCAGGACTAAACCAGGACTAAACCAGGACTGAACCAGGTCTAAACCAGGACTAAACCAGGACTAAACCAGGACTAAACCAGGACTGAACCAGGTCTAAACCAGGACTAAACCAGGACTAAACCAGGACTGAACCAGGTCTAAACCAGGACTAAACCAGGACTAAACCAGGACTGAACCAGGTCTAAACCAGGACTAAACCAGGACTGAACCAGGTCTAAACCAGGTCTGAACCAGGACTAAACCAGGACTAAACCAGGGCTGAACCAGGTCTAAACCAGGACTAAACCAGGACTGAACCAGGACTAAACCAGAACTGAACCAGGACTAAACCAGGACTAAACCAGGACTGAACCAGGTCTAAACCAGGACTGAACCAGGTCTAAAACAGGTCTAAAACCAGGACTAAACCAGGACTGAACCAGGACTGAACCAGGACTAAACCAGGCCTAAACCAGGACTGAACCAGGACTGAACCAGCACTAAACCAGGACTGAACCAGGACTAAACCAGGACTGAACCAGGACTGAACCAGGTCTAAACCAGGACTAAACCAGGTCTAAACCAGGTCTAAAACCAGGACTAAACCAGGACTGAACCAGGACTAAACCAGGACTAAACCAGGACTAAAATCAGGACTAAACCAGGACTAAACCAGGACTGAACCAGGACTAAACCAGGACTAAACCAGGACTGAAGCAGGACTAAAACCAGGACTAAACCAGGACTGAACCAGGACTAAACCAGGACTGAACCAGGACTAAACCAGGCCTAAACCAGGACTGAACCAGGACTGAACCAGGTCTAAAACCAGGACTAAACCAGGACTAAACCAGGTCTAAACCAGGACTGAACCAGGTCTAAACCAGGACTAAACCAGGACTAAACCAGGACTGAACCAGGACTAAAACCAGGACTAAACCAGGACTAAACCAGGACTGAACCAGGACTAAACCAGGACTAAACCAGGACTGAACCAGGACTAAACCAGGCCTAAACCAGGACTGAACCAGGACTGAACCAGGTCTAAAACCAGGACTAAACCAGGACTAAACCAGGTCTAAACCAGGACTGAACCAGGTCTAAACCAGGACTAAACCAGGACTAAACCAGGACTGAACCAGGACTAAACCAGGACTAAACCAGGACTGAACCAGGTCTAAACCAGGACTAAACCAGGACTAAACCAGGACTGAACCAGGTCTAAACCAGGACTAAACCAGGACTGAACCAGGTCTAAACCAGGACTGAACCAGGACTAAACCAGGACTAAACCAGGACTGAACCAGATCTAAACCAGGACTAAACCAGGACTGAACCAGGACTAAACCAGGACTAAACCAGGACTGAACCAGGTCTAAACCAGGACTAAACCAGGACTAAACCAGGACTGAACCAGGTCTAAACCAGGACTAAACCAGGACTAAACCAGGACTAAACCAGGACTGAACCAGGTCTAAACCAGGACTAAACCAGGACTAAACCAGGACTAAACCAGGACTGAACCAGGACTGAACCAGGACTAAACCAGGACTAAACCAGGACTGAACCAGGTCTAAAACAGGTCTAAAACCAGGACTAAACCAGGACTGAACCAGGACTGAACCAGGACTAAACCAGAACTAAACCAGGACTGAACCAGGACTGAACCAGGACTAAACCAGGACTGAACCAGGTCTAAAACAGGTCTAAAACCAGGTCTAAAACCAGGACTAAACCAGGACTGAACCAGGACTAAACCAGGACTAAACCAGGACTAAAACCAGGACTAAACCAGGACTAAACCAGGACTGAACCAGGACTAAACCAGGCCTAAACCAGGACTGAACCAGGACTGAACCAGGACTGAACCAGGACTGAACCAGGTCTAAAACCAGGACTAAACCAGGACTAAACCAGGACTGAACCAGGACTAAACCAGGTCTAAAACCAGGACTAAACCAGGACTGAACCAGGACTAAACCAGGACTGAACCAGGACTGAACCAGGACTAAACCAGGACTGAACCAGGACTAAATCAGGACTGAACCAGGACTAAACCAGGACTGAACCAGAGAATCCATGTTTAAAACAGTTTATGTTCAATGTTCCATTTCAGGCAATTAACGTTTAAAAAACTGTTCATACATACATTTAAAACTGAATAAAATATAACTAGCCAGCCAGCCAGTCAATATGCGGTTTCTTTAGTCGTCTGTATCTACTGTATGACCATTATTATTATTAAATTATTTATTACTGATTGATTTATTATTTTATCATTTTTTCATTTATTTCATTTGTATTAAAAATAAATATATTTGAGAACATTGGAATGATTTATTTGCACTTTTCTTGTGGAAATCCTGATGCGGCCCAGCCTCATTCAGATTCTACCCCATGCGGCCCCTAGGTAAATTGAGTTTGAGACCCCTGCTATAGGAGAATAGTTTAACTATGCAGAGTGTCCAATAGTGAGGTCAGCCAATCAGACAACAACTGTCACAACACAACCCCACAGTAAATGTAGCATTAGCTGTTTACAGCACCCTGTGTATACAACCCAAAGGAAAGGGTCACACCTCAAATTAGTTTACAGCCTTTTATAACCTATAGCCATTGCCTGGAAGAATCCATGACGCATCGCTGTACCAGCGAGTGAGTCTGGTAACGTTTGATCCACAGAATGCGCTGCGGTTGCGCTTAGACAGACAGCTAAGTGAACCAATCAGAGATTGCGCCATCTTGATTCAAAACTGAGGCGGAACTTCCGCTGCCTAAGAGTGACTTTGCGGGCAAAGGCGGGTGCACTGACGTCACCATCTTTGAACGAATCAGAATCGCGGAGTCGGTTTGGAACCGGAGGAGCGAGAGTGGATGGAGAGTGTCCAAATGGTATCGCGGTGTATAGGAAATACAGAGAGATATCATTTGGCTGGCCAGGTAACTATAGCCACACTTGATGTATACAACAGATGGAGAAACAAATGGTGAGGTGAGACGGTTCCCACAGTAAGTAACTTAAAACCCAGAGATATAAAAGACTAGAATATGAAGAACACTTCAAGTATAAAAGAATAGATCTCACACCTCCCAATGAGAAAGTGAATTTCATCATTTTCCTGGAGCCTAAGAAGGAAAAAATAGCCTTGCTTGCCAACTCACTGCAAGTTTATAAGCATTGGGCGTGTGATACACCACAGATGTTTTGAAGCATCCTGCCCTGACTAAATTATTTCCTATGCATATTTTATAAATGCCCACCAAACAAATTAGCTACCATATTGGCTGATGAGATGGTATAAAATGGGCTTTTGTCAGCGCAAACCAGTTTTGACACAGCCAGCGGGTCACAGTGGGGAGGTGTTCCGACATGCATAGCTTCTCGGCCGTCACTTTTCATGTTTACAGCTCTCAGGATGCAGACAGACTGATAATAAAGTTACTCAAACGTGTGAATGAAACCAAACACAACTCTGGGAATATTTTTGATGAGGTAGCACCATTATAACGTGGCTTAAACCTCACAAGAGTCAATTTCTTTTTAAATATAGGACCTTAAAAATGGGGGTGGAGTATTGGAATTGTATCTGCTAGTAATTTTATTCACATACATGTTAATCTTAAATGTGTTTACGTGTGCTCTAAATGGCCCCCCTTCTTCCCCTAACAGTCTGGTACAGTTCACTTAAGTCTAAACACTTTCAGACTGTAGCAATGTGTTCCATAGCGGCATCATGGCAAAGGTGCTATTCTGATCCTGACATTCAAAGACAATAGCTCCTCCACAGTGTAGACATGATCTTCATTTGCATTTGTTTACATGGAAATATGATTATGGTGGGGCGCTTGTATAGTGGTTGACAGCAGCAGGGTGCTTAGCTGATGTAATTAGGATCAGGGCTGTCAGTTTGTGTGTTTAGATCTTGCCTATGCCCGTCAGTCTTCAGTGGGCACAGTGGCCACTTTATTATCTGCACACGATTCAGTTCTATGGACCATTACAGGCATGCAACTAATAATTATTTTTTCTAATTGACTAATCTTGAGTATTTATTTATTCAGTCAATTTAGTCGGTAGATTGTGAAGGCCTTTTTTTTTTTTTTTTTAACTAAATTTGACCCAGATGAAGCTAAAGAGATGCTGCTCAAAATTACTACTATACTGCTGCTCATAAAAGTAATATAATCTCAAGTTTGTATATACACTGCCTGACAAAAGTATTAGGATGATAGTCCTAATCTAGTCCTGGTTTAGACCTGAGTTAGACCTACACTGCGATGAGTCCCCATTTTTGCAATAATATGCCTTTACACGTGATGAAATTTGCTTTAATACATCAATACATTGATTTGTTCTCATTACCAATACGTGTTATCATTATTTATGAAAGTTCAGAAATACACAATCGTCCTAATACTTTTGTCAGGCAGTGTAGTCCAGAAAACAATTATTCATCTATTAAATTAGTTGACAGTCATTCCAATTATCTTTACTACCCACTGTATACACTTTTTATAAAAAGACATTTATTTTTTTGAAGCTCAATTATTATGATTTGAACTTAAATGTCTGTGCAACTGAAAAGTAGTTAACGAACAAATGTATTTTAAAAGTATTTGGACCTGATAATATGCCCACTGTATATGGTCTTGGTGCTTGACAGATAGCCAAGAAATGTTGAAATTGTATCCCAGTTTATCTAACGTCCCAAAAGTTATTTGAGCAGATGCCATTTTAGTGCGCACTACTTTAAGCCAAGTTGAGAGCATGTGAAGTCTTGACAGCAAAAGTATATTTCAGCTGTGAATGTGCAGAGCCATGGGAGAAGAATATTGATTTATGAAGTGGCTAATTGAAAACTCTCATAACAGCAGAGAGAAAAGTGAGTGAATATGCCCACAAGATGTTAGCATTCTGTCTCGTCCATCAGAAATGGCCACAAAACTCAAATACTGATACATCAGCAAACATCCCGCCAAACCCCACACAGTCCTGACTCTCCTCGTGCCTACAGTTGTCATTTGAATAAACAGAATCTGTTTTTCCACCAGTACGAGTTGTATTATGTATCACCCAAACACTCATGAAAGAGCAATCCTGAGAGGAGCAGTGCCGGTGACTGACTTTGACTGAAAAAGTGAAGTACCAAAGGTTAAACTTGAAGCAACTTAAAGAGACTTACAAAAAGAAGATTGAGGCTCAGGGGAGGTGGGCACAGAGGATAGGTAGGCAGACAGACGCAGTTGTGTTGTGGGTTGTCGGCAAGGTGCTGTTGGGAATGGATCAACAATGTAATACCGGAGCAGACTGAGGCAGCTCGGGGACAAGTGGAGGGGTCAGAGGGCCCGGGACCCCTCGATCCCCGGGAGGCAGCATTTGATGTTGGATGTTTCTCGGGATAGACATGAGTGATGGAGCTGCTGCTGGGACAAGGCACAATGGCCACCAAAAAGCACACTGTACAAAGTGGCATTTATGATGTTTCCATCTCTCAGAAGGGTCCTACATCTAAGTCACATTTTCTTTGAATTGCAATTTTTCTTGATTTTATTTTTAGATTGATTGATCATGCAGAGTCACTGAGGAACAACTGCTTCCTTTTTGGAGATTGCCCTTTTGTTTCTTTTCAGTATAACTTAATTACAAAACATCTGCATGTACTTTCCCCTCGTATCTGGTCACTGTATTTTACAACCATGAGCCATGCAACTTTCTCAAGTTATTAAAAAAAATCTTATCTGTATAAATTTTGTGAAACTTACGATAAAATTGGATCTTGAAGGTCACAAAGCCAAGCAAAAATGCAAGGCTAATGCAGATCGCTGTGAGGAGTTTTGGAGTCAGTCAGCATAACTTTTTACTACACAATCTATGATGTATATTTCACAATGTTTTATGTTGCATAACATTGAAAGATGGGGTGGAGAATATTGATTTAAAAAATAGACTAAAATTAACCACAAAAGCTCATAAATATCACTGTACCCTTACATAAAACAGCAATCACTGTACCCTTGGATAAAACAGGGAGGTAATGTGTATGTATGTGGTATTCTTTATCGCTAAATCAACAGTTGCTACTAGTATATTATCCTCTTTTTTTATTTTTTAATACAACTCCCACCTGTATGTTTAAACTTGATTCAGCTTCACTATGACCCATATTGGGAATGTCCCGTTCCCCATTCTCACACCACTTCTTATTCAAGTCTCGGTGAAATACTTTTGAATGTTACATTGCCACTGTGCCATATGCAATACATGTCATCACAGACACTCGGTCCCATATGAAGCCCTTGCATCGACATGCCCTAAAGCCAGAATCTAGTACAATTCTGATTCATATTGACCAGCTTTATTGGGAAAACATAAACTCATGACTCTTGCTTGTCTTGTAGTAACCACCTGGAGAAGAGCCTTCAGCTTTTGATGGACAGAGTTGATGACATGAGCCAGGAGATTGTGAAATACAACACCTACAGCCGCAACCTGAGCAAGCAGCAGCAGCAGAAGCACCAGGTAAGACTAATGTGCACTATAGTGCACAGTACCAAACACCACCTACTACCAGTGCACAGGGAGAGGAGAGGTTCAACACAAACTCACAGTGACACATTCAAACACAATCGCCCACATTCGGAAGGATGAAAAAACCTGTATACAGCTTTTCTCTCAGCCTCGGACACAGGCAATTGAAGCCATAATCACAGCATGCAAACAGCAGACAAGCCAGGTAGCCAGGGAGAGGGTAGGAAAAATATGGACTCACATTATATGCGTGCACCCACTGAGAGTCGCAGCTCTAACAAAAGTAACAAGCAAACAGGGCATTTTGAACATTTACCAATATATGCACATCAGGGCTGTATCCATTATAGTCACAGTGGGGATACTTGTTGAAGTCGCCATTGGAGGTAGAAAATGTCAACTTAAAATGAACACATTAAAAAAAGGATGTTTACTTTAGGTGTGCTGCTTTTAAATGGGTAATAACCTTTTAGAGCTATACATAAGATTCTGCTTTGTTTTCCTTTGTTGGGGTTTCCCAGTATTGCATTCAGGAATCACTTTTCCAAGTTCCCATATCTTTCCTAAAGAAACTTTCATTGCATCCAGTTTTAGTTCTCTAGTTCAGTGTAGGGCTGAATGGTTTTGGAAAAAAATATCAAATTGCGTTGTTTTTTGTGTGTGTGTGTGTGTGTGTGTGTGTGTTAACAGAAAATTATGTTACCTAAATTATTGCAGTTATTTCCAGAGCCATATGTTTAAGATCTACACTGCTGGTGTCTTCCATGCTGTATAGGCTCACCGGTTTCCTCTTAATTCATTTAATTTTATAATGGCATTTTTTTCAGCAGCATCTTAATTCATGAGTTGGCAGTTATGTGCCACAGGTTCTCATGGGACATTTTCAATTTCCAACAAACTGAAAAAAAGAACATTACAATTTTGCACATGGGGCATAGAAATCTTATGTTAAGTATATTTGTATATTTGGCAGATACAATAGCATTCGGATAATGAGCTAGTGGTGGTGGCGATTTCAATGTCCTTTTGCACTGGCAGGTCAGGGGCTACAGCTCTTCCAAGAAACATGCACTTCTGCCAACCACCGACCATCATTACTTATGCCAGCAAACACAGACAGGAAATCGAACAAGCCTGATTGGCAGCTGTGCCCAAAAGACATGTTTTGTCAATAATCAGCATCAATTGTTGCTTGTTGTCTGAACATGGCAGGCCGAATTTCCCAATTTGGCTCAAATGAAAAATGTATTGTTAGATTCTTTGTGCTAGGGTCATATCTACAGTTGTTATCTTTTAATACAGAAACCCACCAAATGAATGGAAAATTAGGTCAAGTGCAAATGGCATTCAGAACCGGAACATAATAAGTCTGTCTTTGGGTTTGAGTTTGACAGAAAAGCTGCTCATTCTGAGGCCTGCTGCCTGTTAATTGCTAGCATTGGCTTGTTTCTTTGCCATGGCCTGTTTGAGTCTGTATTTGGGATTAATTCTTTTCACATGAGATGTGATCACATTGCCGGCAGCCTTGGGTCCCTTTTCACATCTATTTCTCTCTCCAAATTTTCTTTATGAAATGATTTTTTTTTTTTGCATATCAGATTTTTTGACTTTCTTTTTAGGCAATGCACTTGGATTGGTTATGTAATCTAAATATCATCTTCTTTCCACTCTCAATACAAGCCAAAACACATGAACCAGCTTTTGCAGCCAACAGCGAGCAAACGATTAGACAAACACAGGAAGCTCTGGAAGATTGGCTGCATTTATTCAGTGCAGAAATGTAAATGGGGAAGCTGGACAGTATCCACTCCCTTGTCCTCCTTTCCCCACCTTTTCCTCTTGAGCTCTCAGGACAAGGACGTTTAAGCAAAGACAAACAGGTTTAAAAAGTCATTCCTGTTATTTTGTGTTGACGCTAATGAGGAGAGAGTGACTAATGTTAACTTTCACATTTCTGTCACAACAGTATCATTGCTCACCTCACCGCATACATACAGCCAATGAAGTTCACCATCTTTCTCATGGCAAGCACGTCCCTACCCCATCTGCTGCATTAGTTTCTTGTCAAATAAGTGGGCATTTTCATCAAAATAACAGCTAGTTTTGTGGCAGAGAATTTGATTTATGCTCCAGTGAACAAGGATGCGTTCAGTAGGTTAAGCACAATGGGTACATGGAGACAATGCAGAAAATACTGCCGACTCACAGGGGGAGCTGTAAAGACACGGGGCCTGCTTCTATTATTAAAACAGCTTTTTCTTTTAATGATGCGAAAATGCTCTTTTAGCTGCCTTCACACCACTGAGACGAATCACTGAGCTCAAACTTAATTTTAACAAAAGGTGTGCTACCACATTGTAAAATGCAGACACTGCATTATAGACATACGGGATATAAACATACACCTCTCTTCCTACTACAGTGGGCCAAAACACAAGACTATGAGCAGATTTCCATGCATCATCTGCAAGTATAACCTTAGCTGCATGCATCCTAAACATCAGTCTAACACATTACATTACAGTACCCGGTGAGGATGAAAAAAGGCTGTGTCATCTACGTCCACTCATCTACATTGTATGGCAGTTATTTCCCTTCAGTGGAGTCCGATGTTCTTCGAATCCAATAATGTGGAATACAAGAAGTAGCACAAATGGGGGGAAAATAATACAGATTGAAAAAGAATGGGGACTATTGTATGCATTGTACCACATATAATGCTTCTGCAATATACATAATGCACATAAACATAATGCACCACGTACACTATACATCTCTCCAGGGCTACTGTCTCATTAAATAAGGTTGAGGTCATACCTTGGACTTGGCAGTTAATTAATTCTAATCAGATTGAGATCTAATCAAGAATGTTGTTTCTCATAACCACGCAACTTATCAAAATCTAAATCGATCATTATGAGAGAAATTAAATGGTGCCTTATCTCCCATTCCTTGTTGTACCCATTTTGGGCTAGTTGCATTTTTATGGGTCTGTACGATTAATACGACTATAGATTCAGTTTGGAAGCTTCAGCATGCTTCCACAGTCTAAAGATAAGTAGGTGTTCATGAAGTTGATCAATATTGTCCTTGATCAGTGAGTGTGAAAGTGAATGTCTCTGTGGTTTACATGTTTAATTTACCAACTATTCCATCTAACCTGCTTAGAACCAATAGTTATGTCTTGAATGTTGTAGAAAGTTAAAGATGAAGAATGGCTGTTCCTAGGGATGGTAGAAGATTGATTACAAAGCTCTCACATAAAAAAAAGGCAAGATTGTGCACATATGTGGAGAATGATCTTTTTTCTGCATTTACAATTGGGTCAGACAAAGTGCTAGTGATTTATGTTTTGTGAAGCCTTAGTTCAAAAAAAGTAGTTCAACAATTGCAGCAAAAATATCAAATAAAGAAAACGTGAGGCCAACATTGTCAACTGAACTGAATTCATTTAGTCTTGTCTTGTTTCGTGGACTCAATCTTGTCTCATAATCTTGTGGGAAATGTCTATATACTGTGCGGGCGTGTGTGTGTGTGTGTGTGTGTAGGGGTGTGCATTGCTATGAATTTGGCGATATGATATGTCTGTCACGATATATCCTGATACTAAAACAAAAGATGATGATGTGATTTATCAACATATAATATTATGGTCAAGTACATATTCACAAGAACAAAATTGGATGAAATACAATTCATTTAATTTTTAAATCATGACATTTTTGCCAATGTTGATATTTTATCTTTTAAAATACATAGTCAGGCTCTAAAATGTATATACAAATTAAATGATACAAATTAAATTGTTAATCTGTTCAAAACGGGCATGCAGAGCATGAGGAAGCACCAAAATACATTGGTAAACAATGAATTTTTATCTATATTGGCTGATATGACAGTGGAACCAATATTTCGCCCATACCTAGTCAATAAGTACTTATCTTGACAGGCATACTCATCCCCTTCCCTAAGTATCATTGATATCGTTACTTGAGCACTCCTGATGACCAAACCTAATCATCAGTATAGCTCAGCTGTTTGAAGTTCAAGTCGAAACATGCACGTGCGACTACAGGTTTATATGCCTAAACCCTCATCTCTGCTCCCACGTCTTCCCCAGGCCCGCCGACCTACACAGCCACAGTACGATCCATCACACCCGCCTCCTGACCTTCTCATCATCGCCGCGCCCCGAGCCTTTACCCCCCTCGCATGTCATGCAATCTCACACTGACAAGCCCCTAATGGTGTCGACTTTTTCATGTTTGCGCCTGTTACAATGTGGAAAAATCACGCTGCGCACACAGCACTGAGGGTATGCCCAAACCGCCATTACTCTTTTCAGACATGTACATTGCGTGCTTCCTGTGATCCCGGTGCTATGGACTCCAGCTGCTTCCTGAACAAATGAAACCTTATTAATCATCATAGAAAATTGCAACAACAAAAATGAAAAAATAGATGCTTGGGCACATGGAGAGGTGCATTATTCATTTAGCACCTCTCTGAATTGTAAATAGTTGCGTTCTCGGGCACAATCTGTGGCTAAGTTAGTCTTTCTATCAGGAAATTTATGTCTCACTCAGTGTTGATTTATCTGCTTTATGTTCTTTTTTTCCTACTGCCACAGGGAAGCAGGCATCGCTTAGCACTAGATTAGTTATGGGCAAATGTGCTAATCCCTTGAGTCATGATTTATGGTTAACGATCCTGTTTTGCACAATATCCAGATGCATATTTTGATGTAATTACCGAGCTGTGTAATTGGCTCTGAGGCCATTAAATAACAAACATAGGTGAAGAAAGAGTGAGGACTGTGAGGTGCTGGGCCAGCAGGAGGCATGTGCTGCATACAAATGGAACCATCAAAAACGACTGATGAAACAAAAGTTCCCACGTCTCATCTCCAACCACACACTATTGCACCTTTGTTGTTCAAAGTTTATCTAATACAGTATTTTGTGTTTGACACATTGGAATACAAAGCACTTAAGCTCTAAATGCAAAGAGAGATTAAATGTTAGTCTTTAAGCACTTGAGGTGAAGTGAAGCCTAGCTAAGTAGCAGCCTAGTAACTTCAAATCAAGAAGGGCCTTGTCTTGGAAATGTTCTGGCAGTACAATATGTGTCCATACCATGTAACAACTATATCTTGTGACTTAACTTGTGCAGTACTAACTTGATCTGGTGTACAGTAAGTAGCCTAGTGCACCAGAACAAAGTTATGGTTATGATTAGTTACTTAAAACAATATTCTTTATATTTTTGGTGTTTTTGCAGAGCCATATCAAAAAATCAAAGCCAGATCAAAAATCCATAAATGCTACACTATCTATGGACACTAGATACAGCACAAACATTTAAATAAAATCAACCTGAATCACTGTTTATCAATATAATCATAAATTGACCTTATGTGGCTTGATGTAAAGTGTATTAGAAAACAATTCTACATACATTTGACAGTAATTTTGTTTAGATGGCGCTCGTTCTGGTTTAGCTACTCGGCATTCAATATGTAGAAGCATGTTTTTTCAATGATTACTGCGTATGCCATTTACTTTAGCCTTTAATTGCGTTATTGCTAATGAGGGCAGAGTTGTGTTGATACTGCAGGCTTATGCAGCTGTTGGCTGATCTAACTTTTTTTTTTTGGACACAGAAAACAACCGAGCTCTTGAAAACACCTGTGGTTTCACAAAAGCATCTTTGAGACTTTCTGCTATCATCCTTAAGCTGTACTTTGGTATCATAAAGCCAAACTAAGTATCAGCAGATAGAAAAACACAGCCTCGCCCAGCAGTATCCACCTCATGCTGAGAGGATGTTGTCTGCTAGAAGATCCTGCAGAGGAATTGTTAAAAAATAAATACCAAAAACAAACATGCTGCCTGCTGCACTTTGTCAGAAAGGTACATTATGGGGGAATAATAGTTTCTTACTTTGTAAATACTGTCCTCACAAAACAATGATTTATCTGCCAGGACTTAAAACACATAAGATTTCCCAATGCCACTCAACAGCAGTGTGTGAAAATAGTAAAAAGGTGGCACACGTAATAATTCATTCCATTTTCAGTCAAATTGTCATAATAATTTGACAATTTGAACATTTGACAATCAGAAAAAAGACTAAAGAGTGTGTTTACTTAAATGCTTATTTGTGAAAAGTAGAGCACAGGTTTCCGACAGTTTTTATTTTCTTTAAGAATTTGCATGCATATATATATTTGCATGCTGATTGTGCTCGAAAACGTGATGGGGCTTTGAATAAAAACATCCTCATATCAACAAAGGGTTTAAGAACACGATTATGTATTTATGAAGTCAGATACAGATGCATTTTGTGTTTTCGCTGCTTAATTCTGTTGTATGTGAATTAATCTTGCCAAATTAACAAGGCTTTTAGGATCTCTGGATAGTCACACCTCCACAAATCACTCTGCCCCTGTCAGCACTTTTATCTCTTCCTAAATCTCTCCATTTTATCGCCATGATCCGATTGGTGGTTTTCAGATTTTCAGAATGTGACGTTATGGGGGGCAAGAGGCAGATTTTCCATTTGACAGCAATGTATATTCTTAAGAAATATTTAGAATGTAAACTGACAAATTTCAAACCTGATCATTTCTGTTAGGGACTAGACCATAGACTGTATATATAAATGGACATGGCTAACCCGCTGCTGCGTTCCAAATAGGAAGTGAGCATGGGGGCTCTTCCAGCTCCACTGACTCCATTATTTGATTAAATAAATTCCTTTTCCAAATTCACCACTATAACAAATGAAGCTCACACTACCGTCGTGGGTGTGGGGGTGTCTGTGACAGTGTCCACGTCCATGTCCCCGAACTACAATTTCAACTTTTGCTACTCTTCTGTTCTGGTTTCCTCGCTTTTTTATGCCTTCTACATTTACTTTAAACATTCTTTTCATAGTTGTATTATTATATTTGTTCTAACTTCTCTTTGCATTCTCTCGCTTGCTCTTATTTGCTCCGTGTTTGACAAAGTGTTCTGACCTTGAGCACAATTATAACTTCAGACTTTTCTGCAGCACCTCGTTTAAATGTAACTTTTAATTTGAGGTATTTGTTCTGACGCCTGTGGATGACTTCAGTTAACATATTTTCATTGTTAATGCCAAATGTCTGACTTGTTTTTCTATTCAATATTAGACTTTTAATAAGGACAGATACAAATGATGTTTATGTTGTTGGAAATGTAAGGTGAAACATGGGCCATTTATTTTGTTAGTATTACACTATATTAACTTTCTCCAATACAATTAAAATAGAAATTACAAAGCCATGAATGTGAAAAGTTGTTATCAGCATTTTGTCTGTTTTTGTTGACAAACCGCTGAACAAAACTGCCTCTCGCAATAATGCTCAATAGCTGTGTTTACCTCAAATATTGACTCTGTTATAGTAATGATAGAGTTGTGGGGTCTTGGCTCTGGTGTGATACCTGGTTGTGTTTGTGTGCAGTACCTCCAGCGCAGACAGCAGGAGAACGCTCAGAGACAGAGCAGAGGAGAGCCCTCACTGCCCGAGGAAGACATCACCAAAATGTTCAAGCCCCCCCAGGCCCCTCCACGCATGGACACACTTCTTATCGCAGGTAAGAACTTGTACATGGTACAGCATACAGTACAGTGGGCTGTATCGAATTTAGTGCTATACCAGGGGTCGGCAGCCTGCGGCTCTTTGATCCCTCTGATGCGGCTCAGTGCAGTGGTCCCTCGTTTATCGCGGTGGTTACATTCTAAAAATAACACACATTTTACACTTTTCTCAGACTGGCATTAATATTTTCTTACATTTCTCTCTTGTTTAAACACTCAAACTTTCGTAGATTTTCAACAAAAAAAGCACAGTATTATAGAATGAAACCAAAGATCCAAACTTGTTTTCAGGGGCGCGCGTGTGCCCGTGCGCCACCAGCGCACACAGCTTGTCCGCTACAGCGTGTACTAGGGGTGGGCGATATAGCCTAAAATTTATATCACGGTATAATTTGAACGGTAGACGGTATATATCACGGTATACTTTGGTATGTAACAGTATTAACTGTTAACAGTATTAACAGCTTCTTAATGGTCACCAGAGCACATGGAAAAAGCATTCAAGCAGGAAGCTGTTTTTTAAACTATTAAATAACATAAACGTCAAGAATATTACTACAAGAAAATGTATTGTGCAAAACTGTAATTGTAAAAAAACATAAAACAAGTAACTTCACTTTCAAGCAGTATAAAATTTGAACAAGGCAATGCAAATCGAAAATGAAACTGCTTTAACATTGGCGCCGGTGTCAGTGCTGATGCATACCTGCAACTCTTCGTCAAGTTCCCATGACTCGAGCGCTTCTCTGAGTCCCTGGGCAATCATCTCCCCTGTATGGTCGTCAGGGAAATACGATGTTTGCACTACACATGTACTGTTGAAATGGGCCGTACACAGGCATTTGCCACACAACTTCCAGTCGTCAATAAAGTGGATTGTCAGGCTGATATACGGGTCCATAGTGCGACTTGACCACAAGTCCGTGGTGGTTGCATCGTGTTTTATGTCACGAAGCTCTTTTCCCACTTGATTGCGGACCTCGTCATGCAGTCTTGGCACTTCCACCTGGCTAAAATATTTGCGGTTTGGTACCACGTACCGTTGATCCAGCGTCTTCACCATGCCTAAAAAGCCGCTTCTCTCTACGGTTTGGAAAGGCACCGTGTCGTTACACAAGAATACTGCGATGGACTTCGTTATGTCAATCCACCGCTGGCTTTTTTATCATAAGCTACGCCTTTTGAAAATGCCTGGGTGATAGACTGCTGGTGTGTAGTGCCAACTTTTTTCCTCCCACTTGAAGACTGGCTTGGCTTTTGAGTGTCACCGCCAATGTTCCCCCTAATGTTTTATGTGTCTGAGCAAACACACTAACTCCCTGAGCGCTCCTTGGACTCCTGTGCGCGACATCCGACATGCACCCCCGGTACACGCTGTTGCGAAAGAGCTGCGCGTGCTCGCGGCTAGCGCGTGCTCGTGGCTTACACCGGTAGAAGTTTAATACGAGACACATACTTTTGTTTCTGAATACTGGACGATTCCCCCGTATTCAGATGACCCCGCGGCTGAAAAAAAAGCGGAACTCTTTCATCCCTGCGCTGCATAGGTTTTCTTGTGCGCTGAGAATGTGTGAGCAGTGCCAATTGCACAGGCGCGCAGCTTAGAGGGAACGTTGGTCACCGCGCATTCGTTGGCTTTCTTCGTACTCGATAACGTGTTTAGCTTTTAGGTGGTAGAACAGATTGCTTGTGTTGCCATGTTTTGCGATCACTGTCGCCCAGCATATTCTGCAGGTTGTTTTCCAATTTCCTGTTCAGTATCCGACGCCTTGTATCCAAACCATGACCAGATTACAGAAGTTGAGCCGGTCTTTTTCACGAGCTCCTCCTCCTCCATGTGCTCACTGCTCGCAGCGATTTTTCCTCCTTCCTTGTTGTGGTGACGCAATGAACTATCGCGATAGGAAGGTATAACCCAAATCTCTACCGTTGGCCAAATTTATACCGCATACCGTTTATACCGTTTATACCGCCCACCCCTAGCGTGTACCCTTGAGTACCAGCGTGTATCACAGAGCAGATTAAACTTTTTAAAACATCCTACCTATCCATGCCTCACGTCAGCGCTCCTCGCCTTTTCACGCTCTCGTATAGCGCACACAGGCTCCTCACAGGCAAACATACAGCACTTCAGTGTCACACTGCGAGCGATCGAACATTTATATAAATTTGGCAAACTGAACACATTCTGTACTGTACAGGAGACGCGGCACGGAGGAGAATGACTGACAAATCAGCAAATGTCTACAGTCCCTGAGCCAATCAGGACACAGAACACAATGCGCGTTGATACACTATAAAAAAAAAATCAGCACAACAGCAAGGACACAAAAAGTGAACCACAATATAAGGAGGGTTCAAAAGGGTTTTGTGGCTCTCCGTGTTTTCTTTACTGTATGAAACTGGTCCAAATGGCTCTTTGAGTGGTAAAGGTTGCCGACCCCTGTGCTATATTAACATTGCATAATGGAGTTGTATGAGTTTTTTTTCTTTTGATCCCAATTAGTCTCTTCTTAAAGGTGTTGTACCTGTTTAAAATTTTGAAAAACAGAACTAGTTTTTAACCTGTTTGCAGTGGTCCAAAGTTATTTTATTTATTTTATTTAATTATATATATATTTTTTAAATTCACTGCGCTGACTTATAAACATATTTCACAATTTTCAGAGGCCAGAGCAGAGTTTTGCCATCACACGACAAAAATAACTAGCATGCAAACAGAACACCAGTCTTACTTCGTGCAGACAATAAAATCCCCTTAACTAGGCTTTGTTTAAGTCCTAATTAAAATGGCTTTGTTACTTTTTCCCCACTTTTGTCCTGTTTTTATATTGGGTTTAGTACAAAGTTGGAAGATGTTTATTCATACTGTAGATCTGACACTTGTTGAGCATTTGTTTATTCGTTAACAAAACTATATGTCAAAAGCTGGTTCAGATATTTCACATATAATTGCAACAATATTTCACACCTTATACTTTTTTATAATTCCATTCAGCTCTGGCACATCCTCCCCCTCTCTCCTTCTCTCCAATTCTTCCCCTGCCTCTGCTCACTGGAGCTCAGGTTCTTTTTTGTAATTATCTCCACCATTATGGAGAAATTACATTAATTAATGAGTTTATTGACTCAATCTTCCAACTCCACCGCCCCTTTTTGCCATTTCATGCTGCTCCACTGCCTCCTGACAACATCCTGATCCTTCCGTTCCCTCCACGCCCCTCTAATATGATGTTTTGCTGCACCTTCCCCTCTCCCTCTCTCTTTCTGCCTTCCTCCCCGCCTATTGTTCATATATGCATGTGCTGAGGTGAGGTGGGGGCTTGTTTGTGATTCTGTCTGTGCGTGTGGGTGCACTTGATTCCATGTGGTTTCTTTCCAACAGGGCAAATTAACAACTACTGCCAGAACGTCAAAGAATTTACCTCACAGAACCTGGGAAAGCTGTTCATGGCAGAGGCTCTCCAAGGCCACAACTAGAGATGAGACAGATACACAAACACCTGAGAGACAACACGAGCGCCATAGAGGAACCGGATTGTTACACAATATTTCCATTGTTTTTACTTAAATCTTGGCCACAAAATTATCTGATTTTCATTTAAATAAAAGGTCATTCCTCTGGAAGAAGAATTTCAGACTATGTGTTTTTCTTTGTTATTTTGTTTGGTTATTTTGTTACCAACATCTTCACCCAGTTTGTGTTTTAAATACTCTTAAGCTAGAGAAACTGTGTGGAAAGGGACGTCTGGGCCTCCCTGTTCAGACTGCTGCCTCTGTGACCTGGCCCTGGTTAAACTGGAAGATGGATGGAAGGAAGAAATGCAACTAACACAAGTTTCAATGCCTGGTGGGTCCCAGCATTGTTTAAACTTATTAGGCAGTGTCACCACAAAATGATGATTAGAAAGTTTCCCAAGTTTCCAATGATCATCTGGCTTTGTCATTTTAGTAATCAAGAAGTACCCTTGAAAAGTGTTGTTCAAGTACAGGAACAAAATACTAGATAACTTTTCAAATGTTCAGCTGGTGCAGGATACAGATGGAAGTCCTGTATGTAAAACTGTATTACTCTCCATTTCAACAAGCTTTCTCCTATTAAATCTTTTTAGGGTTTCGTGTCCCCCATTTAGCCACAGCATCTTTCTGCTAATTGCGCCATATTGTAACTCTGGATTCCAGTATCATTGTGTTTTGTCATACTAGGGTTTTTGTTGAGAAAATGCAAAACTGGGTCTCGTATGCATAATTTAGTATAATTAAACGGGTACTTGCATGTAACAGTGATGAAACAAGCTGAGAAACACAAGCAGATGGAGGTAAATTTGTTCAAGCACTGTTTTAGACTGTGGGAGAAATTGTTACCTTGTGAACAGTAAGTAAAGTGGCTGTTACTCATCTCAACCCTCATGGTCTCACTGCACTTAACAATATTTTTTAAAGCTTTCCCCCCTTAAGGATGATGGAAATTTATGTTCGATAATCTCCTTTTGTTCTACTCCGGTAGCACTTGGCACCTGGGTATTCTCAGGATTTAGAAAGACGATCTACATAATAAAATTGGCACAGTTTAAAGATGTGTTTTTAGATGGAGAGCTGTGGGGTTTGCCAAAAAGTGGAATGAGACTGTCACCTGCTCTGGCTGTGATTTCTTGACAGTGTTTTGCCAGAATCGACTAAAACTGATAAGCACTTTTGGAGATGCTGCTAACAGAGGAAGTAATTAATAATATTGAATTGGCAGAGAAAGTGCTTTGTCTAATGAAAAAAGTCAAATAGGCTTTGATACACGTCATGCATGTAAATAAGAATATACAACTTTTATTTTGAACTCAGTGGCTTTTTGTACTTGACTTTGGCTCAAGAGTTAAGTGTAAATTTTTGCATACTATAGAATATGCATGTTACAAATACACTAAAGCTTTTTACATTATGAATTATCCAAATATGTATTTTAGATTTATTATTAGTAATTAGTGTTTCAATACTAAAATTACTAAGGAATAAACTCACTACTCAACCATT
This sequence comes from Paratrypauchen microcephalus, assembly GCA_036785185.1. Lineage (NCBI taxonomy): Eukaryota > Metazoa > Chordata > Actinopteri > Gobiiformes > Gobiidae > Paratrypauchen > Paratrypauchen microcephalus. Next base: position 15,846,955 of record JAVJIX010000002.1, on the reverse strand, counting down.
TCAATACCATGATTATGATTGCCTAGACATTAGAATTTAATTTTCTACATGAAATAATAGTATTTTGTGTTATATTACCATGTGGCCTTATACCCGCTATCCCTCAGTCGTTCAGGTAGGGTCTATAGTGGGCCGTGGTCTTATACTTGATACAAAGCAAGATCATTCTAAAAGTACTCAAGAAAGGTTCTTCTGTGTACTGTGAATGCGACTTTAGAAGAAGACGACATGCTTTATTCATCCCCGTAGGGAAATCATTTCTCTGCATTTGACCCATCCTTCAGGAGCAGTGGGCAGCTCATCTTTCAGGTGCCCGGGGACCCATCTCCATGATCTTATTGCTCGGCTTGGTCAGGACCACAGCTGGAGGATTTTAGCAGGAGCATGTTTTGTGTTGATGGGGGGGGGGGCCGGAGTGCCCGGAGGAAACCCATCCAGACACGGGAGAACATGCAAACTCCACACAGAACACACACAAGGGATCGAACCCGGAACCTTCTTGCTGTGAGTGCTAGCCACCATGCCGCCTTTTTTAGCATCGATACCTGCTCACATGAGTATAAAGTTCTGCTGCTACTTTTTTTAAATCAAGTAACATCTGATTTTCAGTACTTTTGACACCCCTGTTAGTATTTTCTAATGTGCTTGGGTGCTTCTGAAACTTGGGTGTATAATTTGCCAGTTCCCTGATTAAAAATGTAAGCTAAAGACACTTCATTATTAAAAATATGTTTTAATATTTCTTTGATGGAAGGGACTGCTATTTACACGTTTCTAAAACAGTTGTGTCAGCCTGTATTGTGCTCATTAGTTTAAAAAAAAAAAAAATACTTTTTTGAATTAGACTGAATTATGAATGTTAACTGAAGGGCTTATTCTCACCAAGTCCACCTCTGACCACATTTTCATTACTGCCTACAACAGTTCCCATCTGCTGAGAGACGTTAAGTGCGTTTTAGGTTTATTTCACAATTTAGTGATGCCATCTAAAGCCTGCTTTTGGAGATATTTGTTTATACACTTTATCACTGAGCAGGTGCATAAGGTAAATTGAAAAAAAATAGGTGCATCTCCAAATGGGAAATTATAAACTTCAGTCTCATAATGGTGCAATGAGTTTGATTATGCCATTAAGTTTGTTGCTGGCCCTGTTCCAGCTCAGATGAATCTGGGCATATTAATTCAAGTAGCTCTAGATAATTCTAGCCTACATAGTTTGTGTAATAGATTAGATTGAAATATGTCTGCACCCTGATTGGTAGACGCGTTATTCTATTACACGTTAAATGATATGTAATCTTTCTAATGTAGGATCAGCCTGCTTGACTTCATGGCGATGCTGTTGCCTGCAATGTTTCACAGTGTAGCATTTAACTTCTGTCTAGATGACTCAATAAAAACCTATAATGGGATAATAGAATAGAATAGAATGCCTTTTATTGTTAATAAATTAATATTAATAATTAACAAAAATTAGTAAATAATTAGTAAAAATTGCTAAATGCAAGATGAATAAGCCGCTGCTTCTCCACAGTTGAGGTGGCTCGGGCATCTGTTCCGGATGCCTCCTGGACGCCTCCCTCGGGAGGTGTTCCGGGCATGTCCCACCAGAAGGAGGCCCCAGGGAAGACCCAGGACACGCTGGAGGGCCTATGTCTCCCGGCTGGCCTGGGAACGCCTTGGGTCCCCCTAGAGGAGCTGGAGGAAGTGTCCGGGGTGAAGGAAGTCTGGGAGTCCCTGCTTAGACTGTTGCCCCCGCGACCCGGCCCCCGGATAAGCTGAAGAAAATGAATGGATGGACGGAAGATGGATAAGTTCAAATCGCTCACCCATTCACACACATTTATACACCAGGACCCAAGGACCCAACAACAGCATTCATCTGTGGGAGCTGGAATCCCACCGCCAACCTGTGGGTCAGTGGATCTGACTGCTCAACCAATAATGTTTATGTCGAGAGTGGAATTCAATCTGTCAACCTTTGGATTAGTGGACACTCTTCCAATTGAGCTACTGTCACCCCCAATAATGCCTTACTCTGAAAAATTCCAGGCAAAGCAATACCATCTCCATGGAGACAAGCAGGTGGCAGAACTACCAGAAAAGTTACATAGTGCACTTTTTAGATGGCTTAAAATGGCTAGGACCACAGTGGCTGATTTGTGTAGTTAACAAGCCAAGATACTGCTAAGGTAAAAAACGATGAATAGGACAAAAGAACGCACTCACATGATCAGAAGATTAGACTTTAGACTTTTATTGTCCTCAAGAGGAAATTCATTTTCACGCACACAGGGCCTGTTTGACACACACGGTGACAACACAGCACAACTAACACAGACACATTACAATCCACATTACAGTTCACTCAGCGGGGCCTGTTGTTCAGAAATGTGATGGCCGAAGGGATCAGGGTTCTGTCAAAGCGGGCCCTCCTGCACCTGAGCGCCCTGTACCTCTGTCCTGAGGGCAGCAGGGTGAGGTGCTCCTCCGTCCTGAGGGCAGCAGGGTGAGGTGCTCCTCCGTCCTGAGGGCAGCAGGGTGAGGTGCTCCTGTAGTGGGTGACTGGGGTCCTGTGGAGAGTGCAATGCGTCCAATGGCCTTGTTGTTAAGATCTACAGGGTTGGGTGTGGGGAGTCCTATGATTTTAGCAGCTCTATGTGTTACCTTTGTGAGTTTAGACGTTTTTTTTAACAGTGAGCGTATTGAAAAAGCAGGTGGAACAATAAAACAGGATGGACTGGTGCAACAGAGTTTTCTGATTGCTGACAATCGTTGATTGTGTGAAGTCCTCCCCAGCTACAGTTGGTGTCACTTACCCTTGAAACTTCACACATGGTCAAGTGTTATCTTAGTTTTGATCCAGAGCCAAACTTGACATGATTTTGACGATGCTGCACTCCTGTTTATTACTGACTACTCTTGTGTAGTGTCCTTGAACAGCCTCAGTCCATATCTCGGGCTGGTCTTGTACACTTCTCTGCAAATATTTCTGAAGTTAATGAGCTGTATGCTGTTGATCCTACACACAGCACCATCTCAAGATAATTTATGAAGCATGCAATCAGCGTCCACTCCAGTGCAAACAGGAGGTGCCAATAAGCTTTTCTATCTGAATTTTAATGATCATGTGGTAGTGTGGGCTTCTTAGAAAATTAATTAGTTTCCGTTTTGCTGTGTCCTCTATCAAGCTTTTCTAACCTCTTGTAAAAAGCTATTTTAAAAGATGTGATTTGTGTCATTTGACTTGGTATCAGTTGGTTGGTTTAGTAGTTTTGTAAGTACAACACTGACAAGTGAAGAGTGCTCAACTATTACTCAAATCAAAACCAGAAAAATCAATTTTACCAAGACACGATTCAGAGGATCACACCTTGCCAAAATTTAACAAATAATCTCAGTTATTCACAGTACTACAGCTCTAGCTAATACAATTATTTGTAATGTATAGCTATAGCCTATAGCTATACATGTGTAATGTAGGCTATAGGGAATTTTATAATTTGGTAATTTTTTTGTAATTTTTGTATAATTTTGACTAAACCTAATTAACCTTAATTAACCACCAAGAAATACTTAATTCATAATGGACAAATAGTTAAATGACAAGAGTGATGGGAAGAATAGTACTTTGAAAATGTATTTAGCTACAGAATACTGAACACCTGCATTAAAATGTATTTTGTAACAGATTCTAGTACAAGGTCCAATCAGAGTACTGTGTTCTCAATACTTTGAAGACTTTCACAAAGAGTTGCATTTAAAGTACAGCAACACAAAAACAGCTTTATATTTGTTTCACCGCTTGTTATGCATTTAACAATGGCTGATCAGAGAAGGAGAAATCACACTTACACTCCCCACAAGAGCTATTTTGTATTTTTCCTCACTAATTCTGTGCAGTTTGAAGCCTAAATTGTGTGATCAAGTACCGCCATGTATGCCTTTGTTTTTAGAAAAATAAGTATATTCTGAATATCACCAAATCAAAAAGTAACTCAAATGTAATGAAGTAAAAGTAAAAAGTACCCACTTTCAAATGTACTTAAGTATACATTTTAGGTACCTTACCTAAGTACAGTACTTTACTTGTTTAACTTTCAACTTGCGTTCAAACCACTGCTCTGTACTTGCTTCAGCACAGATGAGACGCCCCACACTGGTGGAGAAGGAAATCAATGTCCTGATTCAGGATCATTAGGTCTTTGATAAGAATCTTGCAGCTATTATATTTATTAGAGTTTGAATATGTTTTGGTGGCATCTGGTGGTAGAAATACAGATATATATAGACTAGATTATGCATGCAAACAGATTTATTATCCAGAATTAAAATAAAAAATAAATACAAGTGGAATAATTGAAGTCAAGTTAAATAGTTAGAATAAATAAGGGGCTATTCAAAAACAACACAAAAATGTAAACTTTGCTTATGCTGTTGGCTGCTTAATGTTCTCAACAGCTTTTTGAGGTCAAGTTTAGATTGCGGCACTTGACACACGTCTTAATATGGGACCATATAAGACCACACCCTAACAATGGAAAACGATTAAGATGTTTATTGACAATAGATAGATGTGATGGCTGGGAGAGGAGTCACGATGGGGGCTCTGTCTCAGGTGGTCAGCCGGGCCAATTCAGGAACCCCCCTTTGTAGACAATGAGGTCTTCAGGCTGAAGGACGAACGAGAGACACGAGGTGGGAGGGAGGGGGTTGATTGAGCGGAGACAGACGGTGTTGTTGGGATAGGCCTGGATAAAATAGGGTTGCTCCTGAATCTTAGAAGACAACAGAACAGAAGACAATTAAATAGAACACATTTTGTTGTCCACCATGAATGCCCTTAAAAATTAGTTGTGTATAGAACAGTGCATTACTTACATTTTGGTGTTTGAGGAAAATGTTCAGGTTCCCCAGGGCCTTGTGTTCACTGTGTTGTGTTGTATTACGGTCTTGGTAAAAGATGCCATGTGCCACTCGGACAGGGCACAACCTGTATGAACGCTGCTGCTCAACAGAAGTGTGGGAAGGAGGCTGAAACGTGTCCACATCCACTTTGGTATAGGCATCAACCAGTTTTGGAATAAAGGCTGAATTAGGGTGCAGGGTCACTCTGAGATTATCCACGCTGAATCGCATACAAGACAGAAGCACCGATAAAACCGGAATATCACAGACACGTTTGGCAGTGGCTAAGACCACCGGCCTTCCATTTCTGTCCCTGGATATAAGATACATGGATATAAGCCTCCTCCTCCTCCTCCTCCACTCCTCCTCTCCACAATTCTATCTTACTGGAAGAAAAACACACAAATAAATGTACTGTACTTCAATACTTCATGCTATACATATAAAAATAAACTTACCTGTTGTGAGTTAATCACATGGCAGCCCCACCTCAGGACCTCATCCTCCCTCCTGACCCAGCCTGGGCCTTGTACAAAAAACACAAATAGTCAATATACTTGGAGGAGGGACAAATACATGTAATGTCAAGTGTACCTGTATTTTGTATGACGACATGGATATAAGCCTCCTCCTCCTCCACTCCTCCTCTCCACAGCCCCCACTGTAAACTTCCATCTCACTGTGGGAAAAAAGAAAAGCAATTGCACTGTACTTCAATAATTCAATACTATAAACTGAAAAATGTACCTGTACTGTATTCTTTGCTTTTGTCTCTTTCAGTATTTTCCCGGGCTGTTGCTCGGAGATACAGGGGACATCAGAGGTGTTTCCTGCGGGTTGATGGACAGCACACAGGTCGTCATGGACAAGCACACAGGCCATGGTGCTTTATCTCTTGAGCTGGACACATGTGTGCTGTCCATTCATATATATATATATATATATATATATATATATATATATATATATACTTAGAGAGACAAATGCAATTCATAGTTGTCGCCAATGTACCTGTATGATGTATAGCATGGACATAAGCCTCCTCCTCCACTCCACAGCCCCCAGATTAAAGTTCCAGCTCACTGTAAGAAAAAACAAACAAATAAATGTTCTGTACTTCAACAATTCAAGACTGTAAATTTATATAAAAAACTTACCTGTACTGTGTGGTCTTTTTTTTTGTCACTTTCAGTGTTTTCCCATCCTGCTCTCTTTCTGCAGGATCATATCAGGATTGTCACCCTTAACAGCAAGGCTCCAGCTCCTCTTCTGTTCCTGAAACACAAAAAGAGAAAGGATCAGTTCTTAAAAATAAAAGAAGTACTTGTGTCTTTGGGGAGTAAATAGCCTCACTTGACCTTTTCCACAGCAGTCCGGGCGTAGGGCAGCGGGCAGCAGCAGCGGCTACTTGAGTCCTGGGAGGTCCTCGAGCCCAGGTATGCGCTCGAGACCTGGGAGAGCCTTGAGTCCTGACAGGGTCTCGAGTCCAGGGATGTGCCGAGTCCTGGGATGGTCTCCAGGCCAGGGATCTGCTCGAGTCCAGGAATCTGCTCGAGTTCTGGGATCACCTCAAGGCCTGGCATCTCCTCAAGTCCAGGGATCTCATTAAGTGCTGGGATCTGCTTAAGTTCTGTGATCTCCTTGAGTCCTGGGATATTCTCAAGTTCAGGGGTCTCCTGAAGAGCAGGGGGCTTGGCAGGAGCAGAATGAGTGAGTTCCACAGGCTTTGGTTCACACAGTCCTTCAGAGGAGACTACAATCTCTGTGAGCAGGTCTGACGAGGCTTCTTGACTGATTTCCTCAGGAGGAGGAAGAGCAGAGGCAGCAGGCTCCAGGTTTGCGCTGGGGTCTCCAGGCTCCTCAGATTCAGGAGTGAAGAGAGTGCAGATCTCTTCTACAATGATGTCAGTGATGTCCTTCAGCAGTCTTCATGTCCCGGGCGCAGTAATGTGCTGCCCACTGCTCCTGATGACAGGATGGGTTAAATGCAGAGGACAAATTTCTCCCAAGGGAGACAATAAAGGCTAATCTTATCTTATGAGAGAGAAGGAGTCCATAAGCTCCTCCAGTTCAACCTGGGGAAACATTTGATGGATCCTCTTTATAATCTTCAGAACTATTTAGTCCCGAAGACAGTCCGAAAACTCCACACTCTGGAGCTACTCTTCACTGACATTATCCAGGACACGCTTGGTCAGTCCAATGGCTGGGATGCTGAGCTCAGATGATGGCATACTGAACAAATCAGCATCAACTGGAGGCTGCCACAGGCTGTGGAACACCTTTGGGACAACCGCCAGGACCACATCTCTGGGCTGGAGCAGGCAGGGACAGTCCTCTTTCTGCTCAAACAAGGAGTCTGCAAACTCCTCAGCCAGGCCGAGGACCTTTGAGTCTCTGTGGAGACAACGTCAAATGAGCTGAACATTCATTTCAAACAGACATGGTAAGGAACAGTGTGTGTGACCTACAAAAGGTTTTCAGGGATGATTTCAGGAGACATGAGGAGTCTCCTTGCCTCAAACACAGCGTCGTTCATTTTGAGCTGGTTCATAACATCCCAAGCCTGCAACAAAGAGAAGAATCAGCATTAGTGCCCAGGACTGTCACAGGACTAGATTTAAAGACTTTACAGAGGATTGAACATCTTACCAAATTCAGAAGAGGTTCAGCTTCCTCTTCATCTTTCCCCTCCATTTCAAACTCCCACATTTTCACACGGATGGACCTTTTTGCCCATGCCTGCACTGCTCTGGTCATGTGGTCAGTGGTGACTGCAGAGGACAGCAGGCCCTCCTGCTGCTGCCTCAACAGCTGCAGGACCATAGCAATCTGAGGGACAAACACACTTTAGTGTTCACTGGTCCACTTTTTTCTGTTAAATATGCACAGGGCCGTTGATAGCAATCCGAGTGCCCTAAGCACAAATGCTTTGTGCTACTCACAAAAGACTATCTTCTGCGTATTTTGTATATATGACACTGCATGGTTACTGTTGCTATGCAAGAACACGAGAGAGACGATTGGCAGATTTCAGATTCTACTGACCAAAAGGAATGTACAATAGTGTGGCGGGAGTCTCCAAGAAACTCAGGTTTAGTCGGGATAAGTGTTTTTAGATGGTTTATTGTGCTCCCCCACAGTATAAAAAAGGTGTCAAACATGCGTGAAAAATATTTACGGTGATAGTTCCTGTGTTAAAGTTCAGTTTAGAGGCAAAAAAAAAACAAAACAACAACACTGTTTCCTCAGACTTCTCCAGACTCTGCACACGTTACCTCCATTGTAACCAGGACAAGACAAGACTGATAGCAGATCTGCAGAGTGCACCTATATACCCCCATTCACCCCTCCCACATTAAAGCGTATTTACACCATTCCACTATTAAATGGCCAACATTTTCTGGTGCCATACATACATATACAACAGAATATACGAATAATTGGCCATGCAAATTACTCACGGCTCACATGACCAGCGGAACCCGCGAAACTGTAGGATTTAAACTCCGGGTGCGGATGTGTCCGGGTTTGCCAGAACGCACCATGGAGGTGGCGGCAGCGCGAGGGGAAGTATGATCGAGTTTAGCGTGATTTGGATGGACAAAACTGGCGCTTCTATGTGTACACCCTGAGTCGCGGCAGAACACGCTGGAGAGGTTATGGGAAATAGTTTATGGTTATAATGAAAAGGGTTCGGCGCGCGGAGCAGCGGATAAGGAAACGGGCGCGCGCATCTTCACGTGCTCTCCCGGGAACGGGCTGTTTATTTTTAAAGTATTCTATTAGGCATATGGGACATGCATAATATCCACACTGGACAGTAAACAACATTTTAAAACTTAACTTTAAAACTGTTCCTTGTTCAAGTGAATTGAAGCAGATTTTTACAGGGCATTTTTAAGTACAGATGTGAACACTGAACACACTGCACTGTGCATGAAGAGATCACTATAACATTTTATAACATGTATTACATCCAGTTTCTCTACAGAGCTGTAGGTAGTGGTGGTAACATTTTAAAATAAGGTTCCCATTGAATTTTCTAAAATTTTCTGAGATTTTTTATGTGGTGCTACTGAGACATCTTTCCATATTTTTTCTTGGGGTCATCACTCAAAATTAGCGCTCACTGAGTTTTAATTTTTTGATAGCAGTCACTGGCATTCTTACTGGCATTCTTTTTAAACTTATAAACTGCACTAAACTAAACACTATAAACTTATAAACTACTGTATAGTGATAAAGCTTTTGTAAATGTATTTATTAACCCGCCTTTTGTTTTAATCCAATGAAGCATGTTTATTAAAGGTTTGAATAGAACCTAAGGATCGCTTGGATTGTTGATAAAAGTTAATAAGCAGCTTATTAATGCTCACACGTGTTCTGTTATTAAAGGCTTGTGAGCATTTTAAAGCATCTACAAATGACACTAAATGCTAAGTACTTATAAACAAATGACTAGTGAATATTACAGGATTATTACATGAATTTTAAAGCGTTGCCAGTATCCTTTATTATTAGCCTGTCTACATCTCCAGAGCTCAAAATCCTCTGTTCCACCTTGTGATGTCATGAAGTGGTAGTTTTCAAGTTAACAACTGCCTTTTCCCTTTTGTTTAGTAGAGATCGACAATTCGACAATTCCAGTGTTGAAATGAAATGATCCAAATGACTGATAAGTAAGAGTGCAGGCTACATGCAGTTCCTTTAATCCAAATCATATACTGTACCTGTACCTGTTAGAATCACACTGAAATAAGTCATGCTATCATTTTAACACTGTCCAATAAGGAAAAAGTACATGAGCTCTTATCTTCAATCTCAAAGTTATTCATACAAGCAGTAAAGTCCAGAATTTTATTTTTGTGTACACATAACTGCAAAAAGTGAATTACAGGTGCACTAAAACTAAGAAGAGCATGCTTTATAATTATACACAGATGGCACACAGCAGACTTATTTTGACTTCCAGGGGTAAGAAAAGCAAAAAAAATCAGGTACAGGCCCTTTAAGAGATCTTCTATCAAAAGCTTCTAAAGATTGTATTTGCTGGTCCAATAATTTCAACTATGTTGGGTGCACATGTTTACAATGACATCTGGTGAAGCTCAGTTGTGATGGTTGCTGTGTGTGGGAGCGGGGCAGTGCTAGTTCTTCAGTTGCGTTCTACAGGTTGTCATGGGCTTCTCCCCATTTGTGCAAACCAGTGTCCAGAGGCTTTCTCACTGAATTGTTGAAGCCATCTCCTTAGCTTACACCTGCATGGGTATGGAGCCTCTGTAGGGGTGTAGCTACTTCATGGGCCCTGTGCAGGTGTATCTGTCCAGAATATATGTGCTGCAGGTAGTTGGGGCTGAGATACAGTTGTCTTGTCAGAGACAGATGTGGTGCCACTGGAGCTTCCATGGATGATCTCACCCAGGGCGATTCCCGGAGTGAAACACCTCACTCTGTTATCAAACCGGAGTTAGCTTCACAGTTGTTTGAACAATGGTGTAGTCATACTTTGGAGATGTGTCTGACTTTGGAAGTTGCCAATCATTTCTTCATTGCAAGTGCCTTTTGTCTCTCACTAAGCAGAAGAAATCTCATTGACTACCCTCAGTCATACCAACAAACCAGGCAGTGACATGTGACTCCATGCACAATGTGAGGATTCAGTGGAAAATGTTCGCACAGTGTACAGCCGTCCTAGTTCAGCTCCAGTGTTGCTCCGAAGGCTGTTGCTCAGGGATACAGGTGACATCAGAGGCATTTCCTGCAGGTTGGTGGACAGGTCGTCATGGAGCACAGTCCATGGTGCTTTATCTCTTGAGCCCCCCCTGACCCAGCCTGGGGGGGGGGGTTCTGGGAACACAAGGCCCTGTGCTAGACTTATTTTTATTTTATTTTTTTCCCCACCCCAAGACACACAGATCAAAGTACAATCTAATAACACTATAACTGTTTTTGTAGCTATCTGGCTTAGCTCAGATTTTAACATCATGTCATGGCATTTTAACCAACTAAGAAGTGCAGCAGGTGCAGTTCAAAGGACTGTAGGAGGAGGTTGGATTTTGTGCAATGAGCTGTTTGTTTTTCCCACTGTTTGTTTTTCCCGTATCCATGAAGAACGTGCAAGAGGCTTTATAAGGAGCTAGCTAAGGAGCTTGCTATGGACATTTGAGATGCTACAGGCTTCTTACACCGTATGTGGCAGAAGACCTTCAAAAGCCTTTCCTGTTGTGTTCACCTGGCTCATCCTGGAAACTGCTGTGATACTCCAGGACACAGAGGAGGGACACTTTTGGTTCTTCCTCACCTCTAACTGCCGCTGACCCTCCCTGACCAGTCCTCCTGTTAAACTGCACTGAGACCTTTGACTGAGACACGAAAGCCACTGAGAAGAGAAGAGAAGTGGAAATGTTGCTGGAAAACTGCAACAATTTGCTGCAGCTAAACTTGAATTTCTCTCTGAATCAGTACATTTTCTCATTTTCTGTCTGTCTTTAAATGTATCTAACATGTATGTTTTTGTAATTTGTATGTTTTTTTTCACACTAACACATGGAACAAACTATTTACAATACAATAATAATAATAATAATAATAATAATAATAATAATAATAATAATAATAATAATAATAATAATAATAATAATAATAATAATAATGATAAATCTGTCTAACTTTTTTGTTTGTTTGTTTCACACCAACAAACAAGAACACACTATTTACATGCTAGTTTACAAGTGATACGTCACTCTTATCTACAAGACTCCACTTTTGTTCCTTCTGAGAAACACAAAGAGAAAAAGGATCCGTTCTTTAAAATAAAAGCAGTACTTCAAATCAAAATCAAACATTAGATATAAAGCTCTTTTCATCCAAAAAAATAAACACACATACACAAAGTGCTTTACAGTGATTAAAAACAATACTACCACATTTCCTTCCACACACCCAAGCGGCCTCCACAGCCGCCCGACACCACACAACCAAACAACCCAACTAGTAATACGCACACACACTTGGCTCACTTAACCTTTTCCAGTCCTTCCAGTCCTGCAGGTAGAGCTCCATCTGCAGCAATAGTGGGCACACGATTAGGAGGTGATGGTGGTGGTTGTGTGTGTGTGTCACAATAAAGTATAAATAAATAAATACAGAATACCCTAACTCCTATTCACTTAAGTAGTTAGTAAGCATGCACCAGTCGGTAAATAAGGTATTTTTGTAATGAACATATTATTTTATCCGGACATGAAGGCAGTTTTTATTGTCACTGTACTAATACAACTGAAGTTGTGTTGCTTACTCCTGGTGATTCAACTGCTGTTATTCCTTCTGAGTTGGGCTCCTTGACCAAGGCAATAAACCCTGTTGTCACAAACCTGGGTGTTAAACTTGACTCTGGTTTGAAACTTGATGCTCAAATTAGAGCAGTCGTAAAGACCAGTTTTTTTTTCAGCTGAGGCAACTTGCCAAAGTAAAATCACTTTTATCTCATCATAATTTTGAAATTTTAATCCATGCTTTTATCTCGACACGGTTAGATTATTGCAATGCCTTATACTCAGGTCTCAACAAAACCTTACTTTCCTGTCTTCAGCTAATCCAGAACTCTGCTGCTCATCTTTTAACTGGTTCTCGAAAATTTGATCACATAACTCCCATTCTTCAATCTCTCCATTGGCTACCTGTTCAGTTTCGTATTGATTTTAAGATTCTTTTATTTGTTTTTAGTTGTCTCCATGTTTTAGTATCTGTCTGACCTGCTGGTGCCCTACACGCCCTCCCGCTCTCTCAGGTCTGCAGGTCAGGTTCTCCTTGTTTTTGATGTTACTGTGTCTCATGTTTTGTGTTTTAACCTGTGTACAGTACTTTGGTCGACTGTGTTGTTTTTAAGTGCTTTATAAATAAATTTGGAGTTGGATTTTAAACATAATTAGTCTATTTCCACAATGTTGCTAGATATGTGCATGTCCTCCTCCTGTCTGCGCTCACCTGCCCGCCCAGTGATGGATGGGTCATGCGTCATCTCCTCCCGTCCTCTCGTTTGATTCTGTTTGTATCTCATCTCGTGCCTGACCAGTGCATGTTGTTTTGCTTCAGATACTGTTGTGACGCTGTGCCCTTGAAGAGGACTGGAGCATAGCCTCAGTCCTTCCTTTATAACGTGAGAATGTGTGAGGAATGCCTAAACTCTAGTGCCCTCTATAGCCCTCAGGCCTGATGTGAACATGTCACTGTCCCCGCTGAGTGCAAAGGCGGTGGCAGCTCACACAGTATTTAAAGTGACAGACTGGTGCCCACTGCTTGTTTTAGTGTGTAGTGTCCACGCACCAGGGCTCATCGCAGGGACTTAAGCTGTATGGATGTTCTGTCTACATTTCTAAGACATATTCAGAGAACTGCTCAATTTTGTTAAGTAAAAGTACTGGAGCAAAAGTAAAAATATCACATAAAAATCTACTCAAGTAAAAGTGTTAAAGTACATTTTTAAAAATGTACTTAGAGTCAAGTATTTTGTGCAGATTTTCAGGTCTAATAAAGCTTCAATTGTACAGATTTTGATACAGATTTGTGCTGAATTTTGTTCAACAGAAACAACTCAGTAGATATTTTTTTCTATCAGTTATTTTTATATTTTTGTTTGCTATGTTCAAAATAAACCCTTGGCCTTTTTTGCAGATCTCAGCCAATGAAAAAAAAAATTTTTTTCATTTCAGTCCAGTTAAAAAATGTAGTGGAGTAGAAAGTACAGATCCTCTCAAATGTAGTGAAGTAAAAGTAAAATGTATCCACTATAAATATACTTAAATAAAGTACAGATACCTAAAATGTATATTTAAGTACAGTACTTTGGTTCTTTTGCTTTGTTATGTTCCACCACTGGTCATATTAAAGACATCAGGAGGGACAGTGAGGGTCATCTTGTGTGTGGGGAGTCTGTCGGTCTTGATATGTGTTTTTCAGGCACAGGTTTCTTCATTGTATTGTATCTAACCTTGACACGTTTTGGCTGAACTCTCCTCCTTTCATCAAGTGTCATGTTGCTGGGGTGTGATTGGTCTGCTGTCTGCTCTGCTAAAAGTATACAGTAATTTATTATATTTATTATATTTCTTATTTTTACCATTTCCAAGATGTTAATACAATACAATACAAACTGAAACAGCCCATGTATTCTATTGATAAAGGTTTCTGAAGATAATTACCTTCCATTTCCTTCAGTGTTTACACGGGGATGTCAGGGTCAGTGGATGACCCTGAGCTCAGAGCAGGTCTATACAAACACGTGACTCCACACCCTCAATGATGTCTGCACATCATTTTTCCACTGTGTGTATACTTACCATACTTTCTTGGAAATTATAATACACTTGTTTAAGTTAAACAATGGCTATTGCCATAATTCTCTTTTAGACTTTTGATTTACAGTAGAGCTCCCAGCATTGAGCACAGTAAAAACATTTGTTTGCTTGAATTCTTTTTTCTTGACCTGTCAATATGTTTGGTAAAAATTTGACCATTGACCATCCCCCACATAGATTTTCCTTTGTAAATTATTTATTTTTCTTCTCTGTCTTTTTAGTGTTTGTGGAGCTTGCCCTAAAGTCTGTATTTGAAATGAACCCAGAAATCCAATGAGAGCTTTAGCTGTGTAAACATGCAACTGCAATAGGAGGAAATATTACTTAATTAGGATTATGGGATTTGTCAGTGCACCTTTTAAAATCCCTGAGAAGACACCTGTGTACTGCCCTTGGGAAAGGCACTGGTCAGACAAATATTATGTTCTAGTGTTCTAGTTATTAGATTTATTATTATTATTTGTACTTTTATTAGGAATGAGCAGTAGTGGTTTCAGACACAAGGAACTGTTATTAAATACTGTGACCCTTAACCCCCCGTCCCTATAGTCAGAGGAAACACCATAAATCACACACTCTGTGTAGCATATTTAACCAAAGAATTACTGTACTATTTTTTTTTTCCATTCCTCAGAAAAGTGATGGCTCTGGAAAATCTGCTGCTGGATGCTATTCTTGTTCACAAATGACTATCTCCAAAAGTCATCCATCAAAAACATCCCTTCCAAGAAACCAGGTATAAACAAGGCAAGGCAAGTTTATTTGTATAGTACAATTTGTTCAAAGTGCTTTACAGAATAATAAAGACCTTAAAATCGCAATACAAACAAACCAAAACATAAATATTAATCATAAAATTAACATTCAAAGAGAAGAAAGCAGAATAACTTCCAGTCATACGCACAGCTAAACAGAACAGTTTTATACTGGATTTAAAGGTGCACCATGCAACTTTTTGGTCTGGGGTCCATCACCTGCTTGTTGCTATGGTTATGTCATTGCTCTACTTTATATGTGTTCATGTGGGTGCCTCGCTGCAGATCTGACCTGTAACTTGGCCTGGTTTGGTTTTCATGAAGATAGAAAGGTTTAATGCCATACTGTGAAATATTCCAGACAAAGCGATAACATCTCCTTGAAGAAAAGCATTTGACAAACCCTCCACCAGAAAAGTTACACAATGCACCTTTGTCAGAGCAGAGGCCTGCCTCACATTCTTTTTATAGCCTCATTTAACAAGCAACTTCAGTGGTCTACAAATTTTTGGACTCGATCTGCTTCCGAGATAAAAGTGGCTAAATCACATTTATATTGATAAGATGAACTGAAAATCAATTGATAACTGTGCTGGTTAGCTAATGCATTCCAGATATGTAATGATATTGTTTTACATCAAAATCACTTCTGTTTATACCAGGGGTGGCCAATTATTTTTTCCCAGGGGCCAAATGAGAAACAAAAAATATTGTGGAGGGCCAGGCCAAAAGTTTGAAATCTACTCTATTTCTACCGAAATCAGTAAATGGCATTGTTTACAGAAGCTGGTAAGTTCTGTGTTATTAAGTAATGAGAGAGTGAGGTTTTACAAAAACTGAATTTATCCAGTAAAATAATTCAAAACAATGGTAAACATGAAACATTTGTAACTCTTGTTCAGTCACATTAACTCCACAATGTTTTCTGAGTTTAACTTTCTTAACTTTGTATTAAGACCCCACAATGTCTTTGTTTGCCAAATAATATAATACAAGATATGTCACAAAATGTTTTGTCCAACTGTGTAGAAAAAAAGTTAAAGTTAGCATGTTTTAGTGTTTTTTGTTTTTTTTTCTCTGAGAGAGAGAGAGAACTCTAGCCTCTGTTGAGCTTTAACAAGTGCATCAAAGTCAGGTTCATGTTTGAGGTGGAGATGTGAAGCACGTCCAACAGATGATCATCAGTACAAATGCATCAGGACAAATGCATCAGGACAAATGCATTATGTACAATTTTGAAAGTAGGTTTTATTTTCTTAATTCCAAACAACCTTTCACGGGCTGGTCAGAGTCGGCTCGCGGGCAGTATTTGGCCCCCGGGCCTTGAAATGCCCAGATCTGGTTTGTACAATAGATTTAGGCATTTTGCTTAAAATTTTTTAATTTTTAATTTAATTAAAAAAATGTATTTTGAAAATATTTAACTTGCAATTCTTTATCCATCAGCATCTCTCTTATGTGAAATCCAAAAATATTTGATGTTAAAACTCTAGACATATTAAAATGAATGTATGTGAATGTGCAGACAGGCTTTCAGATGCTTGTAGACACTCTGTACCTTCTGATAAACTACAGTTTTTGCCTTATTTTGCATAAATGTCCTATTTTGACCCAATACTATATCTTACAAACTATAGCCAATCAGCACTTCTGACTTACTTTTTCTTTATTAGTGACCTAAACCAAGAAAAATGTCAGTACTTTTGTTCCGGAAGCATTTTGCTTGTAGACCAGTGTTTCAGTTTTCCAATTAATTAACCATAAGTGCCAATTCTGCACCTATTTTTTTCAGTGTACAAATCCTGGTATTAGATTATGAACAGCAGAATCACCTTGATAGATGAGAAGAGACATTGGCGCATTAGATCAGTACAGTACAGTGCCCCCCGTGGATCCATGTGAGAGACAGGGTATCACGGTTCAGAACAGCTCTCCAAACGCTCACGCCTCTGCTGTGCTAGGGATTAAACCAGCCCTATAATGGCCCATGGGATTTGCGCGTCTACTGGGTGACAGCCTTCCAATTGGGTGGCAGGCAGAGATGGATTGCAAGTAGAACACAGAAGTCGATCTATACACTTGCCAATCACTATGCGCAACTATTGACCACCGGGAGATGCAGAAGATAAGGCAGAAACATTATCTGGCAACATCACATGTGGAGTAGGTTTGCGCTATATTAAACCACGCGGCTGTATAATCCTATAACAGGCTTAATTCCTCCACTATTCTTTCACCTCTTCCTACCACTGGATATGCCGCCTCATTCCTGTTTTGGGGATTTGCAAGAAGATTTTTCCACAAGAACTACTTTACATCTTCAACAGCTTTTCCATATAGGACCCACAGTTGCCATGGTGATATCAGTGGCAAGAAAAAAGAAACCATTAGAGGCTGAGGGAGAGGGGAAAGTATTGAGGACTGACAGGAATAAGCAGTTTGGTTATGTTGAGCTGATTCTATGGACATCTCTGATGGTGACAGGCTTGTGTGAAAAATAAATTATACCCTGGTCCAAAGCCATGTCTTCTGGCCACTGATTAAATGGGGGGCACAGTGATCAGGTACAGCAACATTGTGAGTCAGCTGTAAATGTAGACCCATAAGCAATAAACTATCATTGCATTAACTTCACTGCATCGGCCAACACAAGCTGGTTCACTCTTTCCTCCTTTGCGAAATGTCATTTTATAATTATGACGCTGTTTTTAGCTTAGTGTATTTTTAAATGGAAAACTCACATAAACACAATTAAATCTAATTATGGTAGACGTCAGTTTCATTTTGCAGTGGGGGTTCACATGGTTATTTTTGTGGACCCGGCTTGAGACGTTTGTGAACCCCTGTGTGACAAAGTAATGACCTTGTACCTAAAATTATGGTAATTACATGATGATTATGCTGTCATAGTACTCATAGTAATAAGATTTATTCTAATCATAAAACCCAGTATAAAGACTTTGATGTTACTGGCACTGGTCTCCCACTCAGTGATTAGCCAGTCCCTCCTACATCCTGTTTGAATCCAGAAGAGTTTGGACCATAAACAACTGTCTTAACTTCGAACCTGTTTTACTCTCGGTTTGTTTTGATGCGTACGGGCCATATGATTGTCTGATGTTTGGCTAATGCACCTTTCAGTCATGGCCATTGGATATGATGGAGACAGCATACGGTTCCAGACTCACTTAAAGTTTTGTCTGGTTTTGGCTGGCCTGATAACCACAGCACTTCACCTTCGAGCTCTCTGACACAGTTCTTTTTAATGGCGGTTTGCATTTCCATGCTCTGGGTATGGCTCTGAGTCAAGTGATAGGGGTCTGCTACAAGCAGTGGAAATCATCCAAACATCGCAAATGTTTTCTTTCAAATAAATCATATTTGAATTATCATATCATATATATTTATCATAAGTTTGATCTCAGCAATACACAAAAAGATATTCAGTAATTTGTGTTAATAGCAGTAGCTTGTGGCGCTGTGAGAGGTGGCTAAGGTCGAAAAACATCGCTTTATATAACACATTTGGTTTGGCAAATGTTAGCTGCATTATGCTCAGCGGGAGGTGCAATCAGCCAGAGATATGCTTCCCTTTAGACACTAGATACACTCTCGACCCTTAACAAATCCATTCTGAAACAACGCTATTGTTATGTTTTTGTTTTTTGTTTTGGTTATTATAAGGAAACAGAGCTGCAAAGTGCATTTATTCTTCATCACCCCAATAGTAACCTTCCCATTTCCACCGTGCAAGTTATAATGTTTGAAGTCACTTCTTACCTTTAAATAAAATACAATTCTCCTGTCACATTCACGACGCATGGAGCCTATATGATAAAAATATAGTTCAGCGTCAACACCTGCCATCTGTATTACTTGCGCCTACTTTCTGTGTGTTTTATAATTGATGTGCACACCGATATAATTAGACCATGAGCTGATTATGAAGAGTCGACTATCAGTTTCTTCACCACACTGCACCTGACATTCAGTGAACAGATTTCTTTTTCTTGGTTAGCCTATTTTTGAACTTGCTGCTTTCAGAAAGTCAACTTTAAGAAAGTGCACCAAACTTTGCTCCTAGCAGCAGATAAACCCTGGTTATTCCTATATGTAGATTTTGCCCCACACTATTATTTCAGTTTTATGGGCCCATTTCCCATAGAAATATTATGAACATCTTTATGAAAACCTCCTTCTTTTCATCTATTTTACTCGCTTACCACATTCCCCTTAATGAAGGATGTTCCAGAAAGAGTAATTTATTGTAATTCCTGATCAGCTCCCCTCTGTTCCTTAAAGTGCGCTGATGCTGCGCTGCCATGGGTGAGGTGATTGATGGGAGGCTGGTGACCTACAATAGGCACAGGCACAATTAAAGGCTGTCTTATCTCCTGGCTGTGCATCTCAAAGATAAATGCTGATAGGACCCTCCCCTCTGGTGTTCAATCACGCACACCCCCGCCTAGGTCGCTCTGTGTGTCCGAGCCATGACTACTGCATGCTGGGAATTTTCTTTCTGCAAGTAAACATTAACATTCTGCCTGTTCCGTCTGCCCCATGCTAACTGCCTCACATATTTACATAGACAGTCCCAGGTACATGTAATGTGGTGGCTGTTATCTTGTCAAATAAAGGCCAGTGTAAATGACTTGAGTAACTTGAGGCTAATGGGGTAATAGACTTGCAATAAGCTGCTATTACATTAACAAGACTGATCTTGATGTGAAGGAGAAAGAGTCTGTTTACAGAGGTCTGGTCAGCTTGTGAGAAATAAAAGGACGTCTATACTGTGGTCATTTGCTTTTACCTTTAAAGCAGGGCCAAAGTGAAAGTTTTTTTTTTTCATTAAACTGAAAACTCATGTTACTCTGAGCAGGACTTACATTTCCACAATTTTGACTCTTATTTGGCCTGGAGGAAGGACTCCAAATTGTCTCCAAATGCTGTCTCCAAAGAAATGTTCCAAAGTATGGCGTTAACCTATTTTCAGGCAATCAAAGTTATGCAGTGTTACTTTAAAGGTGTACTGGGTTTGTCTCCATCGAAATGTTATTGCCTTGTCTAGAATGTTCCACTATATACAGCTCTGGAAAAAAAGAGACCACTGCAAAATGATCAGTTGTTCTGATTTTACTACTTATAGGTATGTGTTTGGGCAAAAGGAACATTTTTGTTTGAGTCTATAAACTACTGACAACATTTCGCCCATATTCCAAATAAAAATATTATCGTTTAGAGCATTTATTTGGAGAAAATGACAAATGGTCAAAATAACAAAAAGATACATGTCTTCAGACCTCAAACAATGCAAACAAGCAAGATCAAATTCATTTTAAAACAACATAATACTAATGTTTACACTTAAGAAGAGTTCAGAAATCAATATTTGGTGCAATAACCCTTATTTTTAATCACAGCTTTCATACTTCTTGACATACTCTCCACAAGTCTTTCACATTGTTCTTGGGTGACTTTATTCCACTCCTGGTGCAAGAACTGAAGTAGCTCAGCTTTGTGTTTGTGTTGGAATTCAACAGACGCTGGAATGGAATGGCTGTAATACATGTAGAGATGCTGATTTCAGAAAAAAATGCAGTGGTCTCTTTTTTTTTCTAGAGCTGTAGATTAATTCTATCCATCACAAGAGAGATAAGCAGGTTGCAGCACTACATTACAATTCAGATCTGTGGAAAGTCGCCCCTACTCACAGAAGAATTACTTATTTTTGAGTGTTAGATGGATATGTTTAATGTCATAGCCTGGGACATTCAGACAAAGCAATGGAGACAAGTAGAAAAGTAGAGAAATCCACCTTTAAGTTATCTTTTTATGCTAATTTTACGGCACCAAACATTTCTACTTTTGTCAAGCAGGATTTGTTTTGTGAGCTAGACATACAAAGCTTGCAAATCACAGAACAAACCCAATCAGCTCTCTATTGAAATCTTTATTATAGTCCTAGTATTTACACTGGCTGCTTTCTGCTTCCGTGAACTGTTGCAGCATTATGCATGTGCACAAGGTTCAAATAATGACCTTAACAGTTACATGTACACTTGGTATTCTGCTCCATATTACTTTATTTTCTGATCTATGTTATAATGTTGTTTCCTCATCACAAACATACGGAGAGTTGTGTTTTGTTTCATTCACACATGTTTAACACACACGTCCTGCATATTTAGGCTGAGTTCTTATCTCAAACAGAAAACACACATTTCTACCTTGTGGTGTCATGTAGAAATACAAGAAGTACTCCACTGTGTTTTTAAACACCACACACCTTCACTAGAATCATTTCGATCATTTCAGCCCTGGAATTTCCCATCGCTACTGAACAAAAGGTAAAAGATGGTTGTTAATTTCAAAACTACAGCTTCATGTGGTGGAAGAGGGCATTTTGAGCTTTGGAGATGTAGACTAATAGTAAAGGAATACTCAAACATGGTAGGTATGTTTATGATGGGGTAACAACATTCTAGCATGGCTTGAAGCTCACAAGCTCACAAGAGTTGAGCTACTGGTAAGTCATGGACTTTCCCCCTGGGGTTTGTAGGTTCAAACCCCCCCCGGGCAATGAGCTAACCAGTGTGGGTCCTTGGGCAAGACCCTTCACGGTACTGCCCCCCGGGCGCCGAAAAAGATGGCTGCTCACTGCTCCTGAAAAGGATGGGTCAAATGCAGAAGTCAAATTTCTCCCGTGTGTCACTGTGTGTCATTGTGTGTGAGACCAATAAAGGCTTAAGCCTTAAGCCTAAGAGTCAATTTTGTCTAATAAAGAACCTTTAAACCTTTGAAATGTTTGGTCTCATTTCAAAACAAGGATAACAGTGAATTCCAGTACAATTTGACATCTACACTACTAGACATCACTGTTTACAAGAATGAAATCTTTTGTTTTTTTCTTTTAAAATGTATTTTTTGAGTAGCTTTCCAAGACACATCATGTTTCGTTTCCTCTCCTCTTCCTCCTGTTGACCCTGGCGTTCATTCTGACACCGCAATGATACTGATGACTTTTCTTTGGTTTATTTCTGTCAAATCGGGGGAGATTGAAAGTTCATGAAAGTTGTACAGTATTCTTATAACTTACGTTTCAGCTCATTTAGAAGTGTTAAGCTTGACAAATTTTCACTATACATATTTGCTGTCAGTATTCTACATCTGACGTCTGATGAAGGGATGAGGGAAGACCGTGGCTTTATGGATAATATATTTGGTCATATTATAAGGAGAGAACTGCTGAGTAGACATACCCACATGATGACATTAAAACTATAAAGGATCATGAGCTGGCCCATGTTTAATTGCTCGTTCTCAAAGCCAATTAAATTAATGCCCGAGGTCAGGGCATGCTAACTGTTGAATTATCTACACATTGTAAAATTTTGTGTGCTACATTTTCTTCTCAAGCTGCAGGTTTTGCCCTGCGGCACTTTATCTTTTAGATACCAATGCACTTTTGCATCCTGCTTTTGCAGATGTAAATTATTCTGAAGTTTGCCATTAAATACAAATATGAGAACAGTTGTTTAGCAGCATAATAGATACGATATTTTTTCAGACATTACCCAGATTCAAATGAAGTCTAAAAGTTATTCAAATCTAATAAAATATTTTACTATCTCCTAAAAATGTTTCTCGAACTAATCAACTTTTTTACTTGTGCTTAGATTATGATATGAAATTGATAGATTAAAAAAAAAAATTGCTTCTGCAGATTAAATAAAATAAGATTTAGATTAAACCTTTATTGATCTCACACACAATGACACACAGTGACTCACAGGAGAAATGTTACTTCTGCATTTGACCCTTCCTTTTTCAGGAGCAGATATCTACAGAACCGGCTTCAGGAGGACAATGGGCTCAATAGTACCAAACCGGACCAGGTCAGGTAGCATGTTTTTCTAGGTATTTTTGAGCAACAGAAACACCTCTAATTAAACAAATCTAAAGTAGATCTGTTTGATATCATACCGTGGAATATTCCAAGTAGAACAATGACATAGAAACAAGGAGGTAACCCATGTGCAACCAAAACGTTACACAGTGCACCTTTAAATATAAGGCACTGAACATGAAACTGGCAGGCGATGTCACCGACAACATGTTAAAAACTGCACAAATAAAATGTGGAGGACACTTCTGTGTTTAGAAAGAGATACGTTTGTGTCTCAACATTAACATTAAAACAATATCACAAACTGAAGTATTCTACATATTAAAAAAATGTGTTTCTTTTTTAATCAGTTTGAACTATAATAGATTATTTTATGTTTTATGATTTTAATAAGACTTTGCACAGAGCCAGTTGCAAGCAAGTAATACCTAGAGAGGCATGCAGTATTAGCGGCACTTGGATGACTGTATATTTGAGGGTGTATATTTCATCACCCTCAATGTTGGATGAATGTAAACTTTTACTTTACAGCTCTCCTCCACATGACATTATTGAAAAATTGCCTTTGCAGCTTTTGGAAAGTTACCCTGTTGCTTTAATGCCTGCCCCCAAACTTGGCAAAGGGGCACATACAACAGCTGTTTATGACCTCTGCTTTAGACAAATACATTATCACAGCAGGCATCACACTAATAAACCCAGACACTCTTTAAACAGCCATTTTTCTATTCATTTTTGACACAGCATTTCACCTTCAGCTTTTATTTATCCACACCCATATTTTCTCTATGTAAATGTCTCGTCCCTGAACCTTGTCATTTGGGTTCCATTTATTTCCTTTGAGGAGAGCAGCAAGCCCGCTGACATTCAATCCCATTATTTTGGCACAATGATTCTGTGCGTCCACCTGTGACCTGCAGCACACATAACAGGAGCATAACTGTGTAAATCAAACAGCCAGAGCATGTGGGCTACAGACCCATGCTGCATACCTAACCCAATGTCATGGTGAGGACCCCACTGAGCAGCAACAGTTCTGCAATGCCTGTGTAGCCCTCAGTCAACATGTGCAGACTTCTGTCCTCTACTCTGTTTTTAATTCAGTTTCTGCCCTGGCCACAGGGCTATTGAAGGCAGCGATGAAGTGGAGGTTATAGCGGCCATAACAGGCTTTTGTGCGGCCATGATGGCCTGCAGGTATCAGCGATTTACACAAAATCAGCCTGATACTTTTCAAACATGGGGTGGAGAAGCTTTTTTCCTCAAATGTCAGCATTTCTCTATCTTAGTCCACTTGCATTTCTCACTATGTTTGATTCTCTGAAAGTGCCTGGCTTTGGTCTTGTAAGATTGGCCCTCGTGTAGTATTTCTCATGCAGTAGTGGTGATGGGGGCCACTGAACTTTGTAAAATGTTTACAATACTATAAAGGCCAGTAGTAAAAATGGTAGTTGTAAATATACATGCTTATGTGATCGTGTCAGTGACACAGTTGTACGTTTAAACACAAATCATGCTGGAGTCGTGTGTCACTGTTCCTCTGACCCATGACCGTAATGTGGACATCATCAAAATTGTGTGTGAGACCAATAAAGGCTTAAGCCTAATCTTAAAAAAAAAAAAAAAAAGAAAAAAAAAAAAGAAAAGGACCGGCTGGTTAGCTCAACTGGTAAGTCATGGACTTTCCCCCTGGGGGTTGTGGGTTCAAATCCCCCCCGGGCAATGAGCTAACCAGTGTGGGTCCTTGGGCAAGACCCTTCACGGTACTGCCCCCCGGGCGCCGAAAAAAGATGGCTGCTCACTGCTCCTGAAAAGGATGGGTCAAATGCAGAAGTCAAATTTCTCCCGTGTGTCATTGTGTGTGAGACCAATAAAGGCTTAAGCCTAATCTTAAGCCTAATCTTAAAAAATGAGGTTTGAGCTGAATATTTTGTGGATCTTTCAGCTCTGTTTAAACCTACCTCTGTTATCACTGTGGTTCACACCATGACTCAACATCACCATCATCTGTCAGTAAAAACAGTATAATTTCAGTAATTATAGTTATTAGTGCTTAATCAAGACCTGCTTAAAAATAACTAAATACTTATTTTGTGTCAATTAGTCTTAGATTATACTTAGGTTTTATATATTTATATGGCTGGAGAGGGCTGGTCTGAAGGACAGCACAGAGGCCCTCATCCTGGCTGCACAGGAGCAGGCCTTGAGCACCCGAGCAATAGAGGCCCAGATCTACCACACCAGACAAGACCCAAGGTGTAGGCTGTGCAAAGAGGCTCCTGAGACAGTCCAGCACATAACTGCAGGGTGTAAGATGCTGGCAGGGAAAGCATACATGGAGCGACACAACCAAGTGGCGGCCATACAGAAACATTTGTGCAGAGTACGGGCTGGAGACCCCAAGATCAAGGTGGGAAATACCTCCGAAGGTTGCGGAGAATGACTGAGCCAAGATCCTGTAGGACTTCCAGATACAGACTGACAGAATGGTGATGGCGAACCAACCAGACATAGTGGTGGTGGATAAGCAACAGAACAGAGCCGTGGTGGTGGACATTGCAATAACAAGCGATGGTAACATTAGGAAAAAGGAAAACGAGAAACTAGAGAAATACCAGGGGCTCAAGGAAGAGCTGGAGAAGGCCTGGAAAGTGAAGGCATCGGTGGTGCCCGTGGTGATCGAACCCCCAAACTGGAGGAGTGGCTACAACAGATCCCAGGAAAAACGTCAGACATCTCAGTCCAGAATAGTGCAGTACTAGGAACAGCAAAGATACTGCACAGAACTCTCAAGCTCCCAGGACCCGAGCTGGATGAGAGTGAGAGGCCAACCACCGTGGAAGGTGAGGAGCACATTTATTTATATATATATATATATATATATATATATATATATATATATATATATATATATATATATATATATATATATATAATACTAAGGTGATGCTTGATATAACCAGCTAACCTTTGTGGACACACGCACACAAGCTGCAATATAATTTATTTTTTTGAGTGAATTGATTGCAGCGCCGAGAGCCCATTTGCCATGGACTGTGCTCAGGAGGGGGACCATATCAGAGTGCGACACCTTACCCAGGTCTAACCCAGGTGTACAGCCATTAAAAGGACACACACTCACAGGCTGCAGGACACTCAGGGAGGTTTATTCTCTGCTGCTCATTTCTTCCACATTATTCACGTTCTATCTGCCCCTGTTTAACTCTGGCTCATTTAAATGACAGATTATGACCTTGTAAAAACCCATGTGAAAATAATTGCGGCTATGACTGATGAAGGATATCTCTCAAAAGCTTGTAGTTATTATACTTCAATATAAGCTGTCAGATGGATCAAGGCTGTACAGGTATTTAAAGTTGTTAATATTAGTCTGCTGGACAGACTCTTACACTAATTTCATTTTAAATAGCACGGCTGGGTTAAGAACTGCGTCTACATGTAAGTGCCCAAAATTACCACCTAAATGTTCATGTTTGGACAAATTATAGTCTATAACACCAGAAAACTGCCAGAGTTTATGAAAAAAAAAAGACTCCTGAATGATTTGATTTGAATAGCATGCAGAACATTACATGCTTTCAGTTTACAGGTGCACTGTAATTTTTGTCTCCATGGTATTGCTTTAATGTTCCACAGTATACGTTAAATATATCTTTTTGCAATTATTCAGCTGAAGGTGTTTTATAACAAAGCAATGTACTGGAAACTGAGCAAAGTTGATAAACATTTGGGGGTAACAGATAGTTATAGTGCACCAGTGATTTCACATAACTCCCTGAAGAAATAGTTCATAGATTTCCATGGGATTTCACTACATTCATACACATCATAACAATGTAACCTGGCTTACTCCAGACTGATATGTGTGTTACTCTGAATTGAGTTCTACACATTATCAATCTGGGACAGCTCTCACTGAAAGTGACTGTAAAATGTGGAATGCCATGGCGATTATTTGAATCTGATTGGTCGAAGCAGAACAAAGTGAAAAATCAAACTTTTGTTAAATTCATCACACATACTGTATCTTCCCTATCCACAAATGCAAAAGTGCTTCCTTTTACACATTTTGCACAAAAAATGTGTCTGTATGGATGCTAAAATAGGTGTACTTCTGTTGTTTTGGTCCGTTTGGGCACTTTGGCTTTGGTTTCCACAGAAACGTCAATGCGCACTGTGACTAGACTATCCTGCTGATTAACCTTCCAGCACCTTCAAGATGGATTCTCATGTAAACTCAAATATTATGAGAATCCATCTTGCTGCACGAGGTTAATAGCAATGACTGTTTCAAGTCACTCTTTATTTTATTTTCTCCATAAATAGACAGAGCGAATAGTTAGTATTCATGGTTCAGCTAGACATTTAAAAGAAGTGAACATCCAATCCAATCCAACTTTATTTCTATAACACATTTTATAAACAGAAACAGTTTCCAAAGGGCTGTGCATAAAATCAATAAAACTTAATAAAAACATTACTAAAATAGCAATAAATAAAATGATAATAAAATAACTAAAAACAAAAGCAATTATAAAAAACAGAGGACCACACTACTCACGCGGTATTAAAAGCCAGAGAATAAAAGTGGGTCTTAAGACGAGACTTAAAACTGTCCAGTGTGGGGGCTGTTTTGACATGAGGGGGCAGAGCGTTCCACAACTTAGGGCCAACCACAGAGAAAGCCCTGTCCCCCGAGTTTTAAGTCTAGTCTTAGGGACCACGAGCTGGAGCTGGCCCTCTGACCTCAGAGCGCGCACCGGTCTGTAGATTTGGATGAGGTCAGAGATGTATTTTGGGGCCAGTCCATTCAAAGCTTTAAAAACAAACAATAAAATCTTAACATAGTGACCTAATGAGAGAGAGAGGTTATTTCCATTGTAAATGTAGTCAGTTACAGTTGTTGGAAATTTTTCAAAAGATGCAGCAAGATATGTAATAGATATTTATGCAATAATATTAAAGGTCAAACTGAACATTTCTGCTTAAAATTCATAATCTTGTGCTAGCAGTTGGTGTAATGGTTAATACTAATAAAACATGTAAAAATATTTAACATACATTTTAAAAGAATGCATGGAGAATGCAGACCTCCACTGAAGCACCCGAAGATGGAAAAAATTCAGTAAGTTTTGAAAGTTTGGGTTGTTTTTCAGATCATTGCCAGATAGGGTCATAAATATTGACTCGCTCCTCAAGGACTTGCTAAAAGAACAAATAGTTCTTCGATAATTCTGCCATAGTTGATCCAATGGCGCAAATCACACTACCTATCTTTTTTGGAAGTATTTTGAACCTATTGACTCTTACAAGCTTTTAGCCATGTTATAATGTTGTTACCTCGTTAAAAACATGCCCAGAGTTGTGTTTTGTTTCATTCACACAAGTCTGTCTACATCTCCAATGCTCGAAAGGCTCTGTTTCACCTTGTGATGTCATGTAGTGGTAGTTTTCATGTGAACAGCTACCTTTTACCTTTAGTTCAGTGGATATAGGCTGAAATCATCCAAATGATTCTAGTGAAGGTGTATGGAGTTTAACAACACAGGAGCACTTCCTGTATTACCACATGATATCACAAGGTTTTCTGTTTGAGAGAAGAACTCAGCCTAAATATGCAGGTTTGTGTGTTAAACCTGTGTGAATGAAACAAAACACAACTCCAGATATGTTTTTGATGAGGAAACAACTAGGGATGCACTATATATCGGCATTAACATCGGTATAGGCCGATATCACAAAATTTTAACATATCGGTATCGGCCCGATGTGTAAAACTGGGCCGATATTAAAGGCAAATTAACGTTTTTTTACAATCTGAGCCTTCTTTCGGCAATAAAACAAGTAGTTTTACTCACCCATAGCATTTTTCTGTCAATTGGAGCAGTATCGCAGAACTTATGTTGAGCCGTTCTGTTCTAGTAATGATCCCGTATCCGTTAACATGGTGCTGTATCATTTGCTCGGGGCATTACTTTGCGGTGTCCAAATAACACAAACTTTAGCACTTTTCAAATCATAGAAGCCCGATGTCTTAATGAAAGATTTCGTTTGAAGCAAAAGTGGCCTGTAATCCGAGATTTAGCCATAGTTTCGAGTAGATGAGGACGCCAGTGCGCATGCGCGGATTGTGCTATCAGCTCCCGGGACCCAAACATGAAACGCAAAGCTGAAAACTATGGATAAATCTCGGATGACAGGCCACTTTTGCTTCAAACGAAATCTTTCATTAAGACATCGGGCTTTTATGATTTGAAAAGTGCTAAAGTTTGTGTTATTTGGAGACCGCAAAGTAATGCCCCGAATACAAATGCTAACGGATACGCTACAACATAACTTTCTTCAAACAGCTCCAAATGACACGAACGTGATATGGGTGAGTCAAACGACTTGTTTTATTACCGAAAGAAGGCTCAGATTGTAAAATAACGTTACTTTTCCTTTAACTGCCGATATTTGTCAGTACTGTAAATACCTTGCTTTGCAAAACAAGTAAAAGTTCTATCACACTTCAGGCAGAGCACTGGGAGCTGTCCTTAATAAGGTCGAGCTGTACAGGGATCTTGGTTATAAAACGTGTTTATCTTGTATCTGTCCATGTTTAAGTTTATTGTAATTTGACAAAATGTGTTGCAGTTCCTTTTCTTGGCAATACACAAAATGCCCCCCAAACCTGAAGTATACTGTATGTGGTGAAATGCAGATTAAGAGTGGCATAGTGATTTATCATCCATGTGTTTTTTTTAAAATATAAACTTTCTCACAGTGAACTTGTGAATAAAATAAGTTAAGCTTTATGGAGTCAAAACACATTTTGAAAATAAAAGAAGTCATTCAAAAATTCATTTTGCATGATTTTCAGTCTATATAAAATGTTATCTCAGAATAGAAAAAAAAAATATATCGATATTGGTTAATATCGGTTATTGGCCATAACAGCAACATTAATATTGGATATCGGCTAAAATTTTCACATCGGTGCATCCCTAGAAACAACATAATAACCTAGATCAGAAAGCAGCGTATTATGAACCCTTTAAAGACACAATGGCAGAATGTCAGAGAGTCAAACCATCAACTCAACTACAGGCTACTTCAAAATGTGTTACTGTACTGACTGATGTTTCTTACTCACGTCTCCTGCTGACTTAACTTGCCTGTTAGTGGAACCAACTCCAGTCTGGCCACACAGCTGGTTCTCACATCAGGCATTTGCACTAGTTTGATAAAAGACCCTGGGTCTAGACAGTGGACACCTTAAGGATCCTGGTGTAGTGACAGTGGTAGTGGTTGTGGGCGAGTCTGCATTGTTCGTACAGGTGAAGCCCCCCGATGTTTATCTCTGGATATGAGTAATACTAATCTGAAAACAGTTATTTCATCTGTGCCAAGCTGTCATTTGGCACCATGAGGGAAGCCAGGGAACCAGCTTTAGCCTGTTCTTTTCCCTGACAGACGGCTCGGTCATTAGCACAGTGCAGAGCGAGAGCCACAGCCTGATAAAAGGGTCAGCGAGTCTCTGGCCCACCAGCGGTCCACCATCCTGCCACTAAGGGGGCTGTTTCCTGTCAGGCTCCCCGCAGAGATGCACTCCCACCTGCTTTGTACTGCATCTTTTCTTCCTCCTAGCAGTGCCTCTAGGGCTAAAGCTGAACTGACCAGCAGGTCCAATTCGTTTTCTCCTCCATACAAAGAATAAGGCCAGTCCCTGTTGATTTTGAGTGGGATTTTATAAGAACGCTTGGAGAGTGCGGACCTCCATCGATGAAGGTGAAAGAAAAAAGAGAAAGAAAAATATCCACCAAAGTTTTTTGAAAGTTTAGGTGTTTTTTTTTGGATAATGCTGGATGGGGTCAGAAATATAAACTCTCACCTTAAGGGTCTGCTAAAAGAACAAATCCAAGTTTAAGTGTATTTGTGACACAGAAGTGTTGTAATATCAAATAAAAATAATTTGTGGTGACTTTGTGACCAAACCTCCTTGTCAAGGCCTTATCTCGTCAGATCTCTGAAGCTAAGCAAGGCTGTGCTATGTCCTTAGGCATGACTCCCCACCCACATTGCCTTGTATGAAAGTGGTGTGTGTGTGTGAGTGTTGGTCGAAGGGGCCGATGCTGCAGATTAACACCCTCGCTACCGTCAGTCTGCCCCAGGGCAGCTGTAGCTACAATAGTATCTTACCACCACCGAGTGTGGGGTGAATGATGCACAGAGTTGTAGTGTCTGAAACAGCGCTACATAAGACCAATGCATTATGATTATCACCTAGAAAATCTATATTTTTGTGCAATTTTTATAATGATAAAAAAAACAGCTTTTGTACTATTGATCTCCAGTTGTATTTTTGGACACTGGGTTACAGTCATAACATATGTCCAGTGACAATCCTCCATCATCATGCCATCTGTTAGTTTGAGATATTAAACTGTAAGTCATGGTCATGGCTCATGGTCTGTCAGTGTCAGTTTGAACATGTCTATGCTGACATTAGGAGGTTCGCATACAAAGTGCTGTTAGTTTTGTACCATTTCAACAAAAAAAGTGGATTTCCAAGACCCCTTATGAGATAAACAGTTATTACCTGGTCACATGAGATTGGGAAATAGGTTTGAATGAACATCGGTTAGAAGATGGTTGATTCTTTTGGCCGGCCACTATCTCTGTAATTCCACTGATTAATCTTAGTCACCATTGCAGCTGGGCCACTCCACCTGTACCCAGTTCTTTCTGTTTGGTCATGGGGAGATTGGAAACCACACAGAGGAGACCAGTGAGATTAATTGGATATTATATTGAACTGAAGTAGTTTAGACCTATAGAACAGAATAACTTTTGTTGGAAAGCCTGTGATTGCCGAGTAAGCATAGATAAAATGGCTATGATTTTCTCATCAAAGCCTGGGTTTATTGTGACTAGAACCATTTTCCCCAAAAAGGAATGAAATTGGACCAAGAGATGGAGGTATTAATCTTTTCACAAAATGATTTACTACACAGATAAAGTTTCTAATCCAATTTCAATGCAGTTTAAAATGTCAAAATTCCATCCAAAACTCCCAGCTCTTTGAAATATTGAAGCAGATGTAGTGGGCAGGCTCAGTGTTAGCAGGTTTAGTGCGTTGGAAGCGGCGTGTTTCGCAGTTGGATCTTGCTAAGACTGTTGTGTGAGAAAAAGTGGCTGTGCTCGTGCAAGATGGAGGAATTCTGGATATAATTCTCATGATATCTGCCGCTCAGAGGCATTCTTGGGAATTTGAGATGTTTAGCAAGGATCTTAAAGCATTACATCAACATTTGCGTCTCAGTTTTGCAGTTATCCCAAACAAAATCATACACACTTTTTCACCAAAAAAATTGTTGTTCACAGTTCCTACTTTCATATATCTATCAGTGGTTATCAGCAGTGGGGGAGAGTAATGAAGCAGAAAAGTAAAATTCCAATACTTAGTAAATACAGTTTTTAGGTATCTGTGCTTTACTTAAGAACATTTTACAGTGGAAACGTTTTACTTTTATTTCACTACATTTGAGAGCAGGTATCTGTACTTTCTACTCCACTATATTTTAGATCTGGACTGAAAGGTAAAGAGTACTTTTCTTTATGGTTTGAGACCTGCTGAAATGTCTGAGACTAAGGTTAAATTAATGTCCCAACTTTGAGCAAAAACTCAAAAACAGCTAGAAAATTTAAGAAATCAGTTGAATCACTTAAAATTTGGTTAAATTCTTTATCAAAATTACTACATTTGATGCTTTCGTTGTTTAAACCGGTACTCTTCAATTAAATCGATTTTCTCATGTGATAATTTAACATTTATTTGAATAATCCTTTGCCTATTCTGTACTTTTACTTAAGTAACAAAACTGAGTACTTCCTCCATCACATGTTAAAGGAAAAGTAACGTTATTTTACAATCTGAGCCTTCTTTCGGTAATAAAACAAGTCGTTTGACTCACCCATATCACGTTCATGTCATTTGGAGCTGTTTGAAGAAAGTTATGTTGTAGCGTATCCGTTAGCATGAGTATTCGGGGCATTACTTTGCGGTCTCCAAATAACACAAACTTTAGCACTTTTCAAATCATAGAAGCCCGATGTCTTAATGTAAGATTTCGTTTTAAGCAAAAGTGGCCTGTAATCCGAGATTTATCCATAGTTTTCAGCTTTGCGTTTCATGTTTGGGTCCCGGGAGCAGTCCGCGCATGCGCACTGGCGTCCTCATCTACTCGAAACTATGGCTAAATCTCGGATTACAGGCCACTTTTGCTTCAAACGAAATCTTACATTAAGACATCGGGCTTCTATGATTTGAAAAGAGCTAAAGTTTGTGTTATTTGGACACCGCAAAGTAATGCCCCGAGCATATGATACGAGCCCCATGTTAACGGATACGGGATCATTAGTAGAACAGAACGGCTCAACATAAGTTCTGCGATACTGCTCCAATTGACAGAAAAATGCTATGGGTGAGTAAAACTACTTGTTTTATTGCCGAAAGAAGGCTCAGATTGTAAAAAAACGTTAATTTGCCTTTAACAGCGCAATTATTGCAGACCATTTTGTCACGTTTCTGGGAGGGCACATCAAATAATACATATATTTCCATTCCTGCTTAATTAAAAACTCAACTCTCTCAACGTTTTAAACAGGAAATTGCAGTCAGATATAATTTACATTTAACATTTTGATACCTAACATATTTTTCCACCAAATTTGGTTAAAGCAGTTGCATAAGGAAAGAGTGTGACGTCCATAAGACAGATAACACCATACCTCATAATATCTCATGATAACAGTATTTTTTATAAAGGTAATAAAGGTTCTTAATAAGTAAAATACAATGGATGACGCTGCCAATATCCTGTAGTTTGCTGATGCATGTCTCTTTGTCATTGTGTTACTATTGGGCCATAAAACCTGTCTGTGTAAGGCAAGAGTCAAGAGCAAATTTCTCTTTATGTGCAGGCATTGTGGGGCATCAAAGTTCAATTTGATCTGTTTAAAAGGTGTGAAGAATCCCTCAGTCGTCCAGGTAGAATCCATGGCAAAAGGAGAAATTCAATTTGTCAACTGGACCAAGTTTATTTGGTTGAATACGTTTCGCAGTTCATCCAAGCTGCTTCTTCAGTTCGGGCTAGAGTGCTGGTGGACACTGCTTATATCTAGCTGCAGGGAGGAGCTAACTACAATGAAATTACTATGAAACTATCACACCTATTTGTTTTCAGTTTCTATGTGGAAACAAAACAACAGAGAATCAGAACGCAGGAGGAAGGGTGTAGTTATTGCTTACCTGGCCAGTGTTTCTGAAAAACAACAGAGGATTTTTAGACAATATCAGGGCTCTCAAGTCTCACGCATTGAGAGTGTGACACACGCAATTCGACACGCTCACACGCCACACATGGCATTTCTCACGCTGATTTTTTTTTTTTTGTGCCCAGAAAATCGGTCTGTGTGGCTTAGTTTATGCAGGCTCCGCACGTTTTCAGCGAAAAAAAACTCCCCCTGCTCCGGGCGCACGGTCCGAGCGGAGGCCAGAGCAGAAGCGCCGTCCCCCGGGCACGTCCTGAGCCTCAGTTCTGGTGCCACGTCTCCTCTGAGACGCACCGACTCTGGTCCCGGTGTCTCCGTCTGTGCGTAACGTGTCCCCCCCGACGGCTTACGCGTGGAATACGCGCGGCCCAGAGCCGAACTGCCCATGGTGAGCCGCGGTGAGCCGCGGTGAGCCGCGGTGAGACGCGGGCCCGGTGCATTAACCAGACTCTTACGTGAATCCGTTAAAAATGTCCCGCCCCCCTCCGCCCCGGTCCCTCCTCCCCGCCCCTCTCAGCGCGCACTGACAAAGTGCGATGATGATAAAACAAACTGAGAACCATCAGGTAATAACTTCATTTATAGAACTCTCATTAGTTGCTTTGTAGTTTAAGTTTGCTCTTTAGACAAACAGGGCTCTCAACACGCAATTCGACGTGTTCACACGCTCACACGGCATTTCTCATGCAATTCAAGCATTCAACTGGGACTAAACCAGGATTAAACCAAGACTAAAAAAGGTCTAAACCAGGACTAAACCGGGACTAACCCGGCACTAAACCAGGACTAAACCAGGTCTAAACCAGGACTAAGCCAAGACTAAACCAGATCTAAACTGGGTCTAAACCAGGACTAAACCGGGACTAAACCAGGACTTAACCAAAACTAAACCAGGTCTAAACCAAGACTAAGCCAGGACTAAACCAGGTCTAAACCAGGACTAAGCCAAGACTAAATCAGATCTAAACCGGGTCTAAACCAGCACTAAACCAGGACTAAACCAGGTCTAAACTAGGACTAAACCAGGTCTAAACCAGGACTAAGCCAAGACTAAACCAGATCTAAACCGGGTCTAAACCAGGACTAAACCAGAACTAAACTAGGACTTAACCAAAACTAAACTAGGTCTAAACCAAGACTAAGCCAGGACTAAACCAGGTCTAAACCAGGACTAAGCCAAGACTAAACCAGATCTAAACCGGGTCTAAACCAGGACTAAACCGGGACTAAACCAAAACTAAACCAGGTCTAAACCAAGACTAAGCCAGGACTAAAACAGGTCTAAAACAGGTCTAAACCAGGACTAAACCAGGACTAAACCAAGACTAAACCAAGACTGTGTGTGATAACATATTATCCATATATCCTGTGCATTATTGAATGATAATATGGACTTTTAGTTATAAAAGCATTTCCATATTAACAAAGTACCTTCTAATTCTGCCCTGCCCTTCCACCATCCCCACTGGTTTCATTTTCTACACAGGCAGGAGAGCCAGAGTGGACCTTCATCTGCCGTACATCTCCACCTAGCAGCCACGGGCCATTCATTTGAGGACAGCGAGGTTCAGATCTTAGCCAGGGAAAAGAACTAGTTTGAGAGGGGAGTTAAAGAGGCTATTTTTGTCAAAAAAGACAATCCTTCCATGAACAGAAATGGAGGGCTCAGACACAATTTGTCTCCCATCAATAATTCTATTCTCAAACCTAAATCAAAACAAACTAAGAAAACAATAGGGTTAACCAGGTCAGGTCCAGAGGTGTGAAGGCACCCATTACAGCCCTGAATGGGTATGTTACCAAGAACCCACATAGAAACTGAAAACAAATACCGTATTTTCACGACCATAAGGCGCACCTAAAAGTCTTAAATTTTCTTCAAAATGCACGCCGCGCCCTATGGTGCGGTGCGCCTATTGTGTTGTTGTGAGACGCGGGCGTAATAGAAGACAAGGGGCGTGGCGTGAACGTGCGGACGTGAGCGAAGACAGACCCCGAATAGTACAAATGGGCAGGTATGCGGGGTATGCGGAACATTGTTTTGACAACCCTGAGAATGGCACCTGAAAAAAGACACGCCTATGAAGGCTGAATGAGGTGTATGTGAAGAGACCAGGCGTTTTTTTCCACGCGTCACCGTCCCTGTTGATCTGTGACTCCATGCGCGCTCATCTCACGGACGGTGTCAAAAAACAGGTGAAGCAAATGAACTCGGAGCTCGCTGTCATTCCGGGAGGCTTGACAAAGGAACTCCAACCGCTGGACATTGGCGTGAACAGGGCGTTCAAAGTAAGGCTGCGAACGGCGTGGGAGCAATGGATGACAGATGGCGAACACACATTTACGAAGACTGGGACGAGAGAGAACCTGGCGTGTTTGACTGTACTCTAGCCCAGTTGTTCTTATCAGATACAGAAGATGAGGACTTTGATGGATTTGATGATTGATTTGATTTGATAGAATGATTGTAAAAATAATGTGAGCACTATGCTAAATACGGTACTTATTACGCACTCAAATAAAGCACAACCGAACTCATATTTGCTCCCGCTGCTTTTTTTAATAAAACACAATTCAAATCACACTATTTTCTTAGGCTTATTAATAACACACATATGATTTTGTTCGTGTGGAAAGTTTATGTAATTAAATCCACCAACTAAACACATTCTGAACTTCAACACAGCGCATCAGCGCATAAGAAGAGCACGAGCCGTCAGCGCACGCAATGAGGAAGTGCACGTGCGCTCTGAACCAGGACTTTACCGGTACGTTTTATCGTGCCCGCGCCCGCGCCCTATAGCCCGGTGCACCTTTTGTATGTGTTAAATACCAAAAAGACACCCGTAACTGAAGCTGCGCCCTATAACACGGTGCGCCCTATGGTCGTGAAAATACGGTAGGTGTGATACGTGAAAAGTCCCTCAGTCGTCCAGGTAGAATCCATGATAAAAGGAGAAGTTCAATTTGTCAACTGGACAAAGTATGTTTGGTTGAGCTGACGAAGCCTCTC
Organism: Paratrypauchen microcephalus; assembly: GCA_036785185.1. Taxonomy (NCBI): domain Eukaryota; kingdom Metazoa; phylum Chordata; class Actinopteri; order Gobiiformes; family Gobiidae; genus Paratrypauchen; species Paratrypauchen microcephalus. The sequence goes on along the minus strand of JAVJIX010000002.1, from coordinate 15,809,677 downwards.
GGATGAGCGGCGAAACGTTTTCAACCAAACATACTTTGTCCAGTTGACAAATTGAACTTCTCCTTTTATCAATAGGTGTGATAGTTTCATAGTAATTTCATTGTAGTTAGCTCCTCCTTGCAGCTAGTTATAAGCAGTTTCCAACAACACTCTAGCCAGAACTGAAGAAGCAGCTTGGATGAGCTGCGAAACATATTCAACCAAATAAACTTTGTCCAGTTGACAAATTGAATTTCTCCTTTTGCCATCTGTTTAAAATGTTAAAAATATGAATAACATGAGATAAAATGAGGTTAGAGATAAATACTTAAAGGTCCTGTATTGCACAAAATTTACTCATGTGAACTTTAAGCCATGTTAGAATGCTCATCAAAACATAACTGGAGTTGTTTTGTTTCAATCACTCATGTTTCAGTAACCCTTTAAAGCTTAAAAGGCTCCGGTCCATCTTGTGATGACACAAAGCGGCAATTTTCAAGCTAACTTTTTAGCTTTGGTTCAGTGGAGATGGCAATTCCAAGTCTGAAATCATCCAAATGATTCTAGTGAAGATGAAGATGTATGAAGTTTATAATCCCAACCTGTATTGCCACCTGACATCACAATGTGGTGTTTTTAGTTTGAGAGAAGCCTAAATATGCAGAGTTTGTGTGTTTAACATGTGTATATTATATAACATATATATGTGTACATTAATATTATAACATTAATCAGAAAATAGCGTAACATGGACACTTTAATGCCAACTGAATTGATCTTCACTTTCTGCCCTGGTATCTGCACTCGTGTCCTTCAGCAAGACACTTTCACCCACAGTGTCTATATGAATGGTGTCTTTGTAACATGAAACTTGGCACTTGAAAATTTACCATTCTAAAAATGCAATGTACCATTCTAAAATGCATTAGGTTTCATCTTCCTGTTATATGCAATATTTGAAGGACTTTTTCACCATTAAGAAGATATAAAATGTAGTACTGAAATGTTAATCGCTAAGCCAATGGCCCTAATTTCTCATCATTCTGAAAACCATGAATAGTAGTTCTCAAAATGTATTTGTACCTGATTATATTGTGTCAGTTCTGGTTTCTTATTTCAATAGATGATTGCATTCTGTCCTTTTCACAAGTTGTTTCTACACCTTCTCCACATCACCTTGGATTCTCTGTGGCAGTAAGCAACCCTGATCTGTTTGTCCCTGTGCCCTTGCAACTCTTTTTGATACATCCTTTTTTCTGAAGTGAAGTGAAATGTATTACTCACGTCTGTCTTTCTCTGATGTGATGACAGTTTTGCCCGAATACATTTTTTTCTCTCACAAAAGCCAGGATCCATCAACTCATGGGACCATTTACCAAAAGCTAAATTTCACTTTCCGTTCTGCTTTGGAGATTCAAGGCTCAGTCAGATGTAACTCTTTTCAACTGATATTGTTTTTTTTTTTCTTCCCACACACCAACTTTTATACTGCAACACACAACCCATTCACTTTGTCTTTCACTTTTCAGAATGCATTGGTAAGCGTTATCTCAGGCTGCCTCGCGGTAGTTGCTAATTGATGCTGCATTCAGTTCATTATTTTAGCCTCCCATGGTCGACCAGATATCGGATTCATGCATTTAATCAGTCTGAATGTGCAGCCGTAGAACAATATATAAGACTCGGAAACCATAGATGATTTACTGCGCTGTTGTCGTCAGAGCTAAAATCATTATGGTAAAAATGGCTATTGAGCAGTGATCAGAAATGCAGAAGCCATCACTCCATCAAAACACCACAAGGTGCATTGTGTAATTTTTCTGATGGAGGGTCTGCCAAATGCTTGTCTTTGTGTAGGTGTTATTGCTAAGATGGAATGTTTCACAGTAGGCCATTGGATTGATCTGTTGCCATAAAGAAAGCAGGTGACACTACCAGTTATAAGTCTGATCCATGGAGAGAACACTCTGCCTTTGTTAAGATGCGTTACTAATTGAAGAGCGAGAGAGTCAGAGCCTTATTGATCCCGAGGGAAATTCAAGTTTTGCTGCAGCAACACTTTATTTCCACTGTGCTTCTCAGTTGCTTTTGTGTCTCAGTCGAAGGTCTCAGTGCAGTTTAGCAAGAGGAGTGGTCATGTAGGGTCAGCAGATCCTGTGTCAGGGCTAACCTGGGAAATCCCAGGCTGCTTTCGTTCGTTCCGATCTGAAAGACAGCCTGGCAACTATGCAGACATCCCAAGTTCCAAATGACGCCAAATGATAGACATTTGTAACGCCCAATAAACGGCTGTTGGCGATCGTAAACCACACCTCCGCTACGAGATATTTCAAAGGTGGCTCCCAGACCATATATCACTTGTGATATGGTCAGGTGTAAACCAGGCAATGTCAGGGCAGGAGCGGAAGAGCCAAAAGTGTCCCTCCACTGTGTCCTTCAGCACCACAGCAGTGTCCAGGAAGAGGAGCATGAACACAACAGGATACAGGAAAAACAGTTTATTTCACAAAATCCAACAGACCCTTACTTGTGTCTTTTGAACTCCACATGCTGCACTTCTAGTTTGTTAAAGTTGCATGATATGATGTTAAAAACCAAGCTCAAAAACTGCTCAGTGTGTGAGCCACAAAAGCTTCTTTACCATGGGATCAAAGGGTGCTCCATGTAAATTTTTGGTAGAGGTTCTGCCACCTGCTTGTCTTCATGTAGATGTTATTGCTTTGCTAAAATGCTAGAATCTTCCACCGTAAGTTGAACGTATCTATCCCCATGGAGAAAGCAGGTGACACTACCAACTACGAAGAATGCATATTACATTTTTGAGTGCTAAAAACACCTTCCCCCTCAGGTTAAACAGTGCACCTTTAACTTCATTCACTGTGCTTTTTGTATTGGTAAAAGAGCAGGTAAACCCAGAACGTGGTACCACAGTCATTGTTGTTTACCACAGCGGCATCATTTTGAGTATGAATATTTAATATCTTCCACCCAGAGCTCAGTCAACACCTGGACCTCATTTATCTGTGTGCTAGAGCGCTGGTGAGAGTCTTTTTTAAATGGATCATTTGAACATGCTTTGACAGAAATACTGACATGGAACTCATTTGAGGCTGGCAGGACAAATGTTATTAGTGACAAGGTTTTTGGCTAGAAAAGTAAGATGAAGTAAACAATTTATAGTGAATAAAATAAAAACATTTGTTGTGGAGACACACTTAAAAGCCACCTACGGTTCCCCACATGTCGGTTTGTTGGTTGTGCAGTGGGACGAGTTGCTGTTGCTCTGAATTGCATTTGCCAGGCTGAGATGGTTCGTTACTCGGTTAACAAAACATTTGCAAAGTTTGGCCGCAGGTTTTGGATGCTGAATACAGACAGAGCATGTTTGAAATCATCATGTACAATTCTGCAAGAGGCCAATTTGAGTGGATTGTTTGGGCTGTGGGGCTCGGAGCTTTAATCGAGGAGCTCTTTTCATTGTTATCTACAATCTATCATCTCATTGTTTTTGCTTAATAAAAACCTTATTAACTACTTGTGGACATTGTTGTTGCCAGATGTCTTGGGAACATTTGGTGAACACACCATAGGCAATAAGTATTATAGCATAATATTATAATGTGAGGTTTTAAAGCGCACTCTGGCTTAGATCTTGTTTTTCACTAGCATAATTAAAATGCAGGTTGCCAATGGTCAAAGATGTTGTTTAACTGCTCTTGCGTACTCCCCTATCCGCCTCAATAACTAGATATGATCTCTTTTGTGTTTTTATTGGCTGACATAAAACTGGAGCACCCCAATGATTACTCTGAATTATGATCGCCTTGGTAATAAACATTGGCCTTGCTAAAGAGAATTAGCGGACATCAGTCTCAGCAGCAGTAAAAAAAGACAGTCTTTGCTTTGGCGTGATCACATTTGGCATATCCACCACAACATGTCATTAACCTTAACTTATTGGGTTCTTTTTAGGGCTGTCAGTTTAAAACTGTAAAAATTAACAGAATTAATTATGAGCGGCAATTCAATGCACTCGCATTTTAAATTTGGCGTGCGGGGCCTTTGAACAGCAAGTTTATTTATAAAAATGTGACGGAGCAGGTCCATTCCTAAGAGCATTGTCCCCGGGGAGAGAATGTGAAGACGCGCGCCTGTTTCCGTATCTGTTGCGTCCGGCGCGCTGAACCCTTTTCATTATCAACTAATTCCCATAACCTCTCCAGCATGTTCTGCTGCGACTAAGGGTGCACATTTAGAAGCACCCGTTTTGCCCATCCGAATCACGCTAAACCCGATCATTTACTCACCCGCGCGCTGCCGCCTCCTCCCTCCTCCCGCGGTGCGATCTGGCAAACCCGGACACATCCACGCCGGTAGTTTAAATCCTTCAGTTTCGCGGATTCCAGGAGTCATGTGAGCCATGAGTAATTTACATGGGCAATTATTTGTATTCTCTGTATATTTGAAGCTTTGTATATTATTTATTGACGTTGCATGAAAGCTACTGTACGTGCTTACCTTTTGGCACCAGAAATATTAGCCATTTAATAGTGGAATGGTGTAAATGAGCTTTCGAATGAATGTTCTGTAATGTGAGAGGGGGAATGGGGGTATATGGGTGCACTCTGCAGGTCTGCCAACAGTCTTGTCTTGGTTACAGTGGAGGTAACGTGCACGGAGATAAAGACAGCGAGGGAAAGACTAAAAGACTGCAGACTTCCCCTTTAAGTCTTTCGCTCGCTCTCTTTCAAAAAGGTGTCAAAACATGCGATTTAACACCTTTTTTGCACTGTGGGAGAGCACAATTAACCACCTAAAAAAATAATTAAAAATGTGATTAATTAGATTAATAAATTACAAATCCTGTAATTAATTTGATACATTTTTTAATCGCCTGACAGCACTAGTTCTTTTTAAAGACAATACAGTAGAAGATGTATTTACCTTGGTGATATGTTTCGGCTGTTAGCTGCAAGCCATCTTCAGAAATGTTGTTACTTCCGGTGGGCGTGGTCAGCCTGATGGACCAATCAGGTCGACCACGCCTTCTGTTGCTCTGTGGTCTCTGGAGGAAGATGGGATGTTCCAGGTGTGTAAAAGAAGGAACGCTCCATCATCAAAAACATCTGGAGTTGTGTTCTGTTTCATTCCCATTTGTTTGAGTAACTCTTTTTATTTTTAGTCTGTCTAAATCCCCAAAGCTCACAATACCCTGTTCCATCTTGTGATGTCATGTCCAATCCAATCCAACTTTATTTCTATAGCACATTTTATAAACAGAAACAGTTTCCAAAGTGCTGCACATGAAATCAATAAAACTTAATAAAACATTACTAAAATAGCAATAAATAAAATGATAATAATAAAATAACTAAAAACAAAAACAATTATAAAAAACACAGAGGACCACACAACTCACGCGGTATTAAAAGCCAGATAATAAAAGTGGGTCTTAAGACGAGACTGGAGAAAAAACTCTCCAGTGTGGGAGCTGTAGTTGTAGTGTTCAAATTAACAGCTATCTTTTACCTTTAATTCAGTACAGCTAGGCTAGGCTCAAATTATCCCAATGAGGAGTTAAAAAACACAGTGGAGCTCTTCTTGTATTACCACATGACTTGCAGCTTGCAGCCGAAACACGTCAACATGGGCCCAACAAAAAGGGCCCATATTAAGCTATTTTCTGATCTATGTTATAATGTAATTTACTCATACCTGGAGATGTGTTTTTTCATTCACACAAGTTTAACACATAAACCCTGCATATTCAGTTCTCCTCTTAAACAGAAAACACACTGTTCCACCTTGAGATGTCATGTGGTAATACATGCTCCACTGTGTCATCACCTTAATTAAGAAGAAGAAGAAGTGACTTTATTGATCTCACACAGGAGAAATACTTCTCTGCATTTAACCCATCCTGTTATTAGGAGCAGCGGGCAGCACATGACTGCGCCCGGGGACCATCTCCATGATCTTCTTGCTTCAGTTTGGTCAGGACCTAAGATGGAGGATTTTACCTATGGTGCATGTTTTGGGTTGATGGGGGAAACCGGAGTGCCCGGAGGAAACCCACCCAGACACGGGGAGAACATGCAAACTCCTGGGGATCGAATCCAAACCATCCATGCAAACTCCACACAGAACACACACAAAAAGGCCTGGGCAACCTGGGGATCGAACCCGGAACCTTCTTGCTTAATTAGAATAATCTGTATAGTTTCTGCCCTGAAACTACCAATTCACTACATCACAAGGTGGAACAGAGCATTTTGAGCTCTGAAGATGTAAACAATTAATGTAGGATTATTATGTGCAAAACACAACTCTGTGTATGTTTTCAGGTAACAACATCATAACATGGCCAAAAGCTCACAGCACTCAATTTTTACATAATATAGGACCTTTATAAATAATCCAAAAAGTAAATCAGAAAGACTTTTTTATTGCCATTGTCAAGTGAACACCATTCACAAAACTAAGTTGCAAACATAAAACACTAAATAATAATAGTAATAACTAGAGAATAGACACTAAATAATAATAATAATAACTAAAATATAGCTATAATATAGTAAAAATAATAAACAATCCAAATAACAAAAAGGTTCAGATGAGCAGCATCAGAGCAGTAGTGCAAACATCACTTAATTAAAGTGATTGGTGATATATGTATTTATATTTATTGTTTACAATTCACAGCATCCGTCTCGTATCTGAGAAACATCCAGTGGTATTCAAAGTGACATTATTTCCTGCATAACTCGCACAAAGGGCACATTAAAACACCATGAGCAACACGTAATAGACCCTGTGCCATGGGCGAGAATTTACCCAAGCAACACACAGGACTGTATGCTGCTGATAAAATGCAGACAAAAAGAAAAAGGCTATTAATATGAGGAGGAAGAAATTACAAGCTCAATGATGGAGCCTCAATAGAGTCCCCTGAGGTGCTAGGTAAAATGTAACGCTTCAACAAAGGGACATTAAGCAGAGACTCTTTCATTAATTTGAGAATAATGACCTCCAAGTCCGCCATCTATTCACCTGACCTGAGAGGAAAGGCAATCGGAGTACATTGTTTGGAAAATAGTCTCTCCAATATCAAAATATGTTCCTGCATAAATAATGACTCCAGCAACATGTTTCTGATATTGCGGGATTACAATCAATCATGTTCTTTTGATATGACAAAAAGATGTGATTGGTTCATAAAATAGAAACTGATCAATAAAGTACTATTTTCTGATTTGTTACAATGTCGTTTCCTCAAAACAAACATACCTGGAGTGTTTTTTTTCATTCACAAATGTTAGACCCTCAAATCCTGCATATTGAGGCCTCTCTCAAACAGAAAACCTTGTGATGTCATGTGGTAATACAGAACATTTGGATAATTTCAGAGGTGGAAACATGTAAATGAAACAAAACACAATTCTGGGTATGTTTTTTGATGAAGTGACAACATACTAACACAGTTTAAAGTTCACAACAGTCAATTTTGCGTAATATAGGACCTTTAAAATATCTCACTGGGCATATTTACAATGTCTAGAAAAAATAGTTTGCTAGTTTACCTCTTTTTTACACAATGTTCCATGCCAAAACCTACACACGTGTGAAAAAGCACAGAAATTAGACGAAAACTGTTTAACGTGACATTTAAATCATTTTATAACTTCAACTTTTTTGTGTGCATGTAGCCACTGAGGGGCCTGTTCCGTGTGTTTTAGGGGGTTCAGACGTGGGAGTATACACACAAACTCTTCACAAATAACCCTGAGCCAAACAACAAAAGAACCCAGGACCTCTTTACTGTGAGGCAAGAGTGCTAATCAATATGCCACTGTACCCTATGCGGTATTATGAACGGTACAGACTGTTAATATTTTCTTCTTTTGTCTAATAATATAAATTCTTACATAATTTTAGTTTTGTCCCAAAACCTCCATTATATTCAGCTCCAATAGATCGCTGCAAGTTGATTAAGTGGAGTCCCACATCTGGACACTTAAGAACCTAAAGTCCAAGTAATCTATTTTATCAAGTTCCTCCCATAGGTGCAAACTGATCCCAGTAAACATTCCCCCAAATTTTAAAATAGCCTCTCTTCTCCATCTCATAATGAAGTACTGCAAACAAAAAACAAAAAGTCTATGCAATATTCCCTCTGCTTACCAATAGTGAATCATCAACACGTATGTTACAAACATACCACGTGCAGTTTTGATGACCCTCAAAGCAAATATTGGTAAGGCGGAGAGCAAAGTTTCCTTTTTAGCACTTCAGATTTACACCTTTGTAATTTGTAATGAGTATAGACACTTGAAAAGTTATTTAGTAATTACGCCAAGTGTCTCAATTATCAGGAGGCAGGTGGGGATACTGTGGAGGGGGCTGCAGGGTTGTATCTTGGTCTAACAGTTGTCACGTTTAGTGCGAGTCTGAGAGATGAGTAATTAATGAACGCATGAGCTGAGTGAGCAGAGGTGAGCCTGTAATATGAATCATGTCTCTACATACTAATCATGTAGGCAGTTCATTTCAATGAGAAAGAGAAAGCTCCAGTTATGCAGGAGGGATAGAGCAGGAGAGCCAAGGCAGCAAGGAGAACTTTGGAACTCGTCAAGTGTTTGAATGATATGAATATTAAATCTGAAGAAGCAGAGGTGAGTGGTGAGTGTGGGAGGACATGTAGGATTTAGTTTGGCTTTGTTTTTATAAAAAAAAAAAAAAAAAAATTCAGTTGCTGTATTCATTAAACAACACACAGTTGTCTGTTGCTGGCCAGCAGAGGATTTGAAATATCATTGGTAATGATAGTGTAGTGATATTATATATTACTATACTGGAGTCACTTTAAAGGTATATGCCACCCCCAGGTCAAATTTGGGCATCTCCCCATAGTCCAGAGACTAAAACAAGTGATGAAAAGCGTTTTCCTGGTCACCCAGCCATTGTCCGAGTCTGTTAGCACTGACCGCCGCGCGCAGCTGCTGCTCCTCCGCGTTAGACTGGAGTCAACGGCGCCAGAGAAAGATTTCGGCCAAAAGGAATTAATTTGCTCGATGCTTTTCCCAATTACTTTCTGTGTAGTGCGCATTCATATCGAGTGCAAATAAATGTGCAAATCAACACGGAGAACTTGCCTTGGTCATTTTGGGTGGGAACTATTTTTCAGTGCGGAAAAAGACAGACGAAGCACGCACCAAGCGGACAGGGGAATCCCTTTTTACGCACCAGGAAGGGAGTTCCCCCGTTACGCTGCGTGCTGTGTGCTTCGGCTTTATTTTTCCGCACTGAAAAATAGTTCCCACCCAAAATGACCAAGTTCTCCGTGTTGATTTGCACATTTATTTGCACTCGATATGAATGCGCACTACACAGAAAGTAATTGGGAAAAGCATCTAGCAAATTAATTCCTTTTGGCCGAAATCTTTCTCTGGCGCCGTTGCCTCTAGTCTAACGCGGAGGAGCAGCAGCTGCGCGCGGCGGTCAGTGCTAACAGACTCGGACAATGGCTGGGTGACCAGGAAAACGCTTTTCATCACTTGTTTTAGTCTCTGGACTGTGGGGAGATGCCCAAATTTGACCTGGGGGTGGCATATCCCTTTAACTGCTGTTTGTTCACTGCTCAGAATCAAAGACATTTATTGTGCAATGTTCCTGTGCCTTTTAACCTTACAGTGTTGTGTTTTTAGTTGATTGTACATACTTATTATTATTATTTATCTTAATTTTGATGTATGCTCATATTTTCCTACTGTTTCTGAAACTTGCGTTGTGACACTGCAATTTCCCCATTTCAAGATTTTTCAAGATTTCAAGATTTTGGGACAAATAAAGGATTATCTAATCTTAATGTCTGTCTTCAGTTATAAACGTCATTCTTTTTGTAAGACAGGAGAGTTTGTTTATCTGCTTTACGTGTTTCGGCTACTTCCCCTAACCTTGCACAGAATCTTCACGTGATGGTGTAGTGATGTGTCTTGTAGTCTTGTACGGGGTACGGGGCAAAAGCTTCCCCTACTGCCTGGCAAAACAGCCTTCTCCAGGACTGCAACCCATCTGAAAGCAACAAATACCACCACTGGATCAGAGAGGTCATTGAGATCCGCAAACGAGGTCCAAGAAGCACAAATCCTGACGCGGGAGAGTACCGTACACCTTATCACACACAGGATAGAGTCCTGAAGACAGTAGGGGGTGTAAACTTCTTTCATTATAGAGAAATATAACCACCAGAGGTCACAAGCCTGTTTGGTCCGTCTCATAGATTCCCAATTATAGGACGCAAATTTGTTGTTTTGATGATCATTAATAGCAGCTCCAGCTCATGATACATAAGAGGACATGGGGGGCCTAAACTGTGGAATAAATTTCACTTTAAAAAAAATATGACATATGCTCTTATTTGAGAGGATCTATATTGCACAAAACTGACTCCTGTGAGCTGTTATCCATATTATAATCCTGTTACCCACTCAAAAACATACCTGGAGTTGTGTTCTTTTTCACGTGCTTGAATTAACCTTTATAATTAGTCTGTCTACATGCCCAAAGTTAAGAATGCTCCGTTCCACCTTGTGATGCCATGTAATGGTAGTTTTCAAACTAACAGCTACCTTTTATCCAAATGATTAGTGCACTGTGTTCAAAAACACAGTGGGGCACTATTACCGTGTCACAAGATGTATCACCGGAGTGCTTGGTTATTTTGTGAGTTCCAGTGTAAAAGGTTCAGGACTCTTGGCTAAAAGAGGACTGTGAGCTTACTTAAAATTTGATCAAATTACATGCTAAATGGCCTGTGTCAACTCCAAAAGGTAAAATCCCACAATGTAATTATAATGATTAAGATTAACATTAAGCCTTTATTTGGTCTCACACACAGTGATACACAGTGACACACGGGAGAAATTTGACTTCTGGATTTGACCCATAATAGGTGATTGGCCCATAATAGATGATTGGTCAAGATTTATTAATATACACATCTGTTATGGAAACATAGTGTGTTTTGTGAGTTACTTGAGGACAAGCACTGGCCATTCTTTGTATGATATTTTAACACTCACTTCTAGCCAGCAAGAAAAGCCCCACATGTTTAGTGTTGTGCCCAAACTCAAATACTCAAAGACACAATCTGTCCCCCATCATGTCCAATCCTGATGAGTGTTTTATAAAGCGGTGACACCTGAAGAAGAAAGGTTACTTAAGTCCACACTTGCCTTTATGTTGTCATTGTCTGTAACTGTTAAGACTGGCACTCCGGAGACACAATCATAAGTCAATCTATGCAAAGAATGGACTGCTATACCCTTATAAACTCACACAGACAGACAGGCACACAATCTTTATTCTAGCCCAATAGTGGTTTGAAGTTGCTGAGATAGGAGGCAGGAAGGTGCAGGACTGGAGTGCCCTCACAGTCCCAGACACAGACGGACAAGATGAGAGAAAACACAAGCACAGCTGAGGCCTATAGCGAGAGGCGAGAATGTTATAAGACCAGGAATCAACATGGATGACAGTGGCTTTACTTCCACTCAGCCAACCCCCAAAACCCTGGAGACCTGACACAGAGAGACAGTTGCACACCAAAAGATTAAAGACCAAGATCAAAAACTGGTCCGAAATGTGTTGACTTACAATGCAACAATTTGATAAGAGATGCACATCATCATAGCTACGGAGAAGCAGAGCTATATCAAAATGATGTGCAGACTCCAATTAGGCTGGGGTTTATTAAGTATCTGTTCCATCTGTTTGCATAGATGTTTACTGGCAACGTGATTATGGCCAATAACTGACAGAATTTATGCATTAATCTACCAGATCCTATCTATTTGAAGTAATGTGCAGGAAAAACTCTTGAAGGCGGTCTGTATCACTGTATACTGAATCAAGTGATTGAGGGATGTTATTAACTCATTGAGTGCCGGCCTGTTTTCAGAATTCTATCCCCCAGAGTGCCGGACGTTTTAGTGTATTTTTACTGATTTTCCAAGACCCACAGAATACTGAGTTCTTTGACTATATAAACATGGCACACATCAAAATAAAGTGTTGACTCTCTTCTTTCACCTAGAAAAAAAAATATGTTTCTAACCTTTTCGGTTCTCAAGTAATTGATAGTAGAACATAGGGAAGTTTCAGCAAAAACAGTTTTTTTACCACAAAGTGGAGAAAACGAGCATTTTGTACAAAGAGTCATTTTGAGCAGATCGGTGATTTTGACGTCAATATTTATGGATTTAGTGACACCTCAAACATCTAAAACAACAGAGAAAGAGATTTTTGATGACAAAGTACATTTTTTATTTACAAATATAAGAATATAAGGCTCTGTGAATTGAAAATTCCTTCAAATCAATAGTGGCAAGAGATGTTTACAGGATATAATAATATCTTTTCCTATAAAATAGAACTTTGTCACTTCACAACAATATTGAGGCTCAGAGTACAGACCCATAATAAAAACTAATATACACACACACACACACACACACATATATGTACATACACACAAGCCCCTGCATAAACCTTTACACACACACAGCTACACACGCACACGCACATGAACACGCGCACGCACACATACATATATCAATCAATCAATCAATCAAACAATATTTATAAGGTGCTTTTCATACAAAATTGTAACACTAAGCGCCCTACAGTGGTCAAGGATTAGAAGATTGACCTTTATTGATCTCGCACAGGAGAAGTTGTTTCTATATTTGACCCGGGGACCATCCCCATGATTTTGTTTTGTTATTTAGGCTTTGGTCAGGCCCTAAGCTGGAGGATTTTACCTATGGCGCATGTTTAGGTTGGTGGGGGAAACCACCAACCTAAACATGCGCTATATATATACATATAGCTTCATTCATTACAATTACCACACAGCAGCATCATGTAAAGTTAATTCTTCTCATCTCATGCCTCTTTGGAGAGCAGGATCTACTTATCCAAGTCAGTACTCGTCTTCTTTGGCGCTGTTGTAGTCTGATCAGAGTCCCTGCTCCGCGCAGCGCGAGCACGGCATGTTGTCTGCCCCGGGCACAGCAGATCTCTGCTCCGACCTCGCCGCCTGATCCGGTGTGTCTCTACACTCCTCCTCTCTTCAGCGTCTCCGATCGGCAAATAATGATACAAGATCGCTACCTACAGGTTGGGAGACGTGAATTACACCTTCAAAGTTGCTCCAGGTCGTATTCTAGCGATCCCCGCTGAAAAACGTCCTTGACGTATATATACGTCACGGCACTCAACGTTTGGTTTCAACATGACGTCAAAACTCATCACCGGCACTCAATGAGTTAAAAAAGAAAAAGTGATTTAATCAAAATCTCTCTCTCTCTCTCTTTCTTTCTTTTTCTGTTGTGGCAAACTCAGACTCAAATAACAGAAATTAAAATTATGATATTAAAATTTATCTTAAGTAATACTTATCTGCACTACTTTGTCGGAATGTTTTAATTGCATTTAATTCATTTTTCAGATGATAAAATGTATTGAAGTAATGAGCCAAAGAACAAATGGTTAGTGTGTACTTTGATAAACTTCACCATAAAAAACGTATTCCAAAGTTTACTTTATTTGCTGTGGTCAGTTGGATCCGTGCCACCATTTGGAAAAACTATTCCGTTCCAACATGTTGCTGACTTTAGTTTAAACTTTACTTTTTGAGTCACGGCGGAGAGACGCCGGTGAGAGGGGGAGAGGAAAGGTCATCTCAAACGCTGCAATTCACAGTCAACGGCCCTTAACTTGTGTACTCGTGCACTGTGCCAAAAAAGACAGATGATTAGTTTTGAACGCCGCAACCTCATGCATAAAATTCACATTTGTCACAAGTTTCAAAGAGAGACAATAAATGACATATTTTAATAATGGGAAAAACACAATAAGAGGATGCTGTTTGTCCAACTGGCCTTGTGCCTACTATTCCCCATAATAGATGACTGTGCCTCTAATGTCTCCATGTTTCAAAAGAAAATTGTCAGAAAGTTATCTCTTGAGGTTCACATTCACAGCACAAAATATTTTCTCCACCTAAACTGTGCAGAGTAAGAAGCGCTGGCTTTGAGGCATGAAGAAATACAATGACATCACCAGCTGTAGGCAGGAATGGAGCTCTCTACCTCAGCTCCACTTCAACAATTATAGGTAATTGCAAGTCAGTTTATAGCACAAAACTCACCATTTACTGGCATACTTTTTCATATTTAAATAGAGGTTATTATACAAAATTGACTATTTGGAGCATTCTACCGTGGTATAACATTGTTCCCTTATAAAAACATGCCTGAAGAGGTTTTATATGTCATCTATGCATGTTTGAGTAATCTAACAATCTCTCCCGGGGACTATTCTAACCCTCCTTTTCGTAAGCAGTACAATTCTGTCAAATGCTCAGCCCACAAGCCTACGTCACCCATACTCCCACATGACAACTCTCCATAACTATACAAAAGGATGGGAAACAAAACAATACACTACAGCTTCACAAACTTGATGTGATGTGGAGTAGATTCATTGGTGGAATTCATGCTAATTGTGTTGTGATAGCACTCTGAAGGGGGAGCATGGGGAGGGAGGACAAAAATAAAACTTATTACATTATTACTTATTACATTTTTACATTGTTTTCAGTGAATATAGTATTTTCAAAAAAACAAAAGGTAACATAGCGATGTGTCAGCAACAAATACCTCATAGAAGTGTAAAACCCATCCTCAAGTTTGCCGACGACACCACCATCTTAGGCCTCATCACTAACAACGACGAGAGCACCTACAGAGATGAGGCCAGCTGGTGTCAGGAAAATAACCTCTCTCTGAACGTCAGCAAAACTAAGGAAATGATTGTGGACTTCAGCGTGTAGACCAGCATCCCCCCATCTTCATCAACAACGTTGAGGTGGAGCAGATCAGCAGCTTCAAGTTCCTTGGAGTACACATCACTGAGGATTTATCCTGGACACTACATAAAGACACTGTGGTTAAGAAAGCCAGACAAAGACTCTACTTCCTGATTAAGTTGAGGAAGTTTGGTATGAACACCAGCATCCTCACAAACTTCTACAGATGCACCATCGAGAGCCTGCTGACGGGCTGCATCACAGTGTGGTATGGGAACTGCACCGCTCAGAGCCGCAAAGCACTACAGAGGGTGGTTTTTAAATATTTTTTTAAATGATATTGTTTACCTTTCCCCTGCACTTTCTGCAACACTTTTTTACCATGTACGAGTCAACGGTTCTTCTGATCCTAAACATTTCATTGCATTGTTGACCTTGTGTGTGACAAATAAATAATCTTGAATCTTGAAATCTTGATCCCGCTCTTTAATGACAATTTTTCTTTTCTCCTTTAAAATTTTTTGGTAATACAAGTTATTGCAAACTAGCTGCCTTTTATAAGTCCCCCATTACTACATATATTTTTCATAACTGAGCTAATAACTGAGGTGTAGTTCTGTACTGAGGGCTGATAAAACTCTACAGTGTGGGCTGCGAACGCACTAGCACAACTTCATTTTTCATAAAGGGGGTTTAAGGTGGGCTTCGCAAACTCCATGGAGAGCCTGGTTTCCACGGTAACAATAGGAAAGCCCTCATTGGCTACTCTTCGAATACACTGGTCATGACATGTGGAGTACCGTCTTTATCGCTGGGTCCAAATGAGACCAAGGATCAAAGTGAACTGAAAACATTGAATCATATAACAATCTTTCGATGTTTTGTCCATAAAGCGGGAATGCCTCATGTTCAAACCGTGGGAGGAGGATGTAGTATTTAAATCAATCTTATTTCTAGCTCTGCAAGCCCTTTGGCACATTATTACTTGTATTCACATGCATGAGTTTTCCAGTGACATATGCATGTTTTACAGTGATGCAGTGTGAAGCGGTCTGATTTTGTCACAGTGCTGCTTTTACTCTTTGGGAAGACTAATTTACTCATTTACAAGAATTTAGGCTGCATCCCATTACTCTGTCTTACCCCTTCCCCTTTATCTATGTCTTTGTCTTGCACCTCAATACCGAGCTGAGAGGGCCAGGGGTACGAATGCTCTCCTAAGAAATGGGACACCACTCGATTACCGTTTGCGTCATCATCCCTTGCCTCTACCTGAGCTGCTACGTGTACAGAGGCGACAAGTGAGGCAAACAAACGTAAACAAATGTCAAGGATCATGGGGCACCTCAGCTCGACAAAAAAAATAGCTTGTTTATACATGAAAGTTCGATGAAAACGATAACGTCGGCTAAACAGACATCTACAGGGCTCTCAAGACTCACGCATTGAGAGTGTGACACACGCAATTCGACGTGTTCACACGCTCACACGCCACACATGGCATTTCTCACGCTGATTTTTTTTTTTTTTTTTGTGCCCTGTCAGAAAAATTTATACACAAAACAGTATAGTCAACAACAGTTGTATTTAGACTCGCTTGTCTAATCTAGGAGACTTCTATCCAGGAATTAAAAGACACTCAACTCGAGAAAAGTTTTCACGTGCACGGGGAGGAAGTGTGGGGCACTCTGGCTCGTCCCACACAGCTCTCTTACAAAGTAAGATCGCCCATCGCATCTCCAACTTGCCACCTTCCCTCCAAGCGCTTTTATTGAGAACACATATCATACCCCACCCACGCAGGGGTGGGGTACTTTACTGGCCAGACAGTGATATGACATAATCAGCAACAAAAACACTTTCACATTTCTAAATTCAGTTATGACATTTAAGCTTGTGACTGAACAGAGAGTAGAAACAGGAACTTAACATTTAAAACAGAAACTGGTGACTTGTCTGTCACCTTTTGCCCTTTTGGACAGACATCTGTTTAACTATAACTCGAGACATGATGAAAAGTCACACATATATTTAAAAGTTCATTCCATATCAAAAATAGCAAATAGCGTTTATACAATTTGACAAGAAATCTTAGCATAGCTTTCACATGCCCAGAAAATCGGTCTGTGTGGCTCAGTTTATGCAGGCACCGCGCGTTTTCAGCTCCCCGGAAAAAAAATCAGCCAATCAGAAAATAGATTGTTCTGTTGTTGGGCAGACTGTAGAGTGTAGTTCCAGCTGCCGTGATGATAAAACAAACTGAGAACCATCAGGTAATAACTTCATTTATATAACTCTCATTAGTTGCTTTGTAGTTTAAGTTTGCTCTTTAGACAAACATTTACAGCAGGGCTCTCAAGTAGGGTGACCATTCGTCCGGATTTCGTCCGGACAGTCCGGTTTTAGAGCTGTCTGTCCGGCCGTCTGTCACGTGTCCTCCTTTTTTACATTTTGTCCTCCTTTCGGACCCTCATCGGCCACCCTTGCATAAATCGTCATAAATCCCCACCCATTATTTACACTTGCTACTCTGCGATGTGTCGTATGCAAACATTTGCGATGCGCGCTGCGCGCAGCTGATACAGCCCGTCAGCCCCTCGTATTGTCCGCTCTCTATCTGCGCTATCAGCCACTCTTAGAGGTGCTACTTGGCTCCTTCTTCCATCTTCATCGCCTTATTACTATCCCTTAAAATTTTGTTTTCTTTAGTGCCGTGCGTAACAGGTTTCGCTTACATTTCCTCTCAATGTAGACAGTTAAAATACGTTACAATATTTACATTACGGCTTTCATAATTGCAAATAATATTTTGGGGATTTTGTGCGAATTACACAAATCCAGGTAGCGAGATCTTACCTTTTAAAAGTGAAATGCAGAACTACTAGTTCTGCATTTCTTCTTTCTTCTTTGCCATGGCATATGATGGCATGGCAAAGACTGTGTTTTTCAGTGAATTAGTGATGATATTGTTTTTTGTTCATATCATCTTGACCATAATTTGCCACATTTTTCTTTTTGATGGGTGTTCCATGTTAATAAATATATGTTGACTTCATACATTATTCATAAGTTGTTTTTCTTGACCACCCCTTCCCTAACCCAGGGAAAAAAAGCAAACAAACAAAAAAAAAAACAAGGTGTCCTCACTTTAGGGACTTTGTCCTCCTTTTTGGACACAAGTGTCCTCCTTTCCTGTTTCATGCCAGTGGTCACCCTACTCTCAAGTCTCACGCATTGAGAGAGACAATTCGACGCGTTCACACGCTCACACGGCATTTCTCACGCAATTCAAGCCCCCCTCGGAAAAAATCGTTCACTCGCACCCCCCCGCAGTCTCACGCACGACCCCGCTCAAAACTTGAGAGCCCTGGACATCACTACAATTAAAACCGCACCAACAGTTCACTAAAGGTAACGTAGAACATAAACGTCATAATTGTAAACCTGCTAAACTGTTAATCGATAATTACAACTGCTGAAAATACATTTATGAGACTCCTTGGCTGGTCGATGTGACGCTGCCATCCTGATCCCCAAACCTGCCTGAGCTTGTAGGCGTACCCCTTCGTTCCAAGTCTGGTCGAGAGCTTACTTCGTTTCAAGGGGTATGTAGCCCGCGGTCGTGGCCCTTGCTCAAAATTAGAATCAGGACACCACTTGCCCTCACATGAACGCGCAAATCCAAGGGGTAGGGGTAAGACGAAGGGGTAAGACAGAGAAATTGGACGCAGCCTAAGTTGTGTTCCACAGATTTAAACGTAGCTGTATTGGTCAATTTTAGTCCTTTAAAAACTGATATATTCCATGTAATAGGTTATACATTTACATGATTTAA
This sequence comes from Paratrypauchen microcephalus, assembly GCA_036785185.1. Taxonomy (NCBI): domain Eukaryota; kingdom Metazoa; phylum Chordata; class Actinopteri; order Gobiiformes; family Gobiidae; genus Paratrypauchen; species Paratrypauchen microcephalus. The sequence continues at coordinate 15,790,991 of JAVJIX010000002.1, read as the reverse complement.
ACAGTACATTTTCCATTTATTGATACTTTACTGTGACCTCGTGGGGTTGTACTACATGTCTTTCAATGGTGGACTAATCAGCAGTTACCATGATGGCACGATGCACATAGTAGCAAACACTGGAAAAACAACACATTTTCAGGAGCCTGCGATCAGTACAAGCTCATGGTCCTGTTTAAGTGTTTGACTTTCAACAAAGAGGTGAAAGTGACAAACTGAAATAAACTGTTGGCTCATGCTAGGTAGCTTATGACTGTAATTTTATGAGAGCCAGACAGCACAAATCAAAATCTGTTCCAGCACCAACTAAATCAGTTCTTTTAGGTCAGATTCTGTCAAAATAAAACTCACATTAAAATCTAATAGAGCTGACAAAGTACTGCATTTTTTGGTTTCTTGCAAACCCCGTTACACAACACACAGCCCCTCAGGTCATGTTATATCCACTATTGGAAATGTGTTCGGTGTCTATCCAAATAATAGTTTTGTTAACTTTTTCTCTCTCTATATTTACCCGTGTACCAATATTGTTCATTGCATCTACTGTCATCTCACCCAAATGTTTTGTCATGCTCATCTAGCGTCCCTTTTCTGCTCCTCATCCTCTCGATGGCTTGTATCATTGTATCTCCTCTCTCACCTCCCATTGCGATGTGTGATTCAAACTATTCTCGCGTGGCTCTTTCAGTCTGACACTTTATCAAGGCCCGCTGCTGGCGTTCTCTCTCTCCCTCTATATAATTATCTCACCATCCACCATTCCATAGAAGGATCGAGCGCTTATGCAACACTGTTTACCAAATTTGAGGTGGCTGTGTAACCTCTCTAATTGGCCACTTGAGCCTGTTTGACCCATTGCAATTTAATTTTTTCTTATGCAAAGTTGAGCAATAAACTTCCCCCATCTCAGGACATTTTAAAATGAACTTTGCACAGTTTTTGTTTTGTATTCTTTGAGTTCGTATTCAGGTTGCGGTTTAGTCCTCCAAGGGCCTAGACAAACATTTGAATAGCTGGGAGTGATTGTATCCTATACGGTGCATCCTAATTATTGTAATCTCCAGCTGTGGTGGATAGATGGCTGGTTACAAGGTCAAAGGTCAGTTTAAGTGCCAGAAAATGGGATGGCAGTAGCTCAGTTGGTTCAGTGTTTGTCCACTTGATCCAAAGGTTGGTGGTTCAAATCCCGCTCTTGACCTAAGAAACATCAGTGGTTGAGTGGTCAGATCCACTGACCCACAGGTATGATTCCAGCTCCCACAGATGTATGCTGCTGTTGTGTCCTTGGGCAAGACACTTAACCCAACTCGCCCCCAGTGTCTGCGTACACTGGTGTGTGAATGGGTGAGTGGTTCCTTGTTGTAAAGTGCTTTGGGTGCCTTGAAGGTGGAAAAGTGCTATATAAAGATGTGACCATTTACCAAAATGGGCTAGATTGTATCAACACTTAACAGAATCTGTCACACTTAAAACCACACTGTGTAACATTTTAGCCAAAATGTTTATAATTTGCAGCTGATGTCATCAATATTCCCTGGGGTTGTCATGCTAACAGTAGGCTCTGCTCTGTCTAAAGCTCATTTTAATCCGAACTTTATTTTAACAGAATCTCACCAGAAAAAAAACTGACGTTAATAGAAAATACAACAGGTGAGATGATTTGTGCTTTTAAATAAGTTCATTTCAGATAACTTTGAAGTCACAAGCTAGTTTTTGTTTAAAGGGACAGTGTGTAGGATTCGTGGCGCATAGGTGGTTAGTAGCTATTCCACTTCCTCTTTTGGCTATGGCAGACCACGAGGGTCACCCGGGCGCGACGTAGCGCCGCCAGCTCGCGTGCACGAACCGCTGTATACATAAAACACTTTTTTTTTTTTTTCGCATGAAAACACACATTCCCGATCATGATTCATGACAATCTACACATCAAATGAAACCTTACAGTCTCCTCTTTTTGACTATGCAATTCATTTCCCTGCAAAACAATCACTCCCCGAGCACATGGGGCTTTTATACAGAAAAGCACAAAACTTAGCTTACTTAGCTTACCTTTGAAGGCTCTGCACAGGTCAAACTCCGTATTTCACCATAAACTTGGTCTCAATCTGTCCATAAGGATCCAGCGAATAAAATCCAATAAAACAATTTAGTCCAAAATACGTGTTATATCCATTACGATGTGTGATCCGGCAGCATGCTCCCCCCTCCCCCCCTCCCCTTCCCCTTCTCTCCTTCGCTCCTGGCTGCATATGGGAGCAGAGGAGCGAAGGAGAGAAGGGGAAGGGGAGGGGGGAAGGGGGGAGCCATATGCAGCGCGGCTAAGCAGCTGTTAGCAGGAGCCTCGGCGAAGGATGAGCCCAAATGTCCTTCTGCGGCTCTCGTATTCAAAATGGCTGCCTCTATATGGGGAAGATCCCCCTTTTATGTGACTATATCTAAGTCCAAAAGAATACTTTGATTTCATGATGGAAGTGAAAAGGCTTGGAAAACAATGTATTTTTGAATGGGTATCTTCAATTTCAGTAATTAACGGGTAAAAATCTTACACACTGTCCCTTTAAAGTAAAGGCATGCTTTTGGTTGTGTTTACTGCACTGAAAAAACACGCCTTTTTACTGTGAGTGGATTTCAATCTCCACAAACCTGACACTTATTTGGCCTGGAGGACCATCTCCTCCTGCTTGTTTCCTTGGAAATGTTGTTCCTTTGGCTACAATCTTCCACAGTATGGAATAAAACATATCTCTCTCCAATATAGATACAAAAATATGGTTTTAACTTTTTATTTCCAAGTAACGCGCCACCTACAGTTGTTTACCGACAGTAGAAAGTATACTTACTGCAAGCATTTACGTATATGAATAATAATACAGACCACAATATTACTCTTACTACCCTATATCTACTGTATTACTACTTCTGCTGTATGTAAATTCACCTCACTTCTACTGCTGAGCTACTAATTCTAATGTAAAACTGGTGCTACATCATCGCTATCAATCTACTTAAACTACCATTAGAGTTTTTACAATCATACTGAAATATATGAAAATGTTAAGTTACTTTGAATGTCTGTATTATCTGGAACTAATAGTTGCTTTCTCCTTCACCTACCATTATTACAGCTGCAGCCATCACTTTACAGAAAGACCCCAAACATAACTGAAATGACCCGTTTAATTGCCTTGTGAATTCATTAAGTTTGTCCTCTCAGAATCGTTTAAGTTCCTTGTTTAACGACCACATCAGACGGGCCAATTTATTTTATTGTTTGAGGAATAGGTTCCCAGCTGCACTTTTCCAATTCTATGTTTTGGTAGCCTTTAACTGTGTATGAGTAGTCACAACATTTTGATATCAAGACCTGGGAATTTTGTTCAATAGATATCGCGCAATTCAGCCACAATGAACGAGTAATAAAAATACGGCTATAGCACAGGATTTACAGCTATACAAGAGGGCCAAAGCAACCATGAAGGACTCCGCACTCAAAATACTTCAGGGAATTATTAATATTTCTCTATACAAAACACTCACCTCAGGATCATTTTGTGAGCACAACCTTTTATGGACACAGTGCTACAGTCCACTACTTACCTTGAGAGGCTGTCTGTACGATTTGATAGTAAAGAAAGCCTCTCAACAACTCCCTGCATTTTGTTAAGGCGTTAAGAGATAAAACCATAGTGAACTTGCAGTACGAGTTCAGTCAAATGCTTAAAACTAGATTTGACAACAATATTTTAGAATATTCCCAAGCAACTACTCACGTGCTCAAGTACATGCCGTATTTTAGTCAACATGGTCACAATAGACTGCCAAAAAAGTTTTGCAATTGCCCGAAAACACAAGAAAAAACACAAAATGGATTTAAACAGCACATTTGACAGATCTGACAACAGTATTTTCGCAAGAAACTACTCTCAAGTTGTTGAAGTGGGTAGCTTACATTTATAACTCCACCACTTGCTTTGCCTTGCTGTTCCACTGTACATTTAATCAATTCCAAGTGTTAAATTGTGAAAAACTGATTTAACATCTCCTGTTTGCCTGCACAGAGAGAGATAAGGACCAGCATTCTCCGCCGAGACAGGGAGTTGGCGGACCCTTCCTCAGAAAAGATAATGGTGCATCTTTAAGTACCATCCACCTCACCATCAGACTGCCTATGGTGATGCATAAAGAAATAATCTCAAATGGAGTTTGTTTGCTGTTTAAATGAGTTGATGTAACGGTTCAATGAGCTGTGAGAGCTATGTAAACTAGAAACAGCCTATCCCCATTACAAAGGCACAGCTGATAAATTGGCTTGTTTTGATGGCATTTCCTCGCCCGCAATTAACTCGGGTTAGACTGTGTTCAAAAGCATTTAGACGAGAATCTCCCAGACTGCATTGCACACCTGAATGTTTCTTGCAGCAAAAAGATATCAAGGACAAGTCCATATGCACTGTCTACATGTTTTATTAACCAGGCATACAGACTTAATAGTGAAATATGTAGTGCTCAGAATTAATGCTGACTTGTATTGATACAGAAACTGATAAAATATCTTTTACCATTTTAAGTACAGTAGAGTACACAAAATTGACTCTTGTGAGCTTTTAGCCATGTTATAATGTTGTTACCTCCTCAAAAACATACCTGGAGTTGTGTTTTGTTTTGATTCATTCACACATTGAGTAACACTTTATTATTAGTCTATTCTTTGGATGTAACGGAGAGGGAGTTTTCAAGTTCATACCTTTTGCCTTTTATTTAGTAGAGTTTAGCATTTCCAGGGCTGAAATTATCCAAATGTTTTAGTGAAAGTATAGTTTAAAACCAAAAGCAGCATTTCCTGTATTACCACATGACATCACAAGGTGGAACAGAAGAACCCAACCTAATATGTGTGTAGAATCCCTCAGTCGTCCAGGTAGAATCCATGGCAAAAGGAGAAATTCAATTTCAACAACAAAGAAAACAATAGGGCAGCCAGGTCAGGTCCAGAAGTGTGAAAACATCCATTATGGCCCTGAATGGTTCTGCTAACAAGACCCCACACTCTACTCCCACTGCAGATCTATTAGGCTCACCTAACTAACAGAAACTGTAAACAAATAGGTGTACTAGTTTCATAGTAATTTCATTGTAGTTAGCTCCTGCCTGCAGCCAATTTTAAGCAGTGTCCACCGGAACTGAAGAAGCAGCTTGGATGAGCTTCGAAACGTATTCAACCAAATAAACTTTTGTCCAGTTGACAAACTGAATTTCTCCTTTTGCCATCAATCTAAATATGCAGGTTTGTGTGTTAAAGGGATAGTGCGTTTTAAAAAAAATGTTAATCTGTATGGGTTTCCTTCTAAAAGTTACGGCTTACCTCTGACAGTCTCATCTGATCCCGGTTCGGTTTGCTTTCTGGAGCCCACGTAAGTAGGTCCGGTAACTTCCCTGGAACATGAAATAAAGCTTGTTTTTCTTCTCAAAACAAAACATTTGTTAGAAAGCTGATATATTTGCGTCCCAAACAGTTGTCCACGAAACATCCAGCAGCGTATTTCGCATTTGCGTATTGTCTCTCTCCACTCGTATCACTACGCCCATGTTAATTCTATCAGCCTGTTCACTTGTAAACTTCGGCATAGACATCCACTGAAGGTGAACAGGCTGATAGAGTTAACATGGGCGTAGTGATACGAGTGGAGAGAGACAATACGCAAATCGTGGACAACTGTTTCGCACGCAAATATATCACCTTTCTAACAAATGTTTTTTTGAAGAAAAACAAGCTTTATTTCATGTTCCGGGGAAGTTAGCGGACCTACTTACGTGGCCTCCAGAAAGCGAGCCGGACCGGGCTCAGCTGAGACTGTCAGAGGTAAGCCGGTGTCAACACACGTAACTTTTAGAAGGAAACCCATACAGATTAACATAAAAAAAACGCACTATCCCTTTAAATATGTGTGAATGAAACAAAAACACAACTCCAGGTATGTTTGTGATGAGGAAATAACATTACAACATAGAAAATAGCACAATATGGGCCCTTTAAAGGTGCACGATGTAACTTTTCTGCTTATGTCCATTTATCCATGGAGCGTTGTGTTTAATGTTCCACATAATGGTGTTATACTTATCTACCTTCCATTTAGTCAGTCAGAGGTATTTTATTGTTTAAGAAATAACTTGAAGTACAACATTGTTACTCTGAGTGGGATCGCTTCTCCACAGATGTCACCTTTAACAGAACTGGCGGTGTCACATGCTTGTCACCACGGAGACAGAAACTATTAATGCTGTACTGCAGAAGAAGAAAGAAATGACATCTCCATAGAAACAAGCAAGTGGTAGACCCTTCATCAGAAAATTTACATAGTCCACCTTTGCATCTGCAGAGCATTTAAAGTGAGTGCAGTCGTAAATCAGTTAGTGTGTCCTTACAACTACATAAACCAAATAGAAGCTACAATTCTTGCAGTGCTGTTGTTCTCAGGGCGTCCTCCTCATCCTTCATTTTAGTGAACTATTTTCTTGACAAGGCTCGACCTACACCAAGGCCTTCTAAAATCAGTCAGCTCCTCGCAGGACTTATTCCTCCAACAGCAAATATAACAAAAGGCATTTTCAAGTTTGGGCTCAGTTGTGATAGGTTACACAAGGAAAGGCCAAATTAATTTTTTATGTTTAAAATAACAAAAAACAAACAAACAAAAAAACATTTCACAGTCCTCAAAAGTCAAGTGTTTATGAAATGGTCCCGATGTATTTGTTTTCTAAAACCACATCATGAGGAACACAATATTAGGGTTATTCACCTCCAGCTAGCTGCTTATTAGCAAACATGGATATGATTAATGAGCATGAGCAGTGAGCATAGGCCCGCTTCCGGCTCCATCGACTCCAAATGACTTTATATTGAAAAATTGTCTCCTGCTCTCTGCTGTAACTGCTGCTGTGATGATGTTGTCATTTCGGTCTTAAAATGTTTGTATTAACTTGCTCTAAACGATCTTGGGATTTTTCATTTTGCAGTTTTGTCTCTAAATATCTATTCCTATATATCCTATGGAATTCAACTTCAAATTTACCCTGATAACCAGCGTTGGGAGGTTTACTTTAGAAATGTATTCTGGTACAGTTACTAGTTGCCTCTTAAAATATGTATTCAGTAACATAATCCAAGAATCATAATATTACAATAATGTAACTTGATTACTTTCAAGTACTTTTGGATGACTTTAACACCAAATATTAAATATATTATGGCTTTTTAAATCATGTTTGCTTCTAAATTCCAAAAAAACAGTCTGTTTGATGTCCTCAAAGCAATCAAAAGAGATAAAAAGCTCTGGAGTATTCTTGAGAGAGGAGGAATTACAATTGGTCACAGAATTCAAGTATCTTGGTGTGACACTTGATTCCACTTTGTCTTTCAAAAATCATATAAAAAAAAGCTTGCCAATACTATCAAATATAACCTTAAAAATTTTAAACAAATCAGGTATTTTATAACACTTGATGCTGCTAGAATGTTTATTTATTCAATGATTTTATCCCATATTGAATATTGCATCACAAGTTGGTCTCTCACCACTGTTACCAATTTGAAAATAATTGAATCACTGTTTAAAAAATCTCTTAAAGCTTTTGACCAAAAACCTAATTCATTTCATGTATGTAATATTTTAAATAAGTACAATCTTTTAAATTTTGAAAATTTTATGAATTTTAAGTATGTATGCTTCATTTACAAAGTGCTACATGGACTAACCCCACCCACCCATGTCTGTCTTTTTCAAACCTAAGAGATCAAGTGGTCCGAAAACCAGGGCCTCCTCCAGAGGAGACTGTGAGGTCCCCCACAGAAGAACCGCCTTTGGTCAGAACACTCTCTCTGTGAGGGCCACTAACACTAACAGTCTTCCTCTGCACATACAAGAGAGCCCTACACTGATCACTTTTAAAACACAACTGAAACTATGGCTGAAAACCAACCAGTCATGTGACCACTAGACTTTTGTTTGTGCTGCTTGTTTTTTATGTTGTATTTTTATGTATTTGCCTGCCGAGGGACTACGGATGAAAACTAGCTTTGCAGGTAAAATTTGGCATATTTACATTTGTTTTATACTTATGTTCATTAATGTGCATTGTCCCTATCAAATAAATAAATAAATATCCGATAACAACAAGAAAACAATAACATTTTGTGCATTATAAAAGAAACTGAGAAAGCTAATTTGAACAGTAGCTTATAGTCCTACAGTGAAAATGCACAAGTCTTGACCACATGGTACAGTTTATTAAGAAAAAAAAAACAACCTTGTCTTCTTTAAAAATATAATAATGTTGAAATTTCCACCCGTTAAATGCGTTCTTCTCGGTCGAAGCCATGCCAGTTGCAAGTTTGTTCCATAGTACTGCCATAGTGTGCGCACATATCTGTACGACAGTTTGTTCTGTTTTCCCTCCATCTCCAGCTTTAAATGGAAAAAAATTATACAACATAAAATGCTTTCAAATTGTAGTCCTGGTAAATAATCCCCATTTTCCCTAACTGTACCTGTAATCTGAGTACAGTGGTACCTCACCTTACGAAAGACCCTACATACGAAAAATCCAAGTTACGAAACGCCTTCACGTTAAATTTTGGTCTCTAGATACGAAAGAAAATTCAAGTTACGAAACGCGAAATCTCAAAAATTCGAATAATGCACGCTCAGATGCACGTCCCGCTGTTATCCCCGCTCAAAGAGCACCTTTCTCGGCCTGTTAGCTCACAGTGTCAGACCCCCCGGCTCTGGAAGTCGGATAGAACCAGAGCCAGCTCCGGGGAAAACCCCGCGGTCGTGCCCGCACAAAGAGCACCTTTCTCGGCCTCTTAGCTCTAGCGCCAAACACGCAAGGAGCGCGGAGACAGCAGCACCGCGAGCACGAGATAGAACCGCGGCGAACACGCAGCCCGAGCCACAAACCGAACACGCACAAACGAACGCAAAAACCGCACGAAACCAGCAAAGAGCCACACGGGGTGATTTAATCCTGGTCTAGTCCCGGTTTAGTCCAGGTCCAGTCCAGGTTTAGACCTGGTCTAGACCTGGTTTAGTTCTGGTCTAGACCTGGTTTATTCCACTTTTAGTCCTGGTCTAGTCTCTTAGCCAATCAGGACGCAGAACACAAAGTTACACTATATAAAAAAAAAAGTTACACTATTAAAAAAAACACCTTGGAACGGATCAGGCCTTTTCCATTGAAATAGCTACTCAACTTACGAAAAATTCACGTTACGAAACCACTTCTGGAACGAATTAATTTCGTAAGGTGAGGTACCACTGTATGTCTTCTTTCCATGTAACTGTAGCGGAATACACTTACCTTTTTTTGTTTCCTTTTACTTAACGCTGCTCCATGTATTCCGTTACTCCCCAAGCCTGCTTATAACTGCTAGCCTTGTGAGCTTCATTTGACTGGAGCCCAACGCTTTACGTCACACTTCCTTAGTTCACTTCTTTATACAGTCTGTTAGTGTTAGTAAATGTTTAATAAAATGAGGTTAAGAAGAATAAAACACCTTAAGGGCAGAATAAATACTAGTTAACATCAAAGCTCACTAGCTACTTAAGTATACCCTATAATATCATACGGTGTCAATGCAGTAGAATCCAGACCACTGAAAAACAATGTTCTCGAACCCTTCACAAAATTCATATTAAATTCTAAAGTTATTTAAGCAAAGTCAAGTAAAAATATATACTATTTAGCTTATGTTTACTCAATGTTCCATCTTAAATATGAATGGAAAAGAACTCTCAAAACTGGATGTGCAATTTATTTGAAAAGACTGTTTTGCATGAGGTGTGTCAGAATGTTATTGAAAATGCTCTTGCTGCTAGTAAACATACTTGGTCTGTCAATGGGAGGACGTGCACACACACAGCAGTAGAGGTAAATAAATATATGCCATTCTGTTTAGTTATTGACAAAATAGGAGTTATTCACTTTCCTTTTTTAGATATCAGCTTCTTCCATACTTCCTTTGAATGTGTTATAGGGGACTAGTTGCACGGTGAATTGGCAGAATTTTATGGCAGATGCCCTTCCAGCTGTAAAAAAGTATATGAAATCAGACAAGGTTAGAGGGCCCATGTTACAGAAGTTTTCTGATCTGTTACAATGTTGTTTCCTCATCAAAAACATACCCAGTGTTGTGTTTTGTTTCATTCACACATGTTCAACCCTCAAATCCTACATCGTTAGGCTGTGTTCTTCTCTTGAACCGAAAACAATGTTCCACTTTATGTGCGTCATGTGACTGTACAGGAAGATCTCCACTGTGCTTCTAAACTCCATTCACCTTCACTAGAATAATTTGGATTATTTCAGACGAGACCTGGAATTTCAAAAGTTCAAAGTCAGCTTTATTGTCAAAAAACATATGTACAGGTTGCACACACAGGATTTGAAATTGCAGCGCCCCCTAGGCCCACAGTGAACATAAAACATCTGATAAACAAGACAATAAACACCATGACTAAAACATCACATATACCTGTAGCAAAAGTACAGTAAACTTGTATATGATACAAATAGGTAAAACACAATGTGTGGCATAATAAAGCTCAAATGGTGTCATTTAAGCAGCAGTGTCAGGGTCCTTTAAGTGTCATTTAAGCAGCAGTGTCATTGGGAGAGGGAGGACAGGGCAGGAGAGAGTTCAGCATCCTCACAGCTTGGTGGATGAAGCTGTCTTTCAGTCTGCTGGTCTTGGCCCTGAGGCTCCTCAGGGGCCGTTTAGACGAGGACGATTGCGACTGAATATGACAAAATATTCTATCGGAAGTGTCTTTCGTTTACACGGCGGCGACGCCGTTGGGCTCTGAAACCGCAAAAATCTGAAGACTCCTTCCAGAGTGTGGAGTTCTGAAGACGGCGCGGGTCGCGTCTCCGTCTAAACGGCAAGAAGCGCAAAACATGTTCACTTCGCATACAGCTGACTGGATGCGCCAAGCCGATAAAAACAATAACAATACGGTCGCAGGCGACAGAGGCAAGTTTGGACAAGACCGGGCAGAACCAGTCAGTGGTGGGATAATTTTGAGAATGGATTAGTTGATGACAGTGCTTGGGTGGAAAACTTCAGAATGACTAAACAAGCTCTTGTTGCATTAAGCGAAGAGCTCCCACCCTACATCGAGGGCGAAACAACCATGATGAGAGCCCCTGTCGGTGTCCTGAAAAAGGTAGGTGTTTTTATTAGCGGCCTGGCATGCATATTCAATCGAATTCGCCCACTTTTGCGTCTTCGTATAAACAAACATTTCCTGTTGAGAACGCTCGTCTAAACGGGGATAAAAAATTGAAGACAAGACGAGACGCCACTTTTGCGTCTTCTGTTTTTATCGTCGCCGTATAAACTTAGCCTCAGTCTCCTTCCTGATGGCAGCAGACTGAAGAGGCAGTTGGATGGGTGGGTGGGATGCAAGCGGGTGTGGTAGATGTCCTGCAGGGAGGGGAGAGAGATGCCCACTATTCTCTCAGCTGCTCTCACTACTCGGTGTAGCTTTTTCCGGCAGGACACGGTGCAGGTGCCATACCACACAGTGATGCAGCTGGTGAGGATGCTCTCTATGGTGCCTCTGTAGAAGGTGCTCATGACGGGAGCTGGGGCTCTGGCTCTCTTCAGCTTGAGGAGGAAGTAAAGTGGGTTTTTCTTGGGAATTTCTAATATCTATTACCAAAAGGTACCTGTTAACTTGAAATCGACCACTGCACGACATCACAAAGTGGAATATGGTGCATTTTGAACTCTGGAGTAGACATGCTAATAATAATTAATTATTCAAACACATGTGAATGAAACAAATCACAACTCCAGGCATGTTTTTGACAAGGTAACAGCATTATAACAATGGCTTAAAACTCACAAGAATCAATTTTGTGTCATACAGGACCTTTGAATAACCATCCCCATGATGAACTGTTCATTTCTTTTGTTAAAATCATTCATTCATTCATCTTCTTTTTCCATTCTCTGGGTCGCGGGGGCAGCAGTCCAACCAGAACACAATGGACCAGCCCTCATGAATCCTCCCACGGGTAGTGGGTCCATAGGAGGACGGCTCACGTCACAACGGGCCTTGATTTATCTTCTGCCATGGGGACTACCAGTGTCTGCAGACACTGGGGGCGAGGTAGGGTTAAGTGTTTTGCCCAAGGACACAACGGCAGCGCTCATCTGTGGGAGCTGGGATCACACGCGTTCCACCCGTCAAGAGGGGGCGTTCGAACTGCCAACCCCTGGATCACTAGGCAAGCGCTCTACCAACTGAGCTACTGCCGCTAAAATCAGTCCATAACAAATTGCCTATTTTATTCTATATAGAGATGTAGCTTTTCTGTAATTTGAGTATATTAATTAAAAGTGAACTGATCTTCTTTTGGCTATTTTCTGTCCAATTGCGAATCGTAACAAGTAGATGTAGATGTTCTAATAACACTGAGCTGATTTGACACTATTGAAGGTTGGGTCCAGTTGGTCAGTCTGACTTGTTCACATTATGAGCAGCGCCTTGATGTGAGTGCCTTTGACACAATGAATTGCCCAATCAGGAGACTTTCTTGTTGAACACCTTTTGAGCCACTGCCTGACTGGAAATCTTGTCAGCTTTCTTCATTTATTCATTCAGACCAGAATGTCGGGGAGTGTGACAGAAAAGAGGTTTTGTCTGATTTATTCCCCAATTAAAGCCTGTGCTTTCATCGTATTAAGACTCAGAATGTGCAGGGATCTTCTCCAACTAAACTCTGGGGTGTATTTGTAAAATAGTACAGTCTCATACACATGACTTGATGGAAAATAGAAGACTAAACCACACCTCTAACTTTATAGTGTGTATGTGTCTTTGCAACTGTAGGCTTTAGGAGGGGCACATCTTGGACAATAGACATTACTGACTTCTCTCAACACATGCAATTTAGCCATCACTTCACAAACATATGTGTATGAGCAGTAACAAAGGTTTAAAAGTTACTTCTAGTCCATTGTATACAACTCTGGAAAAAAATAAGAGACCACTGCAAAATTATCAGTTTTTCTGATTTTACTACTTATAGGTATGCGCGAAGAGTCCCTCAGTCGTCCAGGTAGAATCCATGGAAAAGGAAACAATAGGGCTAGCCAGGTCAGGTTCAGAGGTGTGAAAACAGCCATTAGGGTTTGAATGGGTATGCTAAACTAGACGCCAGAGAGAAACTGGAAAAACAAAAGACAGAAACTCAAAACAAAGAGGTGGGATAGTTTCAGAATAATTTCAGTGTAGTTAGCTCCTCCCTGCAGCTAGATATAAGCAGTGTCCATCAGCACTCTAACCAGAACTGACGAAGCAACTCGGATGAGTTGCGAAACGTTTTCGACCAAATAAACTTTGTCCAGTTGACAAATTGAATTTCTCCTTTTATCACAAAAATATTATTGTTTAAACATTTATTTGCAGAAAATGACAAATGGTCAAAATAACAAAAAAAGGATACATTTTCAGACCTCAAACAATGCAAAGAAACAAGATCAAATTCATTTTAAAACAACATAATACTAATATTTAACTGAATGTGAACTGAAGTAGCTCAGCTTTGTGTTTGTGTTGGAATTCAACAGATACTGGAATGGAATGGCTGTAATACATGTAGAGATGCTGATTTCAGAAAAAAGTGCAGTGGTCTCTTATTTTTTTCCAGAGCTGTACAAGCACTAGTTCATTCTGTGTACTGCTGTCTCCTCTGCCCTGTGTGAAGGTGCTGTGGGCAGGACCTGGCGGGAGCTCTTTGATTGGCCAGGTGGCAGCCTGGAGAGGAACCTTTAAAAGGAGCAATGTGCTGCTGCCTCTTCCTTTCGCTCTCCTGTGATGTCAGTCTGCTATTTTTTGGTTGGGAGGTTGGTTTAAGTGAGTGGGTACCCTGTACACTTTACAGCATGTAGTTTATGTTTGTTTATACACACAGGTTCATCAGTTGTGTGTTTCTTTTTTATCAGTTAGCTTAGGCTTTTGATTTCTTTCCTTTTCAGGCCCTGTTTTGTTATACTTTGATTTCGTTTCTTTGGCACAGCTGGCACGCGCCTCCTCCCACCATTTTGATGTACACCCTGGTGAATGTTTTGCGTTCAAAATAAACAACATCTGACTCCCTGTCTCAAAGATTGTTTTATATTAATTATGTCCTTTAGCTAATAAGGGACGTAACATAGACCAGTAGACAACTCTGTAAAATCTTTATTACTTTGGGTTGCTAAAAGTCTCAAGCAATACTACATCTAATAACAAAACTAGACACTCATTTGAGCAAGTACTGCTACAGAAAAAATGTATAAAAGGGACAAATTTGGACATTTTCTGAATAATAGTTATTAGAACTATAGGCCAAATGGTAATACATCTACTATATTTTTGAAACAATTATATTATATTGAAAATCACATGTGGTATTGAAATTGGTATCTAACATCAAGTATTAATTTTACTTTCTAACTTGAATTTAAAGGTGCACTATGTAACCTTTCTGGTGAATGGTCCATCACCTTTTTGTCTCAGTGGAGATGCATTTGCTTTGCTTGGAATATCCCTCAGTATGTCATTCAACTTATATCTCCGTGAACACAGACAGGTACTGTAGGTGACAGGTACTTTATAAATTATTGGAATAAGTTTAATGCAGTAGTGTGGAACATTCCATGCAAAGAAATACCATCTCAATGGAGACAAGCTGATAGAGAAATCCTACACTTAAAGTTACATAGTGCACCTTTAACCTCTTAATTTTTCCAAATATATGACTCTCAATTCAAAATTAATAATATTCAGTTCGAATGTCTCTGAACCCTTTGGAGGACAGACAAAGGCTGGACTTTTTGTAAAGCTGAGGCTCTGTAGTTTTGGCCTCTGTTGGTCTCTCTGGTCTACTCAGATTTTAAGTGCCAACACGCTCTACACAGAGCAAAGTCAGATTTCAAACTGTGCTTGAATTCTTTGGGGTAAATATAAGAATAAGTATAGCCGGAGTGCCTGGGGAAGGGCTGATAGAGAGCAGATTGAGCATTTGTTGGATCTGGACAATTCTCATGTCAAAGCTGAAGCATATCTCACTAAAAATTACACTTACGGCAAAAAAGTCCAGACGGAAATCATATGAAAGTCCTATTACATTTTTGGCTTATTTTTATTTATGGTTCTGAAGCACAAACTAGTCCAGATTCTTCTAAGAATTTTATGGAAGTAATGGAAATCTGTAACCCACTGAAAATAAGCGGGTTACAGATTTCCAGTAATGTTTTACATGTCCATGAGATTGACCGTTCACTTTTATCAGAAGCTGGACAAACAGAACTTAAAGGGATATGCCACCCCAAGGTCAAACTTGGGCATCTCCCCACAGTCCAGAGACTAAAATAAGTGGTGGAAAGGGTTTTCCTGGTCACCCAGCCATTGTCTGAGTCTGTCAGCACTGACCGCCGCGGTATCTGCAGCTCCTCCGCGTTAGACTGGAGTCTAATGGCGCCAGAGAAAGATTTCAGCCAAAAGGAATTAATTTGCTCGATGCGTTTCCCAATTACTTTCTGTGTAGTGCGGATTCATATCGAGTGCAAATAAATGTGCAAATCAACACGGAGAGCTTGACTTGGTCATTTTGGGTGGGAACTATTTTTCAGTGCGGAAAAAGAAAGCCGAAGCACAGAGCACGCTGCCAGGGGAATCCCTGTTACGCACCAGGAAGGGAGTTCCCCTGTTGCGCAGCGTGCTCTGTGCTTCGGCTTTCTTTTTCGCTTTCCACCACTTATTTTAGTCTCTGGACTGTGGGGAGATGCCCAAGTTTGACCTGGGGGTGGCATATCCCTTTAAGTAAAAGTACAAGGGCCCTCATCATTAAACACTATGGAGTCCTCCTGATGACAAGGAGATGAATCACAATGGCATGTGCATATTTGTGTAGAAAATGTCTTTAACCACAAGCTCCTGGCTGAGAATTGCTCTGCTAGATTTCCATAAAGCATTTCCCTCATCTCTTTGCACTGCTTTAATGCTTCTTCCTTCACCATTTGATATCCATTTTAGTTCCACCGATGTTACCATTATAGTCGTTGGATATTGCACAGTTTTCCATTATCACAAAATGCCAAAAAATGTCCAAGATAATGCAGAAAATATTATGCATACTGTCCCTGGTTTACATTGTTATTCCAGAAGTATCTGGCCGTGTTCCACCTGGGCCTGACTTGAAAGCACAGTAAAGCCGCTACAGTCTGACAAAGCCTTAGTGTGCAGTGGTTAACACAAAGTCTGCTCAAAAGGTGTGTGCTCTTCTGCTGCACTAAGAGGAAAATATTCAACTTTCTTTAAAATGATGAGTAGTAGGAACATGATCTCTTTGATGGAAAACTATTTTACACCAACTCAAATTGAATCTACTAGACAATGTCCCTGCTATATTAAAGTTTGAGTCCTTGCTTTGAGAGAGGTGTAAAAAGCTAGAAAAGTGCTCAAAGACGATAATTGTCTCATTATTTCAAAAAAGTTTTCGCTTAATAACAACTGGAATGAGGCTTGATAATGATTTTCTATTCATTATAGACCACCTTCTCCAAAACTGTTAGAACTGCCGTCAAACGCACATCGGACCTCTTCTCAGAATGTCAATGTCAATGTTTTTTTTTAACCTAAATGATTAATATAAAAGCTTATTTGGTGTCCTAAAATATAGAAATATTGATAATTCATAGCATTTATATAGTGCCTTTCATGACACCCAAAGCGCTTTATAGTTCATTGTTCATTCACTCCACACTTGGTGGTGGTAAGCTACTTTCTGTAGCCACAGCTGTCCTAGGGCAGACTGACGGAAGCGAGGCTGCCAATCTGCCCCATCTTAGTCTACGATTTCGCTTGAAGCAAAAGTGGCCTGTAATCCGAGATTTAGCCATAGTTTACAGCTTTGCGTTTCATGTTTGGGTCCCGGGAGCTGAGAGCACAGTCCGCACGTCCTCATCTACTCAAAACTATGGCTAAATCTCGGATTACAGGCCACTTTTGACCACACGAAATCGTAGGATAAGACATCGGGCTTATGATTTGAAAAGTGCTAAAGTTTGTGTTATTTGGAGACTGCAAATAAGTGCCCCGAGAACTCACATGATGGAGATCGCAAATCTAAACATCTCTGGAAGTGCTCCATATGACACCAAATTACTATGGGTGAGTAAAACAACTTGTTTTATTACCGAAACAAGGCTCAGATGGTAAAAAACATTACTTTTCCTTTAAATCACATTAGAGGTAAGATCGGGCCTAAAAAATCCAGCCCGACCCGACTCGGCCCGCAGGTATTAAAGCCCGACCCGGCCCGAGCCCGACCAATTAACTTGATTTGCAGGCCCGAGCCCGAAGCAAACCCGAAATTTCATATTTTATTTGTGAGGGGCGTTTTTTTGAAACAAATGATAATATAGATGTTTGACGATCATCAATTTTGCTAGTACAGCTGTTTAAATGCCTGCTCAGCGTCGAATGTTCCCCCTAATGTTTTATGTGTCTGAGCAAACACACTAACTCCCTGAGCGCTCCTTGGAACCCTGTGCGCGACATCCGACATGCACCCCCCCCCCCGCTACACGCGGAAAGAGCTGCGCGTGCTCGCGGCTTGCACGTGCTCGTGGCTTACACCGGTAGAAGTTTAATACGAGACACATACTTTTGTTTCTGAATACTGGACGATTCCCCCGTATTCAGATGACCCCGCGGCTGAAAAAAAAAAGCGGAACTCTTTCATCCCTGCGCTGCAGAGGTTTTCTTGTGCGCTGAGAATGTGTGAGCAGTGCGCAAGCGCGCAGCTGAGAGGGAACGTCGAGGTGCCAGTCTTTTTGCTCTCGTATGAAAGCAAAGCGCCACATTGACTACATTCAGCGAAGCCAACGCAAGTTTCTGTAGCATTTTCAACAATCAATTTGAAGCTTTTCCACACCTCACTCTTACCGGTGCGTGTTTGTCTTTTCAGTTCTCCGGTCTTTAGTTTATCCTTAACTTCTTGCTCCTCCATATTGGGGATACCAGGTCAAAATAGATGCGGACTTGCGGAGGGGAAGATTATTAAGAGCGGCTCCTGTTTAATAGTTAAATAGCAATTACCTTACAGTGCCTTCTCTGTTTTATCCAAATTATTTATTTTAAAACAAGTATTCCTTAGTTTAGTATCCACACATCGTTTTATTATACATTTTTATAAACATATATTTATTTTTAAAAAAAGTCAGCGAGAGAGAAGCCCGGCCCGAGCCCGACCCGAAGCAATGATTGACATTTTAGGCCCGAACCCGACCCGAATTTCGGGTCGGGTCAGCTCGGGCTCGGGCTTAAGATCTTACCTCTAAATCACATCTCTATTCTAACCCATTCAATCTACCCACACGCATGCACTCACACACACGCATACACACACACACACACACACACACACACACACACACACACACACACACACACACACACACACACACACACACACACACACACACACACACACACACAGTAGAGTACCGTAGACCGTACACAGGCTATGGGGGAAACCCACCTTCAGCCTGGCAGTCTAACCCTGAATCTTCCTGTGGTCAGGTGCGGCCACTGTGAAATGTACAAAAAGAAACAAATAAAATCATGTTCATTTAAAGTAAGTAGTTAATATCTGAAGTGTAAAAGCCCAGCTGTTTGTACAGGAGTGCATTCTGGGAGACTGTGGTTCTGATCATCCCGTATGTCTTTGATGGAGTCGCTCTCTTCTGTGAGTAACACACGAGTCTGATATTACACTACTGTATCTCAAATTCACCATGTCACCACATAATAATGTCCAATATAAATACATCCACCAATAAACTGACATCTGTCTTGGAAAGCACCTCTGACTTCCTGTTCATTGGAGGGCTGTCTTTGTATAATTTATGTATATATTGGATTATATATTATATTTTATTGTTGCCTCCATCTTCACTTTGACACTGCTTCACTACTCTGAAATACAGATTGTTGCTTCAAAAAGTATTTTGTTTTGATTAAATATTTTAAGTTGGACAAAGTGAGGATCTTTGATCTGAGAGGGTGTGAAACCAAAGAGATTTGATTATCAAGAGGAGGGAGCGAGATGTTCATGTGCTCAATAGAGAGAGTCTGATATTTTGGAAAATGAGTCATGCAGATTTATTGTTCATTGCAGTGAAAACTTCTGGTTTGTAAGTAGAGCAATATGTTGTCAGCATTGAGACTGATGTGGGGCTTGGATGTTCATGTAGTCCCTCAGTCGTCCAGGTAGTCAGTAAAAAGTAGAAATTAAACTTTTTGTCCAGTTGACAGAACTGAATTTCTCCTTTGCTGTGGGGCCTGAAAGTTTTTAGAGGATAGTAGACATCCCTGTCTAGTGCCCCTGTGAAATAATAATTAAGACTACTTTAAGATTAGAGGTCATTTAACTCATGTAGATATTTGATTTTTGCCTCTGTCTTCACTTTGACGATGCCCCACTCCCTCAGCCCTTCACACCTCTGCCCTCGCCCACAGCTCGATGGACTAATCTACCTGGCTGACTGACTCTTCATGACTTTTGTTACTGAAATGCAGCCCTTTGTATTGTGGGTCACCATAATGTCTTTCTGTCATGTGAATTTGCAAAGCTGCCCACCTTCAAATGCTCCTGATTGGCTGCTGTGGTCTTTTTCTTTTTTTCTTTTTTTTTTTTTATTAGAAAGAGGTTTTAGTTGAAGTTTGTTTATCCTATTTGTTGTTGTATTGTTTTTAATTTTGAGCTTTCAGCGGGACTGAAAGCTTAATCTAAGACATGCCTGAAATTTTAGAACATTTGTTCATGCTTGTCTCATGTCTCACATATGAATCAAGGAACTTTAGAAATGAAACACATACACACACAAAGGGCTGAGAAACAGTGTGAGCTTCTTTCACATGAACAGGTGAAGCACTAAATGTTGTTAAACGGAGTTAATATGATTAACTGATTTTGCGCCACCCTCAGGCTGCTTCAAGTGCAGCATGCCAAGATGTTTCATCATGAAGTACCTGGTGTGCTGTTTTCATTTGCTGATTCGACAAGAACAATTCTGACTCCAAACAAACTTGTGTCTGACATGATTACAATAAATATACTGGCAGAATGAAGTCAGTTCTATTGCACATATATACATATACATATGTGTATATATATATATATATATATATATATATATATATATATATATATATATATATATATATATATATATATACACAACACTACCATTTCTCTCAAACATTGTTCACAAATCTGTCCAAATGTGTGACAGCGAGCACCTCTGCCCCGCCGAGACAATCCACCCCACCTCACAGGTGCGCCACATCAAGATGCCGATCCGACATCATGACCAGTGCACAGGTGCGCCCCAGACTGCCCACAATAAAAGGCCACCCCGAAATGGGGTGGATTGTCTCGGCGGGGCAGAGGTGCTCGCTGTCACACATTTGGACAGATTTGTGAACAATGTTTGAGAGAAATGGTAGTGTTGTGTATCTGGAGTGAATTTTGGATCTTTGGGTCCATCTCAGGAAAAATGGGAGCAAAAACAAAAGTGTTGCGTTTATATTTTTGTTGAGTATATATATATTTTCAAATCTTTTTTCCAAGATATTTATATATATATATATATATATATATATAGTCATAGTCATAGTTTGCTTTATTGTCGAAAACAATCATGTATATATATATATATATATATATATATATATATATACATATACATATGTGTATATATATATATATATATATATATATCGGAAAAAAGATTTGAAATAAATCAAATACTCAATGTCTTAGTCAAATACTTAATGTCCAATGCATGTATGTTTGTCATTCTTTCACAAAAACACTTTGCAGTGTATTTCATCAAGTCTGAACAACACATTAGCGGTAATGAATATTTATTATAACTTATTTACACGGAACATGTGCATGAGGTTCAATACCATGCACTGTTCACAGGCTGAACCAGGGATGGTGGCTCAACTGGTCCAAACTTATCCTCTGATTTGGGTCCAGTGCCGGACAGACTTTGAGGAAGTCACTGCACTCTGCAAAAACAAACACAAGAGAAACTTTAGAGTGTACATTTCATAGTTGCTCTTCCCAGAGTGAAGTTCTTAAGTAACAAAAACTTCTGTTCACAATATTAAAGATGTGAAAAAGATTGGTGGTATTCATGCGGTCCATTCTTTAGATACTGCAATTTGTGAGTTGTGTAAGGGTGAACTGTGTAATCTGTCTTTTCAAATGGAGGTCCGCCACCTGCTTGTCTCTATGGAAATGTTATGACTTTGCCTGGGATGTTCCACAGTTTGCCATATAAGTTGCATCTATTCAATTATATATATGGATTTACTGCTCACAAATATGGTGAAAAACATGCATTAATGTATCGACACTGCACAGATCTGACTTGTAACTTGATCTGGTAGTGTCCCCTTATGCAATACTGAGGAACATAGCAGGGCTCTCAAGTCTCACGCTTTGAGAGTGTGACACACGCAATTCGACGTGTTCACACGCTCACACGCCACACATGGCATTTCTCACGCAGATTTTTTTTTTTTTTTTTGTGCCCAGAAAATCGGTCTGTGTGGCTCAGTTTATGCAGGCACCGTGCGTTTTCAGCGAAAAAAAACTCCCCCTCCCTCCTCCCCGTCCCGCTCCCCGGAAAAAATCAGCCAATCAGAAAATAGATTGTTCTGTTGTTGGGCAGACTGTAGACTGTAGTTTCATCTGATAAGCGCACACTGCCCTGTCAGTGATAAGGACAGCGACTGAACACGAGGAAACGGTGATGATAAAACAAACAGAGAACCATCAGGTAATAACTTCATTTATATAACTCATTAGTTGCTTTGTAATTTAAGTTTGCTCTTTAGACAAACATTTACAGCAGGGCTCTCAAGTCTCACACATTGAGAGAGACAATTCGACTCACACGGTGACGGCACCCCCCCCCCCACTAAATCACTAAATCATATCTAAATAATGTGTGTATTCCTCTGCTCGTACCTTGCGACATGCCACTCAGACTGAGGAGGGCAATGAAGGGAAAACCCTTCATAAAGTCTTTTGTAGTGAACTTTTTGTCACTATCAGAGCGCAACAGTTCATAAAGTAGCGCCCCCGTCTGCCCCACTGTGGTAGGACCAGCGCAGTAGCCTTTAGCTGTGAAGGCCTCAGGAGGTGCGAATTCTGGTGTTCCTGAAAAAACAAAGAATCACAGAAATAAGTAGGGAGGTTGACAGATTGCATAGTGCACCTTTAATGATAGTATTTTATTTGAACTTGTAGTAGGGCTGTGATTGGGGGTTGAGGCCACAGCCAAAGTCTATTATTCTTATCCAAGGGCCGAACTCTGTGGTCTGGACCAGGAGGTTCTCCATTTTAATGTCTCTGTGGAAAACCCCTTTTGAGTGAAGGTCCACCAGCGCGTACACAACCTGATGCATCAGCTCCTGTCGGACAATAAGAAGAACATGTATTAGAAAAGTAACTGAAATGTATTGAAAATGACATTAATTATCTGTGAGATTAAAGAAGAGATGCTTTACTTACTTACATACTGCTATTCTATGACATCATTGCCTTTATTATCGACATTTTAAATCACAATATTGATCTTTAACTAGTTGTTCTAAAGTTAAATTATAGGACTACCCCAATGGAGCACAAACTAAGAATAAAATTAATTCAAATTCAAAAACAACTGCAAAGGAGAAAGACTGACTTAGATGATTAAACTTCCATGTGATTTCTCACTTTTTTCCAAGATAATGTAGCTACAAATAATTGTAAAATTTAAATAAATAAATAAAAATGAACAATAAAATAAACAAATACATTTTTGGTGTGGTGTCATTATTCTTCAAGCCACAACTTGAACTCTGAAGAAGTGGAACAAGAAGAATTTATACAGAAAGGGAAAACGAATGAGACAAGACAATAATGAAAGAGAGAAGATTGAAAGAGTTATTTTAAAAATTGATTGTACTTTCTCTTCCAAATAAAACAGTTACACTACTCTATCCGGCTGGATAGCTCAACTGGTAAGTCACCGGACTTTGACACGGGGGACCGGGGTTTGAACCCCCCCAAGGGGCAATGAGCAAGCCAGTGTGGGTCCTTGTGCAAGACCCTTCACGGTATAGCCCACCTCATACAATGATGAGAGACAATGAAACTTACTCTAATAAATAAATAAATATACAGTATATAATGGGTTATCTGGATATTCTAGTTATCTCGTTTTTACTGGCCATGCAAATGTTCCCACTGATTGAGCAGATAGAAATATTTTCCATTAAAGTTTTTTTTGTAATTTTTCCTGTTTGTTTTTTGCATACCTTTGCGGACTGCAGCAGATTGGACTTCTGGCAGAGGTCCATTCTTCTGACAGTAGTCAAGCAGTTCTTCGGATGGGGTGGGTCTTTCCATGACCAGAACTACCTCCTGGCCTTGATCCTGGAGGTACCAGTCCAGGAGACTCACCGAGGGGTTCAGTCCGACCGAGTGCCGATCTGGAGCAGCTCTGGTCATCATGAGCACCTTGGAGGGGGCAGTGAACACCTCCTTTTCAATCCTCTAAAAGTGGAAAATGTAAACAAAACAGATTATTACACAATCAGAAGCAAACGCAGTGTCAGATATCGATGGGGTGGTATTAGTGAGTTTCGTTCAATCCAATACAGTAATACTATGACAAGTACTGCAATACTGATCTGATTCCTATGAGTTATGATCCCAATGAGTTTAATATCCTAATGCACTAACTGAAATATAAACAATGTATTTCAAAGTTTTACAGTCATAAATTTAAAAAGTGTGATTTTTGATGCCTCTGTCCGTATTCATATTTGGTATCAGTCCATTCATCACTAATATAAAAGAGCTGTGAGTGGTGATGGTACCGCATAGACTTTTTAGTGGATACTGATGTTGATTATTTGTTTGGTTATTTGACGATACCGATATAACAATTTCAAAATCCATAAAATGACAACAACTAAATTTTCACTTACCACTGGAGCAAATTCCACGTCCTCTCTCTTGATGTGTTTGATGGCTACCTGAAAATCATCAATTAGAACATATGTAGTAATAGAGTAGTCATGGGGGCTGGTGCATTGTGTTCTGGGCAGCAGATCTGCTGCCCCCGCGACCCAGAAATGAAAAAAGCGGAAGAAGATGGATGGATATATAATGGAGTAAACTGAAAATGTGAAATTATAGGTATATTCATAGATTATCTCTGGTAGTATTTTTCTTGAGAACGTGAAATATTCTGAATTTAACGGTCTCCCGAAAAAATATCTTCATGGAGACTGATCCTCTACATCAAAAATCACTTAATGCACCTTAAGTAATTTAAGCTTATATTAACTTTGCATTTGAAGTTTTGTAAATGATGAAAAGCATATATCTTACTGGTAGTTATCATGCATCATAATGTATAAGTTTTATATAGCGCTTTTCTGGACAAGATGCTTTACAGAGCATTATTCACTCCACACTCTGTGGTGTTAAACTACTACTGTAGCCACAGCTGCCCTGGGGCAGACTGACGGAAGCAAGGCTGCCAAACTGCGCCATCGGCCCCTCCGACCACCACCATCACTCACGCACACACCACTTTCATACTCGGCAATGTGGGTGAAGTGCCTTGCCACAAAGACAGTTATGACAGACGACAGACAGTAACGACAGACCCACTGTGGCACCTGATTTTCCCAGTGGTCTTCCACCCAAGTACTAACCAGGCCTGGCCTTGCTTAGCTTCTGAGATCTCACGGGATCAGGCTTGACAGGCTTTGACAAGTCGGTTGATCTGATATCCGGATGCCGGCAAACACAGATCCAAATCCACCCTCTAGGAGCGCCTCATGCTCCTTGTACCTCAGCACAAAGTCGTGCAGTTTACAGAAAAAATAAATAAATTTGTATGTTCATCCTTTAATGACAACACCCATTCACACGTAGGCAAGGGAGCAAAGTGTCTTGCCCAAGAATACATTAACAGTATTTGGTTTAGCTGGAACTATGATTTATTGGTTTCAGTCCTGAATTAGTCCTAGTTTGTTCCTAGATTTATATTTTGGTCCTATTGTCCAAATGTCCTATGTGTACTTCTTTTGGTCATTGTGTAGTCCTGGTAATCCTGGTTTGGAGCTAGAT
The DNA here is from genome assembly GCA_036785185.1 of Paratrypauchen microcephalus. Classification (NCBI taxonomy): domain Eukaryota; kingdom Metazoa; phylum Chordata; class Actinopteri; order Gobiiformes; family Gobiidae; genus Paratrypauchen; species Paratrypauchen microcephalus. The sequence continues at coordinate 15,765,728 of JAVJIX010000002.1, read as the reverse complement.
TTGTATTTTAGTGTAAACATCTAAATATTCAATAGTTCTCTGTGTTATTATTTATGTTACAATGACAAAATGCAACAAGTGCATTTTACTTGATACAAATATAACTACTGCCTGATATTTTCAGCAGTACCTTCAATGTGATCCTCTCCTCTGAGGACTCTGCAGCATCTCACCTCCAGAACCAACAGCCGATGTTTCCAAACGCAATCGTTTGGGCTCAAATTCAGTCCAAACTGCTGTGTCGCTGGCTTTCCTTTTGAGGTTTCGTAATTCCCTTGGTTTGATCTTAGAGATGGTGGAGACCACACAACTGGACCCTAAAAATGAATGAAGTCAAATATATTATATATGTTATACGATAATCTATGAAGCACAAAATATCAACATAATTAGTGGTGAAATCCTGGTTTAGCATTTTTAGTCTTGGTTTACTCCTGGTTTATGCCTAGTTTAGTCCTGATCTGCTTTAGCTGTAGTTGAGATCTGATTTGCATTTTTTTTTTGTCCTGGTTAGTCCTTCTTTAGTCCAGGTTTAGTCCTGGTTTAGTTGAATCTAGTGCCTTCTCCTTTGAGCTCTATCCTCTGAGCCCTCTGCAGTGTCTCCTTCTGACCAATCAGTTGAGCTTTCAGTATGGCACTTTTTGGCCTCAGAGCAGCTGACTGTGTCACTGGATTTCCTTTTCCTGCTCTGGAAAATGCTCAGTCCAGTCATAAAGATGCTTGAAACTTGCCTGGACCCTGTAAACATATTATGTCAGTGTTATTACTTGGTTACTACATGTTTATCTACATGCAAGTCTGAAGGAGCGACGTGGGGCCATCCTCCCTTGGACCCACCACTCGCAGGAGGATCCATAGGGGCTGGTGCATCTGGGCAGCAGATCTGTTTATGCTGTTGCCCCAGCGACCCAAACCCAGATAAGCGGAAGAAAATGGATGGAGGGATGGATGGATGGATACTCTTGTAATCTTAAGTACAATACAACTTTGGCTGCTTGACCCTTGATCTCTACAGGTTGGGATTGTTTCACATTCTTTAAAATTTCTTCCACAAACCTTGCAAGATCACTTAGCTGACGTCTAAAACGTACTGTCTCCAAGCTGCCATTGTTTTAAAATCACAAAAATGCAATAAACTTAATAAAAGCGGCTCAACGTTCTGAGATATGTACGTCTCCTTTGCTGTCTGTGAAGTTGTGAGCTGTTGGAACAGAACTCTTGGGCATACAGTCATTTGGAACGTAATAGGAGCCCACGTACGGTGTTGATGGTCCTGATATGTAAATTGTGTTTTTATTTAAAAACAGATCTTTCCTTCCAGTGTAATACAGGCAGTGCTAATTCATTTCTAGAGCCCCATTTGTAACCATAGCGCTAACAAGCTCAACAATAAAAACACTGTAAATAGAAACCTGTTGCTTTTTACAGTGAAATATTATGAATGAGTTGTACAGTTTTTAAATATGAAGTCCATAGACTTATTTCAAGTATGAAGTCATTTCAGAGCGACACTGTATTTTACTTTGAACAAGATGTAAAATAAGCATCCTCATATGTGTACATTTGTAAGTAGGGATGGGACAATATCTCGTGCCACAAGGTCTTGTGAAACAAAGCTGCCACGAGATTGTGCACGAATGCTGAAAATTTTTTCCCCATGTTTTTACATTTGGATTGGACACAAAATTGGAGTTGAGTACTGGTGATGTACATTTTTTGAGAAGCTGTAGTCCCAGAAAGCGCTGCTACAATGACAGCAGAAATATAAAATAAAGTACATCAAAAATGGTGAGGCCAAAACTGACGCACGATCACTTCTGCTGTTTCCAGTCTACAGTAAAACAATTTGCTTTGAGACTCTTAAGTGTTGATCACAGCACTGCACTTCTAGTTTAGATACAAGTCAAAGCTGTTATTATTTGTGAAATGCGGTGCAGTACTTCATGATTTTTAATGCACAGAAGGCTTGAGATTAAAAAATTATACAGGAAGTAGAGTCACTAATCTGCAGCTTGATCCGTGCGCTGCTCGGATGTAAACAGACACATGTAAACAGGAACTACTCTGGCCTTTTTACTTTCAAACTAGATTAATAGCATGGCTTTGCAGACTGGATCTCATTATTTGCAGAGGACAATTTCTGTGGATAATGTGGATGAGATTCTGCACTTTAAATGTACCCCTTTACAAGAAGTAAGTAATAAAGTCTTCTCATTATTTTCGCTATTTCCTGAGTTTGTATCTTGCGCCGGTGTCCATCACTCCGTCTGACGCTCTGTTTTATTGGGTGCTGCCATTGGTGGTTAGATCTGACAGAGCACTTCAGACACATACACACACACAGACATGACCAGTGTGCGTGAGAACAGCCTTCAACAGCTTTGTGCGCGCGCTGGGTAATAAAACATATGGCCACAAGTGTGTGAATATCATCCAGTGTGCTGATCAAACGTGGCTGTGTACCAGGTGCATTTACTTATGCAAGGGATTGTAATTGCGGTGGGTTTTGAAGACGAACGGAGAGAGAATACAGCTATCTAAGCAGGTGAATTGGCAGCTTTTGCTACGGCTGTTGCTGAGCGGACTGCTAAATAAGGTTTTGTGTTGTGTCCAGAAAGGGTGCTGAAACCATAACGAGGAGAAAGAGAGAGAAAGAAAAGAGAGAGAGAAATGACAAGACACTGGGGTAAGCAGTGACTGATATAAGGCTGCAGAGAGGACAATGGAGAGAGAGGGAGAGACGAACACCTTGGAAAATCAAGCAGCCAGGTCCCAGGAGACACACAGAGAGAGAGAGAAAGGGAGCGAGAGAGGAAGAGGGAAAGAGAGAGAAGGAGACGGGGGTGTGGGGGGCTGCACAGAAGCTGGCCAGGGCTGAGTGATCCCGTGCTATGGTGCAGTGTGTGAGAGGGACCAATAACAGGCTGAGTAATGGGATTGTGCCACTGCAGATTGTGTGTGAACAGGTTGGGTCCTTGGGTGTTCCCACATGTCAGGTTAGAGCAGACTGAATGAGAGAGGACAGAGCACCAACCAGCTCTGTGGCTGTGGCGTTCAACCGTACAGACATGCAGCCAAAATAGAAGGCAAGCACAATTCCTTCAAAATACTGGTAAGTATATTGCCTCTATGCTTGGTGCACTATGCAACTTTTCTGCTGGAGAGTCCACCACCCACTTGTCTTCATTGAGATTATATTGTTTTGCCTTGAATATCTAATCTTCCTGGACACAAGAAGGTGGTGCCTCCAGGCCAAGTTAGATTTACAGAGAGGCAAGCCCACTCACAAGGGAATGAATGGCTTTCATTTCTTTTTATAATGTTGGAATAAAACATCTAGTGCAAAATATACAACTTTAAGCTGAAAACAAATCAATGAGACATGCAGGTGGGAGAGCCCCACAAGAAAGTTAGAAAGTGCACCTTTAAGGAATTCAACAATCATGCTGTGCAATGTGCAATTTCTGACTAAGGTATATTACACTAAAAGCAAAATATTGACTGAATGATGAAAATAATCTGCAATGACTTTTGACTCCATGGTCCTGTACAATAATTGGCAATAGACAATAGAATGGCTTTACCATTTCCACTTTTAATTAAACCTTACATTACAGAGTAATTATTCAACTTAAACTGCCAACATATCATATAAAAGTTCAATTAAAGCATAGGGGAACAGTTGGTTCACTTTCTCTCAGCAAGGTTAAGAATCACTCCTCTGAGCTGTAAATGTGGATTAGAGGTTTTCTGAAACTCTTAATCCTATCTAATCTATTAAAGATACTGTATAATGCATGAACCACAAGACTACAAGTAAACCTCTCTTCAGTCTCTTCGAGCTCAACTCCTAAATGAACAAAATTCCATTTATTTATGACTGCTGGCCTTCTGAATAGTTCAAGATCTAAACCAGGTTTTAAACTTTTTGAAGTTTTTTTTTTACTATTTTTTAAATATTTTTTTTACTTTGAGTTATCTATGAGGAAAACTAGTCTAAAAGGTCCAGGGCCATATTAAACTATGATAGCTCTAAACAAAGACAAAGGAGTACAGAACATTCTGTCCACACCTGCCTGTCAGTGCCCGATTGGTCAGATCCTGGAAGCTAAGCAAGGCTGGCCTGGTTAGATCTTGAATGACGGACCACTGTGTCTATAGGAAAGACAGTTCACATTGCCTAGTATGAATGTGGTTTATGCGTGAGTGTTGGTGGTGATTGGAGGGCTGATATAGATTATTATTATTATTATTATTATTATTATTATTATTATTATTATTATTATTATTATTATTATTATTATTATTATTATTATTATTATTAGGGGTCAAGCACCAAAGGTGCTAGGCACCCTATCCACGACGGCCACGCAGCGGAGCACTGGCCCCTCTTCACAGCGCTCCTTCGCGCCCACGTCCGCCGTCTCCACGACGCAAGAGAAACGGAGTTTCGCAACACCTTCATCCCAGACAATACGCTTTTCTCCATCTCCCGAGCCGGTTTCCCTCGGTTGGACTTCTGACCCCTACCCCCCTCCGCTGTCCTACCTGGACCCTGGCGCCTGGGCCTTCCCTGGGCGCTGCGTCGCCCTTGCTCTCCCCCAGGCCCCTTTCTTCACCTGGGGCAAGCCCCTTGGTCCTCTGCACTTTCCCTGTTCCTCTCAGCCCTTGTGCCCAGTGGTGTTTATTCCCGTACCCGCATCCCCCGATGTGTCTTCTGAGTGCTTTGTGAATGTTATTGTGGTGATAAAATATGTACTATTATGTACCTGAAGTGTGTATTATTGTGTACCTTGTAATATTAAAAGATAAAAAAAAAAATAGTGTTTGCTCTGTGTTGCCTAGCGAAGTTGCCTAGCAACCCTTTGATCTTTCCTTTGATGTTCTGGTCTCCTGATTCTTATTATTATTATTCTATATTCTTCTCCACATGGGAGTTTATGGCAACCCCTAGAACCGTCTGGTAAAAAGTTGTGAAATTTTGCATGCACATTCCAGCCAGTCTCCTCATTACCCACAGCAATTTATAGGCCCCCAGCCCCAACCGTCTAGTGGCACCAGCAGGTCAAAGTTGCAGGAATTTGTCAATTGCCTAGCAACGCACCTAGCAACCTTTGATCTGTCTTTGATGTGTCTGTTCTGACAGGGTCTAACCCTGTCAGAACAGACCCTGTCAGACCCTGTCAGACTCTGTTAGACCCTGTCAGACTCTGTGCCTACATGGACCTTCGGTGCTTGGCCCTACATTGCTGATTGCAGCTATATTTATTATTATTATTATTATTATTATTATTATTATTATTATTATTATTATTATTATTATTATTATTATTATTATTATTATTAAACACTTACCTTCAATACCACTTGTGAACTTGCACATAATGTTCTCTTAGTAAAGGACATTTGGAGACTAACAGAAGAGTGCAGTCATGCGTCTAACAAAGCAGTTTGAACCTTCATGCTCCTCTTGTGTTCTGCAGTATGTCACAAAGAAACACTTTAAGATTATCCACTGTGACACTGTGTGAGGCTCTAAAAAATAAATGATGACCCTATATAGTAGTTCATATTATGGACAATAGCAGAAGCAGATAAACATAAAAGCTGAATTGAAAATGTGAAGCCCTGAAACCTTAATACTAACCATTAATAAAACAAAAAGAGAGAGAGCGAGCAACACTTCTATAGCCCATCCAACAATCCAAGCATACCCCGCCAATTCCTCACGCATTAACATGTCCCCATATCTCCATCTTGTTTGGGTCTAATCCTGGTTTAATTGATTGGTCTGGACGCATTAAATGTCATGTTCTTATTTTTGTGTGGGTCTTGGAGGATCAAATCATCTTCTGAAGTGAGTCAATGGGCTCCATATTGATGTGTGCTTTAGTTACTGTAGTTCACAGGGTGTCAGGCTGGATTAGAGTCGACGCGGCACCCCCACACCTCCAGTGCTTTGAAGGCCTCCTGCTCTGCGTCCTGCCGCTGCTTTAGCTCGCATTTAGCACGTCCCATCACATTAGCTTCACTCAGTCCTCACCTTGTGGCACTGAGCTGCAGCTGCCTGCTCGGGTACACTCTGTTCTCCATCCACAGTTTCACGCAGAGCTTTTTGAGGTACTTACCATGTGGGAATATTAGTTGGGGTATTGAAGTGTAAAACATTTTATCAGTGATGCTTCATGGTAGTTGTCTCAATGAGGCTGAACTCTTGGGATAATTAAGATGAATGTGTATGTGTTGGCAACAAAGTACTGTGTAGAAGTTTTAGTGAGGTGTAAAAATGCTGTTAATTAAAAATGTAGAAAAAAATTACTTGATTTTAAATTGATTTATAATAGGCCAAGTGTACCATTACAAGTTTTGGTGTGGCCCCAGATCACTAGAGCCCAAAGAGTCTCTGCATTTATTCAAACAACTAAAACAACTTTGTGCACAAAAAGAACAATGACTATTTTGGTCGGCGAGACTTTGCTAGATAATGGTATTGATTCATAGCAAAGAGAATGTGCCCCTGTAGAGAACCGTTTTATATAAAATTGCAACAAGTTGTCTAAAATATTAAAGTAAGATGGCGGCTGGTAAACTACTGCTAATATGCAAATTTCTATTGTCATGAGTTCAAGGGTCAATAATATGAGCAGAGGTGGGTAGAGTTAACCTGGAAAATCCCAGGCTGCTTTCGTTCGTTCCGATCTGAAAGACAGCCTGGCAACTATGGCAAGCGAGCTCTCCCGATTCTGGGAGCCAATCAGAGAGCGGGGAGGGGTGGCAAGACGATGACGTGTACTATGTGACAAACGGAAACTTGTAGTTTGAACTGACAACTGACATGATGGGCTATGGACTACGTATACGCCAAATGATAGACATTCGTAACGCCCAATAAACGGCCGTTGGCAATCGTAAACCACACCTTAGACACCCCAGACCATATATCACTTGTGATATGGTCAGGTGTAAACCAGGCAAGGGTAGAGTAGCCAAAATTGTACTTGTTGTAATTGTAGTTTATTTTACTAGGATTTTACCAAACAGTTATTCTGAGATCTCCAGAAAACAAAACAAGACTAATCTTGAAATTATCCCGAATTAAAAGAAGTAATGCAATCAAAATATTGCCTTATCAGCTGATCGATTATTATTCCAGACATTCTAATGACCAAAAACACATCTATTCACAATGAGAAGCCTGAATAGCCCCCGAAGTCAGCCTGTCACAACGTGGCTGTAGACGTTTCAGTTGAGTCGAGATCATGGAATAACTGCTTTGTTTTCTCGAGATCACAAATTAATTATCTCGTTATCTCGGGATAACAAGGAAGAAAAAATATTGCTTATGAATATGGCCTCTGTTGACTTCTGTGACGGAGCGCCTGTAGCTCCGCCTGTAGCATATAAAACATTAAATAATGCACACAATCTATTTGTAAAGAATAAACATAAAATGAGACAAACTCATTCATATTTGAAGAGTGGTATAAGAAACACACATCACATTCAAAAAGTTTTTGTCACTTGTAGACTTAATCACAGTAACCAAAACTTTTACTCAACTTTTTACTGTTACTCCAATAAAAATATTTATGCTAGAAACGCACTCTGAAAAGAAATTCTTTTAAAAGTTACTCAAATGAATGTACCCACCTCTGAATGTGAATGATGACGTTCAATAGTGAAAACTGTTTCTGTGCCTCCAGAGACACATTGTAATTGTATTCTAAAATCTGAATGCCCCATTAAATGTATCCACAAATGTAAAATATAGTGTATAGATCTGTAAATACTTAAAGTTTACTTAATATTACCTCCTGTTGCTAGTGCTTGGCTCAAAGGAGCAGCCTCAAAACAGCTTCAAAAATAAGATAAATGTTCTGCCAAATGCCAAACGTATAGCCGCATGCCATTTCATCACCAACACAAAGCATTCACGAGTTCGGAGGATGACTCAGAGCGACACACAAAACCGGCATTTTTGGAGAAATTTTCCACAGCATTCACTAAAGATTATTCAAATGTAGTCATCGCTTGCAGCACAAACATTTGAAATAAAATAATTCATTGGAATGCAACCAAGGCTGTGATTAGTTCATTTACTTTTCTATGTTGTAACTATCCTTCTGTTAAGAAATGGATTTGAGGTTTGTAGATTTGTAGATTTGTCCATCAAATTGGCCAGTCCTGACGCCTCATTACTTTGCATTAACTAGTCACGAGTGCAGCCGCTGACAGCACTGAGGGGGCTACAGGGTTTATGCATACCCCCTGGCATTATGCTCTCCTCCCCTGCCAAGATACCAACCAGAGTGGGAGTGTGTGTGTGAGCTGTAAAAAATACATTCTACATCATGTTCGGCCGCTACGGGTGACTGAAGGAGACACTGGCAATGATAGTGGTCAGGGGAAGGGGTATTGTGTAGTCGTAAAAAAAGCAGCGTGTGAAATGTATTTGACAGTTACATTGTCAAATACGTTTCACTTCCTGTTGATTATGGAAGTAGATAGAGAACGCATGTACCAGTGTCTTGTCTCCCCCTGCTTTCTCCTCTTTAAATTTCTGTCATATGTCAACTGTTCTGACAGACAAGTATAGCAAATTGCCAGAAATTGTAGTCAAGTAAAGTCATTATTTCAACATAGTATTAATCAAATAGAGGCACTATAGGTCCTATATTACACAACATTGACTCTTTTAGCCATGTTATACTGCTGTTATCTGCTCAAAAACATACCTGGAGTTATGTTTAGTTTCATTCACAGATATCTGAGCGACTCTTTATTATTAGTCTCCAAAGCTCAGAATCCTCAGTTCCACCTTGGGATGTCATATAGTGGTAGTTTTCAAGTTTAACAGCTACCTTTTACCTTTAGTTCAGTAGAGATAGGCATTTCCAGGGCTGAAATTATCCAAATGATTCTAGTGAAAGTGTAATAGCGTAATATAGCGCCCTTTAATCAAATAGAAGTACTTTCCCAAGAAAGTGATTAAGAAAAAGGGTAACTGGGAAAAAAATACTTCTCAAGAATAGATGTATATCTGCTTTATAATTTAAATTAAGGAGGAAAAATCACATTTATGCACATTCATTTCAAATTTTCATAGGACAGACCAAAAAATTATGAGTGGAGAAAAAATTCAGATGATCAAATGTCAGTATCAAATGTTGCCAACAAAAATATTTCACATTAGGCTCATTAGTTACTCATTAGTATTTTTACAATGCCAGGTAGTAGTAAGTAAGTATGGCGTCAGAACTTCTTGGACAGTTTTATTAAAAAGTGCCTCAAGTAAATATCCTGTACTTAAGTCTGGTGTATTGTATCACGTCACACATGCAACTGTGACTAGATTTAATACTGGAAAATCAGAAATTAATTTACCTTCAACAAGTCTGGAGTAAATGTTATTTTGTTTCCTTTACTTCTTTGTTTTATTTGAGATTAAACGTGGGAAAGGTAGTGCAGACTGTTCAGACTGCTTTCTCATCTCATCTGTAAAGTCTGACAATTAAATATGAAAATGTCTGGGAGCAAATCCAGTGCACCAGAACAAAAGACTAAAGTTCATTTTTATGGATATGGAAAACAATTTAAAACAATACAAGGGCATGTAGACTTAACTTTTCACTACAAAAAGGCATTTAATCAGACATTTTAGACATTAAGGGCTGTTTTGAAAGGAGTAATTTAAGTCGTTGTCTGATTTGCCTGTTTCAATAAAACACAAAACATTAATTTAGTTTTCAAAAGCACCGTTAGCTTTGCAGAGCCACATCCAATTGCCATGATTATGTTGTAGTAGTAATCATCATTGCATCAGATGTGTGCCAATTGAGTGAATGACTTGTTTGGACAACCCACCAGCTCTGTTGTCTCTTGTGCTCACTCAATACCTAAAGGAAGTCATTATCGTGCCCCATTGATACCGTTACGACCGACTATGAGTCCTTAATGATGCTGTGGCCTGGCCTCTGTGCTCTTTCCAGATGGTCAGTTCAGCATGCTAACTTCCATGGGATATTGGAGCACAGGACCCCACTAGGTCGGCTCGCTTAACATTACGACACGCTGACACACCTGGAACACTGCTGTCTTTAATTGAACCCCAGAGAGCCACAAAATGGACATCGGGGCTCTAGAATCACGGTTTGGTCAACGGTGTGGTGTAACAGTGCAGTTAAGTGTGTAAAGAACTACAAGATAAGATAATATAACATGTACTCCTCCAGTTGTGTACACACACTGCAACATAACATGGGACTAAACACTTAAACTCCGCCCATAAACACATTTCAAATAGAGCTGCTAAACTGGGCAGTACCTGGGGGATTATAGGGGAGAAAGGGCTTGGTTTGAGGGTATGAGGAGCAGTGTGATTGGTCCAACAGATATTCACACTTCAAATTCCGACCCTGCAGCTAGGTGAGTGTAATCAATCTTTTGTGATGTCACCAACTCATGGAAATTGAGGAGTTTGCATGTTCTCCCCGTGTCTGGGTGGGCACTCTGGTTTCCCCCATCAACCCAAAACATTCTCCAAAGGTAAAATCCTCCAGCTGAGGTCCTGACCAAGCCTAAGCAACAAGATCATGGAGATGGTCCCCGGGCGCAGTAATGTGCTGCCCACTGCTCCTAATAATAAGGATGGGTTAAATGCAGAGAACAATTTCTCCTGTAAGCAGCACAAACTTCAATTTAGGTGGTTTCAACAAAAAAACTGCAAGTTTACCTATAGTTTGCACTGAAGTGGACAAAAATGACAATAGATAATGCTATTAAAGCACAGTATATACAGTAATACTCAGTTCAGTAGCAAAAAAGTGGATTTAGTGTTTAGCTTACTTTCATAATTGACACACACATATTTGGGTTGGGGAAACACAAAGTGAACGCAGTGAGAACATACAAACTGCACACAGAATAGCACCGCAAAGTCAGAGAATCAAACCTGGGACCTTCTTGCTCTAATGCTAACCTACCCCTGACCTATCCTACTACATGGAAACTGCAGAATTTACAGATTCTTACATATGTACTCAAAGAAACAATTTTCATATTCACATAATGATAATTTTCTAAATATCCATGAATATGTATGTATTTATGTAGTAGGTTTGTTATGTAAATTAAAGAAAAAATAAACTGTCCTTTTACTGTCCTTTAAGCTTCCTGTTTAAAGTAATTCCTGCAGACTTCTACTGTGGGTGTTGCCAGTGGGCTGTGTGCACTAAACCCAATTGAGCATTTATGAGATGTAATGGGCTATCAACATTCAAGATGCCAGTGTTTTTCTGACGGAGAGTGTGCTGTGAAAACAATAGCGTAAGTGCAGTGCTTTGTAATGCCAGAGGACTCCTTTGAGCAACTACCCCTTTACTTACGCCTAGTTATTGAGTAGTAGGAGAAGGAATAGACTGAATTCTCCCCACTCCCAGCAAATACAGTTTATGGGAGGTGTTAAAACCAAATTAAAGGTTATACTATTCAATATATTGGGATTTACAGAGCAGCAAATATTAGAAAACGGTCTCGAAAGGCTGCCCCAATCAATATTTTCAAATGAAGGTACAACACAAATGATAAGATGCTGTCAATTTTGATTATGCTAATGCCAAAAGGGACCTGTTTCAAACAGCTCAGCTTCCATGCGTGGGTTTTAAGTCTTTCTTTTGTCTTTTTGAAGCAGAAGGCTGCAGAGGAGAGCTCACTGACCCCACCAAACAGAGTTACAAAACCAACCGTTAAACCTGTCTTACAACTCAAGGTAAGTCCAAAGTAGTTATTAGGGCGATTACAGGCACCAGTAGTCATGTCAGAGGTGTTCTTTCTCTCTCTATAGAACCCAAGAACTCCAAATATTAAAGTTACATCTGGCACTCCCCACCAAAAAACTACAACTCCTTTATTTGATAGGATACTATTGTTATTGTTATTATCCAAGTTTACACTTCTATTGATTAAACGTGTAATATAGAACAATATATTACAATAACCCTGAAGATGTTTTTGCTTTGCCCTAAATGTTCCCCAGCATGGCATTAAACCTCAATATGAAACGATCATTACCAGTGTCATTATTGTTAAATACCTATAAAATGCATTCTTAATGTAAGCAAGATTACTTCTCCACAGATATAACTTGTAACTTGCTTGTAACACCAACTTTCATGGAGATAGATGTTCATCTTTACCATGTATAAAAACAATAACAAGTGTTGAATAGTTTCTTTGAATGAGCATCTCTCTCTTCTCTTTCTGTAATATTGTCTTCAGTCTTTAAAGCCTAGCTGGTGTTTTTGCCTTTCAAATCATCAAACCTGTTTTATAATTTCACCAAACATAGTTCACTGTTGTGATTAATTCACTTGAACTTACCTGGCTAAGCTTTCCCAAACCCATCCAAATAAGACCAGACTATGCAGTTCCTGCTCAAAATCTACTTGTGCAATCACCCATCCTCTCCACCCAAGCTGCACCGTGACAGATCCAGGTGCCTCAGGCTTCCTCACCCGCTCCATCTCTGGTGACTCACATTGTCCCAGAGAGTCTGGCCTCTCCTCTGCCTCTCTGGTTAGGGCTAAGGGAGTGCCATTTACTTTCCTCTTGTTTAAAGATAAGATAAGGCTAAACAGTGTAATGGCTCCACAGGGAAATAGATAGTCAGGATAATAAAGATCCAGTGGTCTTTTCAGGCCAGGTGTAATGGACAAAGCGGGTTTTAAGTAAACACAGAAAAATAGTTGGCTTTGCGTTATACATGAACTTTTAAGCTTATTGGTAGTATTATACAGACCTGTCATTTTGCCTGTAAAATGAAATAAATGGGACTTTGGCATAATTGGCCCACTGTGGATCATAAAATAACACGGTCACAATCAAGTTGAGTGCAGTTATTATTTAGTATTAAATTTTTCTCCTAATTCAAATTTCTTCTTTCTTTGTCTTTTGTTCATTGGAATTTTGATCTGAAGAAATATGTAATAAAAATAAAAATACAAAATAAAGCAAGATGATGAAATTTGCGAGAACGTGTGAGGAGCTGGGATAAGTGTTTTTTCTTTATACTTTATCCATCTCAAACTCTTTTTGTTCTCTCTGCTCATGAATGTTTAATGGCCGCCAAGGTTCATTCTGCAATGTCAAACTTCTTCGCAACAGCCTTTGTGCAGAAAGTCTCAGGGACACAAGTAAAAACTCTCCCACCACCAAATGCTACGGGGCAGAGGAGCAGAGATGACCCGCCAGCCGCAGATTGCACCCTTGAAAAGGTTATGTGAATCACTTGTTTTATGTGCCTTTGGAGGGAATAAGACAGATTAGCAGTCAGTGTGCCCAGCCGCAGTTCAAAAGCATATCAAACTACAGGGACCTAATTGAAAGTGGAGGATTTTTTTTGTGTGGGAATGAAAGAATGATGGTTGTTTAATATTGCATAGTCCAAAATTAAAATATAATATAGTTTGGTAACCTCTATGGCATGGGTGCCCAACCGGTCGATCGCAATCTACGGGTCGATCGCAGGCAGACTGTCAGTTGATCACGTATGGCTATGTTCAGACTGCAGGGCTTAATGCTCAATTCTGATTTTTTGGTGAAATCCAATTTTTTCGCGAAGTCGTTCACATTTCCAATTAAATACGACTTGTATGTGATCTCCAGTGTGAACTTTAAACGCCCCAAAAGTGTCCCGCATGCGCATTGGGGGACACGACGAGGTCACGTGGAGCGAGCGTGCTCAATGTTTACGGAAGTAGCCTAAAGTTGCTGTCGTACCGGAGCCGGAGAAGAAGAAGGACAAGGTTTTTGGCCACGGCGTCGCACCCAAAAGTGGTGGGATTGCTACGTGCTTCGCCACTTCACTGCAGGCATGAAAATCCCTCACCTTTCGGTGAAATTCGCCGATACATTCGGGATATGTCAGTTTCTCCAGGGCTCCGGATAATTAAAGTTCATGGATATAAGTGATACGCACATACACGTGGATACGCAAACTATCTGACGCCAAACTGTTACAACGGAGCTGACGCATTCTTCTGGGCTGAGTCATATTATCGTATTATTTCTGCATCAAAGGGACAGATTAGCTGACAGCCTTGGGTCAGCGTGTGTGTACAGGACTAAACCGGGACTAAACCGGAACTAAACCAGGACTAAACCAGGTCTAAACCAGGACTAAACTAGGTCTAAACCAGGTCTATACCAGGTCTAAACCAGGTCTAAACCAGGACTAAACCATGGGGATCTACTCTAAAAAGTAGATCCCGGTAAAAAAAAAAAAAAGGTTGAGCACCCCTGCTCTGTGGTATGCTCTATGTTCTTGACAGTGTTGGGAAGTAACTGAATACATGTATGGAGAACAGCTCTGGAAAAAAATAAGAGACAACTGCAAAATGATCTTTTTTTTTTTTCCTGATTTTACTACTTATAGGTATGTGTTTGGGCAAAAGGAACATTTTTGTTTGAGTCTATAAACTACTGACAACATTTATCTCAAATCCAATAAAAATATTATTTTGAGCATTTCTTTGCAGAAAATAACAAATAGTCAAAATAACAAAAAAGATACATGTTTTTAGATCTCAAACAATGCAAACAAGATCAAATTCATTTTAAAACAACATAATACTAATGTTTACACTTAAGAAGAGTTCAGAAATCAATATTTGGTGCAATAACCCTTATTTTTAATTACAGTTTTCATGCGTCTTGGCATGCTCTCCACAAGTCTTTCACATTGTTCTCGGGTGACTTTATTCCACTCCTGGTGCAAGCTCAGCTTTGTGTTTGTGTTGGAATTCAACAGACGCTCGAATGGAATGGCTGTAATACATGTAGAGATGCTGATTTCAGAAAAAAATGCAGTGGTCTCTTATTTTTTTTCCCAGAGCTGTATATTTAGAATATAAATTTTGAGTAATTGTATTCTGATACAGTTACTTTTTCATTTGGTGGTGTTCAGAATACAATTGCTTCCCAGAGCTGACGAAGCCTCTCGGATGAGCGGCGAAACGTTTTCAACTAAACAAACTTTGTCCAGTTGACAAATTGAACTTCTCCTTTGATCACAATTGCTTTTTCTAAAATCAAAGTAATACATGGCAGCACTTGATCACACAATTTAAACTTCAAACTGCACAATATTAGTGAGAAAAATAGGAAGCATTTCTCTTATAGTGTGTGCATGTGTGATTTTGCCTCCTCTAATTAGTGATAGAAAATGCAGAACAAACCGTGAAACAAACATAAAGCTCTCTCATATGTCACATCTTTACTGTATAATTTATGTCTAATGCTGCGTGAAAGTATTCAAAGTATTCAGAATGCAGTAGTCTGGTTGGTCCATGTAACAGAATACAATACAAAATGCAGTTTAATGGAGTTGTTCTTGATTGTGCATTCCGCCTCGGCTGTCAGGTATTTTTTCTATTTTCATTCTTGTACTCTTGTCCCCCCCTTTCCTACCGTAATGTAGGGGGGGCACCTTTAAGATAAAAAAGGTACCTTTATGTAAACTGTTCCACTGTATTATGTCTTATATGTATGTCTATTGTTACTGATTGTATTGCATTTTTTTTCCTACTCTGTTTTCTTATCTGCATTTTCCATTCTGTTAAGGTGGCGCTGCTCTGCTGGCAACACGGAGAAGGGCTCTGGTTGCATGTCTCTCTCTGTCTGTACTGCAACTTTCCCTCACCTCCAAGTCAAGAGACTAATAAAGAAACCTTCAACCTTGTTCCCACCCAAACTCCACACAGAAAGGCTCACACGGGAATCGAACCTGGAACCTTCTTGCTGTGAAGCATGAGCGCTAGTCACTGCCGCCGTGCCGCCGTAACACTGAAAGAGACCAGTATCTCTAATAACAGTAAATCTTAAAGGTCTATTGTGTAACTTTTCTGGTGGAGGGTCCGTCAAATGCTTTTCTTCATGAAGATGTTATTGTTTTGTCTGGAATGTTTCACAGTATGGCATTCTGTAGTCAGATCTGTGGAGAGGCAACACAGCTCACAGTGACAAAGCCTGTTTTTGTAGATATGTTTGAGCTTTACAACCACCTGTAATTGAATAAATGTAAGACATATCCATAGAAACAAGCAGGTGACGGACCCCAAACCAAAAAGATACATAGTGCACCTTTAACCTTTCTTAACTCTCTATATAAGATAAGATAAGATAAGATAAGATATGCCTTTATTAGTCCCACAGTGGGGAAATTCCAGTGTTGCAACGCACAGATCAAGAACAGCAGGAAAAAGTAGCATGCAATAAAACAAGATAATAAATAATGGCTTAGAATAATTTAAAAATAGACTTAAAAATAGACTCTAGAGTATAGTTGAATATTGTAGTGCAGATAAAGTTGAATGACATATTAACAGTGTTCGTTGTACAGTCTGACAGCAGCAGGAAGGAAAGACCTGCAAAACCTCTCCTTCACACAGCGAGGGTGAATCAGTCTGTCACTGAAGCTGCTCTCCAGAGCCGACAGAGCGTCCTGTAGGGGGTGAGACTCATGGTCCAGCATAAAGGTGACCTTAGCCAGGACCCTCTTGTCCCCCACCTCCTGCACTGAGTCCAGAGGACAGCCCAGGACAGAGCTGGACTTCTTGATGACCTTGTCCAGCTTCTTCCTCTCCCTCTCTGTGATGCTGCTGCTCCAGCAGACCACACCGTACAGGATGGCTGATGCCACCACAGAGTCATAGAAGGTCCTCAGGAGTGGTCCTCTCACTCTAAAAGACCTGAGTCTCCTCAGGAGATAGAGCCTGCTCTGGCCCTTCCTGTACAGTGCATCACTGTTGTGAGTCCAGTCCAGTTTGTTGTTCAGATGAACACCCAGGTACTTGTATGAGTCCACTCTCTCAATGTCCCTTCCTTGGATGTTTACTGAGGGGGCAGTAGAGTGGCGTCTGCGGAAGTCCGCCACCATCTCCTTGGTCTTCCCTGCATTGATGATGAGGTGGTTCCGCTGACACCAGTCCACAAAGTCCTGTGTTAGTCCTCTGTACTCCACATCGTCGTCATCCTTGATGAGGCCAATGATGGCAGAGTCATCAGAGAAATTCTGCAGGACGCAGCTGTCCGTGTTGTGTCTGAAGTCAGCAGTGTAGAGGGTGAAAAGAAAGGGCGCGAGGACAGTGCCCTGGGGCGCCCCCACACTGCAGGTCAGGACGTCAGACACACAGTTCTTGGCTCTCACAAACTGGGGCCGGTTTGTGAGGTAGTCCAGGATCCAGTCTTCCAGGTCACAGTCCACACCGGCGGTCTCCATATGCATTAAAGGTACACTGTGTAAGATTTTTACCCGTTAATTACCGAAATTGAAGATACCCATTCAAAAATACAGTGTTTTCCAAGCCTTTTCACTTCCATCATGAAATCAAAGTATTCTGCATAAAAGGGGGATCTTCCCCATGTAGCGGCAGCCATTTTAATTACGAGAGCCGCAGAAGGACATACTGTATTTTGGGCTCCGCCTTTCGCCGTTTTCTTTATAGCTGTCGGTACTGGCCCGTGGATTTCACACACTTTCACTTTCGGGTTAATGGCAGGTTACGCGTTCTGCTACTTATTACTGCTGTTTATGACCCTCGAGGTCTGCCGTAGCTAGAACCGGAATTGCAATACCCACCATCCACCAATGCGCCACCATCCTACACAGTGTACCTCTAAGCTGCAAATAGCCAATTATCTCTCAGGTGTCAGTGTCAGAAATCTCGCTCCATTTATTTAATCACTTTTGTCCATGTATGAATGTGGTGTGTGAGTGAGTAGTGCTGGTGGGGAAGGCCGATGGTACAGATCGGCAGCCTCGCTCATGTCAGTCTATACCAGACAGCTGTGGCTACAACAGTTTAGCTTTGTTCAAGCCTGTAAAGCACTAAACTTTGTGTAAGGCATTATATATTCACCATAATATAAAGCTGGTCACGTGATCGGCTGTGAGTCACTGCGTGCTGTTACTCGCTGGGTGGTCTGTCCTTAGATCCCAGTGCACATGAAGCTCGTGTAATCAGATAATGGTCAGCGACCTGGCCGGCTCCGCTATGCTTTGTGGCGCTGTCATCCAACTACTTCCGGGTGATGGCTACTCAATAAAAACACAACAAACTATGTGGCGGTATACAAAGATGGCGCTCGAGGATTTTGACGGAGCAGCATTGGTGTACGTGTTGTGCATTCTTTCTTCGCAGCCATGATTTTGTCTGACTTTTCCGGCAACAATCGCTACTTATGATGGCGTCGGCGCCTCCTGCCACTTCCGGGTGAAATCCCTGGTGAAAATTCCCGCGCATGCGCAGTACGCCAATCTGATCCGATATCGTGCACAAGGCGGAACCAAGCGGATTACTATCGGCCTAAGCCAGGGGTTCCAATCCGATTCGGGAAACCAATCCCTGTACGATCCTTAGCCTGTGCACATGAATTCGATAGGATCCCAATCCATTTGCAATCGGATTACACTCGTCCATGTGCACGCAGTCAGTGAGGGACAGGAGGACACTGGACAAACTGCTCTCAGAGCAGCACCAGACCAAACAGTGAGACATATAGGACTACATTCAAACCATACTTCCTACTGTACAACAACTCACTCTTATGTAACGGATAACCCTATGTCCTGTCAATCATCATATCTTTGCACTGCCTTTCTTGTCTCTTGTATATAGCTGGGATTTTGTATTTGATTTTATATCTTATTACTTATTTTTCTATTTTATTTTGACTTGTACATAAGCATTTATTTAGATAATTATGTCTTATTTGACACCTGTCTCTTGCTATCTTTTTTTTGCTACTTATTTAAATTTTACTATTACCATTTATTTTTTACTCTTTGTTAATATATTATATTCTAATGAGTGAGCTACTGTGTCCAAATAATTTCCCTTGTGGATCAAAGTTTGTCTAAGTCTAATTTTATTTTTTATTTTTTATTTAACCTTTATTTAACCAGGAAAGTCCCATTGAGATTAATAATCTATTTTTCAAGGGAGTCCTGGCCAAGACAGCGGCACAGATCAATATAATTACAAAACCATATGTCCTATTTAAACCCTTTAGACTCCTGACTGAAGCACTGACAAACACTGAGCAGAGAAAACTCCTGTTCCTATAGACCAGGGGTCATCAACCTTTTCAAAGCCGAGGGCTACCTTAAGGTCATCAAATAATACGAGGGCTACCAGCTCAGTTAAGATAATTCAAAAGTCTAAATAATGCACTTTTATGCTGTATTATTATTTATTTGATCACAATGTATGCATACATGCATTAGTTATGTGTAAATGACCACATTTGTGTTTCACTGTCAAAGCGACATTTATTTTGTGCAAATGAACATGTCACAATTAGATTAGCAAAAATATACTAGTAATGTGGTAATGTAGTAATAAATTTAACATTATTTCAACTCCCTTTTTTGTTTTAAACAAATCAAACTCTTATAATTTCAACATTGAAGCAGGCTGAATGATTTCAAATAATAATAATAAACACCATTAGCTGAGCCGTACTGCTGTTGTCCACGGACTCGTTGCTCTGGATGCTGAACCACCTGTATTCACGTAAGTCCTTGTCCAGCTGCTCATTCAAGTTTTCGGAAATAGCAGACACCCGTCTTGTCACTGTACTCGCACCAAGTTGTACATCGGCCAGAGTTGAGATGACATCTGATCCATTTTTCTCGTCTTTAAAAATTGTCTCAGCAATTATCATCATCGCTCCTTTTACAGTTTCTCCAACTGAAAATGTCTTTTTGTTTTTTATCAAATAATTTGTTGCCTTGAAAGAAGCCTCGGTTGCCTTTTTAGCCTTTTTCAGTGGTCTAGTGAAGAAAGAGTGCTGCTTGGCTAAAGCAGCCTTTAACTCTCGTGCTTTCTGAGCTCGAAGTGCACTCTTAAGGGGAAAGTTTGTGTTGAAGCTGCCGTGATTCGTAGCGACTTTCCACATTGTGCCGTTTTGAAATCGCCACTGTAGCTCCACAAATGAGACATACACACTTCTCTCTTTTCCATGTAAAAAAGAACTCTTCTTCCCAGTCGGTGTTAAAAACATATGATTTCTTTCTCTTCTCCGCCATGCTGTCTCGTCTTTTTTTTTTTTTTTTTTGATGAGCAGCTGCATCAAACAGGTTCATTGTCATGCGCAGATAACGCAGAGAACTTTGAACTCGGACAACATATTTTAAATTTTAAAATCTGTAAGTGTTTTTATTATTAGCCTACTTTAAAATATGTGCATATAAAGGCGCAGCATTTTTGTAAAACATTATTATTTATATAAGTACGAGGGCGACCTGTTCTATTTTTAGAACCTGCTCTGCGGGCGACTGAAATGGGGCTCACGGGCGACCGGGTGCCCGCGGGCATAGGGTTGGTGACCCCTGCTATAGACAGTTAAACACTTTCACCATGTCAATCCTCCATCATATTTCCCTTAAATTCAAATACAGAGTCACACCTGAGGCTTAAATGCATTACACAGCAATTTCCATTTTGGCATCAAGATAATTTGTTCCCAGTTTGTTTCATAAAATATTATTGTTCCACACCAGCTCTGGCCTTTCAAAGGGCAAGTTATTAGTGAAAGGTGGTATTATTTTGCATGTATTTGATCTTAGTCTTATTGAATTTGGTTATAATCGGAAAATGCTAATCTCATCTCAATCGTTGGGAAAATCTCATTCTTTTACCCCTTTTCCAAGCGTAAAATTTCTGTGTTTGACATTGCCCATATTTCCAGTTGTAGCCCTAAAGGTAATGTAGAAAAAACTTGTGTTCTGTTTCTTTTCTATTCCGCACCACTGTACAAGTATACTCTAAACTATAGGAATAATAAATAATAAATGCAAGATGCCCTCCCTGTCATAAATATCCGCAATACTTGCCTGGAGCAGGTAACTACATGGGGGTGTGTCAATATGTGTTCTTTGGGAAAGGTTTTTTTTTTTTTATATATATACTCAACAAAAATATAAACGCAACACTTTTGTTTTTGCTCCCATTTTTCCTGAGATGGACCCAAAGATCCAAAATTCACTCCAGATACACAACACTACCATTTCTCTCAAACATTGTTCACAAATCTGCCCAAATGTGTGACAGCGAGCACCTCTGCCCCGCCGAGACAATCCACCCCACCTCACAGGTGCGCCACATCAAGATGCCGATCCGACATCATGACCAGTGCACAGGTGCGCCCCAGACTGCCCACAATAAAAGGCCACCCCGAAATGTGCATTTTTTTTGCTTTATTGGGGGACTGGGGACTCAGAACCAGTCAGTATCTGGTGTGACCACCATTTGCCTCATGCAGTGCAACATCTTCTTCGCATAGAGTTTATCAGATTGTCAATTGTGGCCTGTGGAATGTTGGTTCAGCTGTGACTCGAAACGAAACCAGGAAATAGACCCGCGCGCGGCGCTTTAATCCACCTGGTCTAGTCCTGGTCCAGTCCTGATTTAGTCCAGGTCTAGACCTGCTGGCAGCCCCGCACCGGGTCAGGCTGCGCTATCACACGTGTCCGCACAGTTTTCTCCCCCCTCCCCCTTCCCCCCACACTTCACTATTAATAATTTTGTTGAAAATCTATGAAAGTTTGAGTGTTTAAACGAGAGACAAATGTGAGAAAAGTTTAAATCCAGTCTGAGAAACCAATCAGGACGCAGAACACAATGTTACACTATAAAAACAGTTACACTATAAAAAAAAAACTTGGATCGGGGCCTTGGAACGAATCAGGCTTTTTCCATTGAAATAGCTACTCAACTTACGAATTTTTTACATTACGAAACCACTTCTGGAACAAATTAATTTCGTAAGGTCAGGTACCACTGTATATATATATATATATATATAATTAGGGCTGGGAATATTAACGCGTTAATCGCGATTAATCGCGAACGATTAATGATCGCGAACAATTTTTTTAATCGCGATCAGAGTTTGCCAGCATTTTCCGCAATTCTACCATCCATATGCAGCTCATTTGGTTGTATTAATTAAACTCATTGTCAGTTAAACGCGCTATTTTGAGTTTGGGTTAGTATTTTGTTCCTTCTACGCATCCGTAGGCAGCTCGACCGGGCTTCAATCATTTATTTACAATTTCTCAAAGTAAGCACTATTACTGGTTCATTGTTACTTTTTCCTTTCTCTGCACTTTTTTGAAATAAAAAAAATTGTGAGAAATACTTTGCATTGTGAGTTTAACTTTAGATTCGAACGGTCTTACTGCAAGATATCAATTTTAAACATGCAAAATAAATCACGATTAATCGCGATTAACTATGAAATTTCTGAGATTAGTTGCGATCAAGAAAATTAATCGTTTGACAGCCCTAATATATATAAAACGACTGTTAAATTATTATTGAGTGTTTCTATACAGAGTGAAGCGTAACACTTAATATTACAAAAATAATTAGTAGGGACAATGTTATTGAAGTCAAATACATTATTTGGTCCAAAATAGTGTTTTGGAATTTTTGAAATGAAGTGACTATGACTCATTATATTATAGAGTTAATTGGTACCAGAGCATATTGCTAATAAATTCACACTAATCACTGATGGCAGCAGCAGGAGAATAGGATCTTGGTGTACCTTTAGCTTGCACCTTCCTAAAACAAAGAGGCCTTGTTGTCACTGGAGTGAAATTGTGGAACTCTTTAGACAATGGACTAAAAACTTCCCATTACTTCCCATACTTATACAAAAGGACAGCATCTGAAAATATAGAAATACATAAAGTTAAAACATGTGTAGAATCCCTCAGTTGTCCAGGTAGAATCCATGGCAAAAAGCGGGAATAAGTTGCTTCTGTCGACATTTAAGGTTAAAGCGTAAATTATTCCTCTTCTCTGCTAACCTTTTTGTGTCCTTTTCCAGCTTTCTTACCAGTCCAACGATGGTTGGCTCGTTGTTCTTAAGATGTGTGTAGAATTCCCTCAGTCGTCCAGGTAGAATCCAATGGCAAAAGGCCTTTTAGCTTTTGCCATAAAGTTAATAAAGTTTTTAACTTTATTAACTCTATGGCAAAAGCTAAAATTTTTGAAATTTGCTGTGACAGATGGTTGGCTATTTGTTAATGAGTGTGTGTGACTTTTTTTTGGTTAAAGGCCATGTTTAATAAGAGTAGGTCTTCATCATGCTCCTATTCTGACATGTTTTCATATTGCACTGTTGTTTGAACCCCTGGCACATGGCTAATAGTGATATAAGAAGTAAGAATAAAATTGATCGATTGATATTTACAATTTTGTAAAAACAAATTTGCCCTTAAAAAAAAAGTTCCTGATTTACTTCAACTTTTCTTCACAAATTCCTTCTTGTTTGGTGTAAAAACTATAATTTATAGCAGGTTTTATCTCACCAACTTAAGTCAGAATTAGAGAAGCATAAAAATCTGTCATACAGACTTTAAGTTGTTACTTGACTGTTTTTCTTACAGTAGAAAGATCCAAATTTGACAGTGCCCCTGACTCCCTCCATCCATCATGACTTCACTAGAGCCAGCTATAAAATGTGTGCTTTCCACCTTAACCACCTCTGCTTCCACACAAACAGGAAATGTTCTCTCTCAGAGCCAGGCCAAGTGTAGTGCCGCCGCAGTGTAGCCCTGCTGGATAAACATCGAGCACATTAACCTCAGCTCTCATTTTTAAATATTCATTTCTGCATAACATAAAATGTTAACGTGCAGATTTCCTACAAGGACGTTAGGTCTAAGTTGATATGTGCCCCTGTGAGCTTCCCAACGTGGATATAAATTCTACAACAAATGGGATAGCATAAGCTGCATATTTTAGCTGTACTCTGGGAATATAGAAGACAGAATGGCTGTGTTGATCTCAGTCTTCATCCTCTCTAATGTTCTGGTAGAAAATAGCTCAAAATATCCCCGGCTAATGATAAATTAAACTGCTAATAGCTTGAATAAAGAGATTTCTCTGTGCGGAGCTGATCATTAAACATGCATTGTGAAGTAGTTGGAGGAAAGTTGGGTTCATTGGTTTTTACAACATTTGAAAGGTTCATAATGTTACCAAATTGCAATTCTAAAGGTACTTTCCAAGGGTGTACATTTTCTGATAGGCCTGTCATGATAATTGCTATATTGACTTATTGTTCAATACATGAAACCTAGAATAATATTTTCTTAGGGTCAGTATTTACTGTGTGTACATTTTCTTTGTACTACTGGGAAATGTTTGGCTATTTTTGGGCTATATGACTTAAGATTTAAGCCTTAAAAAGTTGAATTAATAACTCATTACAGATTCTGTTATGGGGCGGCAGTAGCTCAGTTGGTAGAGCATATGTCTCCTGCTGTTGTGTCCTTGGGCAAGACACTTAACCCCACCTCGCCCCCAGTGTCTGTGGACACTGGTAGCCCCCATGGCAGAAGATACATCAAGGCCTGTTGTGACGTGAGCCGTCCTCCTGTGGACCCACCACCCGCGGGAGGATTCATCTTTTTCATTCATTCATTTTTTTTTCAGTGCGGAAAAATAAAGCCGTATCACACACCACGCTGTGCAACAGGGGAACTCCCTTCTTGGTGCGTAACAGGGATTCCCCTGGCAGCGTGCTGAAAGCGTGCTGAAAAATAGTTCCCACCCAAAATGACCAAGGCAAGCTCTCCGTGTTGATTTGCACATTTATTTGCACTCGATATGAATGCGCACTACACAGAAAGTAATTGGGAAAAGCATCGAGCAAATTAATTCCTTTTGGCCGAAATCTTTCTCTGGCGCCGTTAGACTCCAGTCTAACGCGGAGGAGCTGCAGATACCGCGGCGGTCAGTGCTGACAGACTCGGACAATGGCTGGGTGACCAGGAAAACGCTTTCCATCACTTATTTTAGTCTCTGGACTGTGGGGAGATGCCCAAATTTGACCTGGGGGTGGCATATCCCTTTAAGTTTTAGGTTCAACAAGTGGACTAATTACTTTAGCAAAGAAATTTGTACTGTCTTAGAAACATGAAAAACAGAAATAGAACAAATTTTGATTGTCAAAGCATGATCTCATCTGGCCTCAGAAGCTAAGCAGGGCAGAGCCTAATATTTGTATGGGAGACCACTGAGAATATCCGGGGCCACAGTGGGAAGCCACTTGCAAAAACTATTGTTGTGTAAGACATTATTATTTTAAATGATTTGCAGTGGTCCAAAGTTATTCCTTACTTACCTCATGCATTCAGAGCATCCTAATTATTCACCACAAGCATCCAAAGACAAAAAGTGTTTTCTTTCACAATCAAAATAAAGCTAACAACCACAAAAACAATGCCAATGCGCACTTCCTGATAATTGGACAATTAGATCCAGATGGTACACATATTTTGACCTCAAAAGCCACTTATATGATGTATCTGTTGCTCAAATACATGAGCCTTTAAGTGTGCGGTAAGTAACATAGCCATATATAGGAGCTATTTTAAGTTCGAGAGAGTTCGTTGGCACAAAGTAGTTTGCATGTATAGGAGTTGGACTCACGTCTGCTTTACATGTATATGCTCTCTTGGCAATAAAATATAGACTTTAATTTTAAATGACATTTCAGAAATAGCATTCTCAGTGTATCTGGTGCCATACATACAAGATAAGAAATGTAAATATTGCACGCAAATCTTCCTCTGAAGCATTTCACTAAACAGAATCAACATTTGAACATTTGAAATAGTCTCCCTCTGTTGCTCCATCAGATACTGCAATACAAGTAGCTAGTAACAAGCTGTTAGTACAAAATGGGTGCACGAACTCGAGCCGACAACAATTTAAAGACAGGCACAAAGCCACATGGAAGGCCAAGGTATGGAAGTGTCCCAGAATGCACTGCTGTCACTTTGCAGCAAAAAAAATCAATAAGTCCTCTCGCCTTTGGTCCGATTCTGTGTGAGAAGTCTGGCTTTAGTTTCACTTCAGTCAGCGCTCCGCGCTAAACATCAGTGCATTTGTGTAATACATCGCCATAGTAACTTCAGCAGTCTTTGTGAGCTAGTCTAAAAAACAAAGTGTATGAAAGAAAGTGAGAAAAAAAACTGGGGTTTTGAAATATGCTGATTATAGTCACACTGAGTACTCAATCTCTCCTTTACATCCAGTCTATTCCTGAATTATTATAATGTCCTTTTCAGATTAAAGGTAATTTCCTCTGTAAGTGCTCCCTGCTACAGGAGTCATGGAAATAATTCTTTTTCTTGGAATTGTATCACTCACAGGTAGTCATTAATGTTCCACAGTAATCTTTCCTGTTTCCTGTTCAGTAAAGAGCTTTTTGAATGTATTTAATGTACTTTGTGAAAGCTTTAAGGCATCAATCAAAAGTTTGTCAGTTTCCTAACAACCTGTTTCTGCCTGCATTATTGTGGAACTATCTGGCAATGTTTTAAAGAAATATTTTAAGATGTACATACAACAACAAAAAATAACAAATAAAAACAATTAAAATACAATAAAACACAATTATTAGTCTGTTTTTCAGAGGCAGGTTATTGGGCAATAAACAAGGACTGCTCCCACTGACTGTTGTTATCAGTGAATTAAATGAAGAGGTGAAATAGATTTCAGTAGTGATTTATTTCTAAAATAAAAAGTCTTGCAACTTCCCAGCATCTAGGCGGGTAAATTTGTTTTATGAGGGAGTGAGCATCAAATACAGCTTTATTATACAAACATTTTTTGGAATAGAAAATATTTTTTTGTTGTGTTATTTTATCTTAATCCACAAGTCCCACTTTCTGACCCCCCCTCCCCACACACCATATCACCTTAGTATAAAAACATGAAATATATTTGTGTTATAAAAATAATAATATAATTACTCTTATATAGCACTTTTCCAGATATTCAAAGTTGCTTTACAATTTGGTGCATTATTCATTCACTCCATACTGTGGTGGTAAGCTACCACTGTAGATACAGCTGCCCTAGGGTAGCTCTGGTGGATCTGCGCCATGCATCGGCCCCTCTGACCACCACCAGTATTTATACACACACCACATTCATACTAGGCAAGGTGGGTGAAGTGCCTTGCCTAAGATAAAAGGAGAAATTAAATTCGCCAACTGGACAAAGTTTATTTAGTCGAAAACGTTTCGCAGCTCATCCGCGCTGCTTCGTCAGTTCATGCCTTGCCTAAGGACACAACGGCCCCTCTGTGAAGCCTGGTATTCCCAGTGGTCTCCATCCAATTACGAACCAGGGCCAGCCCTTTAGCTGAGCTCTAACGAGATCAGGCTTTGACAAGGAGGTTTGGCCAGTGTTGCATCAGTCCATTAAGGATTCCATATCAGGATTGGCCTTGTCATTCTGTACCTATCATAACTCACAAAATTAGACAAACATATACAAGTACGCACATTTTCACAGCTGCAAGCCATAAAGCAAAGCTGGTGCTACGCTGTTTATTACTGTGACACTGTGTATATTAGCAGCATATCTTATTTTGAAAAAAACAAAACAAAAACCTCTTAATGACTTCATTATTTGATGTTCAGTGTGACCTTTGAAGCATCCTCAGTCTTGCCAGAAAACAGTGCACAATCTGACTAAGTGACATCCTTGTATGAATAAAGTGATTTCTCATAACATTCATAACTCTATCTCCTTCTTCCAAAACCAGAGACAAACTTTTTGCATTATTCACAGAGCGCCTTGAGTGAGCAGACATTTGTCCCATAAGCGTTTGATAAAAGGCCCTCAATGGCACTGTCTTGGCTGATATCTTATGCATGAGTGGTAGTGCTGGATTGACTGGGCCCATGGGGAGAGATGCACCCTGGGTCGCTAGCACTTTGATCAGCTACTGCTCCCACTGTGTTCACCACCTAACCTCACCTCTCAGCCCTCCGCCCACGTGCCTCCACTGTTCACACACACATTAGCATATTGTACTTTATAAGCACGGTTGCCTCCCTCAAGTCTCAAGGCGTGTTTAAAGGTCCTATATTATGCAAAATTGACTCTTGTGAGCTTTAAGCCATGTTATAATGTTGTTACCTCCCTTAAAAAATGCCACCTGTCACGGCAATTTTCAATCAAAATGGCAAAACATTTAAATGCAGTTGCTATACTCTACACTACACTACAACAAGAAGAAGAAGAAGAAGAACCTTTATTTATCCCCATAGGGAAACTATTTCTCTGCATTTAACCTCTCCTCTTCAGGAGCAGTGGGCAGCTCGTCTTTCAGGCGCCCGGGGGGCAGTACCGTGAACGGTCTTGCCACTCACACTGGGTCCTTGGGCTAAAATCTTTCCATATGACTTAAATTAAGAAAATTTTAATTTGATTTCACATGACATGCAGCAAGCCTTTTTGTTAATAAAATATGAAAATGCATGTTGTTACATTAAAGATAAGAAAAACAACAACTCTTTGTACTTAAAATATGAAACTAAATCTTGCGTTTTTGAATCAAAACAGAAATGTACGCTTATTCCGTTGGTAGATAATTTTACTTGTTAAGTCCAATCTACTGAAATCAAGTTAAATGTTCTTAATTTGAGTAATTTAAACTTCCCTACATATTAACAGAAAAAAGAGAAGTTTACCGCACACTCGCTTGACTTATGACAAGGAACTTAGGACTCGAAACCTGATGACGCTGTAGATGCTCGCTCTAAGCCCAATAAAGGATTAAGAGGAAAGTCAAGTGAGTGTGCGGTAAACTTCTTTTTTCTGGAATTATTCAATGTTCCTGCTGTTACCAGCACAGGAAGCTGTGCATGAAGTTTGAACTTTCCCCTACATATTACTTTTGGCAGTGTATATGTGTGTATTTAAAGGTGCGGGTAATCTTTCCTGTCAAGAGTCTACTGTGAGTTTGTCTCCATGAAGATCCTGTTGCTTTGTCTGGAATGTATGACAATAAATATATCTTGCCAATTACATGGGTTTTAATTGCAAAAAGATCCTTGAAAAACATACATTCTTACAGTGAGCGGGCTTGTCTCTTGACAGATCTGACCTGCAACTAGGCCTGATGACGTTAACTGCTTGTCTCCATGGAAATAGATAGCTTTAATGCCATGTTGTGGAATCATGTAATAAAGGCAATAACATCTCTACGGAGGCAAGCAAGATGCTCCACCACTTACTTGTATTTGTAGCTCGTATTGGTTCCGTACTTATATTTTTGTTCTCAGCAGTACCAGCAAATATGGATCAAAATAATAAATACAGATCCAAATAATATGGAGGCGGAGGCGGCACGGGCCTTTGTGTGTGGAGTTTGCATGATTTCCCTGGTTTCCCCCGTCAAACCTAAAAAACAGGCACCACACTGCAAATTTCTCTGATCTGGCCAAGATTTTAAAACTTATATCAGGTTATTCATCTTGTTTTCAGATTTATTATCTACTTAACTAGTTCTGAGACTGCTTAATTCTAGTCTAGAGGGAGTTTATTTTAAGATAAGTTGTCAAGTAAAATAGTCTTGCAGCATGGACAGATAAGTTCACTACTTTTACGTCATTTTCTGATAGATTTAAGCGTTTATATCTTCAATTTTGGCTAAGCTTTTTTGCAATGCAGGGACTACAGGTGGAAATTAGCTCTGGTGCTACAACCTGGCACAATGCATCGCTCTTGTTAAAGGCAAATTAACGTTTTTTTACAATCTGAGCCTTCTTTCGGCAATAAAACAAGTAGTTTTACTCACCCATAGCATTTTTCTGTCAATTGGAGCAGTATCGCAGAACTTATGTTGAGCCGTTCTGTTCTACTAATGATCCCGTATCTGTTAACATGGTGCTCGTATCATATGCTCGGGGCATTACTTTGCGGTGTCCAAATAACACAAACTTTAGCACTTTTCAAATCATAGAAGCCCGATGTCTTAATGTAAGATTTCGTTTGAAGCAAAAGTGGCCTGTAATCCGAGATTTAGCCATAGTTTCGAGTAGATGAGGACGCCAGTGCGCATGCGCGGACTGTGCTATCAGCTCCCGGGACCCAAACATGAAACGCAAAGCTGAAAACTATGGATAAATCTCGGATTACAGGCCACTTTTGCTTCAAACGAAATCTTACATTGAGACATTGGGCTTCTATGATTTGAAAAGTGCTAAAGTTTGTGTTATTTGGACACCGCAAAGTAATGCCCCGAGCATATGATACGAGCACCATGTTAACGGATACGGGATCATTACTAGAACAGAACGGCTCAACATAAGTTCTGCGATACTGCTCCAATTGACAGAAAAATGCTATGGGTGAGTAAAACTACTTGTTTTATTGCCGAAAGAAGGCTCAGATTGTAAAAAAAAACGTTAATTTGCCTTTAAGGTTAATGTAGATTGTGCACTGTCCCTGTCTCATAAATAAACTAAATAAATAAATAAAAATCAGACCGTTTGCCTTGGACGGTAATCTCTGTCATGGGGTTGACACACACAAACAGGCAGCCATTTACCCTCATATTCACAAGAGGCAATTTAGTGTCACTATTATTTCATTTCTACTTGTAAGTGTTTTTGGATGACAGGAGGCGGCCACAGTTCCTCGAGAGATTCACGCTTGTGTTGCTGAATTAACCTTAAACTAAATATTTGTCCATGGTGGTGGGTGCTCTTAATACTGTAGCAGCTCACTGTCACCGGGGCTCGGTTGCACTGAACACACAGGAGCTTAGTGGATAATAAAAACCTCCTACTATTTGACAGATTTGTGTTACTTTCCATTAAAAAAAAAAAAAAAAAATGCAGCTAACTTCAGCTATAAAAATAAATGCGAAAGGTTAGACAGTACATGATCTTTAATACACCAAATAACTGAAGGGGATGTGCGGGCTGGCTGAACAAGCGCTCCTCAGACACACACACACACATTTATCTATGGTGATGCTATCTTTAAACACACAAATATGAGTTAATCCTAGCATAAAATCTTCCTCTGAATGCAGCATAGTTAGCAATGTCATAGTTCTTATTTTGAATGCCGAGGTGTGAGGTCAGCGACCAGTGACCAAACAATAAATTACTATTCTGTGGGCGTTTGTCTATATCAGGTTTAGTGAGCGGGTTTCTTACAGGTTTGGAGACTTGAATACGTGGGCGTAGCATGCACTTTATAGCTCCACATTGTTCACATCACTTGGCTAATGAGATCCTTTGCTAAATGTCAATGGCCTCCAGTGTCGGACATGACTGTACATCGGACGGACATTGACCTAATGGTATTTTCACATACGAGGGTGCAAAAAACTGCTCTACAATCATATGATAGCTTTCTGTGGGTTTCATCAGCTCCCCACCTGTTATGCACGCGTAAGATATATTATTTTTAACAATGTTTCTCATCTCCTCTGCACAGCTGGATTAATTTGACATGCCCCGATGCTGTTTGCAAGTCAATATCCCAAGTGTGAATATTCAGAGATCAAACTGGGACATATTCCGGGCTTTAATCAAATGCCTTCGTGAAATGATGACACTACCCCTGCTGTGGGAGACTGAGGAGACCCTAGAAAGCATTCATCAGCACACACGGCCTGCTGCTTTTGTACTTGAGGACTTTGCTGAATCATGCAATTATGATTTTGGACGGAGGGAAAAAGTCGATAAGTGAGCTGCGCTTGTGCCTGGCGAGAGGAGCCGTGCAATGGCTAAGGTCACACCTGTAATCATGTGGGAGCAGCACAGTCCATTGACACGCTGATGAGACTGGGTAGCAGCAGATCCAGGCCCTGATTGCTCCTTATTGGACGATGAAGTCTGAGCGCTGCTTTTTCTCACAGATGGAAAGAAGCACCGGCGGGCACATGTTTGCTCAGGTCAAAAGTGGAGAGCGCCAAAAAGGATGGAATTTACACAAGCTAAGCAGCCATTTTCAAATTAGAGCAAATCTGAATAATGAAACCAAACAGCTTTCATGGAGGGTTCAAGTGTCGGATGGAACTATTTGGATGGAACTAGAAAACTGTTGCAATAGTCATGATGTCATAATTGCAGATGGTGTAGTGGCTTGAAGTGGTTTAAACCAAATTGTTGTTGTTATACTTGGCCACAACCTGCCACAAGCATTTGCCAAATGTCTCTATACCAGACATGGGGACTTGAGACTTAGTGACTTGGACTCGAGTCGACTCGAGTCGCTGTTTTTATGACTTGTGACTTGACTCGACAAAAAATGAAATACTTGAGACTTGACTCGGACTTGGAAGTCTAGGACTCGGGACTTGACTTGACTTGAGACACGATGACTTGAATGACTTGCGTGGTCACATAATGTTTTCGTGCTCATTCAACGGCACTGCCATGTCCTGGGACGCAACCCGTGCACCACGTGCACCACCACCGGCACGAGGCCGCGCGTACACCGGGGCTGCGAGCACGAAAACGATCCGCGGCGCGCAGACCGCGTACTCTCAGCCCCAGCCACAAACCAGCCGCACAAAATCAGCAAAGAGTGGCCCGTGGTGGTTTAATCCCGGTTTAGTCCAGGTCTAGACCTGGTCCAGTCCTGGTTTCGTCCCCTCAGATGTGAGAGTTGCGCTGTGTTTGCGCTTGTGGTGGAGGGCTGTGGCGTTAATGTCTCTTGGCGTTGCTCAGATCACTTGTTGGCTTGGTTTTGTGGAATGCAGGAGATCACTTGACCGAGGGTCTACGTTCAAATAATAATAATAAACAAAACTCTCATCACTTTTTACTCTTAGTCAGTCTCTTACAAAGGTGTAGTCTAAATACACGAGCTCTCGAGGAGCGCGCCTGACCCATTACGCACGCGAGGAGTGGTGTGTGTGTGTGTGTGTGTGTGTGTGTGTGTGTGAGTGAGTGAGAGGAGAAATGTAACAAAGTTTAATATTAATAAGCTATTTGTTTTAGCTATTATTTGTTTCCTCACAAAAAGGGAATGACTTATGGATATACTGTGTGAGTGTGAGTGACAGAAAGTGTGTGAGAGAAATGTGCAAAGAAAAGAGCAAAGAAATGTGACAGTTTAAATTACTGTAAGTTAGTATTTGTTTTAGCTGTTATTGTTACTTTGTAAAAGGATAGCTACTTGTGGATATTCTGTGTGTGTGTATGTGTGTGTGTGTGTGTGTGTGTGTGTGTGTGTGTGCGTGTGCGTGTGCGTGCGCGTGCGTGTGTGTGCGTGTGCGTGTTAGAAAGTGTGTGTGGGACAGAGTGAGTTAGGGAGTGTAACAAAGTTTAATACAAGTTTTAGCTGTTACTGGTTTCAGCTCAATGCTGAAACAATGTTGAAAACATGTGAAACAGTTTGGTTTTCGATGTACAGATCACTTTTACCAATAAATAACCAATAATTACATTATCACAGTTTTGTTTGAGTCTATGATGTATTTTACTGAACATGAGTATTTACAATACAAATATTTGATAACAGGTTGGGCACATTAGCCAGTGATGATTACTTACACTTTCTTATATATTGCCTTTCACTTTATTAAGATCAGATTCTGCAGCTAAAATTACAACAATACGCCAAAGGTGACTTGACTTGGACTTGACTTGACCTATTACAGGACTTGACTTGACTTGACTTGACATAGCCTGTGACTTGACTTGACTTGACTTGCCCAAGAAAAAAATACTTGAGACTTACTTGTGACTTGAAGGTGAAGACTTGAGACTTACTTGAGACTTGCACATGTGTGACTTGGTCCCATGTCTGCTCTATACCCTCTCTAACCCTCATTTCACGCTACCATTGTCCTGTCCAATAAAGACTAGCGATGATAGCCAAGGCGAAGGTTCAGTAGTGACTAAATGTTTATCAAAGGGCTTGGAGTTCACTAAAAGAATTCTGGCAGCGAAGCATTAACCTAAGCATTAGCATACTGACATGACATAATATAAAATACAATAATTACCTTTATGAATGCTGAAGAATATTGACTTTCTTAATGTGACATATCTAATTTCTTCAGCCTAAAGATTTTCGCTGCTTTGGTTTGTAATTTAAAAATGAATGGCTACATGGATTTTGATAACAGTTTTGTAAAAGAAGGACTTCTTAAGAAATAATTATTTTAGTTCTGAAAAGACTCCAAATGCAGATTCAGTGGACTAAAATTAGATTATAGAATTTTCCACAGAATGGTCAGTTTTTCCAAGACAAACATGGACATGTGACTACATCCAAAGAACGCAAAGAAAGTGAAAGACCCAGTCCTAAACCTCTGGGGGGAAAAAAAGAGACCACTGCATTTTTTTCTGAAATCAGCATCTCTACATGTATTACAGCCATTCCATTCCAGCGTCTGTTGAATTCCAACACAAACACAAAGCTGAGCTACTTCAGTTCTTGCACCAGGAGTGGAATAAAGTCACCCAAGAACAATGTGAAAGACTTGTGGAGAGCATGCCAAGACGCATGAAAACTGTGATTAAAAATAAGGGTTATTGCACCAAATATTGATTTCTGAACTCTTCTTAAGTGTAAACATTAGTATTATGTTGTTTTAAAATGAATTTGATCTTATTTCTTTGCAGTGTTTGAGGTCTGAAAACATGTATCTTTTTTGTTATTTTGACCATTTGTCATTTTCTGCAAATAAATGCTCTAAATGATAATATTTTTATTTGGAATTTGGGGGAAATGTTGTCAGTAGTTTATACTCAAACAAAACTGTTGCCCAAACACATACCTATAAGTAGTAAAATCAGAAAAAGTGATAATTTTGCAGTGGTCTCTCCAGAGCTGTAGGGGCTTTTGGAGTCATAAGCAATAATTCATAGCATTTATATAGCACCTTTCATGACACCCAAAGCGCTTTACAGTTCATTGTTCATTCACCCCACACTTGGTGGTGGTAAGCTACGTTTTCTATAGCCACAGCTGCCCTGGGGCAGACTGACGGAAGCGAGGCTGCCAATATGCGCCATCGGCCCCTCCGACCACCACCAACACTCACGCACACTCCACTTTCATACAAGGCAATTTGGGTGAAGTGTCTTGCCTAAGGACACAATGACAGTTTTTGCCACTGGCGCCCCACTGTGGCACCTGGAATTCCCAGCGATCTGACGAGATCAGGCTTTGACAAGCAGGTATGGCCACAATGACCTTATTAACGGTTCACACTGATACATATTCACAAGGTACAAATTACTATCTATAAAACTCTGAGCATTTGCCCTTCGACAACTGACAAAGTGTCAGAAATTCAGCCACATTTAGACCCTTTCCATCAGCCACTAGAAACTGAAAACATGACTTATGGGCATGGAGACAGGCCCTGTTGAAATGGTTTTGGTATTCTTTTGATAGCATTCTGCCAAGTAATAACCTCATGAATTTTGCTATCACAACTGTAAGAAAAATATGATATCAGAAAGACATTTCTATTTCTAGTGAATATTTAAAAATATTTCTTAGTTGTACCAGTTATGACAATATGAAAAAATCAAAATGTGCATAATTAAAAATATATCAGATCAACTTTTGCACTGCACTTGATATTCAAAGAAAAATATAAGTAATTTACACACTTAGCTTTATCTATTTGACAACTATTAGCCACACAATGCACACGAGAATGCTGTATTTTTTTGAAAATGATGTCTTTTGTTTCCAGCGCTTTGGGCAATCCCTAAAAACGCACATTCAAGTTTTGGTGTTGAAAGTTAAGAATGAGTGCTGTGTTTAGATGCCACCAGCTAAAAGTGGAGACAGTTAGAGCAATAGCTGGGAGAAAAACAAAACAAAACAAAACAAAACAAAAAAACAGTTTCACACATCCAGAAACAGCAAATCACATCTACCTTGTCACAATATTTGTATTTTTGAACAACTGAAACTGAAAATAACCTACAGACATGAATATTTGGAAAGATTTTGTAATTAATTATGAATGTACCTGATCAATTTGACCTATATAACATTGCATTTCAAAGGCTAAAACATCTGTAACTGCATTAGGTTACATTTAAAGCTATATGTCAGTGTCATTTACATGCATATTATAAGGGCTTTATCTGGCTAAAACATGGGAAGATTTTTCATATTCTGGCATGAAACATGGCCCCCCACCTCCTACAGAGCATTAGGATTAGCTAAGGGGGCAACAAACCCGCCCGCACGCGCCATAATCTGGCCTGTAGCTGAGTCACGCTGTATCCGTTTGTATGAGCTTTGCTGCAGACTTTTACTGGTGGGTGCTTCACTTATTAGATGGCATGCAGGTTTTCTATGCCGCTTTTGTCCACTTCAGCCCAATTATTCCTAACAAGTGCTCACTTCAAGGTTATCATTATGCCAAAGTGTCCCGCCCACTCACTGTCTTTTCAAGAGCTGCCACAGTTGGTATCTGAGCAGCAGCATTGGCTTGTTTCCTACTCGAATCGTTGAGGCCTGCCTTCTCTTCGCATGCTGTGTTTAGAACGTCTCATATTGTGGCTAACAATCAAAGCTGTCACTTACTGATGTGTTACTCACAGTGACAGCCCCGCCTCAAAGGAGTTCTGTTTGTGTTTACATTGTAATGCAAGTAAATCATGTTGCTTAAGCTGACATTCATTTCTTTGTCTAATGTTTATTTTTCTTAGATTTAGACTATTGAGCCACAAGGGAAATTACTTAGCTCACACATTAGGCAGCAGGGTGGCTGAGTGGCACTGACGCGACAAGGACAATAAACTGTACCACACCTTACTTTATAATAATAAAAACAACAACGGGAAACAATTAAAATCATACAATAATAATAAAGTTACAGACTTGTCAGATAATTTTCAATCATCAACATATAGACTAATACAGAAAGTACAAATAAATAGATGCAATATACATAATTCATGAATTCAGCAAAGTAACCATTGTTTCAAATAAACAGCCACATTTGAAAGCAGTGATACAATCATCCATTCTGTAGCCTTCACTGTTTCTCTTGTTTTGCGTGATTTGTTGGCTGCTTTTGTCTTATTTGGATTTCTAACCACTCAGTGAAATAAAGCACTTTATAAAGGCCATGGTTTTAGTTACAGATCAATAGCTCCAACTGGATTTTGATGGAGGAAAATCCTTTTGTGGATTGGACTGTTTTTATCAAGAGTAGTTAACCTCCCTGTCTCTCACCAGAAAATGTGTGATTTTGATTGTAATCGGTGAGCAGTGTGCATGTCTACTTTGTGGTTGATTTGAATGCGCCTTGCTTGCATCTTAAAGGTCCCATGGCATGAAATTTTCACTTTCTGAGGTTTTTCAACGTTAATGTGAGCTCCCCTACCCTGTTTAGGCCCCCATCCCCATGGCTAAAAGTTGCGAAATGTCTAAACTGAGCATTTGCGGTCCTTTTCTGCGTTACACAAAACCAGTGTTGAAACGGGCGAGTTCGGACAAGGCACCTTTTTGACGTCAGATCAGCAAATGCAGCTCCAGCCCCTCCCTCTGTCTCCGCTCAGCGTCCCTGTATATCCCGCCCATAGAGTTTGGACTGTGAATGCGCTACAATGCGAAATGCGTTTTTTTTTTTTGCCTGGAGGCACGTCCAAGTGTTTCTAGGCTCGCAAATCCCTTACCCGACCCTCTGGACCTCTGAAATACCAGTGGTTTAATTTTATTTTCTGTGTAAATATGCTTTTTTTCATTGCAAAGTCTCCCATCTGTCTTCCTGTGTTAAACACGGAAGCGAGCAGACAGCGGTGCAGAGCTGCGCTTCCAGCGGGGGAAACCCGCCCCCCCGCTCCTTAGCCAATCTCTCTGTCCTTCTCATTTGCATTGAAGCAGCAACACCCAGAATAAAGCATTTTAGACACATATCTAGCCTCATGAAGACTGTCAGAGTCATATCTCATGCAGTGAGTGTTGATTTTGAAGAAGGATTCATTTACAGTATTAGGGAACCATTAAGGAGCCATATAAAAGCATCAAGAAGTACCATGTCATGGGACCTTTAAGGCCCATATTTGCTGTGCTCAACTTCAGTCCCTTGGTACACAATATCATGTATTATGGAAAGTAAGGGCTAAATATTTTGTACTCATTTGCTTCCCATATCACCACAGGTCGTGAGAGGAGGCATGAGGCTTCTGATGTACAATTCACAGCTTTTCCTGTGAAATGATGTGCAATTTGATCATGCTTGTGAACACACTAGCTTTAGACACATTAAAATTGGGCTTGCTGGTTGAAGGTAGAATCTGTTCTTTTTCCCCACGAGCGCCGGTGAGAACTAGCTGCCAAAGCCATCCAGTACTTGGCTTCAGTATTGCTGCTGCCACTGCAAATACACACAGTACCATCACCAGATCTCTGACTTTCCCCACAATGCAAATGAGCACCATTACAACCAACAAGAAGACATTTGGCTGTATTATTCTAATTAGTACATCAGATGTGTTCTGTAATGTTTTTTAAAAACTGCAAGAGATTTGTTTTTGCATATAAATTAGCGGGTTTATTATCAAGTCAGTAGCAGCCACTATTGTTTGCATTGTCTCCTGGGTCGGAACAGGGCGCAAAGTCATTAATTCAGAACTTGAGTGTGTTTGTCTGAGGCACCAAAATAGACACCATAAGAGAGGGGCTTATCATGTTAGGAGAATAATAGTAGATCATTAAAGTTTATTAGCTGCTGTGCCTGTGGAGTGCGCACATGGCTCAGGTCTAAGAAGCAATTCCAATGGAGAGGGAAAGTGTGTGTGGAGCAGAGCGCTGGCACGGTCGGGTCCAGCTTCCTACATGAGTCCGATGCAGGAGAGATGTGACATGATCTCCAAAGCACAGTGGGGGTGATTTCAAAGAGGATTTAGCTTGTTTAATCCCACTCAAAATAAACCTAATTGTTTTAATTTGATTTATTTATTGCGCAGATGTTGTATCATTCGCATATCAAGTTTACAAGAAAACCATAAAGAGGCTTTATTCTTTAACTTCTTGGAATGACCTTAAATTAGTTTAAAACACTGATTGACTGACTGAATTAGTTATATTATCAAAACATGCCTTAAGAGGTTTTATATGTCACTGATGCATATTTGAGCAATTTAGTGATCTCTACTTGGCTCTTTTCAAAGCCTCCTTATGGTTAGAAGTACAGTTCTGTCCGATAATCACAAGCCTACTTCACCCATGCTCCCACATCACAATTTTTCACTGATATACAAAAGCACGATACAAAAAAAAATACATACTTGATTAATATATGTATTAGAATGGAGATCAGTTAACCTATTCAGCTTCCAGTAGATTTTTGAATATATTAGGAAAGGTAAAACCTTCAAAAAGCTAAATGTAGAGTAGTTTCATATTTCCAGTCTCCACGTAGGTTAGTCTTCATTTCAAAGTAAAAAACTACAAATTCTTGTGAGATTGAATACTATAAAATTGGTGCAGGCCAAGTCAATATCCATCAAACTTGTTCAAAGAAATGAACATTGGTTGAGTGATGTCTGGTCGGGCCTTGGGGGGAGGCAAAAGCAGACACACAGCTGTAGCTCCAGTTATCCTGGTAGACATAGAAACAGAAAGTGGTCAGAATCGTAGACCACAGTTAGGGCTGTATTTTAGATGATCCAGTAATACAGTTATTGCTGCCCTGATGTTAGCGAGATCACCTGTGCTACTTTATAATTATGGAGTAAGAAAGAGGACAAAATAACGTGTATTCACGAGAAATTAATCCACGCGAATAAAATTAATCCACGCGAATAAAATTAATCCACGCGAATAACATGTCGTTATGCATATTTTGGATATACACGCGTCTTTGGTTGTAGTTGAGCATAAAATAAATATTTGCAAACTCTAAAATGAGGTGTTGTGTGTTTGATATTTGTCAGAATACAAATCTAAAGTTACAACATCGAAAAGTTACGAGTACTGTCTTAAAGGGATATGCCACCCCCAGGTCAAATTTGGGCATCTCCCCACAGTCCAGAGACTAAAATAAGTGGTGGAAAGCGTTTTCCTGCTCACCCAGCCATTGTCCGAGTCTGTCGCCACTGACCGCCGCGGTATCTGCAGCTCCTCCGCCTTAGACTGGAGTCTAACGTCGCCAGAGAAAGATTGGGATTTGGGTGGGATCACGCACCCAAAATCACGCAGCACACTGCCAGGGGAATCCCAGTTACGCACTGGGAAGGGAGTTCCCCTGTTGCACAACGTGGTGCGTGATTCGACTGTATTCTTCCGCACTGGAAAATAGTTCCCACCCAAAATGACCAAGGCAAGCTCTCCGTGTTGATTTGCACATTTATTTGCACTCGATATGAATGCGCACTACACATAAAGTAATTGGGAAACGCATCGAGCAAATTAATTCCTTTTGGCCGAAATCTTTCTCTGGCGACGTTAGACTCCAGTCTAAGGCGGAGGAGCTGCAGATACCGCGGCGGTCAGTGGCGACAGACTCGGACAATGGCTGGGTGAGCAGGAAAACGCTTTCCACCACTTATTTTAGTCTCTGGACTGTGGGGAGATGCCCAAATTTGCCCTGGGGGTGGCATATCCCTTTAAGTACGAATACAAATTTCTCAGATGGAAGAAAGTGGACAAAAATACGTCATTGGTTTAATTTTTGGTATAATTTTTGAGAATGATTCATAGTAACTATTTAATTAATACCCCAGCTCCTAACCCTATCCCTTTAATTATGTGGCTACTAACTTTGAATCATTCTTAATAAACTATTTGTTCATTCATGAATTAAGTCTTTCTTCATGCTTTCATTATAAAGTGGGACAAATGATCCAGTTAACATCAGGTTGGATTCAGTGTGACAAAATAAAACACCTTGATGGTGTTTGTTCTCCCTCACAGAATCAAGCATTTCAAACACTACAGTAAGTGTATATGGAGTACTTAAAAGGCTGGGACTAACCAACAGATCTGAGGCTGGCTTGTTTCACTGCTGAAGACAGTCCTCTTTTGATCCGGGGTATAATCTGTCTCTGCAGCTCTGGGAGCTATTTACAGAGCAGATTTATTTCACTGATTCTCTGTGTACAATGAAGCATCTGCTGCTGCCAGCTCAGGTAGAGAGGCTGTTTTAGATGCCACTGTGCTCTCAGTATATGCTACACCTTCTCCCCCACACACAAAGAGTGGAAAAGTCTATTAATAGTTGAGTGAATGTCCTTTGTATGCTGGTGAGTTGGTGTAGTGTTCCTTTCAACCAGCTCAAGAGAGAGCAACCTGTCCATTTATGCACATAACCCCCACCTGCTTGTCAAAAACACCACAAGAGGCAACTTTATTCCATTGTCAGTTGACGCCGGTTGTGTTTTCATCTGCTCCTCTGCGACTACAAACAAAATAAAAACAGCTATGAGAGTGGAATTTTCCATTGAATAAGTGTGTTGCTTTTTATCTGCGGCTCCGAAGCAAATTACAGCAGCCCTGAGCAGTGTCTGGCGGGCCTTGAGAGCTCCCTAGGCAGGAACGGTAGAGGTCAAGGTGTGAGTTTCAGATTCTGGGGATGTGCGCTCTCCCAAGGCTCACTATTCACTTTGCGGTGTCCGGTCGCTCCGTCTTAGTCTCCTCCTTCTCTCCTGCTCATTTCTCCCTCTATTTTATCCTCCCGTGCACATTTTGTCTTCTTGCTCTCCGTCTGTCACTCTAAGTCTCATTTCTTTTTAACACCTCTTGCAACTTCTTTCCCCCCTTCTTCTCCTTGGCTTCCTCCTGGCGCAGGTGTAAAAGCACATACAGTTACAAATGGATCCGAGAGATGATTTAAAGTGCACTTTTTATCTTCTTCTCTGTCCTTATTTAAAAGCCACAATCATAATCCCATATGGGGAGAAGAAAACTCTGCCATTTTGTATATAACATCACGTTTGCTTTTAGCAGAGCAACAGAGGCAAAAGGCAGGATGGTGGCAGTGCCAGGTATGTAAATGAGTGGGTGTATAAGATTATTCTGCATTTATTATAGGCTAATCCGAAGGAGAGCAAATGTACCAAATGTACTGTGGTTAGGTATGGTTAGTGAATAGATGAAAAATAAAGCCATTTATTTATTGTAAAATTATATGATCAGACCCAAGCTAATCTTTAGTTACACAATATTGCCAAAAGTATTCACTCCAAGCCATACATCAATCCATGTGCAATGCAAAAGCATGCCCCCACTGGACTCTAGCAAAGTGGAGATGCGTTCTCTGGAGTGACGATTCGCATTTTTCCATCTGGCAATCTGATGGACGAGTCTGGGTTTGGTGGTTGCCAGGAGAATGGTGCTTGTCTGACTGCATTGTGCCAAGTGTAAAGTTTGGTGGAGGGGGGATTATGGTGTGGGGTTGTTTTTCAGGAGCTGGCCCCTTAGTTCAAAGGAACTCTGAATGCTTCAGCAGACCAAGAGATTTTGGACAATTTCATGCTCCCAACTTTGTGGGAACCGTTTGGAGATGGCCCCTTCCTCTTCCAATATGACTGCTCCAGAGCACAAAGCAAGTTCCATAAAGACATGGATGAGAGAGTTTGGTGTGGATGAACTTGAATGGCCTGCACCTGAGTCCTGACCTCAACCCGACAGAACACTTTTGGGATGAATCAGCGCGGAGACTGAGAGCCAGACCTTCTTGTCCAACATCAGAGTGTGACCTCACAAATGCGCTTCTGGAAGAGTGGTCAAAAATTCCCATAAATAAACTCCTAAACCTTGTGGACAGCCTTCCCAGAAGAGGTGAAGCTTTAATAGCTGTAAAGGGTGGCCCGATGTCATATTAAACCCTATGGATTAAGAATGGGATGTCACTTAAGTTCATATGGGAGTCAGGGCAGGTGAGCAAATACTTTTGGCAATATAGTGTATCTTCTTAGAGCTTAAATACTTACTATTCTCCACACTCATTATGGTTTTATTGTATTTGTGATTCATTAGAAACACTTGGATCACCTTTAATCAGGCTAACATCAGTAAAATAAACAACCAGTAATATGTTTTAAGTAAGTGTTTTATTTTATAGAATGTAGACTGTAGACTATCTGTAATAAACCACACAGTTTATCCTCCACTGAGTAGAGTACATAACAATGGTAAGATATAGACATTTGCAGACAGTGAACTGTTAGAAGGTTTATCACATTGAGCTAAACTCTTCCTCACTGCTATCACTGCCCCAGAACTTGTGTGAATCTGTGTGGCAAAAGCACTAATTTGTTGGATCACTGACGGCCTGCAGCCTGGAAGTCTCCAACAACTCTATTTTCCAGCTTTCATCTGCTGGACTCCAGTGAAGGCAAGTGTTGAGAAAGGATTATCAGAAGCCAATATCAATCTGTGATGGCAACAGTAAAGAAAAACACATTCCTCTGCCACAGCACTGCTAACAGCATATTAGATAGCAGATTTGAATCTGCTATAATGATGCGTGTAATTGTTTCTTTTATAAGTATGTTGCATATTAAAGTGCCATTTCACTGCTTGTTACTGCATCCTAATGTTGCTTGATTTTGAAATCCACACAGTAATCTAATTTATCTACCCAGCAAGAACTGAGAAATCCAGATTTTGTGCTTGCTCTGTAAATTTGCATGAAACACCTTTGCATATAAATAACAATAAATCATTGTCATAACTGTCATAGTCTACCTACGTTGTTGCAAGAGGAAGTAGTAAATATTCTGCATGCTGGTTCTCTTATGACTTAACATTTTAAGCCTTGTACATTGTTGTTATCTGTTGTACATTCCTAACCCTTCTAGTGCTAAAAAGGTATGTCAAGAAGAATATGGTTGGTTGTATATTTGGACAATTAAATCCAGAGAATCGCATTTGATATTTACACAAAATAAGTTTTAGTTCTAGTGTTGCATTATGGTTAATGGGGAATCATTAGTGTCTGAATTGCTATTTGACCTGAGCTGAGCTCTGTAGATTAGCCTTAGTGGATAGTCTACATCCTGTGGCTGTGTAGCCCATTGACCATGTGCCATAGTGCTCTTCTCTCACCTGTACCATAGATACATGCCTGTACCACACTCTGACCACCCGAGAGCAGCTACTAGTGATGCGCGGTGTACTAAAAAACTTTTATTATACTCCCTTGGAGTTGACCCGTAACCCCCAACTCAGTGAGAAGAAGTAAAGCGGTAAAGCGGGTGCGGCTGGGTCGGCCTCGCCTAAAGCATGTTCTGTAGCTCTGACTAACAAACGAGAGCACAGGACTTTTGTATTTGCATGTCTTAACTGCACAAAGAGGACAACTTTAGTCCTTATGCAATTAACGCCAAATGACAACAGCAAGAGATGAGAAAAAGACGCACGGTGTCCTCTGTGCATGGAGCAGACATGTTATTGGAACTACACAAACAATGCACAAATGATGTGAACGACACAGGTCACGACTCACACAAGCCT
Organism: Paratrypauchen microcephalus; assembly: GCA_036785185.1. Classification (NCBI taxonomy): domain Eukaryota; kingdom Metazoa; phylum Chordata; class Actinopteri; order Gobiiformes; family Gobiidae; genus Paratrypauchen; species Paratrypauchen microcephalus. The sequence continues at coordinate 15,721,446 of JAVJIX010000002.1, read as the reverse complement.
ACACGCTGCAAAGGCAAAGCTCCTCACCTGGACGGAGACATGCTACGTCAGGTAGGCTCCTCCCTCCATGATCTCCGCGCTTTAGTCCCAAACTCCACTAAAAGCTTATATGTGCACTATACCCTGAGTGTGTAGGACATTTCAAACAGCTCCTAAACAGTGCACTTGAGGCCCTGTCTACACGACAACGTTCCTGTTTTTTTTTTTAATAAGGACTGGAAAAAATGCGTGTCCACACACGTGGATCAGTAAATATTCGCGTCCAGGCGAACACGGAGCGCTGAGTGAAAATGATGCAGTACATATGTCACACCGATAAGTGGCGCTGTAAACAGGAAACAGCCAGAGCCCCCAGGCACGCAATACTACAAAGAGCACATGCGCATAAAGTCCTTTCTCTTTCGTAAACAAGCAAACACGTGTACTTTAGGGACCGTCAACAAACGCGAATTTATTTTGTCCCCCTGCTCAACCAATGTAGCAGGGACTCACTCCGGTAATGTGAAAATGTTGACGGTCCCTAACATAGACAGACACCAGAGAACGAAGGTTTGTGCTGCGTGAGCAGAGTTTTTGCCTATAAATCGATAGTTAGTATTACTTGCCATCGTTTTATTAGATAGACATTAACAGGTAGAACTCTCGTTAACCTTGCTCGTGTTATTTAGGCAAAATGCTTGTTTGGATCTTAATACGGGAATGTTAAACATACTCGGACATTATGTTGGCTTTTCTGCGAGAATATACAACCGGGGACCATCACCAACGGGTAGCTATATACTGTAGTTGTGTGAATTTGTGTAAAGAAAACAGAAATGCTTTCATACATTTTTGTGTGTGATACTGCATGTGCCTGTTTGTAAAAGATAAATTTTCATTCAATAAAAAAGACAAGAAATTGTTGCTCTTTTTCTTTATTTACAGCACACAACACACTCAAATTGGTATGGGCTCCTCATTGTCCACTATCTGCCTTTTCAGCGATGGGATCTTTCCAGTTTTAAAATACGAGTTTAGCTTTGAATTGGCAAACACTCGTGTGTCGTGCGTACTGCCAGGCCACGACGTGCGTAATTGTGCATGCGTCTCCGCTGGGGTTGCACTGCATAGTAGATCAACAGGTTTTGACGCAACAGGTTTTGACGCAACAGTGTGGACGACAGGCCCAAACGAACACAAACTTCCCCGTTTCCACCAAAATCGTTGTTGTGCAGAGCGGGCCTGAGTGTAAATAGTAAAATGAAGCATGACTTAACACAAACAACACAAACAAAACCAGATATGAGGGCTAGCTGCAGTGGCGCACATCACGTGTGCCCGGGTTCCGGTCGGGCCCCAGTATTTGAACCCATTTCTTCGAGTCGGGTGGGTCAGTTTGGGTTTTATCTTTGGTCGGGTGGGTCGGGTCAGAAGAAAAGCTCACACTAGTAGTCGCGATTCTCTCGGCTACAACATTAGCATACAGTTAGCCTATAGCTTTATGCTAATGCTTTGTTTCCATCACAGAACATAGTGAATTAAAAGGTATATCCTTGGGCTCTATTGAGGTGTAAGATATGATTATTCTGCTGAGTTGTGTAATCTGTTTTTGTATTTTAATTAGTTTGAAGTAACAACAATATGCTAATCAAACTGTTGAAAAGCTGTTGAAACAAAAACAAGTCTATGCTAATTGAGTTGGAAGCTGTCAGATCTCTCCTGAGTCAAAGCCACCTGTCAAGCACATGTATGTTTATTATATAAGCACTCGCTGCATACAATCTTTATGACAGATGAAGAGCACAAACATTCTCATATTTTCACCATGTATCTCGCACGTGAAAATGGTACAATACAATTATATAGTCAAAAGTATCCTGCATGTTCCACTCTGCAGCTGGTCTCTTTTAATTTGTGAGCCAGAATTGCTTCATATGACCCTGTAGGCCATCTAACATCTGTGAATTATAGGAGCGCTGTGCCTGGAGGAGACCTTTGTATAAATGTAATGTAATGCTATTTAGATTGATGTGCTCCCTGGATAGTGTGGAGAGCAGGTATGAAGAAAGGGCTGCACTTAGACTGAAGGCTGCAGCAGGTGAGTCATTGATGCCTCCTCCACTTTGACTTGTACTGGATTTACTATGTCTTGGACAATGGGATGTGTGTTCAATATGTCTTTTTGGATTTATACGAGCTGTACATTGTAAATAGAACAGGCCCGCATTTTTGTCCCTACATGCTGTATGTCAGTAACTTCTGAATGCAATATCTTTCAAGTGCATCACTTGTTTTTTATAACATTGGGTGAGCTATGTTATCTTGCAACTTTACACTAGCTTTTTTCTTAATGCACAGGTCCTATACACAAACTTTATCCTTGCGAGCTTTCAGCCATGTTACAATGGTGTTACGTCAACAAAAACAAACCCGGAGTTGTGTTTTGTTTTATTCACACATGTCTGAATAATCCTTTATTATTTGTCTGTCTACATTCCCAAAGCTGAAAATGCTTGGTTCCAAATGTCTGATGTCATGAAGCAGTAGTTTTCAAGTTAATAGCCTTTTAACTTTAGTTTATTAAAGATTGCCAATTCCAGGTCTGAAATTATCCAAATGATTCTAGTGAGGGCATATGGAGTTTGATCAGAATTGTATCAATGTATTTTGTCAGACACCAGATACATTACGTACAACCAATAAACTCATAACTAGCAGTAATGGTTACAGTGCAAGCTTTTATTGAACACAGGATATTAGTGGGAGTGCCGTTTTCTCACTACTAATTATTCCTGTCAGATTGGTGCTGTTTGTTATGCTGTTCCACTTGAAAATACAGCACTTTCATTAAAAAAGCTCAAATTAAACAAGGGTGGGACATGAATTATAAAAGAGCAGCCTATGAGAACACTATAGATGAGGAAGAGATGTTAGGTTTGCTTTTGGGGAGGACAGAAGGGTGCAGAGATTAAAGCTTTTCTTAAAGATCCCATGTCATGGTACTTCTTGATGCTTTTATATGGCGCCTTAATGGTTCCCTAATACTGTAAATGAATCCTTCTTCAAAATCAAGCCTCAGTGCATGGGAAAGACACATGTACAGAGTCAGAGTCAAAAAATAACTCTCCGAACAACTCATTCTGCGCCTTGTTGCTTGAATGCAAATGAGAAGAACACAGATTGGTAAGAGGAAGGGGGGGGGGGGATAAAATTAAACCACTGCTGTTTCAGAGGTCCAGAGGGTCGGGGAAAGGACTTCCAAGCCTAGAAACACTCGCACGTGCCTCCAGGCAAATAAAACACGCATTTCGCATTGCGTAGCTCCTCCGCGGTCCAAACTCTCTGGGTGTGATTTCCAGATACAGGGGGTGGAGATCCAGACGATGGTGGAACTGCATTTGCATTTCTTTTTTCGATCTGACGTCAATAAGGTGCCTTGTCCAGAATCGCCCATTTGAGCTGTGTTTTTTTCAAACGCAGAAAAGGATCGCAAATGCTCAGTTTAGACATTACGCAACTTTTAGCCATTGGGGGGGGGGAGCTAAACAGGGTAGGGGAGCTCACATTAACGTTCAAAAACCTCAGAAAGTGAAAATTTCATGCCATGGGACCTTTAATGGTTCCCTAATACTATAAATGAATCCTTCTTCAAAATCAAGCCTCAGTGCATGAGATAGCCTCATGAAGACAGTCAGAGTCATTAATATCTCTCTGAAACACATTCTGGGCATTGTTGCTTGAATGCAAATGAGGAGGACAGAGACAGGCCAGTGCAGCGGGTGGGTTGTGGCCAAATACTCCGCTGTTTCCTGGATTAGCGGTGCGCTGTGTGCTGGTCCCACTTCCGTGTTTTAAGAGCGGAGAAAGATATGAGACGCTTTCCATTAAAAAAAACACATTTCCACAGAAAATAAAATTAAACCACTGCTGTTTCAGAGGTTTGGAGGCTCGGATAAAGGACATCCGAGCCTGGAAACACTCTCACGTGTCTCCAGGCAAATTAAAAAAACGCATCTCGCATTTCGTAGCTCGTTTGCGGTCCAAATTCTCTGGGCGTGATTTCCAGAGACGGTGGGTAGACATCCAGATGGGGGGGGGGAACTTTTCTGCTAGTGTGACGCCAGAAAGTTCCCTTATTCAGAATCGCCTGTTTGGGCTGTCTTTTTTCAAACGCGGAAAAGGATCGCAAATGCTCAGTTTACACATTTCGCCACTTTTAGCCATGGCTAAACAAGTTAGGGGAGCTCACATTAATGTTCAAAAACCTCAGAAAGTGAAAATTTCATGCCATGGGACCTATCCTATATGGATAAATAAAGCACATAGCTTGTGTATGTAGAAAACAATTCCTAGGTGAAAATTAAGGTTTATTGTATTTTTGTTGTATTTATTTTATATACAATTACTTTTTGATTATAATGAAAAGACTTTTGTTTCAAGTGCCCCCCTGCATCTAAAGCTACAGTATAATATACCGTATGTGTCTTTTCATGTGCATTGCCTCATAGCTCCCATACTGAGCCATCTGTTAAGAATATCTTTTATTTTAATTAGGGACCACTTGCAGACAGGAAGAGGATCGCCATAGGAAAGGCAGTGAGAAATGAGGTGAATAGAATATGAGAAGAGAAAGCCCCTGAGCCTTGTCACTGGGGCACTGATGAAGAGAGCTGCATACATGTCAATGTGACCAAGCTTCTGTTTGAGTGGAGGGCACCCATATCTACTGATGATAAGGCCACAAATCTCCCCTGAAATTAAAGCTCCAGTGTCAATTGAGAAAGACAGACAGACATCCACATGTTTCACAAAAGCGTCCATGTCTTACTGTGATTATAAAAATGAAGAGGGCAAAAGCTGAGAGTTTAAAAATACTTGTCATTTCCGTGGCATGTGCAAGATGTCAGTGCTCTTGGCTCACAATGTCATCTGTACTCTTATATATAGAACCTGTTCATATCTTTACCTGAAGGGGTGTGATATTGAAGTTTCCATTTATTACATCTGCCAACTAGTTCTTACACTAAACACCAGTCAAATGTGTGAGGGTACATTGTGTTTTTGTCTATTTAATATGGGCCTAGCAATTATATTGGATTAGACTAGGACTACGTTCACACTGCAGGGCTTAATGCTCAATTCCGATTTTTTTGTGAAATCCGATTTTTTTGCGAGGCCGTTCACATTTCCAATTAAATACGTCTTGTATGTGATCTCCAGTGTGAACGTTAAACGCCCCAAAAGTGTCCCGCATGCGCGTTGCAGGACACGATGACGTCACATGCAGTGTTTACGGAGGTAGCCTAAAGTTGCTGCGTACCGGAGCCAGAACATCCATCCATCTTCTTCCGCTTTTTCCATTTCTGGGTCGCGGGGGCAGCTTATTTGTTAGACGGAGAAAGAGAAGGACAAGGTTTTTGGCCATGGCGTTTTGTGGGGTAGTGGCAGCAACGTCCGTAGAAATGAATGTGTTGATGCGGAGTCGCAGACGAGAGTGGTGGGATTGCTATGTGCTTCGCCGCTTCACTGATACGGAGTTTATATACTATATTCGCATGACGAGAAGAACGCTTTGTGTACATTTACTTGTACCACTCTTGCTGGAGGAAACACGCCTGGGTCGGATGAATGCGACCTGGCCGTTCAGACTGAAGTCGCATGCCAAAAGATCGGACATGTGTCGGATTTAGGATCACATATCCAAGTGGCCTGGATCGCATTTGAAAAAATCGGATCTGTGTCGTTCAGACTGCCATTAGAAGATCAGATACAGGTCGCATAGAGGCAAAAAACACGGATTTGGGTCATTTCAGGCTGCAGTGTGAAGTAGCCTAAATGTATGGTTTTAAATGTTTATAGGTGGTAATTTTCAATTCCTGCCCATGGGGGGCTTTTAAACGCGTTTAAGAGTCCAGAAAGTAATATTAAAATTAGGACACAAAAGTAAACAGTTACGTAAAACATAAAGCAGATACAAGGCACATTTAAAACATGATATTTGTTCTAAGGCTTGATAAATACCCAGGGAGGTAAGGTAAGATACAATAAGGAAATTTGTCTGTTGCATTTAGCCTACCCTTCAATGCTGCTGGTGTAACCCGTCAGGAACAGTGGGTGCCAAAGTTTGATCTTGGCTTGGTTAGGACTACTTGGTGGATTTGACCCATTGTGCATGTTTTAGGTGTAAGACCAACTGGCATGTGTTACTCAGTGTTCAAATCACAAGAGATGGACTGCTTTGGCGATGTCGAAAAAGATAAAGCTGCCAAGACATGCAGAGAGATTATAACAGTAGGTTTAGGTTTGGTTTATTTCATCTCCTCATGGAGTAATTTGGCTTAGAGCAGGGGTCTGTATAGCATTAACATGACATAGCAAGAAAAACATGTAGAACTTGCCAATATGCCGTCACTCAGGCTCAACACATCTGCACAGACAGCCCATGTTGTTCATACGTTTTATGAACAATACAATATTTTTAAAGCAGAACAATACATTAATCTGCAGTAGACTTGTTGACCCTTGAACTCAGTTGCTACTGCTGTGCCCTTGAGCAATCTGCTGTTGTTACTAAATTGGAATAAAGTTTTAGCTAATGCAAAGAAGAAGCAGCCATATGTGAAGATGACTTATACGTAAATGCTGACATCTTCTCTGAATCCATATTTTACCAAATCCCGATCTCACCTCATATGCTGTTTGTGCTTTATTTATTCCATTTGTAAATCGATGCAGTCTGTTCATGTTCACATCCTACACATCTTAAAACTTTCAGAGATTTGCTCCTACAATTTCATCAGAGGCTTCCACAAATTTATTCTCAAGCTGAATGAACAACCACTTGCTTCTGCCAGATTCTTAAAAACATTTATAAAAGGTATACTGGTGACGGTAAAGTACTGAAAATACACAACTTCTCAAACGCTGGCAAATTCCTGCTTTTGATTTTAAGAAATTAGAATGCCAAAGGTTACTGTAAAGATAGAAATTATTTTTAGACATCTAATAAAAAATAATTAAAAAAGAGTCCCTTGAGTACTTTAGATAAGCTTAATGAGGGAGTATTAAAATGGTATTAAGTTTTCTTCCAAGTTATAATGTTGTTTCCTGATCAGAACATGCCTGAAGAGGTTTTTAGATGTCATCCATGTCTCTCCTGGCCCTACTCGAACCCTCCTTATGGTTGGCTGTAAAATGTCATCCATGCTCCCACTTGCCAGTTATTTTCCATAATATACACATGTATGATACAAACTCAAAAACAAAAGTAAAACTTATAAAACATGTTAATACATTGTTTTGGTGAATATAGCATTTTCAAAACAATAACAGGTAACTAGTGATCTAAATATGTTATGTGTTAGCACTTAATACCCAACAGAAGTTAATACCCCTTCTTTAAACCATGAAGAGAACTAATGGGATCTCTTAAAGGCCCCATGACATGGTACTTCTTGATGCTTTTATATGGCTCCTTAATGGTTCCCTAATACTGTAAATGAATCCTTCTTCAAAATCAACACTCACTGCATGAGATATGACTCTGACAGTCTTCATGAGGCTAGATATGTGTCTAAAATGCTTGGCGCAGCTCGTCTCCTCTCTTCCGTGTTTAACACAGGAAGACAGATGGGAGACTTTGCAATGAAAAAAAGCATATTTACACAGAAAATAAAATTAAACCACTGGTATTTCAGAGGTCCAGAGGGTCGGGTAAGGGACTTGCGAGCCTAGAAACACTTGGACGTGCCTCCAGGCAAATAAAAAAACGCATTTCGCATTGTAGCGCATTCACAGTCCAAACTCTATGGGCGGGATATACAGGGACGCTGAGCGGAGACAGAGGGAGGGGCTGGAGCTGCATTTGCCGATCTGACGTCAAAAAGGTGCCTTGTCCGAACTCGCCCGTTTCAACACTGGTTTTGTGTAACGCAGAAAAGGACCGCAAATGCTCAGTTTAGACATTTCGCAACTTTTAGCCATGGGGGGGGGGGGCTAAACAGGGTAGGGGAGCTCACATTAACGTTCAAAAACCTCAGAAAGTGAAAATTTCATGCCATGGGACCTTTAATAATTTTGTATCATTTATATTTCAGTAGTATTATAATGAAAATGCTGTCTCTTCTGTCATGTATAGAGGTGATTATATGGGCCCTTGACCACTTCTCACTCTATTACACCCTGTGGATAAGAGGAGGTGGAGCCCAGCCTTTTCAGCTGCGATTTCTTTCCCCACAAAACACTTCACTTTATAATGGACACTTTTCCTGCATCAGTCATACCACGGCCTATACTTGATCCAGACAGTTTGAGAAATGGATAGAAAGGACTGTAGCCCTCTCCGTGAATAGCGTTTGTGATTCTTTCAGTTTTGCACATACTTTTTGCAAGAACTCGCCAGTATTTTATGACGCAAACAGGAGATTTGTCTCTTGATTCTTTGGTTGTAGAACTTTGGAGATATAAGCTACAATGCCCCACTTATAATCTGATGAATAAACATGCACTTTTTTCCTGCTTTAAATGTTCACTGTGTAACTTTTCTGGTGAAGGATCCACCACTAGCTTGTCTCTGTGATTCTTTTGTTGTAATTGACTTATCTATTGACTTATCAAGACTTATCGATCTCCATGGAGACAAACCTGTGACTCAACCAGGAAGGCAGATCTGTGGAGGGTTATCCTGCTCACCGGATGAATGCAGGTTTTCAACAGTAAAACACCTGGATTTGAATGCAGATACGGCTATAAGCTAAGCGATGAAACCTTCATGGAAGCAGATACCATCATCTGAAAAGTTACATAGAGCAGCTTTAATTTGCATTAAAATGATAGGCCCATATTATGCTGTATTCTGATCTGTTATAATGTTGTTACCTTATTATAAGCATACCTGGAGGTGTGTTTTGTTTCATTCACACACACAGTTCTCTCAAACTGTATATTCTGCTCCACCTTGTCATGTCATGTGCTCCACTGTGCTTTTAACCTGCATGCTCTTTCACTAGAATAATTTGGTTATTTTGGATAATTTCAACCCTGGAATTGTCTACTGAACAAAAGGTAAAAAGTAATTATTAAAGGTTGTATGGAGGATTTTTTTTGTTTCAAATTGTCAATGATAGCATTATAGAGATGCAGCAGCCTTGTAATTATGATGACCAAAAAAAAAAGTCCATCAGCTGTGGACGTGGTGTGGCCAGTTAAACATTAGCCAATGGATAACGATGCTACCTCATTATCTATTGGCAATCAAACTCCCTATGCTTCTAGCATAACTGACTTTCCTCTCATGCATTCCACAGATGCAAGACACTTTTTACTCGACCAATGCAGCGGTTCTTAATGGCTTTTTCCAACTGTAGCTTCCTCATAGTTAGCACAAACTTTGTTGCGTTGGCAAACAAGAATCCACTACCAGTTAGCTGCAAAAGAAAGTTTGTTTTTGAAGTCGCTGAAAGAAGAAGAGAAGGGGGATAAGGAGCGAAGCCAAATTAGGCGATTCTCTGAGATTCCTTCCAGCGAAGGCGTGCACTGAACCAGAGTGTCTAAAGCAGGGATGCTCAACCTTTTTTAAACCTTTTTTTAAACCGAGATCTACTTTTGAGGTTGACGGTGTGCCGAGATCTACCAAGAGGGGAGGGGGTCTGAGGGTCTAACAGGTCATTTTAGAATGACCTGTTAGACATGGCAAATATGGGCTTTTGGAGTGAGATTATTTTTTAAGTCACATAGGGTGAAAATATCGGATCTGGGTCACTTCAGGCTGCAGTGTGAACGTAGCCCAAGATATGTGGTCGTAAAACCGATACATATCTGATCTTCTGGCATGCGACTTCAGTCTGAACAGCCAGGTTGCATTCATCTGACCTGGGCGTGTTTCCTCCAGCGAGAGTGGTACAAGTAGGCGTTCACAAATGTACACAAATGTTCTCGTCATGCCAAAATAGTATATAAACTCCGCATCAGTGAAGCAGCAAAGCACAGAGCAATCCCACCAACTCCGCACCAACTTGGCTGCAACTCTGAACCAACATGTTCCTTTCTGCAGACGTTGCTGCCACTGCCCCACAAAACGCAGTGGCCAAAAACTTTGTCCTTCTCCTTCTCTGTCTCCTTCTTAAAACAAATAAGCTGTGTCCTCCAAGGCGCATGCGGAACAGTTTTGGGGGCGTTTAAAATTCACACTGGAGATCACATACAAGTCGCATTTAATTGGAAATGTGAAATCTCAAAAAAATTGGATTTCACAAAAAATCGGAATTGAGCATTAAGCTCTGCAGTCTGAACCTATCCATACGCGATTGACTGACACTCTTCCTGCGATCGACTGGTAGACCGAAATCAACTGGTTGGGCACCCCTGGTCTAAAGACTGACGCACTGGTCGCTAAATTACTTATGGACAGGTAACTTCTGCTTATCATTTGAAAATGTACAGTATAATTACAGCAGCAACAGCAATTCTGAACGTGCACCGGCTCTAAACATGCAGCATAAGGAAGAGGCGGGAGGGGAGGGGGTTCACGCATGTGCAGCATTTCAAAAAAGGACAAACAGTCGCTGGATTTCTCGTTCTTTGGAAAATCCACTATATAACCTTTAATTGAAATACTACAGCTTCATGATATCACAAGGTGGGACAGAGCATTTTGAGCTTTGGAGCTGTAGACTAATAATAAGGGTTATGAATGAAACAAAACACAGCTCCAGGTATGTTTTTGAGGAAGTACCAACATTGTAACATGACTTAAATCTCAGTTTTGTGTCATATAGGACCTTTAATAGTTGTCAATATGACAAGGCCATCTCTATTACTGTCTTCAGCTATAGTTGTATTGTCCTTGGTCACATAATGTTCACTGAATGCAGTTTTTCTTGCAGTGAGTCTTATTCACATATGACCCTTTTGTGGCGAGTCCATGTGCGTAAAAAAAGCTGTAGAGCCAAATAAAACACTGACCAAAAGAACATCCAACGTGTAATAAAGAACTGTGAAGAGAAGTGAAGAATGTATCCGGAAAGAGAAAAATGAGACTTGTTACATTTCGAAATGATGGAACGTGCTGCCGCCCCAGAGCTCTGTTCAATAAGCCGCCTTCTGTTTGCGAGCACGAGGAGCCAGGAAGGAGGAAGAAAGAGCAAAATGGCCGTGTGTACTCAGAAATGCGTCTATGTGCACCTGTCTTGCTGTGTAACCAAACCAATAATTCCATACAGAGTATTAGTCCGCCTACTCCGCTGCCTTCGGTTCTGTTCCCTCATTCCTCTGCGTGACTGATTATGATCAAAGACACATTAGCAGATGGAGCGCTATCGTCACATAAAGCTGGAAAAACATGTATGTCATTGAACTTGTGTTGTAAGAGCCAAGTGTTTTGTGTTTAATCAGTTAATACAAGTTAATTAGCATGGTAAACTTCGGATGGGTATACAGGCAGGGAGCCATTACCTTCAACATGCAACACTCTGCAATGGAGATTATTGGCTCAATAGTGCTCCATAAGCATGTAAAAAAGGGTGAATAATATAATTTTTGCTGCGTTTGTTGATGACAATGATGAAGTTATAGATAAAGTGTTTTGCGTAGTTCCCGAGTGATGGATAGCATTATATTTTGTTAAACAGCGTACAATGATGATGCAGTGATCACTTGATTCTCTGCTACACAGTTTCATAAAATGTGATTAAGCTACAGAGAGAAATTCAATTTCTTTGAGCTTCTGGAGAGTCCTTGTGTTGAATGTGCGATCTGGCGCAATGCAGTGTTGGCTGTAGCACTTTAGCAAAATAGACTTGAGCGATATTAGTGTGAAGCCAATATGCAGTATGCCATGTGTGTGTCTGCTTGGGCTTTTATTTATATAAGAGATGGTTATATCCACTTCATAGTTCATTTATTATGGTGGAATATAAATGCGTTTGTAATTAATAATTTAAAGTTAATTCAGACTATATGCAATAGCAGCTATCTAAGATTTTTAAACCGTATATTTAACACATACAAAGTAAAAATATATAAAATTACATAATAATTATTAAAAGTTTACACCATGAATACACTGAAAACTCCTGTCCTTGGTTCTTCACTCGTGTAACACTGGAATGAATAAGGTTTGCATGAAATTTAATGTCTTTAGAATGTTAGTTTCATGTTTGGGAGATACCACAAAAATCAACACTAACTCCGCCCACTATAGAGACCAGTCTCTAGCGTATAGTTCTGCTGGATTTTTTTTTTTTCACAGTTTCTATTTTTACTGTTGTGTCACAGTGGAATACCCTTGTACAGTCCATCTTCCTCAGGACTTTCACACTAATCTCCTATTGTGTGCTATGCACTTTTACACACTGATCACAAACCTTTTTTTAGTTTGCAGCTCACTGGTTGAAACATCCTGTGCTCCTCGTTCCCTCCATTTCCTGTATTACTAATAATGGAAAAAAAACATGCATGTTGTTATTATGTGGGCTGCACAGACAGCAGGAGCGACAGGAGAAAGTCCAGACTGTGGGAAGACTGGATTATAAGGGGTGGAAAGCTGTAATGTGTAATATATATCTCTAAGTGAAAAGCACTTTTTAAAGTATTCATGCACTGAAGAAAGCAAGAGGCCAAGGATGCTGTACTCTATATTCTCATGTCTGAGTGTAAACATACCTGTGTGTTTTATAGGAAAGAGTTAATTAGTTTTCTTTCAGGTGAAATCAGAACATTTGCATTATTCAAGCGACAATTACAATAATTAGTAAGAAAAATGATGAGCACCATTTATTTCCAAAGTCACCACACGCAAACTGAACACCTCTGGGAGATGTTGGAGCAGGGCCAAAGTCATTATAGAATTAACCAGAGCACCAGAACCAAAGCACTATACGGAGAAGCCTCATTCTGAACGAGGGGACGCTCTCCATGATGTAAGAGTCAAGATTCAAGATTCTTTATTGTCATTATGCAAGCATAATGAAATTTTGACGGACTTCCGGCTACAGAAGTATAAAAATAAAACAGAATCATAAAGATAAAAAGCATCATAAATAGATTAAAAATAAAAAACAAAATACAGAATGTAACTGCACATTTTAAGTTTGATGGCTGCACAGATTACAAAACACTGAGGTAGGAAAAACAGTTAGGAAAAGTTATTTAAAATGTCCCAAAGCTACATTTAAAACATTTGGAACACTTAGAATTCACTACATTTATTTAAAGTTGCCCTATGTAACTTTCTGCTGGGGGATCCACCACCTGCTTTTCTCCAGGGAGATGGTCTTGCTTTGCATAAAATCTACCACCCTATGGCATTAAACTTGTTTCCATGAAGACACGCAGGCTACACCACCAAACGAGGTTACTGGTCAGATCTGTGCAGAAGTAACCCTGCTCAAAATAATAATAGATTTACTCAAGGTAATTTCTTTAGCAACAAAAACACCTTAATTGCTTAATAAAAGATACAAGTTGAATAGTATAGAGTGGAAGGTTCTAGGCCAGGGGTCGGCAACCTTTACCACTCAAAGAGCCATTTGGCCCCGTTTCACATAGTAAAGAAAACCACAAAACCCTTTTGAAATTTAAAATGAAATAACACTGCATATAACTTTTTTTTTTTTTTTGCCTTTGTGCCATAGAATTACATGAACTAAAATAAAATGTATTTTAATTAAATACAGTTGTCCCTCTCTATATCGTGGTTCACATTTCGTGGCCTTGCTGTTTCGTACATTTTTATTCCAATTTTTTTTTATTGTGTATCAACGCGCATTTCTGCATCCTGATTGGCTAAGAGACTGTAGACCTTTGCGGATTCGTCAGTCATTCTCCTCCGTGTCTCCAGTACAGAATGCGTTCAGTTTGCCAGATTTATATAAATGTTCGATCGCAGTGTGACTCTGAAGTGCTGTATGTTTGCAAGTTTTCTCCCCGACAAAACCCGCGACAGTGAAGCGGTCATAAGAACTGTGAAATACACACAAAATACACTTTGGTTTCGTTCTCTAATACTGTGCTTTTTTCTTGAAAATCTACGAACGTTTAAGTGTTTAAACAAGAGAGAAATGTGAGAAAACGTTAATTCCAGTCTGAGAAAAGTGTAGAATGTGTGTGGTGAGGCGTTTACTGCCTTAAAACATGGAGAATAATTGTAAAATATAAAGCTGACGACTTCGCAGATTTCGCTTGTCGTGGGTTATTTTTAGAACGTAACCCCTGTGATAAACGAGGTACCACTGTACTGAGCCGCATCAGAGGGATCAAAGAGCTGCATGTGGCTCCGGAGCCGCGGGTTGCCGACCCCTGTTCTAGGCAAAGCAAAAACAACTTCAGAGAATCAACTGGGGAACACTTACATAGTTACACAAACATAATTTAAAGTCGCTGTAAACATATCTTTCCTTTTTTTTTTCTTTAGGCCTATTTCGTCTGGATTGGTACAATACTATTTACATAGGTATACTTCTTATTTGTGTACTCCTGCTGTTTGGGGGAGAGCTTTAAACTGTAAGGAAATGCTTATTGAATATACATAGTGAGTGGGTTGTGCTGAGGTTATTTGTTGTTGTGCTTTTTTCTACATGATTTTGGAGTGAGTTGTAATCAACTGATCATCCCCCACATATGCATGTTAGAGTAAAGTTTATGAATACTCTCTGATGTTTTGCTTTACATTACACGCCTCTGTCACATCTTTCCATATGTGTAAGTAGGCTGCTCAAATTATCATATGCATTATGTATAGAAATGAAAGCTCCACCATTAGTGCACTGTCTATAAATGACCCTGCGTCTACTGTAACCCTAAACTGGGGTCACGCTCCCTCTCTCTAAGTAGCTCTAACTGCTCTGCACACCTCCACTCCTCACCCGCCATGTGTCTCATTGTCTATCCTCTATCTCCGCATGCATAAATAAATCTGTGCAGACAAGAGAGCTCCTCCTGCTCTTAAAAGTAGTAGCACAGCAGCGCAGTACAATTCAAAGGGAGACATAGAGAAGCGCTCATCACAGACATCCTCTCCCCTGTGTATAAAAGGTCAGACTACAGACACATGCAGCCTGTTCCAGACACAGCTGCTCCCAAACAAAGTCATTAGACATCTGAGGTGGGATTATTCTGTGCAAAGGTGGAGAATGAAAGTTTCTGCAATTTTTATGGGAAATGTATAAAACACATATGATACAACTGCCCTCATTATACACCTTCTGAAGAGTGTTGATTTTTGGCAGTGGCGAACTGTTGGATTATGGATAATGATAGATGATATGAGATTATGATTAGTAGTACTATTTTAAGTTCATATTCTCTTACTTTAAAGTCCACTGAGGTGCACTGTTGTGAACATATTTAGCTGTATAGCTAATTGATTTGATTTGATTTATTTATTTGTAGAGGAAGGTGCATTTTAATGAACATAGTGACTTTGTGCCAGATTTAGCCTGGAGCTAATTTGACTTTGACATTTAAGAAACACATTAAGCACCTCACAAAAACTGTTAACTTTAACGTAGTGAATTTTAGACAGGCAAGATCCTTTATGACTCTATATGTGGCACGAATGTTTTTACACTCTATGATTCAGTCTCATATAGAGATCTGCAGAACCACATGGGCACTTGCTGCTGGCACAACACTCAAACCAGTTGAATCACTTTTTTAAAAAGTTGTAAAAATATTGGACAAGAAACCATTCTCAGTTCACCACTGCACTATTTTAGATAAGTACAACTTGCTTAATTTTAATAATTTTGTTCATTTCAAATATGGATGTTTTATATATAAAGTTTTCATGGGCTTGCCCCCCCCCTCCGTTACAGGATTTTATTAAAACAAAGACAGTGTCACTGGGATGGGAACTAGGGCCACAGGGGAACTGTGAGGTCCCACACAGATGCAGTACATTTGAACAAAGTGTGCTCTCGCTCAGAGGCACTACGTTCTAGAACTCTCTCCCATTATCAATAAGAGAGACTCCAACACTGACCACTTTCAAACCCTTTCAACACAGCAGCTAAAGGAAAACTAGACTTGTGGACACTTTAGTGTATATTGCAATTGTCTCTTGTCATTGTTCTTGTTTTTGCTGTGGTGTCACCTGCCCAGGGACTAACATTAAGATTTTATTGATCTCACACACAGGAGAAATTCACATCTGCATTTGCCCCAAGTGGACTGCAGTGGGCAGCTCGTCTTTCCGGGGCAGTACCGTAAAGGGTCTTGCCCAACCACACTGGCTTGCTCATTGCCAGGGGGGATTTGAACCCAAGTCTCCCAGTTGAAAGTCAATTGACTTTACAAGTTGATCTAGCCAGCCGGCAGTAGAGTTAGCCAGCCGGCACAGACTGCAGATGGAAATTAGCATTTTTGCTATAATCTAGTGTATTTCCACTGCAATGTTTGAAATAGATAAATAAAGATACACTAAAATAAATAAGAACACTGCAAAAAGTAAAGAGTTAGATAGAAGTATGAGCCATTCCTATTATAAGAGGCCCTTTATATCTTTAGTAGAAGTCAGTACTCTCCATGTTTTATCTGATTATTCTTTTGACACAGTTTTATGATAGATAGAGTACATGTCATTTCACACAGATTTTGAAGTGTCTATAGAATCCCTGCTGTTTGACTGGCTCCGAGAGCTGCTTCTCTGAACTAGGGGGTTAGAGCAGATTCAACCAAAGTTTCCCATAGTATTCCTGTTTTTCTTTGAATATCAAGATGTAAAATAAATGGTACATTGCAGATTCTGCCATCTTTGACACTGCATGGAACCCTAAGCCTCCACACTGCATTGTCTCTAGAGTTCATATGTAATGCATTTTTATGCCCTGTGGTCTTTCCTGCACCACCCTGAGCACATACTTCTAGTTTTGATATTTTCTCATGATTTTATGGCATTTCTAAAATATAAATGATGGAAAGTGGATTTTCCACTCAGCAATGGTGCAAAGGGAAAGCAGAAGGCAAAAGGGAATAGAAATTATTCAGGCGTACACGGGCACTCCAGAGAAAGTTACAAACCTGAGACATAGGAGGAAATAGAGCAGCAGTCAGCAAGAAAATAATAAATACAAAAGAGGATAGGGAAATCTGCTCTGAGCAGACTTTTCATCGCTTGTTGTGTTCGATACTTCAGAATTAGACATCAGTACAACTCACAATGGGGTGATCATAGAGTGGAGGCCCTTTACAGTAACAAAGCAGACAACTTCCATAACTGCTTACATTGAAAAATGATTTTTTTTTTTTTAAACACACTGGGCAATATACAATTTTGAACTTAAACTCCATTCAGCACATTTATCCATGGAGCTCTTGTGTGAGGCAACACGCACCAATGCCCAACAGGCATCAATAATTGGACTGCAATCTCAGTCTGCCTCAAAAAGTCTGTCTCCGTTTCCATTTCAGTACTGTACGTTTCTCAAATGCTCCACAAGTTACACTCCAAATCTTATTTCCAGCCATGGTTGTATCAGCTCTACTGTAGAGCCACTATTTCACTGAAAGGTCAGGCACCGGCCAGTCCACACAGAGCTTAGTTACAGTTTGGAGAAGTTCGTGTTTTGAGTATTTTTCTAATCAAAAAATAAATAATGAAGCAACTTACTTTGAAAATGTCTTGAAGGACATCAGTGATTTCTTTCATTCTTGGAAACGCTCTTGAGAATCAACTACTGGGATCCCAATCAGAGTCTGCATTTTCAATCTTTCTATTAGTCTTTCTTTTTTGTACACTTATTTCTGAAAATGTGTGATTATGCTAGGTACATGTGTGTCTTATGGCAGTCGTCTCAATATGCAATAATTCCCAGTGTAATATGTTGACTCCTGTCAGACCCACAAAAAGTACAGTTAAACATCCAAAATGAAAAGTAAGATTTGTTGCGATTCTCAAACACAGCCATTTTAATTGCTCTTGAGGCATAGTCTGTGGAAATGAGCAAATGAAGCCTTTGCTGAAATTAAAACGACTGAACATGTAACAGGAGACATGTAGCTTCACAGAGGATAAACTATATTAAAAAAATAAATAAAATCACAGCCCCCAAAATCATGAAGTTCACACTGATCTCTAAACCTAGCTCACAATAGCAAAAGGAGAAATTAAATCTGTCAACTGGACAAAAGTTTATTTGGTCAAATACGTTTTGCAGCTCATCCAAGCTGCTTCTTCAGTTCTGGTCAGACGCTGGTGGACACTTCCTATATCTGCCTGAAGGAAGGAGCTAACTACAATGAAACTGGGACTGCCACACCAACGATTTCTGTTAGTTAGGTAGGCCTAACTAACAGAGTGTAGTGTCGGGGTAGAGTGTGGGGTCTTGTTAGCATACACATTCAGGGCCATAATGGGTGTTTTCACACCTCTGGACCTGACCTGGCTTCCCTGTTGTTTTCTTTGTTTGTTTTGATTTAGGTTTGAGGATAGAGTTATAGATGGGAGACAAATGATATCTGAGACCTCCATTTCTGTTCATGGAAGGATTCTCTTTCTTGACAAAAATAGCCTCTTTAACTCCACTCTCAAACCAGTTCTTTTCTCTGGCTAAGATCTGTACCTCACTGTCCTCAAAGGAGTGGCCCGTGGCTTTTAGGTGGAGATGTACGGCAGATGAAGGTCCACTCTGGCTCTATCATCTTTTAGGCGCTTTGTGCTATAATTTTGCATGAAAAGCGCTTTATAAATATTGTTTGATTGATTGATCTGTGATGGTACATCCTCTGTTTTGCTTCTCCAATGTAGCGCTCACTGCAGTCTTCACTACACTGAATGGAGTAGACCACATTGCTTTGTTTGTAGCTCGATGTTTTGTCCTTTGGGTGGACCAGTTTCTGTCTTAAAGTGTTTGTGGGTTTGAAATAAACTGTGATTTCATATTGTCTGAAAATCCTCTGTAGGTTTTCAGAAACACCGGTCAGGTAAGGAATGGTTACACCCTTCCTCCTGGGTTCTGATTCTCTGTTGTCTTGTTTCTTGTCCTTGTCCTTGTCTCTCTTAGTTTTAGGATACCCACACACAGAGAGGGCTTTCTGGACATGTTGTTCTTATTTCTCCTTTCCCTCTGTGCTTGTAGGAACCACTTGAGCCCTGTGTTGTAATGTCCGAATAACTCCCAGTTTGTGCTGCAGTGGGTGGTGTGAATCAAAAAGCAGGTATTGGTCAGTGTGTGGGGAGTTCCTGAAGACTTCTACTTGGAGTCCCTGGTCTTCTATCATTACGGAACGGAAACAAATAGATGTGGTAGTCTCAATTTCATTGTAGTTAGCTCCTCCCTTCAGGCAGATATAAGCAGTGTCCACAAGCATCTGACCAGAACTGAAGAAGCAGCTTGGATGAGCTGCAAAACGTATTCGACCAAATACATTTTTGTCCAGTTGACAAATTGAATTTCTCCTTTTGCCATGGATTCTACTTGGACGATTGAGGGATTCTACACACTAGCTCACAATGTATTTAAAATAGAAAAAAAGTGTTCCGTTTGCAGCAAAACTGTTGATCAAATGTTTTATTGTCATCTTGATTATTTTTTGTACTTTTAATACAGCTTTACAGACATTTAGAAATAGAAGCAAAATATCACTTATCGTAACTAATTCACACAGCAGAGAGAAAATCTCTGGTGCTGCATGCGCCAACCTCGTCTCCATTGGGCTACACATGAATCATAGCCACGCGCCCCTTGTGAATCTAATTGCTCTCCCTATACCATTCTGTTTTTATCCTCGCTGTTCCCAGCCAACAGAATCGCTCTTATGATCCCATGGGTGCTGTATGAACTAAAAAGACCCAACCTTTGCACTCTCTGATTTTGCATTGCTTTTTGAGAATTCCCAGTTCCCTCTTCATTCCTTTACGCATTGGGAACTGAATATAATACAAAGAATCCTTGTAGCTCACGGGGCTAGCAGTTATGCGGTTGATGGAGCCAGAAGCGCCCCCATGCTCACTTCCTATTTGGAACAAGAAGGCATTTCCAACAGTATTACTGTAAGTTTTATAAGAACTTTGAATCTAGTCAAGATTTAGTGAGATAATTATTTTTAGTTTTAGTCATGAAAATGAATGCAAATTTAGTTGAGTAAACCCAGAAATGTTTTATTTCAATGATGATAAATTGTATGCCATTGCTTTGTGGATCATGTACAGTCATGTGCTTTGGATGTTGAGTTTATTTATGCTCTAGTTTGGAGCTCTGGAATTGAAAAGTGGAACTTTTAGTCAACTAAAAGATCACTGAGGATTTGTCCTGGACACTACATACAGACACTGTGGTTAAGAAAGCCCGATAAAGACTCTACTTCCTGAGGAAGTTGAGGAAGTTTGGTATGAACACCAGCATCCTCACAAACTTCTACAGGTGCGCCATTGAGAGCCTGCTGACGGGCTGCATCAGAGTGTGATATGGGAACTGCACTGCTCAGAGCCGCAAAGCACAACAGAGGGTGCGAGGGGCAGAGGACATCACTGGCAGCAGTCTCCCCTCCATCCAGGACATTTACCACAGCAGGGGTCTGCGTAAGGCACACAGCATCACTAAGGACCATACTCATCCAGCACAAGGACTCTTCCGTCTGCTACCCTCTGGTAGACGATACAGGAGCCTGCCAGCACACACAAAAAGACTCAAAGAAGCCATTACCCCCAAGCTGTCAGACTATTGAACTCTGGATAATACTCTAAATATTACTGAACTCTCAATAATACTGCACTAAACTACCTTTCATTATGCACTGCTTCTGCTCTGTATGAATGTATCATGTTTGTTACTACCTCACTGTAAACTACTGTTACCTGTGCAATAATCTGTGCAATAACCCATGTGCAATATTTACACCATACTATGTACAATACGAAATCCACATGCAACACTTATACTACACCATATTATGTGCAATCTGTGAAATACTCTACTTACACCTATTTAATCTTACCTGTACCTTTGTACATTGTACTTTGTATTTTTATTACATTTTATTACATATTTTTATTATATTGTTTATTTCTTAACCTGCACTTTTGCAACACTTTTTTACCATGTACTATTATTGCTGCTATTAGTACTTCTTGACTATCTTAGCGATCCTAAGCATTTCATTGCATTGTTGACCTTGTTCCATTGTTGACCATTCTGCATATGACAAATAAACAATCTTGAATCTTGATCTCCCTTTAGTTTTTGTCAGTTTACAAAAAAATATGTAATTTCAGTCATTTTGATTACTTTTATTTTGTCAGCAAAAATATGATATTGGTGAAAACTTTTTACTGGTTTCTAGACTCTGTATGTGGAGGAAGGTCTATCAAATATTGACGGCAGTGCAGGTAGAAATTTACGCACTTGAGGAGAAAAGGCTGATATAAAATCTGCCAGAATATACAATCAATATCAAACTGGTTATTAAATTGGCTGTAACTTATCTACATGGGGTGGAAGTAGCTTCGTTGGTAGAGTATTCGTCCACTGGTCCGAAGGTTGGCAGTTTGAATCAACATAAACATCATAGGTAGAGTGATCAGACACAATGACCCACAGGTTGGAGATGCCATTCCAGCTCCCACAGATGAATGCTGTTGTGGTGTCCTTGAGCAAGATAGATACCCATCTTGCCCACAGTGTGTGTATACAGTAAGTGGTTGAAGGCAGAAAAGCACTGTATAAATAGTCACATTTATAAGTCCATTATACATGGTAGGAGTATTTCATCATCGTTCTGTTGTGCTCTTCACAAGATAGTGGCCATGAGTGGGCTGACATTTGACGGTGTTGACTGACGGGATACAGTTGGCCTTCCTCCCACATGTTTGACATAAGGACTGCTAATCCATCATCTAATAACATCATTAGCCTGTACATCTGCTGCGTGACTTAAGAAAAATCTAGTAGCAAACATTTTGTCATTATTCGATTACAGCTAAGAACGATCACATTGTCTTGAACTTTGCACTTCTTCACAGAGCACTTTGGTAATTTGTTTAAGAAATGTAAAGAGTGTGATGTCTATCCATATTCATGTCTCATATGTGTCTGCTTACATTAAATGCATATTCATTATCTCCGTCAGCAAGAACACTGTGACATAACCGTTTCCTTATCTGTGCCATGAGCTCTGAGCAGGGCTGTAAGAGTAAATTAATTCAATATATTATCACAGGAATTATAGTAAGTGAGTAGTCTTAGCCCGTGAGCTAAAACTTTACATTCGCATAATCCAATAAAGGACTACAAGCCTTACTGCAACCCAAATATAGACCATTCGTGTTCATGAGTATTTACTGAATCTGTGAAATTTTCATAACATACAGTATAGGGTTAAATAACAGAAGTTGGTGCTGGGGCACGAGCACGTGGGGAGGCAACAGTGACTCAGTGGTAGAAGGCCTATTAGTCAATACAAAGGCTGTTCTAAACTGCAGTCTGGGAGAAATACTACCTGGAGGATTCTAAAGCACCAGCTCTGTTTCATTCAACAAATTACAACACTGTGTAACTTTTCAGATAGGAGGCCCACCACCTGCTAAACTTAATATAGGTGTTATTATTTTGAATGGTATTGTTTCTTAGTAAGGTATTAATTTTATTTATCTCCATGGAGACAAGCCTAGGTTAGACGTGTTCTCTCTTACAGTAAAGAAAAGAAGGTATATTGCTCTCAATTTACCGGTCAATCTATGCTCCTACCCTCACCTATGGTCATGAGCTCTGGGTAATGACCGGAAGGACAAGATCGCGGATACAAGAGGCCGAAATCAGTTTCCTCCGCAGGGTGGCTGGGCGCTCCCTTAGA
Source organism: Paratrypauchen microcephalus (assembly GCA_036785185.1). Lineage (NCBI taxonomy): Eukaryota > Metazoa > Chordata > Actinopteri > Gobiiformes > Gobiidae > Paratrypauchen > Paratrypauchen microcephalus. The sequence goes on along the minus strand of JAVJIX010000002.1, from coordinate 15,698,682 downwards.
GATAGGGTGAGGAGCTCAGTCACATGGGAGGAGGTCAGAGTAGAGCCGCTGCTTCTCCATGTCGAGAGGAGCAGCTGAGTTGGCTCGGGCATCTCTTCCAGATACCTCCTGGACGCCTCCCTCGGGAGGTGTTCCGAGCATGTCCCACCGGAAGGAGGCCCCAGGGAAGACCCAGGACACGCTGGAGGGACTATGTGTCCCGGCTGGCCTGGGAACGCCTTGGGGTCCCCCCGGAGGAGCTGGAGGAAGTGTCCGGGGTGAAGGAGGTTTGGGTGTCCCTTCTTAGACTGTTGCCCCCACGACCCGGCCCTGGATAAGCGGAAGAAAATGGATGGATGGATGGACAAACAACTGCAAAACAAATATAGGTCCTTCTCAAAAAATTAGCATATTGTGATAAAGTTCACTATTTTCTGTAATGTACTGATAAACTTTAAACTTTCATATATTTTAGATTCATCACACACAACTGAAGTAGTTCAGTTCATTTATTGTTTTAATATTGATGATTTTGGCAAAAAAGTAAAGAAAAGCCAAAAATCCCTATCTAAAAAAATTTGCATATGTCATCCGACCAATAAAAAAAGTGTTTTTAATACAAAAAAGTCAACCTTCAAATAATTATGTTCAGTTATGCACTCAATACTTGGTCGGGAATCCTTTTGCAGAAATGACTGCTTCAATGTGGCGTGGCATGGAGGCAATCAGCCGGTGGCACTGCTGAGGTGTTATGGAGGCCCAGGATGCTTCAATGGCGGCCTTAAGCTCATCCACAGTGTTGGGTCTGGTGTCTCTCAACTTCCTCTTCAAAATATCCCACAGATTCTCGATGGGGTTCAGGTCAGGAGAGTTGGCAGGCCAGTTGAGCACAGTAATACCATGGTCAGTAAACCATTTACCAGTGGTTTTGGCACTGTGAGCAGGTGCCAGGTCATGCTGAAAAATGAAATCTTCATCTCCATAAAGCTTTTCAGCAGATGGAAGCATGAAGTGCTCCAAAATCTCCTGATAACTAGCTGCATTGACCCTGCCCTTGATAAAACACAGTGGACCAACACCAGCAGCTGACATGGCACCCCAGAGCATCACTGACTGTGGGTATTTGACACTGGACTTCAGGCATTTTGGCATTTCCTTCTCACCAGTCTTCCTCCAGACTCTGGCACCTTGATTTCCAAATGACATGCAAAATTTGCTTTCATCCGAAAAAAGTACTTTGGACCACTGAGTCCAGTGCTGCTTCTCTGTAGCCCAGGTCAGGCGCTACTGCCGCTGTTTCTGGTTCAAAAGTGGCTTGACCTGGGGAATGCGGCACCTGTAGCCCATTTCCTGCACACGCCTGTGCACGGTGGCTCTGGATGTTTCTACTCCAGACTCAGTCCACTGCTTCCACAGCTCCCCCAAGGTCTGGAATCGGCCCTTCTCCACAATCCTCCTCAGGGTCCGTTCACCTCTTCTGGTTGTGCAGCGTTGTCTGCCACACTTTTTCCTTCCCACAGACGTCCCACTGAGGTGCCTTGATACAGCACTCTGGGAACAGCCTATTCGATCAGAGATTTCTTTCTGTGTCTTACCCTCTTCCTTGAGGGTGTCAATGATGGCCTTCTGGACAGCAGTCAGGTCGGCAGTCTTACCCATGATTGCGGTTTTGAGTAATGAACCAGGCTGGGAGTTTTTTAAAAGCCTCAGGAATCTTTTGCAGGTGTTTTGAGTTAATTCGTTGATTCAGATGATTAGGTTAATAGCTTGTTTAGAGTACCTTTTCATGATATGCTAATTTTTTGAGATAGGGATTTTTGGTTTTTCTTTACTTTTTTGCCAAAATCATCAATATTAAAACAATAAAAGGCTTGAACTACTTCAGTTGTGTGTGATGAATCTAAAATATATGAAAGTTTAATGTTTATCAGTACATTACAGAAAATAGTGAACTTTATCACAATATGCTAATTTTTTGAGAAGGACCTGTACATTTAATGCGATACATAGGAAAAGTGCAATAAAAGAACAAGATATCCTGACTAGCTAAAACCTAATACCAGGCAGAAGATGAGAGTGTTTTCACCAACATTCCATTTACATTACAGGCAAAGAAGTAGCATCTTCATAGAGACAAGCAGGTGGAGTATCCTCTACTGAAAAAAGTTACACAGCAGATCTTTAAGTAAGTAAACAGTTTTAAATGGAACAAATATTCTGTTAAATCACTTCCATCACATCTTATACTGACTGGACTGAGAATATTTTGTACTCGATTTTTGAATGTTTATCTTCCAGAATATTACAACTCTTTCAATCCACAATGGACCACTTTATCTTTCCATTGTCACCAAAGTTTACAATGGTAACATTTGGGGGAGCAGTGCATGACTGAAGGAATGGTGGAGGACTGCAAATCTCACAGCTGCATCTGTCAGTTAAATGCAAGAAAGACTAAGTCAGCTATTCCCGTATGGCTCATATTCAACAGGCTCCAAACTGTGCATATATATGAGTTTTGTTACCCATTTAAATGAAAATATTTGCATTTCCTGGACTAATATAATATTGTTTATAATTTAAGTGGGTTCAAAGTTGCACTGGCAAAGACCTGTACCTACAGTTCCCACTCTGATTGCCCAGTGCAGCCTGTTATTTCCTTTGACATTGCAATCAGTAAAATCATAACCTTCTTGCAATGACATCAACCCACCTTTTGGCCACTGCTATTTCACGCCACATAAAGCCCTCCATAGAAGCGTAATAGCTAATAAAACCTGGGAGTAAGTAGAGGTTTGATGGTCAATAGAACCTCACTGCTGTAGGCAAATAAGTACAGTACTTTAACTGGCTATTGATTGATTTTTGGCTCTCTCCAGAATGCACAATGCAGTTTTATACCGAAGAAAGATTGCTCAAAATGATATGTGAAGAAACTGAATAGTGTAGGGGGACATCATACCCTTGAACGATCTTTAAAAACAAGGCTGAACTCGGGGTATACTCGGAGTCAGTGACCCCCAGTTAATGTAGACAGATAACCTGACCGACATTTTCATTTCACCTTGGGACCAACCTCCTCTGCCAGTGAACCCTCTAAGCTGCTTATGCTTTTTTCTTATAGATGGCCAGATGCATACATGGAGTGACAGGGACCTTACTTTATTTCCTTTGCCTGAGGGAGGTTGGGATAGGATGAAAGAGGGGATTCCATATTGGTACTTTTCAAGCCAATACAGTAGACAGAGAATGTCTTTGGACAGAAGGCCTCTTTGGGGCATGAATGTGACAGGATACAATGAGAACAGTGATTAGATAGAAAGAAGAAGAAGAAGAAAGTGACTTTATTGAACTCACACAGGAGAAATTCTTCTCTGCATTTAACCCATCCTGTTATTAGAAGCAGTGGGCAGCACATGACTGCGCCCGGGGACCATCTCCATGATCTTCTTTCTTCAGTTTGGTCAGGACCTAAGCTGGAGGATTTTACCTATGGTGCATGTTTTGGGTTGATGGGGGAAAACGGAGAGCCCGGAGGAAACCCAGCCAGACACAGGGAGAACATGCAAACTCCACACAGAAAGGCTCGGGCAACCCAAATCTTACGGCCATACCAACGTGCCACACGGGGATCGAACCCAGAACCTTCTTGCTGTGAAACGTGACACACACTCTTTCAGTTACCTTGAAAACAGTAGCTCAGTTGGAATGTCCACTGATCCGAATGTTGGTGGTTCGAATCCCGCTCTCACGTGTCATTGGTAGACCTGCCAGATCGACAAACCCACAGGTTGGCAGTGTGATTCCATATTTCACAGATGAATGTTGTTGCTGTGTCCTTGAGTAAAGCACTTCACCTCACACTATCTGCGTATTTTCACACTATTGTATGAATGTGTTTGTGAATAAATGGGTGGTTTCGTGACGTAAAGTGCTTTGAGTGCCTTGAAGATGGAAAAGCGCTATATAAAAATGTGACCATTAAAAAGCTCTTAAACAACGTATTATTATTTTTTTTAAAAACTGGATGTGATAGATTTTCAGTAGTAACAAGAACATTGGGTGTAAGATTCCCTCTGAAAAACTCATAAACTAAAGGTTATGTTAAGCCTCGGAAGAAGCCAGAGCTCCTTCCTCACTCTCTGGGGGTATACCCTTGACAATCACACCAGTGCCAGGGTTGACACTTTCACTGCAGTAATTATTGGCACTTTCTTTCTTTCATTAAATTGCAGGTTCTTTAAGAGTGAGAAGAAGCCAGAGATAAACCATGATACTACTGACAGACAGAAGAGATAAGCACGTTTAGAAGGCATACGGCTTAAAATACCCCTCTAGTGTACAAATACAGATGACACTCACTTATTAAAGCTATTTGAATGGGTAATTTTCTTCCCAGCAGGGACTTGAATTTGTTATGTACGCTATTAGACTCTTGGCACTGATGTACAAATTGCCTGTATTTGCTGCTGCCTGTGTACTTTTTTGACATCAGTGTCCTATTTTAGCACCCAGTTTAAGATAACTTTTGCATTCCAGATTTGTCTTTTCTTAGATATTTTCATTCAGGTGCCATGTACTTTAATCACATCCCCACCCAGAGCACAGTTGTTTCAAACACAGTAACTAAAATGTGTGTGTGGGTTTTTTTTGTGTGTGTGTGTGTGTGTCATTTTTCCATCTCCCTCAGCTGAATGAATCAAATAGCTGGTATTTGCTTATTACATCCTTCCTCTCATCTCAATCAGCATTTTTGCATTTTTTCTTTTGATCTTTTATTCATATAACTCTGTTCATTCTACATCTCACTATATGATGAGACTGTATCTTTGAAGTTGACTGCATTCTATGTGCTCTCCAAGTCGCTTTGGGGAGCGGCCAGAATTGAGTTTTGATAATTATTGCTAGTGTGGGAGCACTTTCCAACCTATTACTTATCCCCGCTTTAAATGGTCTGACTCCAAATGCATGCATCAGTTCTGATATTTCCCCACCTTAGTAATTCTCCCTAACTCAGAGTAAACCTTCACCGCTTCCAAGCTGTAATTTTTTCTTTTTTTTCAGAGCTACAGCTCTGGAAAAAAAATAAGAGACCACTGCATTTTTTTCTGAAATCAGCATCTCTACATCATGTATTACAGCCATTCCATTCCAGCGTCTGTTGAATTCCAACACAAACACAAAGCTGAGCTACTTCAGTTCTTGCACCAGGAGTGGAATAAAGTCACCCAAGAACAATGTGAAAGACTTGTGGAGAGCATGCCAAGACACATGAAAGCTGTGATTAAAAATAAGGGTTATTGCACATTGATTTCTGAATTCTTCTTAAGTGTAAACATTAGTATTATGTTGTTTTAAAATTAATTTGATCTTGTTTCTTTGCATTGTTTGAGGTCTGAAAACATGTATCTTTTTTGTTATTTTGACCATTTGTCATTTTCTGCAAATAAATGCTCTAAACAATAATATTTTTATTTGGAATTTGGGGGAAATGTTGTCAGTAGTTTATAGACTCAAACAAAAATGTTCCTTTTGCCCAAACACATACCTATAAGTACTAAAATCAGAAATTTCCAATGCTGTATTTTATTATTCTCATCACAGACATACCTGGAGATTCAAGATTCAAGATTCAAGATCAGGACGATTCAGGAGGAGTTGTGTTTTCTTTCATTCACACATGTTCAACACACACACATCGTGCATATTTAAGCTCATACGAAAAACACTTTGTTCCACTTTTTGTAATGACATGGTAATAAAGGAAGTGCTCCACTGTGTTTTCAATCTCCATACACCTTCAGTTGAATCATTTGGATACTTTCAGCCCTAGAACTACCAAACTCTACTGAATTAAAGGGAGTAGGTAGCTGATAACTTGAAATTTACCACTACATGACATCACAAGGTGAAACAGAGCATTTTCAGCAGGATGTAGGATTTCTCAAACGTGTGAATGAAACAAAACACAACTCCAGGTATTTTAGGTTTTTGATGAGGTAACTACATTATAACATGGCTAAAAGCTCCATTTTGTGTAACATAGGATTTTTAAACATTTGTGTTATGAAGTTTTTTCCCTATACTTTGTCCCTGATGTGGTCTGAGTCAGTGTAGCAACATTTTCAGGACTAATGTGGCAGACTTTTAAAATAAAGCATTGTAGGCTCAAGTGTATCTCCTAGCATCTCTTACATTGGCTGCTCATTACATTCCTCTTGTTGCACTGCTCTTTGCATCCCTCACCGCTATTTTTCACCGGCTTAATATAAAGCGTTACCCCTGCCTGTTTCTCCCCTAGCTTCTTTATCAGCCAAACTCTAGTAATCTATCTATCTGCTGCTGCTGCCCTCTTTTCTTTTCTGCTGCTGTCCCATTTGTTTTTCATGTCTTTCAATCAATACAGTTAACATGGTTTTGTTCCACTTTTCTTCTGTGGAATGCTTTTCAGGTGCCTACTAACTCTTTTGGATAAAAAGATAAAAGGGGCAAGGCTGTTAAATGTCAGATGGACAAAGCACATAAACAGGCCTTCTCCCCAGGGACTAGATATAAAGTTAATGAGCGGGGTAAAAAACGCAGCGGGCAAGCTAATAAGGTAAAGGTGGTGATATTTCAAGGCAGTGAGTATAGGTTTCCACGTGTAAGCAATAGGTTATACAAGATGTTGCATAATTCATGTTTTGTGAAATCTCCCGAAATAGATCAGAATGGTTTTGATGTGTTTTTTTTTTAAATGTCACTTTTATTCATGTTTTTTCAGCTTCATTTGCCATGGGTCGTACCTCCGAGTGTTGCCTTGAGCTAAAACACTAGTGCTGCAGTGATGATGATTGTAGCAGGCATGTCAGTAAAGCTGTCAATGCTGATCCCTCACACTGAACCCACATGTAACTTGCTAAAAGATTAGGCAAGACAAGTTGGGTTTTAGTACAGCTTCTGATTTTGTGTCATGCAGTAAAAGGAAAAGTTGTTTCCTTTTTAATGCATTTTTCAATATTTTTTTTATTTTTTATCCCAGAGCAAGCCAAAGGATTCTCCACACTGGCATGATGTCAGAGTTAGTACAACCACAATTTACATATTACAGAAAAAAGTCAACAAAAAACAGTAAAACATGTTTGTTCATTTTTTAACTTGTTATACCAAGAAAAAAAATGCTTCAAATGTAAATAAAGATATTCTGGGGGGTAAAATCTGCTTCTTTGTCCAAGCTTTCACACTGCCTTTTCAGCAGTCCTGAGCAGCATCTAGCCCTGACATGGGGCCCACGTGAGCACATATCTCCCCTTGGAGCCTCACCTGTCCCTGCCCTCTGGACACTGAAGGACGGGCCTGACCATGCAGTGGATTATCTGTGGTGTGTGAGGGCCAGATGCACACAGATCCCTCTGGGGCACTGCAACCTCCTAATCCCACCCCAGTGCTTACTTTATCAACCACCTGCAGCTGCACTCTCCCAGAACACACACACGCACACACACACACACACACACACACACACACACACACACACACACACACACACACAAACACACACACACACACACACACACACACACACACACACACACACACACACACACACACACACACACAGAAGCCATGCATGAAGATTACAGTTTGATGTATGCCACAGCACACTGCATCTGTCCACCAGCACCAACACATCAACACAGCCACATTTAGTGTTCATCCCCAGAGGGCACATGTGTTACGGATGCACTCACAGCAGAATGCTCAAACACATCCCTCCTCTCACATACTGTACACACACAGCTGACTGGGCCCTGGGGCCCCCCACAGCGTGACGGGGACCTTTGGCCCTGTGTGACATGGACACCTCTGAAGCGTCAGTCCTCATACACCAGTGTTGCTAATCACAACAGCAGAGCACAGTCTCTGTGGGCTCCCACTGTGGATCTGTGCAGTTGGTTTACTGATCATGTGTCTGGTTACACAGAGGCTTCCTCCCCTTATAAAGACACACTTAAAACACATATGAGCAAAATGTTTAAATGTTTGTGCTTGCCTGGCTTGCTACACCTCGCATTGTGCATGAACAGGAGAATGCATGTCACATTTAAACATTTATACATGAGGCCCACCACAACAGCAGCAGGATCAGTAGTGTGTGTGTGTGTGTACGTGTGTGTGTTTGTGTGTGTGTACATGTGTGTGTGTGTGTGTGCGTGCGTGCGTGCGTGCGTGTGTGTGTGATTGCTCATCAGCAGCAGCAGATCAGTAGGACTGAAGGCCGATCTCCTGGGCCACCTGTCGATTCCAGTGTAGAGGGGCCCCTCCTCTGGACTCACGTAGAAGCAGCTGCTTCCAGAAACAGAAATCTCACTCCAGAAGAAGCTGAGCAGTTTTCTTGTGCTGCATAAACCATGGAGATAAACAATTCTACTGAGAAGCAGAGGCACGATACAAATCCATCACAGGAGTCTGTGAATGAGACCGATTCATATCAGCCTTCCACAGACACATGGAGAATGGGAGATGTGCAAAGACCCAAAAGCTATTTTATTCATCTGAAATAGACAGAAAAACAACTGAATAAACTGCAATTCACGCAACATAAAGAAAAGCTCTATTGTGCAGAAAACAAACATGGCATGGACACAAACACTGATGTATTATTCACAGCACCGTTTGGCCTCCTTGGTGGAATTAAGCTTGGATGATGTTTGTCCAAAGGACAACAATCCCATTGGCCTCCTCTGCTTCATAATTAGATGACGATTACAACAGAATCAGGCTGTTTCCCCATTTGTTTTGCCAGAGCAGAGTAGGGGGCAAAGGGAGAGGCACCCTTTTGGACAACTAACCTTGGACACCACAAATGAGCCGGGATAGAGATTTGTGCTGTTTTATAATTAGCATGTGAGTTGAATCTAAGTGACGTTTATCTCCTGGGTCTCCCCAGTATGTCAACAGAATTTGGATTTTCTCTTCACTGTTTCTTAAGAATTTCAGGCATCTCAGCATGTTAATAAGGAGTGAAAGAAAATAAGTTGGAAGTGTCCTTGAACAGCTCTTAAGACCTGGTTTACATGAATAATAAAAAAATATTTCTTTATCAATTTAGCTATTTATGATTTGTTACATAAGCACGTGATGATTAACAACAAAAATAATGATCAAACTGTATAACTGCAAACGATATGTGTGTGTTTTACCACACTGAATCTAAAATGACATAATTCCTCCGGCCATAACTGCTTGAAATTGGACAAATCCTTGTAAAGAAGTTCAGCACCATGGAGAGCGCCCATGCTTCATTTTCTTATTCTTCATTTTTACAGCTCTCTTCACCTCACTGGCTGCTATCTAATAAATCCCGTTGACACTTAGACATGCCATATTGATTTGGACAGAGGTCATTCGACAACTTTGATTAATATTCAGGCGAACTTCCAGAAATGCCACGTCATCTGTACCCTTATGTGGCTATTTTCAATCAACCATATATTTAGTCCTATACCTTGACTTAGCGTGAACGCAGTATCACAGCTTCTGCTTTTGTACTTGCTTTTTTTCTTCGAAATCTGAAGCTAGATGGCAGAAGAGTCCCACTGCAGCTCTGTTCACTTTATGTGCCGTCATCACCAGTTCCCCCGTTTCTATCCAAATTCCCCTTTTTAATCCCTCTAGTTCTAAACCCACAGTGATCATGGGTTTAAACTTACATCGGTTTTAAACAGACCACAATCTATGATCATACAATCTGATCTGATCTGGTTTCAAACTCACTTTTAATTCAAATTTCTTGGACTTGACTTTGCAAATTCGCCTACTTGTCTGACACCCACGCCTTCTCAGTGTTCACGATTTGTTACCCACACGCCGAAAACCTCATCCCCTGCACAGGACGCCCTCTCCTCCTCCGTCTCCCTCTTTTCTCACTCTCTTCTCCTCCCTCTACCCCTTCTCTCCAGCACCCCTATTCCACTCTGTCTCACTCGGCTGGTGGATAAAGCCAGCATTCAAAGTGTAGACTCGTTTCTTCGCCCCAGCGGCCGGTTTTACGCGGATTAGAACGCGCACGCAGCATGTTGGAGACGTAGATTCGCCACTTCTGGATGCCCCCTTTGCGCAGCGATGGTTGAGCCCTGGTTCAGGTTGCCGTGGTCCTCTCCAAAAACCCATTCACCACTTCTCCTGCTCTCTCGTCAGCTGACATAACGCGGCTTGCTGTGCGTTTTTTCCCCCCCTCCTCCCAGAAAGACGGACACTTGTCTCACATGTTCTAGTTCGGATCATGAAGGAGCTCTATAGACAAGGATACTACGACGGATCTATCGAACTACGGGACGTTTTCAACAGGAGATGCGTTAAATGTGGACGAGGGGACTTTGCACAAGGCAGAGCGATGAGGATTAGGGCGAGCGTGGTTTTTTGGAACGTCGTCTTTTCACTGATGTTCACTTGTGTCAGAGGTACGAAGAAAAAAAAAATGCCACTGCAGTATTTTGTGTGTGTTTTCTGTGTCTGTCTCCTGCGTGTGTGCGTAAAGGCGCATATCCAATGTATGTGCGAGATGAAATGTAAAGCGTTACGGCCGTGCGTCAGATAAACTCCCACTTTCGGTTGCACGGATGGAGTTTGGAGGGGATGAATTCGCCTGCTTTAGGGCTGAATGCGGGCTTTGAAGCGCTCAATAGATATTCTTGCGGCTCCTTCTAATAGCCTACGTGAGCTGCTTTGCTTAGTAGGCGAACTCGTGAATTGTTAAGAGCGTGCACTGCAGATTTCCTGTATGATTGTGCCCCGTTTAGAAGCTGTTAGGGCTGCTGCTGTATGTCCTTCCCATTAGTTTCTGGGTCGAGTTTTTGGAAGCAGCATTAGAATTTCATAGCACTGAGGCGAGACCCGGATAATTAGCAGCGTGGAACCTATTTGTCGACTAGTGTTTATCGGACTTGCCAGTGCGGGCAGGTGGAAGGTGGGCTTGTTAGTATTCTGGGTGACTATTACACGCACAATGCTCTGTCGTTTAAATACAGCGTCCAAAGATGACCAAGGAAAGGGTGCTGCTTACGTATTTCTCCCTCACATTCAGAGCCAGTGTTAGAAAATCGAAGGTTTGTTGTGACATGCCTCAAGTAAATCTGCTGCTGGACTTGTATGGTCTGTGGGGTTGTGCAGCTAGTCGATTTTCTGTTGAATTTATTTGATTATTTCAGCTAGATGCCTTTTAATTGAAAAGTAGTTATAAGGTAGTTATGACATGTTTGAATCAGAGTTCAGACTTTGGAGGAATAAAATGGCAATGATATTTTAAGTAGAAAGATTCATTTGTTGCTTAAGCTGCCTTGTCTTTGACCTTTAAGCTTATAAACTGATTGCTTGTTTGATTAAATTTACTTGATTTTAGCACATCAGAAATCACTACAGAGAAAAACACAAGGCAAATCTATTCCGGTTATTCGTAAAAATGATTTAGCAGGCTTGTATCATGCTCAATAATACAGCAAATCATTTTCCATGTGTTCAGCTTCAGATCTCAATTGCGCATTTCTGAAGGATCATATGACTCAGTATATAGTATATCTATAGCCTTCTTTCATGTCTAATCCATGTTTGAACTCAGTATGAGGTCTAGACCATGTTTATACTGAGAAAGTGTTTAGCAAAATCAACCAGGCCACCTACTGACCAACCCCCTTTATAGTTTTACTCATGTATATCCAAACAAATCCAATTATGACCCTATAGACTTTTATTCAGCATCCTCTTCCCTCACACAGACCTTTATTTAGTTAATGCACTAATTTCTTTTCTGTCATTTCAGAAGGCTTCCAACTCCAATATGTTCATTATTTCAAAATCTCTCTGCCTTTCCCCGATGACTGTAATATCACTTTCTTTCATGGCTTGCAAAAATCTCCATTTTGGATTCCTCTAGGCCTCCTGCTCCAAACTTACCACTGCCTGTATATTCACTTCTAAAACATATCACCTAGCATTTCAGAATGAACCTCGAAACCATTTCCTCTCGTTTTCCCTCATGTTCTAGTGCATGCCATTCATTGGTCTTCCACTGGGCCTTTAGCTCCGATCTTAGCATTCCTCTCACCATTTTGGATTCATTAAACCTCCTCTGCAATGCATCCCAATCTGGCCTCTTTGACTTTATGTCCCTAACATCTATCTGTCATCTGTCCCTCTTATGTACTCAGTATTAACCTGATCCACTCTCACTGCTGACAAATACCGCCTTAGCATTAAATTAGAATCCATTTAAGTCTTCTATAACAGACGCTCTTCTCCTTAAGTGCTTTAGACATGTTATGATATCGGAGCCCTGTTGCATACTATAGTGACCAGTCTAGTAGCATACCCACCCGCGCGCGCAGATCTATTTCCATGCAGATCCGAGAGGTGATGAGTAATTCTGGTGTCTGTCTATTGGGGGCGGATGAGAGGTGCAGCATGCAGAGTAGCAGCACCCACAGCACAGCGCCGAGCCAAGTCAAGGGCCACTGTTTCATAACCACCCACTGCAAGGCGATGTCACAGCACACATAGGACCGCTGCCAGTCCTACCGGCTCCTGCCTCTTATTAGGGATCTAGCCAGAAAGTTTTAGAAAGATATAGGAGAGAAAAGTCTTGAATGGATATGAAAATGTTGCTTTTCGGGTTTGACATGTGACAAGAAGATACATAGCTGCTCCGCCAACTCCCCGCCGAGATAATAAGGCTTCAGAAATGCCTTAGGAACAAAGTCGAAAGTTTGTTCAACACCACTTTGCAGATTTTTCACTGACTTGAACAAACCCAATTAAATATTTAAGCCATGGATCAAGTGCGGAGGATCTTACAGCAGTTATCCTTAAAAGTTGTCATTGGCACCTGTTGAATGCTTGGCACGGCTTCTGAGGAAGAGAATGCGGCAATTAAGTCGATGTAAAGGGCATAAGTCTAATTATCATAGCAAAACCTTTCAGTTAGAATGACTGTCATCTATTCCCCAAGGAGAGCAAGGAGATATACAATATGTACCACCATAACGCTTAAAATGGATGTGGTCTTTCATTTAAACCTATGCACCATTGAAACTAAAGGCTGGAGATTAGACATTTTAATAAATTCAAACAGATTGTGAGTGCAGGTGGGATAAATATGTCTGGTATTTTCAGAGATTTCAGAGTTGGCTGTAAATGGCATTTTGTGGAAGATTTAACAAATGTCCTATTTTTTTAAATATATATAATTATGGTGAAGTTTATAATTTTACTTCCTGGTTGGACACGGGCAGCAGTCATAAGACATGTAGAGGTAGAAACTTTATGTTTTCTTCTAATGGGACAAATTGTAAAAAGCTCAATAGCTTACACTGGTCTACAAGCAAAATACTTCAGGATCAAAAGTAGTGAAATTTTTCTTGGTTTAGGTCACTAATAAAGAAAAAGTAAGTCAGAAGTGCTGATTGGCTATAGTTTCCAAGATATAGTATTGGGCCAGAATAGGAAATTTATGCAAAATAAGGCAGAAACTGTAGTTTATCAGAAGGTACAGTGTGTCTACAAGCAACCAGTTCTATCTGAAAGCCGGTCTGCACATTCCCATACATTCATTTTAATATGTCTACAGTTTTAACATACAGTACAGTGAACCCTCGTTTATCGCGGGGGTTAGGTTCCAGAAATAGCCCGCAATGAGTGAAATCCGCGAAGTAGGACAATTTTATATTTTACAATTATTCTACATGTTTTAAGGCTGAAAACGCTTCACCAGACACATTATACACCTTTCTGAGACTGGTATTAACATTTTCTCACATTTTTCTCTTGTTTAAACACTCAAACTTTTGTAGATTTTCATCAAAATATATTAATAGTGACGCGGGGGGCACGTGACACGCGGACACATGCACGCGGACACGTGCGCGCTGACACGTGCGTGCGGACACGTGTGTTTGTTTTGGTACCACATATCCATGCCATGTGCGAAAGTCGAGTGGAAAGCGACCTGGATATCATTTTGGGCAAGACTCAAGCCAATGCTAACAGTGCCAAACCGCTAACAGACGCCTCTGAGCACCAGTCCTCACCACAAGACCAGGTAAGACCAACCTGCGCTCACAAGAGTTGGTTGCATTTCACCCCGGCTCCAAAATCAGACCGCCCCGGAGTTCGGGGCATGGCTATCAATGCGTCGCCAATACTCCACAGCTCTCTAGGACGGGGTCGGGTTCGTGACGGGGAAGACCCACTGTCTCCTCTCTGCGCGTGAGTGTCCTCGCCCCGCTGCCTCCCACGGCCGCGCGGCGTCCGGGCCAGGCCTGTCCGTGTTGATTCTTGGCTCTTCCATGGTCCGACTCGCACTCTCTTCCGTGGCTCGTGCAAGTAAACAAAGGCCACACCTCCTGTCACCCAGGCGCTCTCGTGAAGGACATCAGTCCCTACCACCCTGCGTCACCATCCCTGGTCTAGACCTGGTTTAGTCCTGGTTTAGACCTGGTTTAGTCCTGGTTTAGACCTGGTTTAGTCCTGTTCTAGTCTCTTAGCCAATCAGGACGCAGGACACAATGTTACACTGTAAAAAAATGTTACAAAATCCGCGAAACAGCGAGGCCGCGAACAGTGAACCGCGATACAGCGAGGGTTCACTGTATATCAATATATATAATATATATTATTATTTATTATCGTATTATTATTATTATTATTATTATTATTATTATTATTATTATTATTATTATTATTATTATTATTATTATTATATCATTACATATCTTGAATACATTAGCTAGCCAGCACAGTTATCAATTTATTTTCAGTACATTTTACCTATATAAATGGGATTTAGCCACTTTTATCTTGGAAGCACATCAGGTCCAAAAATTTGTAGACCAGTGTTATTTAGCTGACATGTCTCGCCTTTGTCGGAGGCGTCAGCTGACTGCTCTGACGTGTCTCTTATCAGCTGTTGTTCCATGGGATTCAAGAGACCACCACATAGCGGTAGGTGTGGTCAGTCTGATAGATCGGCCAGATCCATCAAACTGACCACGCCTGGACAACAGCTGATAAGAGGCATGTCACAGCAGTCAGTCTTACTGCCTAAACATGTCAGGTCAATAAGCTATTTAACTTTTTACAATTTGTCTTATTAGAAGAAAACACCAAATTTATACATAAAAAGAAGACAAAATGAATTTTCTAAATATAATACATAGAGGTAATTCTATTTCTGCTACCTATGCAACCATAATGTTAACAAGGGTCAATAGTACATAATATCTTCATGAATAATAAAGTAAATTATTTGCACATAGACAGACATAAAAACGCATGTTGCATTGTTTAGTTTATCTTAATGGCAGATTGATTAGTGCAGAGTTTACCATAGATACGAAGATATCTATGAAAGAGCCCACATTACACTTTTTTCTGATCTAAACAATATAGTTGTTTCCTCATCACAAACATACCTGGAGTTTGGTTTCATTCAAACATGTCTAACACACAAATCCTGTATATTTTCTCTCAAACTGAGAACACTCCTTGTGATGTTGTATGTGGTAGTACAGGAAGTGTTTCACTGTTTTTAAACTCCATACACCTTTAATAGAATAATTTAGATGATTTCAGCCCTGGAATTAAACCATTAAACCACTGAACAAGGTGGAACAGGACATTTTGAGTTTTTTTTAGATGTAGACAGACTAAAAATGTAGAGTTATTAAACGTGTGAATGAAACAAAACTCAACTCCAGGTATGTTTTTATGAAGTAACATGGAGTTTATTTTGTGTAATATAGGACCTTTAAATGTAAACTATGTTAGATAAATTTCACCAAAAATACAGAGGACCACAACAGTGTGACAATAACGATTTTTGTATCAAACACCTCAAATAACTGGGGTCATACCTGTATATTTTCCCACAGCCTTGTTTTTATGACATTTAAAGATATTTTTGAAAGTAAATCTATAAACCTCTCACTCACCCATGCCCTAAACTTACACATAATCTCAGAAACTGGTCTAACCTTAACTGTTACCCTGCAACCCAACAAAAACTAAATTAGTGAACTTTAAAAACTGGAGCTGGAATTTAGTGTTATTAAATGTTGGCAAATATCAAACAAACAACCTGTGGTGGAAGAAGTACTCAGTTAAGTAAAAGTACAGATGCTGGAGCAAGAAATGTTGTAAATGTATTAAAGGTCCCATGACATGGTACTTCTTGATGCTTTTATATGGCTCCTTAATGGTTCCCTAATACTGTAAATGAATCCTTCTTCAAAATCAACACTCACTGCATGAGATATGACTCTGACAGTCTTCATGAGGCTAGATATGTGTCTAAAATGCTTTATTCTGGGTGTTGCTGCTTCAATGCAAATGAGAAGGACAGAGAGATTGGCTAAGGAGCGGGGGGGTGGGTTTCCCCCGCTGGAAGCGCAGCTCTGCACCGCTGTCTGCTCGCTTCTGTGTTTAACACAGGAAGACAGATGGGAGACTTTGCAATGAAAAAAAGCATATTTACACAGAAAATAAAATTAAACCACTGGTATTTCAGAGGTCCAGAGGGTCGGGTAAAGGACTTGCGAGCCTAGAAACAAAGGCAAATTAAAAAACGCATGTCGCATTGTAGCGCATTCACAGTCCAAACTCTATGGGCGGGATATACAGGGACGCTGAGCGGAGACAGAGGGAGGGGCTGGAGCTGCATTTGCTGATCTGACGTCAAAAAGGTGCCTTGTCCGAACTCGCCCGTTTCAACACTGGTTTTGTGTAACGCAGAAAAGGACCGCAAATGCTCAGTTTAGACATTTTGCAACTTTTAGCCATGGGGGGGGGGGGCTAAACAGGGTAGGGGAGCTCACATTAACATTCAAAAACCCCAGAAAGTGAAAATTTCATGCCATGGGACCTTTAAAGTACCTGTTTAAAAATGTATTTAAAAATTGAAAGTAATTTGCACAGATTTTTAGGTCTAATAAAGCCGTGCAAATTACATTTACTTTCAACTTTTTGATACAAAATTGTGCTGAATTCGATTTTGATGCTAAATTATGCTGAATTTGATTTTGATGCTAAATTGTGCTGAATTTGAAATGAATGATTTTTTTTTTTCACTCAAATTATGAGCGTGTTCCAAATAAACTCTAAGCCTTTTCAGCATCTTCTCAAACTATAATAATAAAAAAGGAATACTTTTCAGTCATGTTCAGAAATGTAGTAGAAAGTACAAATACTTACATTTTTTTTACTTAAGTATAGTACTTTGCTACTTTTACATTGTTAAGTTCCATCACTGCAAACAACCAACATTTCTGTGGTGTGCAAACATAAAAACACAAAAATACAATTAATCGTTTAATTTCAGTGCCTCAATAAAATGAATAAGATAGAAAGTATGTATCAGTGTGAGACTGTGTTCGCAATTATTCTAAACACGTCAGTCCTACAGGAGTCTTTGGAGAGTGACAACCACAGCATTTATAGAGGTAATTAAGAAATAGTTTGACGCAGGTATGTGACTCACATCGCAGGCCTTGGAACAAAAGAAATAAACAAAGGGCTTCATCTACTTATTGTAAAAATGTGCTGTCAGTTGTTCTTTCTTTTGTTATCAAATTATGACTATATTTCCTGACATTTATGCGCAATTGCTTCCTCATTTCCACAATCTATATATTTTTTGCTTTTCCGCCTCTCCTCAACCTGACTGGTACATTGCCAAAATAAATCACCCTGAAATTAAACACAAGCTTAGGACCGGAGGTTTTTTAAAAGCAGTAAAAGTCTAAGGCTGAAGATAGATTGAATTCCTTCGCGCCGATGCTGCTCCTCTTATCTTCTCGTGAGTACAAAAGCACATTTTCTCTCATTTTGACAAGTACAGTGCTTGTATTGATTCAACAACAATCAGTCAAGTTACGATAATGAGACAGCGACAGGCCTGCAGGTGACATATTGTGTAAGCAACGAAAATGTGTACTGCAAAAAGTTAAATACAGCCAAGTTAAAATGACTTGAATTAAAGGTCCTATATTATATTTTGTCCTTAAAACATACCTGGAGTTGTGTTTTGTTACATTCACACATGTTTGAGTAATCCTGCATTATCAGTCTGTCTACATCTCCAAAGCTCAGTATGCTCTGTTCCACCTTGTGATGTCATGTAACTAACCTAACAGCTAACCTTTAGTTCAGTGGAGACTGGGAATTCCAAGGTTGAAATCATCCAAATGATGCTAGTGAAGCTGTATGGAGATTAAAAACACAGTGGAGCACTTCCAGTATTACCACATGACATCACAACGTGGAACAGAGTGTTTTCTGTGTGAGAGAATAACTCTGAATATGCAGGTTTGTGTGTTAAACATGTGTGTATGAAACAAAACACAACTCTAACTCTCAGGAAACTGTGATCAGGAAACAACATTATAACATAGATCCGAAAATCCTGTAATACTGTGTATAAATGTTATCTTGATATTAGGCAAAGCTCTCAATTTACCGGTCAATCTACTTTCCTACCCTCACCTATGGTCATGAGCTCTGGGACAAGATCATGGATACAAGCGGCCGAAATGAGTTTCCTCCTCAGAGTGCCTGGGCGCTCCCTTAGAGATAGGGTGAGGAGCTCAGTCACACGGGACGAGCTCGGAGTAGAACTGCTGCTGCCAGCTGAGGCGGCTCGGGAATCTGTTCCGGATGCCTCCTGGACGCCTCCCTCGGGAGGTGTTCCGAGCATGTCCCATCGGGAGGAGGCCCCGGGGAAGACCCAGGACACGCTGGAGGGACTATGTCTCCCGGCTGACCTGGGAACACTTTGGGGTCCCCCCGGAGGAGCTGGAGGAAGTGTCCGGGGTGAAGGAGGTCTGGGCATCCCTGCTTAGACTGTTGCCCCCGCGACCCAGCCCCGGATAAGTGGAAGAAAATGGATGGATGGATATTATTACTTTACAAATGATTATTACTTCATTATTAAGAAATAATATCTAGGAACAAGATTTTCTCCCTGAAATTATTATTGATTTATCTGGAGTATTTTTGAGCTATCAAACCACTTTGAATAAATGTAAGGTAAGGTGTTTGTTATATTGTGGAACATTCTAGGCAGAGCAGTGACACAGAAACAAGGTGTTGGACCCCCAACCAAAAAGTTACATAGTGCAGATAAAAAGATAAGAAAAACAACAATATTTGCAGAATTTGTCAAATTGAATCTACTAAAATGTAGGAAAATGCTGTTAATTTGAGTAATCTGAATTTACCTAGGTATAACTTTTTTCATGCTGTGCCTAGACTTTAAACCTGAAGCCCAAGGAGCCACGCACAGGGTCTTAATGTGAACTGGCTATTTGCTGCTAAATGCTATAGATGGGGCACATTTCAGAGACTATTAAGACCACGGTCAGGCTAATTTCTGTGCTGCGAAGGCAGATGTGTAATCAAAGAAATGGACATGCTTGTCAGGAGGAATGGGGAGAAAGGAGACAAAATGTTGATTAATTTTACAATTCAAATGAAAATAACCATTTAAGGGCCCATATTGCATGATTTTGTGTGGCCCCACACAAAATCTGAATATTTAGGCTGAGTTCTTCTCTCAGTTAGAAAACACTCCACCTTGTGATGTCATGTGGCAATACAGGAAGAGCTCCACTCTGTTTTTAAAATGAATGCTCCATGACATCACAAATTGGAAAAGAGCATTTTGAGAAAACATGTGAATGAAACAAAACACAACTCTAGGTATGTTTTGATTAGGCAACAACATTATACCATGGCTTAAAGCTTAGACAATTTAGCTTAACATAGGACCTTTAAAAGTATTTAAAAAAAGCCTATTTAGTATAGTACTTAGTATAGTACTTAATAGTGTACTCAAGTTACTCTTACATCTGCTTCAGTACCACTATTTCTGATTGTACAACTGATTGTACAACTGATGAAAACTACAGTACTACTTATCTAAAAGTATACTGATGTTTTTCAGATTGTAATGTGATGATATCTGAGGGGAAAAAAGTCACTTTACACCAGTGATACCATTTTATTTCACCATAGAATCCACACATTTTGAACATGATGATATCTATAGTGACTATAGGCTGCCACAGACTGCAGGATTTTTCGGTCTTAAATGATTTTTTTTTCACTCGCAAAGACTGCTGCAGGATATGGCTGCATATCACATGTTAAAGTTGTGAGCACGAACCCTAACTGTGTTATTATTATTTGTGAAATGTGGTGCAATACTTCAGATACATGACTTTTAAAGCATAAACCATTGGCAATAAAGTACACAGGAAGTAGAGCCAAAATTGGGCAAATTCTCCTGTAGTGTGTAGCGGCCTTAACAGAGACAATTCTGACTCAGTTCTGACTCAAGTCCAAGTCACAGTGACTTGGACTTGAGTCAGAACTGAGTCATGATTTTGATGACTGGTGATTCTGACGACCCAAAAATAAATATATTCAGGAAACCTCCCTAAACAGCTGCTATAGTTAGATGTACTCTCAGCAAAACTTGTTCATCCCGACTTCTTTATTTGTTATTATGAGTTTTTGAGTTGAGCAGTTTATACAACAATATAAATAGCAAAACTGTGAGTTGTATGCAGTAGTTTAGTATAAAGACTTGAAAGGACTTGAAACTTAAAGCAGAAGAGTCGGGACTTGACTCAGATTTGTGGAAAAGACTTGGTTGCCACAGAAATCTACGTTTTTACATTTGTATTTGTGCCCATATATGCACAGTGTATTATTAAATATTATTGGCCTATAACGTTGTATTGTCAACACCCCAGCATTAGTCCCATTCCTCCACTGGTCTAAATTGAGGTAACCCAAGGAGAGTGCACCTCAGCAGTAGCTTGTTTGCATATTAGCACTAGAAATCAATTAATGACAGCTAACAGATTGGTGCAAATGTTCCATCTGTTGCCCCTCATGTGCGCTTCCAACTTTCTTCACATGTTATTTAGGACACTATTCTTTTTCCTATCCAATCTGAGGCACTTTAGTAATTAGTGGTAATCAGGTGCGTATAGTGGACGAACCGTAATCTGGCCACTGAGCCCTTGATGAAGATGTTCTTTGGATGTGATTATGTAAAAAGGCTGGAGAGGCTGCTGGGGCTAATCAGGATTACCATTTGTTGGTGTAATTATGCAGTATTGTGAGGGAATGGGGGGCATTATACCACTGCCCTCCAGGTTTCCTCTCTACACTGGGGGTAACAAGAAGACTGGGGAGAGGCTGGATGTCACTCATGAAACTGGATTGTATTTTGCCATGGTATTAACAACACAGAGTGTATTTGGGCTAAGAGTAAACATGAAGGAGCAAAAAAATAAGTGAGGAGGAAATAGTTGGATCATGTTGTTGAATGTACGATCATTAGTATTTCGTTTTTATGACCATGAGAATAATATCATCTCAAACATAAACAGCATTTGTGAATTAACATAAGATTCATTGTTGATATTCATCAGTGATGCCTCTTAAAGATCCCATGACATGGTACTTCTTGATGCTTTTATATGGCTCCTTAATGGTTCCCTAATACTGTAAATGAATCCTTCTTCAAAATCAACACTCAGTGCATGAGAAACAGAGATAAGATGAGAAAGAGTCATAAATATCTCTCTCAAACTCTTTATTCTGGGCGTTGTTGCTTGAATGCAAATGAGGAGAAAACAGATGGCCAATAGTAGAGGGGGGGCGTGGCCAAACTCTCCGCTCAGAGCTCAGAGCCGACAGCTGATCCATTTCCTTGTTTTTGCACGGGGGAGAGATTTGAAGCGTTCCATTGAAAAATAAACACATTTCCACAGAAAATAAAATTAAACCACTGCTGTTCAAAGGTCCAGAGGCTCAGATAAAGGACTTCCGAGCCTAGAAACACTCGGACGTGCCTCCAGGCAAATAAAAAAACGCATTTCGCATTGCCTAGCGCATTCGCAGTCCAAACTCTCTGGGCGTGATTTACAGAGACGCTGAGTTCAGACAGACGGAGGTGGAACTGCATTTGCATTTCTTTTTTCGATCTGACGTCAATAAGGTGCCTTGTTCAAACTCGCCCGTTTGAGCTCCGATTTTTTGTAACGCAGAAAAGGATCGCAAATGCTCAGTTTAGACATTTCACAACTTTTAACCATCGGGGGGGCCTAAACAGGGTAGGGGAGCTCACATTAACAAAAACCTCAGAAAGTGAAAATTTCATGCCATGGGACCTTTAATGCTCTGAGGTCTCATTCATAAAACTTAACATAGTTCTTACTCATCTCTTCATCTATGAAAACACTAACACGCAGAGTTTTTGGACTGGAATCCCCACCTCTAAGTTAAGTTGCCCTGGGAATGAACACTAGTCCTACAACTTGGTAGAATGCAGCTCTCATGTTAAGGTTAATGTATATTGTGCACTGTCCATAAACTAAACAGTACAGATAAACTTAATATATGTAACATTTTTGTATGGTCACATGCTTTATAAATGAGCTACCACATGGCTTCCTCAAACACGTCTCCTCTGACATTCTGCTCAGGTCAGTTACAGTTTGCAGCCTGCGATTAAGTTGGTTCTTGGTTCAGGTTTCATTTTTAATACAAGCAGTTCTCTCGGGTGAGGGAGATTGGCAATATCTTGTCTGGAGTGAAGAAAAATCACTGTCCATTTGTGCAGAGGATGCTTTCCCAGTCAAGGCTGCAAATCTTATGCACTGCAGGTTGCTAGTTTTTGAGCGGATTTGACATTAAGAAATGTTTACAGGGCTATCAGATGAGGAAAAATGCACTCTGCGTGATTCTGAAGTCACACAATAACAAAGAACAAATGATATTTTAAATTAGGTGCACCAAAGGCAAAGAGGTCCCTGCGCTGTCTATTGGGCTATAACTATTTTTGCTTATTTGTCATTTTTACAATGTGCAATGTTTATGTATTCAATATAGACGCACACTCACTCAGTGAATGAATGGTGCTGTGGGACCCATTGAAACTATGTGTGAGAAAACTAATCTGTATAATAGCATTATAGCTCTATCAAATTAAAACAAGTAGCATTTAAATAATTCATTATTGCTGGACTTGGTTTGCCAAGTTTATACCCATCTCAAAATTGTGCTGCAAAATACATTCAAACTGACCAAACAGTCCATTTATGTAAAGCAGCATAGCATTAATGTGGTAAAAGGAGAAATTCAATTTGTCAACTGGACAAAGTTTATTTGGTCAAAGACGTTTCGCAGCTCGTCCAAACTGCTTCGTCAGTTCTGGTTAGAGTGCTGATGGACACTGCTTATATCTAGCTGCAGGGAGGAGCTAACTACAATGAAAATACTTTGAAACTATCCCACTTCTTTGTTTTCAGTTTCTGTCTTTTGTTTTCAGTTTCTGTCTGGGCTCTTGTTTAGCATACCCATTCAGTACCATAATACGTGTTTTCACACCTCTGGACCTGATCTGGCTAGCCCTATTGTTTTCTTTGTTTGTTTTGATTTAGGTTTGAGAATGGAATTATAGATGGGATGGCTCCCATCTATAATTATAGCAAATCTATAGCAGCTTGGATGAGCTGCGAAATGTCTTTGACCAAATAAACTTTGTCCAGTTGACAAATTAAATTTCTCCTTTTACCACAGATTCTACCTGGACGACTGAGGGATTCTTCACATAGCATTAAAGGGATATGCCACCCCCAGGTCAAATTTGGGCATCTCCCCACAGTCCAGAGACTAAAATAAGTGGTGGAAAGCGTTTTCCTGCTCACCCAGCCATTGTCCGAGTCTGTCGCCACTGACCACCGCGGTATCTGCAGCTCCTCCGCGTTAGACTGGAGTCTAACGTCGCCAGAGAAAGATTTCGGCCAAAAGGAATTAATTTGCTCGATGCGTTTCCCAATTACTTTCTGTGTAGTGCGCATTCATATCGAGTGCAAATAAATGTGCAAATCAACACGGAGAGCTTGCCTTGGTCATTTTGGGTGGGAACTATTTTCCAGTGCGGAAGAATAAAGCCGAATCACACACAACGCTGCCAGGGGAATCCCTGTTACGCACCAGGAAGGGAGTTCCCCTGTTCCCACCCAAAATGACCAAGGCAAGCTCTCCGTGTTGATTTGCACATTTATTTGCACTCGATATGAATGCGCACTACACAGACAGTAATTGGGAAACGCATCGAGCAAATTAATTCCTTTTGGACGAAATCTTTCTCTGGCGACGTTAGACTCCAGTCTAACGCGGAGAAGTAGCAGATACCGCGGCGGTCAGTGGCGACAGACTCGGACAATGGCTGGGTGAGCAGGAAAACGCTTTCCACCACTTATTTTAGTCTCTGGACTGTGGGGAGATGCCCAAATTTGACCTGGGGGTGGCATATCCCTTTAACATGTTAGAATAACTTACACGTCTGAGAATATAGTCCTCTGGCTTGTTCGCTGGCTGCCACAGCACCTCCCTGCACCTTTTTATTTAACAGTAAATGCCCATTTCCATCATGTACTTACATCTCAATAGTTTCACTTTGCCATACAATGTTGTTACCACATACGTTCCACTATTTCATTTCATTATAATGCATTCCATCAGCCCAAACTATATGGGCCTAGCTTCATAAATCCCTGGGCCCTCTCCAGTGCTGCTCTTGTTTGCTGCCGGCTTTGACAGCTCCATGTTTTGATATGTGACAGTGGAGCGGGGGGCCCAGAGTCGGAGAAACAAAGTCATGAGTTGTGATGGTAATTGAAGAGGTAGACTGGTTAGCGTGCAGCTGCTATGTGTTAGCCTGGCACATTTCAAGAGCAATTAAAATGATAGCTGAGTGTGTGGTTTTAGATAACACTGTTGAATCTCTGTTTCCTTGTTAAACAGTGTGGGTGGCTCTGAGAGGAGACATGGACTGATGAGATGTTAGAGATGTTGTCAAATGAGCACACATGGATTTGGATTGCATGACAAATACTCATTCACTAAACCAAAGCTGTCCCTCTAAGAATAACGCTTTCAGTAGTTTCAATATTTTTGCCTTATTAATTTCAGAGCAAAATGCCTCCTGAGCTTGTAATCTGTGTTTTTTCAGCACATTTTTACTTGGCCTTGATATGTTTCACTTTCCTGGAATTCCTGGAACTGAGGGACTTTTCACGTTTCCTGGAATATGGAAATTGCTGAGGACATTTCCCACATTCAAAAGTTATTATTGCTATGATAATAGTAATTTCTCATACTGTAATTCTTAACCCCATGGATAGACATTTTTATGTAAAGATCAGTAATAATAGTTGTAGTTGTAATTCAGGGCAAAACATGTTATATTGTAGGTATTTCTGTATAATTTCTATTTTGTGGTAAACCATTTTGTTACCAATTAGCAAGATTGCATTAGCATTCCATTTGCTAAAGACATGAATCATTTATTTATTACTAAGAATAGCCCCTTGAGATGACGGTCCATTTCTTTTCAAGGGAATCTTAATGTTTATACATTTTGGCAGATTCTTTTCTGGTATCATATTAAGGGAATATATTTCAGCTACATTAAAATTCTTTTTCTTCATTTGGTAAACCTATGTATATTTTGTTGACTCTCCTTTACATATTCTTGTATTTTATATTTTGAAATGCATAATATATTTAACTATGAATTACACTACTGAAATACGGTTACAGAATATTGAATACCTGCGTTAAAGCTACCATCCGCTACCATCCAGTTTTTTTCACCAGTAGATGGCAGATGTGAACACTGTTCCCCCCTCCCCTGACCTGGGGCTTCTCCCAAAAGGCTCCCTTCTCCCTAACACTCGGTTTTGCATGTAACAGTGAAGTGGAGTGCTGTCCGAAATGACCAAGCACAGAGGGAGAGGGAGTGACAAGGCCATTCACCGCGAGAAAGGTGCAGATGGTCCCTAAACAGGTGTGCATGCTCCACGCATCAAACCAGCGTAGTTCCACATTTATTTAAAGGTGTAAACGTTGTGATTTGGTGAGAGCATTTATGCATTTGTAAATGAAAGAGAAAAAAAGTACTGAGATCACCTGTGCATCTGGGCCTGGATAATATATTTGAAGCAAGATGTTTGACATTTTTACTCACTGGTGAAATGTGAGATGAGGCTCGTCTGGATCTGTACTAATTAAACACAAATGCATCGTGTGCTTTGGTAAAGGGCCATGCCACATATTCAAACAAGTATCACTGGTGACGATTTAGACCATATGCTGAGAATTAAAATTATAAAGACACTGCTGTAAAATGTGAATATTCATGGCGTTCATATTTTATTTTAACACTGTCAATATAATATATACAGAGCACAAATACTAAAAGAACCCAGAAGGTGACACCGTCTGCCATTAAAGTCTAAACGAGTGTAGAGCAGAGTGCTGTATGCGGTCATGAAGGGACCTACAAAGGGAACTTCACAGTGGCTGTAGTGTGAGGGGCTAGGGAGAGGGAGGAGGGACTGGTTTGAGAAAGAGCTTTGGCCTTTTTTTAGGCTCACCTGAGCTCCTCTATCTTCTTCTGTCAGGCCAAAGCCGGCACACTATCAGACTGCAGTAACGTAGATAGCATCTACTGGTGATATGTGAGAATACAGCAGGTCTGGGCCAGTCAGTCTAATAGTATGGTATGGTCTATGTTAGCTTTAAGATGTATTTTGTAACATATTACTAACACTGTAACATTTCATTAATTAGAGAAACAAACAAGAAACAGATTCCAAGGCCACGAACTGTGGTTTGTTATCTGGACTCTACATAAACATGGCACACACTCTTACACTGTCACTGAAAATAGAAATAATAGCAGAAATTCCCTGTCTTTAGAAAGGTCTGTCCTCTGCTCTCGGTTCAATCAATTTCATCGATTTCCAATCTGACCCCCCCCCCCACATCCTTCCTTATGTTACTAACAAAAAAGATCACCTTATGTTATATCTCCAACTGTTTTTCTGTCATTACATGTTGTTAAATTGTCACTGATTGTACTTGTATTGCATCTTTTCTGCTCTGCATCTCCCAGTCGGCGGCGCGCGCATGCGCAGCGGCCCCTCCCCTAGCCACTCTATCACTGTCCTGCCTGGTTAGTGGGGAAACGAAATTTCGAATTCATTCTATGTACATGTACATGATTGTTTTTCGACAATAAAGCAAACTATGACTATGACTATGACTATGACTATGACTATGTATTTAAGGAAAGTAACTGTAGTCTGAATACTACCAAATGAAAGAGTACTCTGACTAAACGCAGATCGTTTTTGTTTTTACATATATTCAGTTGCTTCCTAATTCTCTTCCTATTAATCTAAGGCGTTCACTTTGTTTTGCTGGCTCTGCTGATCCACCTCTCCTCTGCAGTCTGGTTTGATGAAGCGGCCATTGTCAGGGGTTTTATGCTGTGGACATTAAGCGCCGCACCCAGACCTGTGGCGCCGCATCTATTAAACTACTTATTCATCCATCTCTGTCCCCTCTCAGTTTGAAACCGGGCTTTAATTTGCTGTCATAACTGCATTAACAAGGACACACACAATGTCACCAGTATGGGAAAAGCTGAACCAAAGCCTGCAGCTGCTAGATATTATTTGAGTTTCAGCAGTTTGCAGAGCTAGCAGTTTTCCCAAGCTCCAGACCTGTGGAGTCTTAAGGGCAATAAACGCAACAGTACAGTGCCTTATGGCTGCAGGTGGAGATGTGCTGATTTCTGGAGACTGGAGAGTAATAGCTACTGTACAAGGGCCCGGTTACAGTTCAGACCAATAGGGGATAGATAGACACACAAGCAAATAAAAATAGTAAAACGAGCGTAAAAAGAGTGATACAGGTTGTGTGGAAGCAATATTGGTGGATATTGAAGTGGTAAAAAGCTGCTTGCTGGGTCAGCAATATTCACATCCCAAGGTAAAAAAATAAGTTGAGTATTCCACTTCTTAAGTGTATAGAGTTGCAAAAATGTGAAATAGGCTAGCTTCTTAAATCTTCAAAGTATAGTGCTATAATGGATACAGGCCCTTCTCCAGACTTTTTTAACAGTTGTAATAGTAGTCGTATTGTTGAATTAGTTATAATAGTTGTAGTATCTGTAATAGTGATAGTTGTAATATCTGTATTAGCGGAAGAAGAAATACTACTACAGTCAGTGGTAGTGGGAGGTTGCAATATATAGTTTTAATACCACAGAGTTAGTTAAAGGGACAGTGTGTAGGATTCGTGGCGCATAGGTGGTTACTAGCTATTCCACTTCCTCTTTTGGCTACGGCAGACCTCGAGGGTCACCCGGACGCGACGTACCGCCGACATCGCGCGTGCCCGCGCACGAACCGCGCACCGCTGTATACATAAAACCCGTTCACTTTTTTTTTTTCTTTTCGCATGAAAACACACAATCCCGATCATGATTCATGACAATCTACACATCAAATGAAACCTTACAGTCTCCTCTTTTTGACTATGCAATTCATTTCCCTGCAAAACAATCACTCCCCGAGCACATGGGGCTTTTATACAGAAAAGCACAAAACTTAGCTTACTTAGCTTACCTTTGAAGGCTTTGCACAGGTCAAACTCTGTATTTCATCATAAACTTGGTCTCAATCTGTCCATAAGGATCCAGCGAATAAAATCCAGTAAAACAATTTAGTCCAAAATACGTGTTATATCCATTACGATGTGTGATCCGGCAGCATGCTCCCCCCTCCCCCCCTCCCCTTCCCCTTCTCTCCTTCGCTCCTGGCTGCATATGGGAGCAGAGGAACGAAGGAGAGAAGGGGAAGGGGAGGGGGGAAGGGGGGAGCCATATGCAGCGCGGCTAAGCAGCTGTTAGCAGGAGCCGAGGCAAAGGATGAGCCCAAATGTCCTTCTGCGGCTCTCGTATTCAAAATGGCTGCCTCTATATGGGGAAGATCCCCCTTTTATGTGACTATATCTAAGTCCAAAAGAATACTTTGATTTCATGATGGAAGTGAAAAGGCTTGGAAAACAATGTATTTTTGAATGGGTATCTTCAATTTCAGTAATTAACAGGTAAAAATCTTACACACTGTCCCTTTAATATATTTAATTTTGACAACTGGTATTTCAAACTCACTGATTTGAAACAGACTAGCCTTTCATTTTTTTTTTCCAATCACTAAACAAGAATAATTTTCAAAGCATATGTTTTTGAGCAATACTGTTAATCATTTCAGATCTGTTCCCATCCAATTCCTCTGTATTTTGGTGTGTCTTTTCTGAGTGTTGAATATGCTCCAACTGTCCAGCTTCTCATAACACTGTTTTGCCTTGGCCTGTAGGGGGCAGAGTGAACATGGCTTAGTTGCTCCAGCGTTAGCTTAACCGTCCTCCATGTGGAATACTTGGCAGCTCTGCAACCTGCTAAATGTTAATGAGTGTTTTTACATTTGGATTGAGACCAAATTTCTATCTCAGCTCGTGCATCCAAATACTAAGTGTGAAGCTAATGGGGGTAGCTGTTTACTAGACACAGTCAGCTTGTGTTGCTTTTACTAAAAGACATAGATAAATAAAAAACATATTATTATTATGCTTTTATGCTTTTTGTGGGGGGTGTTTATTTTAGCACCTGAGGCCAGAGGAGACAAACATCCTATTGTGTTCTTGGCTCTCAGCATCACAGAGCAGTGACGTGGCATCAGGTGCAATATGTCTCAATAGCGTTTTGAGGACATGTTGGTGTTTGACCATGAAATACTGTATTTGTTGGGAAGTAGCTAAAGCCACAGTAGCACACACGCCATGGCTCACACTTATTATAGTCGGTGAGGCAGAGGCACAGCCTGCGTTATACTTTGTGTGTCTCCAGTCAGTACACATGCCAGCTGCAGTCAGTGTGGTCCTCTATTTGATTTTAGTATTTTCTCACCCCAGTGGCTAGCAATTTAAAACCAACAAATGGAATATTTCACAGCCCCTCTCCAAATTGCAGTGGCACACACTCATAAAGTCAAATTGATTCTGTGGAAAGGCTTTTTGCCATTTCTCTTGTATGAGGGCCATTTTGTCTTTTTCATCAAGCATGTAAGGGCCGCTGCAGCTGTGTCATCAGAATGGAGAGGTGGGGGCATTAAATTGTACTCAAGAAACTAATAGCAACACAAATACCTAAATTACTAGATAACAGACGAGATCCGAGGCACTCCGATATGTTTTGCTATTATTTTATTTCTTCATGTCAAACGCCAAACCGTTTCGACGTGCGTCTTCATCAGGGCACATAAAATTCACAGGTGTGTGTGGGTGGTATTTAAATGTACGAGTCACATAACAACACTGTCATGTGACAAATCACAAAAGTACAAGTATATATACATTATAGGGGACAGAGTGATGCATCACATAAGACACACACATAATATGTCTCAATAGCGTTTTGAGGATGTACCACTCTGGAGATAGATCACCTGCAACCCATGGGTTGTGGACAGAGTGGCATATGTCCATATATAGAAAATCCATATGTAGAAAATCCAGCAGGACATATATTTGCACAATAAAAATATACACCAATATGGAACAGACAATGGCAGAGACCGGAAATGTGAAACCAGGCAACCCAGATGTTACAGATAGGGTAAGAGGTCCATTTCCTCATTTAATCCTGGATAGGTGGTGACTCTTAATTTGTGGATCCAGTAAGACTCGCGTTCTCAGGTTTTGTGGTACATGCTCAATCACCATGGCCTTTAAGGAATTCAGGCTACTATGACCAACCAGTTTGTCATGTTTTGCCAGGATAGTCAATATTCTGCGTACAAATGGCATATTTATGCTCTGCCAGGCATAAATAAATATTAAAGCACAATCCAACAACGGAAGTAATTTGTTTTTAGGCCTAATGTGTAAGAGCCAGAAAAAATATCTTATCTTATCTCCTTATTATACTTTATGTGCCATTTTAAGAGAGGTATTCCATTACCATCTGACCCTGCCACTTCTCGACATCTACGAGGTTCAAGTGCAGAAGTTGAATGAGAGGCTCATGTTGGACTCTCCCAACTCTTAAAGGGATATGCCACCCCCAGGTTAAATTTGGGCATCTCCCCACAGTCCAGAGACTAAAATAAGTGGTGGAAAGCGTTTTCCTGCTCACCCAGCCATTGTCCGAGTCTGTCAGCACTGACCGCCGCGGTATCTGCAGCTACTCCGGAAAAATAAAAATAAAGCCGAATCACGCAGCACGCTGCCAGGGGAATCCCAGTTACGCACCAGGAAGGGAGTTCCCCTGTTGCGCAGCGTGGTGCGTGATTTGGCTTTATTTTTCCGCAGTGAAAAATAGTTCCCACCCAAAATGACCAAGTCAAGCTCTCCGTGTTGATTTGCACATTTATTTGCACTCGATATGAATGCGCACTACACAGAAAGTAATTGGGAAACGCATCGAGCAAATTAATTCCTTTTGGCCGAAATCTTTCTCTGGCGCCGTTAGACTCCAGTCTAACGCGGAGTAGCTGCAGATACCGCAGCGGTCAGTGCTGACAGACTCGGACAATGGCTGAATGACCAGGAAAACGCTTTCCACCACTTATTTTAGTCTCTGGACTGTGGGGAGATGCCCAAATTTGACCTGGGGGTGGCATATCCCTTTAAGTCAATCTTTAACTGAAGCAAGAGGTGAGAAACACACTGGAAAGTGAGGTCACTGCACCAACACAACTGCCCCCAAAGGAGGGAGCTGATGTACCAGTCAAATGTGACATTACAAACAGTGATGAATACAGCCTTAAGGCTGGTTTTCCAGTGCCATCCGTTTCTGCTACTGCGAATCTGGATAAGATCAAGGTTTAGCTGCATAGGTTGGAGGATCACATCAACAGCTTCAGCTTCCCTGACTTTAAAAACAAACTTAACCAGAAGCAGGACGAGATAAACGCTCAAACAAGTGTGGTCTCCGCTCAGACACAATTGCGCAAAAAGGCTGAGGAGCGAGATCTCCTGAATGTTCAAATGGCTTCCTTGGAGAAAGATTTGGAGGAAGTGGAAAAAGAACAAGCCAAGAGAACGCCTTTACCGTGGTCATCCAGAGGTGTTTGACCAGGTTGTTCACAAGAGGGACGAGATGTTTAAAAACACCCAAGACGTCTCTAAACTCAAAACCTCTCTGCAACAATCTGAGCATGAAGAGCAACTCATCTGACTAGAGTTGGAAAACCTAAGGCAGTCCCATCAGGAGGAACTGCAAAATATGAAACTTGCATATGAAGGATGAAAATGAGTGAGATTTAAAGTAGCGGGTTGCTCAGTTGAAGCTTGAAATCAATGTTTCAGATCTGGAGGCAAAAATGCACCAAATGAAAATAAAAGAATCTCAGAGGTCCACTGGGTGCCTTGAACGAGGAACTGAAAAAAATGCAGGTCACTGCTGCTCACACTGGTCTGGTGTATTGGAGCAGATAAGAGACAAACAAGCTCTGAGGTCCACAGTTCAGGAGGAGGAGATGATTGCTCTGAAGGAGGAACTGAAAAGAGAGCAAGAGAAAAATGCAGAACTTTTGGAGAAAGTTCATCTCCTGGAGCATAAGAATAAGAATAAGTGGTACCGGCGGCTGATCAGTGAATGCTCGTTTAACCCTGATTCAGTTAATTCATCCTGACTTCTTTTGTTTATTGTGTCTTGGTTTAATATTGGAGGACCAAGTTATATTACATGAAGATAGTACTCTGGAGAGTGCACACTTCTCCTGACAAGTTGTCTGGTGAAATTAGGAATCCAGCAGCATTGAGATAAGAAGACAGTTTAACCAACCAGCACTTATTAGAGTTTATTAGTTTACAAATTCTGATTACATCGTTGGCCCCAGTATTTCAAGACCTCTGTAAATGTTGACAATTCTTTATTTAAAAGAGCAATGTCATATCTTTTTATTTTGGGGACATCACTTAAACGTTCCTGTTAATGGCAGTAGTGGTCTAGGTCTAATTGTACTCCTTGTTGTTTGCCTGAAGAAAAATGATTTGCCCTGGCTGTTCATAGATGTTAGGATGTGCACGGACTTGTAAAAACAATTATCTCTGAATATAACTATCTGGAGAAATTGTGGCTGAAAAAGTGGCTGGTTCCTCACTGTGTAAAGACAATATATAATGCCATACACTCTGCCTCAGGCTTATGTTCTATTTAGTGAATGGTGGTTGAACCCTGTTTTAGTTTTAGTTCGTTCATCCTGACTTCCTTGTTTTCGATTGTGTCTTGATTTAATCCTGGAGTATGCTATTTTCTGATCTCTTTTCTAATGTTGTTTCCTGATCACAAAACAAATCTGGAGTTGTGTTTCATTTCATTTCATTTCATTCCATTTCATTTCATTCACACATAACACACACAAACCCTGCATATTTAGACTGGGTTCTTCTCTCAGATGGAAAAAAATATGGATATCATGTGGTAATTCTGCTCCTCTGTGTTTTTAATCTCTATGCACCTACACCAGAATCATTTGGATAATTCCAGTCTAATTCTAGTGAACAAAAGGTAAAAGGTAGTAGCTGTGGACTCGAAAACTACCGTGTCATGACATGTGTGAAGAATCCCTCAGTCATCCAGGTAGAATCCATGGTAAAGGGAGAAATTCAATTTGTCAACTGGACAAAGTTTATTTGGTCAAAGATGTTTTCGCAGCTCATCCAAGCTACTTCGTCAGTTCTGGCTTCATGACATCACAAGGTGGAACAGAGCATTTTGCGCTTTGGAGATGTAGACAAACTAATAATAAATAGTTACTCAAACATGTGTGAATGAAACAAAACACAACAGTAATATAACATGACTTAAAAGGTCACAAGAATCAGTTTTGTGTAATATATGATCTTTAATATTGACAGTTCTTCATAGATCTTAGGAGTAGTATTTGGTAGTATATATCTTAGGAGTAGTATTTGGTAGTATATATACTACTTGGTATATTATAGATCTTAGGGTGTGCACAGACTTCTAAGAACAATTAGCTCCAAGTATAACTATTTGTGGCTGGCTTCGCTCTGTCTAAAGACAATACAGTGGTACCTCACCTTACGAAATTAATTCGTTCCAGAAGTGGTTTCGTAACGTGAAAAATTCGTAAGTTGAGTAGCTATTTCAATGGAAAAAGCCTGATTCGTTCCAAGGCCCCGATCCAAGTTTTTTTTTTTTTTTATAGTGTAACTTTTTTTATAGTGTAACAATGTGTTCTGTCCTGATTGGTTTCTCAGACTGGATTTAAACTTTTCTCACATTTGTCTCTCGTTTAAACACTCAAACTTTCATAGATTTTCAACAAAACGTATCAATATTGAAGTGTGGGGGGAAGCGGGAGGGGGGAGAAAACTGCACGGTCACGTGTGCGCAGCATGACCCCGCGCAGAGCTGACAGCAGGACTAGACCAAGATCTAAACCTGGACCGGACCAGGACTAAACCAGGACTAAACCAGGACTAAACCAGGACTAGACCAGATGGATTAAAGCGCCGCGTGCAGGTCTATTTCCTGGTTTCTCACGAGTCACAGCTGAGGAGGGAACCGCAGGCAGTCTGAGCGCATGTGAGTGCAGCTCCTCCTGGTTTAGTCCAGGTTTAGTCCAGGTTTAGTCCAGACCACCGCGGCTCCTCTAGACCTCCTCTAGACCTGACCAGGCCTAGAGGAGGTCTAGAGGAGCCGCGGCTCTTGCATGGCTCTCGCTCACATGCGCTCAGACTGCCTCCTCCCTGCTCCCCTCAGCTGTGAGAAACCAGGAAATAGACCCGCACGCGGCGCTTTAATCCATCTGGTCTAGTCCTGGTTTAGTCCTGGTTTAGTCCAGGTTTAGTCCTGGTTTAGTCCAGGTTTAGTCCTGGTCCAGTCCAGGTTTAGACCTTGGTCTAGTCCTGCTGTCAGCTCCGCGCCGGGTCATGCTGCGCACACGTGACCGCGCAGTCTTCTCCCCCCTCCCGCTTCCCCCCACACTTCAATATTGATATGTTTTGTTGAAAATCTATGAAAGTTTGAGTGTTTAAACAGAGACAAATGTGAGAAAAGTTTAAATCCAGTCTGAGAAAAGCGTATAATGTGTGTGGCTGAGCGCGCATTATTTTAATTTTTGAGATTTCGCGTTTCGTAACTTGAAATTTCATTCATATCTAGAGACAAAAATTTACCCTGAAGGTGTTTCGTAACTTGAAATTTTCGTTTGTTGGGTCATTCGTAAGGTGAGGTACCACTGTACTCTGCCTCAGGCTTTTGTTCTATTTATGCATTTTATTCAATTGAAATACATCTATATTCAGGTCTCAGGAAAGAATTGACCAAGAAAAAGACTTGGAGTTGAAAAAACCTCAATGATTCTCTCCAGAAGAAAGACAAGCAACATAAGCTTCAGCTGTACATAAGGAGATCTGGTACCTGTACAGCTCTACAGTACAGGAAAATGTGTAGTTAAAGCAAGCAAGCTTGCAAACTTCAAAAAAAGTCAGGAATAAGACTGAAGATTTGGAAATGCAAGAACTCAAAGCTTCTCTCCAGAAGAAAGACAAATGAAAGCATACAAGGAGATCCGATATCTGCATATCAGTTCAGTGAGAGAAAATGTCCATTTCAAACAAGAGCTATCCAGCACCAGTAAAGTCCTTGAAAAAATGAAGGAACAACTTAAAGTACAGGTGAGATGAGAAACACAAACAGGTCAGATCCAGAGGCCTGAAGAGACTCTCAAACCACAGGTATTAGGGTTGGCGGAGCTACAACTCACAGAGACAATGAGAAACTGTCCAGGTTGGTACAGGAGCTGTCTTCTGAACTCTTCTCAACACAAGAAGAGCTACATCTCCTGAAATTGTGTTGTGAAAGTGAAAGAGCACAGTCATCCAGCTGCCCAAAATGGAGCAGCTGTAATGAAGGAGCAGAGGAAGGTGCTTGTCCCCACTCTCACAGGGGTCCAGTACTAGGCAGTGCTGTTGAGTTGGGTCACTTTGGGGATTGTCCCGATGCCCATTTTATCCAATTTTTCACCGGACTGGCCAATCCCATACCCAGTTTGACGTTTTGGCCCTCAAAATCATGATCATTTGCAAGGAAAAATAATAATAGAGAAGAAGAGACAGGCGAAGGAGAATAGCTCTTGCCAGTTATGGTTATAGAGCAGCACTGAAGCAGATACCGATTTAACAATATCCAAATCTCTCAATACAATATTTTCACTACACACATCTCATGGTAGGATATTTATAACGACTACTTTTGGAGGTCAACAAAATTCGTATTGTAGTTGGTCTGTTTGAATGGCTGTATGATGTACACCAGCAGTATATTTGTCATCATTCATTGCTGCTGTCTGCCTGTGTGTATTGGAACAGTTGTGTGGAATGGGCTGCTGAGTTGCCCGGATGTTTGGTGACCTTTGCTTTGGTCAGTAACAGCTCTATCTCTTCACTTTTTTACCCTGTAACCAGCCCAGCCTGATGGATATCTCTATATTGACTCACTCACCTTTAAGGTCAGGTTCAAATCAGTGCGGGGTTTTTTGCACTTAAACTTTGATTGCTGGGAGTGGTGCTGTTGGCTTCTGGCTATCTGATTGTGATAGCTCATCATGGAGAACAATGATGAAATCCATTGACGTAAAAGAGATGTCCTTGACTCAGCATACGCCACTCTTATTCATGAGAGATTGAGAATCAGGCACTGAGGCCAGACTGATACATGCGCCAGCAACAACAGTAAGTGAGATAGACTGACAGTCAACATCCCTCTTCACTATAGTAAATATCCTGATGAAATGAAAATGCCAGTGTGGACATATTGGATTTTTTTCAGTGACGCTAAACCCTTGACACGAATCCTTTACATTTTCAACTTGGATGTATTTAGAGTTGCATTATGTAACCTACCTTACATTTATTCAATTACCGGTGGTTTTATAGTTCAAAATACCTAGAAAAACAGGCACTATAATTGTGAGTAGGGTTGCCTCTCGTCCTCCTGAAACATTCTAGACAAAGAAATAATATCTTCATGAAGACAGACCAAAAAAATTACCTTCTGTATCTAAAAATCTGAGAGTAGAATATGCATATACAGGGACAGGGACAGCACTCTACCTAACAAAATCATTAAAATATGCGTTAAAGGTGTATTCACATAGGAAGTTGTGTAGCTTCACTAATGGAAACTTCACTGACATGGAAGTATTGTTAGCAGGCCAACTTTTTGAGCCTTGAGATGCTATTTTTGTGTGTGTATTCTTTCACCACCTCAGTGAATCATGTTGTGGACCACAGCGTTCTATTCACACCACACGAGCTAAAGTTTCTTGAGTAGTGAATAATCAAATATCATTCTAATGACATTCGTTAGTTCACAGTCTGTTTCTGAGGTTGTAGGAGCCGTTTAGGATCTGTATCTCAGTGATGCACTGCAGTATGGGACAGCACATAGGCCTAATGAACAGGCAACCAATACTCCCACCATTTGCTGACTCTTTAGATTACCAGATAGATAGATTATTATTTTTTATTTTATTTTTTTCTTACTGGATATTGATTCAAGGATAGACCCAAGCTCCTGACACGGTTTTGGTGCATGGTGGTTTGCATTCAAGCTAAGATCATTATTAACACTGTTAGAGAACATAGAGAAGCCTCTGTAGACTGTTTTCTTCAGTTAGATGTGCAGTTCAGCATTGTTAAAATCCAGCTCCACCAGTTTGCAAAATGTGTCCCGCTGTTCTTACTCTCCTCTCCTGCGGTGCTGTCCTAGCGAATAAAGCCTATGAGCCAAAACTATCCCTAAAAAAATGAAAAGATAAAAAAAAAAACATTACCACAATCTTTATGCGGATACGTTTAGTTGACATTTTGACATTATTACAGTAATTTTTTTATTTTTTTATTTATTTTTTTGACAAATACATATAATATAAATTACAGAATCTATTTGAAAGTGTCCGGTAGCTCCAGC
Organism: Paratrypauchen microcephalus; assembly: GCA_036785185.1. Lineage (NCBI taxonomy): Eukaryota > Metazoa > Chordata > Actinopteri > Gobiiformes > Gobiidae > Paratrypauchen > Paratrypauchen microcephalus. The sequence goes on along the minus strand of JAVJIX010000002.1, from coordinate 15,660,794 downwards.
AGAGTGCCCAGCTCCTGCCACTGGGCCACGGTGTTCTCACAAAGGAACAAACTGAGCTGCCCCTGCACCGCTTTGTCAAAGGAACACAAGTGTAAAATGAAAAAAAAAAAAAAAAAACAATGATATTTTTGCATTTTATTCTTGATTTTTGCCACGTTTTGTCACGTCACGTCTAATTTAATCAGAATTGACATGCCCCACTGGTGCTGGCACTCATTGTTACTGTTATTTTGTCCAGCGTTTAATATGTAACCTGCCATGTTTGTTGAAGTAAAGCACATGAAGAGTGTTCCCATTCACCACTGTTGCAATTTTGGAATATAATTGGGTTGAGTGGGCTGGACATTTGACAGTTTTACAACAAATAAAAAAAACGAAAACAAAAGATTTTATTCTACTAAAAATGAAATTCAAAATGCACTCCATCTTTTGGGTTTTTCGGTCTTAACAAAAGAAGTAGACAAAAAACTTTGCGTAATTTGAAATTTAACTATTTACTACTTGTACATAATAACATTAATGTGTTTTTTATGCATTTTAAATCTATTCCATTTAATTATACAGTAGCAGGGAGTGTAAGAGCTTTGGTGCTTCAACCTGAAGTTGGGGTCAGGCACTTATTTCTTGATGAAAGTGCATTAGCGTATTTGATTGGGACAGGCTATCACTCAAACCCCTCGTATCGCATCCATCATCCACAGGTCTGTTTAATAATAATAATAATAATTTGGATGCGGATAACTCCCCCCTCCCCCCTCCCTTTGGCACATAATAACTCCTTTTTTATGGCTGCAATAAATCAAAGCACCTAACAACATATTTACTGCCTCATCTAATACCTGAAGTGACACGCTAGAAAACGGTGTCCTTATTTTTATTTTGTTTTGGCCATTTACTAACATACAAGGCTGTAATTTTCGATCAGGGGCTAAAAGTGCATTGTGCGGCGTTTACAGGCATGTTGTGGTGAGCTTGCAGATTCTAATCAGCTAAACACCCTTCTTCTTCCACCCCCTCGAAAGAATCATGGCGACAGTGAAAAATGATGGTGTAGTGGTTTCCCCATTCTAGTCCACACTAGAAAGAGGTATTCTCATACATAAACACAAACACATTGAGAACATGCTAATTGTGTTAATGGTTTGGTTATATATTACGCAGGGATGTCGAGATTAAAGGGCCCATAATACGCTGTTTTCTGTTCTGTTATAATGTTGTTTCCTCATTAAAAGCATGCGCAGAGTTTTGTTTTGTTTCATTCACGCATGTTAAACACACAAATCCTGCATATTTAGGCTGTGTTCTTCTCTCAAACTGAAAACTGTTCCAGCTTGTGATGTCATGTGGTAATACAAAAAGGGCTCCACTGTCTTTTTAAACTCTATTCAGTTTCACTAGAATAATTTGGATAATGTTAGACCTGAAATTGCCAATCTCTGCTAAATTAAAGGTAAAAGGTAGCTGTTAACTCACACGGTGGAACATAGCATTTTGAGCTTTGGAGACAGACAGACTAATAATAAAGGGCGTATAAAACATGTGTGAATGAAACAATACACAACTCCAAATTATGTGTTTGAGCAGGTAACAACATTAAAACATGGTGATGAAAAAAGCTCAAATATAATTTTAGCATAATATGCTAAAAGAGGACATCAATATCATGGTTATACATGTCACAATATAATCGCAATAACAAAAACATATATTTGAGAGAGTTTAATAAGCAATTTACTGAATTTTTACTAAAATAAAATATGGGAAATATAGTGTTTTTTCATGTGATTGTGGAATACAGTGAACCCTCGCTCTATCGCGGTTCACTGTTCACAGCCTCGCTGTTTCGCGGATTTTTTTTTTTCCAATTTTTTTTTCAATTTTTTTTATAGTGTAACTTTTTTTTTTAAATAGTGTAACAATGTGTTCTGCGTCCTGATTGGCTAAGAGACTAGACCAGAACTAAACGTGGACTAAACCAGGTCTAGACCAGATCTAAACCAGGTCTACACCAGGTCTAAACCAGGTCTAAACCTGGACTGGCCCTGGACTAAACCAGAACTAAACCAGGTCTAGACCAGGTCTAAACTAGGTCTAAACCTGGACTGGCCCTGGAGTAAACCAGGACTGGACCAGGTCTAGACCTGGACTAAACCGGGACTAGACCAGGTCTGAACCAGGATTAAATCACTCCGTGCGGCTTTTGCGTTCGTTTGTGCGTGTTCGGTTTGTGGCTCGGGTTGAGAGCACGCAGTCCGGGCGCCGCAGTTCTATCTCGTGCTCGCAGCCCCGGTGTACGCGCGGCCTCACGCTGCATTTTCTCATATTTGTCTCTAGTTTAAACACTCAAACTTTCATAGATTTTCAACAAAATGTATTAATAGTGACGCGTGGGGGGAGACACGGCCCCGGAAGCCCCGCAAGACGCGCGAGGAGCACTGCCACGTCCCAGGACGAGACGCGCACCAACCCTTTGGAGAAGTGTGCGACACGTGCTGCTCTGTCACGGATTTGTCCACGGTGAGGGGATTATCGTGGACAAAAATCCGTGGCAGTGCTCCTCGCGTGTAAAGAGAAAAGCGTATAATGTGTGTGGTGAGGCATTTACAGCCTTAAAACATGTAGAATAATTGTAAAATATAAGACTGTTTGTCAGAGCTTTTGTCTTTGTCAGACACGCCTCCCGGCAGCTAGATATAAGCAGGGTCTAACCAGTACAATAACCAGAGCTGACGAAGCCTCTCGGATGAGCGGCGAAACGTTTTCAACCAAACAAACTTTGTCCAGTTGACAAATTGAACTTCTCCTTTGATCATGTAAAATATAAAGTTGTCCTACTTCGCGGATTTCTCTTATTGCGGCTTATTTCTGGAACCTAACCCCCGCGATAAAGGAGGGATTACTGTATTGCATTTTTATGTCACATTAACATTCAGTAAAGCTGGTCATATGCTGGAATGACAAATAGATAATGTGTATCAAAGAGAATAAGGATTTCTCAGTTGGTCATCTTATCAATAATCTCAAATAATCATAAAAGAGTGATCTTTTCCTCAGAATAATCGTAAAACTCAAATTGTGTGACTAATATGAAGTTTGTTTCTTAGATGTAAAAAGAAAAGAGTAGAATAGACTGGCAACACAGCAAAAAGGAGTGAAAGAAATGAATGGGATGAATCAATGTTTTTCTTCTTGGCTTTGTGTTGAAAGATTCACAGTGCAGTCAAGTTTGAAAAAGCTGGATATGAAATTGGGACCACCACTGTTCTTTTATGTCAGCGGATACAAAAAGGATTAAAAAGGCAATGCGTTTTAAAGATTTTAAAATAAGTTGGTGGGCAATGTACATTAGCACCTATGGTTTAAGATGATTGACAGTACATAACAAATGAATGGCTATCTTTAGCCAAATTCTCTTGGTATTGTGCTTGGATTATTGGATTATTAAAGTCTGTGAATGCTTCACTTCGTCTCCAAAAGGTTACATCAGTTGTATGAAGTGTGTTCAATGACCTTTGTTAATCAGAACCTCCTCTTGTGCTAAAATTACAACGGCTACTTCAATTACCGCCACAGTTAATCAGTATGTTCTAAGCCAGGGGTGTCAAACATGCGGCCCGGGAGCCAGATCCGGCCCTCCAAAACCTTTCATCTGGCCCTCAACTGATTTTCTATTAAAATATTTTAATTCTGTTTCAATTTTCTATTAAAATATTGGTAATTTTTTGAGTCTCTTTTCTGCGCAGTTTAGCATAGCGCCTCTGTGCGTGGCCCCTCCCACCAGAGCAGCACAAATGAAGACTTGCCTCTTTCCAAACGCTGTTAAAGGACCATCGTTTTGACTGTTGGCTGTGACACCCTCATCAGCAAAATGTCAAAAAGTGCAGGATTTTCCAAGAAAAATTTACTAATTCCTATTTATTTCACAGTGTTGAATGGGAAACCTGTATGCTTGTGTTGAAATAGCATTTTTTCAGGTTTCAGGTTGTTCATAATATTATAATATTTTGTAAAAGAGTTACTCTAATAAAAAGACTTCTGTACTAGATTTGCATTTCTCTGCACAAATATTTGGACTTATTGCTATTTTTGGGGTATATATGCCATGAGTTTTCTGATCTGGCCCCTTTGGGTTCAAAGTAGGTTGGCTACGGCCCCCGGACCAAAATGAGTTTGACACCCCTGTTCTAAGCACTTACATTATTGATTATTGTGAATATTCTGGTCACAATCTAATCTTTATCATTCAGAAGGTTTAATTTCATATAGCTAGTCACACACTAAAGACAATAACAAGAGACAAAAAAAAATTGTCATGAGCTTTCAACTTATAGACTTTCAGATATTTTTCACATTCATTCAGCCCCCTTCCGCCCCCTCGCCCTGACAGACACACCCATCACTCTGGACTTTTTCCATTTCCTCTGCACCACCATCACCTAGGAGCTCAAGTGAGAGCCCACCATCACCTCCGTCATCAACAAGGCCCAGCAGAAGATGTACTTCCTGCAGCAGCGGAGGGAAGCCAAGCTGCCAGCCCTGATGATGGTGCAGTTCTCCACAGCCATCATTGAGTCCGTTCACGCCTCCTCCATCACAGTGTGCTACACCGGGGCCACTGCCAGAAAGAGACTTGGACTGCAGCAGAGCATTGAGTGCTCTGCTGAGAAGATGATTGGCTGCAGCCTCCCATCTCTCCAGGACCTGCACATCTCCAGGGCTCAGGGGCGAGGAGGTCGGATCACAACTGACCCCTCTGACCTGGACAGAAACTATCTGAGTCTCTTCCCTCGGGCAGGAGGCTACAGTCCATTCAAGAACAAGCACAATTTCTGGACTCATGAACACTCTATAACACCTGTCACTTTAAACAATTTACTTAAACCATAATTAATCTACATGAACTTGAACATACTGTTTATTTTTTATATACATATAAAATGTATTCCTTTATTTATATTGTTTTAATACATTCCCTTATTTTTATTTGTATTTTTTATTTCATCATAGCTCATTTTTTTTATTTTCCTCATAGGTTACTATTACCATACCACAAAAACAAGTTCCTAGTTGACTGACAATGGCCATGGAACTTATTCTGATTATGATTCATGGGTATTTGATAGTATCAGTATCAGCTCTGGAAAAAAATAAGAGTCCACTGCAAAATGATCAGTTTTTCTGATTTTACTACTTATAAGTATGTGTTTGGGCAAAAGGAACATTTTTGTTTGAGTCTATAAACTACTGACAACATTTCCCCCAAATTCCAAATAAAATATTAACATTTAGAGCATTTATTTGCAGAACATGACAAATGGTCAAAATAACAAAAAAGATACATGTTTTCAGACCTCAAACAATGCAAAGAAACAAGATCAAATTCATTTATACTTAAGAAGAGTTCAGAAATCAATATTTGGTGCAATAACCCTTATTTTTAATCACAGCTTACATGCGTCTTGGCATGCTCTCCACAAGTCTTTCACATTGTTCTTGGGTGACTTTATTCCACTCCTGGTGCAAGAACTGAAATAGCTCAGCTTTGTGTTTGTGTTGGAATTCAACAGACGCTGGAATGGAATGGCTGTAATACATGTAGAGATGCTGATTTCAGAAAAAAATGCAGTGGTCTCTTATTTTTTTCCAGAGCTGTGTACACTATATTACTTTCTTGTTTGTTACCTTGGAGTTAATGTTATTAATAAATATGTTTTATTTTTATTCAGCTTCTTTTTTTTTTTTTTTTTTTGCTGCTTTACGTGCCCAATTAAACTTTGCCTGGATACACATTTTAACAGTAGGAGTAAGTGCACAGTCCAGATCCCACGGTAACACAGGAAAGATTCAGGAGGCAGTTAGCATAAAGCCACTATGTTGTTACAGCACATCTGATTTGTTATTATCTTGATATTAAGCACTTTTACTGTAATAGTGTGTGTATGTCTATGTTTTTTTCTGTAACAACTCTTATTTGTTTCTTATTTTCTGGTAATTTTGACTCCTGGGAATAATAGCTTGCCTCTGCTCTATTTATGACTCAGCCAGGGTTTATCAGTGCGGTTTCTTTCTTCCTGGATTTTTCTTGGTCTCGCAAAAGGAAGCCAAAAGAGAATAACATTGAGCGCTTTGATTGCTTCGCCCTTTGCATTCGTAACAAGCTCGACAAAAGAGCAAGCCGCCTCACATAAATAAATATGGATGTGCACTCGGACTCACTCAACGCATTTATGAGAGGGACAGGCCAGGTTGAAGTCTCAAGGGGAACATGAAACAACTGCCATGGAACTGTATTTGCTTTGCCAGATCAACAATACTATTATCTGCTTCAAATCGAGCTGATTATTGAATTTATTTTAATTGTTTTATTCAGTTACCTGATGTCAGTTGATACCAGTACAGAAAGAAAAAAAAAAACATGTATTTCCATGCGGATCGGTGCAGCGTCGACAGTGATGCGATCGCTGTACCGCACCGTTGTGGTGAAGAGGGAGCTGAGCCAAAAGGCGAAGATCTCAATTTACCGGTCAAGCTACGTTCCTCCCCTCACCTATGGTCATGAGCTCTGGGTAATGACCGAAAGGACAAGATCGCGGATACAAGCGGCCGAAATGAGTTTCCTCCGCAGAGTGGCTGGGCGCACCCTTAGAGATAGGGTGAGGAGCTCAATCACACGGGAGGAGCTCGGAGTAGAGCCGCTGCTTCTCCACGTCAAGAGGAGCCAGCTGAGGTGGATCGAGCATCTGTTTCGGATGCCTCCTGGTCGCCTCCCTCGGGAGGTGTTCCAGGCATGCCCCACTGGAAAGAGTCCCCGAGGAAGACCCAGGACACGCTGGAGGGACTATGTCTCCTGGCTGGCCTGGGAATGCCTTGGAGTCCCCCCGGAGGAGCTGGAGGAAGTGTCTAAGGTGAAGGAAGTATGGGAGTCCCTGGTTAGACTGTTGTCCTCTCGACCCAGCCCCGGATAAGCGGAAGAAAATGGATGGATGGATGGATTTCCATAAAACACATTTAACTCATCCAAATGTGGTGAAATTGGTATGGAGCTCAACACTTCAAAGTCTGCTCTGGTTCAGGAACTAAATATTCCATTCGTTTTTCCCATGGACTTAGAAAATGTCAGACATTAGGAGTTCAACGGCATGGAGAATGGTTAAGCAGGTATTAATTCATATCCATAACACAAATATTTTTAAGTCAAAAAACCAAAAGATTCTGTGAAAAGATGTAATATCTTCGCAGTTTATAAAGTTTTAGAAGCAAAAAATGAGAAATTTACTTCTGGAACTCTCACTGTTAAGCTCCATTTATCCATCATATAAAAACTGAACAGCTGGTTGTGTGTTGTATGTTACGTGTAAGTCATTATGAGATGTTGGCACAGGCTTAGGCCCTACTAAATATTACCTGGACCCATATCCTGGAACCAATTCCTCATAATTTTTTTCTGGATTGGGTTTCCAGGATATCAGCATCTGTGCATCCCTATATTGGGTTGTGGGTATCCCATTCCCAGCCATATTCCTTTCCATCAGACAGGATTATATTGGAAAGTGGTGCGTTTCAATTGATTTTCTTTCATTTTGATTGTTGGGGTTGCACTTAATTCACAGTTGTGCTTATTTTTACTGTCATTTTACAGCTGACCACTTTTTAATTTTTATTTGAATTCTAAATTTTATGACTGTGGTGTTTTAATTGTGCATATAGAAGCTCAACAGGCGCAGAGACACAACTGCCATCTCATTCTCCCAAAAGCAAATGCAAAACAATCTGTTAATGGCATCATAGGTGCACTGAAGTGTCATATGTGTGTGCATATCCAAAGGCCACGACTAAATGTAACTATTTGGGAAACAGCTGAGCCTATTCTCGAGCTGTCTGTCAGCCAGCCTGCTGCCTGCTGGGGCCCTGATCCTGGCAGACTTTTGCGTTATTATCTTAATTCATATTTCTGAACTGCATTCTCCCCACTGCGCACTCACAGCATGTTGTTAATTTGGTTTCTCATCACAATTTATGGTCGGTGGTGTTGTAGCATGGCGCTAACACAGGGTCGATGAAAACCCCCAGGAGTGCTTTTTGCAATTGGAGTAATGATGAAGGGTCGAAGTAGGCAAATCCAAAAAATACCCATAATGCACGCTTGAGGAGTGAATGGATTAAAGTCCGCTGTCCTGTGCAATGACACTGATATTGCGGTTGCGTTTTCCTCTTTGAAGTTACAAAATGAATGCTAACAATTGTGCTTTGTGTAGATGACACTTTTATGAAGATGACAGTGGAAGAATATTGCAATTGAGTGTAAAAAGGAAGAATTGCGGTTTGTTGTAGCCAGCTTATGGGAAAAATACACAGAGGAGCTTGAAAAAAATGCAAGTTGCAGAGTAAAGACAGATGGATTTAGGTAACTTAATGGAGTGTAGAGATAATGAAAGGTGTAGATGAGTCTCAAAGGACTGGAAAAATTACTGTAAAAGAAATACATTTTTCATCCTCAGTCCTAAATGTGTGAATTGACTTAATTATCATTCTCTACAGAATAAGCTTTTATAAAGTACTGTGACTTATGAGTGCCTGCATTTTCATTTTAAAGTTACAGTTTCAAGTCAAATGATTAGTAGGTTCAGATAACACTATGTAACTTTTCTGATGGAGGTTGCCAGTCTTCATGGTGAGGGTAATTGTTTTGTCTGGATAAGTTCCATAGAATGTCTGTTTTTCAAGGTATTTTTGAGCACTACAACACCCGCAATTAATTACATACAAGATATATATATTCCAAGCAAAGCAACGCTGCAGTGTTCCACATGTATCTCTCTTTTGGTGGAAAGTTACCATGGTGACACAATGCACGCATAAGCAAACACAGACAAGATAGCCTGAAAACTCAAGAAAAATTACAAAATGGATTTAAACATCACATATTCAAAAGCCTGTGATCAATGTGAATGTTCATGGCCTATTTGATTTTCAACAAAGTGAGACTTACTGTATAGCGTGTGACTAATTTTCTGTGTGTGAGACTTGTTTAAGAGCACAAATCATCTCACCTGTTGTTATTCCAGCTAAATCTAAGTGTAATTTGAGAGCAGTGCTTTCAGTTAGCTTCACAGCCCCAGGAAATGATGGCAACAGTATCAACAGCATTTTTTTTTACAGTTTTTCAGCATATCTGAGCATATGTGAGACAGATCCAGTAATAACGTGAGATAAATATGATGTAGTCCTGAGACAGAAGAGAGACACAGACACTCGGAGACGGCATTTGTTCTGTCACTGGAACATCTGAACAATCAGACGCGCAAATGCCACTTGACTCGGAAGGCGTTACTTCTCACCACTTTAGTTATTCAATGCCTTCCAAAGACAGAAATAATCAGTGACTAATCGAGCCATGTGGAGTAGGTATTAACTCGGGGTGATTGCAAAAGGGGCCTATAAACACCATGATGCCCACTTTGATCTTCATAAAATGTGGGCACCGTGAATCATTGCCAATTAAAATGACACAGACTTTAGTGGCTATACTTCCAGTGGCAAAGTCATGTAAAGCTATGGAGTATATCAAGCATCCACAATGAAGTAATTATCAAATGTAATTTAAAAACCAATTCATATCCCTGGTTGCACTGTGAGACCATCCTCTCCAGTGCAATATTAATCCCATGACTCAAGCATCAGAGTGAGGAGGACATTAGTATTCCTCTGGAGTAATGTCATGCATTCCCTCCCTGTACTGAGTCTGATTCAGCTTTTTCCACTAAAGGGAATTAAATGTAACCTATAAAAGGATAATAAGTGCACATTAGCGGGGCGGCTGACCTTCTCGGGCAGACCTGCTCTCCTCCATATTCTTCTGTAGACTTGTTTAAATAATCAACACAAAGAAGTATTCTATTAATGGAGAATAACGTGATTTTGGTTACTGATAAAATGTTACAGAAGGATCAAACATACACATTTGTCTACTTTGTACTCTGAAATCAGGAATTGTGCTTAGTGAGAGCATATATTTTTCACTATACTTTTATGGCAAAAGGAGAAGTTCAATTTGTGAACTGGACAAAAGTTTATTTGGTCGAATAAGTTTCACAGCTCATCCAAGCTGCTTCTTCAGTCCTGGCTAGAGTGCTGGTGGACACTGCTTTTAACTGGTTGCAGGGAGGAGCTAACTGCAATGAAATTATTATGAAACTATCACACCTTATTTCACGTATTCGACCAAATCAACTTTTGTCCAGTTGACAAATTGAACTTCTTTTTTTGCCATGGATTCTAGCTGGATGACTGTGGGACTCTACACACACTATACTTTTACTTTTACTGTCTGACAACACATTATAGAGTTTTACCTTATTTGTCTAGATCTGTCAGGCTGCCAGCCTTTTGTGTGCCTCGGGGAATAAAAGAGAAGTGTAGTGGTGTATCAGTGGTGCTGAGGGCATAACACGATGAAACCTGGACAAATGCAGGGCTGACAAGCGTTCACACACTGCCTGTTCTCCTCAAGGCACAGAGACGTTACATCACACAGGAACTCTTTGTACAATGTGAGGATATCCTTCGTACATATGAAATGTAACCAAAACCTCTCAAACCCTATCATTTTTATATTATATCAATGCACACTAACCTTATTTAGTGTTGCCTAGCAACCTGCAACAGTTTTAGTGTGATTTCTAAATTTAACACTGCTGTAATGCTCCCAGAAATGTCATCAACCTCAACAGTTGGAGTCTCACCTTGAGTGGGGCAGATGATAAGCAGAGCCAAGACACTGTGAAAGACACAACTGAGTAACAAGCACGTAAACACTTTATAGTGAGAAGGCATTAACATAATGTACTACTATTCAACATGCAGTACAGCCTACATATATGCTAGGGAATCAGCTAATGGTTTCTTCTGGACTGAGTGCTGGTCTACTTCACATTAAAACAAGCTCTGCTTCTGAAGTTACATTACTGTCAGCGTGCAGCACAGACAGTGGCTGTGCAGAGGGCTGCAGCCATTATCGCCTCGATCAATCACTTCTCAATCATATGCATCCTTCTCTATGCTCTTTAGCTCTGCACTGTCTAATGTGCACATTCTGTTTGTATTCAGCACGCCGACCAGACACAGTGATTTAACTTAAAACAGAAAACATGATGCAATGCAATATTACATTTCAGCGGTGCAAGTTGTGACTGCTCTACCCTTTCCACAGAGACAGAAAGAAACTGTATCTCTAACATCACAATATAACAGAATCCATCAGAATTTTCCATCTATGAAACACATGGAAAATAATAATGATTTAAATAATAACAATAAGCATGCAAATCAGCCAAAATTATTTCAGTCATCACACTACACCAGTAGAACACTTTCAGTTGGGATAACAAGGACTTCTCATTGTTTCATGCTTTCAATTTACTTCTCTACCATTGTATGAGGCTTTCTGACTGTCATCGTGCTTATGAAAGCCCTTGATCCTTCTGAGGAGAAAGTAAATCTTTTTCCTGCCAGTGCCCCGTGAGGTGCCGCCTGTCACACAAACTATTGACTCTGAACATGTGTTGTGGTCTGCCAGCCCTTCTCGGCTTTTTTTTTTTTTTTTTTTGGTGCTTTTTGGAGACAGAGAAACTGTACTTACTGACACTCATTTTCCTCGCAATTTCTAGAAAGGCCAGACTTATATTTTTACAGCTTGTATGGTCTGAACCCCCTTCTGTTATAAACTGCTTGTTTCTTTCCATTAGGAAGCAATATTGTGCTTTTGGTCAGGGCTAGGCAATGTTGTCCAGATAATACAGTGTGTGGTAACAGACTCAAGCACTATACTTTTAACACTGCCTTTGGTGCAAAAAGCCAGGTTGCTTTGTGTCACTAGATTTGACCATGGAAAAACAGAATTGGCAATCATCTCAAATCTAACTTCCCGCCACAAAACTTTATAGCTTGAAACCGCATGCTACATTATCTTTAAAACCGTTCTTATATTCACACACTTTTTCAAGAAGTGACAATGTGGATCTTACAGCTTGTTCAACACGTCTGATTTTAATTACTGATTAATTTTATGAGTGTAATTTCTACCTTTTCTGCAAAAGTGAGACAACACATCCTTCCCACATGAACAGTAATGGAAGAAATTATGGTTTAATAACTGCACAGTTCCAAGGAGGTACAGGGTCAAAATGAACTTTAAATTTTAAAGGTCCTATATTATGCACAATTTTAACCATGTTATAATGGTTCTGGAAAAAGGTAGCTTGCCCTCTCCGGGTGGGTGGGGAGTCCTTGCCTCAATTGGAGGAGTTCAAGTATCTCGGGGTTTTGTTCACGAGTGAGGGGAGGATGGAGCGTGAGATTGACAGGATCGGTGCGGCGTCGGCAGTGATGCAGTTGCTGTACCGGACTGTTGTGGTGAAGAGGGAGCGAGCTGAGCCAAAAGGCAAAGCTCTCAATTTCCTGGTCAATCTATGTTCCTACCCTCACCTATGGTCATGAGCTCTGGGTAATGACCGAAAGGACAAGATCGTGGATGCAAGCGGCCGAAATGAGTTTCCTCCGCAGAGTGGCTGGGCGCACCCTTAGAGATAGGGTGAGGAGCTCAGTCACACGGGACTAGCTCGGAGTAGAGCCGCTGCTTCTTCACGTTGAGAGGAGCCAGCTGGGGCGTCTGTTCCGGACGCCTCCTGGACACCTCCCTCGGGAGGTGTTCCGGGCATGTCCCACCGGAAGGAGGCCACGGGGAAGACTCAGGACACGCTGGAGGGACTATGTGTCCCGGCTGGCCTGGGAACGCCTTGGGGTCCCCCCGGAGGAGCTGGAGGAAGTGTCCGGGGTGAAGGAAGTCTGGGAGTCCCTGCTTAGACTGTTGCCCCTGCAACCAGGCCCCAGATAAGCGGAAGAAAATGGATGGATGTATGGATGGATAATGTTGTTACTTTCTCAAAAACGTACCTAGAGTTGTGTTTTGTTTCATTCACACATGTTTGAGTAACCCTTTATTATCTGTCTACGTCTATCAAGCTCAAAATGCTCTGTTCCACCTTGAGATTACATGTCATGTCATGTTTTCAAGCTAACAGCTACCTTTTATACCTTTAGTTCAGTAGTGATCGGCAATTCCAGGGCTTATCCATTATCTAGTGAAGATGTATGGAATTTAAAAACACAGTGGAACACTTCCTGTATTACTTTTTTTAATTTGAGAGAAGAACACAGCCTAAATATGCAGGATTTATGTGTTAAACATGTGAATGAAGCAAGCAGATTTGTGATGAGGAAACAGCATTACAACATAGATTAGATAATAGTGTAATGTGGGCCCTTTAAACTCTCAAACCCTTAATTAAAGCTGCATTTTCAGTTTTAAATATCTCTCTCTTTCCTAGCTCTCACAAGCCCTAAGGTATTGGGTCAGCATTTCTCTGCTACTTTTTTTCTCATTAGCTACTGTTACCCCAAACTCACTCTTCAAATACACATTAAATCCACATCTGGGCCCCTTACCAGTCCAAACATATGGCATAATGTATATTTTTTACATGATAATGGTGCCTAATCAAACTGCTGGAGCCCTGTTATAATTGGCCTTTGCAGGTGCAGCAATGTGCGGTGTCACAGGTTGCCTTTTTTCACTCCTGTAGGCAGTGCATCTGTTCTTCACATTCACCATCATTACCCCCTTGGCTTAATGGTAACAGAAATAATTGTTAGTTAGATAAAGGACAATGCTTGGCAGTAGTCCGGTCCCAGCACAGTCCGACTAATGGGGTGTGGTTTGATGCAGTAACAGTAGCCTTAGCCTTAGCTGAGAGGTGATCTATAGTGTCAACAACAGCTTAAAGTGAAGGTCAGTCAGCTTGATCACCGCATCAGGCTGATTTAGTGTTGTGGACTGGGCATTTATGTGGACAATGACACAAATAAACAGCTCCTTCACCTGCTTTGGGCTAGAACCTTTAGTATGCTATGGGAGCTATTTGAGATAAACTACTGTAGACACTTTCATGAACTGATATATTACACTTTTGGAACAAGATCTTATTTTTAGTTTCTGTTTTGTTTTGTGCTTGCTTGTTGTCCTCAAGCAACTTTGAGGATCGTGAAATTTCTTAGCCTATGTATTATTATCCCTGACAACCCTGTTCTTTCTTAGTTCTTATTGTGGGATGTTGAAGGTTTGTATTAGATTCACTTTATTTGGCCCGAGCACCAAAAGCTGGCGAAGGGCCTATTAGTATCGCAAAGCAATGTTCCTAGTGGGCGGGATGTGAAATGATGCGACGTGACTAGCTCGTAGTGACCAGGGACCCTCGCCATGACAGAGGGTTAGGCTTCTTATTCTTCTTTCTTATTATTTCTCTCGTAACCAACTCACCCATTTTTCATTCAGTGAACAATGACAAAAACTCACGAAATTTTTACCAACTATTAAAACTTTTGGCTATTTTAATTTTCCGAATTTAAATAAAATGTCACATCAGGACTGCCAAACATGACAAAAATGCATTAGGGAATAGGAAATAGGAAAAAAATTTGCATGTGGAATCATGAAATTTGGAAAAAAAAACAAAAAACAAAACACTGTCCGTTGCACCAAGTGTCAGCAATATTGGATTAAAGTTTGCTAAGCATGAATCAGCATTTTGTTGTAAACTTCATACTTTTACGCACTCCTTCTAGGGTGTTCACCCAAACGGGCTCAAACACATGTTTCACACACGTCTGACGGTCTCTGAGTTGTGAAGCGACAAAAAATGCACACAATTTTGGAGATATACAAATTGCTCCCATTTGCAGAAACAAACTCCGACTTCAGTTTTGAAACAGTTGTTATACTCCCTGCCCTAAAGCTACTGGATGTGAAAAAAAAATGAATTTGACACACCCTACAGATTGAAATAAATTTAAAGGGAAAGTAACGTTATTTTACAATCTGAGCCTTCTTTCGGTAATAAAACAAGTCGTTTGACTCACCCATATCACGTTCGTGTCATTTGGAGCTGTTTGAAGAAAGTTATGTTGTAGCGTATCCGTTAGCATTTGTTTTCGGGGCATTACTTTGCGGTCTCCAAATAACACAAACTTTAGCACTTTTCAAATCATAGAAGCCCGATGTCTTAATATATGATTTCGTTTGAAGCAAAAGTGGCCTGTAATCCGAGATTTAGCCATAGTTTTCAGCTTTGCGTTTCATGTTTGGGTCCCGGGAGCAATCCGCGCATGCGCACTGGCGTCCTCATCTACTCGAAACTATGGCTAAATCTCGGATTACAGGCCACTTTTGCTTCAAACGAAATCCTAGATTAAGACATCGGGCTTCTATGATTTGAAAAGTGCTAAAGTTTGTGTTATTTGGACACCGCAAAGTAATGCCCCGAGCAAATGATACAGCACCATGTTAACGGATACGGGATCATTAGTAGAACAGAACGGCTCAACATAAATTCTGCGATACTGCTCCAATTGACAGAAAAATGCTATGGGTGAGTAAAACTACTTGTTTTATTGCCGAAAGAAGGCTCAGATTGTAAAAAAACGTTAATTTGCCTTTAATATGGGGAAAAAAATGTAGTTCATAAATTTTCAAAAATTTCTGAAATTTTCCACAAAATTAAATTTTGTTATCCCGATCCAAAAAGTAAATGACACCCATGCCATATTTGTTATGGCGTCGCCATAGCGATGACATAAACTCTCCATGTTATTCCAATGGTAAAATCACCAAATCGCACAAACTTGGTGCTTTTTCACTAAAATTTGAATCGTGGGTGGACACCCCGACCCTGAACAAATTAATATAAGAAAATACAAAAATGGGTGCAATTTATATGGAACAATAATGTTTTTTTTGTTAAAGATAGACAGAATTTGGTATGCACATTTGTGACATGGTCTCGTTTAAAAAAAACTCTATGACATCCACACCTCATTTGCATTGTGTTGCCATGGTGACAAGTCAAAAATCTGTCCCTGCCAATGGGATGTCTTTACACAAAGTTTTGCGTAGCCAAACCAAATCTGGTAGCCATATGCATCATAGGCAATAGGAAAACTAATTTATACTGTGACCATGCCCATTTACAAACCGGAAGTTCTCTATCTTGGATATGTATTTATTTATTTATCGTTAAATAAACATGCACAAACATTTAGAAAAATGGCAGGGTTAGGTTAGGAGTTAGGGTTAGGAGTGAGTTAGCGTTGGGATTGGGGCTATGGTTAGGGTTACAACTAGGGTTCGGTTTCAGCTTCGGGTTACATTTAGTTTTAGGCCTAGCGTTAGGGTTGGGGCTAAGGGTTAGAGTCGTGGATGGGGTTTATGGTTATTAGGGTTAGTGTGGGGTTAGTGTGTTTGAGGGACATGGTGTTTGCAGGGCACAGCTTTTTCGGGGCACACCGTTTGCCGGGTGCTTTGTTTCTGGGGCGTGGCATTTGCGGGGTGCTGCATTTTTGGGGTGTGGCATTTGTGGGGCACATTGTTTGTGGGGCGTGGCGTTTGCAGTGCATGTTGTTTCTGGGGTGTGGTGGGTGCGGGGTGTGGTGTTTGTGGGGCACAGCATAGGCACACACAAGCTCCGATCATTGCAGCTTGCGGCTATATTATTGTGTTTGAACTTATTTTGCCATGGTTTGTCCCAAGTGAGTGTCACTTTTAAGTTCATGGTGTTGAGACTTAATTTCTTCTGGAAAGTTACCTATTTTGAACAGTGTTTTTAGGGCGTGTTCACACTCACTCACTGGTTTGGAGGCCTCTGTGCACTTCAGGGGACAATCTGCAGCAGTGCTCATGAATCATGATGCCATTGATCTCATTCATTTTTATGAATATATATTATATATTATATTCATATTTTTCATACATTTTTATTCTGTCAAATTGAACTGAACTGAGAATGCAGTACCGGCTCTCACCAGGAGGGATGGTACGCTCTGCAGAGTGCAATTTATCCACGTGTGATAGAAATGAGAATAAATTGCAGCAGACTTGCTAATAGTTCATGAAATGTTAAGTTTGGAGCCACAATTTGACTGAATACAAAGGACATTGTGGAAATCATTTCAATTCATTATCAGGTATCTTTGTCATATAATCACTTCATGTAAATGCATTTTTTAAAACTTGTAGTGTATTACATATGAATATTAGACATGCTCTTTTTAGCTGTGTGCTTTTTGTGTTTTCATGCCATTGTGGAGCTGTGCTTAAAATCAATTTCTTCTGTTGATCTTTAGGTTAGTCTGAGTGCATTTCTTCTGTTCATCTTTCTGTGTGCTCCCAAGCTGTGGAGCTGGAAGCACACTGCACAACACAACAACTTCATGTTGAGTGGACTTGTTTGGTCCTTTCACATAGCCTTGGTATTTGGTAGAACCGCTGGACCATTGAGATTTTATTCAAGTAATCAGGTCTTATATTAATATATTAATATATAAAATACATTGTCACAGTACTTATACTCAGGTACACAATTTGATGACCTTATCAGTGCCAGTTGTCATACCTGTCTGCCAGAACGCCTCTGTCTGAAGAACCATAATCAGCTGCCAGACTTTGTCCAAAAAATAATGAAAGTAGAGCAGCTTGACGGGAGATGGAAAATTAATTGCCCGTTTGTCTCACTGTTTAACATTTGGACTGCTTGCTTCCTGTCGAATTATAAGGAGGGTGGGGCGTACATCTTATAAAGAAAAATGACCATAGTGTGTGTCTGCTGTGTCTTGTTAGGGGCCATTTGTGATGTGGAGATGCCAAGTGATCCATGCCTTCTCTCTTGCACTCATACTGCAGTGGGTGTGTGTGACTCTCACTGAACATTTTTTACCTAAAGAGTGTGAAAAGCTAATTACACTAGAGTCATTTGTGAGTGATAAACTATGCATCTTAATTAAGGTAGCGTTCCATTAGACAACATGTAAGATAGCTCTGGTATAAAACTGACTCTTTTGCATTGCGTCCACACTATTAGGGAATGTAGAAAGCCATGCAGCCTTGTAAATTGAATTAATAGGACAGTAAGGATTCTGTCTTTAAAGTCGTATAACAAGGTGTGAAGAAGTGCAGATAAGGCCTTCTATATTACACAAAATTGATTACTGTGAGCTTTAAGCCATGTTAGAATGTTGTTGTGTGTTTTATTTCATTCACACATATGTGAGTCATCTTTTTTGTTAGTCGATCTACATCTCTAAAGCTCAAAATGTTGTCTTCCACCTAGTGATGCCATTAAGCAGTATTTTTAAGTTAGCAGCTACTTTTTTACCTTTTGTTGAGTAGAGACTGGTAATTCCAGAGTTGAAATTATCCAAATGATTCTAATGAAGGTATATGGAGTTTAAAAACACAGTGGAGCACTTCCTGTATAATCACATGACATTCCACAAGGTAGAACAGTGTGTTTTCTGTTTGAAAAAAGAACCCTGCCTAAATATGCAGGATTTGTGTGTTTAACATGTGTGAATGAAAAAAACAACAACACAGCTCCAGGTATGTCTTTAATAAGGAAACAACATTATAACATAGATCAGAAAATAGAGTAATATGAGCCTCTTCAGAGTTTCTGAGGCTGATATAATGCAGTTTGTGTGTTGGCTTCCTGCTTAGGCTTTATCTCTGGGTTTAGAGACCCTCAGAGAAAATGAGCAATATGGACGCAATCAGGTTATTTACAGATAATACACCTCAATAATGTATTAGACTGGCCCTATACTATCAGCCCATTATGATGAGGCTCCCAACAACACGATACATTTTTGGGGAAAGTATATTTTTTTTGATTTTCTACATAAAATAATGTTTCAAGCATTATAAGTGTAAGATTTAAAGGCCCCATATTACTCAATATTGATTAAGCTTTTAACCATGTTGTAATGTTGTTACCTCATCAGAAACATAGTTGTGTTTTGATAAATTTGCATATGTTTGAATAATCCTGCATTAATCTATCTACATCTCCGAAGCTCAAAATCCTGTGTTCCGCCTTGTGTTGTAATGAAGCGATAGTTTTTAAGTTAACAGCTCGTTTTTACCTTTAGTTCAGTAGAGACTGACATTTCCAGGGCTGATGCTATGAAATGACCACCACATGATTCTAATGAAGGTGTATGGCGTTTACAAACACTCCATACACCTACACTTCCTGTATTACCACATGACATCACAAGGTAGAACTGAGTGTTTTCAGTTTGAGAGAAGAACTCAGTGTATTAAAGATGTGTGGATGAAAAAAAAATACAACTCCAGGTATGTTTTTGATGAGGAAACATTACAACATAGATCTGAAAATAGTGTAAAATGGTTC
The DNA here is from genome assembly GCA_036785185.1 of Paratrypauchen microcephalus. Taxonomy (NCBI): domain Eukaryota; kingdom Metazoa; phylum Chordata; class Actinopteri; order Gobiiformes; family Gobiidae; genus Paratrypauchen; species Paratrypauchen microcephalus. The sequence continues at coordinate 15,641,496 of JAVJIX010000002.1, read as the reverse complement.
CTTAAGTATTGAGTCATTATTTTACATGGACCAGCTGATAAAGAATTTGAAATGAGTAACTAAACAGTATGTGCTGTCTACTAGATGTATTTTGCAATTTTACAATAAACTGCAGCACAGCTAATTAGTTGGTGTAGTGCTGCGGTATCTTGCTCTGATGGGAAGTTTGTCTGAGATAAAACTACATTGCTAAATTCATTATTAGAAAACACAACTGCTTTCATTGTTATCTTCCTTACTGCATATCTGTATTTATGGTAACATTTTAGTACAGTTTTGAAGCCTATCTTTATAATTGGAATGTTCAAAACCCTTTCCTGTTCTAAGACTATGTTCTCTCTCTCTCTCTCTGCAGGTTTTATCCATACATGTGGAGGCACTTTAAAAGGAAAGAATGGGACTATAGAGAGCCCAGGTTTTCCATATGGATATCCAAACGGAGCGAACTGTACCTGGGTCATTTTGGCCGAAGAGGGGAACAGAATACATATAGTTTTTCAATCTTTCGCAGTGGAAGAGGAATATGACTTTTTATCTTTGTATGATGGGCATCCTCACCCAGCCAACTTCAGAACGAGGTAAGGAAGACCATTTTGCTTTGAAATCTGTAGGGGCCCAAAGATGTGAGAGATTTGAGCACCACTGATCAGCCAGACCCAAGTTCATATTTAATGTCCGCACGACAGAGAATGGAATGGGTGTCTGATCCTTTTTGTTTCATGTAATAAGCTATTGCATGTTCTGAAGAGTCATGTGAAGAAAAAAAAGAAAGAAAAACCTAATACACAAGTACCAGGTGATAGAAAACAAACCAAACTTAGTGCTGGAAGGTTCAAAAGCTGTATTTGAATAAGTATTTAAAGGTCCTATATTATGCAAAATGTAATTTTAAATAGTGCTGTCAAAAATATTGCGCTATTAACGAGTTAACGCAAAACAATTTTAAAGCTGTTAATTTTTTTATTGTGAGATTAATGCTCTTTGTGACCTAGTGAACTAGTTTTTTCATAAGCTGCATAGTTTTTTTCATAATTGCTAGTAACGTTAGAAAAAGTACAGGATCCAGCTGTAAACAGGAAGGAAAACAATTTGTACGAAACTGAGTCCCGGCTGGAGGAGGTGGTCCAAAGCACGGCACAGCCGCACATGCACGAGCACACACAGGACTTCACCACACAAGCCCTGTGCGCGCACTGATGCCACCCGCATGAGGAAAACATGAAACAAAGTCCACTCCAAAACATACGGCAAATCTGCCTCCACCTCCGACAAGGACCATGGACAGCGACAGAAGTCCCGCTGCCTCCCGGCCGCCCCTACTCCCGCGCACCACCACCACATCCACAAACCCACGGAGGAGCACTACAGCAGGATCCACATCGGTCCTACCACTCAATAGACCCACCCTCTCCGCCGAAAGCAGCAACTCCACTGTGTGACATGTAAACAAACAGCGCCGTGCATCGATGCCATCGGCCACTGCCCAGCTGCCCAGGTGCAAACGCGGGTCACAAAACCACAGGTAACCGCATTCAAGCACGGCACGGCCCAAAAGTCCCAGCACGAGTGAGTCCCTTAGTACAGCAGGCGTTGCGGCAGGGAAATGGTGCTAACTGGAGATTACTGGACATCCCTCAGTAATGAGAACTACCTCAGGGTCACAGCACATTATTTCACCCACAGTGGGAACTTCAGTCACTTTGACTGTTATTAAGACAGAAGAGAGGTACTTCACTCACACATGTTGCAGAGCACTTCATGAAAGTGGAACATGAGAGTGGAATATCGACCACACATTTTCTCACTGACAGTTGTTAAGGTTTGCAATAAAAACACATTTACACAAAGCAACGCCTATCCACTCATCTATTTTGATGAGAGCATTAAAATGATGTTTCAAGGGACAAGAATGTGTCATTAATTTGCGATTAATTACAAGTTAACTATGACATTCTTGAGATTAATCATGATTAAATATTTTTATTGGTTGACAGCACTCATTTTAAACCAATGCTATTACCTCATCAAAAACATACCTGGAATTGTGTTTACTTTCATTCACACATGTTTGAGTAATCCTTTATTATTAGTCTACATTTCCAAAGCTCAGAATGCTCCGTTTCACCTTGTGATGTCATGTAGTGGTGGTTTTCAAGTTAACAACCACCTTTTATCTGTTGTTCAGTAGTGATTGACAATTCCAGGTCTGAAATTATCCAAATGATTCTAGTGAAGGTGTAGGGAGTTTAACAACACAGGAGCACTTCCTGTATTACCACATGGCACCACAAGGTGGAACAGAGTGTTTTCTGTTTTCCATTTGAGAAAAGAACTAAAAATGCAGGATTTGTGTGTTAAACATGTGTGAATGAAACAAAACACAACTCAAGGTACTGTATGTTTTGATGAGGAAACAACATTATGGCATAATCAAGAAATACAGTAATATGGGCCCTTTAATGAAGAATCCTGCAGCCACTAAAGAATTGTGAACTGCCTTGGAGCTGGGTGGATTTATATGTTATTATTTCTTCAATCAATCAGTGAATCAAGCTTTATTTATAAAGCGCTTTTCATACAAAAAATGTAACACAAAATGCTTTACATTGATTAAAAACAGTCCCACATCTCCTTCCACCTATCCAACCAGCCCCGACAGCTGCCTGACCCCACACAACCAAACAATCCAAACAGTAACACACATACTCAAGTACACACATACACACATGCTAAACATGCTAAAATACATAAAACTACACATATTAAAATGTGAGGCATCATTTTAATTCTTCTTAATTCTTCGTGTTATAGACAGGAGGGCATACAAATCAGAAACAAAAAAGTATGATGAGCAAGGATTTCCACAGACCAAAAACCCAGCTCCCCAAAAGACATGGGCAGTTTCCAGTAATCTGTAGCTTTTATTTCCAGTTGAGCATTTTGCATTGACCTCAGTAATATATGGGTTAGCTGTTCAAATGCTTCACTGACAGAGGATGGACACAGAGCTCAAAACAAAACAACAAACATTTCATTTCTCCATGATTTTGCCCAGTGTGAGGTACTCTGTGTTTGTACAAAGGGACACATCCAACTGCAACACAAACACTCTCTTCATTGTTAGCAGTATTTCTTTCCTGCACAACTGAATTATTAGGACATTGTGGGCATGATTTGGACAGTAAATTCTCTGAACAGAGCTGCACACACTTCTGTAATTGAATTTTGAGCTAAAATTTATATTCTTGTTGAGATGACAGCCCATAATTTCAAGCCGGAGAAGCTTATTGTTCTGGACCAAATAGTAAGATTGTAATTAGTGGACAGGACTGAATGAACCCTGGGGAAGGAAAAGAAATATGTTGGCTTACATACTGAGCATAAAATAATTATTATTTTATAAACCTCTGAAATACAAAATGTGAATGAACTCACCCTGATTTTTTTTTTTTTAGGACTGGGTTTCATGAAGAAGTTGCCAATATGATACAGTATCGATACAGTGCACTTTCTATTTAATCCAATTCAATACAATATATTTCAAATCGATTTGATATGGTTCAGTAAAAGGCTTAATCTTGGCTCTGGTACTACTGATACTTTGCCAGAGCACTACCTGTTTATGTCAAAGCTATTGCATAAACAAGTTTAAAATACTTAAAGATCCCATGACATGGTACTTCTTGATGCTTTTGTACGGTGCCTTAATGGTTCCATAATACTGTAAATGAATCCTTCTTCAAAATCAACACTCAGTGCATGAGAAAGACCCATGTACACAGACATGGTAAAAAAATATCTCTCTGAACACCTCATTATGGGCGTTGTTGCTTGAATGCAAATGAGAAGGACAGAGATAGGTCAGAGCTGTGGGTGGGTGGGGGGGGCAAATGCGCCGCTGGTTCCTTGTTTTAGCGGCCCCACTTCCGTGTTTTAAAGGTCCCATGGCATGAAATTTTCACTTTCTGAGGTTTTTGAACGTTAATGTGAGCTCCCCTACCCTGTTTACCCCCCCCCCCCAAACTGAGCATTTGCGATCCTTTTCTGCGTTACAAAAAATCAGAGCTCAAACGGGCGAGTTTGAACAAGGCACCTTATTGACGTCAGATCGAAAAAAGAAATGCAAATGCAGTTCCACCCCGTCTGTCTGAACTCAGCGTCTCTGTAAATCACGCCCAGAGACTGATTTGGACTGCGAATGTGCTAGGCAATGCGAAATGCGTTTTTTTATTTGCCTGGAGGCACGTCCGAGTGTTTCTAGGCTCGGAAGTCCTTTATCTGAGCCTCTGGACCTTTGAACAGCAGTGGTTTAATTTAATTTTATGTGGAAATGTGTTTATTTTTCAATGGAACGCTTCAAATCTCTCCCCCGTGCAAAAACAAGGAAATGGATCAGCTGTGGGCTCTGAGCGGAGAGTTTGACCACGCCCCCACCCTCTACTATTGGCCAGCTCTTTTCTCCTCATTTGCATTCAAGCAACAAAGCCCAGAATAAAGAGTTTGAGAGAGATATTTATGACTCTTTCTCATCTTATCTCTGTTGAGTGTTGATTTTGAAGAAGGATTCATTTACAGTATTAGGGAACCATTAAGGAGCCATATAAAAGCATCAAGAAGTACCATGTCATGGGATCTTTAAGAGCGGAGGAAGAAAGGAGAGCCGTTTCAATGAAAAAACACATTTTCACAGAAAATAAAATTGAACCACTACTGTTTCAGATGTCCAGAGGCTCAGATAAAGGACTTCCGAGCCTGGAAACACTCACATGTGCCGCCAGGCAAATAAAAAAAACGCATTTCGCATTGCGTAGCTCATTCGCGGTCCAAATTCTCTGGGCGTGATTTACAGAGACGATGGTTAGACATCCAGACAGAGGGTGGAACTGCATTTTCCGTGTGACGTCAGAAAGTTTCCTTGTTCAGAATCGCCCGTTTGAGCTGTGTTTTTTCGAACGCAGAAAAGGGCCGCAAATGTTCAGTTTACACATTTCGCAACTTTTAGCCATGGATGGGGGCCCTAAACAGGGTAGGGGAGCTCACAGTAATGTTCAAAAACCTCAGAAAGTGAAAATTTCATGGCATGGGACCTTTAAATGATCATATACAGATACTTTTGGCTGTTAAAGTGTAAATTTGGCCATGGATACAGTGTTGCATTGCTCTCAGTTCATTTTGATTCCCTTATAATTGACGTATTTTACTATTAGAATTTTTTATCCAGATCTGGTTCTCTAATTATTAATGTAATAGGGACTGCAGATGGTGCAGATCATCTTTGTTTTATGAGCTTAATGTCTCTGTACATTGTCCCTTTTCAAATAAAGACTAAACTAACTAACTAACTAATTCATAAGATAGATCAATATAGCTGTTGCTTGATGATTATTCCAATGCAGCATGTGTCACATTCCTATAAGTACCTGGTTGTTCCACGAAAAAGGCCAACCAATTCATATTCAGTATTTAGTCTTCGCTAATTGCGATGTTGCTACATAATTGCCACATAAAATTAAAACAGCTTAACATGACATTTATAAATTCCACATTAACCACTTTCAGTCAATTATTGCCAGTCGCCAGGAAACCTCTTGATTATTCATAATCCTCCCTTCGTCCACATCTCTTCCTCCTCTCCACCTCCCCTGCTCCTCCTCTCCTCCTCTTCGCTTTCTTCCTTTCTCTTCCACTCCTCCTCCTCTTCCCCTCCTCCTGTTTCTCTCTTTCTCCTCACTTGCCCCTTCCCTGTCCCTTCCCAGAGGTCAAAGGGTAATAAGACGTGGCTCTCTCACATGCAGTGGTGATGGAGGAGCACATCCTCATGGAGTCACTGTTTATTTAAACTTTGCACCTGATGCCATCAACATTCCCTTGGGGTGCGATGCTGTAAGGACTGCTCTATCTGAGGCTTGTTAAACTTGAAGCTTTATTTTAACACAGTCTGGTTTACTTGGAACTACAACAGGTTAGCTGATTTGTGCTGTTAAACAAGTCTCTCACACAAAAAAATACAGTCAAAAGCTAACGAGAATTATCCAACAGTTTTTCAGTTGGTCATTCTTACATTTTTGTGGAAAATTAAACATCTAAACAGGATGGTGAAGGCTCATATCCACCACAGGCTCTTGAAAATGTGTTGCTCATTTTGTATTTTTTCTTAAGTTTTCTCTTTTTTGGCTGTGTTTGTTAATGTGTGCATTGTGTCACCATGGTAACTACAGAAACATTCCATCATAGAACACCCCCAGCGTGATGTTTCCACACTGGACAAAGGTCAAACTCGTAAAGATGTGTCCTCATGCCATAATATCCTCTGCCCATATTATGGTTATCACTCTCACTGCTCACGTTGTCAAATAATCCTTAAAATATGTTGTGATTAAGCATAATGCCAAAGTATTTTTTTGACATTGTTGTGCCTTTGCTCATCTACAGATGCAGAGTAAATATTTGGCAGCTGCATAATTACATTAGCCTGTAAATGACTGATAAATCAGAATTTTGGATTTAATGCCCACATAATAGCACTGCAACAAGGAATAATGTCATCATATGTGATTACAGATGTTGTTGGTTTTGCACTTGTGAGAAAATTATGGACTGTGAAATTCTATTAACAGACAAACCTTCTGAAATCCTCACACCCTACCTTGAAGGCGTTCAGCCAGTGCTTTTCTAAGACAATGAGTGGCAATGTGTTCCACCTGCATGAGCTTTGGCTAGTTAGTGGAGCTGGCTAATTGGAACAGTTAGTCTGACATTTTTATGAGTTTATTATGTTCAGTGGGACCAGGGAAGCAAGAAATACATGATGATGACAAGTTTGGCAACATTATTTACCATGTCTCTCACTATTTTCATTCTTTTGCTACTGCTTTTATTACCATCATGATTGTTGTTTCACAGCTGCTCAACTACTATTATAACTTCTACTACTGTTATTTCAACCTGGAGAGAGTCAGACAGACAAAAAAAAAGTATCAGTAGTTTTCTTGAATGCGATGGCGCTCAAACGCCACCTGAAGACATTGCGACGAAGGGCGTGGCCGATTAGATGATATTTAGGAGAGTCTTCCTCCTGTGGCCTGGACAGTGAAGGTTTTAGAGGTGAGGCCGTGGAGAGAAAGGGGTGACGAGAGGGTGGGAAGTCGAGGCGATGCTGGGGAGGAGGTGGGGCGCAGCACACGCCAATACAGCCTTCATATGCAGTGGGGGTTTAAATTGGGTAGGCTGAGAACTGAGTGGACGGAGAGGAGGTGCAGCGAGCAGTGGGGAGGAGTATTTGGAGTGAGGCTGAGGAGCAGGAAATCTCTTAGACTTAGACTTAGGCAAACTTTATTGATCCACAAGGGAAATTGTTTTGGGTACGGTAGCTCACTCATCAAATATAATACATAATACATAACAGAGGGTAAAAAGAAAAAAATGGAGAAGAGGTGAGATAGACGGGAGCAAAGTTAGGTCTTCCAGGCTAAATGTATGTTCCATTACTACTATTATTACTTCTTTGTGCTTATTGTTCGAACTGTCAAGACTAGTCTATTTTACTTTGCTTTTATCACCACAGAAAGAAAAGTCCCTCCGCTAAAAAGGCTAATCATGTACGAGAATGCAATTACACCATGCGTCCGCAGATGCCCTTTTTCTATAACAATTTAGTCTGTTCTAATTCCTACCAGATATCCTCAAATAAACAGACAGGAAATGAAACAGTTGATATCTGAGATGCTGCCAAAGCTCTAATCCAGCTTTTCAGCGACTGGGACGCATAGCAGCAGTCGCAAGAGGAGGAAAACAGCTCAAATGTTGATGGGTGTTTTCTAATCCAGCCCCAAACCTCTAAATAGTAACTTTGTTTTTTGTCATTTAGTCACAGTGTTGTTTATCCCAGCACTGGATCCCTTCATAATGTGGGTTTATGTGGTTCGCTGCCAGAAAAAGCCTGATTCAAACTCGTACAATTTCCTCTTCTGCTTTGCTTGTACGCAATTAATGCTACTCGGCGAATGGAAAATGTTAGAGTCGTGGAAAGCGGTTTTAAGTCTTCTTTTTTCTTACCTTTTGTTTAACTTTGTCAAAGGGACCTGCTATGAAAGTTCTGTATGGAGCTCATTTCCATATAAGGCAGAGCTGGTTTGTTCTTCCTGGTTCTGAACTGGGAATGTTTGGCTCATCCCAGCGAAGCCAGTTCCCGTTCTCTCATCTCTTCCAGCGTAATTATAAATAGAAACTTTGATACAGATTGAAGATGTCTGCTTTATTAATGTGTTTAATTAATTACAACTATAACTCAGAGGGGAGCCAGACAAAAGCTATGGTTAATATTCAAGAGGGAGAAGAATGGTGTGGTGATGGACGTGATTAGACTGAGTGCATTGATGTATGTATTCTCTTTGCTGAGTGAAGTTTTCTCCTTGGCTGCTGCTGCTCTTGCTCGAGGATCGATCCCCAGTGTGCAGAGCTGCTACAGACACTCATTATTGGACTCAAGTCACAGATGAAGCTCCCCTCAACCTTAGATTCCACTACTGTATCCCCCACACTAATGACAATCTTGTTAGAAAGAAATATCTGTGTAATTACTATGACAAAACAGATAGGAGTGTAGTTAATGAGTTTTGCTTTTTGGGTTATCACATGAAAATCCCATTTGAATTCCCCTAACTATTAAATCTCAATCTCATAAGGGCTTGTGTATACACTTAAGAGCAATTCCAATTTCTGTCTTCTCTAAAATTACTTAAATCCTTGTCACCATTCGTCAAATATTGTAATTTAAAACACTGTGAAAGTTGGAGAAATTGTGATTCAGTCATGTCTAATTGTCAGTGATATGGTTGGGTTTTTAATTGAGAGGACTACAGCCAATGCTCTGTCAGTAAAACCATCTTTTTTTTTTTATCTTTTTTTAAATCGTGATTAATTTGTTTCAATCATTATAGCACAGTTCACACACAGTTCTCAGGCTCTTTCTCAGAACACACGACACAGCTGTCATTCAGAAACGTACACTGAATTCAGATTGTTGGGTTGTTTTTTTCTTCAGTACCACAGAGACTGTTCTCAGGTTGTTAAGGACATTGGTCCAAACTCTTCACTTTCACTATAGAAACTCAAACATAACAGCAAAAAAATAGAATCTGTGAGCACCTAAAATCTAACAACAAAAGATTTCATACATAAATCAAACAGGGAGACGGGTCTCTGCAGAGTACTGTAGACTGTATAAACGTTTGTTTATGTCAACTCTTTAAAAAAATAGAACAGGACCAATGAATGAAAGAGCACAGAACACATGATCAACTTCTGCGAGTTTTGATAGTAAAACTTGGTTTTGGAGACTGAGTTTTGAATGTAAAACTGAATTTTGCTGAGGTAAAACTTTGTTTAGGAAAACTATAACCCTGTTTGGTATTCTGTGTGAGTTGTTTTGCAAATGTCAGTTTTCAAAATAGAAGTATGTCAAAGTGATTGGAAAAAAAAAACCTAATCCTGCTTACTGTTGACAAGTCTGATTTGGGGTGATCTCGTGTATAATAAATACTTCCGTTATGTCAGCTTTGATATTTGAAAAGATACATTGGAGATTAAACTGTTAGTTCTTTAATCCCTTGAGAGCTTTTAGAGAGTTGTACAAACCAGCCAAACAAAACCACAAACTCTGTATTTTATTGTGAATATTAGGGTTGTCTAAAGTGTCAAAAATCAGATACTAATTGATTCTAATACAAGTATTGAAATGGATACTCATTTGAGCAGGTATCGTCCTATTCATAGGACAGATTAAACTTTTCTGAATAGCTTTAGAATGATCTTGAGCTCTATCAGAACAAGTATAAGACAACATAGACTAGTATATACCCATGGACCGCTATGGAACCTACCTGGACGACTACACAGTTACAAAAGAAATGTACTACGGTTTCTGAAATCATAAAAATCACATTCTGTTGTCTTTTTAATTATCAATGTGGTATTGGCATTGGTATTAAGTATCGAGTCTATTCCTTAGTATCAAAATCGAGTTTGAAATTGTATATATCGTGCATACGATTGACCTATAGATTGTCATTGTGACCTGCAGATTGAACGCTTAATAAGAATTCCCAGATGAAGTTTGAAGGTCTGGGTGCTGCTTTAACATTGACATTTGACAAGTAAATGGTTCTCCTCAAATCAAACTTAATCAAAGTCACTGTGGGTGAGGTAAAACGGTGAAATTTTTCATTCATAACTTTTTCATCCTGCTGCTCCGTGCATATTTGAGCTGGATTTCATAGTCTGTGTGACATTTTGACATTCTATAATTAAACCAGGGATCTGCCTCCTGAGTATGTTTACTGTTGTATAATATATTACAAGCTGCTTTGTTTACACTCCAAATGGATTTGATCCAGTTTTAGTAGTACTAATCAATCTTTTTTTTTTTTAGTATTAGTATTTTTTTAAGTATTCACAAAATTATTCTTTCATCTCAAAAAGATAAAATTACAGTTTGAGTTCCAGATTTATTTATTTATTTATTTTTTGTTCTATTTGTTTATTCTAACAGCTCACACAGAATTTCTAATAGAGTTTCAGTTTTTCTAAGACCACTGGAGCGCTCCACGTTTGAGTCATGTGTGAAATCTAGTGTGCTCACTAGTTTTTGCTGGTATGTTTGAGTTTTTATATTGACATAGACCGTGTTAAGGTCAAAGCTGTTTACCATGTGAAAACTGTATTGAAAAAAAAAAATCAGTGAAATCAATGAACATGAATGTTACTGAATGAGAGCTTTGTCGAGTGCTTTGAAAAGCTTGCGAACTGTGTGAACTGATGAGAAATGTTCCAAAGAATTTAACCACAGTGCCTCGGTTCAGATACATGTTTGAGTCAAAACCGCCAAAGAAAAAAAGCTTCAGAAAAGTGCTGAAAACCTCAACGAAATAAATAAATAATAATAATAATAATAAACAACTGTAAGCATTTCAGTTTTCAGCTCAGAACAGAAGACATTTGTGATTGTCCAATTTTTAAAGACCTCCAAACTAAGCTAAGAAACAAAGTAAACATGTTTTATTTTCAGTGAGAAGTTGCATGGAATGAAAATAAAACCAAGTGGGAGGGGGGGCTGTGTCAGCGCACCCTTGTGGTGTGTGCTCGCGGCGCCTCACTAATCATGAGGGACGTTCTGACATCTGCCACCTGCCCGGGGCCTGATGTAGTGTGTTCAGGTGGAAGCGAAGGCTGCATCTGTCCAGCCAATCAGGCGCGCTCTGGGCCCAGACTCCTGTGTCACTCCCATCTATAACGGGACGAGTCTGCGGGACACAAGCCTACACTGTGGACTGACCTGCTCACCTTAGCCATCAACAACCAGGTCTCAAAGAAGGGGTTTTTGGAGCAAGTCTCTAGCTAACACTGGGAATATTTACATACAGCTCTGGAAAAAAAATAAGAGACCACTGCATTTTTTTCTGAAATCAGCATCTCTACATGTATTACAGCCATTCCATTCCAGCATCTGTTGAATTCCAACACAAACACATGTTAAGATGAGCTATTTCAGTTCTTGCACCAGGAGTGGAATAAAGTCACCCGAGAACAATGTGAAATACTTGTGGAGAGCATGTCAAGACGCATGAAAGCTGTGATTAAAAATAAGGGTTACTGCACGAACTCTTCTTAAGTGTAAACATTAGTATTATGTTGTTTTAAAATGAATTTGATCTTGTTTCTTTGCATTGTTTGAGGTCTGAAAACATGTATCTTTTTTGTTATTTTGACCATTTGTCATTTTCTGCAAATAAATGCTCTAAATGATAATATTTTTATTTGGAATTTGGGGGAAATGTTGTCAGTAGTTTATAGATTCAAACAAAAATGTTCCTTTTGCCCAAACACATACCTATAAGTAGTAAAATCAGAAAAACTGATAATTTTGCAGTGGTCTCTTTTTTTTTTTTCCAGAGCTGTAGATTTTTAATTTAGTTATTCAGTTGTTCATTGATTTTGTTGCCTGATCAAATTTAGTATTATGTGTGATGCATATTATTTCAGTGATACACACTTTTATATTTTCATAGTGGGTCTACAGCAATTTGCTCCAGAAATGTCCTTCATTATCTGACTCAAGCTACACCCCTGTATTTTACACCTACACCTGAGGCGCTTTGTGCTACAATTTTGTATGAAAAGCGCTTTATAAATATTGTTTGATTGATAGCCGAAATGTATTTACCTGGCCAGCCAGAACTTCACGCTTTGACAAAACTTTACAAAGATAAGTGGATTTGGAGCCATATCTTGTCTCCCTGATTTCAGAAGGCGGATTGACAGGTGGATTAACCAGAGAGACACACGCTCCGTTCGCGTGAAAAGCAAACACGGCTGCTTACACATGAAAAAGGACAATAAATTACTGAGAAAAAACAAAGATTTTCTCAGAATCAGGAATACTGCATTTGAGACACGTGATTTAGTGGCTTTGGTTGGACTCAAGTTTGGACGGAGGTCTTTCATGCTCTATCATCAGAATAAAAAGCTATGTACTGAAATGCATGGTATTTTTGTATAATTTTAGCTGTTCATATTTAAATTTTCTCTTAAATTTGAATCTTTCCAGAAGACCGTTTTAAAATGTGCTTTGTGCTCATCATAATTGCAGTGTTTGTCAAAAATTGCCACTGTTTTTTCAAAATTATCACATCATTAGTTAGTAACTAATTTTTATAACAAACACAGGTGATTATTGCTTAATACTTTTGTTGTTTCCAGAAATGCATTTATTTTTTTGTTTGTTTATTTGTTTTGTTCATTTATACAAAGACACTGGAAGGATTGCTCAGTTTTTGTTCTAGTTATTTCATATTGACTCGTCATCGCTGCCTGTTTCCTAAGCAACAGGCAGCAGAGTTGCAAAAGGCTTGTGTCTGTGCCAAAACAGGGTCACAAAGTGTTTTAAGAGAACACCACCACATTTACTTACTTTTCCTGAGTTAGGGTGTCAGATGTGCTGGACATCACTGCAAATACAATATTGATTATATGGACTGTCTACATGTTGTCACCTCTGCAACCTGATTCAAATTAGATTTACATTTCAAATTTCTTTCATACATTTTGACATTGTTTTGTTCTATATTTTTAGTTTGAGATGATACTTGATCCCTTATACTTAATAGTGATGTTAATTTCATTTAATTGAAGAATGAGAACTTCGCACTTCAGTTTCTTCAAACGGGTGCGTTGTAGGAGAGGGAGAAGCCCCAGAACATACGAGAAGAAAATAATCCCGCACTCCATCTTACTTGCAAAATGTAAGATTTATTAAGACATGCAACGTTTCAGCAAAATAGATTTTGCCCGATGAAGGCCTATAGTGCCGAAACGATGCATGTCTTAAAAAAATCTTACATTCTCGTAATTTCATTTAATTGAATTATTATTTTTCAGTGGGAAAAACTTAATATCCTCCTGGGACCCATTGAAAAAAGTGTATTTAAATTTTTTATGTATTTATTTGTGTGTGTGCATGTGCGTGTGTGTGTCACGGGGAAACAGGAGGGATGACCCAAAACGCAGGACTACTGTTTAAGTACTTTAATAATAAACAAAGAACTGACCAAAATCCAAAAAGGCAAGACATGACTACTAATGACAAAACGTGACGAGACACTGACAATGGACCAACAAAGGGCAGAGGAGAACATGGGGTATAAATGCAGACAGACACAGGTGTAGCACATCAGGGCGGGGAAAACAATCAACAGACAGGAAGTAAAACTAAAACAAGCTGACCAGAAATGTCAAAATAAAACACTGAGGACACACCAAAGGAATAAAATACACAAAATATGAAATAACAGCCAAAAAAAACCCATGAACCATGACAGTACCCCCCTCTCAAGGGACGGCTCCCAGACGTCCCCAAGAGCCACAATGAACTCGGGAGGGTGGAGGGGGCCTGGAGGAGGGACAAGAGATCTGAAAAAACAGTCAGAATGGTCTGGGGTCATGAAGGCAAGGGCAGTTCACAATGGAGATGGCAGTGAAGTTAGGTGGGATGTCTGGAGCTCAACTTGGATGAGAGGCAGGGCTGAGATCTGGCAGCAAGCTCCCTGGACGGAGAGCGATGTCCAGCGAAGCTACCGCAGGGGCTCGGGAGAACGACCACCCCAGACGGAGATGTGTCCAGCGGTGGCTCAGGAACAGAAGCAGGTAAGCTCCCTGGACGGAGAACTTTGTCCAGCGAAGCTACTGCAGGGGCTCGGGAGAACGACCACCCCAGACGGAGAGATGTGTCCAGCGGTGGCTCAGGAACAGAAGCAGGTAAGCTCCCTGGACGGAGAACTTTGTCCAGCGAAGCTACTGCAGGGGCTCGGGAGAACGACCACCCCAGACGGAGAAATGTGTCCAGCGGTGGCTCAGGAACAGAAGCAGGCAAGTCGAGGTCAGGATTCTCCAAAAAAAAAAAAGCTCCAGCAAAATAGAATTCAGGGATGGTGGGCAAGTTTGTAATGGCATTGGGCACCAGTGACTCTTGAGAAGGAGGTGGGAGCTGAAGTGGAGGAAGGAGGGCTTAACAAGCAGGGCTGGGCTACCATCTGCAAGCCCCATGTCTCCTCCTTGTGACTCTTCTGGAGGTAGCAGACTCATTGCAGGCATAGTCCCGGGCCTGCTGCAGAGCAGCTGCAGGAGACAATCCACTTCCCACACATTAACAAAAAAAAATAAAATTAAATTAAAAAAGGAGAGTAGTCTGCTTGGGTCTGATCTGGTTGGTCCATTCTGTCACGGGGAAACAGGAGGGATGACCCAAAACGCAGGACTACTGTTTAAGTACTTTAATAATAAACAAAGAACTGACCAAAATCCAAAAATCCAAAGAGGCAAGACATGACTACTAATGACAAAACGTGACGAGACATTGACGAGACACTGACAATGGACCAACAAAGGGCAGAGGAGAACATGGGGTATAAATGCAGACAGACACAGGTGTAGCACATCAGGGCGGGGAAAACAATCAACAGACAGGAAGTAAAACTAAAACAAGCTGACCAGAAATGTCAAAATAAAACACTGAGGACACACCAAAGGAATAAAATACACAAAATATGAAATAACAGCCAAAAAAAACCATGAACCATGACAGTGTGCGCGAGCGATTTTATTTGGAGGTAAATGAACACCTTAGCATTTACATTTTGTACAATTTTTACAATTTTATTTTTATTCATAATTTTGTAACATGGACGCCGGGGACATTTTGGTGTTAAATCCATGTTAACAACCTAAGAAAAACGATTTGTTTTGATGATCAACAGGCTTCTACAGTCACCTCAAAAAGTTTTTAAACTTCCTTTTAATTTCTTATTTATTTATTTTTTAATCATAGTGCAGCCACAAACTAGAGTCTATCTCAAAACTTAAAAGGTAGACTGGTTAACTCAATATCCACTATAAAGGACACAAATGAATAGGCCGGGTCTCAGGAGGCTTCTCTCTGAGTTTGTAGCTGATAAAAATTCAATAAAATAAAATGAATAAAATATTCACACAATTAGGGCTGGGTAACATCGATAAAAATCAAATTGTGATCTAATCCCTGTGATGATTTTCTGTTTTGGCAATTTCATTTTTGTTTAATGCAGCTCTGTGGTCAAAAACACAGAAAAAACTTTAAGAAATAGCAAATAGCTTTATCCATCCATCCATCCATTCATTTTCTTCCGCTTATCCGGGGCCGGGTCACGGGGGCAACAGTCTAAGCAGGGACGCCCAGACCTCCTTCACCCCGGACACTTCCTCCAGCTCCTCCGGGGGGACCCCAAGGCGTTCCCAGGCCAGGCGGGACACATAGTCCCTCCAGCGTGTCCTGGGTCTTCCCCGGGGCCTCCTCCCGGTGGGACATGCCCGGAACACCTCCCGAGGGAGGCGTCCAGGAGGCATCCGAAACAGATGCCCGAGCCACCTCAGCTGGCTCCTCTCGACGTGGAGAAGCAGCGGCTCTACTCCGAGCTCCTCCCGCGTGACTGAGCTCCTCACCCTATCTCTAAGGGTGCGCCCAGCCACTCTACGGAGGAAACTCATTTCGGCCGTTTGTATCCGCGATCTCGTCCTTTCGGTCATTACCCAAAGCTCATGACCATAGGTGAGAGTAGGAACGTAGATTGACCGGTAAATTGAGAGCTTCGCCTTTCGGCTCAGCTCTCTCTTCACCACAACGGTCCGGCACAACGACCGCATCACTGCCGACGCTGCACCGATCCGCCTGTCAATCTCACGCTCCATCCTCCCCTCACTCGTGAAGACCCCGAGATACTTGAACTCCTCCACTTGAGGCAAGGACTCCCCACCCACCCAGAGAGGGCAAGCCACCTTTTTCCGGTCGAGAACCATGGCCTCAGATTTGGAGGAGCTGATCCTCATCCCAGCCGCTTCACACTCGGCTGCAAACCGCCCCAGTGCACATTGGAGGTCCCGGTTCGTTGAAGCCATCAGGACAACATCATCTGCAAACAGCAGAGATGAGATCCTGTGGTTCCCAAACCGGATCCCTTCCGGCCCCTGACTGCGCCTAGAAATTCTGTCCATAAATATAACGAACAGAACCGGTGACAAAGGGCAGCCCTGGCGGAGTCCAACATGCACCGGAAACAGGTCTGACTTACTACCGGCAATGCGAACACAGCTCCTGCTCCGGTCATACAGGGACCGAACAGCCCTTAGCAAAGGGCCCCGGACCCTGTACTCCCAGAGCACTCTCCACAGGACCCCACGAGGGACACGGTCGAATGCCTTCTCCAGATCCACAAAGCACATGTGGACTGGTTGGGCAAACTCCCATGCACCCTCGATCACCCGATGGAGAGTATAGAGCTGGTCCAGTGTTCCCCGGCCGGGACGAAAACCACACTGCTCCTCCTGAATCCGAGGTTTGACTATCGGTCGAATTCTCCTCTCCAGCACCCTGGAATAGACCTTACCGGGAAGGCTGAGGAGTGTGATTCCCCGATAGTTGGAACACACCCTCCGGTCCCCCTTCTTAAACAGAGGGACCACCACCCCGGTCTGCCAATCCAGAGGTACTGTCCCCGACCGCCACGCAATGTTGCAGAGACGTGTCAGCCAAGACAGCCCTACAACATCCAGCGACTTGAGATACTCAGGACGGATCTCATCCACCCCCGGGGCCTTGCCACTGAGGAGCTTTCCAACCACCTCAGTGACTTCAGCCAGGGTGATGAGTGAGTCCGACCCCGAGTCCCCAGCCTCTGCTTCCTCCTCGGAAGACGTGACGGCGGGATTGAGGAGATCCTCAAAGTATTCCTTCCACCGTCCGATAACATCCCCAGTCGAGGTCAACAGCCCCCCACCTCCACCGTAAACAGTGTTGGTGAAGCACTGCTTCCCCCTCCTGAGGCGCCGGACGGTTTGCCAGAATTTCTTTGAGGCCGTCCGATAGTCCTCCTCCATGGCCTCTCCGAACTCCTCTCAAACCCGAGTTTTTGCCTCTGCGACCACCCGGGCTGCAGCACGCTTGGCCCGCCGGTACCCGTCGGCTGCCTCAGGAGTCCCATGAGCCAACAAGGCCCGATAGGACTCCTTCTTCAGCCTGACGGCATCCCTTACTTCCGGTGTCCACCACCGGGTTCGGGGATTGCCGCCGCGACAGGCACCACAGACCTTACGACCACAGCTACGGGCGGCCGCATCGACAATAGAGGCCGAGAAAAGAGCCCATTCGGACTCTATGTGCCCAGCCTCCCCCGGAATCCGGGAGAAGCTCTCCCGGAGGTGTGAGTTGAAGGTGCCCCTGACAGAGGGCTCTGCCAGACATTCCCAACAGACCCTCACGATACGCTTGGGCCTGCCAGGTCTCTCCGGCTTCCTCCCCTGCCAGCGGACCCAACTCACAACCAGGTGGTGATCGGTTGACAGCTCTGCCCCTCTCTTCACCCAAGTGTCCAAGACACGCGGCTGGAGGTCAGATGACACGACAACAAAGTCGATCATCGACCGCCGTCCTAGGGTGTCCTGGTGCCACGTGCACTGATGGACACCCTTGTGCTCGAACATGGTGTTCGTTATAGACAAACTGTGGCTAGCACAGAAGTCCAATAACAGAACACCGCTCGGGTTCAGATCAGGGAGGCCGTTCCTCCCAATCACCCCTCTCCAGGTGTCACTGTCGCTGCCCACGTGGGCGTTGAAGTCCCCCAGGAGAACAACGGAGTCCCCGGTCGGTGCACTGTTCAGTACCCCTCCCAGGCACTCCAAGAAGGCCGGGTACTCTGCACTGCTGTTCGGCCCATAGGCCGACACAACAGTGAGAGACCTGTCCCCGACCCGAAGGCGCAGGGACGCGACCCTCTCGTTCACCAGGGTGAACTCCAACACTCGGCGGCTGAGCTGTGGGGCAATGAGCAGGCCCACACCAGCCCGCCGCCGTTCCCCACGGGCAACGCCAGAGAAATGGAGGGTCCAGCCCCCCTCAAGGAGTTGGGTTCCAGAGCCCAAGCTGTGCGTGGAGGTGAGGCCGACTATATCTAGTCGGTAGCGCTCAACCTCCCGCACAAGCTCAGGCTCCTCCCCCCCCAGCGAGGTGACATTCCATGTCCCCAGAGCTAGTCTCCATGTCTGGAGATCCGGCCGTCGAGGTCCCCGCCTTTGACTGCCGCCCAGATCTCTCTGCACCGGCCCCTTATGGATCCTCCTGCGGGTGGTGGGTCCACGGGAGGACGGCCCCACGTCGCTCCTTCGGGCTGAGCCCGGCCGGGCCCCATGGCGAAAGGCCCGGCCACCAGGCGCTCGTTGGCGAGCTCCCACCCCAGGCCTGGCTCCAGGGTGGGGCCCCGGTGACGCCAATCCGGGCGACGTAACTGGCCTCGGTCTATTACTCATCATAAGGGCTTCTGAACCGCTCTTAGTCTGACCCGTCCCCCAGGACCTGTTTGCCTTGGGTGACCCTACCAGGGGCATAAAGCCCCCGACAACATAGCTCCCGGGATCATTCGGGCACTCAAACCCCTCCACCACGTTAAGGTGGCGGCTCAAGGAGGGGCAAATAGCTTTAGTTACCTCTTAAATACTGTGTAAAAAACAATACAAAAACAACCATTGTGATACAAGTATTGCTAAAATTAACATTTCATTGGTCTGGGTAATTATGGGATTTGTCCCTTATTGCAACTTTACAATACAACAATATTCATTGTATATATCTATTGTGTGTTTTCTTTTGACACACAAATAGCTGCTTAATGAATCATTTATTTAACAGTTAATAGTTGTTCCAGAGTTCAGATGGGCAGCCGCAGAGAAAAGGTCACTGTTGTGAACTTCAGAGCAGCTTTAAACCCTGTGAAACAAGCTGAGCACAGCCATCGATTCTGCCCCCTTTTACTGCCCCTCAGACAGTAATGACTCCCCACATGGGTCCCCTGTCCTTACCCAAGTGGAGAGGAGGGATTTTCCTGAACACTGCACAGCATGGCCTCAAATTGTGATTCATTGGAAATGTATGACTCCTGCATGGAAATGGATGAGACCCTCTGCTCATCCTCTGCAGGCACTAGAGAGTAACCACCACTGATGATGGTCCGGCACAGGTCCTCCAGGATATACTTATATCCAACATTCTTTGGTGAAATCCATATCTTACAGAGATCAATGATATAGTTTTTTTCATTGCCGATGCTGCTCATTTAGAATACAGTAATAGAATATAGCAGTCAATGGCTACCAAGCTCAGCCGATATTGTTGGACTGATGTATAGGGCCAATTTGGATTATTTTACCCAAATTATGTTATTTAAATTCACAACAAACTCACTCACAGCACTTTTTGTCACAAACCTTTTAGAGAGCGATGTAGTCACGTTTCAGCAGCTCTCTCTTTGTGTGTGTTTTTAGAAGCAGATTGATCACAATAAAATACACTGGTCTACAAATGTTTGGACTCGATCTGCTTCTGAGATAAATGGCTAAATCTAATTTATATTGATAAGATGAACTGAAAATCAATTGATAACTGTGCTGGTTAGCTAATGTATTCAAGATATGTAAAGATATAATAATAATAATATATATATAATATATATTGATATATGTTAAAACTGTAGACATATTAAAATGAATGTATTGGAATGTGCAGACAGGCTTTCAGATAGAACTGGTTGCTTGTAGACACACTGTACCTTCTGATAAACTACCCTTTTTGCTTGCCTGGAAGAATCCATTACTCATCGCTGTACCAGCGGCGAGTCTGGTAACGCTTGGTCCAGAATGCGCTGCCGTTGCGCTTAGACACAGCTAAGTGAACCAATCAGAGAACAGTTAACGGACAGCGACGTGAACCAAGCTGGTAGGAAGCAATGCAAAAACATCTTTTTTGAAAAGAAAGGTCAGCTGCTGTGGTTTTAAGGAATCTATGTGTTTTAGGTAATTTAAGACCAATTTTACAGCTGAATGGAAGGGACGTTGCGGGCAAAGGCGGGTGCACTGACGTCACCATCTTTGAACGAATCAGAATCGCGGAGTCCGTTGTTAACCGGGGGAGCAAGGGTGGAGCGAGGGTGTCCAAATGGTATCGCGGTGTATAGCAAATACAGAGAGATATCATTTGGCTGGCAAGGTAACCTTTTTGCCTTATTTTGCATAAATTTCCGATTTTGACCCAATACTATATCTTGGAAACTATAGTCAATCAGCACTTCTGACTTACTTTTTCCTTTATTAGTGACCTAAACCAAGAAAAAATTCACTACTTTTGTTCCGGAAGCATTTTGCTTGCAGAGCAGTGATATCAGCCTCTCTGCTTGAGATTTAAAGCCAATAGCTGATATGTTAAAAAGTCCAAATATTGCCCAACTGATACATATAAAATGGAGAAGGCCTGGAAGGTGAAGGCATCAGTGGTGCCTGTGGTGATCGAAGCACTCGGGGCTGTAACCCCCAAACTGGAGGAGTGGTTACAACAGATTCCAGGAAAAACATCAGACATCTCAGTCCAGAAAAGTGCAGTACTAGGAACAGCAAAGATACTGCGCAGAACTCTCAAGCTCCCGGGCCTCTGGTAGAGGACCCGAGCTGGATGAGAGTGAGAGGACAACCGCCGTAGTTGGGCGATATTTGGACTTTTTAAAGTTTTATTTTATTTATTAAAAATACAACTTTTGTGGTAATCTTTCAAAAGGGTATTATGTAACTGTTATCGCTGTACTTTTGTGGGTAATGTTTCAATTCTTTCACATTTGTCTGATACGCAAGACACATTTTAACACATTGCTATTGGATTGACAAACATCTCTAGAAGAAAAAGAGGTGTTTTTGTTAATGTCACACACAAAATGCAAATGACAAAATAATACAACAGTACATTTTGTACTATTGCAGTCTGACATTTCTTTGCCTCCCATAGTGCCTTATCGTTCCCAAGGTATAGAGACATATTGAAATAGGCATCCGAAGTCTGAGTTGTCCAGCATTCTGCCCACTGTGGTCTATATCTTCCACAAGAGTAATTGTGTGGACCAGCCTAGTTCACTGCACTGTAATTTGAAACTCTATTGAAGTTGTAAATACAGCATCCTCTTCTTTGCTGCCACTGAGGAGATATCTGTTTTCCCCACATTTGGCCTCCTGCCACCATTATTCACCGACCTTATTGTCAGACACACACAAACTGCCTCAAAAACTGGCTACGAAGAACACAACGGTCACAGGAAATACGACATTGCGTTTGATCCACAAGTCCTGCTCATCTGCTACGGCACGACTCGGAACGTTGGAGGTCGATACAACATCAGCAGCTGCTCTACGAGAACGGTCCGCAACACATCTTGTTTACGACATCGTCAGCGTAAATGGATTTGTTTGGATCTGCACCTAATTTGAAATGCGGTAATGAAGCAGTCTGTTACAATGCAGCTTCCAGCCCTCAAACACCACCCGCCACAAAACAAAGGTCTGCATTTGGGTTTTGATTGTATTCCACTCTCTGTATTATTGAGGGACAAACTACATCACAGTTCTCAAAGCCATTCACTTTTATTAGAGGTAAAATGACAGGACTGGTGGGTCGGAGGAGCTCTGAGGTCTTTCAGTTGTCATTCTTTTAAATGAGAATTGGTTCCTTTTATTCAGTACTGGCTTCTCTCCTCTCTCTTGTGCACTGACTGTTTGTCTTGTGGCCTTGCAAATCTCATATCTATGCAGGTAAATAATATATGACAAACACATAATAAAAAAGTTTGTAACCTTAAAGTGAATACATTTTTGTTTGTGTACCAAAAAACGCTGCAATCGTTGACTTGAACTGCTTGGATTTGCATTTTGTTTTATTTTATTTTCATTGCTCAAAATTCCACGGAAGTAACTTTTGGACTTTGGAGTCAAACATTTAAATGTGTTATAGGAAATAGTTTGAAAAATTGAAGCTAGTGGTTGTGGGTCAGAGTATCACATAAATATTGTACAGTATTTTCGCTTTTGTTAAAGATTTTTTAAACAAGCAAAAATAAGTCAATATCGGTGCTTGGGTCGCACTTATTCTCTCTGAATTTAATGTAACTGTATGAACACAAATCTAGATGAATCCTTGTGGAAATAAAGTATTCCTTTTTCTTAAAGATCCCATGACATGGTACTTCTTGATGCTTTTATATGGCTCCTTAATGGTTCCCTAATACTGTAAATGAATCCTTCTTCAAAATCAACACTCAGTGCATGAGAAACAGAGATAAGCTGAGAAAGAGTAATTTTTCTCACTCTGAACACTCTATAATGGGCGTTGTTGCTTGAATGCAAATGAGGAGGAAAAAGCTGGCCAATAGTAGAAGGTGGGGGCGTGGCTAAACGCTCCGCTGTCTCTCTGTGCGCTCTCTGATCCATTTCCTTGTTTTTGCACGGGGGGAGAGATTTGAAGCGTTCCATTGAAAAATAAACACATTTCCACACAAAATAAAATTAAACCACTGCTGTTCAAAGGTCCAGAGGCTCAGATAAAGGACTTCCGAGCCTAGAAACACTCGGACGTGCCTCCAGGCAAATAAAAAAACGCATTTCGCATTGCGTAGCGCATTCACAGTCCAAACTCTATGGGCGGGATATACAGGGACGCTGAGCGGAGACAGAGGGAGGGGCTGGAGCTGCATTTGCCGATCTGACGTCAAAAAGGTGCCTTGTCCGAACTCGCCCGTTTCAACACTGGTTTTGTGTAACGCAGAAAAGGACCGCAAATGCTCAGTTTAGACATTTCGCAACTTTTAGCCATGGGGGGGGGGCTAAACAGGGTAGGGGAGCTCACATTAACGTTGAAAAACCTCAGAAAGTGAAAATTTCATGCCATGGGACCTTTAAGACCTCGTTCAAGAACAAAATCCTGTACAAATCAGTAACTATTAAATATTTACTTCCCACTTCAGCAGGTCTTTAGCTAATGCAGTATTCCCATGTTTAACTCCGACTTGTGTGTATTCTCCACAGGTTAACAGGATTCACTATTCCTGCGCCTGTGACCAGCTCCGGTTCCATATTTTCACTCAGACTCACCAGTGACTTTGCAGTGAGCGCTCACGGGTTCAAAGCTACTTTTGAAGGTGAGTGCTTTGTCCTTTTTGTGTGTAATATACAAAAGTGTTGTAAAAAGACTGTAAAAAGACTTGAAATAAATGTTTTGTAGTCTGCTCTGCCATTTTCATATGATTTGATCACTTAACTTACAATCAATATGGCTTTGTATCAACACAAACGAGTTGAAAAAAAGATGATTTCATGTTTTTGTGTGTTGTTCAGTTCATCTCTTTGTCGTGACAATTGGATTTGTTGATTTCATAAGCAGGCACAGCTTGTTTAAAGCATAATCAAATTTGTCCAGGTGTATTTGATTTCCTGTCACTGTAAAGTCATCATTGCCTTCATTCATCACAAACTCAAACATTTGGTACTTTAAGTAAGCAAATCTCATCTCATATTTTCCAAATCCATCTCCACTCCCTGGAAGAAGTGGACCTTTCGAGCGGCTCCAGAGGTGCCTGTGAAATTGCATGGCAGATGGTGATGGGAATTGGTGGTGTTAATGGATGTAGTGAGTTATGTGTGTGAGTGCAGCAGGGAGCTGTCTAAATATGAACTGTCCTTCTGTGACCAGCTCTACCCTACTCAGTTTCTTTTACCCTACATTCTATACCTGCCTACCTATATTCATATGGTTACAGTCTATACAGTCTATAAGTATAGTCTATGGCCTGAGTTTTAAATGGAGCTTGAGGTCAGGTCAGAATTTTATAGCTGAATTTGTTTTGGCCCAGTTTATGGTTTATATCTTTATAATTACTGGGCTTATCCACAAGGAACAAAACTGGCACGGCATCTCATACAGTCTCATTATAGCTTCAGAAAATTGTGTCATTATTCAACTTCAAAAATGTGATTGCTGTTGATTAGTAGGCCAAGTTTGTGAAGCCATTCTATAATAAATATGGTATAGGGTTCAATATTATAAAGGATATTTCTTTCACTAAGTCTCCCACAGACATAAGCCCTGGTCCTCAATTTGAGATTATTACATCTTCAAATGCTAGAAAGTGAACCTATAGATGAATTTGGTATGAATAACTGGAGGGACATTAAACAAATTGCCCTAAAGAGATTGATTTCAGGGTGCCATGTTCTCCGCTCTCTTGCCTCTCTTAGTAAGGAGGTTGCAAGTTCAATTCTAAGGCCAATACTTTTGAAATGAATCCTGCATTTACTTCACATTTTGCTGTGGGGTTATTAATGGTATCCCATCCAGCCTCCTGTCTCTCCAGTGGTATGCATGTGTTAACAGGATAGCCCCCAGTGAAACCACGCACAGTTTATGGTTATCTATGTCAGCCCAGCAGCTAATCAATCATTGTCCACATGTACCTGCCTAAGGGCAAAATTGATGAGAGAGGCTTCAATCACGCTCAAGTGCGACTGGCCTCCTTTTATCACACTCTTCTTGCTCCAGTTTGGGATGTCATGTGGAGAATATTAAACAATTATTTTCATTTTGGCTTCACATCGGTTACTTGCCTCTGACCTGTCCCCTCGCGCTGCCCGTCCCACCTCTGAGCTGACCAGTGCTGCCCCTCTCCCCTCCATCTGTGCACTGTCCCTGGGGACTTCGGGGGTTAAATTAGATCACGCTCATTTGTCTCCATTTGTTCATACACTCAACAAAAATATAAATGCAACACTTTTGTTTTTGCTCCCATTTTTCCTGAGATGGACCCAAAGATCCAAAATTCACTCCAGATACACAACACTACCATTTCTCTCAAACATTGTTCACAAATCTGCCCAAATGTGTGATAGCGAGCACCTCTGCCCCGCCGAGACAATCCACCCCACCTCACAGGTGCGTCACATCAAGATGCCGATCCGACATCATGACCAGTGCACAGGTGCACCCCAGACTGCCCACAATAAAAGGCCACCCTGAAATGTTCATTTTTTTTTTTTGCTTTATTGGGGGTCTGGGGACTCAGAACCAGTCATTATCTGGTGTGACCACCATTTGCCTCATGCAGTGCAACACAGCTTCTTCGCATAGAGTTTATCAGATTGTCAATTGTGGCCTGTGGAATGTTGGTCCACTCCTCTTCAAAGGCTGTTATGGACGAAGAACACAGGTGCATTTTATTGATGGCATTTTGAATGCACAGAGATACCGTGATGAGATCCTGAGGCCCATTGTTGTGCCATACATCCATGAACATCACCTCATGTTTCAGCAAGATAATGCACGGCCCCATGTTGCAAGGATCTGTACACAATTCTTGGAAGCTGAAAATGTCCCAGTTCTTGCATGGCCAGCATACTCACCGGACATGTCACCCATTGAGCATGTTTGGGATGTGCTTGACCGGCGTATACGACAGCGTGTACCAGCTCCCACTAATATCCAGCAACTTCGCACAACCATTGAAGAGGAGTGGACCAACATTCCACAGGCCACAATTGACAATCTGATAAACTCTATGTGAAGAAGATGTGTTGCACTGCATGAGGCAAATGGTGGTCACACCAGATACTGACTGGTTCTGAGTCCCCAGACCCCCAATAAAGCAAAAAAAAAAAAAGCACATTTCGGGGTGGCCTTTTATTGTGGGCAGTCTGGGGCGCACCTGTGCACTGGTCATGATGTCGGATCGGCATCTTGATGTGGCGCACCTGTGAGGTGGGGTGGATTGTCTCAGAGGGGCAGAGGTGCTCGCTGTCACACATTTGGACAGATTTGTGAACAATGTTTGAGAGAAATGGTAGTGTTGTGTATCTGGAGTGAATTTTGGAACTTTGGGTCCATCTCAGGAAAAATGGGAGCAAAAACAAAAGTGTTGTGTTTATATTTTTGTTGAGTATATTTCAATATAAAGGTTTTCATTATAGAAAAGATGGTCATTAAAGGGTGGTGGAGAATATTCCCCAGACAGGTTCCATGAGTAATATTACACACAGTGACAGCAATTTACTTGTCTGATAAAGATGATTGTCATCACACGCCTGAATGGTTATAGTTAGATATATGGAAACAGATCGAGTCAGATAAATACAGTTTTATTTTGATTGGATTGCAGCCTTAGTTTGCAGTTTATTTTAGTTTGTCAGTTTGTTTGTTTGTTTTATATACACTGTTTTTCCAAATCCAAGTGTTTTACGCTGAGTTTATTATTCAAAACTTCACAACTATAGATTACATCAAATAACTCACTCAATTCATTTTGCTGTTTACTTTCTGGTGATTGACCAAACAAACCCACTAGCGTCATTACTATAAAAATGGAAGCAATTCAATTTAACCGGTTATCAATGGGAGGTATACTTTTGCAGTTTTCAGTGTTTACATTATGCTAAGCTATAGAAGGTCTTAGTGCCAAGCCCAAACATAAACCTGTTCCCAAAGGAGCCCGGTCCTGTACGGGTGATGTTTCCAGCCCAAATAAACAAATATTCAGTCAATGTTCTCATTCATAATTCAGAGTGCTGTCTAAGTGCTGTGTACATCGGCTTCTCCTCTGTTATGCTGATACGGTTAGCTCCACTGTGGACATGAATATGGAAATAGTCTCATATATGGCGGGTTGTAAGATGCTGTAGATTCCCTGAGATGATTGAATCATGACTGCAATTAAGTGGATTTAGATTTGCATTTTATGAAGGACACAGTAAAGGACAGGGACACACTGAATCTCATTTTGTGGAGCAGCTGTCAATCTCACGTCAGGTCAGTCTCCTCTGGCTCTGAGCTGTGACTTGTGCTTAGCACTGGCTCCACTGTTCGAGCTGTTGTTTAAACCCATTAGGTCACATTAGTGCGGGTTAGGGAATGTGTTTTGAGGAAAGGAAAGAAATATTTGCACAATTACTTGTACTTGAAATACTTTCTCAAGAAATTGTACTTTTCGGACTAGTTTTCTGATGTTGAAGTAACAATACTGAAGTAAAAATACTGGTAAAATGTTGTTATCTTTTTAGTTCATGTGTAGTAACAAAAGCTTTATGCTGACAATATTCCATCCATCTATCGTCTGCTTATCAGGGTCTAGAGTCATGAAGGCAGTAGTCTACGCAGGGGCTCCCATTTTTCCCTTACCTCAGAAAGTTCCTCCAGCTCCTCTGCAGGGCCCCCTTGGCATTCCCCAGCCAGTCCAGGGACAGTATTAAATGACTCAACCTTCAGATATGATTTTTTTTTGTAAATTTCCTTAAATATTTCTTAAATACCAGAATCTGTTCATTATATCGACTCATAAATCAAATTTTAAATACTTTTTTACTCTTACTTAATAATCCGTAGTTTCTCCATATACTTTTTACTTACAGCTCTGGAAAAAATAAGAGACCACTGCATTTTTTTCCCTGAAATCAGCATATCTACATGTATTACAGCCATTCCATTCCAGCGTCTCTTGAATTCCAACACAAACACAAAGCTGAGCTACTTCAGTTCTTGCACCAGGAGTGGAATAAAGTCACCCAAGAACAATGTAAAAGACTTGTGGAGAGCATGCCAAGACGCATGAAAGATGTGATTAAAAATAAGGGTTATTGCACCAAATATTGATTTCTGAACTCTTCTTAAGTGTAAACATTAGTATTATGTTGTTTTAAAATGAATTTTATCTTGTTTCTTTGCATTGTTTGAGGTCTGAAAACATGTATCTTTTTGTTATTTTGACCATTTGTCTTTTTTTTGCAAATAAATGCTCTAAACGATAATACTGTATTTTTATTTGGAACATGGATGAAATGTTGTCAGTAGTTTATAGACTCAAACAAAAATGTTCCTTTTGCTAAAACACATACCTATAAGTAGTAAGATCAGAAAAACTGATAATTTTGCAGTGGACTCTTATTTTTTTCCAGAGCTGTATAATTATTATATCACAACTTTGTACTTATTCTCAGGTAATAATATTGATTTATTTCTTTTTTATTCCACCCATCTCTGCACATAAGCCAATTATCTCCCAAAGCATTCCCTTTCTTTGTGTTATGCTGTAATAGTGGAGATTGCCTGAACGGTGTGTGCGCCTGGATTCCTGCGTTGAGCCTTTTCCTGTTGTTTGTCAGACTTCCTTGGATACAGCCTGAGCCTGAGACAGGAGGCAGACAGGAGGTCTACTGACTGCAGCTCCTGTGGGGACTGAGCGCTCCCACCGAGAACTCTGTCAGACTCGCTCCTCTTCAAAGAGCTGCAGTCATCAGATACACTCAGATACACACAGGGCAAATGAATAGACTTAACCCCAGTCAAAAGGCACACCCATCACTTCATTTAATAGTTTACTAACCCCCTCAGAATGCTGATCTGATGCTGATCTGTTAGCCGCTAAGTTTCCATAGAATGTGTTTTGAATGTGGTCTAACTACAAGTAAAAGAAATGCATTTTTCCTGTCTAATACACCCACTTTTTGTGTAATATATTTTGCCTTTCCTTCATGTAGTTGCACATCTCATACAAGTTAGTAGGTGGAGGAGAAAACAAACACAAAAGATGCTGCACAGAATACAATATGTCATGTTTTATATAAAATGGTACAAAATAATTGGTTTTCATTCTGTTTTTATTTAAATTTCAGAGCGTGCTAACATTGGAGATCGTAATTCTGAGTTGTTCTTGGAATGCTTGCTTTGCTTTAGAAGTTTATTTTACGACAATTTTAGTTTCACTAGCAGCCGAAGGTGCTTTTGTACCAGCAGGTTTTCACGAGTTTGCTTCACTGTAATTGGTTGTCCTTCAGAAAGTAAAACTGGCTGCCTTTGAGCTACTACTGTACCTAAAACTTTTGGATTTCTCAGGCTGTTCAGGAGATGCTCATAAAAGTAGATCATCCTTTTTAATGAGGGCTACAGTCTGTTTGCAGAGGCTTCACTACATTTGTAAACACTACTATAATCTGAATAAAATGCACTACGTGTATTTCAGTCCTATAATATCGTCTACATATCTCGTGAATGTGATGTCTTTATCCTATTCGAAACATCGTCGTAGCAGTGACTCTCTGTATATAATTAAGGCTTGGATGAATCTATTGTTGTATAATTATAGACCTGAGGTGATATAGACCTGAGGTGAGCTACTCCAAACATTTACCGGAGAAAAACTTTTGTTTTGTTTTAAGTCTTCAAAAACATCTGACACAGTGTAATGACTCACCACAACAACTACTGTAGGGTGGAACAAGTCTATTTGCTAAATTAACAGTTCTCCTCAAATTATGCAGATTGTGGCAACTCTGAAACCGTTCATAATTATAACGTTTTCTTATTCACTTTGTTTTGCGAAAATGTGTTACTGGCTAATTAAAAGTTTCTCATGTGTGATCCAAAGTTGCCAAATTAATTTATGTCATTAAGTTTTATATTTGGCTGAATGCAATCTGGCCGAACCCGGAAACATCTGGAGGTAAAATGAGTACGCTGTTGAGGGCATATCAGGTTCACTGGCACCACACTGATTGAATGAATGTATTACTAAATGAGAAGTTTCTTAATGTTATCTATATTCTAGTCAGCATCAAGCATGTGTCCAGTCTCACTGCTCCTTCTTACAGGCGTCCATGTCCTCCCTGTGTTGCGTTGGATGATTTGAGAGTTAAAGGGCCAATATTGTGTTATTTTCATATCTAAACATACCTGGAGCTGTGTTTTGTTTCACTCACACGTGTTTAACACAAAAACCCTGCATATTTAGACTGTGTTCTTCTCTTCCTCCCTCAAACGCAGTAGTGATCCTACTCTAAATTAGTCCCCTTGCGAGACCCCCCACCGACCCTCCTGCTGGCAAGTGCGATCGATAGACAATGTGTGAATTGTTGATGCCAATACCATTACAGTCTTTCTTTCAAGGTCCCATGGCATGAAATTTTCACTTTCTGAGGTTTTTGAACATTAATGTGAGCTCCCCTACCCTGTTTAGCCCCCCCAATGGCTAAAAGTTGCAAAATGTGTAAACTGAGCATTTGCTATCCTTTTCCGCGTTTGAAAAAAAGACAGCCCAAACTGGCTATTCTGAACAAGGGAACTGACGTCACACTCGCGAAAAGGTTTCCTCCCCCCGTCTGGATGTCTACCCACCGTCTCTGGAAATCACGCCCAGAGAATTTGGACTGCAAACGAGCTATGAAATGCGAGATGCATTTTTTTATTTGCCTGGAGACACGTGAGAGTGTTTCCAGGCTCGGATGTCCTTTATCCGAGCCTCCGAACCTCTGAAACAGCAGTGGTTTAATTTTATTTTCTGAGGAAATGTGTGGGTTTTTTTTTAATGGAATGCATCTCATATCTTCCTCCACGCTTAAAACACGGAAGTGGGTGACAGCGCACAGCGCACCGCTAATCCAGGAAACAGCGGTGTATTTGGCCACACCCCCACCCGCTGCACTGGCCTGTCTCTGTCTTCCTCATTTGCATTCAAGCAACAACGCCCAGAAAAAAAGCGTTTCAGAGACATATTTATGACTCTGACTGTCTTGATGAGGCTATCTCATGCACGGAGGCTTGATTTTGAAGAAGGATTCATTTACAGTATTAGGGAACCATTAAGGCGCCATATAAAAGCATCAAGAAGTACCATGTCATGGGAAACTGATAAAAAAAATTATAAGAATTCAAATGTTTAGCTCAAATCAGAAAAACCAATTAAACCAAAGTTCTAATATATGACATTTAGGGGTACATGATTTTCAAACTATGAAAGGTGGAAGTACTAGTATATGTATTAAACGGCTACCTTCAGCTCTAACCTGTTCCCAGCGCTCACAAATATTTTTGCACTTCAATATATTCACATAACATGAACTTTTCAGGCACATACACAACTTTAAAAGTTTTTCCAGACAGATAAGTGAAACTGTGGACTGCACAGCCCAGACAACAAGCACTCATCCCACAGCACAACAAAGAGATGCACCAAACTTTTTCTTTTGTGTTCCTGATTGATGAATTGTTTTATAATTAGATGCAGACCGCACTAAATGGTTTGATTTTGACAGAAATTGCTGCTTGTATAATATATTGTGTTGGAGTATAATTTACTTATTTACAAGAATAAACTCAATAACCCCAGTTTTACTTGACTGGCTTAACGCATTACTGATATTCTCAAACCAACAGACAATGCAGTCATGTTTTCTCAATCAGACCTGACTCCAGTATTGGTCGATGTCTACTAGAGAGTGAACGCTAATCTATCTAACTGTTGATTTTATACTCTCTCTCATGCCTATGGGGATAAGTGAATGAAGATGATTGGTCCACTTTAATTGCAATGCAGCAGTAAGGCTTGTGGGGTACCTTTTATCAACACAGATGGTAAAGTAAACATTTGGCCTCACTCTCACAACAATTATCTTTCTTCATGCTAATGGTTTTGAAGTTGCATTTGTTTTCAGTGTCTTCTGCATATATCTAGGGGGTCTGTTGATATTTAGATTAGCTTTTGATGTGTTTAGCTACACTTTGTTGAACCCAGTGCATTTAATATTTCATACAAATGCATCTAGATTTCACAGTCTCCATGAGTCTCACAGAGACACAATTGCTGTGTGAAGCCAGAATCCACACAGTGCCCTGGGTATACTTGCTCATTGAAGTTTGTGCCACATAGCTGTATTAAACATGAATATTGACATGAGCTAAAAACAGCATACTAAGAAATAATGCTGTGAGATATCAACAATAACACATTTGTCTGTGTACTACAGCAGTCCATATAGCCATGGATTTATTCAATTAAAATACATTTAAATTAATTCAAACTCAAGGACAGAAATTTTTTTGCATTATCAACAGGCCAATACCACATCTTTCCAGGTTTATTAACTTCTATAGATTTTTCCCCACAAACGCTGTTATGCACCTTAATGTGTCAATAAAACTCAGTATTTGGTGATTTAAATGCTTAAGGGGGAACTGTGTATCTGCCTGTTTGTTCCAATTATATTTTCCAGTGTGCTGTTGTTTACAGTGTTTTACAAAGGCAATAGACGGGCTCATAGGTGATGCTATTTCACACCTAACCTTTAAATATTGAAAGCAACACAACATTAACTGTATATTTGTATTACTTTTGTGTTTTAGCTGCCTCCTTTTTGCTCATTTACAAGGGAGATGAGGTCTGCAAATAGCCACAAGGCTCAGACGCATCTGTTAAATGCAATATGAATGGTTTAAAATAGCATCTAATTGCTTCTCTAAACAAACTGCAGTGTTGTTCTGTATAATTACAAACAAAATTTGCCTAGAACTGTTAAAGCTAGACTTGCATGGTGCTTGTGTCCCCAGCACATGAGGGGATGGCAGATTTTATAGTAATAATGTATGGCTATGTGAAGTAATAGGTATACTGTTTTGTTTGTTTTCTTTTCCAGAACTCAGAAGCAGTGCTTGTGGTAATCCAGGGGTTCCCCCGAAAGGCATTTTAAATGGGACCCAGTTTAATGTGGGCGATAAGATCCGGTACAGATGTGTGAGTGGCTACGTGCTGGATGGCCACTCCCTCCTCACCTGTGTGAGGAACACAGGAGGCGTGTCTGTGTGGGATTTCCCTGTGCCACTCTGCAGAGGTAAGACCTTTACTCTGTGTTCACTGTGGTTATTATATCATAATATACCATCATATGGAAATGTTAGCAAACACACATCTAAGTCCAGCCTTGCAAAGGAAAAAGTTTTTTAAATGGCCATTCACTGCCCTTATATGCACTACTAAGAAATTATTAAAATAACTATTAATTCAAGTCCCCTTCTCTACAAAGCTATGTACGTATTTGTCAGGATCATATTGCTCCTAACCATGCTATCTCTGTGGGGTAAAAAGGATGTGTACATGGAAATGTGGCACTCTTTAAATTGCATGTATAAATCAAATGACATTGTGCATGTTTAAAATGCTGAAAGGCTTTTGTGCTTTTACCATGGAAAAGATATAGCCTTGTTATTGTTTGGTTGTAATTGTTTCCAGTTGTCAAATTTCAAAACAAATCAAAGTGATTCATGAGGATGGAGAGTGCTATGTGTAGAATGTGTGTGTAAAATTTACTACATGTTTCCCTGAAGAAATGTCAGACTGACAGCTTATTGTTTCACTTTCCCCCTCGCTGTTTGGTTTCCCAGAATTACATTTTAAGTTAATTGCAGTGTGTGATTGACTGTGGACCGGTGTGTGTGTCTGCTCTGCCCCAGAGTTAAATATGCATGTCTTAATTTGATATATTGATTTAATTCCAAACTCGTGAGATTAAACTGATTTGACTTGAAGACATTGACTGAAGCCCTGCAAGTTAATGAAATAAATTCCTGTAGGGCAGCTGCTATCAGTACTGGGATAAGCTACACATATAATACGATTATAGGCAGTATTTAATACGGCTGAGTTTATAATTCATCTGGTTTTGCTTCTAAATGCCGTTAACAGCAATGGTCTCTCATGAGGAAATGATTTGTTTTAATTGTGAGTTATCAATTGCTTAGAGTGTGCTATTATTATAAATCAATTATTTGTCTTCATAAAAACTAGCACGCTTGCTGAAAGCTGAAGTACTATTGATGCAATGTTTGTTTTGAACATTTAATGGCTATGCTGATCGTATTCATTTATTTATAATTTGCTAAACTGGGAGACCTTCTATGCATTGACAATATCTCTGTCTTGATCTCATGTAGTTTTCATTTTACAGACCATCTCTATTAGTTGCTAATGAGTAAAGTTCAAAGTTCAACTTTATTGTCAAAAAACATATGTACAGGTTGCACACAGCAGCATGAGGATTAAGTGAGAAAAGCCCACTTTCTATACATCCCTGAGCGTTCCCAAAGCCAGCAGAACAAATTTGCACTTACAGACTCATTTGACAGTGCCGAGCGCAGCAGAAAGGAAGTGATGGAGCATATGCTGGAACAGTGACATGCTCTGAGGAAACGCAGAAAATGGAGGAGGGCTCTGTCCCTTTTAAGGACAGGGTTAGCTTTTAGCCAAAGGTGCGCTAACATATCCATTGTCCTGGCCCAAACATGGTCCTGACATGGTCCTCAGAGCAAGCAGATGCTCCTTTGATCTTATTCCTGAGAGTCGCTGGCCTTTCTGCCCATTGTTTTCCACAATACTTGTCACTTCAGGCCAGTCTCTGTGTGCTCGCTCCAGCTCTGCATTAGCTCAGACGCATTGCTCTTTCAACATGTCACCTCCTTTTGTGGAGCCTTTCCACTTTAATGTTCATACAGTCTCCTCAAGGCCACTATATAGAGCTTGGAGCATGCTATGTTGGAAGCAGCAGTGCAAAAAGCCCATTGTGATGCATTAGCCAAACCAGAAAAAGAGCAGTTGAACAACCTGACAAGATGCTGGATCACTACTAGTAAATACATTTCTAGTCTCTATAGTGTCAGAATATTTTGGAAAATTCAGTGTTGTGTGATGATACATTGCATCAATACATCGGTCTCTGTCTCTGTCTGTGCCATTTTGAAGACAGTCAAAAGGCTCAGATCAGTACAGTACTTCAGAAAAATGTAGAAATAATAAGGTAAACTGTTATTCCTCTCAAGTCGAAATCATGAAACCAAGTCGTTCTTTTGTTTACTGGCCTTTAATCATATGAGTGTGTAATGGTGTGCCGTGAGAACTGGACATACAAAAACAGAAATACATAAAAACATATAATTACCTCTTCATAAAGATCAAATACACAACAGAACTTAGGCACGTTGAATTCAACATTTACCAACACACGCTAACAAACTACCAACTGTACCTCACTGGCCGCTTCACTTGAGAGAAATAAAAACATTGATTCTTCAGTTCCAGAAAAAATTAAGTTTACCGCACACTCGCTTGACTTTACTCTCATTTCTTTATTAGGCTTAGCGAAACGCGTTGTTCGCTAATAAAGAAATGAGAGTAAAGTCAAGCGAGTGTGCGGTAAACTTCTTTTTTTCTGGAAGTATTCAATGTTCCTGTTGTTACCAGCACCTGGATTGCCTGGAAGAATCCATGACTCATCGCTGTACCAGCGGCGACTCTGGTAACGCTTGGTCCAGAATGCGCTGCCGTTGCGCTTAGACAGACAGCTAAGTGAACCAATCAGAGAACAGTTAACGGACAGCGACGTGAACCAAGCCGGTAGGAAGCAATGCAAAAACATCTTTTTTGAAAAGAAAGTCCTCTAGAGCTGTCAGCTGCTGTGGTTTTAAGGAATCGATGTGTTTTAGGTAATTTAAGACCAATTTTACAGCTGAATGGAAGGGACGTTGCGGGCAAAGGCGGGTGCACTGACGTCACCATCTTTGAACGAATCAGAATCGCGGAGTCCGTTGTTAACCGGGGGAGCGAGGGTGGAGCGAGGGTGTCCAAATGGTATCACGCTGTATAGCAAATACAGAGAGATATCATTTGGCTGGCCAGGTAAGCACCTGGAAGCTTTTGAACTTGAATTGATTCTTCAGTTCTTCATTAAACACAAATCCTTCAATTCACTGTGTAAAATACATCCAACTTTCTTGCACAAAGGCGCTCTTGAACTGAGATAATCTACATCAGTAACAGCAGCATGGTCCAATACCAGTTGCAACCCTTCAAAAAACCGAATCACGCACCACCTTGTGCAACAGGGGAACTCCCTTCCCGGTGCGTAACTGGGATTCCCCTGGTAGCGTGCTGCGTGATTCGGCTGTATTCTTCCGCACTGGAAAATAGTTCCCACCCAAAATGACCAAGTCAAGTTCTCCGTGTTGATTTGCACATTTATTTGCACTCGATATGAATGCGCACTACACAGAAAGTAATTGGGAAACGCATTGAGCAAATTAATTCCTTTTGGCCGAAATCTTTCTCTGGCTACGTTAGACTCCAGTCTAAGGCGGAGGAGCACCAGATACCGCGGCGGTCAGTGGCGACAGACTCGGACAATGGCTGGGTGAGCAGGAAAACGCTTTCCACCACTTATTTTAGTCTCTGGACTGTGGGGAGATGCCCAAATTTGACCTGGGGGTGGCATATCCCTTTAACGCTTGTAACTCCAGAGCAAAACAAATAAACACATGAAAGAGTGTTTTTTTAACATTAAATTATTCTTACTTGTTACTATGTATTTGTATTCATGAACTCATTAAATTATATTCATATATTTATTAACCTATTTATTCATTCTGACTTTGATGGCAACTACATAAACACACACATAATACACATAAAAACTTATTCTATGCATGCTTATTTTTGTAATGACCATATTGAATTGGCATTTAACAGAAAACATTAAAGTCTAAAAATATATATATATATATATATATATATATATATATATATATATATATATATATATATATATATATATATATATAAATATATATATTTTTTTTAAATCATGTGAACTACAACTATTTATAAATCCCATTTGAACAGAACAGTATGCTGTAATTTCTGCATTTCATACAGTCTCCTCAAGGCCACTATATAGAGCTTGGAGCATGCTATGTTGGAAGCAGCAGTAGTGGTTAAATGCAAGTAGTGCAAATGCAAATGCTAATGCAAATGCAAGATTAAATGCAAGTAGCTGGTTTCAAATAGACTCGTCAGTTTAATTTTGTTGTATCATAGTATTCCATATGGCTTACTTTAGAAAATAGACTCTGAAAGGGTTAGACAAACACAGTCAGGACCAGTAGAATAGGCCCAGAATTAATGGATATTGTAATTGGGAGTTGCACCCGCGCCCCTGAAGACCTCATTTCGATTACTTTCATCTAAATTGTCTCTGGACATTCATTAAAGCGGGCAGTGAGACGGCGAGCAGGGCTGCGGCTGCATGACCAAACAAATATGGGCTATTGATACAGAGCTCCATGCAGCATAAGAGCAAAATGAGGACTCACAGAAACCTCTCTAATGCAGTTTGGTACAATGGAACAAACAGAGATGTCCGAGCGCTGTAGCTTTAATCATCCAATGTACCGTTTGCCAGCACTGCACTTCTGCTTTAGGACTTCTGCCTGTGCTTTCAGTCCCCCCTTATATTATTATTACATGGAATATTTCAGAAACAACAACAAGAAGCTTAGAGCATCCTTTATTCTACTCAATGATGTCAATGTTCAGATGCTGTGCCAAATGTAATTGAAAATAATTTTGTGGTCTGTTGCAAAAATAATTTCTTACTCTTTTATAAGTGCTTAGGCTTTAAATCAGGGTTCTGTTCTATTTTGAAATACAGACCGAGGATTTTATTAAAAGTAGATTCATTTCTTCTTTCTAGCCTGAATTTAATCCCTCTTTACACCACAGAACAATTAATGAGGAATTACATCCCAAAAGTATCCATCTCAAGATTTTGGATTAGGGATACATTGATCCAGCTTTTTCAGTTCTGATACCGATACCTGATACTAACCAATACCAGTGTACTGACTGAAAATGGCATGTTTTTTTTTTTCTCTCAAAGCATAGTCATGCAGTTATTTGTCCTCCAAATCACTAGTGAGTTCAAACATCATGAAATGTTCTGGGCCGACATCAGTCAGTCCAACCAGGATATTGGCTGAACTGATATCATGGAATCAATACCCAATCCAACAAATTTTCCTGGATCGGCACCAAAATTCTTCATTGGTATCTAGGGATGGGAATCGAGAACCAGTTCCTGTTGAGAACTAGTCTGGTTAACACCTGACCATATCACAAGTGAGATATGGGTCTGGAAACTTGCTTCGAAAAATCCCGTAGCGGAGGTGTGGTTAGCGATTGCCAACGGCCGTTTATTGGGCGTTATGAATGTCTATCATTGAGCGTATACGTAAGTCCATAGCCAATCATGTCAGTTGTCAGTTCAAACTACAAGCTTCCGTTTGTCATGTAGTACGCGTCACCGTCTTGCCACACCTCCCCCGCTCTCTGATTGGGGCCCTAAATCTGGGACTCTCGCTTGGACGAGTTTCCAGGCCGCCTTCCAGTTCGAAACGAACGGAAGCGGCCTGGGAATTCCCAGGCTAGTTGAGAACCGGTTCCGTGTGTTTCAATTCCACGGAATCGATTAGCAGTTTATCAAGCAATTCTCTTAACGATTCCAGCCAGCACGAATTACGCACAAAAGTGGTGGGATTGATACGTGCTTCACTGATGCGGAGTTTATATACTATTTTCGCATGACGAGAAGAACGTTTGTGAAAATGGACTTTTAACATCCACTTAGACACATGACATGTTCGGGAGACGTTCGGGATAGGTCCATTTATCCGGAGCTCCTGTACAAAGTGCGGTCAGATACTTAGCAGCAGAAAGTCCGGGATATAAGCGCATACGCGAATACACGTGGAGACACGCGAATTATCCCGACAACAGAGCAACACGGGGTGAGTCATATTATTATCATATTATTTCTGCATCAAATGGAGATATTAGGTGAAAGCAGCAGCTTGTGTCAACATTAGCCTGTGCGCTAAACCGGGACTAAACCAGGACTAAAGCAGAACTAAAGCAGGACTAGACCAGGACTAGACCAGGACTAAACCTGGACTAGACCAGGACTAGACCAGGACTAGACCAGGACTAGAACAGGACTAAACCAGGACTAGACCAGGACTAAACCAGGACTAGACCAGGACTAGACCAGGACTAGTGCTAATCTTGGTGTTAATCAAACAGTTTGTTCTCCTTTTTTCCCTAAATTAGAATCGATAAGAGAATCGATAAAGAATCAAATTGTTAAGCAGTATCGATAATGGAATCGGAATCGTAAAAATCTTATCAATTCCCATCCCTATTGGTACCCCTTTATTGGTATGGTTGGCTGCTTTAAGGTCCGGCTTTGTCCTGACAGGGGGAAGATGTTGACCTGTCCATTTCCAATCTCATCTCATTATAGAAATCCATTCCATTCCTAGTTAGGATGCATATTTTAGATTGATGAGTGAGACAAAAGGGAGTTCTAGCCTGTCCTTGCAAGTTCTTCTTTCTCATTTCATTGTTTTATTTTATTATTTTGCAAATCCAATCATAAGGTGAAAACTCTCTGTGGTCACACTTATTACTATAACCCACCCAATATATTTTCTTATTACAGTTTATATGCTAATTCATCTACACTAAAACTTTTTCTAAAATGACCATCAGAATTATACTTCATTTAGTGGAATATGCTCGCTGCTCCAATTACCGACTTCTCTCTATTCTCTCGTCCTGTTCAATGTTTAACACGACATCACACTGCTGCAAATGAAGGGCCCGCTGTAGACAGCTCCGTGGCTCACATTAACATTGGGATGATTACAAAGGGAAAACCAAGGTACTGGTGGAAATTATACATGAGTTTCGACTCCTCTCTCCTTTGGGGGGAACTATTCAAAGTAGAGAGACAAGTGTTTTATATCTGATCAAAGTCAAGGGGGGTGTGCCTAATCCCTCCTCAAGTTGCATTAGAGAGCTGATGCTGCTGATGTAAATGAGCTATGTAAAGTAGTCCTAATCCACACCGGTGTCTGTTCTTCCAAATATGAGGGCATTTTAGAGACTTACACTGTACTTATTTTGTACTTACTCTACTCACCTCCTCTCTGGAAAAAAAATAAGAGATCAGTTTTTCTGATTTTACGACTTGTTTGAGTCTATAAACTACTGACAACATTTTCCCCATATTCTAAATAAAAATATTATCGTTTAGAGCATTTATTTGCAGAAAATGATAAATGGACAAAATAACAAAAAAGATACATGTTTTCAGACGTCAAACAATGCAGAGAAACAAGATCAAATTCATTTTAAAACAACATAATACTAATGTTTACACTTAAGAAGAGTTCAGAAATCAATATTTGGTGCAATAACCCTTATTTTTAATCACAGCTTTCATGCGTCTTGGCATGAGTCTTTCACATTGTTCTTGGGTGACTTTATTCCACTCCTGGTGCAACAGACGCTGGAATGGAATGGCTGTAATACAGTACATGTAGAGATGCTGATTTCAGAAAAAAATGCAGTGGTCTCTTATTTTTTCCAGAGCTGTATTTAGATTGTCCATCTTTTGTGTCTATGGGCCTGTGGTCTGGAGGACATGGTGTTCTTCAAGAAATGATCTGCACCAGTGCTCATGATGTCACTGTTGCTCTGGTTCATGTCCACGTTTCAGTTCTGTTAGTGAAATTGAACTGAGTGAGCAATACCAGCACTTCCCAGGAGGGGGAAGTGCATCCTGTATGAAGCATTGTGTCAGCAGGTCAGGAGAAGAAATGAAGGCAGTTTTTATAATGAAATGTTTGAGGAATCAAGTTTGACGGAACACAGAGAAGCACACTGGAAGCTGATTCTAATCAAACTGGCAGGTAACTTTTTTGACACATTGCACACATAGCCTAAATGCATTTTTGTGCTTTTGTCTGCTCATCTGTAGTCATAATCTCCATCACAAGATTGAGCATAGAGCTGGACATGTATTGATTTCCAAAGGCTG
The DNA here is from genome assembly GCA_036785185.1 of Paratrypauchen microcephalus. Classification (NCBI taxonomy): domain Eukaryota; kingdom Metazoa; phylum Chordata; class Actinopteri; order Gobiiformes; family Gobiidae; genus Paratrypauchen; species Paratrypauchen microcephalus. The sequence continues at coordinate 15,600,540 of JAVJIX010000002.1, read as the reverse complement.
GCACATTTGAGCTATAATAATAATAATAATAAATCCTTAATGCCTTTTAAAGTATTTTACTGTTGAATAGGGTTCGAATATACAGAAAAACATATACAGTTCTGGAAAAAAATAAGAGACCACTGCATTTTTTTCTGAAATCAGCATCTCTACATGTATTACAGCCATTCCATTCCAGCAGTGAATTCCAACACAAACACAAAGCTGTGATTAAAAATAAGGTTTACTGCACCAAATATTGATTTCTGAACTCTTCTTAAGTGTAAACATTAGTATTATGTTGTTTTAAAATGAATTTGATCTTGTTTCTTTGCATTGTTTGAGCTCTGAAAAAAAAAATATATTTTTTGTTATTTTGACCATTTGTCTTTTTCTGCAAACAAATGCTCTAAACAATAATATTTTTATTTGGAATTTGGGAGATATGTTGTCAGTAGTTTATAGACTCAAACAAAAATGTTCCTTTTGCCCAAACACATACCTATAATTAGTAAAATCAGAAAAACTGATCATTTTGCAGTGGTCTCTTATTTTTTTTCCCGGAGCTGTAGAAACCGTGTGCTGGATGGATGTCTATGTAAAATACTAACCCTGGCTTCTTTTTGAACTCTAATGAAAGCTTCCCTCTCAGTTTAATTTGCTAATTTGTGCAGTGTAATTGGCCACACATTAATGACCCATGCGTGAGGTCGTTATCATTAAAACTGCTTAAATAATTGTGTCATGCTTTCAAGGGTGTTTTCTTCAATCACATACCATTTCCACCTTGTTAAGATGAAAGTTGTGGCCATCTGTAACCAGGCCATAACGATTCAATAGCTAAATGATTTGACCAAAATAAAAAAAAGATATGTGTATGTATACAGAGTTTTGTCCCTACTCATCTTCCTCTGAACCTCTTGTGTGGATAGCCAGTATTTTTATTTGTATTTTATTTATTTATTTATTTATTTATTTATTTATTTATTTATTTATTTATTTATTTATTTATTTATTTATTTATTTATTTATTTATTTATTTATTTAATTTATTTGACAGGGACCATGTGCAGGTATGAGGAGCATTAATCACAGTCAATGAAGAGATGCTTTGTACCAGACTATAGCTCTTTGAGATCATTTCCATCTGCAGTCCCTGAGACACACAACATGACAAAACATTAAACACAGCATAAAATAACGCGTGAAAAGTCCCTCAGTCGTCCAGGTAGAATCCATGATAAAAGGAGAAGTTCAATTTGTCAACTGGACAAAGTTTGTTTGGTTGAAAACGTTTCGCCGCCCGGCAGCTAGATATAATCAGTGTCTAACCAGCACAATAACCAGAGCTGACGAAGCCTCTCGGATGAGCGGCGAAATGTTTTCAACCAAACAAACTTTGTCCAGTTGACAAATTGAACTTCTCCTTTCATCAGCATAAAATAATGCATTTCATAAACATTTCATCAAAGGTACATTATTTACATTAGTTAAAATGGATTCCCCTTCACCTTCCCATCCCCTTCTCAGGTTTGTCTTAATGCTGACAAGTTTGTATTCTTAAGAAATGTTGATTGAGTCCTACACTAAATAGTTTGAAGTCTTTGCACAGTTTTAGCTCAGTGGAAAGTTTGTTCCATTCTGAGATTGTTTTAAAAGAAAATGCAGATTGCCCCAGTGATGTTTTACGTTTTGGTATTGTACATTGGCCAGTGACCGTTGACCTGGTGGTCCGGACCATTTGGTCAGATGTTAAGTTGACAAACTAAATCTTTGTCTGACAATTTGAAGATTTCAGGATAACAGATATTGGAGTTTGCTTTTAATATATGTACAGTGTAGAGCACTTTGAAACTAATGGTGTTGCCGAGAGCTACAAAAGCATATTGTTTTCAAAGGCTCAGGGATTAAAATGGGGGCACAATATGGTCAAATGTTTTGTTTACTAGCAGTAAATAAGCTCTTTCCATGTTCTTTTTCCACAAATTTATTTTTGGGACCCTTAATGGACTCTGCACTCAATCGAATTCTCCTTCAAGGCAGATAGTATACTGCATTTTCTACTTCAACCTTGATTTTGAATGTTTAATAACTTTTCTTTTAAAACAGGCATAATTTCTGTGCATTTCTATACACTTTTGTTGTGATAAGACAGCCTACATTGAACATATGAGATTCTGTCCTTGTTCTGATGAGAGCCTTTCATGCAGGAATCATAGTATGTGGACATCACTGAAGTAGTATAATTTTACAGTCTCTCCGTCTTCCCAGAATGCCTTTGATCAATGGCGATGCCTCCATGTCAAAAGGCACAAATCAAGTTAACTAGCATCTGGCTCATCTCAATCCTATACATGGTTCTTCTTCTGCTATCCGCCCACCTCCTCGCTCCTCAGACCACTGGCGAGATGCTGCACGCGGGGCTGTTTTAAGCCTGCCAGGACTGACAGGCCTGAGAGGAGCGTCGCACAGTTATCAAAAGGGTTTCCACTGGCACAGCTGAGTGTCACATATTAGTCTTAAATGATGTGAAAACTGTGAAAGCCCTGCCATCATTAGCATTCTTCAGCGAGAGGGAGAGAGGAAAAATGTGAGATGGATAGAGGCAGGAGAGATAGTGAGATGAGAGGGGGAAGAGAGGAAAGGAGGGGCGTGATATGAAAAGACGAAGTGGGATGGAGTGAGAGAAGAGCGAGCCACTGTTATAGCAGCGGGCATTAACATTCAGTCGATGTGCTGTGGGTCCACGCTGGGAAAATATGGAATTTCAGAGCCAGAGAAGGCTTGTTTATCACCACTATTTTCCACAGTTGAAAAGACATTGTGGTAAAAAACTACATTATGAAAACTTTAAACCTTTAATCGTGTTAAACTTTCTGTGAATAAATCTTTAGCACAATTTTGTTTGTGATCTTTAAGTCGCCAAATGGCCCTGCTGTAAAATATGAAACTAAAAACATATTTTGTTCTTGAAATTAGCACTCAAAAACATTAATGAAAAACTGAATTTATGTGTCAACTTTTTTCCATCCTAATACTTTATGTTGCACACTATGAAACT